>OY019133.1:4158162-5425468 GCA_955652365.1 Eristalinus aeneus
TACTGCACTTAGAGTACAGCCTTGTTTAACACCCACTGAATTTTCAAACTCGTCGGAAATTAAGTCTCCATCCCATACATGTGCAGTATTGTTCTCATACAAGGCTCTCAGAATTCTTATAACTTTGCTTGATACGCCTATTTTCGAAAGATTGAAAAAGAGTGCTTCACGTGGTATTGAATCAAACGCTGCTTGAAAATCTACGAAAAAGGCGCACAAATTTTTTTTCTTTCTCTTATATGTTTCGGCAATGTTTGTTAAGCAGAATATCTGGTCGATTGTAGAATAACCCTTTTCTAAATCCAGCTTGAAATTCTTTAAGGATGTTATGTTCTTGAACGCAATCATGCAATCTTTTGTAAATTAATGAGGCAAACAGCTTGGCAGAAGTGTTTAAAAATGTGATTCCTCTGTAGTTCTTCGGGTCCCTGTAATCACCTTTTTTGTGTAGAGGAAAAATGACTGCTTTTCTGAATATATCGGGGATATTAGAGTCAAATATTCGATTAAATTCAATTGTGAGAAAATTCATAAATTCATAAGTGCAATTTTTATAGAACTCAAACGGGATGCGATCAATACCAGGTGCTTTACTTGTTTTTGAGTTGCTTATTACTTCTTTGATTTCTGCTAGGGTGTTGCTTTGTGTGCAGGTGCACTGTCATGGAGCAAATTACCTTGCCGTGTCTTCTGAACCATTCTGGTCGTTTCTCGATCAATGTATGGTTCAAATTGATCATTTGTTGTCGGTAGCGATTAGTATTAACCGTTTGACCTGGTTTTAGGACCTCGTTGTACAGCACACCTTTCTGGTCCCACCAAACACACAGCATTGTCTTCTTGCCAAATCAATCTGGTTTTGCAATCAATTTTGATGGTTGTCCCAGATTAACCAATGATTTTTTCCGTTTAGGATTCTTAAAACAAATCCATTTTTCATCGCCAGTAACAATACGATGCAAAACCGATTTTCTTTCGTGTCTTTGAAGCAAAATTTCACAAGTTTTTTTTCGGTTTTCCATCTGTCTTTCATTCAGTTCGTGTGGCACCCGTTTTCCACACTTTTGGATCTTTCCCATAGCTTAAAAACGGTCAAATATTGTTTGTTGTGCAACATCTAACATTGCTGCCATTTGCTTTTGACTCAAAGTGTCATCTCCATCCAATATCGTTTGCAATTCGGCGTCTTCAAACTTTTTTGGTGGTCTTCCACGTTCTTCATTTCTCACATCAAAATCATTATTTCTGAACCGTTGAAACCATCTTTTGCATGTTGTCTCTGATAGTGCATGATCACCATATGCCTCGACAAGCATTCGATGGGACTCTGCAGCACTTTTTTTCAAATGAAAACAAGAAATTAATGCTTTCTTCACTTTCTGGTACAAAATTCGACATTTTTAACACGGTGAAAAAATATGATGTTGTCTGTTCAATGACTTGATGTATACTTAGAATTTTTCACAGATCAAATACTTAATATTTTTCACTAACAAACGAAAAAAATAAGGGCTCGTTCACAACAAATGTTCCCTATCGAGACATTTGTATCTTGACGCTCACTTTGAGGATTGTCAGCAGGCCGAAAGAGGTTGTGCCGTGAAGTAATCAAGGTATTCAGCGGGGGTTCAAACCTACCCTTCGGCACGTGAGTGTCGCACTCTATCCAATACGCCGCGGCGGCCATTGTTATTCTCCCGGTTACCCCATTTTATTTAATATCCTTTAACACACAGAATATGAATATTAATTTATGTGAATTTATGAATGTGAATATTAATTTATGTCTTGAATTATAGTTCGCTACATTAAGGTTTCAAAAGACTGATGATCTTACACCGCAACAGAAAACATTTGAAGTTGAAAGCGAGAGAGTTTCTTCGCTTGCTTGAAAGCCGAGAGCTGTCGATTTGAGTTTTAAGGAAGAGTCGTCATTTGACAATATGCCTACAGGCAAAATAACTGAGTTTTCTTGTCATAGGAGTCTTTCTAAAGGCCCAGGTCCACTCCAGACTGTAGCGCCACAGAAAGAAACAGATGTCCTTCTAAAAGGTGCACCTTTGGATAACCAACAGAAAACAGGCAACACTGATGTTGGTGGCTTGAGCCGCCTTGATAGTCGTTCGCCTCTTTGGGCTGTGGTGTCAAGTTAATGCCTTCGTATGCCATGAAACTGTCTCAAAGACCGTATTGAAGGAGTTGGCAAACAAACATTTTGTTTGGATGCCGTGGACATTTGAACAGGACTCACACCATCCCTCAAGGTGCACGGCAATACAGATTGGCTAATACGAATAAGAGTGTCATTTAATTTACTTCAATTTTAAATTATCTACAAAATCGATACGAATCTGTATCTGCGGCATTTCGAAATCGATGGTTGGCACTACAAAATATCAAAGTTAAGACGCATCACTCAAACAAGTCATTTGCCGAGAATGAGCAACGAGTGCAACGTGTGATGGTTTCTGTCGTCTCAAGGCCATCATTGGCGATAAAGGAAAACAAGGTTTATAATATAAAAGCTGTTGTACTTTGCGATATTTTCTGCATTGGCGCAAAACATTTTAAAAATGTATGCTCTGTAGATTTATAAGAAATGTGATTTGTAGCCCATACCGCGTTGGTACTGCGACACGGACATTTTTTCAGTCTCTTTTCCAATGTTAAATATGTGGTATTTAAGAAATTTGTGCAGTGTACTCAAACCTCAATAACTTTGCTAGCAACACGAGCTTAGTTTCAATAGATTTCCTACTTCCCTCGTCTCTTTTCCCAATTGTGTTTTCTTTCCTCAAACTCGACATAATTCGTAATGTAAGCAAAACTAATTAAAATCCAGTAAAACAAAGGATTTCATTTCGAAGTAAATAGTTCAAATGAGAAATGGGGTTTCGAAAAGTTTATCTCGTAAATGCCTGAATGCGGTGCCTGGCCGCTACTACCCACCCCTCTCCAGTTCCCGCTTATACCTCATTCACATCGCATGAGCAGCTTATCCAGCTAACGATGTCGGACTTCTATTAAATTCCCTCAACTTTTCTTCACTTCAACACAAAATAAAAACAGGACTCTGTTCCGGTTGTTTGTTAAGCGGACGGCATACGGAGAAACTTTTAACTCCCACGAATACCTGCACCATGCTGGTGGTAGGAAATATTTTGTTGTCGGTCTAGTGAGTGAATACCAGAGCTTGTCTACAGAGACCGGTTTTTGATGTTCCCTCGAAAATTGAAAAAGTTGTGTTTTTGAAAATCCTGTTCGAACTGAAACTACATACCGTTTTTTTAGTGGTGGTGTTTTTGGTTGAAGGGAGTTTTGTTTTGCTCTCATTTCGTTTTCAAATTGGTGTAGAAACAGGGGAGGTGTAGATGAATCACAACTTGCATTGTTTTCACAATTCCTGCACCTGCGTATATGCAGATGGTTGATCGGCCAGATGTTGTCCCTCCGTGCGTCTCCGTACGTACACATATATTAATACATTGGATGATGCGAAAGTCCACAGGATGTTCACTAGGGCGTAGCTTGTCCATCGCTAACTTGTGTTGTGCACGCCACTGTTCTCTCATGATTAGAAGTTTAGTTTTTGCCAACTCTGAACGTTGAAGCTTAAGTAGCTATGAAATAGACAGTTATTAACTTTTAAGTGTTGTCAGCAGCTCGAAAGAGGTGGTGCCGTGAAAAATTCGAGGTGTTCAGCCGGGAATCGAACCCAGACCCTTCGACGTGTGAGCATCACACACAACCCACTACGCCACGGCGGCCACGAATTATAACTAAGCAACAGAGATAATCTTCAGTCTTCTTCACCGACCGGCAAGTGTAGGGAAGATTTGTGTCACAGCCAGTAAGCCTTCCAACAAACTATGGTCTTTTAATTACGTTTGTGTGCCTAATTCAATGTTTTCCTTTCTCAAGATTTTAGGTCACAAGATCCTATTTTCTTCGACGTTGACTTTAAGGGCTTTCTAGGTTGTGTTAGTGCAGCACAACAACCCCTGAACCAAATATGTGCCAAACAATCTTCCTCTCTTCACTCGAATCGATTCCAAACTCATTGACTTTCCCAACAACTCTTCCGAAGGCCCGTCAGTCCATCATTTGCTCACTATAATCCAGCCCGTTGATTTTAATATTTTATTTCCTAATTCCTCCCGATCTTCGTCGCTCCCTTTTCAATTACGTTGTACGTGAAACTACGAATGTCAGTTGAAATTGCTACACTCAATCGCCTCCACCCCGGTGACCGAATGCCAATAATCCCTCAGTAAATATCAGTATGCATGAATCCCGAGCGCTTCCCCCTTCCACACCATTTGAATGTTTGCTTATATTTGGGGCGCAGTCACACCAACACACGCGTACACACTCCTTTACGTAACGGCCAAACAATACCCAATAACGGAATCAGATAAGTCTGTTTGCCTTAATAAAGCCCACATCCCCGTGCGTCGTGCCGCTCCAACGTCAACCGTCTGGCTGGAACACCAATTCGATGGCAATAACCAAATGCGCGTCCATTGTCGTTTTACATTCATTCGGGAAGCAATGAAAGGCATTACGGTACATAAACGGGATAATGTTATCTTTGGCAGCGTGCGGAATTCCCCAAACGAACATCCTCAAATTACGCCAACCCCAAAGCCATCAGTCGCACGGAAAGGATGACTGCCGCACAAGCCCCCATGACACATATCCATGTTTTCATTAAAAGTTTGTAAATAACAATGTAATGCGAAATGTAATTGTGGGTAGCGAGCCGTGTGCGGTTTGGGTTCAGCTGAACTCGAATCGTAATCATCCATCCCTTATTCAACGACCCCCGAGCTAGGGATACGAATTGCGGGTGCGGGCATATCAGTGAGTGATAGATTTTTGCGCCGAACTGGAGGCGCACAATGACAAGGCCCCGCCTGTCGAATTACAGGGACCGAAGAAATGAGTTCATTTAACGCGGGATTAATTATCGCTCATAAGTTTTTAATCTTTGCGGCGGTGCTCTTAAGTACGGGGGAGGTGCGTAGAGATTTCAGCCTTCTATCTCGTAGTGCTTCCTTCGTCTGTATTTTGCATGCGTGCTCATGGGCAGCACAGGGCAGTGGGAGGATCCTCCCCGCCAACATCAATATGCAGAGAAAGGTTGAGAGGAAGAGAGCTTAATACGGTTGTCGGTTTTTCTCATTTAAAATGAAGTGGAAATTCGATCCCCATGCTGTGCTCCTTGTAGGCGCACCATCAAGGATTCCGAGTGAAAGTGTAGACATAATGAGATCAAACACTTGACAGTTCTTTCCTGGGAAGCATTTGAGACATTATTCAGAATGTCACCCATGAAAACAAGAAAAAAGAACGGTAATGAGTGACCATGACACCGTCGACGCCAACACGAAGCATACTTTTAGGATGAAACCAGCCGAAATGAGAGCCAGCCAACGTGATTATTAGCTGCCCCTCTCTTGAGGCAGCTCTTATCTATTTCCTTGGCGCCACTTCAAGTCAAATCAAGGACTCAATCGATTCCCAACAAATTCATGGCACTGATCGCACAATCGCCACACACAACCGGAGCCACCAGGGCCTCGCTTCTTCGCTCGCAGACAATTCAATCGGGCACATCAGTGGCATAATCTAATTAACGCTAACAGCCTACACCAAACTGTTGCGCTCTAACGTCGCTCTAAATTTAGGCAAACACGCCATTATCGCTTGTCGACGAGGAAGGGGCGACGTTGGAGAACGAAAAAAGCCAACGATTCAGCTACAGCGACAGCCATCGAAACTAATTAGTTTGTTACGCAATTAACAGGATGAATAACTTTCCGAGGGCCATCGCTCTCCACCCTTACCCTCGCTTACCTATTCTATTCAGAATCCATTAGGGGTAGGAACCGTTCCTCAGGCTGAAATAAAACCCCGGTTGCTGATAATTAAATGCGGTTATCTCGACACACAAGTCACAGAATAGGTTGAGCATAGAATCTCCACCCCGCCCCATTCCATGCTTCGACCATATGTGCGTGTGTATCCGACTGGGGTTATGTATAAACTTCGAGACTAACCTATTGATTCATCCCTTAGCAGTGGGCCGCTCTTCCTCCTTCTTATGGGCTGCCGGGAGAATTAAAATGGAAAACGACCCGAATTTCCGCATAAATGCAAGCAAAAGGACGGCTCCGCAGGGGACAAGTTTGCACAAAAAAATTAGAAACGAAAGAAAAAACCGAAAACAAAGTCGGTTAACAGGAAAAAGGACTTCTGGACAAAGCCTGGTCCACATGTGTCCTCTGTCAACAAGGACGAGAATTTATTCGCCTCTTGCTTAGCTCGAATGGGGTGTCGCCTCTGGGACTTAAACCAATTGAATATCCAAGCCAAGAACACAGCCGACAAGTTTGTGTGTGTGTGTGTTACAGTTAAAAAGTAAATTAAAGTTTAACCAGGAGGACTTTGTGGCATGTTGCTCTACTGTAACGATTGCTAACAGTGGCCTATGCATACATAGTTGGGCAAATACGCCAAGGAAAGGCACTCTAATCTTTTGAAAGCAACACTGAGTCCAGTTGGAGTGGTTGTCAACAGAATTGTGCTTCGCTGGCGAACGGTTTCCAAGAAAGATTATACGGGAGAAGGTCAAACAAAGCAATTGTTTGGAGTAATACATCGCTCTTCGGTTAGTCCGAGGATATCTGTTGACTTGGAGCTCGCTTCGTGTGGACTCACATACATAACCCATGGGATTCAGGGGATTTTTTGGAAGTTACGTACGTTTTGTTCCGGCTGGGGATGGTTTTACTGAAAAAATCCTGCAGTTGCTTACATTTTTGTTATTGAATCTGTGGACACATGATACCCGTTAGTATGTTTTACATTTTGCATTAAATGTTTTGAGAGTGATTTAGAATAGAAAAATTTGTTTCATTATTGTATTGTTTGTTGCAGAACAGAACGTCTTGAAGGGCTCTTTCAACTTCTGAAGGGTTACTTTCCAGAGAGTCGGTCATGCTCTGCAATCTCTAGAACGTTGCTCCAGTGCGGCATCGGTTGATGGTTTAAACTGAAGTTTGGTCAACCATTTACTTCTTTAGTCTGTGGGCTGTGGTTTGAAGTTTCATGTCGCTAGATGGTGTTTTATTTTTCGATTCCATATTGGTGTGTTGCTCGTAGGGGTATATGTGATAACATTTATAAATAACAACGAACTTTTCTACGTACATTAAGCGTGATTCTTAATATATCGATGGCATGACGCTTTAGTTCGGAGTGGATAACTTTTCCTTTCATTTCATTTATAAGGCTATAAAGTTTAACATAATGCTACAAGACATAAGTAACTTTTTGAAGCATAAAAAAAATAAGCAACGTTAAAAAAATTTAGAAAACAAAATTACAGTTTTAATAAGAACAGAGGTTGACGTTTGTTTATATGGTGAAACTGTTTTAAGTAATACAAGGTTGTCAAATATCTTCCTCCGCTTTTTTGCTTTTCATTCAATGCTTCACAAAAAGTGTTAGAGTGATCGGATTTAGTTTAAATATGCGCCGTTTTGTTTGATAATCTATTTCCATCTAGACGAGAACTTCATAATCGTAAAAGCCCCCTTCTTATTTGCGAAGAACTCGGACAACCACATTTCACAAGCATCTTTTAAGTCCAAATTCACACCACCAAGGGCATTCACCATCGACAGGAACTGGTGGTAATCACTTGGTGCTATGTCCGGTCTATATGGTGGATACGATAAAACCTCCCATCCGAGCTCCAGTAGCTTCTGACGAGTCATCAACGAAGTGTGTGGTCTGACGTTGTCCTGGTTTAATACTACACCCTTCGTGTTGGATAATTCTGGACGCTTCTGGTCGACCGCCTGCTTTAAACGGTCCAGTTGTTCGCAGTAGATAGTAGAATAAAGCGTCTGGCCATATGGGAGCAGCTCATGGTGGATGATTCTCTTCCAATCCCACCAAATACACAGCAAAACCTTAATGGTCGTCAATCTCGGCTTGGGATGTTTCACCGGTCTTCAACCATGACCGTTTTCGCTTGATATTGACGTATGTGATCCGTTTTTCGACGCCAGTCACCATCCGCTTCAAAAATGGGTCGAGTACGTTCCGTTTCAGCAGCAGTTGAAGGTGTTGATTCGGTCCAGAAGTTTTTTTGCGTCACATCATGCGGCACCCACACACCAAACTTTTCTTGTATCCAGCCTTCGGCAGATGGCTTAAAATGGTTTGATGACTAACTCCCATCTACTGGCGATATGACGAGATGCCACATGCCGGTCTAACTCGATGATTTCCATAATTCGATCGGCATTCGTCGTCACAGGTCTTCCGCCGACTGGCTTATCCATGGTGTCGTTTTCACCGGGTCTGAATCGTCTAAACCATTCCTCCGCGGTTCGAAGTGATAGAGTACCATCCCCCAAAACACCATTAATCTCAAAAAAAATTTCTTTATCGGATTTGCCTTTGACGAAGGAAAACATTAAAATAGCGCGAATTTCGGCGTTAGTGAACTCCATGTTTACACGTCTATAACTGTTGAATGCAATATACATAATCATGCATAGCGTTGTTTTGTAGGTTTTGTCAAAACCTACAAAATGATGTGTAGTATTGCCAGATATGAGGTCTGTAGCGCTTTGTACATAGCCAGAAATATCAAAAGACAAAAAGGTGGAAGGAAGAGATTTGTCTACCTTATATACAACACTGTGCAACAGCACCATGTTCAACCTTGTTACAATTTTGGCACTATTTTGCTAATAACTTCTTCCTGCTGTCATGTAAACAGATCATGGCACAACATCGTTATTCCAACAGTAATAAAACCTGTAAATAAAATATGAAAAAAGTCCATTCTGAACTCTGAAAAGAACCGTTATCCGGAATAACACCGAATTTCGGTGTGTGCAAAATAATATCATCAATATCCAAAATTCCTGAGTACGAGTGAAACGGAGTAGTAAAGTTTTTTGTTTTATCGTATTTTTTTTTATTGGGTTAATACTTGGCTATATAATCCTTTTTTTGAGTACAGCGCCACAACGCCGTGCCATAGACGATTAAGGCCTAACATCGCTGAACAGGAATATTCTTCCACGCAACCTGTACAACATTCCATAGCTTTTTTGTATTTTTGTGTTTTGCTTCATATGCAGCTTTCTTAACATCTGTCCAAAGGTTTGCAATGGGACTTAGGTCCAGAGGCTGAGACGGCCACTCCATAACTTGAACTCCATTGCTTTGGAAAAATTCTTTGATCACTTTGCTCGTTTTTTTTGGAATCATTGTTTTGTTGTTGAAGCCATCTAAACGGCATATTCCACTCTGCGTACGGTAGCATGGTTTCTCTCATTATGCTGACATAAACTCCGGCGGTCATCAACGGTTTTATCCAAAAAATTGGACCAGTACCACAATAAAAGATGCATCTTCATACGTTCATTTTTGCCCTACCGTTGGTTTTTTTGCCTGTGTACAAATTTCCTGGTCCCAGGAGTACCAACTATAACGATTTTGGATTTGGATACATAACATATTGCGCCATTCAGAAAGTTTTCAGTTCAGGTGTTCTTTCGTAAATTTGGTTGGTTTTATTAGGTTAACTTCTGTCTGCTTAATCTTACTTTACAAGTCTTCTTCTTATTGTTGATGTCGCCACGGGTAAATTTAACTTCGCTTTTATTTTCCTAGCGCTCATAAACAGCTAACGTTTGACTTATCTACTACTATTTGTCATTCACTGGCATGGGTATTTTTTGTTTAAGACAAATTCGCTAGAGAAACATTCCGTGAGATTAATGGTGTTTTGGGGGATGGTACGCTATTACTTCGAACCGCGGAGGAATGGTTTCGACGATTCAGAGCTGGTGAAAACGACGTCATGAATAAACCAGCTGGCGGAAGACCTGTGACGAAGAATACCGATCGAATCATGGAAATCATCGAGTTAGACCGGCATGTGGCATCTCGTGACATCGCCGAGGAGATGCGAGTTAGTCATCAAACCATTTTAGACCATCTGTAGAAGTCTGGATACAAAAAAAGCTTGATGTTTGGGTGCCGCATGATTTGACGCAAAAAACCTCCTGGACCAAATCAACGCCTGCGATATGTAGCTGAAACGGAACGTACTCGACCCATTTTTGAAGCGGATGGTCACTGGTGACGAAAAATGGGTCACATACGACAATATCAAGTGAAAACGGTCGTGGTTGAAGGTCAGTGAATCGTCGCACGCAGTGGCCAAGCCGGGATTGACGGCCAGGAAGGTTTTGCTGGGTGTTTGCTGGGATTGGAAGGGAATCATCCACTATGAGCTGCTCCCATATGGAAAGACGCTTAATTCTACCATCTACTGCGAATATCTGGACCGCTTGTAGCAGGCGATCGAGCGTTGGTCAACAGGAAGGGTGTAGTATTTCACCAGGACAACGCCAGACCACACACTTCGTTGATGACTCGTCAGAAGCTACGGGAGCTCGGATGGGAGGTTTTATCGTATCCACCATATAGCCCAGACATAGCGCCAAGTGATTACCACCTGTTCCTTTTCATGGTGAACGCCCTTGGTGGTGTGAATTTGGACTTAAGAGAGGCTTGTGAAATGTGGCTTTCCGAATTCTTCGCGAATAAGGAGGGAGGCTTCTATGAGGGGGGTATTATGAACTTGCCGTCTAGATGGAAACAGATTATCCGATGGAACAGAACTAAATCCGATCACTGTAACAATTTTTATGAAGTATTGAATGAAGAGCAAAAAAGTAAAAGCGTCACAATCAGGTGTATGGGTATGGGTATTGAAAGAAATTTCCACTGAGACTTAGCTTTGTTATTTGTTCTGAAGTCATTCGTACGAGTATTTCTGTTACAAAAGTTATGCTCAATAAAACACACATCAATGTATATCCGATAAAAATGTTGCGTCGTTGCTTGTACTTTGCCATTAAATGTGAATGAACATGTTTTTCAATTGGCCATCGTGGGATAGTTCCCAATCTGCGACTCTTTTAACGCAATTTTTGTAAAAACATCATATGCTTTATGTAATCTGTATTTGTTTATTTGTTTTAAAATTGTAAAATGAAATTATGAAAATAAACAATACAATACAATACAATTCAAAGATATTTTTTTATTTATTTTGGGAGCAATATTTGCCAAAATGCAGCCTTTGACATACATCCGCTCACAATACAAAGGCAACCGCGTCAACTCTAGTGGCCAATTAACGGCGTCAAACGGTGGAATTCTGTGAACAGGAAACTTTTCGCACAATGAAGCCATATTTGGTTCGTTTTCTGTGAGTTGTTGCACTGTCCTCTTAGATCCACTTATATCCATTGGATGGTGCGACAGATTGCTCATCAACTACTCATTGTGCGCTCTATTGTTCATACAGTAGGAGTGTAAAAGAGTCCGACAATAGTAGAAGAGTTCAACAGTGCTTTGTCGACTCCGAACGGCAAAGCTTAAGAAACTTTTTCATAGACGGCAGTAATTGCAATTTGAGTGTAGTAAGCAGTTCGAAAGAAGGTGGTGCAGTGAAAAACGAAATGAGTCGCACTCCGCCTACTACGCCACGCCAACCAGCTGCTATTCACAAAAATGGGTTATCATTTCACCATTACGCACCAAATCAACATTTATCATTCAACATTTGACATCTATGGAGAACTCCAAACAAATTGCTGCTTTCGCCTTAACTGGGTAGAATCGTTTCCAAGGGAGAAAATATGAATGAGAAACTTTAACGTTCGTAGAGCACACAACACGAGTAGTTGATGAGAAAGCTAGGCTCTGGTCCCCCTGTGAACTGTCGCGCCATACAATCATTAACTATAACGCTCAGGGGAGGGAAACATCAACGAGGAAAGGTTCGCTTTTCACCACTCAAAATCTTTGACAATATGGATGCCACCAGCCTTAGAACTTATCGGTCAAAAATCGATTAGAGGCTAGAAAGAGCAGCAAGATCCCCTCTTCCATGTGCTTGTCAATTAATTTAACCAAAAACCCCACACCGCAAAAATGAAATGACACCAATCTCTCCCCCACCGTCAACATGAACTTCTCAGCCCAAGGCGGGTCGTCGCTTAACAATCCATTAGCAGTTCTTTCGCACAACCTCCAAATGAATCAAATGAACACAGAAAAAATGACAAGAAAAAAATTATCTAATGTCCATCCATTGGCTATCATTAAGCTCCCGCCTCGAAAAGTTCTGGTCATCATCGCCTAAACGGCTATTTGCCACTGAGAGTGGTCTAGAATACTTGATGACCGAGTTCTGCGGGGTCCAAGCGATTGGACTTATTAAACTTTTCGGCGAACTTCTTCAGTGACAGCCTGCATAAAGACATCGAGACCACTTATCCCCTGCGAGCCGCTTAACACCCGACACGCCATCAACCGTTCGAAGGAAAGAGCATAACAAAAGGAGGAAAATAAATTCGTTTAATTATATCACTTGAGCAGGCAGTCCTCGGAACGAGAGTTTTCCACTTTTGAGTTGCGAGTTCCTTTTCGCGGTAGTAAAAGAGTCATTAGGGCGCTCATCTTCGCGGGGTTGATAAATTGTGCGAAACAAACGAAGGGCGGGGAGTGTGTTCATTATCCGCACATCAATTAAGTTTTTTTTTCTCTCATCCTCTGAAGGACACGGCGAAATTACGCCTTCACCTTTCGACTGCATGTGTGACGTAGCGATACCCGTGAGACGCTGTGCTTAAGGATTTAACGACGCGCACACAGAACAACTTTGTTGACAAATGACAGGTGACAACGAGAAACAACAATGGCAACGACAACTACAGCCACCCTCCTTACATTAATGACCCCATTGCATCAGCAGAACAGTAACAACAAGAGTGGGGAGCCCTCGCATCCGACCACTCAACCCATGCGAGCACTCCGCAGGGAGGTCATGGGTAATGTGTGTGCGCTTCCTTGGGAATAGCTCAGCAGGCACTTAGATAGTTTTGCATTTGTAAATTTTCACGGAGATCTCTGCAACCTCTTGAACGAAAGTTTTCTGCCGGAAAACACATGAAAAGCAATTTAGGGGAAAACAGAAAGACGCCTGCAACCTCTCAGTACACACAGCCACACATACGCTTGGCGGGGAGAGTGTTTGCGGGGGTTGTGAGTGAGTGCACTCTTCCACGGGCGTGAGTATTTCTGCAGAAAAGGGAAACAAACTTTTTATTGGCTGCAATACATTTTGGGGAAGTTGACTAAGCGGGTGATGGAGATTAAGAAATTCCAGTGCACCCACCGCTCCGTTGAACGAATTTTCTTGGAAACCAATTATCTGGCGTTTGCCTGCAGGGATATGCAAAAAATGTTGCAGTTGCCGTGTGCAAATTTGTAAGTTGCATGGCCCGGTACCTCCGGGGCATGGGTTATGCTTTGTTGGGGATATTTACACTTACTTCTCAAGAGCCATTGCTTGGGGTTGGTACTCTTTTGGGAATAGACTATTTTTGGTCATCCTTTGGGCAACTTAAAGTGTACTAGCTGCAGATTTGCATTGTTTTGTTTTACTCCGTTGTAAGTGCAAGCATAAGCTGCCAAGTGAAGGAGTCAGGGAGTGGGGGTTTCGTGAGTGGACACTTAAAGGAATGAAGATTACTCAAGTGGATACCGCAAGTTTTTGTTCCACACAACGTCCTAGAGGTGCCAACAGTGAGATCTTGTAACTTACTTGCTGATGTCAATTGAATTTTATTTCGCAATGACTTTGGTTGATATGTTCATAAGTGATTCTCGTGAGATGTCTTTCTAATTTGATTGACCATATTTTTAGCATTCAAGGCTTAAGAAAATTTTGCTTAGAAAGCTCTGTACGCGGCTCTGAATAAAGCATGCCCATTACCGATCTGTCTATCGCCGCTTTGCCGATAATCTTCGCAAGAAGTGTTAGCGAATCTAAAAAGGATCGAAGTGCTTCAAATCTTTCTTGCTTCATTTCCTTTTTCCCAATTCAAGAATTTTTACCAATATCTGGAACCGCTAAAGACTTAAGTTTACATACAAAATGCCGAACACTGTCTCTATAACCAAATGGAAAACTTTTTGTGTCTGCGGTCGCTTTCAGCTTATTTTCAATTCCCAAAATGTCGCTCTGTGCTATCCCACATGTAATTTCGTACATTCACCATTACAGCCCAATAAAATGCCTCGCATTCCGACGCGAGCCACTTGCAAAACTAAGCGGTTTTTTCCCAACTTCCATCAACAGCGTATTTAATTATTGGCATGAAAAAATGAGGAAACTAGTGCGGAAATAGCTTAACACCAAAATGGAATCGCAACGAAGGAGTCATCTCGCGAGCACAGCCCATCACCACGATCGCAATATTAATGAAGCTTGAGTACACACTGGTCATCTAGCATTCATTCGGGGTGCGCTCGTAAAGTCCATCTGCGGCGGGATTGCGTTTTTTTCCAAGAAACCCTGACTTCTAGTCAGTTTTTGCACTTGGTCTCCTCCTAGAGACGGCACTCGCCAAACAGATGGCAGCGGACTGACTCCCCCACAGTGGATAGCCGTGGAGATGATTTATTGGTCATCACAAATTTCTCTCTACCCGCCAACGGAGAACCTTCAAAATTCAGCTCTGCTACCACCCGCCACCGTTCGCTATTCCGATGTTTATTATGCGGAAAATGATTGTGTACTATTATTTTATTTTATGGACGTGCGTCTGTTTTTCCGACAGCACCAACCCGGCAGCAGGAGCTTCTTATTTAGTGCTGTTGTGGCGTCGTCAATAACAAAAAAAAAAGAAGCAATATGGCATACACACGGGTGGTGGAGTGTAGGTCTTCGCGTGAGTGAGTGAGTGTTAAGCACGGAGCCGCACCCCGGGCGCTACGAAGGTAGCGAAATGTTTGTATTGATTGATTGGGGGTGAGTGTGCACAAAGAAAGAGAATGTACTCGGCACACACCGTTGCAAGTGGGCGGGTAAATATTTGAGCCTAAGTAGCCTTCAAATGAACACACATTTTATTGCCAGTTCTGATCTGAATTTCGTGTAATTTCAGCAAATATTATGCGAGTCTGACTTTGACGAGCACCTTATTGTGTTTGCCTCAATTTGATTTGTGTGGTGGTCGGTGGGGAGGATCAAAGGTCGGAAACAGCATTGATTGCAACGGCCGCAACATGATTGATTGCGGATGGAAGAATAATCCTTACGGCGGTCTGCTTAAATTACACGACAAGTAAACTTCGCCAAAAACAATCACTAGACTCATATGTCTGGTATACTGAAATTTTTTATATAAGTTTACTTTTATCTAGAGGTCTTTTAATTTTGGTTTTTAAGCGAAGTTAATAGCACTTTGGAATCGCTTTAAAATGATGATTAATAAAGTCTAAGAAGACTAACAGATATTTGAAAAATATTGAAAGTTTAATGTTGCCGCTTAAGTGGGTAGAGTGCGCCAATCACATGCGAAGGTCCGACGTTTCGATCCACGGGATCACCTATTTGGAGTTGCTGACAATACGCAATCATTTATTTCTGTCCATTTTCCGAACTTAGCCGTTCGGAGTCGACACAAAACGGTAGGTGCCATCTACTACAAAAAAACAGTAGAGCGCAGAAACTGAGTAGTTGATCAGCAAAGTAGGCCCTGCTTCCCTGTGCACGTTGTTCTCTTCCAGATGCCATCAACGCAAACAAGACCAAACATCCCACTCAGAACTTTTATCTCAACAAACTAAGGGCTTCCTCATTCACTTTAAGTAACGTCAAGGTTTCCGCGCTATAGAGTAAGACTGGGATCATCAAGCTGTTATATTTATGAAGCAAGCTTAGTCCTTCGAGAGAGGGCTTTATTACTCAATTGCCTCTTGAACCCAAAGAAACAGAGATTGACAAGAGTGAATCTGCGTTTGATTTCGGTACTGATGTTGTTGGCCCTATTTACCGCGGAGCCGAGATAGACGAAGACCTTGAGTGTCTCCAAGTGTCTGCTGCCTAGTGTGACGCTCTGTCCGAGACGTCGATGTTGTGTGTCTTTCCTTGATGATAGCATGTACTTTTGTTTTGCCCTCATTTACCATCAGACCCATTTTAGCCGCTTCCGTTTCAATGCCAGTAAACGCCTCATTGACGGCTCCCTGTGTTCGTCCAATCACGTGAGTGTCATCAGCATAAGCTAGCAATTTAACTGATTTTTTCAAGATCGAGCCCCTGGTGTTTACTTGCGAGTTACGCACAATTTTTTGAGTAAGTTTCGAATACCACCTGTAATGATGAGTCCTGTGAGCAACTTCTTGATCTTCAGAAGACCCGAAAAGCTATATTCTTTTGCATCCGTCATCCAGTCGCAAGGTCTGGCGAAAAAGTGGAAAAGATACAAAAATTCAGCGCTTTTAAGTGATCATTGACTACTGCGTTAAGCCGAATTTAATCACATTGCAAATCACCTTGTCATGTCTTTCAGTCATTTCTGGCAGTTATTCTTACAATGCTCTGCTCCAATACATTTTCCACACTTCTTCTAAGAGGAAAAGGAAATCAAAACTCCTCTCAAATGTTGTTTTTTTACGACTTACTTGAACATTTTCTAAAAGGCCATAAACACCTATCATTCCTATGAAGTAGGTTATTGCTCTCCAGACCAGCCACATAGCACCGGTATGAAGAGAGCGCCAAGATACAAATGTCTCGATAGGGAACATTTGTTGTGAACGAGTCCTTATTTTTTTTTTTTTTTGTTTGTTTGCTATGACATCTGTGAAAAATATTTAGTATACATCAAGTCATTAGACAGACAACATCATATTTTCTCATCGTGTTAAAAATGTCGAATTTTGTACCAGAAAGTGATGATTTGCAGAAAGCATTAATTTTTTGTTTTCATTTGAAGAAAAGTGCTGCAGAGTCGCATCGAATGCTTGTCGAGGCATATGGTGATCATGCTCTATCAGAAGCAACACGCAAAAGATGGTTTCAACGGTTCAGAAATACAGATTTTGATGTGAGAAATGAAGAAGGTGGAAGACCGCCAAAAAAGTTTTGCAAAAAGAATTGCAATCGATATTATATGGAGATGACACTTTGAGTCAAAAGCAAATGGCAGCAATGTTAGATGTTGCACAACAAACAATTTCTATCCGTTTTTAAGCTATGGGAAAGATCTAAAAGTGTGAAAAATGGGTGCCACATGAACTGAATGAAAGACAGATGGAAAACCGAAAATACACTTGTGAAATTTTGCATCAAAGACACGAAAGAAAATCGGTTTTGCATCGGATTGTTACTGGCGATGAAAAATGGATTTATTTTAAGAATCCTAAACGGAAAAAACCTTGGGTTAATCTGGGACAACCATCAACATCGACTGCAAAACCAGATCGATTCGGCAAGAATCCAAAAAGGTTTGCTGTACCACGAGCTCCTAAAACCAGGTGAAACGGTTAATACTAGTCGCTACCGACAACAAATGATCAACTTAAACCATGCTTTGTTCGAAAAATGACCAGAATGGGCTAGAAGACACGGCAAGGTAATTTTGCTCCATGACAATATACCTCCACACAAAGCAAAACCGATTCAGGATACGATGAAAACGCTTGGCTGGGAGCAGCTACCCCACCCGCCGTATTCACCAGACTTGGCTCCTTCCGACTACCATTTGTTTTTGTAGATTGGACACGCATTGGCTGAGCAGCACTTTGATTCCTAAGAGGAGGTCGAAAATTGGGTGTCTGATTGGTTTGCTTTAAAAGACGAACAATTTTATTGGCGGGGTATTCACAAATTGCCAGAAAGGTGGTCAAAATGTGTAGAAAAAAATGGCAAATACTTTGAATAAAATGTTTTTACTTTTTTTTTACATTAATAATTAGTGTTTTATTTTCATTTTCGTTCAACTACTCTAACCTTTTGAAATGAAATGATTCGTTCCTCTAATAGATCGTGATGATGCAGAAGACCTGATTTTTTGTCTATTTCTCAAAGAGCTCCATTTACGGAAAACTTATTTCCAACTAATCGCAAGGATTGAATTTTTGAAATTTCTGAAGAAAAAACAAGCAAATGTGTCAGATAGCGTTTGTTTCGTTTCTTTCGTACCGCTTCCGAGATAAAAGTGACAAATCGGAAGAATAAAGAAAGAAAACAGTTTCTCCATGACTTCCTTCTGCTCTTCTCTCGTGCAAACTATCCATGTCGTTCTGGCATCACAAATATATTGGCAATCCAAGTCGTCCCTGAATATCAATTTGCACAAGTGATCCAAATTCACTCAAAGGAGACAACTCAGCGCACCTCGAAAAAATGTTTCCATATCAATGCACTTATTTCCAGGACATGTGCCTCTAAAAGCACACACGCCAAAGAGATATTTTTCAGTTCTAGTCGATGATCGCTTTCAATTGCATTTACATATTTGACACAGTCGTACTTGTTCGTTATTGCTTTACTGAGAAATTCAGTAGCCATTGCCACGAAGTACTTGCTGATTGAAATGCGAGTAGTCCTCATTCGCTGAAATGTGCTCGACATCGCAGAACTGTCCTTCGTCGAAATGCACTTTACTTATTCTTCACTGAATACCATCATGTAGGTTTTTGTTTCAGTATGCTTCTGATTTATGTATTCCTGGGACGGTTGTATTATTCGTTGCTTCTCAGAGTTTTGCATTTACTCAGAGCACTTGATGCAAATTTCTTTGAAAGTCGTGCACTGTAGGAGAGCCCCAAGAAGGAGTGGGAGGGGTTGTACTCTTTTTTGCCAAAATCGAAAACTTTTATCGCCTTTGACAAAAGTTCTTTGTAAATCGATGGAAGAAATGTAAGCAGGTTACAATTCGGTTACAAATTTATTCTGATTTAACTGATGAAGTATAGCAGTACAGCCAACACAACTGGAATGGTATATAAAATCCTCTAAAGAAAGTGAAGAGACGATCTGCACTTTAAGAACGAGGAAATGAAACCTGACTTGGAATACTGAGAAGATCGTGGCAAACAACGAAATAAGATGAATATGATAAGTGCACGGTCCCTGCCCCAAGAAAAGTAACAAATCAGAAAACATTCGGATATTTCTTGCAGCATCAGCTCCATCCGCACACAACTTATCAGATGTAAGAATATTGACTCAAACTCATTTCGGCAAATAAAAAACAGACCAACAGAACATTAGGTCCATTGATTGTCGGCCAATAGCACTGAAGTTCGATTACCCTTGAGGGTAGTGTTATTTGCCATTTTTTCTATTCCTTGCCCTTTTCTTGGATGACGAAAGTTGTTTCATCCACCCTACGTTTTCCTTCATCAGCGCCAGACGTCCAATGAGTGCCTCAAAATTAGGAAAATTGAAAATGGTTGTGTACACATTTGAAACTCTGAAGTGACTTCCTTGCAACTTCCCACGACCATTTGAAACCCGGTAAAACGTCTCGACTAGACCCACAATGGTCAATAGGAAGTGTGTTTATTTTGCGAGCCGTCATCAATTCTTTGTATTGGTGTAGCATGAGCAGGAACAATTTGCATGGCTTCGATTTGATTGGACTCAAATTGAATCGTGTTATTTATCTGCCTATTTATGGATCCACCGCCGCCGCCACTATCACACTAACGACGCACCACAACATTTTATGACACTTCGAAGTTGTATCCGATACGAGGCGGTCTGCTGTGCTGAGGTGAAGCTTGGCGAAAAATGTGTGGTCTGTTTGAGTCGGCAATTAATTAGGAAGGAATCACGTGGGCTCGTAAGCCAACGGCTAAATTAATGGCAGACGCACTTCGAACTCGTAGTCGTGGGCAATGAGCGATGTGATGGCTTTGTGCTGTCTGGCAGAGATTGTGTAATTTAATTAGTTTGCACATGTTCACTATGTAGGAGTGCGTTATCGAAGCTTAAATGATGTTTTTCCCCCAAGGACAAACTACCTTTTAGTGTCATTTAACTGAAGATTATAATGATGAAGAGGAGATTGGTAGTTCAGACCCATCTACTCAGCTTTCCACGTCCTTCACCAGCCAATTCATGAACACGTCCTTAGTCATTTGTCATTGCAAACGTGATCCCTGACACTTGAGAAATGTCATGTAAATCTGTTCGTGATTTAAAACACATTAGGCAAGTCTTCTCGCCTTTCACTTTCCACCCTGTGCCGTAGGAAAGAAAGAACCGTCCTAGACAGAAAAATGGGCATAAATAATTACCCACGCACCCTCGCCTGAGACAGACAAAAAAGAAAACAGCAGACAATGTGTTGCCGTTCGCACCTCCCTGCGTGCGGTAATTAACCAATACTCAGCTTCTTCAGCACCCCCCTATAATTAGGATAATGAAATAGCAATTCCACGAATACCAAAGTTGCCATGCCCTTAAATTGCAGATAAATTGAGCCTCGTTTCCAGCGCCTGGTTCTCCCCACAATTTATGGGGAACCTTATTTTCCCGGATGGTTGCCATAGAACAGCGATTGTGATGTCAGCAGTGGTGGCGGTGGCGGTGATGGACGGCACCCCCCTTACCCCCCAAGTAGGAATTTTAAGAATCACATTCCTCAAGACTGTCCTCAAATATCGTCGTTTCTTTTTTTGCCGCCTCTTCCTTTTATGTTCGAATTTAAGTCACCGGAATGCCTCAATAAATACTTTGCCAAACAAATTAAGACGTTTTATGAGAGAGGAATATTTGATGGAACTGTAAAAAAAATAAAGCCAAGCAGATGATAAAGAAGACGCAGATGGTACGTGCACGTACACGCAGATATGCCGGTGGAGTTTTGGCGCGACAAAATTAATAAAGCAGAGTACGTCGGGGTACTTTGAACGCATTGCTTCTGAAGGTCGACAGAAAATTGTCTCAAAAGGCATTCCAATTGCAGATCTGGCCATAAGACCGAAAAGACAAGAAGAGATGAGAAAACTTTGATTCCACCTCAAACACTCACTGTGAAGTCGCTTTTCGTAATATGAGAACCATGAACGAGTCTCAGCAGGATGGTCAAATTTCAAGGTTGCCTAAAACCTGCACAAATATAGACTGATTCAGTTGACTGATCGGGGAAATGTCAATTGTCATGTCGTGTTATAGTTTTGGGCTCAGTTCATATAAGCATTTTGTGACAGAATATGAATATTTTATGCTTAAGGAAAGTGTTAAGTAATTTTTACCCACCCCCTTATTTGGTTGTAAGATTTGGGTAAGCTAAGCTTCAGCTATGCGACTTTATTTTGACAAACCTTCACCTTCTTCGATCGTCTTATCTATTGGGTCCATAAGACAAAGAATCAGCAGTTCTAATAATTAGCAGATATCGCTGCTAGTGATTGTGATCCACAATACAGCCCAGAGTACAACCTTCTTCCACAGCAGACTCCGAGAGGTCATTATTATTAAAAGGTCGGCATAGCAGTGCGCAACATGTGCAAAAAAAGTGTGACGACGTTTACTTATTTGGTGGAAAAGAGTTCTTGCGCTGAAAGTTTGAATTTTTAATTGAGTTGCTTGAGTAAACAAAAGTGTTGCGTTTTTGCAAGACATGTTGTGCCCGGTAAGGCCAATGAAATAACTCCGGTATCTCCTCATAATGATTTAAGAGTTATTCATAATTTTATTATTACTATCAGCCTGAACCAGACGATGCATTTGCATGCACAGTTCGCACTTTGATGCATGTTGTGGAGAAAGTTTATTTTTTGTTGTCTTCCATTTTTGCCATCTGACAGGCTAAGCAACAATGCTGGTCCTAAACTTTCCAGACGCTGAATTTTTCTTCAAAGGAAGCAACTACCAAAGATAATAAGGGCCAGGTATGCGAGTAGCAGTTACCAGGAACTCTGCGGAAAGCATTGAAAATGCGATGAAATGGTAAAATGTTGGCTCAACACTAGTAACGTTCGCAGACAGATAGCATGTTTTTTCATCTAACCGAAAAAATATTTTCTCCTGTCCTATTGGCGTTACTGACATTTGGAGCAGAAGATTCTACGATGAACTTTTCAGGCTGCAGGATCTGGTCAAGAGTCGCTTAAGATGGTTAGGCCAAGCTGAGCTTATGGACGCCATTGCTCTGGCCCAAAAACTCTTCGAATCTGACCCATTGGGGCAAGGCAACAGACGACGGTGAAGGCTTAACCAAGTGGAAAAAGAACTCATCCAAGTAGGATTTGGAGGGGTTGGTATGTTAAAGAAGTTGGAGGGTTTGGTACTCGTATGTTGTTTGAGGCTTAGTTCCTCTTTCAAAATAGTGATTTTTTAGTAGACATTTTCTTGTAAGTCCCTCAAAATCTTTCTTTCATTCATTCGAAATTCCCCATACGCACAGCGGTATTAAAAAATGACTCTCCTAAGCAGTCGACTAGCACAGAGAAACTAGCTTTAAAATTGGGTTGTATTGAAATTGTGCATTATTGTGTCATGCTACAGTTCTGGATAAACATACGCCTGTAATAATAATAATTGGATGGCACGACAGTTCACAGGTTGACCAGAACCTAGCTTGCACATTAACTACTCGTGTTGTAGCGCGCACCTACTGTTCTCTCACGAGTAGAAGACACCTACAGATTTTTGCCGAATCCGAACAGCGAAAATTGAGAATCTTTTTTTAGGCAGTTATTACTCTTTAAATGTATTCAGCAGGTCAAAAAAGGTGGTGCCATGAATAAATCCAGGTGTCCAGCCGGGAATCGAATCTGGAACATTATCGTTTGAGCGCCACCCACTTCTCCACGGCGGCCACTAAACAAAAGTCTGTACAATATCTAAATTCTGATTATTCACATTTTCTCTTTAGGGATTATTGACGTTATCGAAACCTTCAAAGTTTTTCATTAAAAAAAAATAATTTTGAACTATTGAATGACTTTCGACACGCACTCCTTATAAATATTGATAGCAGCTTAAGAATAAAGTTATAGACACTGGATACTGCTTCCTGCTCCTGAATGTCTTAGAAATCAAAAGGCAACTAGCGGGCGATTATTTTGGCTCCAGAGGTGTGTTTATTTAGGCCCAGGTTCACCCCGTTCTGTAGCACAACACAAAGGAGAGAAAAAAGGTCAAACTAAACATTTCCGTTACTTGCAATATAAAGTCACTTTGTGTTTTTTGTTAACATGGCTCTTAATACACTACATTTGTATTATTAACTCAATTCCTGACAATATGATGAAAACTGGAAATCCGTCGCAGAAAATGTTCTCAAAGTTACGATATGTTTCAAAATCTGTCGAAAACTCACCTTAATACTCAAGCTTTATAGTCCTTCGCATTTTATAAAAAATGTAATCAGACCTTATATTCACCAAATGACACAATCCGTGTCATCAAGTTTATGTGACATTTGTCAGCAAATAATAATAATAATGTTTGGATCGGGGATGAACGAGGAAGGGGATGCACAGCTTCACAGCAGATCGATCAGCCGATTTCCCCTTACGATATTTACGAATTTTGAATGTAACTCGTATCTACGAACTATCGAATACTATTTCATTTTACACACAGGCTTAAGTTTCCCCTCCCAAAAAAAAGAAATATGTCCGCTATTTGCTGCATTTGTGACACCGAAAGTGCCAAATTACGCACGGTGTTCCTTTATTCAACAACCATTTTGAACCATATATCAGACTGCGTTCGTAAGTAACTGAAGATCTTTTATTAAAATAAATGTAATCAACACCTTATATAGGATGTTATATAATATAATGTTTTCCTTATCAATAATTTCTCTTTATTGAGTATATAGAGTCCATCCGCGTAAGCAAGAACTCCACAACCATATTTTGTTAATGTCATATGCAGCTTCCTTGCTAATAATTTCTGATTTTCTCTAGAAATAAAGTCTGGTACACTAGACTTATGGAATGTTTTGGATAATTTTTAACATTCTAATGAAATTATGTTTTTGGCTGGTTCTTATTCGGTTTCGGCACGGATAAAATCCAATTCTCTTTTCAACTACTGAAGGGGAAAATATAGCTCTTGACAAAACCTACAAAACGAAGCTATGCATGATTAGTATTGCGTTCAACAGTTATAGACGTGTAAACGAAATTCGCGCTATTTTAACGTTTTCCTTCATTAAAGACAAATCCGCTAGAGAAATGTTCCGTGAGATTAATGGTGTTTTGAGGATGGTACTCTATCACTTCGAACTGCGGAGAAATGGTTTCGACGATTCAGAGCCGGTGAAAACGACACCATGGATAAGCCAGCCGGCGGAAGAACTGTGACGACGAATAACGATCGATTCATGGAAATCATCGACTTAGACCGGCATGTGGCATCTCGTGACATCGTCCAGGAGACGGGAGATAGACACCAAACCATTTGATACCATCTGCAGAAGTCTGGATACAAAAAAAACTTGATGTTTGGGTGCCGCATGATTTGACGCAAAAAACCTTCTGGACCAAATCAACGCCTGCGATATGCTGCTGAAATGGAACGAACTCAACCCGTTTTTGAAGCGGACGGATCACATATAACGGTATCAAGCGCAAACTGTCGTGGTTGAAGGCCGATGAATAGTCCAAAATAGTGGCCAAGCCGGGATTAATGGCCAGGAAGGTTTTGCTGTGTATTTGGTGGGATTGGAAGGGAATCATCCACTATGAGCTGCTCCCATATGGCCCGACCGCTAACTCTACCATCTGCTACGAACAACTGGACCGCTTGAAGCAGGCGATCGACCAAAAGCGTCCAGAATTGGCCAACAGGAAGGGTCTAGGATTCCACCAATACAATGCAAGACCACGCACTTCGTTGATGACTCGTCAGAAGCTACTGGAGCTCGGATGGGAAGTTTTATCACATAGCTCGGACATAGCGTCAAGTGATTACCTGATCCTGTCTATGGCGAACGCTCTTGGTGGTGTGAAGTTGAACTCAACAGAGGCTTGTGTGAAGTGGCTGCCCGAGTTCTTTGCAAATAAGAAGAGGGCTTCTACGAGGAGGGTATTTTGAAGTTGCCGTCTAGATCTAAACAGATTATGGAACAAAACGGCGCATAATAATAATAATTGTTGGCGCGACAGTCCACAGGACGATCAGGGCCTAGCTTGCTCATCAACTACTGTTGTCTCACGAGTAAAAGGGACTTATATTTTTTTCCAACTCCGAACGGCTGAGTTCGAATAGCATTTTCTTAAAGAATAATAACCCCTTGAGTGTTGCCAGCAGATCGAAGGAGGTGGTGCCGTGAAAAATTCGAAGTGTTCAGATGGGAGTCGAAACTTAACCCTTCTGCGTGTGAGCGTCGCACTCTACCCACTACGTTTCGGCGGCTACAAATTGGCGGAAGAGTTCTTGACGACTGAAAGGATTAAGACGGTTTAAAGTAAGCTTTGTCTTTCGGAAAGACTCTATTTCTCAAATGACCACAACGCCACGGCGGGAAATATTTGAACTAAATCCGACCACTGTAACACTTTTTATGAGGCACTGAATGAAGAACAAAAAAGCAGAAGGGAGATATTTGGCAACCTTATATATATACATATATATTTTTATAATTATTTAAGGACACACTTTATTATTTACATCACATAATGTGAATACAGACTTTTTGCGAAAGTAGTTTGGGAAATTCTATTCGAATTGTAAGTGAAATGGATGTTTCCACAATTTAAAGTACTTATCTCAGCATTTTGTGAAACGTGGAATCTTTACTTAAGGCATACGTTTAAGCGCTACAATTAGTACGTACACGTTATAGCATTTATTAATTATTACGTCGAAAGGTTGAACAAACAGTCAAACTGTGCGTAAGCAAAATGAATAACTGGCATTGACCACCTAGAGATGGTTTTTGATTACTGGCAGGCGTGAATGAGGAAGTACTATTTATTAAATTATTGCGTTCAAAATAAGTTTTTCATATGATTGTTTCTGAACTAATTATAAAGTTTTATGAATACTGCTTTTCGGATGCAACTACTGCCTTACAAATGTAGTTTATGAACGTTGCTACAGTCGGTCGTTAGTTTTTGGTGGAAAAAACAATTTCTTCTCTCTTTCAATTATATAATTTATATGCCCTCTCCTTCTAATGATTTGAGCAGAGAGAAGAGGCACTATCTAAACAGCTCACACGTTTTCTCATTAAGGAACAAATATACCTGCCTGTGAATCAGCTGTTCAAAGAGGGGAGATGTTATAAAAAACGCTGACAATATGAATCCAAGGAAGAAGAAGAAGCTGTTGGTCTCCTTCCCTTAATAGTCCCTGGTTTGAAATCAATGTCTGATACGAGTCAAAATTAAAAGCAACTAACTCTCTTTCCCCCCCTCTCTCTCTTTCTCTTCTCCAAATTTGTAGAAACGAGTTTACCGGATGTACCCAAAAATGTCTATATCCACCTTTCGACAATCTTTAAACAAAAATTGTCTACAATCAAAATCTGTGCCTCTAATCAATACGCACGGCCATGTTTTTATTGCTTCAGGCGAAAACACTTCTGCTCGTTAACGAAGTCAATGAGTCGTAAGTGAATGTTTTGTGGGCAGATGCGATTTTCTTTGAACATTTTTTGTGTCGATTGCTCGATTGCTCAGCATTTCGAATTTGATATGATTTTGCTTCACAGATTTTTGGAGTTCTTTCTGAAAATCTCTTCAAGGGTAAATTTCTTGTGAAGAAGGAAGCCGTGCGCTTCATTAAATCGACACATTCATCTTTATGGTCCCGATCCAGGATGCAATGTAGTGTACAGATGCAATTATCTGATTTTTCAGTAAATTGGGCATATGCGCTGATTCAAGTTTACAGGAAACTCTAAGGAATAAATAATTTTTGGTAATGCTCAATTTTGGAGCACGGGAAGATGACTTCTTTTCCACGTTCTATGACCGCACATTCGGGCGAATATTCCTGTCTTCACGATAAGGTAGATTTGAAGAAAGTCAGTTTCCTAAGCTGAATATTGCAAAAAAATAGTCCTTCACGACTCTTTCCCGTCAAAACAGAACCTAAACAATGTCTTCAGTAAACCAATTCTCGTATAGAGTGGTTCTTGACACGGATAGTGAAAGCGCTCTTGCCTCTACACTTTGTGGAAGGTGCAGAGAGAGAGCTGCATCAGGAAAACTGTAAGAAATCCTCTTAAACTTTTTGACTCCTACGGTATTTTTGATGAGCATCTTCAAACACTTGAGTTCATTTTCCAAGCTTGTTCATTGAAAATGCAATACTTTCCCGGTTTAAACACAGAAACTCCTTAACAGGAAGAGACCTGAAAAACAGTTCTCCGTCTCTGATTCGGTGTAAAACGTAGGCCCCATGAGAAAACATTAAAACGAACAATAGGATTAGTTCCACTCTCGTAGGCTGTTGTGTCACCCCATTCATTATTTCTAATTTAAGAGCACTTTAAGTCCCGAAGAAATATTCACTTGATAACAACTAACAACCTATTTTATACTCTCCACGTTTTGTCCCATTTAACACTACTATTGCACATGTCTAGACATTTCCTCCGTGCCCGTCAACCTTTTCTCATAAAATTTCCACCGTAAGACCCTTGTTCAAGTGACAGATGACGATCTGAGTGTGCAAAGAATTAACAAATTTAAAATTTCAGACACGAAAGTCATTCGTCTCATTCGAGACAGTCGAATTAAAACAGCCGCCATGTAGCCACAACAAAGTGCTTCGTGTTCAAAAAGGTGTAACCGTCTCGTACAGACGCAAATAGCTAGAGATTTTCCCTCCCCCTCCCAAACTCATAATCAAGGATCCATCGAAAATTGTCTCAACCACCACAATCAGTTTGCACGGCAACCGTGACAGGCGGCAAACAATGAATGAGGCAAAAGCCATGCCTTCTCTGTGCAAAAATGATGAACCAGAAAAGTACCTGCATTAACATATCACAGACAAAGAACTCGCTCGGGCTTGACGACAAATTGAAGAGAAAAGTATCTCCGCTATCTGAGGCAATAAATCGAAATAATTGATGCATAAATTTGAATTTTGAAATGTTGCTTGTCTCGGTTCGACTTGATCCTGGCGGAGGTATTTATTGGGATGACAAGCCTGCTCGAGGTGAATAATTGGCACTTAGTGACAGTGACGCGAACAAAATTGCCCATTATCCGTTTTCCCATCGTCATCATCGACTTTAACTCTGAAATACTTAATCATTGCATAATCGTATTTCTCGGTTCCTCATCGCTAGACTGAGGGCTGGATTTGAAGTTTAATGGTCGCCCGGGTGCCTGGCTGTCTACCGCAGTGGCCGACGAGATAAATTTAACTTTCAGTCTGAGATTACACTAATCCTCTGGTCAATTTCTGGACCAACTGTGTTTCTATTTGAGTGGACAAAGCAATTCCTCTTGATCATAGGACCGAGTGCGTGTGCTCTGAATAAAAATTGATTCGACTTGAGGGCGTGAATCGAGTTGCCATTCAGAACTCAAGCACTCAGAAGCACCTGCATGCACACACCAATGGTTGCGGGTAATTAATTTCGGAACTGGGAGTTCAGGAGGGATCAAACAAAATGAAAAGCCTGCAGGGAATTCGCTCGTTCGGAGTATTGACCAAACCGATAGTTCTCAACTTTATTCTGCCCTCTTTGCTATGGCAAATGTAACGATTTTTCTTGTTCTGCCATCTCCACTCAGGTGCACATCCCCACGGGTACATACTGAGATACTGTTATGAAATCAATTCATTTTCAACGACGCCACCAAATAAAATTTGTACTCCGATCCCACAAGCAAGGAAAATAGATTTGCGACATAATGTTCCACATATGCCATGCCGTCCCAAATTGGTCGTGTATTTGCGTACCCGCAAAAAAATGTTATTTCAATTTTTAACACCAGTTTCCATGGTGGAAAATTTATGAGAGTTCCACAAACAATTCGCTGTCGTCGTTGCTTCCTCCATTTACATTGATGAATTTATACCGCCAGGGAGTACAGCGTTCATGGCGGCAGCACTGCAACAACAAATGAACGGACAGCACAAACTACGTCGCGTTGAGCTGCCATTTTCCCGGAAATACATTGGAATGCCGAATGCTCTGGAGGCGAACTGAAGGTACACAACGACTGGCGTCATTGAAAACTTTGTCAGTTAAAGTTGAGTTATTCACGACACCGAATGGTTGAAGCAACGCGGGGAGAATTTCTTTGGAAATATAACAACACGCGCCACGAATGGAGACAAGCACAAAAAAGAAGCGTACACAAATTGAGTTACGAAAGTGTTTCAATTTGAAATAAGATGAGACAGCGTTCACATCGGAGAGAATTATCGTCACTTGACGAGCATTAAATCGATTAAGCTGCGAGATAGGGTAGACAAAATGGTCGGCTGACTAAAAGGAAATCGTCGAGCGAGGGCAGAATGAAATCTTGATGGAACATAAGCACGCAAAACTGCGAGAAAACACTCTGTTTAATTCAAAACGTTTACCAATTCTTTTTTTTTTTTTTTTTTTGAGGAAATAAGTTTTCACCTGAAACTAGGCAACATGCTTATTTTTGAAGTTCCACACTATGCAAAGTTTATCCGCCGACTTAAATGTTTTCCGGCAAAAAGGTTGGTCTGGGTATTAGTTGGTGAAAAATTCAAGGCGGGATGCAAGCAAGAATTATTGCAGCGATTTTGTCAGCGCTGACTGTAAGCATTGATCACCGGTGTCGGTTCCAATGTATCAAAGTGTCAGTAACATAAATTCCAGGTCAAGGCATTGGTGCCAACAGTTGAACCCTCACCCCGAATGTTCCCACTGGTGTAATGCAAAATGTGAAAACAACACGAAATATTGTATTTGATAGGAACCTTAAATGAAACTAGTTTAGCGCAAAAGGAAAGCTATTATATAAGGTTGTCAAATATCTCCCCTCCGCCTTTTTGCTTTTCATTCAATGCTTCATAAAGACTGTTCCAGTGATAGGATTTAGTTGAAATATACGCCACCGTGGCGTAGTGGTAAGAGCGCGACGCTCATACGCCGAAGGTTCCAGGTTCGATTTCCGGCTGAACACCTCGAATTTTTCACGGCACCACTTCCTTCGAGCTACTGGCAACACTCAAGGAGTTATTCCTCTTTAACAAAATGCTATTTAAATTCGGCCGTTCGGAGTTGAAAAAAAAATGTATGTCCCTTCTACTCGTGAGAGAACATTAGCGCGCACAACACGACTAGTTGATAAGCAAGCTAGGCCCTGGTCCCCCTGTGGAGTGTTGCGCCAACAATTATTATTATTATGCGCCGTTTTGTTCGATAATCTGTTTCCATCCGAGCTCCAGTAGCTTCTGACGAGTCATCAACGAAGTATGTGGTCCGGCGTTGTACTGGTGGCACACAACACCCTTTCTTTTGGCCAATTCTGGACGCTTTTAGTCGATCGCCTGCTTCAAGCCGTTCAGATGTTCGCAGTAGATGGTAGAGTTAAGCGTCTGGTCATATGGGAGCAGCTCATAGTGGATGATTCCCTTCCAATCCCGAAAAACACACAGCAAAACCTTCCTGGCCGTCAATCACGGCTTGGGACGTTTCACCGGCCTTAAACCACGACCGTTTTTGATTGTTATTGTCGTATGTGATCCAGTTTTCGTGGCCAGTCACCATCAGCTTCTAAAATGGGTCGAGTTTGCTCCGTTTCAGCAGCATATCGCGGGCGTCGATTCGGTCCAGAAGATTTCTTTACTTCAAATTATGCGGCACCCAAACATCAAGCTTTTTTTGTATCCAGACTTCGGCAGATGGTTTAAAATTGTTTGGTGACTAACTCCCATCTCCTGGTCGATGTCACGAGATGCCACATGCCGGTCTTACTCGATAATTTCCATGATTCGATCGGTATTCATCATCACAGCTTTTCCGCCGGCTGGCTTATCCATGGTGTCGTTTTCACCGGTTCTGAATTGTCGAAACCATTTCTTCGCGGTTCGAAGTGATAGAGTACCATCCCACAAAACACAATTGATCTCACGAAACGTTACTCTGGCGGATTTGCCTTAAACGAAGGAAAACTTTAAAATAGCGCAAATTTAAGCGTTAGTAAACTCCGTGTTTACAAGTCTGTAACTGTTGAACGCAATATCCAAAGTTATCATGCGTAGCTTTTTTCGTTTTGTAGGTTATGTCAAGACTTTTCAAATGCTGTATAGTATTGGCAGGCGGAAAATTCGATAGACAGAAAAGCGGAAGGGAGATATTAATATATCCTAAAGTTATTCGACAAGATCATCTTCTTCTTCTTTGATAAGAACCTTCAATGAAAATTGCTTGGTGCAAAAGGAAAGCAATTATATGATAGACACGGGAGGAGTTTTTTAATAGCAACTCCCCTCGTCTTCATTACCATCATTTGCGATGACATTCCAGCTTTCACCTCTTCAGATAAAAACAAATCCACTAACTTCACATTGTGCAGCGAGCGCAATGCCGCCAAGTTGTTCGTTGTCTCCGCCTATAAAATCCAAAACTTCCAAAAATCCCAAATCCACTTCCTCATCCGTGCAGTTGCAAATGCAACTATGGATCTCAACGCTGGCTGGATGGTGTATCCCCTATTTTCCTAAAGGGTGTACTTCTAGTCTACCAAAACCACCCAATATTTTCTATATATTCTACATTTTGCAAGTAATCAGAAAACAGCATTTATCCAGCCCGTCCCTAAAAAGGCGAATCGTCAACACCCATCTCCTGCGGACCCATACCAATTGCTCCCATTCTAAGAACATGGAATTTCCGATAAACCCTCAACTTATGAAATGTTGTAAGGCCCGAAAGCTTCTCAGACCGAGAGCTCGTCATTCGCAGAAGATCCACAGATGATTTGATAACATATTTCACCGAAAGGTGGAACCAATCTTAGTAGAATGTAGTATAAATAAAGATTGTTGCGCTTGATGTTTCAAAAGTATTTGACAGAGTCTGGCAGCAGGCTCACTCGCATACTTTCGGTGTCGGTGAGCCTCTTCATCTTCAATTAGTTACAAATTATCTTTCGAACCGTTCAATCCCAGTTGTATTGGATGGGTTCAAAACTGATGTTCACCATATTAATGCTGGTGTTCCTCAGGGCTACGTTTAGTCTCCGTAACTCTTTCTGATTCTTGTATATGACCTCCTGTCAGTCTTTTCTAATTCAATTCACTCCTTCGCTAATGACAGAAGCTCAACCTTTCCGTAGTCGTTCCTTAGCTCTCGCATCTCATTCTCTGCCATAAACTAGTCACGGCAGCTTATTAAATGCAGTGGAATTGAATACTTCCAAAACTTAGTACTGTCTACTATCACCCAAGTGTTCCCAATATAACCAGTTATTAACCATACACGACTATTGCATTATTGAAACACTCCTATCTGGAGCTCTTAAGAATTCCCTGCACCTTCTAGATAGGGTCTAATAAAGAGCGATAAAAGTTATTGGGAATGAGATAATGTGGTTGAGAAGTCAATTGACACACTAGAACATCGACAATATGTTGTTGCATCTTCATCAATCTTTTTTTTTTTTATCGCTATTTCTACAAATTATGCTCTTAATAATAAGCTAGCTACTTTATTCCATTCCGTCAATAACTTACCCACAATACACCAATCCTAGAAATGACTTCTTAATAATAATAATTATTTGGCGAGACAGTCCACAGGGGCCTATCTTGCTGATCAACTACTCGTGTTGTACCCGCTACTGCTCCTTCACGAGTAGAAGGGAACTACAGTTTTTTTCCGACTCCGAACGGCAAAGTTTGAGAAGCTTTCTTAGACAGTTATTACTCTTTGAATGTTCTCAGCAACTCGAAGGAGGTGGTACCGTGAAAAATTCGTGGTGTTCAGCCGGGAATCGAACCTAGACCTCCGGCGTGTCAGCGTCGCACTCTACCCACTACACCACGGCGGCCACTGAGAAATTCCTTCTTGTTCACCCCTAAAACCACCTTCGTGAGTACAAGTACATTAAGAGACTCGTTCTTTAGCCGCACGAAAACAGAACGCTCTTCCAAGCGTAAGATCTGTCTGAAATTCTGCTCAGATTGTGATAGATGACAACGAAAATTTCAAAATTTCAATTTCAGCTTGTAGTGTGAAGAAGAAAGCCCTCAGGAATATTTCTTCGACTGTAAGTTCTTCCAAACTACTTTCAACGATATCCGCAAAATGGTGATAAGTGTCTAACGTCAAATAATCTACTGTGGCTATTTGACGTTAAACACCAAACCATGGCTTGAAGAGCGTATGGACACCACTGCTCCGGCCCGAAAAGTCTTTGAATCCGTGCCATTAGGATAACGCAACAGAGGACGACCTAGACTAAAGTGGCGCACACCAGTGGAGAAGAACCTCAACCAAATTGGAGTGCGCAACTGGAGACAGCTGGCGAAAGATCATGCCCCGGACTGTAGCGCCACAACAAGAAGAAGAATCTACCATGGCTACCATTTTACGCAAAATGAAGTGCAAACACAGTGATCTGCTCAAGTAATTGCAAAGAGTGGGGCATGTCTCAATTTACAGTCCTTTACTAAAGATGCAACATTAAGTCTTAATAATAAAGATAAAAACCGACAATACTCGTATAAGAAAATTCAATCTAGGCGACTAAAAAAAGTATGATCAGTTCTTATGGAAGAAAAAGGTGGTTATAGATCGAGCTCAGATCCCTTAATCGTCACAAGTTCAACGTCCTTGTACAAATACTTTAAGAAATCTCAAACCACAAGGATAATAAACTCCGAACCAGAATGCTGCCAAGCACCAATTCAAACATCTGTCGAACCGTCTCCAATTAGGCACCCGTAATCATCGACTTAATGAAACAAATTAAATTTATCAGCCACAGCTCGTCCATCGGACCACCATAAACGCAAACTGTCCCCAACGACACACAAAAACCTTGTTGCCCGGGCAAATTAACTCCCACTGCCCGTCCACACACCCGCATCCCTTTCACTGTTGCGGGTATTAATCTCAAACGTACATCTCTAACTCGCTGTCATAAAAATGCTCTCGATATTAAAACCCGAAACGGAGATACTTCACCATGAGTTATGTCGCAAAAGTGGACGCCCAGGCTAGTCAGCGATTCTGTTGTTCAGCGGTCCAGCAAGTGAAATATTTTCATCGTCAAACTTGGCCAATGTGATCACGGAAAAGGTCGCACGTAAAATTATTTTAGGAATTAACCGCCGCAGGACACTGGGTTACATTCCTCGGCAGCAATGGCAGGGAGTTGAGTCTGCCAACGGCTTTGGCTGGACATGTTCAGTCCACACACGAAGCGCCGAGCGAGGCAGAAGCAATTGATTCGCATCAAAGGAGGAATTTACGATCCAATAAAGTGACACTCGGTCCAGGGACCAGAGCCAAAGTTTGTTTGGCCTGCTGTTCGGCAGTATGACAGAATGTCCCTGCAATAAACGTGGCACGGCGAAGGCATGTAATATGTATGATTTCTTGCAGACCGTCGGGTGGGGCAGGGTGTGGCTGCGGATGATATTGCCTGTCAATGTAAAATGCAGTGGGGGAATAAAGTAAGTTTCTGTGACATTCATGGGGGGAGGGGGAGTGAGTTTTCAGGAATAGTAAACGGAGAGCTCCCATATTTTATACCGACTGACAGCAGGCAAAGTCGGGGCCTGGCACAATATGATAGCACCTGGGATATTATTTTACTGGCATTAGTTAAGGATAAGGGGAATGGAAAAGATTTGTGTGCGGATTGTGGACGTGGACCGTGTGCGGTTCCTGTGGTCGGGCGATGTGATTAAGAGAAATGTTGTCTGAAAGCAGAGTTATGAGTCAGAGTCTGTACCTGGAAGGCGACTTTGTTCAAGTCTGCCCATTCGGAGTTGTTTAACTGTGATTGTGGATGTAGGAGGCGGGTGACTGTAAAAGTGAAGAGAGTTTCTGCGAAGAAAATGCAAACTTGCCACAAACTGACTTTGAAAACTGTAGTTTGTTCTGTTCCAGTTTGAATAAATGGCCCTCGGGCGTCTGCGGAAGTTTTTCTTCCGTCAAGTGGATGGACGAAGACTCATCGCAAAGAGAATGAGTTGTCGCGGGCAGAATCAGTTTTATTTGGAGTCGTGCAGGGTTGTTTTCATGAAACTGCACTGCATAGCGAAATTAAATTTCAGCCTTGGAGCGGAGCATTGTGTTTTGTTAACAGATGTACAGTGATGAAGATAAGTATTAGAACAAGTGTGATATCTTACAAGAACGAGCAAGAAAGTAAGCAACTCTTTTGATAATTTATTTCAATAAAGCATTTATAAATAAAAGGTTGCCAAATATCTCCCTTCCGCTTTTTTGCTCTTCATTCAATGCTTCACAAAAAGTGTTACAGTGATGGGATTTAGTCCAAATATGGTCAGTTCTTCGCAAATAATTCGGTTTTCTTCTCTGGCGTGAATTCTACGAGGACAGCTTTCTCTGCTTTTATTTCTGACGCTTCTATGTCCCTGAAACCTTCCAATAGCACCGTGGACTATAAAGCAAATTCATTTCAGAAGGCACATATACCTGCAACACGGAAAAAATTATGTTGGATTTAATATTGAATATAAGGACCTCTTTAACGAGTAGAACCGAATTTCATCCATAAATATTCGTATGCATATCTTGAAACAGAACCGGAAATTAATAGCGTTGGCAAACGAATGTCGGGACTTCAAATGATGTTGTAAGTTCTAAGGAGTTTTGTGGACTTTGTGTGGACTTCAAATGATGTTGTAAGTCCTAAGGAGCTTTGTGGGCTAATGACTGGTACTTATATGTACATATAGTCTATCTGTTTTATTGGAAAAAAATTAACAGTACTGAATTTCTGGAAAAGTATATTGATTAAAAACATTATTTTGTACCCTCAAGTAACCAGAACTGAGTCGCAGCACGGGTCGAAGGTTCAAGAAAGAGAGAGAAAGAGAAGGATTGAAATGAGTTTGTGCTGGGAAGAACACGGTGCGGCTACGACACGAGCCTCTAAGCTCAACTCTACATCCGAAAGTGAGCTTCAGTGTGAGTGAGGGAAAATTCCTGGCAAATAGAGTATTGCAAGTAAATTCTTGAAGGGAAGGAATGCAAGTGACACATTCATTAGAAAATTTCTTTTGAAGTTGTTTGTTAAAATTGACCAAATCAATTTTTATTATCCAGGGGAAACTGTCTTTCCTTCGTCGGCTTTTTTGGTCACTGTTGATTTTCAAAGAAACTAGGTTATTTCATTGTCATTATCCCAACGTTTCGGCAGGGATTGCTGCCTTCATCAGGGGATATTAATTGTGTTGTTTTCATAAATGGATGTGGATGTTAGTCTAAATGTTCTTTAAAATTATCACAAAAGAAACAAAGTTCACAATGAAACAAAATATTAAGCACTTCCGTGTGTGAAGATCAGTGACTGATCTGCCTGCCTGCCGAAACGTTGAGATAATAACAATGAAATAAACTAGTTTCATTGAAAATCAACAGTGACCAAAAAAAGCCGACGAAGGAAAGACAGTTTCCCCTGCATAATAAATTTCTTTTGTTCAATCAGTGATAAAAGATTAAAAAAAACACCATTTCATAGATGTTGTAGCGAGTCAAGTTCACAAAAATTTGATCGATTTTTGATTTGTTGGCGCATTTTGTTAAACATATAAAATCGTAAATAAAAATGTGAACTATGTTTCTTCAGGAACTAGTTCGCGCGCGAGCGAAAACAACCCACTATTACGAGGGGTGCTTAATAACTTCTTGGTATCGGGGTGAAGCTGTGATTATATACATAAATTGACTTATTTAGACGGTGGATGACTCAACAAATCGATGTTTTGAGTGCTCAAAAATGCAGTTGCTTGTGCAGATGTGTGATGATGATCCATCTTCGGCGGTTCGTTCGTTTCTTGGAAGACAACTGCCAACCAAAATGGTTGTGTACCACTCAAAATTGACTGTTCTGCGTTGTTTTATTGGTACAGTTCCGACATGTCACGTTTTTCCGAAAAAAAGGCGACCATTGGCTTGGAAGTGCTTCGTGCGCGAGCAACTTTTGTTGGATTTGGCTCAATTTAAAGCACCCATGCAGTCGACTGCTGTTTACTTTCTGGGTCATTCGCGTTACTCCACGATTTATCACCTGTCACGATGTCATTGACGTGTTTCGAAGCACCGCGATCGTATTTTTGGAGCATTTCTTTCGACCAACCGACACGAGCCTTTTTTTGAGTGATTGACAAAATGTGTGGGATCCAACACGAAGATTTTTTTTGACGTGCAAATGCTCATGCAATATTGAATGTATGCTGGTCCCACTAATGCCTAAGGTTGTCTCAATCTCACTCTAGGTCACATGACGATCCTGCAATATCGCACAGCATCAATGGGTTCCGGAACAACAACTAATTTTGGACGACCTTCACGAAATTCGTTTTGGAGTAAACTACGACCTCGGTTGAATTCACCATACCATCGATAAACACGGACCTTGATGGAGTTTCATCGCCAACAATTGAATTATGTTTATCGATACACTGTTGTTGAGTTAATACACGTCGAAAGTGGTAAAAAAATATTCGCACGAAAATTTTCACGATTTAATTCCATTTTTTGGGCAAGATGAATCTTTTAAGTTACTGTAAACAACACAAATAGTGCTCATATGTCAAAACGTTCTGAATACAAATAACCTCAAAAATGTCAATTTTTACGAAAGATCTAGCAGTTGCAGGATTGCAACACTAGAGTTTCCCAATCCTGAAATATAAAATATAACTTTTGTTGCGTTGATTCAATGGCTCTGAATTTGAGCAATTTTCTTCATATTTGTTATCCAGTGAATTAAGTTTGTATGATCTCCATGTAGGGGTATTGGAATGGACCCTTAAACATACTTGTAGAGCCTTCGTGGAATTTTCTTCTGCACATTTAAACGAAATATTTAGAACAATATTAGTGGCCGCCGTGGCGTAGTAGGTAGAGTGCGACACTCACACCTCGAAGGTCCAGGTTCGATTCCCGGCTGAACGATTCACGGCGCCTCTTCTTTCGAACTGCTGACAACACTCAACGAGTAATAACTGTCGCTTCTCAAGCTTCTCAAACTTGGCTGTTCAGAGTCAACGCGAGTAGGTGATGAGCAAGCTAGGCCCTGTTCCACTGTGGACTGTAGTGCTCCCCAATTATTTTTACTATTATTATTGTTATTATTATTATTATTTTTATTATTATTATTATTATTATTATTATTATTATTATTATTATTATTATTATTATTATTATTATTATTATTATTATTATTATTATTATTATTATTATTCCTATTATAATTATTATTATTATTATAATTATTGTTATTATTATTTAAAACAAACTTCGATTTCCTACACATCTAGTTTATTTCTTAATTCCTTCAAATTGCTCCCTAAGTCTGCTACGGCTCTAACTAAACTAATATCATTTCATGCCAGTTTGTGGAGTTTGCGAATCATATACAGATGTTCTCTGTTGCGATGTTCTAATAGTGTAAAGTCAAAACCCCCAGACAAATACACTGTTCAGAAAACTTCGAATCCACAAGTCGAAACACAAACTCACCAGTATTCTGTTGAAGACTCCATCTAAACATTTAAAACAGCCAAACAACACCCAAGTTTAAACGCAATCCACATTAGCGTCAATGAAGCTGGAAGGATCACGAAGACTCCCGGAGGGACTCGAACTCCTCCCAGTCATTGCGCCGTCCAACCCTCATCATCAAGCCTCAACTTCTTTCATCTTGCAAAACTAATTTCAACTGAAACAACTCTCTTCTTGTCGGCTAATTGCAATGCAAACGTCTGTATTTTTCTTCCTCCAAACTCCTAAAGAAACTTTCTCTCGCCTAACACGAGCACTGCGTCCCGGTCCAAGTTTGTTGCAAAGAAAAAATGAATAATCTGCATTTCGTCTCAGAGTAAATCGCACTCAAAGGACCTCACCGGGCGGCAAATGAGATTTATCTTCCTGTCACATGTACACAGGCGGCGGATGAAAAATGAGCGTGAGTCGACTGTGCGACAGAGCGCGTCTGTGCCGCGGAGAAAGAAAATGCAAATTGAGGTTATAAACAATTTCTGTTCCGCTTATTTATTTTTCATACACAACTGGACATAATAAAAGTTAATTGCGCCAGGAGTCAACATTCATTATGGCGAGCGACCCAGGAAATCCCGCTCAACCCCAACGAGGTCCAAGTCCGGGCGGTTGTTGGTGCGCGCGTGTGTTGTAACACATTAAACACACCTTTAGTCCCTTTAGTCCGTCGAAGGACCTTACATTTAATTAGCGAATACCTTGAATATTTATGTGGTCAGCTTTATGCTGGCGTCTACGTTCTGCGCCACGGTGAGTGGTGAGCTGCTGCCGCATGAAAAATGTGAATTTTTCTCTAGAGAAAGTCGGTGCTGGGTGGGGGAGCACTGAAATTGTTATTATTCCGTTGAGTGTGGGGTTGGTGGAGAAAGGTGAGCCCTTTGGTACGAATTTTCTCTGGGAATGTGTGCACACATGGCGTCGTCAGTTGCGGAGTTTAAATTTGAAAACCGTTCAGTGAGGGCTTACAAAAAGCTGCAAGTAGAAGCTGTGAGCACGGATATGGGTTGAGCTGGCTGGCAGAGGAGAGTGAATTGATAGTTATTACATTACCCAAAGTGCAGAGCACGGTGATGATGACAGGTTCCTCGGAGTACGACCGAGCCGGTGAACGTTAATACAGAACGGTGCATTTAATACATGTTATGTTCAGTTGTGGGTCGGAGTGGCATAAATACATTCAAATCGCCCTGATTTTCTCTGACTTGTAACATGAGCAATTTTGTCGGTAGTCCACAAAGTAAGTGGATGAACGTTGTTTTAAATTTATCAGATGAGTTCATAAATGAGAGAAGCCTTTATTTCAGCATTCGCATCAAGCATGGTAAACGATGTTAAGGAGGAGAAAAAGTTTGCTGTACAGCCAGAAACTGTGGCGAATGTGGAACATGTTTTGTTTGTGGTTATGATCACTTCCTAATGCTTCAAAACCATACTTAGCCAGATCCAGGCGTTCCAAGAAGTTTGTTACTTTTTAGAAAGAGGTAGAACCAGTGCTGTGTGCCAAGTCACATTCCGGGAGTAAATAGGCATACTACTTACCGAATGCAAGATTCGCATAGATGTGATCGACATGATAACCTCAAGTTGCGTAAAATGCAGGAACGGTATCAAAAGTAATTTAGTAATTTATTCAGAACAAGCTTATGTTGCTGCTCTCGCTCAGGAGATGCTCAGGAGATGCGAAGAATTACTTTCAAGAACAAAGATTCTGAAAATACCCGCATTTGGACAGGACCTGTCTAGCTTCTTAGGGATAAATAATAATTGTTGGCGCGACAGTACACAGGGGGACCAGGGCTTAGCTTGCTCATCAACTAATCGTGTTGTGCGCGCTACTGTTCTCTGACGAGTAGAAGGGACCTACAGTATTTCGCCGAATTCGAACTGCGAAGTTTGAGAAGCTTTCTTACACAGTTATTACTCTTTGAGTGTTGTCAGCAGCTCGAAAGGGGTGGTGCAGTGAAAAAATCGAGGTGTTCAGCCAGGAATCGAACCAAGACCCTTCGGCGTGTGAGCCTCGCACTCTATCCACTACGCCACGGCGGCCAGAACTTCTTAGGGATGCTGAGGCCAAATAATTAGAAGGAAACTCCCTCCTGATAAGTGTGCATGAAATTTATGCCTTTGCTTACATTCGAGACCATTTTTGTCATTTAGTCAGAATAGACCCACGCTGCTACTTTCACTCAACAGATTAAACATTGTCCTAGCTGTGAAAAAAGTTGTAGACAATTGATGCGACGGCAGAAGGAATTAAAGTACCTCAAGTGACTTCTGCTGAAACTGCATGCAGAGGAAAGAAAATGTCTGCATCTAGCCAGGACCTGTCCGACATCTAAGGGATGTTAAGACCAAATGGCTACAAAGACACTGCCTCCTGATTGGTGTGCACGAAATGTATGCATATGCTTATAGTTTTATAATTTTTTAATGACATCTCCTGCGGTCTGATTCCTATTTGGGAACATATCCCATTCAGATGCGTTCAAGCTTAAGTTCTGCGTTAAAGTGCTTTGAACAGAGTTATTTACGGTATGGGAATGTGATCACTTCGTCGTTTTGTACGCTTACACCCGACATCAATCAGAGCCCTAAACAAGACCACAAACAATTGCTCTGAACCTCACCCTTAATCAGCTCATCTCATCCAGTTTGGAGGATGACCAGAAAATTAACTTTACATATCATCCGCCACACTTTTTGAATAACTCCGCGTATGAAAGTACTCAAGGATCTTGAACAAATTTAAGAAGCAGGTCTTTCAAAATGTAAACCACTGTCAAAATTCTCCTCCACTGAGATGGAAGGTGTGTAACTTAAGGAATAACATAGGTCAACAGCCAGATCTTGACTAAAGTTAGCGCCTTCTGGTCTGAATCGAAACACTAGCATACTGGTAGGTAGTAACGCTCAGAACTGGGTGGCAGGCAATCTGTTGCAAAACTTGGTAACCTTGGCTAAACATTTTGTTGGTGACTTATATGATGACCATATTGTTGACCACCAAGTTTTTGGCAAGTTTCCTGTAAGCCTGTATTCTGCAAATGTGTCTCAGGCACATATCTCCGCTAAGAGTGTACTAAGATACGGTCAGCGACGGCAATCTTTTCGATGTAAGTTCTTAACCATTTCACTGTATACTCGAATATTCTACGACATCTGTGGCCGCCCTGGCGTATTAGGTAGACTGCAACACTTATGCATAAAAGGTTTCACAGCATCAACTCTTTTTAGCTTCTGACAACAATAAAAGTGAAGTAACAGTCTTTGAGTCAACACAAGTAGTTGATGCGGAAGCTAGGCCCTGATCCCCCTGTTGACTGTCGCGCCAACAATTATTATTTATCTCTAAGAAGCTAAACAAGTCCTGTCCAGGTGGCGTACACAAGTGGAGAAGGACCTCAATCAACTTGGAGTGCGCAACTGGAGGCAACTGGAGGTGAAAGATCGTGGTAGCTGGAGAGGCATGTTGTTTGAGGTCCAAGTCCACCCTGAATTGCAGCGCCACAAAAAGAAGAAGAAGAAGAAAATTGTTATGGAGTCGAATCGTAGCTGAAGATGTTGTCATATGGATTGACTCATGCCCTGCAATTTTTTCGTACATTTTGGACACTTAGCGTTTAGCAACGTAGTTCGTTCCGAAATTTCTGAATTTTGACCAAAAAAAAATGTGGCAAAAGCATCGCTCAGAAATGGTTGAATGACGTCAACAGCGATCCTGACTTACTTAAAGGGATCATAACAGGTAACGAACCATGGGTATATGGGTTATGACATCGAAACCAAAGTCCAACTGTCCCAATGGAAGAGTCCAATACCATGAAAAGCACACCAGGTTCGATCAAGTGTAAAAATTTTACTGACTTTGTTTTCGATAACCCTGTCGTAGTGCATTAGAATTTCTTACTATATGATCGTCAGTCAATTAAGAGAATTGGCTTGAAGTTAGCTGTCGCTTTCGAGAAACAGTACGAAAAAACGCCCAGGATTGTGGGAAAACAATTCATGGTTTTTAAATTACGATAATGGGCCTCCTCACTTGCCATTGCTGGCTTGTAATTTTTTGACCAAAAAACAGCAGCGTAAATATGCCTCAGCCACCGTATTCACCAGATGTAGCTCTCGTAATACTTCTTCCTGTTCCAAATATGGAAGAGACGCCTGAAAGGACGTCTTGCGACGATTGTGGAGATACAAACCGAAGCGCTGAGAGAGCTTAGATGCATACCTAAGAGTGCATATCCGAACTACTTCCACGATAAGAAAAACCGCTAGTGCAAGTGTATTATATGCGGACTTCTTTGAGGGGCACAAAATAGAAAATATAAATTTCTTTGAGAGAAATGAAAGTATTTTCATTTATTCACTGGTTCAGTCTTATTTTTTGAGACGTATAATACAGTGTGTAGTAGTTGTTGCACTACTAAGAGTAACAGTCGGTGGTTTACTTTCCATTTTATTGACTAAGAGCTGCACGACAAAAAACAAACAGGAGAACAGTTTGTAAAACACTGCTGCTTACTAAAAGCACAATGCCCATCTTAAGCCGAACTGAATGCAAATTTTTGTAAGCTTCACCTACCTTACTGTAGATTATATTGATTATGACATATTGAAAGTTTATCGTTGCAGCCTTAACGCTTAGGAAAGAATCCTCCACTCATTTCATTCACTGAAGTGAAGCATTGTGATCTAGGAAATGAATTGAATTGAATTCATTTGATTGACTTTAGTTTGGACACAATCCTTAATTGCTTTGAATTGAATTGAATTCATTTGATTGACTTTAGTTTGGACACAATCCTTAATTGCTCCTTAATTCCCCAGAAATGTTCCATTCTCATTTATTCACTCACTTTTCTGCAATAAGGGTAGTCCGCTGTTGTTATTTAAATGCAATTATTCAACTGCTTAAATTTCAAACCAAACCATTGGCTCGTCGCAGAGGCACAGACTCTTATTGACGACATCAATCCGAAACGAGATAATATATACGTTGCACATGTAATGAAGGAAATCGAATTATTGGAAAGCGCATCGCATGATTTGTCTGTGAGTAATGGAGGGATGCTTCTGAACACAGAGCAGGATTCATTGCGGTATACTTGAAGAAGAAAGTGAATAGTGAATGCAGCAAGAATCAAGAAAAGTTTTTTGGCGCATCTGTGGGAAGATTGTAATGAATATGGGAAAGAATGCTGTTGTTTGTGGCTGCATTTGGCACTCATCCTTGTTCTGCTTGTGTATCCAGAAGAGTCGGAAAGTTTACTTTGACCTATTTCTAGTTGTTAATATTTCAATTGAAACTCTGCCGTTTGAGGGCAGATCCTCAATCGACTCACTGCACGAGGGCAATATTCGTATGTTTGATGACATTTTTTCTTCACTCCCATGGAGACACATTTATTTCATTGTGTTGAGGAAAGTTTGTTAAGAAGCGCAATCAGGCAGTTAATCTATTTCTGTGTTCGAAATGGATATCGCGCAACCAAATCAAAGAGCGAGAGTTGTAGAAAGTGGCGTTAAAAATGTGGTTTAACAAAGTTAAACGATTTTGAACGGCCACCTGATAGACGTGGCTCTTCAAAATCGTCAAAAGTGGTAAAATTTACAAATCTCCCATGGGCAGACTGACTACAGGTTTGATAGGAAGTTGATGCACTTGGCATTTTGAATGTCTCCTATCCTGCATACAATATTAAGATGACTGAGCGCAGCCAGTTGTGTGACGCAGCTTAGTATTAAAATAAATTTTAGTGCAATCCAAAGGAGTTTCTGTGTCGGTTCTTAAAATGACAAGGCTTGGAGAACGGCACACAGCAACTTGAAGCGTGTTACGTGTCAAAACGGTTATCGCCGGAATCCCTCTTTGCTCGTAAACTAAACTTGTCCCTTGGAGTGACATTACGAATTTGCATTTTCTTAGAAAACACTTAAGCTCGCCACCCGAGTCTTACTAGAATTTATTCTTGTTTGACTATGAACTTTCCTCATTTCATATTTCTATTCAAAAACTAATTAAATCATTCTATCCTCTCTAATCTCACAGGGAACCGGACCACACAATAGCCAGTCAACCCCCACGATGTCATTCAAATAAGCAGACACACCATTGTCTCAACACATCGTCACATACTGCTACCACCCGTCGCCAGTGCACAGTGTATCGAACGCGCAGCCTCAATTGAGATTAAACACACCAAAGTGACACACAATCAACGCAAAATCCCCACACAAAAGCGGCATCGCCCTCCGCACAGCAAGGAATGGCTGTCCCCGTTGAGGAGGGCATCCTCAACGCCCTGCGGGGTGTAACAACTGAATCAACACGGCTCCCTAAGCCATTGCTCATCAAAATCTACGTGTCCAGCCTGAAGGATGGTAAGTGTCTGGAGCCAATTACTCTGCTTAACCTTCCTTATTTGTCATCAAGGACACTTTAATCCTCATCTCGTCAAACCCCACCCAACCCAACTCCCCTCTGCCAACGCAGTGTAATTTATTTCCATGAAAACAAATAAATGAAATCCTTTCTGATTGTCTCTTCATGGGTGACGCGTGGTGTAGAATTCATAGAAGAGCGCCGCATGCTGCTGGAACTCGTCGGACCGGAGCTGCAATCGATGTACGACGACCGACAGATTGAGGTACGTGACACACACGAAGGCGCGGAAAGTTTTTCAGCCTCGCACCTGATCTTAAAGAGGCGAGAGGACTGAAGGAATTCCCGTTTTCTCTCTCAAACGTTGCTGTCACTGTGAATAACGTTTAATTAATTGAGCCCATTAATCATGTACGGGACAGTTTGGTCCCGCCCATCACTCATAAAGTTTAATCTTTACCACCTAACTTCCCCCACAGATTGAAATCGTCGACATGCACTTTGGGACAGGGCCGCCAGACGTCATTCAACTGGAGCAGGATCCATATTTGATTCGAGACTATCTAGACGAAATCGAGACCTGCCACCGTGTATCGAAGAGCGTATTTTTTGTTGTAAGTCACCGGGTGGCCGCGGATTACCTGGCGTGTGTGTATCACGTTCATCATTCTTTTCAGGCTCTCGTTGGCGAAAGTATTGGAAAGATGCTCCTCCCCACAGACATGGATGAGGGTATTTTTTTAGCAATTTGTAATAATTGTCTGGCCGAGGAGAGGCTCCTTCTTAACAAGTGGTATTGCTTGGGAAGCGATAAGGACAGTAGAACCGACGCCAACAACAGCAGCAGCTGTTGTTATACACTCAAGGAGGACTACCGGTAAGTGGATTGTTTGGGCACACGGAGAGGGGATTTCATTGAATTCAGGGAACAAAAGTGTGACATTCCGATGTCGAAGCGACCGCATTCAGTGGAGAAATTATTTATAGCCACAACTCTCTAGGCGGGATATGTGTTAGGACGTGCTTTGTACGCTTCCTATTCTTCTCTTTTTGACGCTTGGCATTCACTGTGGTTGCTGAGGATCGGTTTCTTTGATCTATTGATGGGAGGGTCACCGAAGAAGACGCCATCTCTGTGGTTAAGTGCGCATTTAATTCGAAAAATATTTAGCTGCTATGACTAAAAGAATTTACTGCCCTCTGTGAATGCTGGTGGTTGGGACTGAGAAATATTTCTGAAACTCATTCGCAGCACTCACGTACCCGGCTCTTGCGTCCTTGTGAGGAGTTCCTTTCATCAGATTGGAGGCAAAGAAATGAGGTCCATTCATCCGATTAGGAGGTAAATTTAACGGAATTTCAGAAATTTGACAAATCATCAACAGGAGCATTGAACTTTTTTTATGGAAAAGATCCTCTCTTGTTCTCGCACATCGTATAAGTCACCTCAGGAATGCTGACCATAAAAGCTAGATGTCTTCATAAAGTCCCTAAGTGGGTCACTTTTATCACAAGAAGCCTTTTACGAGCACTTACACGAGCTTTAAGTGGCCATTTGCACCCGTAAACTGCTTTATTTTGCCCAAAAAACAACAAAAATTCACGACTACCTCATTGAATTATTCCGTTCGGAAGCAAGTTTCCCTCTTCAGCTGCGTCCAGTTGTCATAAATTTCCCTATGGGATGGAATGGGTGCATTAGCTATTCATTGTCTGGCATCAAAAGAAGGTGTTTTATGATAAGTTGCTTCTTGTTAGGCAGTGGATTTTATGTTTTTCCCAGAGCTCATTGCGCTTGGGAGTTTTTTTGATGACAATCGGAAATTTGTACACCTTTTTCAATTCCCCTTGCATTTGTATGGCCTCAGAATACGAGAGTTTTGAATATGTCCTGTTGTGTATGGAGCCGTGATGTAGTGGTTAAAATGAAGAACATGCTAAAGGTTTGATTTCTAAATCAACCTGTATCAACCTCAATCAAGCTGCTGGCAATACTCAAGGATTAATAATTGTCTAAGAAAAAGCTTCTCAGTCGATTTTGTTTTTGTTGGAGGTTGGAATATACTGCACTGGGGCGCTCAGACTCAAATACTGATCCATTGTTTTACCAATGCAATTTCTTGGTTTTACGAAGAAAGACCGAGAGACACTTCTGTGATATAGAATTTAGGTTTTCAATCCCCACCACATCAGCGCCAAACAGCCGCCACCTGATACGAGCAAAGGCGGGGCACTGACAGAGGAAGTACTCTGAAGTGTCTTCACCTTATCCGCAGGCGTCACAAAGGGTGACAACACTAACTCTAAGATAACTTAGGTGCTTAGCGCAGGTAAAGTGTTCCGTTAGTACGCCGACACGTCGTCTACACTCGTTTCTGTCTAGAAATAGCAGACAAGACGGGAATTTCTTGCTGACGTTTGGGAGCATAATCTTGATCATCCTGCATCCTAGAGAGTCACGCAATCTATGATTGTGCTGTAGGGAGACCCAACCGTCGACGGAGTCCCTGAACAAGGATGCAGGTAGTCCAAAGGTGGGTTTGGGGCCTACGAACTTCTCTTCTGAACCTTGCCCAGCTAGTTTGACGGCAATCTCGTTTCCCAAGATCCCGTGGTGTCCTGCGACGCAAAGAAGTCTTAGAGAGTTCAGCCTGCCAACTAAATTAAGGGAAGACTTGCATTCTTGGACTATTTTGGAAGTAGTTAAAGGGTTGATTAAAGCCTTAAGCACAGCTTGACTGTCTTTACAGACACAGATACTTCTTTCTTTTCACCTATTCTTCAAAATATAGTTGGTCATAAGATCGCGAAGTTATAGTAGGTGATAAGATTGTGAAGGCTTCCGGCCGAAGGCCGAAGAAAAATTACCTAAAGATTCCCAATTGATTCTATGATCCTTGTCGCAGAAGTTTTTCTTTCGAATAAATGATTGCGGTAACATATTAAGAAATCATACTTCAAAATGTAAGGTACGTTTTTTCATTCCTTGAGAAATTTATGAAAGGAGAACAGCAGAGCTGTGTCTCTATAACATACAGCAACAATTTGCTTTGTCCTTCAAACTATACTTTATTTAACTGTGTCTGGATTTATTACGGATAAAAAACGCCCATTAACGTAAAGGCATGGGAAATATCAAAAGAGGTAAAAAATAGGGCACGTTTTAGTGACAAAGCACTGTCTCCCCTTTCCTTAACAAATGTATAACAAAAAAACCCAACAAGGGAACTGTGTCTCTACAACTTCAAGCAACTAAGTCTTTTACAAGCCCTTGGTCCTTCGACCCACATCCAGTAGCACCGCTTCTTAACAAATGTTTAAAAAAAAACCCAACAAGGGAACTGTGTCTCTACAACTTCAAGCAACTAAGTCTTTTACAAGCCCTTGGTCCTTCGACCCACATCCAGTAGCACAGCTTCTCGATACTTTTCCAGAAACAACACAAACAGCTTAAAACAAAAGGTGCGTTGGACAAAATTGTGTCCAAAAGGAACTTAAATTGGATTCCAAAAGAGCGTAAAGATTTCATCAAGCAACACTTTGATGCCCGAAAACATGCCAAAACGGCCCTCGAGGATATGCTCTATTACTTAAGCTCTTCACATTGCATCGAAATACATAAATTCCTTCCCGAAGTGTCTTAAGGGCACTGGTGCTTAAAGTTGGCCAGGTTTTCTGGTCCACAAAATGCATCTTAAGCCTATAGTCCTGAATGATTTAAAAAAATGGAAGTAGAAAGTCTCGTCGAATACGATGTTGAAATAAGCAGAAGAGGGGTATCTTCCTTGGGGTACTAACGAATAATATGAAATGCTATTTATCAAACTTCGACTTCTCTTTGATAGAACGATTTTAACGTTCTCGAAAGCTACCACAAAAATCTTTGGGTCTTACATGATTATATCCGTATGCGCAAGCAAACTTAAATTTTATTCTTAAAACTTGAATTCTACAGCTATTTGCGAACAAAAACGGTTTTCTGATTTTCCTTAATGAATTTTGTTACGTTTACATAACGTCATCTTCTTTGTGTGGGTGGAGCTGGGCCTCAACTAGCATGACTCTCCAGTCAGAATGGAAGTATTCCTTTTTAATACCAATTCACAAAAGTGGTTCAAAGCAAAAAGTAGAAAATTATAGGCCTATAACAAAGCTTTCATCAATTCCTAAATTGGTTGAAAGCATAGCAAAAGAAAAATTACAATATTATATAAAAGAAATCACTTCGAATAGGCAACATGGCTTCATGCGGGGAAGATCATGTTCACTAATTTATCATTATTTTCAAATTATATATACCCAAATTTAGAAAATCTATTGCAAGTTGAAGTACTTTACACTGAATTCACGAAAGCCTTTGATAAGGTACATCATACGCTACTTTTGAACAAGCTTAAATCTTTGGGAATTCACTCAACAATGCTTGAGTGGTTTTCCAATTACCTAACAGGGAGAAAGCAATTGGTAAAAATAGATGGCTTTACATCACGTATTATAAATGTAACATCTGGTGTGCGGCAAGGTTGTCATTTGGGGCCTTTACTGTTTCTTTTATTCATAAACGATGTTCATGAAATATTTAAATTCTGCAAAATTTTAACATTCGCCAACGACTTCAAATTATTTTTATCGATTAATACTATAACCGACTGCATTACATTTCAGTCGGATATATGAACATAATTTAGCGAAGTGGTGTAAGCATAATGCGCAAGATCTTAATATCTTAAAGTGTAAAATTTTCACTGCATTTAGAACAACATCTACAATAGTATATGATTATTTCGTAGATAACCGACCAGAAGAAATTAAAGACCTCGGAGTATTATTTGATACTACGTTGGATTTTACACTTCATTAAAGTTAAACTGTCGCGAAGTCGAGCGCTATGTTAGGATTTCCTGAAAGAAATAGCAATGATTTCCGGGACATATCTAGTTTAAAGTCTACCTATTGCTCATTAGTGAGACCTTACTTGGAATATTCATCCATCATTTAGGATTCACCAAAAAAATCTCACGAGATATGCTTTCCATAAATTATATCCCTACGAAAAACTACCTAGCTATGACGAAAGATATAAAGCAATTGGCTTGTAAACCTTAAGTTTCAGACGTAAGACAACGTCAGCCATGTTTATTCGTGATGTTATAAATAACCATATTAATTCGCCAGAACTACTATATCTTATGAATATATATGCTCCCAAAGATGTCTTCGGGGGAGAAAGTTGCTGCTTGATAAAAGGTATGGAACCAATTACGGTTGCAATGAACCCATTACTAGGCGCATTAAAACCTTTAATGACCTTTGCAACGAAATTAATTTTCCATTACTACGATCAGAGTTTAAGAAGATGGTGTATACTTTGTTTCCTGATTAATATTATTTATTTGGTTTAATCTGTGAGATGATAGGTCGGTAGATGATCGTTAGTCGCGCAGCAACCATATGCTGTGTAAAGCGATATCGAGTGCTAATACTTAGAGAACGTAGTGTTTTGTGTTGCTCCGTGATGGACACAAAATTAAAAAAAAAACACGATCTCTCGCCACCTGCCGCATATTGCGTATTTCAAATTGGTTAAAACATTTCTCTTCACTGTTTTTACCATCTCATACTAGGCCGTCTGTTGCATTGTCATAGTGCCGTCTATTTGAAGCAAGGATTATATTGAGGTTATTTTAGTAGTTAATGGGCATACACTTCAATCGTTTCATTCCTATAAGGTCTGTTCAAACAATGAGGTGTATTTTCAAATTTCGTGGGCTACGTACTCGCACATTCGACTAAGGATATTTTTATTAAATATTGGTACACTCGTGTCGAACATTCAAAGAAGGTCGACCAAAAGTCAATGGCGGCGCTTGCTCTGGACGCCCCAGCACATAAACAACCGATTTGGAGAAAATGAACAAAGTTGCTATGGATAAGTCAGAGTCACTCTTAGAGAAGCTGCTGAAAATGTCGGCATATCGGTTAAGTAATGTCAATTTTTGGGGAAATTTTGGGCATAAAGTGACTGCAAATTTGGCAAAAGAAGAACCTTGCCATAGCATCGCTCAGGAATTGCTGAATGACGTCAATTGCGATAGAAATATGCTTAAAGGGTCATAACTTGTGACGATTCATGATTATATGGTTATATGGGAAACCAAAATCCAATCGTCACAATGGAAGAGCCCAAAGTCATAAAAGACACGCCAATATCGATCAGAATTAGAGGTTTTGCTGATTGGTTTTTTTGATTACCACGACGTAGAACAGCTGGAGATCTTAGCACATTGTCGTGCGGTCAATAAGGAGAATTATCTTAAAGTTATATGCCTTGTGCGGGAAGCAATACGAAGAAAACTTCTGAAATTGTGAAAACAATACATACTCGTACAAGGAGCGTTCAATATATTCTCGGTATCGATATGAAGAAAAATGCAAATTCAATTTAAATTGTGTTTAATAATAATAACAATTGTTGGCGCGACAGTCCACAGGGAGACCAGAGCCTAGCTTGCTCATCAACCACTCGTGTTGTGCGCGCTATTGTTCTCTCACGAGTAGAGGGGAACTACAGTTTTTTTTCCGACTCTGAACGGAGAAGTTTGAGTAGCTTTCTTAGACAGTTATTACTCTTTGAGTGTTGTCAGCAGCTCGAAAGAAGCGGTGCCGTGAAAAACTCAAGGTATTCAGCCGGGAATCAAACCTAGACCTAGACCCCTCGGCGTGTGAGCGTCGCACTCTACCCACTACGCCACGGCGGTTTTTATTTTGCAATTATTATTCAACCTTTATTTTCATTTTTAAAAACACGTTTTAATGAAACTTCGTCCTTCTCCTTTGATTGCTCTGACGGAAGTGGACATCTGTATTTCAATTTCCATGTAGTTCGTTCTCATTTACAGATTATTCGTTAAGTTTGTATTTTTAAAATTCGCATGCAGAGGGCCGATAGATCTTTAAAGAAGATGGCGTTGTAAAGGGCCTTACACAATTTAATCTCCCCTTACATCAATGCATTTGTTAAATCTTAAGATAAGCTTTTTTAAACCCTCAAAAAATAAATTTTCTATTCCTCTGCAAAATACCCATTTATTGCCGACTTGAGCTCTTCATCATCCGAAAATCTTTTTCCACGAAGACATTTTATCAAATCCGGAACAGGAAATAGTCACTAGGGGCAAGGTCTGGACTATAGGGTGTGTGTTGGATTGCTTCGAAATCACAGTCTCGCGCAGCAGCCTTGGACTCTCGCACCGTGTTAACAGGAGCGTTGTCATAAAGAAGCAACACACCCGCTGCGAGTGTAGCTCGTCTTTTCTTCTTAATTTTCTCTCGCAAATTATGCAAAGTGGAAGCGTAGGATGTGGCGTTGATGGTTTCACCTTTTTTTGTACTCAATGAGCAAGATTCGCTTTGAGTCCCATAAAACTGTGGGCATGAGCTTTCCGGCAGACGGAATGACTTTGAACTTCTTCAGGGGGGTCTGTTCCTTTTTTATGTCACTACATGAACTCTTGTTTGCTCTCAGGATCATAGTGGTGAACCCTTGTTTCGTCCCCAGTAACAATACGATCCAGAACACCGTCTTCGTTCTCACTATACACAGCATGCGATTCTCACTTTTTTTTCTGAGGCGCTGTGAGCATTCGTGGCACCCACCTTGCACTGACCTTTGAAAGGTTATGATGGTCGTAAAGAATGGTGTGAATGGTACCAGTTGAAAGCTTAGTGATCTCTGCCATTATTTTCACCTTTATTCAGGCATTCTCAAAAATAAGTTTTTTGACTTCCTTGATGCTTTCTACTGTACAAGCAGTGGCCGGGGCGCCAAAGCGGGGTTTGTTTGCAATGCTCTCTCTGCCTCTCTCACTTGATAATGACGGTACGAAACCCTGGTAAACAGCCACTATATCTTCATGAATAGTTTTTTGACTTTTTCCTTGCTTAGTGAGAAATTCAATTACAGCGCGATGCTTAATTTTCACCATCATCGTCTCAGTTGCCATTATAATTATGTTGAATTAGAGATAAAACGCCAATTAATAATCAAATTTACAGCTCTGTGCAAAAAAATAGCACCACGTTGAGGTCTGCACTTTGGATGCTAATTACTTTTCTCCATGCTCATGTAAAGACACGATATTTATTGTAGGACATCTGTTGGGTATCAGTAATAAAATGCAAAAAAAAAGATAAGCAAAGATGCATTTTAAGAAAGAAAATTCCCTTTATACGAAATGAAACCGAAATTTTGGTGTGCAAAATAATAGCACCACAAGTAAAACGTCGTAAATAAAATGCAAAATTAAGTGGAATAGTACGGTTTTTATATTTTTTATTTATACCCGAAACATACGAGCAAATTGGCCAAGGAATTTTTTGCGAGGAATGGGGTTTAAGTTATGGAATGGCCGCCAGACCTAAACCCCATTAAAAATCTTTGGATAGATGTTAAGAAAGCTGAAAAAATACACTACAGCTATGGGAAGCTGTGCAGGCTGCGTGGAGGGATATTCCAATTCGGCGATGTCAGGCACTAATCGACTCTATGCCACGACGTTGTGCCGCTATGCTCAAAAATAAGGGTTATAATACGAAGTACTAGAACAGTAGTATAAATAAAAAATATAAAAACTGTACTATTCCACTAAATTTTGCATTTATTGATATTATTTTGCACACCAAAATTTCGGTTTTATTTCGTATAACGGGAATTTTCTTGTCTTAAAATGCATCTTTGCTTATCTTGTTTTTTGCATTTTATCACTGATATCCAACAGATGTCCTACAATAAATATCGTGTCTTTACATTAACATGGAGAAAAGTAATTAGTATCCAAAATACAGACCTCAACGTGGTGCTATTTTTTTGCACAGAGCTGTATATGAAATTTTACATGATGCACTCAAATAATAGTATTACTTGATAAATAAGTCAATTTATGTATATAACCAAAGCTTCACCCCGATACCGAGAATGTATTGAACACCCCTCGTAGCGTTTAAATCACGACAATGCATTTGCTAACTCGTCATTGCCTATTCGATTTTGTTTGCCCAAAAGCAACACCGTCTTCATACCCAAGCCACAGTGTTCACCAGATTTGGCTCCCTGCGACTTTTTACTGTTCCCAAGATTGAAGAAACCCATGAATGGACGGTTTTGTGCTACGATTGAGGAGAAACAACACGAATCCCTGAGAGAATTCAAGGGCATACCAAACAATGCATATCAGAACTACTTCGCGGATTATAAAAAACGCTGGCACAAGTGGATTATGTCTGAAATGGAAAGAAATTGAGCAATAAATAAATATTTTTTTCAAAAAACAATTTTTTTTTATAAAGTCCTCGTATATTAAAATATTTATTTTTGCCTAATTGCCCGACATAGCAAAGTTCCTGAACGCCTACCACAAAACACTGAAAATAATTGCAAACGATAGAAACCGAAAACAATTTCCCCAAAAACAGAGCGGCTTCCGCTGAAGTACGAAATCGTAAACAAGTTTTAAATCACTTGCTTTGATGTCCAATCTCTTAGGATAACACAGCACCAGCACAATCATCGGATTTCGTGAATCTCTAACAACAATACAAGCTCTCCGCGTAACCCGTCGGCCCTGCTCCATAGCTCTACATCATCGCTTCAAGACCATCGCCAACGATGAGTGTTTTAAATATGTATGAGCATGTATCTACAACCTCAGTACAGTCATATTTTTTGCTGCTCCTCGTTGCGCAATAACCGGTGGCAAACAGGGCAGCAAACAGACGCAAAACAATCAACCGCCGTTATCAAAGGCAACAATTTGAAAAAGAACGCTCACAAAGATGAAACCAGAAACAGACGGAAAATAACGTTTTTTCGGGCCCCTTGTACCGGGTCGCGATGATGAAGATCCTTAAGATAAACAAACCCAAAGACTTGGTAATTCCTCTTTTGACAGAAGACGCTGATGGATGCATACACACATATAAATGGGCGCCAAATGAGCAAATGACTCCAAGGACGAGGTACGAACGACGATAAGACCAAGACGAATGGCACAAGGAATACACACGGCATGAAGAGGAAAATTGAAATCTGCGATTTATTTCACTCGGATTCAGTTCCATTAGTCCTGCCAAGTGGAATATGACGTTCCTTTTTTTTCTTTTGTTGTGTCAATCTGTTCGTTTTTATGTCCCTTTAAAGCGCACCCATGTGTACATACGTGTGCGTGTGTGTGGAAAGGTGAAGAGAGTGGAAGTCCTAAATTTTCAACAATACTGGCCTCTCGTGATTTCATCGCAACTGGTTGACAGAGTTAAGGGTCGGGGGTTCCAAGCCAATTTAACATGAGAAGTGATGAACAATGCTGTTTATTTTTTTTTTCCGTTTCGATTGATGAGGCTTAACTTTGACGCCCAGATGATCCTTTGGTTTGACGCACGAGCACGCCTCGAATTGACGTTGAACCCTGAACGCTCCTTGAGCAATCTTCAAGAGCCAAAGTGAGTAACCCTCGAGTGAGTTTCGAATTGTGATAGGACGCGAAGAACCCTCGAGTAAATTCAAAATTGTGAAGTCAGTTGTGGTGTGTGGGAGGACGTTGATTGGGGTAGAAGTGAAGTGCTCAATAATTGCATACGACAATCAATTCATGGTCGTATACGCTTGATTTGAATCGTATATGAACGAAATACGACGTCATCCTGAGTATGCTTTCATTAATTGTGGGAAATGAATTGCGTTTGCGATTCGAGGAGTCTTTAATGTGGTGCCAAATTAATTGGGTTTTCCTTGACGTTCAATGTTTGTTCCCCCCCAACCTGAGGGTGGACAGGTTTGTTTACAATTCCGCTACTAATGACACTCTATTTGCACATCTTCTGAAGTAGTTTCCAAATCAAAACCATGACATGTACTGTTCTGTGACGATAAGCCCAAATTTTCAATGTATCCGATTGCCCGGTTCAATAACAGCCTCCATCAAGTCATATGAATTCCCAAATCCTGTTTCAATCAAACATTTGACTAAATCAAGCATTAGACCAATATATTCTCGGAACTGTGGCACTTCAGCAAAACCAACACAAATTTCAAACCCATTGTCGTGCAATAACCCAATTTTAATCCAAGCCAGCATTCCTCATTGCTCCCTTTCATTGGTGCTTCATTGCAACCGTCAATTCATAGAAAACGCCCAATCTTCTAAATCAAATCAACCTATTCTGCGAAAAGGTACATCATTCTCCGCGTCAACAAAGCACATAACTCATTCATTCCCCTCAGACATTCCGCACGCCTCACAAGCTCATCCACAATTCATTTCAATCAGATTAAACGAGTCAATCTGTCTGTGAAATATTCAGCCCCAGCGGCAGTGAGCCAAAGTCGAGGCAATCCTTTCGCAGATGTGAGTGCTTGCTACACATACCCCGGCTTTTCAAATGCAAAACAGGATATCCTAGGAGTGCAATAAAATCCTTTCAGGCTACATCCGCACCCGCCTACTCCAGGTCTGCCGAGATAACCCAAAACTTTTCGTCAGAAAAGAAACGCAAATAAATATCTCTTGGATTACTTTTCATCATGCACATTCAAAGGAGGGATCCTTTTGAAGTTTATTTCATTTAGCCCGACTCGCTTTTACCTTTTCCTACATCTCAGGGGATGACTGATGGCTCTGATGGAGACATACTATTTTTCTTTTCGTTTCCCCACACACAGATCGCTCTCGTACGGGAAATGGCGCTCGGAGTACGTGATGCTGCTCGACACGATTGAGAAGGCCTTGGGAACAATCATGAAGCAGAAGCAGCACACAAAGGAGCTCATGGAACGCATTCAGCAGATGAGGATGACCCCCATGGAGATGGAGGTTCACAAAGCCCTTGGTAAGCTGCAGGCACACGTCCTACTCCTCTTTGAATTTCCCCGGCTTATTGCACTTTTCTCTCTTTTTCAGAACTCTCCAACGACAAGGTAATCGCCGTGTTCCGGGAATGGTCTAGTCACCTTAGTCCACCCGACATCGAGTCCGGGGAAAGATTACGCAAGCTCAAGGATCGCCTAACAATTAATCTCTCGTCCGACAACTACACTACGCTTGTGTAAGTATAACTGCAGTACATGCCAGTCGGATCTTACGTCAGCCTTCTCCGCGTTGTCGTTGCAGAGTCGCGGGCAAGTCAGAGAACCACAGAATCGACGCCGACCTCGAGGAGCACGAGACGTATCTGAGTAAATTTAAAAACAAAATTTTCGATAAAATGCGAAACCTAATCGAGGAGCACATTTCAAATGATCCCGATGTCATTAAGGGGAGAAAAAAGACTGTACAGGTAAGATGTGTTGTGCCTGGCTTTTCTGTACGTGTGTAAATGTGTACGGGGATGAAACTTTCAAACTCTCGTCCCTGGCGGGCATTGGTTTTGGCGAGTTTTATTTTTCTCTTTTCCACACCGCAAAACGAAATAAAATTGTGCACGTCTTTGAAAAAGAACGAAAACGCCTCTGGAAGTCCTGAGATAAATTACAAATTTTTTTCATGTCTTCTCTCCTCCCGGATAGCGGTAGCTTCAGGTGGCTTCGGGACTTTTCGGAGGATTTGTTGAGGAATTTTCATTTCTCATACTTTTCCACTCATAAACTTTCAGGGAAATTGCTGAGTTCTTTGTGGCGTCGAGGGTGGTGGGTTGGACGGGTGTTGACGAAAAAACATTCGTATTTCGCTAAGCAGATGAACTTGATTGTGTTGGACGACTTTGTGTGAATAGTCCTACAAGTTGGAGGGGGGTTTTAAATATCTTGTCATTGGAGTTCATTTAAGTGGTTCACGTGACTTGAGATTGCACTGTGGGAAACAGAAGTTGGATTGTAGTCGCTTCCTCAAGGAGATTGATGAGCACTTGGTGGCGACAAAAAATATTTGTTTCCACCTAAAAATACCTTTCTCGGATTGAGTCAAATTTTACAAAACGTTCGTGTGCACAAGGTCAAACGGAATGATCTGGTATAGAAAGTGGTCACCAAACAACAAAAAAAAATACTTCGACATCTCACATTAAGATCGTTTCTCTGAGGACACCAAGACGACGTGCACGACATTCCTTTCAATTTCACTTCTTGTGACCACTTACAGTGGACACAGATCGTTTCATGCCGAAAAGGATCAAAACAGTTAAGTATTGGCTTAAGCAAGACTACGTTACAACGTTTTTCCGAACTGGTTAGTTTGGTCTTCAGTTCCAAGGCACTATGGCATTACTGCTGTTAGTGACAGGGGACGAGGATATGTTTCGTTGTTTGAACAATAATTTGCACATCGTCGTGACTAGCCAAATTCTGGGAAAATTGTTAATGGGTCACGAACTGATGATCAAAAAGAGTATCCGCGGTTCTGTATTCTGTAACTTGCAAAGCATGAGTTTCTGTAACATGCACATCATACCTGAAGAAGCTAGACCAAGAGTTGAGAGTTATCAACAAGTTTCAGAACCTCATCATCAAGTTTTCCAAAAAAAACTTGCACAGCCTTCATGCCCCAATTGCGTCTCAATTACTGGATAGTTGCCTAAGTTGGTTCAATCGTGTCATTTATCCCTGACTTAAGTTACCGTGTTCAATAGCGCATTCTATTTTCTAAGTTTTTTTTTTCAATCGAATTGACTATCGTTGAAGCGGTGTCCGTGGTTTTCCTTCAAGTGGTGCCCAAGAGAAGTATTGCAATGGTCACTCACCTTATCTGCATGCCGAAGTACCGGGAGGTTCTTTTGGCATATTATGTAAGGCAAACTAGCCAGTAACGACTACATCGACTCTCAGATTAATTTCAATGTTGTCAGCTTCGAATAACGAAATGAAAACTGCAATACTCGCTTAACAAAGGCAAGTAAGGCAAACTAGCCAGTAACGACCACATCGACTCTCAGATTAATTTCAATGTTGTCAGCTTCGAATATCGAAATGAAAACTGCAATACTCGCTTAACAACAAGTTCATGTTGCGAAATGGACGAAATATTAGTGGAGTATTTTTGCAGAGAAGAAAATAATTTTGATACATAAGGACAAATGTTTTAATTTTTTTTAGTTGGCACACTTACTTTTGAAAACAATTAAATGCTACTTTTTTATATTGTCTGAAACTGTTCAGAAATTTGTTGAAAATGTTACAAAAGGCTTTCAATAGAGAAGCAGACTGAAAACCAAGAGTCATTAACGAGGGTGGCAGCCAGGTCTGCCACCAAGATTAGGTGTTGATGCAAAGAGAATTGTAGCCTTCAATTAATTCCGTTCCCTGGAAGATTACTTTGCACCTCGTTTTAAAATTTGTAAAACAATGAATTGAGCTGAATTGAGAGGGAAGATACATAGATTTTCAAATAAATTTCCATAATTTCCGCATTAAAAAGCACAATTTTTAAAGACCATCTTCCTCTTCTTCTTCTCCGTGTTGCGCTATAGTCCAGGGTGGATATGGACCTCAACCAACATGTCTATCTAGTAAACACGATCTCTCATCAGCTGCCTCCAGTTGCGCACTTCAAGTTGGTTAAGGTTGTCCATCACTTTTGTGCGCCACCTCAATCTAGGCCGCCCTCTTTTGCGTGATCCCAATGGCTAGAATTCCAATATTTTGAGCCAGAGAAGTGATGTCCATACGCTCTACATTGCCCAGCCATTGTGCGTATGCCATCGCACAGCATATAGAGTTCACCATTGAATCTTCTCCTTCAAATGCCATCAACGCAAACAGGACCAAAAATGGGTTTCCAGGTTTTCGCACCGTAAAGTAGGACTAGGATAATCTTAAATGGAGGCAACTTTGTCTTTAGAGAGATGATTACTCAATTGCCATTTGAGCCTTGAAAAACAGCGGTTACCAAGCGTCATTCTGTGTTCGATTTTGATACTGCTATTGTTGGAAGTTTCGAAGTTTCTGCTGCCTAGAGTGACGCTCTGTCCGAGTCTTTGGTATCTCGTGCCCTCCTTCGTCTTGCCCTTATTATTCATGAGACCTGTTAGAAATATTGAATCAGTCTTTTGGAAAAATTGAATTGTTTTCAGATTGGCAACTCTGTTTCTTACTGGAAATTACATGTTCTACTACTTATATGTAATAATAAAGTTTGTCACATTTGAAAATTGCCAGAAGTTGGTGGTCTTTTTTAGTTACTTCGGTTTAACAAGACCCATTCTAGTCGCTTCGGCTTGAATGCTAGAAAACACCTCTTTGACGACTGGCTATGTTCGTTCAATCAATTCAATTTCATCAGTGTCAGTAAGCAATTAAACAGACTTTTGGAAGATCGTGCCTCTTCTTATGAATTAAGCACGATGTTGATGTTGATGATGTTGATGTTTATGTTGAAGAAGATGTGACTTCTTGTACATCATCTTAATATATCAACAGTGCATATAAAAGATCACTGAAGTTAAAAAGCAGTACAGACCAACAGGCGATTTAAAAAGTTGAAGAAACAGATCATCCAATCGTTACGTTCTTTGATTCAATGTGAATCCCCGATAATGGAACGTCACTCAACTCATCATGTTATGAGTTCCCAAGTAAAATACTGCCAATCATTAACTCCCCTCCACTCTAATTCCCTTCAAACAGCACTGCATTCACTAGTGCCTGCCCATTTGCTCACCGGCACATAACGTCCAATACACAAGACGACTCCCGTACGCTTCGTCAATTTCGGTAATTCCTTCAAACGTGATGAATTTCCCGATAGCTCAAAACTGAAAATCACTTTCATGACGCATAAATTAATAATCACCCTCGTCGCTGACGACAACTCCACATCCTCTTCCGTTGACGGCACTCGATAAATCGCATTCGATTACTCGTCGAAATCTCATTGAAATTTTGTGAGTAAAAGCACTCCATTCGAGGATTCCCAGGATGCGTAGTTGGGAAAGCATTGCTGTCAGCGTCCTCCACTTCCTTCGATGGCACTCGTAGATGATGGAAGGGATTATAAAATTTGCGTGCCTCCTACCCAATCGATGATTCGACTGGAACGAAAAAATCAACATTGTCATCAGTAATTAATTCCAATTTTGCTCGAAAGTGCGCGACAGATCCTCATCCGCTAAGTGTGTGCGCGCCTCTGCTTCAAGGCAGCGCACTGTTTCTTCCTTTCTTCAGCGAACTTAGCAAACTTTCGGGAAATTAAAACATTCATGAGACCCGCCACCGCATGCAGATATGCATACACTACTGGTTCGAGGTCAGTAAACACAGAGCCATTTTGCAGTCTCTACGGCGAATGATCAGCCAATTGACGCGAATGCTCCTGTGCCTGTCAGCGGATAGAAGCGATTACAATGTGCAACGGGTCCTCGATGGAACACAACGGAAATGCAATTAGATAATTAATTTGATCTAAATTCGGAGCATCCCAGCGGCATGGGGCTTGGTTGTTTTCCATATCAGCGCCAATGCAGGCCACATCCACTCCACCGGGATGCGCACAACCGGGCGAGTATGTGTGTGGATGGAATCTAGGCTAAAATGTTAATTTTAACATCGAAGCGGATTTTGTCATTAGCAGAAGTGGCATGGAGCTTTTAACATTTAATTTGATTGCTTGGGCGAGGCGGATGCATGCCGTGGCTGCAGTCGAGATAAGCCCCTTAATGGACTGGTTGGGAATGTTCATTATTAAATGTTGACTTGTAAGGGTTAAGGGGACTTTTGACCTTTTAGGCTTAATGGTTTTCTCCGATATTTGCCAATGACGAGGTCACTGGTGATTGGCAGCCACGTTCGCGCGGCGATGTAAAGGGTTATTTAAATTTTTGGGGGTTTGCTTAACCGATGTGAAATTTTTATGGCTTGGTGGTGGAGGGTCAACCAATGAAGTGGAGTGGGAAGATATAGCGAAGAAAATTAAGTGAAGTGAAATGAATGAAGTGAAGTGAAGTGAAGAAAATTTACTGACTTTCTTGCAACAAGAGTGGTTGCAAAAGGGTCCTGTAAATATTTTTGATTCTGATTGTTTGCGCTGTTGTATCGTAATGGAATTATCTTCACATTTCTAATTTCTGTCTGCAATCCTTACAGTGACAGCGATTTCACAGACGAACTGCTGATACAACTTAATAGTGCTCTCCAATTTAGTGAGGGAAGATTTAGATAATTTAAGATCACGTGCAGACTGTGAAAAATGAGAAAATCGTGCAAATAAATAGGAAATTCATGGCGTATAATTGTGAACAGTTTAAGAATATTGCGAAAATCTAAAAATTCATTAAAGTATAAACCGAACGATTTAGTTTTTAAATGAGAACCTCAACGACGTTTGCGGACATAAAATAATAAAGGGTGTCCCAACAAGAACGAAAGATTTTAAAGACTGATGCAGCAATTAAATTGTTTCTCCGGCTGTATGAGATGTGGCGCAGTCTTGTTGAAGCCACATCCCCTCCATATCCATTTCTTATATTCTAGGAGCGAAAAAATTGGTTATCATTTCACGATACCGAACACTATTGACTGTTTGCGCTTGTTCTGATTTATTTTCATAAAAAAGCGGTCCAATGATTCCTCCAGCCCAAAATTCACACCACACAGTGACACGTTGATGATGCATTTGCTTCTCGTGAATCACTTGAGGATTTTCCTCGCCTCAAATGCGACAATTCTGCCTACTGACGAAGCCATCAAGATGGAAATGGGGCTCGTCACTAAAGATGATTTTTATCGGCAAAATCAGCATGTTAATGTTCACAATGAGAATGCGTTGTTCATTCGTCTAGCGCTCCATTTTTATTAACCTTATACCTTCTACTAACAAACAATAATAATTGTTCAAATGTCTAACAATAACAATTCGAATGGTGCCAAATTTAAATCTTGTGGTATTGTTGGAACACCCTTGAAAATGCTCACAGTCATTAAGGCCACATTAATATTTTTTTTTACATTTATGTACGAATTGCAGAAAAGGAAAAAAACGCGCACCTTGATAAGTGTTAGAATTTATTTGAATTCAGTTCACAACACAGTGTTGCCGCCGTGGCGTAGTGGATAGAGTGCGACGCTCACACGTCGAAGGATCTAGGTTCGATTCTCGGCTGAACACCTCGAATTTTTCACGGCACCACCTCTTTCGAGCTGCTGACAACACTCAAAGAGTAATAACTGTATACGAACGCTTCTCAAACTTTGCCGTCCGGAGTCGGCAAAAGACTGTAGGTCCCTTCTACTCGTGAGAGAACAGTAGCGCACACAACACGAGTAGTTGATGAGCATTCTAGGCCCTGATCTCTCTGTGGACTGTCGCGGAATCCAATTATTATTATTTATTATTATTATATTGCTATTTATAACTTTCAGGGAAAGATCACAAACTTTAAAGAATTTACCTGAGCACGCTAAACTGGTAGACTTCAAGACTTCAAAAGATTAAGCTTAGGTTTGTTTAGAGATGATTGTTTTACAATATAACTAAGAGCCCCACTATTTTTTGTGATATAGTCCGTATTTAAAACTTTGAGGTGAGACAAGTTAATTAAGACATCATCAGCACATCTGTGAACTTTGCAGCTTTAAATTACTTGAAGGAGATCATTGCTACAAAGAGGGAAAAGCATAGGTGCCAATACTCATCGCTGTGGAACACCAATATTAATAGTAAAGGAGAAACTTCTGTTGCAATGACTACGCATTAAACACAGGTTTTTTTTTTGTTTCTGGTTTCACCTAAGTATGTGGTTATCTTCCGATGATTCTAGCAGCCCGAGGTGTCAACATGCACGATTCGCAAATGAATACATACAAATCCACACTCCCCACACCTCAACCATCCACACCGCAGAATTGCTGTTACGTAAAACTTCGCGGGGATGGTTGGCGACTTTAGCTCTGTCTTGAAGGGAGACATTTTCTGCTTTAACCTGTCTTAGTTTTGAATGAGCATACCTTATTCCAGTCATCTACAAATCTGATCATATAGGAGATAATATTGTAGGCGCTTGGTAGTCTTGCCATGTCCCTCTCTTGCGAAAAGCGTCTACAGTGAAAAGCGGCATGCTCTCATTCTTCTTCGGAGCTTAGACATTGTGGGCACAGCGGCGAATTATCTTACACAAACCTGAGCAAATATTTTCGGTCACCTCCGTATCCAGAAAGGAACTGTGTCATTTAGAAGTTGCACTCCCCTGTTAGTCTAGATATCCAGGTCTCGATGGTTGGGATGAGCAATCTTCTGTGAAGGTGTCTCATCTGGCTTGCCACATTGCTGTGGATGCTTCTCGTTCTTCACCTTTAACAAGTTTGGTTTGGCGCCGGTCGACGGTTCTTCGGCGGAACACCCTCATATGCTCATATGAAAGAATATTTATGGGCAGCATTCCTGTTATGACGAACGCCGCCACATCAGAAAAAGTTCCGAAACCAGATGGATCCAGCGTTCCCTGGCAAGACTTAATTCTTCAACTACGACTGCAGGGTGTAAGAGTGCCTTGTGTCAAAAATTCAGTTTTTAAGTGGAACAACAACCTGACTTTTAATGCTTTCTGGGGTCGTCAACAGTTGGTTCTAAATTATTTACCAGTGTGGCTTCAGACCAGGAAAGTCCACAATAGACCAGACCTTCACATTACGGCAGATCCTGGAAAAGACTTAAGCAGTGCAAATCGACACTCAGCACCTATTCGTCGATTTTAAGGCCGCATATGACAGTGTGCATAGAGACGAGCTATACAGTGCCATGTATAGTTTTGGCATTCCTACCAAACTATTCAGATTGTGTAGGATGACGATGGAGAACTCTTGCTGCTCCGTCAAGGTCGGTAATGTAGGAGTCCTTAAAGAAGAAAACAATCGTGAGTGTGGTGATGCGTTTACTAAGCACCGCTTCTTAGTAAGCATAGAATTTATACATTTCTAGTACTGAGGATTGAAGAGTTCTCAGATCGTTCACCTAATCGGATGATCGAATACAGTCATACAGCATATAACTGATTGGAACAAAATAGTGGTGTACAAAAGTATTCATTCATTTAAATTCGTCTACAGTAACAAACTCACCGAGACCTTCAATGTCAAAAAAGATTTTAGACAAGACAACGCACGCGCTTCTTTAACATCATCCTCGAGAAGATCGTGCGTAACTCACAAGTCAACACCAGAGGCACGATCTTCAAGAAGACAGTTCAATTGCTAGCTTACGCTGATGACATTGACGTGATTGGGCGAACACAGCGATCCGTCAATGTGAAATTTGCTGGCATTGAAGCGGAAACGGCTTAAATGGGTCTGGTGATAAATGAGGGCAAAACGAAGTACACACCACATCGACGTCTCGGAAAGAGCGTCTCACTAGGCAGTAGAAACTTCGGGATAGCCAAGGACTTCGTCTACGTCGGCATGACAATGAATAGGGACAACAACATCACTACCGAAATCAAGCGCAAAATCACTCTGGCCAATCGCTGTTTCTTTGGGCTCAAGAGGCAATTGAGTAATAAGGCATTCTCTCGAAGTACGTAGCTCACTTTATATAACAGCTTGATCATCCCAGTCCTACTTTATGGCGCGAAAACTTAAACGTTAGCAAAAACGGATGAGAAAGTCATTAGTTTTTTCGAGAGAAAAGTTTTGCGTGTGATTTTTGGTCCTGTTTGAGTTGATTGCATCTGGAGGAAAAGATTTAACGACGAACTCTACCGGCTGTGCAGTGACATGCGCCTGGTCAAGCGTCTACGGATACAACGCTTAAGATGGCTAGGTCATGTAGAGCGTATGGACACCACTTCTCCGGCCCGAAAAGGCTTCGAAACAGAGCCATTGGGGCAACGCAACAGAGGACGCCCTAGACTAAGGTGGCGCACACAAGTGGAGAAGGACCTCAACTTCTCCAACTGGAGATAGCTGGCGAAAGATCATGCTGGCTGGAGAGGCATCTTGGTTGAGGCCCAGATCCACCCCGGACTGTAGCGCCACAAGAAGAAGAACAACAACAACCTGACTGATGTACCCGTGGCTTGGCAAATATTTACAATCTATAGAAGAGGTTCCCGTGATACGCGGTATGCAGAAGACCCTGTCAGACTGCTTTCAAGTCTTGTGCACAGAAAAGTAGGAAGTCATTGTTGTTAAGTTGCTTTCTAATCAGTAATGTAGTCATTTGTACGTTTTGCTTAAAATGGATCAGTTCTATTTTAATCTTAGGTAAGCACCGAACCATCCGGAAAAGAATTACGGTGAATGATAGAATGCAAATGGCATGTAGCTGTTTTAAATTTCCTCTTATATTGCTGAAGGACAAAGTTTCAGGTGACGCTGTACGCTGTAGAAAAAATCCCACTTTCAAAATAAATGCTTGTTGCAAAATTCACACTCAGATTGAGAACAGGAGATGGAACGATGTTGCACGTGGCGTCGCTTCGTCCCCTTTCTGAAGACATTTGGAGAAATTCAAACACGAGAGACCTAAAACGTGTCTGCCATTAAATACACCAATTAGTTCAAACTCAGAAAATTCCCTTCTTAATGCAATTATAAATTAAGAAAGCACATCCACATCCCACTTGAATCCCACATTCCTAGAACGATTCACTGTAGTCAAGGTATTCGCAATAAAATTCAAATATTTCAACTCCCATCTCAAATTAAAATGAATGTTGTCAAGATTTTTTTGAAATTCCTTAGAATTTTCCCCCTCTCTGACATTTGTTATTTGCTGACATTTTTTTTTTTTTTTTTTTTTTGCAAAAGGTGAACAATTTGATGGTTAACCACAAAAACCCTAATTATCCCAAGAAATTGGTATTCTTTGCTCCTTAATACCCAATTTCCTGAGCTAAGACATGTTTTGTTGAAACACATTGCTTCGCGTGTTATATTAAAAACCTTCCACGTTGGTTTGTTGAAGTTCATTCCGAGGGCATTACATCAATTAAATGGATTAAATGTGTTGCCTCGTGCGCTCAAGTAAAACATAAAGCCGGCATAATACGAGTGTTGCCTTTTATATTTCGGGATTAGAGAACCATAATAATAATTATTGGCGCTACAGTCCAAAGGGGGGCCAGGGCCTAGCTTGCTCATCAACTACTCGTATTGTGCGCGCTACTGTTCTCTCACGTGTAGAAGGGACCCACAGTCTTTTGCCGACTCCAAACGGCGAAATTTGAGAAGCTTTCTTAGACAGTTATTGCGCATTGAGTGTTGTCAGCAGCTCGAAAGTGGTGATGCCATGAAAAATTCGAAAAATTGGTGTTGAGCTGGGAGTCGAACCTAGACCCTTCGGCGTGTGAGCATCGCACTCTATTAATGATCGAAAATAGCTTTGTCGAAGCACTTTTCCCACTTTTATTGAGGTATCTCCAAAACATGCATTCTGAACGCATCAAACGCTTCTTCAGGTGTCGAAAAACATTGACCTCTCATATTATTTTTTACGTACGGGAATAAAAAGAAGTCATTTGGTGGCAAGTCAGGAATATACGGCGGATGACTCATCAACTCGATGTCTTGAGTGCTCAAAAATGCAATTGTTTGAACCGATGTGTGAGAGCTCGCATTGTCGTGGTGAAGAGTGACCCGTCTTCGGCGGTTGGTTTTTCTGATTTCGTGGAAGACAACTGGCAAACAAATGGTTGTGTACCACTCAGAACTGACTGATCTGCGTTGTTCTAGTGGTACGGTTACGACATGTCACGTTTTTCCGAAAAACAGGCGACCATTTGCTTGGCAGTGCTTCGTGCGCAAGCAACTTTTGTTGGATTTGGCTCAATTTGAAACACCCATGCAGTCGACTGCTTTTTACTTTCGGACTCATACGCTTAAATCCACGATTCATGACCTGTCACGATGTCATAGACGTGTTTCGAAGCACCGCGATCGTATTTTTGGAGCATTTCTTTCGACCAATCGACACGAACCTGTTTTTGAGTGATTGACAAATTGTGTGGGATCGAACGCGAACAAATTTGTTTGACGGTCAAAAGTTCATGCAATATTGAATATATGCTGGTCCCAATGCCTAAGGTTGTCTAACGTTAGGTCACATGACGATCTTGCAATATCAGTTGCCGCACAGCATCAATGGGTTCCGGAACAACAACTGATTTTGGCCGACCTTCACGAAATTCGTCTTGGGGTGAACTACGACTTCGGTCGAATTCACCATACCATCGATAAACACTGGTCCTTGACGGAGCTTCATCGCCAAAAATTAAATTAAGTTTATCGCGGCACTGTTGGTGAGTTAATCCACGTCAAAAGTTGTAAATAATAATCGCACGAAAATGTTCACGATTTAATTCCATTTTTTGGGCGAGATGAATCTTTTAAGTTGCTGTAAACAATTGCGCTCGTATGTCAAAACGAACTGAGTACGTATAACCTCAAAAATCTCAAACTTTACGATAGAGCTGCCAGTTGTCAGATTGCGGCACTAGGGTTGCCTAATCCTGAAATATAAAGGACAACATTCGTGCTCATTTGAAGAACACAGTGAATCACAGTTGTAGCCTTAAAATATTAATTTAATATTTGCTTAAAAAAAAAATGTTTCCTCCCAAACTGAACTGAAACTTTAACATTTTTCAAAGGGCGTCTAAACTATTCAGTACCCGTGTCGTGTCCTTCATCAAGATTTCACCATCCCTGAGCATATTCACCACACTCAATTTTTGTGGCAAACACTGTACCCATTGAAACCATCTGTTGTCCAGGACGAAGGGAAGTTCTCTCAAAAATTATGCAAATTGATTTGGAAAAGTCAATATCCCTCAAAGGGTGCCACTGACGCATCCCTCAGGCCACAGCACACACTCGATGTGGAAGCCAACGTTATGTCATCTTCCTGCACATGTCCAGCTATGTCAAGAGTCTTTAGGGTTCTTGCAGGAATTTTAATGAATGCACAGGACGGTGAGTTACGGTGACCATCATCAGCAAGCAGTCCCTTTCCCAGAATGATGATTTATTCAAGTCATCAGAGCGCACACGTTAATCAAATATTTTACCTTTTGGCCCTCCTAATGAGATTGTCAGTTGCAGGGCGTCCTGCACTCTGAACTTCACTGTCAAAACGACAGTAGAGAGCGCAAATATTTGAGGTGTTCTAAATGATATTCCCCGACTGATTGTTACTGACACAAGGACGTCAGAGAACAATGTTCCGCTTCCTTTTCTCTTCAGGTGTTTGCGTCGTCCTCGGATCTCATGTCAAAGCGTCTCGAATTATCCCCAACTAATGCGCTTGTAAGGATGACGAGATTTGCTTTCAAAGCTCACTGCCACTGTCTCTAATGTGCTGGGAAAGTTTTTTTTTATTCTGAATCCTTGCAGGTGTTTCCGTCACCGCTACGGCCACCACCACGGCCACAGTCACCACTACGGACGCAACTCTCAACTCCCACTTGCAAGGCAAGCGTAATTAAGTTTTTAATCCCTTTTGTTGGGGTGATGGCGGAAAGTTTTTCGTTCGCGTAAAGGGGCGCACCCGGAAACATCGCTGACGGTGGCCCGATAAAATGAAATGCAATTATATTCCGCGAAACTGTAATATTACCTTGAGCAGCTGGGTAGCGGGCGTTAGGCTGGGGGTACTTCAGAGTCTGTCAAACTTACTAAATATTCATGCATTCTGTTGGCTGCTTGTGTGTGCGGAGGTCGTGTTCAAATTGAGGGTGCCGCCTTCGCTGCACCTGAGAGCTGTTGGTTATGTGATGCGTCGATTGTTTGGTGAAAGTTTCGGTTTATGTGCAGACACCTGCTTACGAGGAGATTATAGAAGAAGAGGCAAGTAGGCTGCACACCGTTTGAGGAGGCTTGTGGAAAGTGTCAGAGACTGGGTGCTTAACTCTTTCGCTGTGGGACAATGAGATGCTTAAACTTTCCAACTCTAATTCATTCCTACCACGCAGGAGTGCGGAAGAACATGAATTTAGTATCGTGATACCCCTGAAATGGGCCACTACTATGCCTTTCGTGCATGAAAATACTCATCAAGGCGCGTCCTGTAGCAGCTGGTAATCCACAAAGTGGTGTGATGATGAGAAAATTATATGGCGGCGTAATTTTCTTGATGAATCACAGCAGTACACGCGAATGGAAAGTGGAACATTTTTTCAACGAACAATAGTCTTTTCACAGAAAACACACATAAGAAAGAGCACCATTACACATACGTACGAAGGCCTTGATGGCTACTTTGTTCGTTAATCGAATCCTAAACTTTCGTATCTGTCGCAACTTTGCCATCATCGTTGGGTCACAAACCTACACCAACACCCCTTCTTTACAACCAGCAACAAGTTCACAGAATCAAGCTCACAAATCAGACATTAAAACTTTTCCATCATAAAACCGAACCAGTTGACAGTTGTGAAAGTCATTTATCATGTTTGACATTCCGCAAATGACAAACTCATCAATAAAACCGTAATCCACGTCACACCTAACCAACACTAGCCCACCGGGCATGCATCTCAGAAATCGTTCGGCATCGCGCGAAGCCCAATTCCCGACGAAAAACCGATTTAATTTCAAGGATTTCATTTGCAATAAAAATTTACGACATCAAAGGTGCGAACGTGTTCCCACACCCCCGCCTAGGGCCCGAAATTGGTCGGGTCGATATAAAAGGCTAAATTGTACGTGTTAATGGAAATTTGAGTCGAATGCCGTCGTAGAGACGTTTACATTCTTTCAGTTAAGGATTCAGTGCCAACCAAACGTCTCTACTTTATGAGGGGATATTCGGTCCTGTGTGAAAGGACGACAACGACGACGATGGGGAAAGGAGCAAAGAAAACACTTGTAAAGCCAGCCGTAAAACTGTTACCGGGCACATTTTAAGTTTAAAGGGGAATAAATGAAAAACGTCGAAACGAATGGACATCCTTTCCCTTCAGCTTTACTGCATTAATAAAGAGTTCTCCTAGACGTGTTGTATTCAACCGATAAACGATCGAAATGTGGGCGGACGGAAGCAGATTGGTGGCATTAGCTATGCAGTGAAATTCATATCCTTGAGGGGATGAAAGCGTATTCTGTGGCAAAGGCAAAGTCCGTTCATGAGGGATAATAATAATTAATAGCAATCAATATCTGGTCCCCTGGGAAATGCTTTGTTCCGTGTTGCAACTCCTCGAGTATCCTTTCTGTGGCGTAAAATGTGTTTTCGTTTTTGTTCGATTTATCACTTGCCATAGGGGTTATTTATTGCTGTAGTAAATCTACAAGGTTTTTCCACACTCACGTCGTCGTTTGTTTTTTCTTACTCTATCAGCGATAACAAATATCGGGGTCTGAACATGAAATATGCCTTGGTGTGCCGCTGAAAGGTTCAAATTCATTTTTCCCTTCCTTTCCCTCTATCATCAACAGGTTATCGGGCTGTAGTCAGTAACGCGCACTATTTCTTAGCCTGTGGTTTTGAAATTCAATTTTAAATAATTCAAGGGGGAAGAAATCACTTATTTGATTGTGGTGTTCCAACGCTTGTAGACTCATGTACAACATTCATACGCTCTCAAAGAGGAGATGGTGAGATTTCTCGATTCGGGAAGGAGTTCTCTGGAGAAGATTTGTATGCATTGGTAGGAAATAAAACGTGTTTCGGTTGTCAATAGTGGTCCAGTCGGAGGAACGATTGGCTTAATAGTTGGTGTTAAGTTAGTTAACACTAGCTAGAGTAACTTTCTCAAAAAGATCTAACTACGCATCTAAGGACAAGCCTCGGTTTGATTGTGTTCCTGAAGTAAGTTCGATGCCAATGATTAGATTATCTCCTGAGTCCATTTTGTCTTATTGCTTTCGTATAAAATTGCATCTTTGTTCATTTCATGTTTTTTGTTGGGATATCATTACCTTCAAATATAATATAGAGACGAATAACTTCGGGATGACTTTTGCATTTAAAATATTGTAGGATGCTTGTTTTATTTCTGTTTTTTAATTGGCGCGCGCTATGGGAATTATTTGATACCCTTAAGTGACTGGAATTAAGTTACACAAATATCATGATACACCTGCTTAAAATTTAAAATAAAATTAAAGCATTAATAAAAAATACTTAAGAAACTTAGATTTTTAGATTTTATTTATTGTGGTAATAGATTACATTTATGTGTTTGAATCTTACATTTTTAGAGATGCGGTCATATTACCTTACTACTAAAATATTAATACAAGTCCTTAAATGATATATCACAGATTAATTTGAAGGAAAAGCCACAAAAACCTTCATTAAAAACCTAAGAAACTTATACTTCTCAATATTTTGTTGGAAACCCCTTTATTTCGAGTACAGACTGAAATAACATTGGCATTGAATCAACTAATCTTTTAGTATACTCGTTGCTAATATTGTGCCACTCCTACTGTACGATTTCTTTTAGTTGGATTTTATTAGAAATCTGGTGTGTTCTTAATTGTTGGTCCAGTTTATTCCAGAGGTGCTCTGTAGGGTTCAAATCAGGGCTCTGAGTCGGTATCGGCAGTGTTTTCGTGTTATAGAGCAATCACATTCGAACCGTATGAGCGGTATGCTTCGGGTCGTTGTGTTGCTGGAACAGGAAATCGGCAGGCATTTCTTGTTTCACTTTCCTTGACTTTCCTTGAGATTATTCTTAAGAATATCCAAGGACACATGTTGATCCACTGCATTTTCAATAAATACTAAATTTCCCACTCCAGCAGCTGATATACGCCCCCAAACCATCAGTCCTCCGCCACCATGTTTCACAGTCTTAATCGTGTGTTTCGGATTGAAGGCATCTCCTGTTTTCCTCCACACTCTTAGGCGGCCGTTTAATCTAAATATACAAAACTTTGACTCATCGGAGAAAAGGACCTTACTCCAAGACTTCGTAGACCAAAAAATATGCTCTTTTGCAAACGTAATTCGTTTTTTCTTGTTTGTAGCAGATATAAATGGTTTCTTCCTTGGTGTAAGGGAGGATAGTCCGATTTCTACGATGGCGCGACCTACAGTTTTAGAGTGAACTTGTATTGTATTGAGATTGTTCAGCTCATCCGCATTTCTTCTAATAATAATAATTGTTGGCGCTACAGTCCAAGGGGGGACCAGGGCCTAGCTTGCTCATCAACTACTCGTGTTGTGCGCGCTACTATTCTCTCATGAGTAGAAGGGACCTACAGTTTTTTGCCGACTCCGAACGGCGAAATTTGAGAAGCTTTCTTAGACAGTTATTACTCTGTGAGTGTTGTCAGCAGGTCGAAAGAGGTGGTGCCGTGAAAAATGCGAAAAATTGGTGTTTGTGCTGGGAGTCGAACCTTCGGCGTGTGAGCGTCGCACTCTACCCACTACGCCACGGCGGCCACTCCGCATTTCTTCTAGCACTTTCAAATGAATTTTTCTTTAACATGCGGAAATTCGTCTCTTATCTTTGTCGTTTAGCTTCGGTGACGTCCTGATCTAGCAGCGTTCTCCACTCTATTCTCATTTTTAAAGCGCTGCAGCACTTTCTGAATTGTAGAACGAGAACGAGATACTGTCACAGATATTTCCGAGTAGGATTTTTCTTGTTTGGTATGTAAATCAACGATTAGCTGCCGTTGTTCAATCGTCAGCTCTTTTCTGTTCATATTTCAATAAAAATAGGAACAAAAGTACACTAGTACAACAAGGATTTACGGCGAATGACACACGACACCAGTACATAACAAAACAGAATAAAGTTATTAATTTTGGTATTTCCCTACGAGTATTAGAAAATATTTCCCTTTTTATAACTGTACCAAGACTTTTGTGGAAGAAATTTTAAGTGCTTCCAGCTTCTAAAGATCTTTTCTATTTTTTTGTAAAAAGGACAAATTTGAAGCTGTAAATCTAGAAATATCACCTAATTGAAAATATAAAAGGGTTAAACTTTCTAACGTTATCTAATTAGTTAGTTAATTAGTTAGTTAACTATCAAACGGCAGTCTAATTTCATAAATCATATGCACTGTGCTTACAGTTTTGTGGAGCACTGTACTTGACAGTTGTATACGAATTTTTGTTAGATATAGGCTTACTTTTGAAAGTTATGTACGATCCACCACGCTGTCAAATGGTATACAAGGGCCCGAAATAAAGAAGCTCTGGCCTCTGGTTTAAGTAAACCACGATATTGCGTCATACTTCACGATCGATGATCACTTCAGTTCTATCCCATTCTCTAATGGACACAATTTAAGACCATTCCATGTTTACTGCGATCACCTCCCAGCTTCGGATGAAACTTTGTGGAGTTTTTTTCAGTTTATGCGGACAACGTTAACGACAGACGCTTTATTTTGCTGCATTTCTGTGCTAAGAAGTTATTAACACTTCTGATTGAAATTATTTAATTGTGCTACTCCAAGTGGCGAATAAGATCATGACCTGCCCAAAGTATTCCAAACGGCATTAAATCCTCAAGGTGTTCATTGCATTGATGCCTTTGCGCAGCCCTTGGCCCAGAATTCACTTTAAAACAAAAACTTAAAACCATCTGCATCGCTCCTACACAAAAAAAACAATTTTTCCTCTCCAAATACAAATTACTTCTATTTTCACAGCAAAATGCTGCAGAAGCCGTCCTAGGTACACAGAAAACATTCCACTTTGCTGGCGGTCAGTCTTCCGTTTGAAAGAGTTCCTAACAAATTTTAATTCCAGCCACAGCTCACAGACTGCAGTCCCTCCCAAATTACACTTTGACTGCGTTCGTTGCCGACATTCCGCTCAGATTCAACTGAGAGACTACTCCACGGGCGGGGAATGGTTTACTCAAATATTTTCGTAAACAGCTGAAACACTTTGCTATTTACTGCAGTAAATTCACATCGCTGTCCACCTTCCACACAATTGTTTCGTTCCTCAAGTGGAAATAATAGCCATATTTGAATCGTGGTCTACGCTAAATAGAATTTCTTTCGTTTTTTGTTGCATACTTTTCGGCCCGAACCTTTATTGAAATTATTTTTGGCATTTGGTTTTCAACTGGCATACAAATTCAGACATAGGGCACACAAGCAAATAATTAAAATCTTATTTTCGCCTTGCATTGAATTGAAAATATTGAGAAGCAAACTCTCCCTTCATGTGTCCTCAATTCCATTCGACATTCCTGTATGCTATTCTCTGAAAGATGATTTATCACTTTTCACAAAGAACACCACAATCAATGGCAGGAAAATCCATTTTTTGCCTTTACACAAGCACATGCTGCCGTGTACCAAGACGGGACTTCTGTCTCCTTGACCCCAGCAAACACTTATCGCAGCACAATAACGCCAAAACCAACCCGAAAATCGATACAGGAGGTCCCATTCACCGCGTCAAGACATCCCACTCAAGTGCCTCATTAATAATGTTAACTACGAAACTGATTTCCTTTTCTCGTCTCGTTCTTCTCGTCGTCAGGAAATTTTCCACGAACACTCCACTCACTTGAGATTCCTCAAGGAGCATCTCGATTCCAAAAGCCTGATTTCATCTTCAGTACCGGATCGTCTGAGAGCCAGCATAATGCTGAATTTCCGGAACGGCAGTCGCCATGCACCGTACTTCATTTATGGCAAAAACGGCAGCGGCAAGAGCACTCTTATGGCCGAACTCTACTCCCAAGTAGTCAACTGGTTTGCGGATCTGCCGACGAGGGCACATCGTGTGATAAGGTTCGCCTCCGCGACGCCACGCTCCGCATACAGCTTGGAGCTGCTTCGTGTCATCTGCCAGCAGATTTCCATCATATTCAACATCCCTGAGGGCTATCTGCCGAAGGACGCTTCCTTCGATCCGCTCTACATCAACAACTGGTTCCAGAATCTGCTGCGGAAGTGCGAGGACATGAACAACGACATTTTGTTCCTGTTTATTGACGATTTGCATAAGCTGAACCCTCTGGATTGTGATATAGTGGCGGCGCTGTCGTGGTTGCCGATAAGTCTGCCCTGGAATGTGCACATAATATGCAGCACCACGACGCCCGTGGACCAGCTGAAGTTCACCCCGATCCAGAAGGACCGCTTCAAGTCCACAGAATATCTCTTTGACCTTTCGCTAGAAGTTAACCTTACCAAGCTCTCCCGCGACGACACCCCCTTTGAGGAGAACATCATCAAGCAATTCGATTGCTTCGAGCAGCGCTTCGGAAGAAAGGGTTTCGGACGCTTGGCAGCGTACATCACCTGCTCCGAGTACGGCCTGTCGGAGACCGAGCTTCTGGAGCTGCTCATGCCCACCGATAACCCGGAGATGTTCATCGAAACGGAACGGGGAAACTTTAATTTCTCATCGCTGAAGAAAATCCGCAACGAAATGAGTGAGTATTGAGGTGTGGGGCTTGGGTTCCGGTGACGGAACGGTGACTGTGGGATGGCCCCATATAATCTGGATCGCTTCCGCTCCAGATTGCGGTTTCGCACTTAGTTAACTATTTTATTTTGGGTTCCATGCGGGAAAGTGGTTTGCCACTTCCGGTTCGATGGCTTCAGCTCGCCGCAGATGGACTTATGGGTGACTTCCGTTTGGTTGTTTCGTTTCAGAGTTTCTGCTGCGCGAGAAAATCATGTCCGGAAAGGTTCTGATTGAGTGGAGACATCGATTTTGCGCGGAAATTGCAAAATCACGTTATATGGACACGAAGAGCACAAGGACGATGCACATGGAGATTGCAAACATATTCTTCAATCAGGAAGCGGAAGAGAGTGACGACACCAGTGCGGAGAAGAGCGACAACGCCTCAGGTATGGAGATCTGTGTCTGACACTGACAAATGGAATTATTCATTTTTTATTCTGTGTGATGGATGTCAGCAGGTGGGAAACGTTTTGTAAGGTTTTTACTTTTGAAGAGGATTTCTGAATAGCGCACCTCTTGAATTTTAAACGTTGAAAAGATTATACTCGGAAGTCTGTGATGTCCTGACAGAGACAGTTTTGCATATGGCCTTCCTGCGAAAAGTTTCAAATGCGCAAATGGAGTAGTCATCACGTACATTTTCAAAGTGTTTGTTTAGACTAGAAGCTACATATGCAAATAGGAAGTAGATGTTTCTATTTTGCCACCCTTCATGGGTGGAGCAGGAAACATTCCTTGGAAGTCTTGCATTCCAAAACTGAAAATTGTCCATCGATTCTATTATATTCTGTAGCCCTATAATTTTATATCTATAATACTCTTAAAACTTGACTTCCTTTGAAGACTAAGCTATTTGGCACGTCACTAGAATAATGAATAGTTAATCAAACGGTTTGGATGAGTTTAGTTGATAACGTGCCTTTAAACTAATGTTATTTCAGCAGCTTTCATTCGATTTTGAATAATAATAATTGGATGTTACGACAGTCTGCAAAGGGACCAGCGCCTAGCTTACTCTTCAATTACTTGTGTTGTGCTGTTCTCACACAAGTAGAAGGCACTTACAGTTTCTTGCCGATTCCGAACGGCGAAGTTTGAGAAGCCTTCTTAGGCAGTTATTGCTCTATGAGTGTTGTCAGTAGCTAGATAGAGGTGGTGCAGTGAAAAATTCGAAATATAGGCGTTGAGCTGGGAGTCGAACCTAGACCCTTCTGCGTGTGAGCGTCGCACTCTACTCACTCCGCCACGGCGACCACTGTAAAGTTCATTTGTTATGTTAATATGAGTAGGCATCTGAGCTACTTGTGTTAAAAGACTGTATCACATTTTATTCTGCTTTTATTCATGTGTCTTCTGTACAAGGTGACCTTAGCGACTGACTCTATTGCAGCGGAACGAACATGAACACACCATAAGCTGTACACATGTTGCGTGTGTGAGTATGTGTATGTTCACATTCGTATACAACAACTTGCTTACAGGACACGGTTTCTTGAACTCATTCTTGCGCCCATAAGCGACTCAGAGGCTTGCTTGTGTGGGAATATCTCCAAGGATTGGTTGCACGTGTCGTGCCAATGTCCTCCATATGAGACATTCGGGACCTTGGAACTATGAACATGTCTCACACTGATTGGACTTACGACGTCAGTCTGGTTGGTTTTGATAGGAAAGTTTTCACCAGACGACGATTAGAATGGCTGCCATCATTGGAGCGCATAGTTAGGTTAGAGTAGGACTTTAGGCCATCGGTACTAGATGTTAAGGAATCCTACCGAGTGTAACACAGTTGCAGAGTCCGACCGGAAGCTATATTCTGGTACCACGGGAGTTCAGGAGCCACTGGAACTTCGGATTCAACCTGACGGTGAAGTTGGCTTCCCCCCATGTGTGAGTATTTTGGTGGTTGTGGTTTATACCCGAATCTCGGGAAGAATTGGAAGTAATCAACCGTGCTATATGATCTTATCTACCCCAATCACCAGGTCATGTGGTTATGGGAATGTACTTCTGATCCGATGTGAAGTTGCGTACAACTGGGTGCTGTGACCCACGGAGCAGCAGAAGTGTTAAAAAGACCTAGCTCCTTTTCAAGGTGATTGTCCCTTATGACAAGAAATCAAATTGGTACTTGGGATAACTCCCAAAGCGTAAGTTGGGATAAATCTCCTCACTATGGGTGTATGGACCCCGTGGTATTAAGCCTTTATGGCAGGTGATCACGTAAATTCAAATACGCACATGTGTCAATTTCCCGAGACGCCGAAGTACACGAAATCCTTGACTGCATAGGATTTTCCGCTGCCTAGTGTGACGCTCTGCCTAAGACCTTGTGACCTGTGTCCTTCCTTGACGACACTATGTACTTCGTTTTTCCGTTATTTACCGCCAGACCCATTTTAGATGCTTCCGCTTCAATACCAGCGAACGCATATTTGACGGCTCGCTGTGCTCTTTGAATCACGTCAATGTCGTGGGTATACGAGGGTTGCCTTTTATATTTGGGATTTGAGAACAAAAACAAATATTAATCGTCGAAAATAGCTTTATTGTTTTTCAAAATATTCCCGATTAAAATCTATACAATTTTGCATGCGTTCAAACTAATTGTGGAAGCAGTTTGATTGAGGTATCTCCAAAACATGCATTCTGAACGCATCAAACGCTTCTTCAGGTGTCGAAAAACGTTGACCTCTCAATTTATTTTTTAAGTACAGGAATAAAACGAAGTCATTCGGTGCCAAGTCAGGACTATACGGCGGATGACTCATCAAATCGATGTCTTGAGTGTTCAAAAATGCAGTTGCTAGTGCAGATGTGTGATGATGATCCTTGTTGGGCGGTTCGTTCGTTTCTTGGAAGGCAACTGGCAAACAAATGGTTGTGTACCACTCAGAATTGACTTTTCTGCGTTGTTCCTGTGCTACGACATGGTTGCGACATGTCCAGTTTCTCCGAAAAAACAGGCGACCATTTACTTGGAAGTGCATCGTGCGCGCGAAACTTTTGTTGAATTTGGCTCAATTTGAAACACAATACAGTTGACTGTTGCTTACTTTCGTATTCATACGCGTTAATCCACGATTCATCCACCTGTCACGATGTCATAGACGTGTTTCGAAGCACCGCGATTGTATTTTTGGAGCATTTTGTTCGACCAATCGGCACGAGCCTTCTTTTGAGCGATTGACAAATTGTGTGGGATCCAACGCGAACAAATTTTTTTTAACGGTTAAATGTTCATGTTATATTGAATATATGCTAGTCCCAATAATGCCTAGAGTTGTCTCAATCTCACGATATGTCACATGATGATCTTGCAGTACCAGTTGGCTCACAGCATCAGTGATTTCCGGAACAACAACTGATTTTGGATAACCTTCAAGAAATTCGCCTTGGAGTGAACTACGACCTCGGTTGAATTTACCTTACCATCGATAAACACTGGTCCTTGATGGAGCTTCATCGCCAAAAATTTAATAAAGTTCATCGTTGCACTGTTGTTGAGTTAATCCACGTCTAAAGTTGTAAAAAAAATTACAACAAAATTTTCACGATTTAATTCCATTTTTTTTGCGAGATGGATCTTTTCATTTACTGTAAACAACACAAATAGCGCTCATATGTCAAAACGTTCTGAGTACGTATAACCTCAAAAATGTCAAACTTCACGATAGACCTGGCAGTTGTCAGATTGCAACATTACGGTTATCCAATCCCGAAATATAAAAGGCAACCTACGTAAGCTGAATTTCAGAGAATCGTGCCTCTAGTGATCTCAACCAACTTGCAATGCCCAACTGGAGGTAGCTGGCGAGAGGTTGGTTGATGCCCAGGCCCACCCCAGACTGTACCGCAAGACGACGCGGACGACAAAGAGATTTTGTTATTGCTGCTATGAAACATTGCGTCACTTAACTACCCACAAATTGTACTGCTCTTATTTGATACATCAAAGACGTCCTCTAATTTCTTTTTCCACTTTCTACTGTCCATTGTACAGAGTCTTACTTAGCCTAATCTGACTACAAAAAATTCGTCTCAAAATCCATGCAATGTACGTCTGTCACTTTGCTTATCGAATAAATGTAGCTCTTTGAAAAAGAAAATATTTTTTGTGAAAGCAGTATTGCGATTATAACAACAACTGATAGGACAGCGCGCTGGATGTGTGTTCAAAAACATTATCCCCCCGCCAAAGGGCAAAAGCTGTCTTCTGAATGTTTAACAAAATCTAATAGTCAAGCGCAGACATCCATTCAGCTAGCCCTCTGCGCTTGATTAAATGAAGTGATGACACAATGGCGTCTAGTTTGTCTCAAACGGCTTCTCTTTCCCCTTTGTATCTGCAGCATCCTTTCATTGAATTTTAATTGAGTGCACTTCTGGCGCACAATAGAATCAATTCCCCTCCCACGCCCCATCCGTGTCAAAGTAAATGCTTCCATTAGGGATTTGCATCGCTCTCATTTGCCCACTCTGTCATCCTTTGATAGTGAATTTATCCAAATTTAAATAACAATTACATCTTCTCTCCTCGCCCCCTCTTAGTTATCAGCCAAAGGGAAAAGGACACCGAATCCGGCAAGCAGTCTTCACACCATCAAGACGACAATTCAACATTCTATAATCCGATTGCAGCTGACGTCTCCTACAGCATACGCCACGTCGAGGAATCCTGGCATCATCTGATGCGGTCGGATGACACCACAAAATTCAAGCAAATCGCTGTCTGCAATTTCGACTTTCTCCTCGCTGCGGTAAGTACCCGCGACCCTGTAACCGGTGCAATTATCCCTTTCATTTGGCAGAGGATTCTGTGGGCGCCCAAACAAAAGCCGCCAGTTGCATTTCTCAAATGGGAGAAGTTCGAGTGCGTTGTTGTTTGCGGCAGCCACCGAATATGCGGATCCCTGATAATAGCTTTATGCGGTTGCGTCCAATTATCTCAGCCCTGGCGCTATGTGCGTACTTTGAAGTCCTCCATTTCCTCCCTCCCAACCTCGTCCACCCACGCACTAATGGGATGCAAATTGAAGGAACACACCAAGTCAGCACTAAAATTTGTGGGCGAAGTTCGTCCTCGTGACCAAAAGAACGGAGCACTCTTGTAATCGTGATTTAAAGCGCACAGGACGAAGGCGAGCACGCAGATCTGTGACATAGGACTTGTCACTTCGAAGGCGGAAAGTTTTCGTTGGCCAAATTCAATTACACGCTTGGCTATATAACTAATGTCGCGTAGATAAGCTGACTTTGCATAATGGCTGCGCCTCAAGGATGGCTGTGAAAAGTATTTTAAATAATTTTGCTGGAAGTGACGACATGGGAGGCGTGTTTTTGCTTCTCTCCACCACCACCACCACCACTTTGGGTGGTAGCGAGTGAATCAGGAAAACAATTGTTTCCCTCCCCCCCTTTGGCTTGGATGACGGTGATTTGGTCGTGTGTTTTTTTTTTTTTTTTTTTTTTTTTTTTTTTTTTTTTTGACAGGTTTCTGCGGCAGATAGAGCACGTTTCGGGAGTTAGTGGCGATGGTAATAAATGTCTTCAAATGAATGGTGGGGAAGGGAAATTAGGTGAAGGATAAGATTTGTTTTGTACGTCGTTTGAGTTGCTTGACAACAGTCACTGAGAGTATTTGCAAATTGCTACAAATACAGCGAGTCTTAGGAGGGTTTTAAAAAACTTAAAAGGGACAGAGTAGTGAGCTTTGGAAACTGGTGCCTATGAACATGAACTTCAAGCAGTCGGGATCAAATTTTCAAATCTGCCGCTAGTTGCAACTTTATTCGATGTCTCAAATGAAGTTGTAACCTGCCTCGTCCCACGTCTGTTATCAGATTCCTACGAATAGACTTGTGAAGGCCTTGATTTAGAAAGCTTTGTACCATTCTAAGCCTTGCCCCTATAGAGATGGTGCTGCCAGGTTGAGCTTTCTTCTTTACTTGTGGCCCAACAGTCCGGGATGGACCAACATGCCTGTCCAGCCAGCACGGTTTTTCGCTAGCTCCCTCCAGTTGCGCACTATAAGTTAGTTGAGGTCCTTCTCCACTTGTGTGCTCCACCTTAGCCTAGGCTGTCCTATATTACGTTGACCCAATAGTTCGCATTCAAAGAATTTTCGGGCCGGAGCAGTGGTGTCCATACGCTCTACATGGCCTAACCATCTTAAGCGTTGTATCCATAGACACTTAACTAGCCGCATGTCGATGTACAGCCCATAGAGCTCGTCGTTAAATCTTCTCCTCCTCTCGAAAATACTAAGGCCTTCCTCATCCGCCTTTGGTAACGTCCAGGTTTCCATAAAATAGGACTGTGATGATCAAGCTTATCAAGCGAACTTAGTCTGTCGAAAGAGGGCTTTATTACTCAATTGCGTCTTGAGACCAAAGAAACAGTGATTGACAAGAGTGATTCTGCGTTTGATTTCGATACTGATGTTGTTGTTTCTATTTACCGCGGAGCCGAAGTAGACGAAGTCCCTGTATATCTCGAAGTTTCTGCTGCCTCTCTGTCCGAGACATCGATGTCCGAGACGTTGTTCTCCGAGACTCTGTCCGAGATGTCGATGTTGTGTGTCCTTCCTTGATGACAGCATATACCTTGTTTTGCCCTCATTTACCACAAGACCCATTTTAGCCACTTCGGCTTCAATGCAAACGCCTCATTGACGGCTCGCTGTGTTCATCCAATCACGTCAATGTCATGTCATCAGCGTAAGCTAGCAATTGAATTGACTTCTGATAGATCGTGCCTCTGATGTTGACTTGTGAGTTACGCACGATCTTCTCGAGGATTATGTGAAAGAAGTCACATGAAAGTCCGCCGCTTTGTTTAAAACCTTTTTTTACATTGATGTAAGTTCGTGACCGACCTTGGCGGATCAGCGAGTTTGTTCGAGTTCGTTACAAACCTTGGAGGATCAGCGAGACTTCCCCATCGTCATCCTACACAATCTGACGAGTTTGGTAGGAATGCCAAAACTAGACATAGCACTGTATAGCTCTTTGCACACTATCATATGCGGCCTTAAAATTAACGAATAAGTGATAAGTGTCGATTTGTACTTCTTGAGTCTTTTCCAGGATCTGCCGTTAAGTGAAGTTCTGGTCTATCGTGGACCTGCTTGGTCTGAAACCGCACTGATAGGGACTTATCAGGTTGTGGACAAAAGGTTTTAGGCGCTCACACAGACTTGGCACTGTATAGTTCGTATCTATGCACACTGTCATATCCGGCCTTAAAATCGACGAATATGTGGTAGGTGTCGATTTGCACTTCTTGGGTCTTTTCCAGGATCTGCCGTAATGTGAAGATCTGGTCTATTGTGGACTTCCCTGGCCTGAAACCACACTGATAGGGATCTATCAGGTCATGGACAAACGGTTTCAGAAGCTCACACAATACGGCAGAGGGAATCTAGTATGCGATGTTAAAAAGCCTGATCCCTCGATAATTGACGCAGTCAAAGGGGTCTCCCTTCTTGTGGACCGGGCAGACGACGCTGAGATTCCACTCATCGGACATGCTTTCCTCCGACCATATCTTACAGATGAGCTGGTGCATGCGCCCAACCAACTCATCTCCAGCTGCTTTAAATAGTTCTGCGGGGCAGTCCGTTCGCTCCAGCAGCTTTGTTCGACTTCAGCTTGGATATTGCTATCTTCACCTCGTTTAAGTCAGGGGGACGGAGTTCTTGTCAGTCATTGTGCAAATTGAATGAAACCTTTTGCCCAACAGCGGAATCGGGGCCGTCATCGCCGTTAAGGAGTCTGCAGAAATGATCCTTACAGACCTCGACTCTACCACGAGTTGTCCATTTTGATCCCGGTAGTCTTCGGTCCGAACTCTATATTCTCCGGATAGTTGTTTTACCTTTCGGTAAATCTTTCGGACTTCATTCCTGCCATAACACCTTTCCATTTCCTCGACCGCGCGCATGGTCCTTCTTTTTTCTTCTAAGAAGCCGGTGCTCTTTTCTCCTTCTCTGTTCGCACAACTCATAAACAGATGGTGTTTGATGCAGCGTTGCCTTATAGACATCTTGTATGCCTGCCTGCACTTGCCTGCACTCGTCCTTAAACCATGCGTTCCTTCTGGGTAGTGACGTGAAACCCGGCACATCAGTGGCAGCTTCTTTGATGGCTTCTTGACATCTATTCTATGGTTAGTGCAGGCAACGTCAAACTCTGAACGAGTTTCAGAGATACTAAAAAATTTGTAAAATTTGTTTGAGCTTTACTTTATTTAAAAATACCAAATGCGAGATAACGGTTTTTGGCTTTTTTGCTCTCAACTTCTCTGGAATGGAAAAACTTGTACACGTCCGCCAAGAAACAAAGTTACACCAAAACATGTTACGATTGTTTATGTAAAACTCGTTGCTTCCACTCCTTATCCTACACCTACCCAGTTCTTATTTATGAAGTGACACTACCAATTCCTGTTCTTGAGTAAGAGAAGACGAGTGGCGTGAGAATATTCTTCACACAGGCGCAAACAATAACATTGTCAAAAACCAATTCACAGTCTAAAACTCTCTAAATGACTGATCTCGCAGTAAACAGCACTCCACCTCATCAAATCACTTCAGCGGTGTTCTGTAGACTAGATAGAAGAAACTTTTTATGAAATCATCAGCGTGACATCGCCAATGACACAATTTCTCTCAAACACACGGCAGGGGACACGAAAAACTTTTAACGATAGTCTGCCAGCCATTATGACAACGAAAATTCAGACAAAGGACACAACTTTCGATTGCGTCATCTACGCACCTTCTCACAGCATACACAACTAATTACCCCCGTAAACAACATCCACAGGCTAGAAGGCTGAGAATGTCCGTATCTTCCCCAGCGCCGTCGGCAGAGTCGAGTAAAGTTTAACCCAATTTCTCGTGTAACTGCATTACCTCGCCACCGAGAAGTGGCATGTATGAACGGTAATTTTCAATTGACCACCGGAAATCGTAAACCAAATGGACAACGTTGTACGGAACGAACGAAGATAGGTTTCACCGTCCTGCACGATGTTTAACCTTTAAACACACCAAGACTGGGTTCGTGTCGAATTTCGTTTTCCCATTTTTTCCTGCTCGAAAATGTCAAGCCACTGGGAGGGGTTGTCGTTTCCACATGACTTATTACGTCTAGGGAGCGTGTGAGTTGGAATTCCACTCCTGGGAATCAATTCACTTGGCTACCTGACTGCCCTGTGTTTATCCGAGTTAAACTTGTTCGCCAATAACGTGAGATTTCGGATAAGTTTAACAATCAACAGTACAAAAGGCGAGTGGGAAAGACGGACGGCAATGTGTAGTATCAGGGGAGGCGGAATTTCTTTAGGGGTTAGAGAAGATTTTCTTCCTTTTTTCCTTTTTGTATTTACAGTGGATTTTTTGAGAAACAGAAGAAGAGAAAGACGAAGTGAAAAAGCTTCTTCGACGTATGAGCCTTGCTCAGCCATGTATAAAACATCCGTAAGTTGTTGAAGAATTTTCTTGGGGTTGCGCTTCCGTCGGGGATGTAGCTAATGACGCGAAAGAGATCAGCTGAGTAGAGCGCAGAAGACGACATAAGTTTTTATGTCGTTACATCAAGGATTTTAGATTTCTCCTCCTTTACAGCCTTAAGCTCCTCGCTTCCTCAGATTTTTTTAGATTACTGGAGGCTTTATGATGTAAGAAGTCACCGAGGGGCATGAGCTTACCTCAGCGATTACAAATGAAAGTTCACACAAACTGCAAAAACTCGAAAAAGAGGTGGATTTAAGCACCCAAACCGCTTCAAAAACCCCAGCCACGTATCGCCTCCTTAATACTGATCGAATCAAAATCAGACTTCACCACGAAATCCTTTGATGACTGCACCACAATTCGCGGCATTCACCTTTAAGAACACATCAATCCTGTCACAGACTCACAGTCTCACCACACCAAAGAAAGCAACGTCTTCGCGAACCTCCTTCGCCCCAATTCCACCCCGCAATCGGTAACTTATCGAGTCGGTTGCTGCAGTAATCTTTCACAGAAAGCTCAGCCGCAAAGTAATTACTGCCAGATTGGATTTGCCTAATTGCTTTGCGAGTCCCAGAACTGATTGCCCCAACGTCTCAGTTCATGTTTCCCCCTTGTGGTATCTTTTCAGGTGCAAACTGTGTCGATAAGTTACCTTCGATGCTTAATAGAACATGTGCGGTGCTATCTACTCGACCGTGACATTGAATTAATTTACTACACGATTCGGAAGTCCAGTGACGTCCTGACGCGTGATCCAATGCAATTAGGCGCCCAGGTAAGTTCAGAGTCCGCCCACTCGCACACGCACGCTCACGTCTCATTTTGTCATTTTGTCTTTTTTACGCAATTAGCTAATCTCCTGGCTACGCCCCATCAGTGAACACGACGAGAATGATAACTCATTGCTAAGCATCACAGTGCGCTCAGCAACAGCCTGGTGCGATGGATACACCGTGCCCCTGCTGGTCCCGCTCACCGGATGGCTGCCGGCACCGCTTCCTTCACAGATACGCACAATGACAGTTTCCGGAACCGGACCTATTCGAGACATAGTCGTGGCGCCATCCAAACAACACCTCATTCTGGCTACAAAGTCTGGGGACGTTCAGCTCTGGCACATAATGAGCAATTCACTGGAACACACTTTCAAGGGTGAGTGCGCAGAAACATTCAGCAATCGGGAACTAGTCGCCCCCCGGGGCCGGAGTGCTGGACGTGGTCTGAAATTCAATCGTACAGCCTCCGGCCCTCTGGGTGCGCTTATCACATCCCATCACTCAATTTGTGTCTGAGGCGCTGTGTTTATCCATCTACAGGTCATACAGCAGCGGTCACGTGCATGTTAGTTGCACCGCAATCGGATATTCTGTTGACTGGCGCAGAGGACTCGTCTGTGATTGTGTGGGACGTGAGCAATCGCGAGATGAGAGTTCGCATTCGGTATGTTGCCTTGTGTTTGTTTTGCTTCTTCACTGCCTCCAACTTGCAGCACGCTTCTGAAAATCTAATACTTTGTCCCTTGCCTCGTTTCCAGGGAGCACGAGGGTCCAGTTACGTGCGTCGCTGTGGGCGTTAACAACACTCTGGTGATTAGTGGCAGCGAGGACTCGAGCATTGTCATATCGGATCTCTACGCTGGAAAGAAAGTGAGTGCAACCCCCTCGGTAGTCTGATAAGTTTCTCAGAGGCACACAGTGATTGTCATCCGGACGCCAACGTGATTGATACTCCTTCACCGTGTTGTTATGCTGCGAATCAGGTTCGACCCTGGAGCTTGCCGACGAGTGAAATGAGCGGCATAACGGCTTAGTGATTGCTTCTAAGCGATTACGTGGGATTTCCCAGCGAAGCGATGTGTGCGTGGTTTCTGGGAAATGTGTTTGTTTGATAAACTGAACTCGCCGCGGGGCGTTAAGCTGCATGAGTGCGCCAACGCTGTGCGATGGGATTATAACGCGAATTTTTTCAAATATTTTCTTTTTAGCATTTTTTAATCCGCTTTAAAGCTTCACACTGTGGAGTCACGCAAAATGGGGATAAATTTAATTAAATTAATCCGAGAGGGAAATATGTTTATTTTTATGGAACATATTTCAGGACCTGCTTTTGGTACACGGAAAAGGATTTTGGGGAAGGTTTTGTTTAACCGATTCACTGCTTAAGTGGCGAGATAAAATAAATCTAATGAATGGTAACAGAGATGGTATGTCCGTGTGTAGACGTTGGACAAGTTAAATATTTATCAACGTAATTGTTTGAATGGACTCATTTTCGAAAAGTTTGCAATTTTTATTTGAACTCACATGAGTTGTTAAATCAGGTTGCCAAATATCTCCCTCCACTTTTTTGCTCTTCATTCAATGCTTCCTAAGAAGTGTTACAGTGATCGGATTTAGTTGAAATATGCGCCGTTTTGTTCGATAATCTGTTTCCATCTAGACGGCAACTTCATAATACCTCCGTCATAGAACCCCCCCCCCCTCTTTATTTGCGAAGAACTCGGACAGCCATTTTTTACAAGCCTCTTTTGAGTTCAACTTCACACTACCAAGGGCGTTCGCCATGGACAGGAACAGGTGGTAATCACTTGGCGCTATGTCCGGGCTATATGGTGGATGCAAAAAAACCTCCCATCTGAGCTCCCGTAGCTTCTAACGAGTCATCAACGAAGTGTGTGGTTTGGTGTCGTCCTGGTGGGACACTACATCCTTCCTGTTGGCCAATTCTGGACGCTTCTGGTCGATCGCCTGCTTAAAAACGGTCCAGTTGTTCGCAGTAGATGGCAGAGTGAAGCATCTGGCCATATGGGAGCAGCTCCTAAGGCATAAAAAGATATTTGATATACAAGTAGTAACACAACCTTATATTTGATTTACAAGTAGTTGTTCCACAAGCCCATATGAAGTATTCGGTCTGCGCAAGAAATACGATCTGCGATATTCTGCAATCGAGCTTCAAAAGAATGAACTAATCCAAGTGTAATGGTAATTTTCCTTCACAGTAACGTGGTGATTAGCGTCTTCTTCTTATTCTTATTATGGTGCAACAGTCCGTGGTAGACCTGGGTCTCAACCAAGATGCCTCTCCAGCCAGCACGATTTTTCGCTAGCTGCCTCCAGTTGCGCACTATAAGTTAGTTGAGGTCCTTCTCCACTTGTGTGCTCCACCTTAGCCTAGGACGTCGTCTGTTGCGTTGTCCCAATGGTTCGTATTCAAAGACTTTTCGGGCCGGAGCAGTGGTGTCCATACGCTCTACATGGCCTAACCATCTTAAGCGTTGTATCCATAGACGCTTGACTAGGCGCATGTCGCTGTACAGCCCATAGAGTTCGTCGTTAATTCTTCTCCTCCAGATGCCATCAACACAAACAGGACCCAAAATCGCACGCAAAACTTTTATCTCGAAAAGGCCTTCCTCGTCCGCCTTTGGTCACGTCCAGGTTTCCGCGCCATAAAGTAGGACTGGGATGACCAAGCTGTTATGTTAAGCGAGCTTAGTCCGTCGAGAGAGGGCTTTATTACTCAATTGCCTCTTGAGCCCAAAGAAACAGCGATTGGCAAGAGTGATTCTGCATTTGATTTCGGTACTGATGTTGTTGTCCCTGTTTACCGTGGAGCCGAAGCAGACGAAGTCCTTGAAAACATGGAAGTTTCTGCGACCTAGTGTGACGCTCTGTCTGAGACGTCAATGCTGTGTGTTCTTTCTTGATCACAGCAGGTACTTCGTTTTGCCCTCATTTACCGCCAAACCCATTTTAGCCGCTTCCGCTTCAATGTGCGTTTAGCGCCACCCACCAAAAATATGGTCCAATGACACTTCGTCATTTTACATACACCAAATAGTGGTGCCTTGTAAAGCATGCCTGTCAAATAACGTATAGTTTGCTTGTTGAAAACCTCATTCAGCCAGAAATGAGCCTCATCACTGAGGCTCTTAAACTTGCAATGTCCAGCGCCCAGGTACATCGTAAACCACTCGTGTTGTGTGTACTACAGTTTACTCACAAATAGAAGAGACATACAGTGTTTTACCGACTTCAAACAAAAATGGAACTTAAAATGATTTTTCATACAAAGTTACTCTTTCAGTTTTGTCAGCAGCTCGAAAAATTCTAACTGATAAGTGGTCGTCTTCACAAGAAACATAGGAAACAAGGTTTTTAAGGTTACGTTCATAAAGCTGACTCGCAAATAAAGTCCAATTCAAGCAGGGAGCAGGGTAAAATCAGTAAACTTATTTACTCAGGAAAGATTTAGAAGCTTATAACCGACAGGTAACAACATATATCAGCTTTTTAGCAACTTCCACTTGTTCTGTAGAAAGACGCGTTAATGTGAAGTAGAATTATTTAAAGAATTTCAATCTTAAACAATTAAGGTAGATTCACGATATCATTTTGGTACAAAAAAAGGAGATGTGTATCAATTAAAAAATTTGATCTACTAAATGAAAAAGCAGCCAAGCAAAAGAGGCCACATAAGGTCAATTTCCTTCAGGCAATGTTCATTTAGAAGGATAGAAGTACTCAGCTAGGAAAATGCTAAAACATGGTGCTTATTCACCAGACTAAGCCTCTTAAGATCTTTAGTTGTTCGCATCGCATGGACATGCACTTCCTAAACAACAATTAGCTACAAAGCCCTGAGAAAAAGACTGGAATAAGTCTCTACAGCTAAAGAGAAAGATTGGGAACAATGCATAAAACAATTTATTTTGCATTCTTCAAAATCTGCCCATACTTGTAAACTTTGAAAAAAACAAACTTAGTTTAGTTGTTGTCTATCATCCGAAGAATTCATGAGAGGAGGTTCCGTAAGAAAACTTGGGTCATTTAGTCCCATAATTAAACCCTGTAAACTCTGCAACACTTTCGACAAGCCGTCATTAAAGCGCTGTATTTTCATACATACACTGCTCCACCCAATAATTTGCGCGACAGTCCACAAGGGCACCAGGGCGTAGCTGGCTCATCAACTACTTGTGTTGTACGCGCTACTGCTCTCTCACGAGTAGAAGGGACCTACAGTTTATTGCCGACTCCGAACGGCGAAATTTGAGAAGATTTGTTAAACAGTTATTATTCTATGAGTGTTGCCAGCAGCTCGAAAAAGGTGATGCCTTGAAAAATTGGTTTTGAGCTGGGAATCGAACCTACACCCTTCGGCGTGTGAGCGTCGCACTCTACCCACTACGTCACGGCGGCCACACACTGCTGCACCCACCCATAAGAAATGTTATCACCGGGAAAGAAAATGTGAACTTGGTGTTTCATTTTACAAAATACTTACAATCCTATTGTTGACAACAAAAGGCTAAATTTTCAATTGACACACCAATAACCGATGAAAATTTCGGTCATTTCACGAAATCGCTGCGCATCCGGCAGTACGGCATACCATCCCCAGCAAGACTCATATGTGACCCAATCCAATGACACTCAAGAGCGCACATCGACTGCCACAAGGGGCCATAATCATTTGCTCGATATCCCCCTTTATTGGGTCATTCCGAGTAATTTAACGAACCGTTCTCGGAACATACTCCAGCCACACGAACTACACCCTGCCTGGCTGGGATAGCATGCAAAGTTTTCGAATAAAAAAGCATGCCGTTCACAATGGGCGAGCGTAAGTCCATATCCTTTAATGACCCTGCATTCTTAATAAACTGGAGAAGCTATCGAATTTCAAATTTCCTTCCAAGGATCGTAAACGTAACTTTAACATCCCCACCGCCGTCACACATCGGTCTGGACTTCTCTTCCTTCCTCGGTTTGAATAAAATTTCATCACCAACCTCCCCTTGCCCGGCATACCCCACGCCAATTATGAATGTTTCCTTATTCCATACATATTAATACACCCCGAGTGGGGCGGAACGTCCTCCGCGGCGGCCGACCTCACGTCAGAAGACCTGCTGTAATGCCCACAAAGTCCTTGTAAATTCCAATGTACAATGGGCGGGGAACAAAACCGAACACCGATACCACAGTCGAAGGGGACGTGCCGCCTCGGCCGCCTCGCGCGCAAATCACGCCACAATCCTTTTCGGTATTTTTTCGCTGTGGTTTCTGCCTCAGAGCTCCTCGGCCCTCATAAAATCTGCATGATGCCAACTTATGTACATTTGACTTTCAAATTTTTGTACGCGTCGGTAAGGAGGAGAAAGCCGATTTACTGGGGCGTGACGGCAGAAAATAGTACACACCGGCACGCACGGAGCGTCATACGTCGGCCCCCCGTTGCCGAGTGATGTCCTGGCAGATGGTTTTCGTCGTTGCTGGTGTAATGAAATTTTGTCCTCACCTTCCATGGACCGCCGCCGTTGTTAATATTCGCATTTATGGGCTTGCGAAACTACCTGGATTGCATGCAGTATCCTCGCGGATGCTGAGGTTAATTTTTACGACGCAGTGCTCACCGGGCGCCAGTTTGGGTCTGCATGGTTGTGGTCGAGGGAATGCATGTATAGTCACGGTAAAGGGATAGTTTAAGCGATTTCCCTTTTGCATTTTGGATTTGCAATTCTATGCTTCACACGACGTCAGTGGAACCCAGACAGGATTCAGCTGGTTTCATGAAAGTTGACGTCATCGCTGTGATAATACCAGCCGAGGATGTGCGAAAAGTGGTGTAACTCAGGTGAGGGTGATGTGCGCAGTTTGGAGTCACGTCGGGGTCGGGGAAAATTAAGCAATTTCTTGGGCAGGTTCCATTGTGTGTCACCGGATTATTTCGGGATCTTATGTAATGAGGTGTCATACGCAGAATTTTGAAATTCTCTCCCCATCTCTGCAGACGCTGAGCGTCCGCTTTGGTGACAAAAGGGGGGAAGTGGCATTGGATTGGTGGCGGCTGATTGGAGGTAATTCAGCTGCTTTTGGCAGAAACAAAGGGTTGTTTGAGGTTTTGACAGGATTTATGAAGTTATGGTGCGAAGGGATCGAATAAGTTAAAATTGCAATTCTGTCATTTTCAGAAGTTTTATGGAGTCCTCGGCTTTTAAAAGTCGACATGACAATTTTGGTGTCTAAAGGTAATAGTTCTAATCAGAAGGCAATGTTTTACCTGTCACCAGTGTAGCATAACAAGCTGAAAAGCTGGTGCTGCTAGACTTTCACATTTTTTTGAATTTCATCATTCTGGTTATGGTATCTTAATATGACATTTAATTCATTTTAATTTGTAGATCTTGTCGTTTCTTTCCAAGAAGGCCGACTGTACGGGCTTACACAGTCAGGTTTTAACTTTAAAAGTGGCCGAATATTTACTCCTGATATGCTATGTCCTTTCACAAGGAAAGCGAAGCCTATGCTTTGGAACAATCTGCTAATGGCAAAACAGCTGATATTATTTGGACATTGTCAAAAACTCCAACAAATGGTGTCAGGTATAATTATGAATGAGTGAGATGAGATCAGCAATCGATGCTAGTAACAATGGCGTATAAGTCGACGAAGTTCCACACTCGACTACACTTCTATCGAACTAAATGTTTGTATGTCACGATTGTTTTAAGAAACTAGATAAATTAATTATTTGGCAAACGCAAGCCGAACTCTTAGTACAAATAATTTATTATAAATATTACATTTTAATGAAATGAAGAATAATTCAATTTTTCGCTTTCTTTAAATGGCGGAAAACGGTTTGGTGGTGAATAACTTTGTTAGCTATTTTTTGAACATAGAAAACACCAAAATACTCAACATGAAAGCAGGAAACCCCAATCATTCCGTACTGCGATATTCTCTTAGAGGTATCGAACTTTGAAATGAAATGAATCAAAGATTGTTTTTTTAATTCACATGAAATTTAATTTATTCGGAAGATTGTGTTCTGGCATTATATTCTGAATGTAATTTCTTAAAAATGATGGCATCTGCAGATTTAGCTTAATTTTTCTGGTAAATGATGGTTTGTGCAGAGGTAGCCAAATTTAGAGGTCCACTTTGCGATGACATTTCTTGTTCCCAACGAACGTTGAAGCCAATAATGCGGTAAATGTTGTCCTCGAAATAGCCAATTGACTTGCACTTATAGCACTAGATATGGTCGCCGTAGCGCAGTGGGTAGAATGCTACGCTCACACCGTGAAGAATCTAGGTTCGACTCCTAGCTCAACACCAATTTTTGGAATTTTTCACGGTACCACCTCTTTCGAGCTGCTGACAACACTCAAAGAGTAATAACTGTCTAAGAAAGCTTCTTTCGCCGTTCGTAGTCGGCAAAAAAACTGTAGGTCCGTTCTACTCGTGAGAGAACAGTAGCACGCACAACACGAGTAGTTGATGAGCCAGCTAGGCCCTGGCCCCCCTTTGGACTGAAGCGCCAACAATTAATATTATTTTTATTGTTTGCGTCTATGTGAAGAAGATTCTCACAATACTTGTCTGCTCTTGCAGACGGAATTGGTAGTCTCACTTCATTTACCATAACTGCCTAAGAAAGCTTCTCAAATTTCGCCGTTCGGAGTCGGAAAAAAATTGAAGGTCCCTTCTACTCTTGAGAAAATAGAAGCGTGCACAACGCAAGTAGTTGATGAGCAGACTAGGCCCTGGTTCCCCTTTGGACTGTAGCGCCAAAAATTATTATAATAGCACTAGATCAGAGCCTTTATACATTGTTGTTCCACAGAAAAAAAGCTGCATTAAATCGCACGATATTGAAGGCAATTCCCGGGTCCGTATTATGAAAGTATGCGGTTTCCAAACGTTTCCTTTAATGATTTAATTGTGCCACGAGATCTGTGATATGTTGCGCCATCTTGTTGATATCACGAAGTCTGTACAAAAAATAAGGTGAGATTCAAATTTCGCGGACTATGTGCAATTGTTTAAGATGTTATTATGTTGTTATGTTGGTATACTCGTCTCGATCAAATGTTAAAAGCTTCAGCTATATAGCGTATTTATTATGTTTGTGAGAGTCATAAAGGTAAGACATGTTTGCGAACTCGAGGATTTCCAACTGTCGAAAGAAATGGAATGAAATAATTTGCGTTAAATTTTGTGTGGAAAATAGAAATAAGAGCTCAAAAACACATGAAATGTTGACAGTGACATACGGTGAGTGTACTCTAAGCCACCGAACCGAGCTCGTTCATCATGGTTCTTCATTGGATGAACGAGAATGTTTGTAGTCATGACTCTATAGCGGTCTATATTGGCTATAATGCATCGTTATTGAAAAAGTACAGAACGATTATTCCACTAACACATTAGGCAAAAAAATGGTCAGTTTCTATGAATACAACGGCGAGTTTCATTTAAATGGGCACAGTGGACTATACGTTTCTGAAACAAAGTCATAAATTTCAAAGTAAATTTCGAAAATTTGGAAGCCTTGTGCAGGTGTCAGTCTTTTCATGTTGAAATGTCTACTTGCACATTGGCCACCAGTAAAAACAGTGTTACCAGCTTTAAGTTTTACACCTTTTAGTATCGTATCGTCAAACGTTCCCAGGAGACTTGCTGCGGGTCTATAAGTATATTTCCATAATTTCCTCTAACAAAATGAGGTTTACAATCACAATTTTATTTTACATACGAGGTCTGTTCAAATAAAATCACATTTATATTTTTCTCAGAGAAATTAATTTAATTCATCAATTTATTTTCTGTCTGCCTCAAACTAGTCAGATATAATCCCCTTGTGCCAGCGGTTTTTTCAATCCTCGAATCAGTTCTGAGCCCTAAGCTCTCTCAACGATTTGTTTTGCATCTCCTTAATCGTCGCAAAACGCCGTCCTTTCATGAGTCTCTTCAGTCTTGAGAAGTTACAAAGGTCCAAATTCGCTGAATACGGTAAAATTATGAACAAGCAATGACGATGATGGCAGCCGTGGCGTATTGGGTAAAGTGCGACACTCACATGCCGAAGGTCCAGATCGAAGATCCAGGATGCCAACTGACAACCACGTGTTTTTTCACTCCACCACCTCTTTCAAGCTACTGATAACGCTCAAAGACGAATTATTAAAAAAAAGCAACCCAACTTCGCCATTCGGTTCCTTCTACTCATGAAAAAACAGTAGCCCACAGTAGTACAACACAAGTAGTTGATGAGCAAGCTAGGCTCGGCTCTCCTGTGAACTGTCGGGCTCTCCAGTAATAATTATAATAATGCTGAGCTAGCAGGTGCATTATCGTGGTGCAAAAGTTATGAAATGTTTTTTCACAATTTCGGACGTTTCTTCGTATTGCACATAACTTCAAAACAATTCTCTTAATTGACCGTACGACCATGCGGTAAGAACTTCTGACATCAGAATCTGATGCACAGTGACATGGTTATCGAAAAAGCAGTCAGCAAATTCATCACATTTGATCAAACTTGTCGTGCTTTTATGGCCTTGTGCTCTAATATACCCATTTCTTGTCACCAGTTTTTAATTATGTCTGGATCACTCTTGACGTCATTTAACAATTTCTGAGCGATGCTGTGATGTGACATTTATTATGTTTGTTTTTTTTTTTTTTTTTGTAAACAATTTTGAACCTTCCCTGCCAAACGCTTCATGCCAAAAATTTCCGAAAAAAATTGAATGGCATCAGCCAATCGATATGCCGACATCTTCAGCAACTTCTTAGAAAGTGATCCTCCATAACAATGTTTTTTAGTTTCTCAACATACTCATCGGTTTTTGATATGATGTGCTGTCCAGGGTGAGCGTCGTCATAATTATTTTCCACATTTCTTCAAAAGCTTCAAATGGTATTTTATTTTTCCTAGTTTTCCTCCAAATGTTATTTAAATCGTCGTCAGTCAGTTGTAAGGTCTTGTTAACCATATCTCTGAGAAGGCTAAAGCTCAAATAATTTTGTCAAAACACTGTTATACGAGTACTTTGCAATAAATAAAATATCTATCTATCTTTCTTAAAAAGCTTGTACCACTTTTGACTCACAGTATGCCACTTCCAACATTTCAAGTGTTTTGTGCACTTAATTCCATTTTCAACACAAAGTCGAATGCAAATTCTGTAACCCATTTTTTCGACAGCAGGAAATTGCTGAGCGCGCAAAACATGTCTAAATTGTCTGACTCTCATAAACAAAATGAGTATGCCATATAGCTGAAACCAGAAACTAAAAGGTGGACAGACATCTCCCTCGTCTCCCGCCCTTGAATTCATTTTGACAGCGTTTTTTTAAATATTTTAACTCCTTTAACAGCTGATTCACGGACAGGATTCTTTTGTTTTTTAATGAGAGCACGTGTGGATCTCCTCACTCTTCAAACTGTCAGAAGGAGAGGGCATATAAATCAGACAACTAAAGGAAAGAATGAATAGTTTTTTCCACCACAAAGTAATGGTTGCTGATAGCCGGTTCAGTAACTATAGGTCCGCTCCAATTGCTCTGAATTGCTACGAATGTCTACTTATTTGCACGAAAAACTGCGAAAAAGCGTTCCATTAGCTGATTTTTTCGTAGAAGAGAGAGAGCTCATGAGAGAGCAAAATATCTCAACGGATTTCTGCCGAAGAAAAAACTGTGGGCCACAGCACGGCAGCAGATAGCTGTCAAATCAAACATCTGACATTTCATAGGTCTGATACTTGTTTACGAATTTCTACGAAAAGTCATTTCACAATTTTTGGTAGAGTTACTCTCTGCAAGAGAGATTTTTACCCAAGCTACTCAACTACGAATTTCTGTACACAAATCAATTGGAACAGACTTTATATTTGCACGGCAGCAGTTGCATCAGAAAAGCAATCATGTCAATGACAAAAAAGTAATAAAATGTTTACATTGATATTAGCTATCGCACAGCATCTATTTCAGAGATTTGATATATCATATATCTTACTTCTGGAAAATGAGTTTAACTTATATTAAATCTATATAAATTTGATAGGAATTGAAGCAAACAAACTGAAGGAAAATATGACAAAAAACCTTCAGTGAAAAGAAAAAAAATAAATAAATAAAAATAAATAAATAAATGATTAAATAAATCAATATATAATTAAATAAATAAATAAATATAGGAAAAAATAAATAAATAGATAAATAATCAAATATATAAACAGATAAATAAATAAATTTATAAATAAATATACCAAAAAACAAGTAACTCAACAAGTATATGAATAAATAACAAATAAGGTAATGACACACGAAAAACATTAAACATACTGAACATATGATGATTAACTCGAAAAATGTATGGTTAGAAACAGAAAAGCAATATTCTTAAAACTTTATGATTAATTCAAAAACAAAATGAGGACAAAAACTTAGTTTGAACGCAATAATGTACTTAAATGGTTCTATGAATTAATAAACAACACAAAACACTTAATAATTGCTACTGATTTTAAATTCTAAACCTCGTTTTCTATAAATCATTTTTAATAAATATTAGTCTGATATTATTTTTGTTCTTATTACTGAAAATTGTACTCAAAAGATATTCTAAATTTGTAAAAATATTCTCATTTCCAACCAACTTACTTGTTTTAAGTATATAATGTGTTACAATTGTCACGCATCGATCTGAGTTAAATTTGACAGAAATGAAAGAAAATATATTAAAATGAACGAATTAGCCGCCATTTTGCCAATTTTTCAGGGGAAACGATAAGATGTGTGAGTAAAATGAGACAATGTTTAATGTTACGTAAATAACTTTCAGAAATTGGGGTTTTTCTACAAGAACACGTAAATAACAGTCAAATGGTCGAAAGACAAAGGCGAAATCAGCTGTTTGATCAGCTGTATAGTTGACCATCTCCTTCCTTAATGGTTTCTGGCTGAAACCATGAACAAATGTTCGAAACGAGTGTACTGACATAACAAAATAAAAAATTCGATATTCGAATGTACCTAGCCCGTGAAATTTGAAAATTCACCTCGTTTTTCGAACAACCCTCGTATGTGTACGTTAAATATTGGAATGCCATTTGTAAGTCGCTCGAATATTTGAACTCTTTGTAACTTTATGCTTAAAGTTGTATTATTTTGAGTAATAAGAAGCATGAAAATATTTATTGTAACTTGTCAGGTTGTTTCCGTTTAGAAAGAATGTTAAAAAACAAACTTTAAATAATCGAAATAACAAATCAACCAAAACTTGAAGCCGATAAGAGCAATCACATGTTCGACTTAAAGTAATACAATAAAATATAATGAATTTTACAAATAACCAGCTGAGGACTGCTGGTTAATTGTATAATTTATCACCGGTATTCGGCTGTTGCTCAGGCATAGATTGGTCTCGTTTTAGAGTCTCAGTGAATTGGCTGTTGTTGTATTGTTCGATGTGTCAGTTGCCAGATTGCCCGAGTGCCCAGATTCTCCTCTCAAAAACCAAATTAAATTGACGGCCCCGTCTAATTGAATAATGATATAAATTTAGTGGTTCATTTTGGACCAAAGACCTTCTCCACTTTTGTTTGTAGCGTCAACTCAACTTCACATGACAAATTTTGAGTTCACATTAAAACCATTGAAATCCGTTCGGTCATCGTATCAAGCAGTCCCACGAAACTGCCTTAAATCGTGGCTGCAAAAAAGCCACGTGAAAGCCATTCCACAATGCGGCTACCTGTTAAGAGGAAATAACAGAATGCATCAAATATGAGGGTGGCTCAGCCAGCGCCATATTGCATGCTTCGCATACATTCGTGTAGAACATGGGAAAATAATTCGATCATATTAATAATTTAACGAACGTTTTCACATCCAGTCAATTTGCAGTCTCTAAGTGAATTGCCTATTATTAAATCCATTACAGAATTTATCAGTCCATCAGGGCGGTTGATTAACGACCACGATCTCTCAAATGCCCACCATCATCACCATTATCTGGCAGGACTGCTGCGATGTGGCAGCGAAATGATGATTTATAACCTCAGCTTTTATTCACATTCATTAATTGAGATAAAAATCGTCGGCAGTCCCCAGATCCCTCATGAGTGTCCAATTTATGCGCAATTAAGTTGCCTTTTCACAAATCGCCCACCCCACGCACATCTTATCTGCAATTATTATCTTTAATTAGAACAAATGAACCGTCTGCGGCCATTGAATAAGCTAAATATCGATTACCTGCCCATTCGATTTCGAATTTCTCATTGGCATTCATTCGCTTTCTTTGTTTTTGTCTCATCCTCTCTTTTCACAGATTCACAGAATCGAGCAGCATCGAGGACCGGTGACTTCGGTAAAAGTGAGCTCTGCCTGCGACGTTCTCATCTCCGCCAGCCACGATAAGTACATTTGTCTCTGGTCCTTGGACGATTATTCGCTGCTAAACACGATGACAATGGCGAGCCCAGTGCTGCGGATGGACATATCATGTGATTCGGTAAGTTTTTTTTGTTTTTGTTTCCTTGCCTTGCCTGTAATCCAGTGCGGGAGAGAGCTGATAACCTCGTTGCTTGGTGGATGGCCATTAAGGCACAAGGGAAGAGAGTGTTCCGATAACAGAGATTATCCCGTTCCTTGGGCATCAGTGTGGCGCTGAGGGCGATGAAGGGAGAGCGTCGTCTTCGGTAGGGGTGAAAATTCGGATAATCATGTGTTTCGAATGGGATTTACCACCTCTCGAACTCCTTTCATCTAGCTTACTCCTCCGCGTAAAATAGCAAGAAGTGCGCATCCTGATTCACAATCCGGAATCCTTCCTCGCCATTTAACGCGTGGTGTTGGTTTAACTTAAATTCTTTATCCCACACCACCATTGGTTTATCTTGCAAATTTTTCGACTTCAAAGACGCTTCGCTTTCGGCACTGGAGCCCAATTTTCTAGGGGGATGAATGTCAACGAAAATAGAATTCTTTATTTGTTCGCACGTTTAGGCTTCTGACTGGCATCCGGGCGCCATTAGGGGGCCTTTACCGTTTCCTTTCCTTCCCCTCTCGACTCATTCAGAGCCGTATAAACATCCGTTTATGTTGGGAGTCGCATGTGTGGCCCGAGGAAAGGATTCGATTGATATTCGAGCGGATGCCAGATTTAATATACGGTTGATCCTCCTGTTGGGGCTCCTGGGAGTGGGGGCGGCTCCCATGCTGCTCGTTTGCCTTTATTGCACGTCGCCTTTGAATGACTCAACTGTAACAATGAATCTTTATTTGAAAGGAGTCTACGAGTGATTGGAATTAAATTTCCGATATCTGCTGAAGGAAATGTGATAAATTCTTGTCGGCACTGCGCTTTAAGACGGATTTAATTTCAGCAAGAACAATGGCAGAGGCAAAATGTCTGTGACTTGGAAGGGCATTGCTGGTATTTCCCTGGAGATTCTTATGAATGATTTATCGAATTTGTTGAAAGAACTCATTGTGAAACTGACTGCCAATCTCTCTCATGGGGAAGCAGAAAGAAAAAGACAGAAAAATGTTCGATTCCATTTTGGAAAATGGAGAGACACACATCACTCGAAGTAATTTATTTAAATTTGAAAAAAGCCGATTAGTGGCAATTCACACAATTCCAAGGATAATCAGAGAAGGAGGGACTTTAAATGAGCAACGTGTGATTTGAAATCACTTGTAGGAGCAACGATTACATTTTGAAAAAATTCTAAAAACGGAAAATCACAGTTTAAATGACAGTTTGCGGAAGAATCGCTCGACTAAGAGCTATCGGGACTTTCATTGTAAAAATCGGGGTCCATACTCAGCAAGAGGAGAATAAAGAACTGAAAAGGACACCCAAAATTAAGAACAACATAACTATGGCAGAAACCTTGACTAAGAACATACTATGAACTTTATGTTAGTGGCGCCACCTTTGCACATGTCCCGGGACTTATTGAGTGATTTGTTAACAACAAATGGGGAATGAGTAAAAAAGACACTGAACCAACGAACAAGACATATATTTCAACATATAAGCAGAGAAGCTTCAAGCAGTCTTGAGATGTAAACCTAAAAAGCCTTAAACAAAGGTCATCAAAACTGTTAGGGGATCTGAAACCGAAAAAAGTAAAGGGGGCAGAGCAAATAGAAGTCCCCCGAAAGGAATTTCGTTTAATAAATAATTACAAGCCTCGGAAGTGTTAGTGATAAATACGTTGGTTTTCAACTTAATGGGATTCGATAATAATTTCTAGATAGTACTAGGAAGGAGTTACAAAGACATTTGCCAGATCATGCATTCAAAACGTTTGATGAAGATTTTTGCAGATTTTTACGCACAGAAGTGTAGAACTGATGGAAATTTTGAAAATTTGACTTTGCCCTGCACCGAAAGAGTCTTTACAACCAAAGCATTAGAATTTTCATATTTCATCATACTGTAAGTGCAAATTAATTTTCAAAAGGTGGCCCAACCTACAGGTTGTGGCGAATGTTGGAAGCGATTATTTACTTCAGATGTAATATTTGTTATCGTCTGTGTGAACATTTTTCTGGACAACAAAATTACTTTTCACATCTGTCTGTCTGAATTTGTCTTAAAGACACAGTATTTGTGAGAAGTTTTGACTTTCTATTTAAGTTGGAAGAAAAAGTTAGCTGAAACCCAAAAAAGATGCCTATAGAGGGTTTGTGGTGAATTCGCCTCGACCGATAAATCATGCACAGACTGGTTTCCTTGATTGAAAAGTGGTGATTTTATCATCAAAAACAAAGAGCAAGATAAGATGATTAGAAGGCTAACTGGATCAGGATCTGTGACAAAGATGAAGTGAATTCGCAGAATCGTTTGAAGTGACTCAAACATTTTTCTTGAGCATAAAAAACCACCCGAATTAATTCGCGCTCCGAAGAGTTTTGGGTAAATATTTGTAAAGGAACAGAAAATGCATGAAATTTAGGGTAAAATAAAGAATTGAGCAGGCGGATGCATTCTGCATGTTGACTTCGGCAATCTTAGGGCTTTCCAATAAAAATTTGACAACTTTGAATTTAATATGTGAACGCATTATTTCACAAATCATCAATCTAATGCCGTCAATATGTTAAATAAATATTTCAGTTATGACAAAAGTCACAAAAAGAGTACCGTTTTTAGTTTTTAAAAATAACATTGAAGAAAGAGGGTTATCAAGTTCTTATTGGAAAGCTCCTTTGAATTCAGTTTATAAAATGCAAGCGTTTCTCATGATATCGAAAGTGATGAAATATGTATCGACTGACCAAGTAATCAAGAGTAAATTACAACTTTGACAGTATTACCAAAACATCGAAGAAAAGTGTCTAAGGGCACACTGATTAACGAAGCACACCTCTTGAAATGTCCGAATTCAAAAATGAATAAATTACAGCGTTCTTACCCCTTGTACTCATTCTCTTGTTCTGATTTTTTGAAGAATATATAAGGTTGTCAAATATCCAACTTCCGCCTTTTTGTCTTTTGAATTTTCCGGCTATGTACAAAGCGCTACAGAGCTCGTATGGCAATACTATACATCATTGAAAGGTCTTGACAAAACCTACAAAACGACGATATGCATGATTAGTTTGGATATTGCGTTCAACAGTTATGGACATGTAAACATGGAGTTCACTAACGCACTATTTTAAAGTTTTCCTTCGTTAAAGGTAATTCCGCTAATAGTGTTTTGGGGGATGGTACTCTATGACTTCGAACCGCGGAGGAATGGTTTCGACGATTCAGAGCCGGTGAAAACGACACCATGGATAAGCCAGCTGGCGGAAGACCTATGACGACGAATACCGATCGAATCATGGAAATCATCGAGTTAGACCAGCATGTGGCATCTCGAGACATCGCCCAGGAGATGGGAGCTAGTCACCAAACCATTTTAAACCATCTGCTGTATACAAAATAAGCTTGATGTTTGGGTGCCGCATGATGTGGCGCAATAAAACCTCCTGGACCGAATCAACGTCTGCGATATGCTGCTGAAAAGGAAAGAACTCGACCCGCTTTTGAAGCGGATGGTCACTGGCGGCGAAAAATGGATCACATACGACAATATCAAGCGAAAACGGTCGTTGTTGAAGGCCAGTGAATCGTCCCAAACAGTGGCCAAGCCGGTATTGACGGCCAGTCAATACTGCTGTGTGTTTAGTGGGATTGGAAGGGAATCATGCACTATGAGCTTCTCCCATATGGTCAGACGCTTAATTCTACCATCTACTACGAACAACTGGGCCGCTTGAAGCAGGCGATCCACCAGAAGCGTCTAGAATTGGCCAACAGAAAGGGTGTAGTGTTCCACCAGGACAACGCCAGACCACACACTTGGTTGATGACTCGTCAGAAGCTACGGGAGCTCAGATGGGAGTTTTTATCGCATCCACCCTATAGCCCGGACATAGCGCCAGGTGATTACCACCTGTTCTTGTCCAAGGCGAACGCCCTTGGTGGTGTGAAGTTGAATTCAATAGAGGCTTGTGAAAAGTAGCTGTCCGAGTACGACGGGGTATTATGAAGTTGCCGTCTGGATGGAAACAAATTGTAGAACAAAACAGCGCATATTTGAACTAAATCCGATCACTGTAACAAAAAAAAGAAAAAAGCTGAAGGGAGGTATTTGACATGCTTATGTTATATAGATTTGATGGCGTGGCAGTCCACAGGGGGGGGGGGGGGCAGCTTCCTCATCAACAGTGCGCAAACTTTTTTCTCGAGTGAAAGGAGCCTACAACATTTTTTCGACTTCGAACGGCAAACTTATGATTCCGCAAACACGGAAATCTAAGTCTTCTTTGAATTTTGCCCGAAATCAAACACCAATTAAGACTCAACATCTGCAGAAGACCACAAAATGCGTTATGAAGACTTTGGAAACCGTTTACACAGGGGTCAAACAGATTTTTATAAATAAATTTTGAACAGACTTCGTGTGGACACAAAAAAATAAAAAGAATTAATTGTACTTAAAAACATAAAGGTTCAAGTCCTAGCTAGTTTCTGGTAACACACTCTGAATCGTTGTGAACTACCTTATCTTCGAAGGGAAGTTTTAGTTCTAGGCAATTTACAGAATTCCACGGCGACCGAAATGCAACCTTATCTTCGAAGGGAAGTTTTAGCACTGGACTACTTACAGAATTCCACGCCGACCGAAATCAAACACCTCTTGTTACAAGTTTCTCACTTCAATCTTGCTTTCACAAATGTTCTCCCAAGGCTACCAACACATCCCAAGTATAGCATTTAACTCTCTTGAAAAAAAAAAACACCCCAACTGTACCAAATAACTTTAAAAAAGTCTGCTGATGGATTCTCTTTTCTAAATCCTCGGTTCCCGTCCAAGCATCAACTTCAAATAAGCAACACATACATTATGTACGTGAATGTACCACAAAAGCCAAGTGCTGTGTGCTGAAAATTCTTCATCAGAAGAAATCTCTTTTCCACTTCACACCACTGAGCCAACAAGCACTTGAAACGGAATTCACTTACAAGGCAGCTCAGTCAAGCGTTCAGCAACATTCTTACAATTAATGGCCTCACCTGGCATTCAGCAGCTTCACTTCGACCCGAGACACCCTCTCCACTTTGCCAGGACTCGAAAAACATCAAATATTTACCAAGAAATTATTTAATAGCAGCTATTGCCGCAAGGATTTTCGGTCTGAAAATCCCTCGGCAAATACTTGTCATTTCCATCCGTCCCCGAGGAGGGGGCCAGACGTCATGGTCCCTTTACTCATGTTCGCCGGTAACTGGAGCGGAATCATCTCCGCACTTTGCAATTCCAAGCGAAGAATCTCCCCCACTCAAGCGCACGTTAATCAATTGACATGAACCCAAACCTCCCGACGCTCGGGGGACTCTGCAATTTGCACTCAATGGAAATTCAACTCACAATCACACGTTCCATCAACAGGTGTTCCTGCTGGCTCACTGCGACGACAATGTATTGTACCTGCGCACCCTTGCGACGGGCACCGAGCTGCACACCCTCAAAGGACACAAATCCAGGGTAATGACAACCACCTTCACCCTCAGTGCCGGCAGCCGTGAGCGGTCGCACAGAGGCGTCGTTTTCGAATTTAAACTCATATGACGTGTCTTTTCATGTTTACCTTCCTCTGGCAATATGGCGCCGCATTTCCACACACATCCTGCCGCAGATCCGCACAATGTCAATTGCAAAAGACAGCCAACGGGCCGTGGTCGGTTGCGAGGATACGCGCGCTCTCATATTCGACATGCACTCGGGAAAGTTGGTGCGGTCGATGCCGCCGAATCCGGGACCGGTGACAGCTGTGTATGCAATGGACAACGATGACTTCCTGATCACTGTGGGCGGGAACAAAATTACGTTCTACTCGTTCCGCAACGAAGAGCTCTACGTGCATCCATATTCGCACAACCAGCGACGGAAGCGCTCTCTCAAGCGGATGCAATCCCAGAGGTCCCCATCGACCACCCTGCCGCCCATAAGCTGTTTCGACGTGTCGCGGGACTCACAGTTGGCCGCGATTGCCTCGGGCAAGAGCGTCCACATTCTGAAGGTGAACAACGCGCCGGAATACCAGACTACGTTCGACGGCCATACCGGCCCGGTAACCTGCCTGAGTTTCGCACCGAACGGTGAATTTATAGCGTCCGGATCCGAGGACAAGACAGTGCAGATCTGGAACATTGCCTTGGTCAGCTGTGTCACCCAGTTCAAGGTGAGTGACTAGCCACGAGATTAAGTTGGTCTTATGCGCGTTTGGCTTGTTTCAGGGTCACAACGCGTCCGTAACATCTGTGGCTGTGCTCATGGATTCGCGGAGAGCCATTTCCTCAGACCGCGAGGGGTACCTCTACGTATGGCTGTGCGAAGCGGCCACTCTCTTGCAGACAGTGCAGGGACCATACAAGTGTCTTGCGTCCACAAACAACATGAAATTTGCAGTAAGTGCTCAATTCACCGCACTTGGAGTGCAGCTGATATCCCGAGTAACTTGTAGGTTTGCACAAATGGCGACAACAGCCTCAAAATCTGGTCGCTCACCCGCGAGGACGAGAAGTACTCAGTGTCCCACTCAGACGATATCACCTGCTTCACCATAACCGCCGACAGTTTGTACGTGATAACCGGCTCGAGAGACATGTCTCTGAAGGTTTGGCAGGCGACCGGCGGAAAGCTGGCACAGGTTCTGGTTGGACACACGGACGCTGTGACCTGCGTTGCGGTGTCTGTCACCAACAAGACGCAAGTGATCTCCGGATCCAAGGACTGCAACTTGATTATCTGGGATCTGCACACCGGAGAGGAGATCCACACGTTGGCCGGCCACTTGGCACAAGTCACGTGCGTGAAGGTATCCGCGGATGGTAAGCAGGCACAGCAAAGTGGATGGCCCCACTGTGATACTGTCGATTTTAGGAACAACAACCGTCTCCGGCAGTGACGACAAAACCATCATTGTGTGGGAAACTAAGCGTGGCCTCGCACTGACATCCCTGCAGCTGCACGTGCCGTTTACCCGGTTCGACATCAGTCTGGATTGCTCCCGGATATTCGTGCAGCTTGTGGACAGCTTCAATATGCCCGTCATCTGCTTGCACAACACACCCGCCCAGTACGTGAAACTCCCGACGTACTCCGCCCCTGCAAGGGACGTAGAAGGTAAGTGTCGACCCCCACCCACCGCTGCTGCTTTTTTATTCGAATTGTTTTAGACCTCAGACCGCAAGGACCAAAGCGACAGATGAAGCGCCTGCTGAAGAAGGAAGTTTCTCTGGATACCTACACCTGGCAAAAGAAATACGGCCACCTGACGTCCTCGGTGATGATGGCACAAGTAGACGAGCGACTAAAGCGCCGCTTCTCGGTCTCCGCCAGCATGGAGGAGATATCAAAAATTGCAGAGATGAAGACGTTGACATCGCAAACGAATCTGGGACCCGAGCAGGCTGCTTTGGCTCAGTCTCAACACTTTGATCAATTAGAGGCGCTCTGGAACAAGAGGTCACCCCCACGAAGGCGCCACAATACGGTGAGTACGAGCCTCGACCCCCTTCCACCTTAGTCCCACGCAAGCACTCGGCGCACAAATCAATTCCAAGTGAAGTGGTTATGTGTGCACTCCTGCCCGTTAGTTGGAGGCGGTGAGGCGCTGGCCACCATTTGCGGTAACCGCAATCTCCATCAAGAAGCACTCAATCCAATCGCCGTTCGGGTTCACTGCACAAACAAATCCCGAGCATTGAGTGGCGTGTTTGTGGCGTCCACCTCACCCGCAACCCAACCCGACTCACCTCCATTAGCGAAGATTCAATTAGTCAGTGTCAATAGCTGTCGCTGGCACATCTCTGAGATACAAACTGTGACACACTTTTTTTCCGCACCTCTCGCACACAGGGTTTATCACGGCAAACGTCACTCGTAGAGGACCGCCTGGAGTCATCTGACGACGACGAGTACCACGATGAACGCGCAGGTATGTCCACATCCTCAGAAACAGTTGATAGTTGTTATTTGAATCCCGGAATGTTGAGAATGCGTCCAATGTCCCTACCGATAGCTGCATGGGAGACGTGTAGTATAGACGGCTCGACGGCCAGTGTGACGGATCATGGTGCTCAGCCGGACCTGGTCAAAGACATTCCGCCGCAAAGCAACAAGATCCCCTCGCCCAGCCAGCCGCCGCAGAGTGCACAGATTCTCGGCTGCTCCAGCTGCATGCATGGAAACCCCCCGGCTAAGAAGTGGAGCATATTCCGCTGGAGGACACTGAAAAAACGCGCTCACCGTCGCCAGTGTAAATCACTCGATGCCACTGCCTGCAATAGTGTTGCCACCACTCCGGCCGCCGTAACGAACGCCGTCCTAATTGAGCACCACGATCCGAGCACTGCTCGTCTGCCGGAGCAGCAACATCTTCCAGCCCAAGGCACTCAGGCGCAAACATCTGCTGCCACCGCTGCCGTGCACAATTTCCGTCTCTTCAACATCTTCCGCATGCACAGGCGTGGTGACGGCCTGAAGGGCGTTAGTGGGCTGGCCGATGTTGAGGCCACGAGTAGGAGGAAAAAGCACAAGCGTAGGCAACAACACAATTCACCAAAAGAACACTCCTGCCTTGCACAGTAGCCGCTAGAAAAGTTCAACCACACACACGCCTACACAGTTAGTTTCTCATTTGTTGTAAAATTGTTAATTTTGATTCTTGTTAAGTTTCTGTTTAATCTCGTTTCCTTTGTTGTTCGATGTTGCTGTTGGAGTTTTGTCACTGTCAGTGTAGAAAGAATGCCATCCTTTGAATCGATGTACATACATACATTGACCACTTAGCGTTAAGAGTGTAAAATAGGTCACTTTGTTTATCGAATAAACTCCGTGTGCATGCAAGGAACGCAGCAGTCTCTCGGATTTTTGTTTTGGTTTCACTCTCACGAATCTTCTTTGAAATAAACAAAATTGATTTTATTTAAACGAATCCGATTGTTTTCCTTTCCTGTACTCTTTATTTACTTTCCTACACTGTAGATGTTAAGTTGTGGATGGAAACAAATTTGAAGGTGAGTACATGATTTGGGAGTGGAAATTTTCTGCCTGGGAGTGAAGTACGTAAGTGGAGAGTGGAATTGGATCAGTTGTCTCCCTCGGGCAGCTGGTGTTTAGCTGAAAGAAAAAAATTAATTCCATTACCTCATACAACGACTATTCCGATAAAAATAAACTTAAGAGAAACAAAGCGTTGGATGTATAAAACAACAGTGATTTCGTCTTTCCGAGGGTTTTTTACCTATGAACCCTTCTTTTTCTTCTTTGATTGGCGCTACAGTCCGAGGTGGATCTGGGCGGCAACCTACTTGTGTCTCCAGCTGCTTCCAATTATGCACTCCAAGTTGGTTGAGGTCCTTCTCCATTTGTGTGTGCCATCTCAGTTTAGAATACCCTCTGTTGCGTTGTCCCAATGGCTCAGATTTGAAGAATTTTCAGGCCGAAGTAGTGGTGTTCACGGCGTAGCCATCTTGAGCGTTAAATACGAATACGCTTGACTTAACGCATGCCGCCGTACATCCCATAAAGTCCGTAGTTGAATCCTCTAATAATAATAATAATTGTTGGCGCTACAGTCCAAAGGGGGACCAGGGCCTAGCTTGCTCATCAACTACTCGTGTTGTGCGCGCTACTGTTCTCTCACGAGTAGAAGGGACCTACAGTTTTTTGCCGACTCCGAACGGCGAAATTTGAGAAGCTTTCTTAGACAGTTATTACTCTTTGAGTGTTGTCAGCAGCTCGAAAGAGGTGGTGCCGTGAAATATTAGAAAAATTGGTGTTGAACTGGGAGTCGAACCTAGACCCTTCGGCGTGTGAGCGTCGCACTCTACCCACTACGCCACGGCGATCCTCTGCTCAACGCAAATAGGATGAAAAATCGCACGCAGAATTTTTCTGTCGAAATTACTGAGGGGGTCCTCATCCTCTTTTAGTAAGTTTCAAGTTTTCGTGCCATAGAGCAGAACTGGGTTGATCAAGATGTTAACACGTTGAGACCGGCGCAGTTTTCTGTACTTAGCATTATCTGCCGGCAGCAAAAATCAAACGATGCTTTATCTTTCCACAGCAAATTTTTAAATTTTAAAGAAACACAACAAATTCAGCGAAAAATGCATAAATCAATACCGTGCTGCTTCTGTTGTACCGTCATTTCTTAACACACGCCGCCAGATGAAACATTCATGTGTGAGCCACCGGTGGTACAAACCGTACTCAACGTGTTAAATGAGACAAAGCTTAGTCCTTAGAGAGAGCGGGCTTTATGACAGCCTTGTTGCTCTTGAGTGCAAAGGAGCATCGATTGTCTTCCTTAATTCTGCGTTTGATATTGTCGTCCCTTAAAATTGTGGAGCCGAGGTGGACGAAGTCCTTGACAATATCAAAGTTTCTCCTACCTTTTATGACACTCTGTACCAAACGTCAGTGTTGTGTTTCTTCCTTGATCCATGAACTTTGTTTTTCCCTAACTTACCGCCAAATCAATTGAGGTCGCTTCCGCGTCAATGCCATCAAACGTTTCTTTGATGTCCAACGTCTGCGTCGTAAGCTTGCAATTCAGCCAACTTTTGGAGGATCGTGCCTCTAGTGTTCACTTTCTCAAGCTACGCACGATTCTCAAGAATGATGTTAAAGAAGTCAAATGTTAGTGTGCCGCCTTGGATAAATTCTTTTTTGACATTGACGATCTCGGTGAGCTCGTTACCGACTTTGACGAAGCAGAGTTGGTTCTCCATCGTAATCCAACAGAATCTGACGAGTTTGGTAGAAATGTCAAAAATAGACATGGCACTGTATAGTTCGTCCCTGTGCACATTGTCATAAACGTCCTTTATTTCGGCGAATAGGTGTTGAGTGTCAATCTGCAGCTCCTGGGTCTATTTGTGGACTTCCCTGGCCTGAAACGCTCATGCGATACGGCAGAAAGGATCTTGTAGCCAATGCTGAAAGGGCTCACCCCTAGATAATTCACGCAGTCGATAGGAACTTCTTTCTTGTGAACCGGATATACGATACGGAGATTTCACTCATTGGGCATGCTTTCCTCCGGCCATATCTATCTTTTCGATCGTTTAAATTCTTTAAAGCAAGCAATTTTGAAATCGTTTGTTGTTTTTCATTAAAGCCTAGATTAGTAGTGGAAGAATTCCCATTTACATGTCAAAGATCGATAGGAAGAAGCCACCAAGCGTGCTTAAAGACCAACTCGTCTGATCGCAAAGAGATCCGCGGCTTTGTCTATGACGACGTACTACATCAGCGACTAAATAAATTTCTTTCTATTCTGCCCATAAACCAATGACTATTGATTGTAAATCGTCAAGCTTTTCCAAGACTCATTCCAGTGGACGAATTCCTTCACTTAAAGATGTTGTTGGATCGCGCACACACCACACTGGTTATAACCTTTTGAACGATGTTCTGTAGCGTTATGTCTGAATGATTTTTGCAAGGCATGCAACACAAACAATCGACAAAGTTACGATCATTTGTGAAGCATTTTCAAAAGAATTTTGCAAATGTCAGTGTGTAACCAACTGCTCTCAAGTACGAGTGGCGTACCAAGTGATGCTTCAATGATTGACATTGTCTTTGGGTTACAGTCGGTTATACCAAACATTCTGCAAGGCCTTGAACTGTGTTGTGAGTTTCAAAGTATAGAACTTGTAAAGTTGTTTGGATATCCTCTTCTTCTTATGGGCCTCAACCAACATGCCTCTCCAGTCAGCACGATCTTTCGCCAGCTGCCTCCAGATGTACACTCTAAGTTGGTTGAGGTCCTTTTCTACTTGTATGCGTCACCATTGCCTAGGCCATCCTCTGTTGCGTTGTCCCAATGGCTCGGATTCAAAGCCTTTCCGGGCCGGAGCAGTGGTGTCCATTGTAAATATTGCTCTTGAGTGCAAAGAAGCATCGACTGTCCTCCTTGATTCTGCGTTTGATGTTGTCGTCCCTGGAAATTGTGGAGCCGATGAAGTCCTTAACAATATCAAAGTTTCTCCTGCCTATTATGATACTCTGTCCGAAACGTCAGTAGTGTCCATACGCTCTACATGGCCTAGCCATATTAAGCGTTATACCCGGAGACGCTTGACCGCGCATGTCGCTGTACAGCCCATAGAGTTCGTCGTTAAATCTTCTCCGCAAACAGGCCCAAAATTATCAAAAAACATTTCTTTGTTGGCATATGTATACCAGGTATACCGGTATGACATTTTTTTTTGAAAATACAACACTAATATTAATGGGAAAGTAAAAACATTTTATTCAAGGTATTGGCCATTATTTTCTACACATTAGACCACCTTTCTGGCAATTTGTGAATACCACGCCAATAAAATTGTTCGTCTTTTAAAGCAAACCCATCAGACACCCAATTTTCGACCTCCTCGTAGGAATCAAAGTGCCGCTCAGCCAATGCCCATCTATGAAAACAAATGGTAGTCGGAAGGAGCCAAGTCTGGTGAATACGGCGGGTGGGGTATGTGCTCCCAGCCAAGTGTTTTAATTGTATCCTGAACCGGTTTTGCTTTGTCTGCAGGTGCATTGTCATGGAGCAAATTACATTGCCGTGTCTTTTGGCCCATTCTGATCGTTTTTCGATCAATGCATGGTTCAAATTGATCATTTGTTGTCGGTAGCGATCAGTATTAACGGTTTCACCAGGTTTTAGGAGCGCGTGGTACAGCACACCTCTCTGGTCCCACCAAACACACAGCATTGTCTTCTTGCCGAATCGATCTGGTTTTGCAGTCGATGTTGATGGTTGTCCCAGATTAACCCATGATTTTTTCTGTTAAGGATTCTTAAAATAAATCCATTTTTCATCGCCAGTAACAATCCGATGCAAAACCGTTTTTTTTTCATGTCTTTGAAGCAAAATTTCACAAGTGTTTTTTCGGTTTTCCATCTGTCTTTCATTCAATTCATGTGGCACCCATTTTCGACACTTTTGGATCTTACCCATAGCTTTTAAACGGTCGGAAATTGTTTGTTGTGCAACATTTAACATTGCTGCCATTTGCTTTTGACTCAAAGTGTTATCTCCAATTCGGCGTCTTCAAACTTTTTTGGTGGTCTTCCACGTTCTTCATTTCTCACATCAAAATCTTTATTTCTGAACCGCTGAAACCATCTTTTGCATGTTGCTTCTGATAGAGCATGATCACCATATGCCTCGACAAGCATTCGATGCGACTCTGCAGCACTTTTCTTCAAATGAAAACAAAAAATTAATGCTTTCCGCAAATCATCACTTTCTGGTACAAAATTCGACATTTTTAACACGATGAAAAAATATGATGTTGTCTGTTCAATGACTTGATGTATACTAAATATTTTTCACAGATGTCATAGGAAACAAACAAACAAAAAAATAAGAGCTCGTTCACCACAAATGTTCTCTATCGAGAAATTTGTATCTTGACGCTCACTTCATACCGGTATACCTGAATATTTCCATGGACCTCTAGTAAAATGTAAAGTGCATTGGATAGACTTTATTTAGATTTCCAATACTTCGAACTTTTCCACGATCACCTTTATTCCCCCATAGTACCTTCATTTCACCTCAAACCTTTCGAGCGCGCGTTGGTGTTCCGTTTTCCTTTTAACACGTTAATGTAATCGTCGCATTCATTCAAAAAAATTTCACAAGCACAAATTCACTCAAGCCATTAACAGCAGGTGAGTAAAAAATCCAATACACTTTTGCATGCTTCTTAAAATATTTATGAATCCCTTTCATTTTTTATTCCACTCCTTACTTATTCGATAAATCTTCTAAATTTCGTTTCTTCAATTTTCAAAATCTCAATGTTACACGAAAACCCAAAATAAATTAAAAAAAAAAAAACAATTTATTTAAACAAATTCTAATTCGCTTAAAACGAAACTAAATATAAATTTATTTTCATCACAACTTAATTTAATATCCAGTGCATTCCAAAACCAGCTCCAGAAGTTCGTTGCAACAGCCTATTTAAGCCCCCACCCAACCCCCAAATAAAATACATTTGAAACATATATTGATTTACATATCCTGCAGAAACAAAATGTGTTTTGTTAAATTAAAAAAAAACAATTAAAAATTATTGATAGAAAATACGTTTTTCCCTAAATGTGGCATTTGTTTAAAATTAAGTTAAACCTAAAAAGTAATATCATAGCAGTAAGTTATCTTAAGTATAAGTACAACAGAAATTGGACACCCTTGTGAAAGATTCAAAAACACAACCCTTTGTTTTTATTTTCTTTTTTCTTCTTGTATCCCCTTGAATGTTCTTGTAGACTCTTCAGTCCTCCCTGTTTCTACTATAGTTTCCACTCATACCAACTTGAAAAGGCATTAAGCGAAAAAAAGTAATTTCTTCATTGTTTTCTAACACACGTTTTGTTCTCATTTTTAGACATGATCGAAGAGGTTGATGATCAGTTTGGCTAAACTATTGCTTTTCTTTTGTTTTCGTTGAGCATCGGGCACATGTTTTGAGTTGAAAGCGCTTCTCTGTCACTTTTCTTTTCATTTTTATTTCCGCTGTCATTTTTGAAAAGATTTGATGTAATGCTAACGTATTAACGTAAAAACAAATAAAATGAAATGTTAATTTTCTTTAAACAAAAAATAACCTGTATGCATAAGTTAAACGCTTGTAGGATGTCTTAAATACCTCAAATATAAACACAACCACTGAAACCAAAAAAACAAACAAACAAATTAATTAAATGTAGCTATGGATACTTTACATACAATATTTAGAAGCTTAGAAAGTGTGCATATTGTCCTTTAGTTGCATAAGTGTCTGATGATCTTCTTCGGGATGTTGTTGGAAGTAATTTTTTCGTAAGTAAATAGTGTTACTGAAGAAATCCTTCTAGAGAGTCAGTTAGTGACGAACAATCAAGCTGTAGATACATCTTTTAGTTTCCTAATTTCTCATTTCAAAATTTTGCTTTAAAAAATGCTGTTAACCATATTCACATCAGTTTTTTTTTGTAAAGAAATCTTTATTTTTCTTTTGTCATTCTTAAAAAAATACTCGCGTGTTCCATTTGATTTGTCTTGGCATTGTTCCTCTAACATCGATTCTATTTGCGATGTATGCTCATTTCCTAAATGATTGAAAACTAACCCACCTCAGTGGACTAAGTTTTTCAAGTTTAAAGAAAGCGCTTCCTTCGTCTGTTTAACCTATTTCTGAAAGGTATGCTTCCAGCGTATAGCCCAACTGAGAGGATCAGTCTTCTTCTTGTGGCGCTGCAGTTCGGGGTGAACCTTGGCCTTAACTAACATGCCTCTCCAGGCAGCACTTTCGGGGTGGATCTTGGCCTTAACCAACATGTCTCTACAGGCAGCTTGTTCGGAGTGGACCTTCGCTTTAACCAACATGCCTGTCCAGGCAGCACGTTTGGGGTGGGCCTTGGCCTTAACCAACACGCCTCTCCAGGCAGCACGATCTCCAGTTGTATACTCCAAGTTGGTTGAGCTCCTTCTTTATTTGTGTGCGCCACCTTAGCCTAGGTCGTCCTTGTGACTCAGATGTCCCAATGACTCAGATTCAAAAACTTTTCCTAGAGAATCAGTCAGCCAGTGAAATTATAAAGTAAATAATGGAATGATGATTCCCAATATTTTCAATGAGGTTAAGAATGTTTTTTCCAGATCCGCGTTTTAATGTTTTAATATATAAAATAAATTTTAATTTGGTCGCCGTGGCGTAGTGGGTAGAGTGCGACGCTCACACGCCGAAGCGTATAGGTTCGACTCCCAGCTCAACACCAATTTTTCATTCGAGCCGCTGACAACACTCAAAGAGTAATAACTGTCTAAGAAAGCTTCTCAAATTTCGCCGATCGGAGTCGGCAAAAAACTGTAGTTGATGAGCAAGCTAGGTCCTGGTCCCCCTTTTAACTGTAGCGCCAACAATTATTATTATTCAATTTTAAAACAGATAACGTCAAGTATGAGTAAATTACAGAAGTGACTTGAAGCCGGTGTTTAAATACTTTGAAGAACTAAGCTCACATTACAGCTGGAAGAGAAACTAAAACTTTAAAGAAAAGAAAAAATTAAGAGCGTCATTTAACACATCACTCGATATATAAGATATAGAGGGTGCCACAAACAAATAAAAGATACGTAGTGGACTATTTGTTTCCCAATATTTCTAACAGAAACAGCAATTGTTATCAATAACTATTCAAACTACTGACAATTTCAAAATGCCCTGATTCTGATTTAAGCTGTTTCTCTCCATAATTCAGTGAAATGTTTCTCCAATACTTCATTAAAGTCCTACCGCTTAATGACGTATCTCTTGTCAGAACTTTCAATCTTAAGATTAAAGAGCTTCCCTGGCACGCATTGTAGCTTTTGCTGTCTTTAATCAATTCAGTAACTTATTCTTTATAACGGCTGAGTTTGTTCATTACTCAAATAAACTTATTTCTTAATAACAAATGAAACATACAATGCAAGCTTTTTCTTTAATGTGAACCTTACTAAAGTTTACAACCTACCTTGTAAGGTGGCTGATGAATGCACTTAGTCCCACACAGGACTATTGTGCTACCACACCATGTGGGAAGAACCTAAAACCAGCTGAAGCCGATAATAAAGTTTAAAATGTCGGCGGGAGGAGTTTTATTGAGGTCATGTAGGCCGTTGAGGAAATAGCTTCCAAAGTGCTTGTGTCTGAGGCGCGAGAGCGCCGGGCATGTGCATAACAGGTGTAGGAGAATTTCTGATTCTCCTTATCCCTGCAGCTTCTGCAAAAATCGTTTGAGGGAGTCCCTAGCCTGCTAGCATGCTCACCGATTAGACAACGCCCGGTTATGGCTCCCATGTCCAGGCTTATGTCAGATCTATTGAGCGATAGTAGCAGTCTGAAGCGATTGAGTTCAAGAGAGGGCCACACCTTCTTGGAGACGCGACAAAGATTATGGTTAGACCAGCTTTGATTAGTCTGATGGATCGCGTTCAAGTGCAGTTGCATGTGGCGAGAGGGATACCGAGGTGTTCGCGTTCCTGAAGTAGTGGTTGCGTTGCGGCAAGCCTGGCCAATTGAATGTCTCTGTGACCTGGCACCCAGCACAGGCATATATTGAACTGCTCAGCCATCTCATCTAAGTGAGTTTGATGATGAGTTTGATGAGACAGATGAGCCTTAGTGCTGCCTGACTTACAAACATTTGCCCAAGTCCTCGTCGTTATTTTTTGTGAGTTAAAGTTGAAATCACTATGGTTAAGGTTTTCTCTGTGCATATATATTATATATTATATATATCTCGCTCATCAACAACTTGCACTACTGTTTCCTCACAAGTATAAGGGACATACATACAGTGTTTTGGCGACTTCGAACGACGAAATTTGAAAAACTTTTTTTATAGACAGTCATTACTCTTTCAGTTCTTTTGTTCAGAAGCTCGAACGAGTTGGTGTCATAAAAAATCCGAAGTGTGCAGTTCACGATTATAAAGGGTGTCCCAACAAGAAAGCAAGATTTACATTTTAAATAAAACGCAGATATTTAAAGAAATGTGAATTGTTTATTATATCGTAAAGTAGATAGAATGAGGTTGTGTGGAATAACACATCGATCAGATGGCCGTCGCGGCTATGCTGGCACATACGCGATCTTTTATTGAAATTTTCAATGACCATTTTGCATAAATGCTGCGGTATTTCATTATTGCAGCGTCCCATTTCCTCTTTTAAGGCTTGAGTTGTCGCATAAGTTGAGTTGTCACATAAGCCATCAACTTCAAAAAACCTCAAAGAAAAAAGTCCAATGGTGTTAAATCACACGATCTAGACGATGGAAATGGGCCTCGTCACTAAAGATGATTTTATCGGCAAAATCAGCATTTTCATGTTGTCTCTCCAATACCCAATTAACGTACTCCCTTCGCTGTGCATGGCCAGCAGGCTTAAGTTCCTGAGCCAATTAAACATTGTATGTATGAAGATGCAAATCTTTCGTCAAAATTCGCTGCATAGTGGATTTGGAAACACCAATTTGCTGAGCTCGGTGTCGAATTGAGGTGGATGGAGTTTGAGTGACATCATCACGTACTGCTTCGATATTTTTGGTCGACCGATCTGGTCGAAGGCGCGTTAATGTGTTTACAGCAGTTACAGACCCAGTTTTAGCATTTTTTTCCATTAATCACTTTACAGTTGACTTTTGTGGATCATTATTGTAATCCCAAATTCATCGGAATTTGCTTACTGTAACCGCAAAACTTTCACCATTTTGGTAAATCAATTTCACAATGAGAATGCGTTGTTCTTCGTGTAGTGATCCATTTTTATTAACCTTAAGCCTTCTACTAAGAAACAATAATAATTGTTCAAATGTCAAACAATGACAATTCGAATGGCGCCAAATTTAAATCTTGTGTTCTTACTGGGACACCCTTTACAATGGACCACTATTTGAGTCTGAGCGCTCCAGTGCAGTTTATCACAACCTCCAACAAAAAAACAAAACACTACTGGGAACAAAAATTAAAGACACTTTTCAGATCGAACCCTTCAACGCCTTTCTCAAAGTCAAATGTTTTGGAAGTAGCGCTTATGGGTCCCGAAAACGGTTTCGTTAAAATACAAGGCAGACGATCACTCGCTCTCCTACCCTAAGTGGTAACAATTTCAAAAGTTCACTATCCACAAAATTTCCTCACTTTACGGTTTCTGAGCCGTGCATGCTTAGAACGAGTTGCATGGCGGTAAAGCGGAATGTCCCGCACCACGTGAAAACTAAATTAATTCATAGCGGTTGTAAATTGACGAACATCATTCACACAATTGACAGCAAATGGCGTCGCACGCGTGACTTAAATTGTGACTGCACACCCCCGAAATTCGAATGGCGCCAAATTTAAATCTTGTGCTCTTGCTGGGACACCCTTTACAAGTTCGAACTGAACACACACAAGTTCCGAACTGAACACTTCGGATTTTTCATGATTTTTGATCACGACCTCCTGACATCACTGAGGGAATAATAATTGTCTATGAAATAGCTTGTCAAACTTCGTCAATCGAAGTCCTCCACACTACAAGTTGTACAAAAATGCACAGAAATGGCAAGCGCTGTTGAAAACAGGCAAAAGGAGCACATTTGCAGGAAAGAAATGTTTTTTTCTGGATACTTCAACGTGTTCTAGGTTACTCGTTAACAAACTTCAAGAACCGAAAAAAAGTTCCATTGCAAACATACCAAATTGCCTTATTTTCGTTTCCTTAATATTTAATCTGCATTCCTTAATAATGCTTTTTTTTTTATTGAGGACCCTTATTCGAAACCTGATTTCGAAACTTTGAGAGCCTATTCATACATTAATTGTACTCCTTGAGTATTGTCAACAACTCGAAATTGGTTACGCCTTCAACAGATGACAGTGTTCAGTCAATGACTCAGCCTTCTCTACAAGTCGGCCGAGAGTCATCTGTTAAATCTTATTTTTTAATAAAGCACATTGTAAGAAGAATGCAAGAGTAAAATAGAGCCTTTCTTTTTCTACTATCTAAATTTTATTTACAGTAATAAGTCAAAATAATGCCTATGACTTAAAGAAATAATGGAAAATCCTCCTTTATCTTTTATTTTATTTCATACAAGATCTAAACAAGATAACAAATTATTTAAAATAAAAACAAAACAACCTATGATTTAGACCTAGAAACAAACATAAACTGCTTCTTATTGCTTGCCGAGTCTATCACGTTGTTGCAACTCAAACAAATCACCACACAAGTACATGCATTCACGTGAAAACAGCTACTAAATCAATTCTCATATTTAATTCGTCAATGACTCTTCTTTTATTGAATTCTATTTAAAGATCATTTTGCAGCAGGTGGTTACTACTAAAAACTCAACGTCGCACTAAGTATTTATAAGACAGAAAACGTATGTAGAAAACAAAACCTTGTTTAAGTCAAACTTTTAACCATGAATTTTGTAAAGAAAAAAAAAACTTAAAGAAAAACAAAAAATATATAACTAGTGTTAATAGAGTAAATTCATAAAAAGGGGTTAAAAGCTAGGACTATGCTTATGCTGTAAAAATATTGACAAAAAACTGCGAATCACAAATCCATTTTTTAAATCTAAACAAAATGAAAATAAATCAATTTGCAATTTTAATTCCTAGAAGAAAAAAAGAAATGTAGAATGTAAGTATTTATAGCTGAAAACAAAATCAGAAAATATGTATTTCTAGATAAATGTTTTATAGAAACCATGTAGCTCTCGCATTAAGTTGTTTCTCTGTATAGTATGGTAAGACATATAAATTTACCGAAAAATAAAAATAAACATTTCCAGCTTTTAAAGCACATCAACAAGAAGACGAGGAGTAAAAAAGAATGAAAGATATATACACACAAAGACAATCACTAATTCTTCTTCGGCATCACGAGAGGACATCTATTGGATTTGGTTTACGAAATGTTTTATTACCCGCTGTTACGTTGTTTGTTTCACAATTTTTGACACATCTATCACTAGGCTCTAACTTTTTTATGCATGAAACAAATATCCCATGAGATCTAGATATAATGAAGGAGAAGAAGAGTTCTTATTTGTTGAATAAAAAAGAAATGAAAAATGTAGTGAAAGAAATGTTTAGTGTTTATTTGTAAGAAGTTGTAATAGAGAAAACTAAAAGTGAAGCAAGAAAACAGTAGAATAAAGACCATTTGGAAATATATAGAAAAGAACAATTTGTTTTACTTTTGGTGGATTATTTTAAAGATGTTATCAGTTTCCAAGGGAATGAAGGACTCTAATAAATTGATAAAGCAACTACGGTTGTTTGTTAAAATTGTCCAAATCAATTATTACTATGCAGGGGAAAATGTCTTTCCTTCGTCGGCTTTTTTGGCAGCAATCCCTGCCGAAACGTTGGGATAACAAAAATGAAATAAGCTGGTTTCATTGAAAAACAACAGTGACCAAAAAAACCGACGAAGGAAAGACAGTTTGACAACTACGTTTATTTAAGAAAGACATGTATAATAGTATTATTTAAAGTATTGCCCATCTAAGCTGTGATTTGTTTTCATCTTTTGGGTAATTTTTGGATCACATCCCAAAACAAATACATCGACTTGGCGGCCAAGAATAAATCGAGCCAATTTTTGATATTCTGCTCTGATGTGAACCGTATTTCAGTGAGCGCGTTCTGCATCGAACGGAACAAATGGTAAGTAGAAGGGGAAATTTCTGGGCTATAAGGCAAGTAAAACCTTCCATTCACTGTTCACTGGAAAAGCAAAGTGAGAACAAATGTTGTCATGATGGAAACCGTACCTTCGCGGCATGGATATTCGGTTTAGCCGTTGAATTGCCTGGTTTCCCGAATTTTCGTATGATTTTTAATGAATCTGTTTCTCATCACCAGTAACAATCCGATGCAAAAATGACTTCCATTTTTAAAGTTCCAGCAGTATTTACAAAACATGCAAAACCTCGGCTTGACTTCATGTGGAATCTAATTTCCTTCCTCTTTTATATACAAGGTTGACAAATATCACCTTCCGCGTTTTTTCTCTTCATTCAATGCCTCTTAAAAAGTGCTAAAGTGATCGGATTTAGTTCAAATATGCATCGTTTTGTTCGATAATTTGTTTCCATCTAGACGGCAACTTCATAGTACCTCCCCTCGTAGAAGCCCTCTCCTTATTTGCGAAGAACTCGGACAGCTACTTTTCACAAGCCTCTTTTGAATTCAACTTCACACCACCATGGGCGTTCGCCATTGCCAGAAACAGGTGGTAATCAATAGACGCGATGCGATAAAACCTCCCATCCGAACTCCCGTAGCTTCTGACAAGTCATCAACGAAGTGTGTGGTCTGGCTTTGTCCTGGTGGAAGAATACACCCTTCCTGTTGGCCTATTCTGGACGCTTCTGGTCGATCGCCTGCTTCTGCGGTCGGTTCGGTTGTTCGCAGTAGATGATAGAATTAAGCGTCTGGCCATATGGGAGCTGCTCATAATAGATGATTCCCTTCCAATCCCACCAAACATACAGCAAAATCTTCCTGGCCGTCAATCCCGGCTTGGGATGTTTCACCAGCCTTCAAGCACGACCGTTTTCGCTTGATATTGTCGTATGTGATTCGTTTTCGTCACCAGTCACCATCCGCTTCAAAAATAGATCGAGTTCGTTCCGTTTCAGCAGCATATCGCAGGCGTTGATTCGGTCCAGAATTTTTTTTGTGTCAAATCATGCGGCACCCAAACATCAAGCTTTTTTTGTATCCAGCCTTCTGCAGATGATTTAAAATGGATTGGTAACTAACTCCCATCTCCTGGGCGATGTCGAGAGATGCCACATGCCGATCTAACTCAATTATTTCCATTGTCGGTAATCGTCTTCACAGGTCTTCCGCCGACTGGCTTATCCATGGTGTCGTTTTCACCGGCTCTGAATCGTCGAAACCATTCCTCCGCGGTTCGAAGTGATAGAGTACCATCTCCCAAAACACCTTTAATCTCAAGGAACGTTTCTCTAGCGGATTTGCCATTAACGAAGAAAAACTTTAAAACAGCGCAAATTTCGGCATTAGTGAACTCCATCGTTACACGTCCATAACTGTTGAACGCAATATCCAAACTAATAATGCATAGTGTCGTTTTGTAGGTTTTGTTAAGACCTTTCAAATGATGTATAGTATTGCTAAATACGAGCTCTGTAGCGCTTTGTACATAGCCGGAAAATTGAAAAGACAAAAAGGCGGAAGGAAGATATTTGACAACCTTTTATTATATTATTATATTTATATATTATTATATTATATATTGGCTGGTTTCCCGCATTTTACATATGATTTTTAATGGATCTATTTCTCATCACCAGTAACAATCCGATGCAAAAATGACTTCCGTGTGTAAAGTTCACTCAGCATTTGCAAAACGTGCAAAACCGCTTTTCGGTGTGTCTCGGCATGACTTCATGTGGAATCTAATTTCCTTACTTATTTTATATATTTAGCAACTTTGAAACGTTTCAAAATGACTGCTTGAGGGACACCTAAAGATCCTGCGAAGTCTTCTTTTGTTAAGCAAAAGTCTTCATAGATTAATGCTTCCAGTTCTTCATCTGCAACCTTTATTGGCTGCAGGGAAGTTCATCATTCCCAAGCCAAATTCACCACTTTTCAATCGTGCAAAGCACTTTGGGCACCTTCGCTTTACTAGCGCTTGTTGAGTAGAAAATTCCATCAAATTGACTTTCGGCAACAGTTTTCTTCATTTTAGATAAAGTAATGAAGAGGAACTTCTCGCAAAAACACTTTTGCAGGCCAAAGTTCGACATACTTGAGTAAAAAAAATGATTGTTGTTTAAGCTTCAAATGAAAGACATATACTGATATGACGTACCATAGCACTAGTTTTCAAATATATGTTCCAATGGAATAATACAAGTTACGTCATCTCAAACAAACCTCGCGCATTAAGTTATAAAAGACTTTGCAATTTGAGGTTACATTGTTTGTTTACCACTTAATCCTTGTGTGCTCTTTGAAAACAAGGTGCTTTTCTGGGTAAGAAAAATCTGCGACTAAGGACCCACACATTCAACACGACAACAACTTCTATTTGATGCTGAGGGTCGTGAAATCGAATTTGATTAATTGAGCTATCAGCCATGACAAATATTTTTACTTTAAAGTTGGTACTACTGTCACCAACATACGTTCCACATTTCACGTCAAATAGACTAGAATTCTTCATTTCTTATCTCTTCTTTAAAATTGTCGAGAAGGAGGCCAACAAATCAGTATTCAGTTCAAAAGAAGCCATCAAATTTTGAAAGAATCCTGCACCATGAAACAGAGCATTTATTATTACATACATGTAGGGAAAAATTACTTAGTTTATTGAGTAAGTACAAAATTTAGAGATTGAAAAAAAACAAAAGAAGAACGAACTACTGGATCGCCGACCACCGCTTTTCAAAACTCGAAGAAGACTCCTCGATCGGTCATCCGCTCGCTCGTCAACTCCTCCATCTTAGTCCAGCCAATTCCAAAGGCCAGTTGCCCTCAACTCCACAATTTCAGTGCCACTGTCAACATGACCCATCCAGTGCTTACTCTAGAGACGATCAGCAACGCCTTTAGTGACGTCATTAAATCCTAAGACAACAGGGACCAGAGCGCGTCGGGTTTTATTTAGGTTTATATAAGGAACATTTGTTGTGAACGAGCTCTTATTTTTTTTTTTGTTTGCTATGACATATGTGAAAAATATTTAGTATACATCAAGTCATTGAACAGACAACATCATATTTTTTCATCGTGTTAAAAATGTCGAATTTTGTTCCAGAAAGTGATGATTTGCGGAAAGTTTTCATTTGAAGAAAAGTGCTGCAGAGTCGCATCGAATGCTTGTCGAGGCATATGGTGATCATGCTCTATCAGAAGCAACATGCAAAAGATGGTTTCAACGGTTCAGAAGTAATGATTTTGATGTGAGAAATGAAGAACGTGGAAGAGCACCAAAACAGTTTGAAGACGCCGAATTGGAGATCACACTTTGAGTCAAAAGCAAATGGCAGCAATGTTAAATGTTGCGCAACAAACAATTTCTGACCGTTTAAAAGCTATGAGAAAGATCCAAAAGTGCGGAAAATGGGTGCCACATGAATTGAATGAAAAACAGATGGAAAACCGAAAAAAGACTTGTGAAATTTTGCTTCAAAGACACGAAAGAAAATCGGTTTAGCATCAGATTGTTACTGGCGATGAAAAATGGATTTATTTTAAGAATCCTAAATGGAAAAAATCATTGGTTAATCTGGGACAACCATCAACATCGACTGCAAAACCAGATCGATTCGGCAAGAAGACAATGCTGTGTGTTTGGTGGGACCAAAAAGGTGTGCTGTTCCACGAGCTCCTAAAACCTGGTAAAACCGTAAATACTGATCGCTATCGACAACAAATGATCAATTTGAACCATGCATTGATCGAGAAACGACCAGAATGGGCCAGAAGACACGGCAAGATAGTTTTGCTCTATGACAATGCACCTACACACAAAGCAAAACCGGTTCAGGATACAGTGAAAACACTTGGCTGGGAGCAGCTACCCCACCCGCCGTATTCACCAGAATTGGCTCCTTCCGACAACCATTTGTTTTCATCGATGGGACACGCATTGGCTGAGCAGCACTTTGATTCTTACGAGGAGGTTGAAAATTGGGTGTCTGACTAGGTGGTCAAAATGTGTAGAAAACAATGACCAATAAATTGAATAAAATGTTTTTACTTTCCCATTAATTTTTTAAATTTCTGGATACGACCACACAAATTTCGTAATTAGAAGAGTATATGGTTGTCTACGCAAGTTATGGTTGACTTCTAACTATACTCCACTTGATACACGAAAAAAACTTGTCCAAACCCTCATTATTCCTTTAATTATTTATGTTGAAGTAGTATACAGTAAAGTTGACTCACTGTTTCAACGAAAACTACAGGTGGCATTCAATGATGCGGTCAGATATGTATATGGACTACGAAGATTCGATCATGTATCTCAGTACAATAAAAGCTTACTGGGAATTTCCCTAGATCTTTTCATGGAAATTTGATATTTCTGCATAAAATAATTGTCAACAAGCCTCCTTCGTATCTTTATAACAAACTTAATTTTGGTCGATCTATCAGAACTATGGTATAAGAGTCAAGTCATCTTTATTTAAATTCATCGCGTCTTTTTTTACATTCATGCTATTAAACTTTGGAACTCTCTACCGAATCACATAAGAACAATTTCTAATGACAAGCGCTTTAAACAAGCCATTTTCCGACTCCTCTCTTCCCTTCCTTAAATATCCTTCCTATAGCCTTTTATTTTGTTTTGTGTACTATTATCTGAATGAAATTTTTCGTTAAAGGAAGCCTAAAAATTTGACTTCCTGATCGGATCTAAAACGTCATAATGATGAATTTATTCACAAGACCAAGGCATTTAAATAATTCCATTTCTTTCAAGTTTAATATGTCGAAGCGAAATGTTTACAGAGCATGTTCTTCTGTCGGATGACACAAATCAAAACATATCCTAGACATACGAAGATTTGGTAGCCTCTTGGCAGCACAAACAATTTCCTCTAGAGTCGGCAGGCGATTCACCGGAAGTGTTGGCATCCGTAAGGCATCCGGAAAATTTCAAATGTCTTCAAAGTTTCACCGGTAAACACAACTGCCATAAGCGCTCCCCAAACCACTATCATTCTTCTTCAAAGGCAATAGGATTTCATTTCGAAATTGAATTTGTGAAGTTTGATATGTGATCCTCTTCAGACGACCTTAGACAGCTTTCACATTGCCAAGCACACGAATGGGGACTCCCAAATGTATCAAAGTGAAAATCATTAACAAACAATTCGAAGCACTCTCCTCTTGGTTTTCATTTTACAACTAAACTCACATTGGGAGCAAGACATTCAACTCCGATTTCAATCAAATACTTCTATGCATATAAGACTACCACTGAGGGTGAGATTGTTCGACAAAGCGTACGAACAAAAGAATTTCACAATGATTGGCGTGACATCAGCCATTTCTTGCCGCATGATGGCAGGGAGATTGCATGTTGTGGAAAAAATTACTCGTTCGTTTCTCCCTCAAGAAGACCATTACAAGCGAAACAGCACATGCAACACGCAATTCAAGTTTCCACCTTGCGTGCGAACGTCTTTGGGCAGGAGGAACTACTCGTCTGTTTTTGATGAGCGTTTAGTATTTATTCGCTCTCATTGGCTTAGCCAGGACTCATGCAATGTTAGCAATGACTGAAATGTCAACAAGTTAATACACAATTGAACTCTATCTCAGATCATGCGGATATCGGTCCGTAGCGAAGAGGCTGAACATCGAACACGATTGATTTGAGCACGCAACCATCCAATTTGGCTTGGATTAGGCGTCATAAAGATGTGTTGGGTTAATGCAATAATTTGGGCAAAATCGATTGCAGGAACGGGGGAGGATCATGAAATCCTTAGGAAAATATATTTTTGTTTACATTTTTTGTAGACGGATTGCAAATTAATTAAAAATCAATCTGTTAACTTGAAACTGGTAATTATCGATTGAATACGGAAAAAAGAGGTTCAAACTGGAGAAAATAAGATCGATGCAAAAGGTGGAGACCTCTACAGTGGTCTACACAATTTATGGGCTTAAAATGATCTGTTTTAAAGTATAGTTTACACAAGATCTACTCTAACCTATCCAGACTGAATCTGAGCTAATTCACAACCGAAGACTCAGTTCCAAAAGCTAAAACTTTGAAAGCCGAATTTGCGGCAAGCTTGATAACTTAATATTTCGAAAGTTTTTAAAACCCAGAAATACGAGTAAGTGTCGAAGCGTGCGCCTTACTGAGCATACTCCTTAAATATATTTTGAATGGCGCAACAATTTAACGCAAATCATGTAAAAGACCCAAGCCGTACCGATCGACACTCATCACCAATACATCTACCATATTTAAGAGCCGTATATGACAGTGTGTGTACTTAGTGGCCGCCGTGGCGTAGTGGGTAGAGTGCGACACTCACACGCAGAAGGAGTAGGTTGGATTCCCAGCTGAACCCTTGAATTTTTCACGGCACCACCTCTTTCCAGCTGCCGACAATACTCAAGTAATAACTGTCTAAGAAAGCTTCTCAAAACTCCGCCGTTCAAAAAACTGTAGGTCCCTTCAACTCGTGAGAGAACAATAGCGCGCACAACACGAGTAGTTGATGAGCAAGCTAGGCCCTGGTTCCCTGTGGACTGTCGCGTCATACAATTACGAAAATTGCCTTTTATATTTCGGGATTGGGCAACTCTAGTGTTGCAATCTGGCAACTGCCAGCTATATCGTACATTTTTGAGGTTATACGTACTCAGAACGTTTTGACATACGAGCGCTATTTGTGTTGTTTACAGTAACTCAAAAGATTCATCTCGCCCAAAAATTTCAATTAAATCGTGAAAATTTTCGTGCGATTATTTTTTACAATTTTCGACGTGGATTAACTCAACAACAGTGCATCGATGAACTTAATTCAATTTTTGGCGATGAAGCTTCATCAAGCACCAGTGTTTATCGATGGTATGGTGAATTTAACTGAGGTCGTAGTTCACTCCAAGACGAATTTCGTGAAGGTCGGCCAAAATCAGTTGTTGTTCCGGAAACCATTGATGCTGTGCGGCAACTGATATTGCAAGATCGTCATGTAACCTATCGTAAGATTGAGACAACCTTAGGCATTAGTGGGACCATCATACATTCAATATTGCATGAACATTTGACCGTCAAAAAAATTTTATTCGCGTTAGATCCCACACAATTTGTCAATCACTCAAAAAAAGGCTCGTGTCGATTGGTCGAAAGAACTGCTCCAAAAATATGAACGCGGTGCTTCGAAACACGTCTATGACATCGTGACAAGTTATAAGTCGTAGATTTACGCGTAGTAGCCCGAAAGCAGCAGAAACAACAGTCGACTGTATGGGCCAATTCCAACAAAAGTTGCTCGCGCACGAAGCACTTCCAAGCCAATGGTCGCCTGTTGTTTCGGAAAAACTGGACATGTCGCAACCGTACCACTAGAACAGTCAATTCTGAGTGGTACATAACCATTTGTATGCCAGCTGTCTTCCAAGAAATCAGGAAAACCAACCGCCGAAGACGGATCACTCTTGACCACGACAAAGCAAGCTCTCACACATCGGCTCAAAAGACTGCATTCTTGAGCACTCAAAACATCGATTTGATGAGTCATCCACCCTATATTTTTGACTTAGCACTGAATGACTTCTTTTTATTCCCATACGTAAAAAATAAAGTGAGACGTCAACGTTTTTCGACACCTCAAGAAGCGGTTGGTGCGTTCAGAATGTATGTTTTGGAGATACCTCAATCAGAGCGGCAAAAGTGCTTCGATAATTGGTTCAAACACATGCAAAAGTGTATAGATCTTTTTGGAAAACAATAAAGCTATTTTCAATGATTAATATTTGTTTTTGTTATCTAATCCCGAAATATAAAAGGCAACACTCGTAATTATATAAAAGTGCGCATAGGAACGAGCTGTACAGTGTTACATATGTCTAGTTTTGACATTTAAACCAAACTATTCAGATTGTCTTACAGATCAAGTGCTAGCTAACGCTGATGACATTGACGTGATTGGACGAACACAGCTAGCCGCCAATGAGTCGTTTGATGGCATTGAAACGGAAGAGGCTTAAATGTCTGGCTGCAAGATGAAGCGTGTGTGTGCTGTCATTAAAAGGAGATCTAACATCGACGTCTCGAACAGAGCGTCATATCAGGCAGCAGAATCATCGAATTTTTAAAGGACATCGTCTAACTCATAAACAATATCAGCAGCAAAATAAAACGCGGACTCAATTTTGCCATTCGACGTTTCATTGGAGATAATTGAAAAATTGAACACAGTCGCGCTTGACTAGGCGAAAACTCGGACGTTACCTAAAGAACATGAGGAAGCCCTTAGTCTTTTAGGAAGAAAAGTTCTTCGTGCGAATTTTGGCGCTGTTTGCGTTGATGGCATTTGAAGGAGAAAATTCAACTACGAATTTTTTTTGGTTTACGGCAGCTTGCGTCAGGTGAAGAGTCTTCGGATTTGACGCTTAAGATGGCTGGTACATGTATTGCGTATGGACATCACATCTCCGACCTAAAGTCTTCAATTCCAAGCCGTTGGTACAACACAAGAGAGGACGGTATATGCGTTGGGGATATTATTGTTCTCTAATGAGTAGAAAGGAATTATAATTTGTCATATTAATATTATATATTATTTGTCAACTCTGAACGGCGAAATTTAAGTAGTTTGAGAGTTAGAATACTGCTACTTAAAGCAGCTGGAGATGTGTTGGTTGGGCGCATGCACCAGCTCATCTGTAAGATATGGTCGGAGGAAAGCATGCCCGATGAGTGGAATCTCAGCGTCGTTTGCTCGGTCCACAAGAAGGGAGACCCCTTCATCAATTATCGAGGGATTAGCCTTCTTAGCATCGCATACTAGGTCCCCTCTGCTGTATTGTGTGAGCTTCTGGAACCGTTTGTCCATGACCTGATAGGTCCCTATCAGTGTAGTTTCAGGCCAGGGAAGTCCACAATATACCAGATATTCACATTACGGCAGATCCTGGAAAAGACCCAAGAAGTGCAAATTGACACCCACCACTTATTTGTCGATTTCAAGGCCGCATATGACAGTGTGCATAGAGACGAGCTATACATTGCCATTTTTTTTTTTTTTATAATTGACGCGTGCAAAAGGGGTTGCGAGTACCCTTAAGTGACCGGATCAAGTCACAGCACGGGCCGAAGGTATAGAGGAAGAGAGGGAGAGGAGATACCGATGCACATTGGTTTTAAATGCCTGTGGATTGTAATGAGGAGGAAAAATCGAGTTGGGAAGAGCATTCCAGATTCGTGTAGTGCGGCTAAAGAACGAGTCCCTGAATTTGACTGTACGTCCGAAAGAGGGCTTGAGGGTGAATTGGTGGGCATTTCTAGCGAGGCGTGTATTGCGGGTGAATTCTTGAAGGGGAGGAATGTAACTGGCTAATTCATCTGAGCATTTCTTGTTAAAATAGCGATAAAAGAGTGACAACGACGCGACATTACGTCGGTGTTCTAACGAGTCAATCGACTTCGCAATATTACTGTCACCTATAAGTTTTATCGCTCGCTTTTGAATTCTATCTAGTAGGTGCAGGGAGGTCTTAGGAGCACCTGACCAAATAGGAGCGTTATACTCAAGTTTTGGGCGTATGTAGGCCTTGTATATTGTAGCCAGATCAGAAGGGGTGAAGTACTTCTTGCATCGTTTAAGGAAGCCTAGACATTTCGCAGCATTTTTGGCGACCTCAAATATGTGATGGTTCCAACTAATTGTTGGGTTGATACACATACCGAGGATGGAAAGTCTTTCGGTTTCAACAACACAAGTGCCGTCCATGGATAACGGCTGATTATTTTGTGATCGCTTTAACGACAGTAGACAGCACTGTGTTTTGGAAGCATTAAATTCCACTCTATTCTTATTTCCCCAATCGATTATGCTGTCAAGGTCGGAATTTAACGTGCTTAACATACGCTGCCGTTCCGAGTCTAAGGCCGAAGTGGAGGGACGTGAGCCAAGGAACGAATATGAAAAGCTGAGGGTACTGTCATCAGCGAAGGAATGAATAGGATTAGAAGTAACAGACAAGAGATCATTTATAAAAATGAGAAAGAGTGTCGGAGACAAAACAGAGCCCTGGGGAACACCAGCATTAATATGGTGGATATCAGACTTGAATCCGTCCAAAACGACTTGTATTGAACGATTCGAAAGGTAATTTCTAATCCATTGAAGAAGAGACTCATCGATCCCAAAAGCACGCATTTTCGACAAAAGAGCCTGATGCCAGACCCTGTCAAATGCCTTTGAAATATCAAGCGCAACAATCTTGCTTTCTCCTAAATTGTGCAAAGATTGGTTCCACTTTTCAGTGAGATATGCCATCAGATCACCAGTGGAACGGTTGCTTCGGAAGCCGTACTGCCGGTCATTAAGAAGCTTCCGGGACTCAAGATATTTCATAAGCTGACGGTTGATCAGCATTTCCATGACCTTGGAGAGAAGGGACGTTAGTGCTATGGGTCGGTAGGAGGTGGGTGACGAACTTTCGCCCTTTTTAGGGACGGGCTGGACAAATGCAGTTTTCCACTTACTCGGAAAGAGCCCTGAAGAGTAGGACAGATGGAAAAGCTTAGGCAGTGGTTTTGCCAGCGTAGAAGAACACCTCTTCAGAAGAACAGGGGGTATACCATCCGGGCCAGCGGATTTGTGTATGTTTAGATCTTTAAGTACTCTTGCTACTGTACGAGTGCGAAAATGGATTTGCCCCATGGAGAAATTTATGCTCTCAAGTACAGGCGGGGACAAAGTGCTATCTGGCAGCGTTGAGCTAGCTGCAAAGTGTGCAGCAAGCAGATTAGCTTTGTCCAAAGAGCTGACAGCTGGAATGTCATTGCAAATGAGCGTTGGGATCGAAGACGAGGCTGAATTCCTTATGTTTTTTACGAAAGACCAAAAGCTTCTGCTACCCTTGGGGCATTGTAGAACTTTTTGCCTCAACTTTTGGTCAAAGGAGAATTTAACACGTCTTATTAATGCATTACAGTCATTACGGATCCGTTTGAACTTTTTCCGGGCTTCCTCAGAAGGGTTGGCTTTATAATCCCGGAAACTCAACTCTCTCATCCTGATAGCCTCTTTGCAGCTCAAGTCAAACCACGCGTTTGCCTTAGGCTTGATGCTCTTCACTCTGTGAGGAATGAAGGACCTCATGCCCAGCGAAATAATGTTTGTGATCGCATCAGTAGCGGCATCCACGTCACTATCGAGGAAGCATAGTGACCAGTTAAAATTCCTAAAGAAGTTGTTAAGTCCGCTCCAGTTGGCTTTCTCGTAGAGCCATACTGTTCTTTTCGGAATTTGTTCTCTAACTGTGTGGGAGGAGTACGAGAATTTGACTGACACGACACAGTGGTCGGACGAGCCTAGAGGTGACAATATATCAATTGAATATTTTTCCGGATGAGAGGTGAGAAACAGATCCAAGGTGTTAGCGGTATGATCTGCAATGTCAGGTATTCGTGTTGGCTCATTCACAAGCTGGGTTAAATTATTTACCTCAGCGAAGATTTCAGCATACCTTCCTTCGGGTGTTATCTGGCCTGAATGTCGAAGCCAAGTAGAATTGTGTACATTGAAATCGCCCGCAATAGCGATTTCAGTGTGAGGATACAGGGATACAATTCTTGTAATGGAGTCGGACAGCGCATCAAACTCGTTATAAGTTGAGTTGCTGTCCATGTTTGGACTTCTATAAACAAAGCAGTAGTGGATTAAATGCTTACGGACAAAGAGTTTTAACCACAGAAAATTAAATTCCGGATTGGAACAGTGGCCATATTGTGGTTGAATTTGGTAAGCAACATCACTACGCACATAAATGGCGAGACCGCGGTGTAAAAAGAATAAGGGCACCAAGCTATATCCAGGCAGGTTCAAATCCGATAAAGTGGTATTCTCACCCACCTGTGTTTCACTCAGCGCCAAAACAGCTGGTTTATGGTGGGAGAGGTGGACGTAAACGGCAAAGAGATTAGTTCTCAGTCCGCGAATGTTGCTCACGTCAACACGAAATTGCCTCCTCATATCAGTCTTAGGCATGTGAAAACCAACTCCGATAATGCAGTTGGTGAAAGTGAGCAGAGTTCAGAAGTGTAAATTCTGCGTTTAGCTTCGCAAAACAAATCAATGTAGGTGTTATGCCCGTACATTGACTTGAATTGGTCCACTAACAAATATTCACACTTCCGAATCCGCTATGTCAGATGTTAGGCAGACTCGGACATCGCCCCAGCCCGTCTGGTAGAACAAACGGGAGTTGCGACCGAGAATGCCCAACAGTGAAGGAGTGGGAGAGGGGGGAGCGGACCGCGTGTGCTCTACCAATGCACTTCACTGCACTACACTGCACTTTAAATTAGGTTTTCGTTTTTTTTTTTTTTTTTGTTACATGCCACTAGTGCCATGTCTAGTTTTGGCATTCCTACCAAACTCGGATGACGATGGAGAACTTTCGCTGCTCCGTTAAGGTCGATAACGAACTCACCTATACCTTCAATGTCAAAAAAGGTTTTAGACAAGGCAACGCACTGTCATGTGACTTCTTTAAGATCACCCTCGAGAAGATCGCGCGAAACTCACAATTCAACACCAGAGGCACGATCTTCCAGAAGTCAGTCCAATTGCTGGCTTACGCGGATGACATTGTCGTAATTGGACGAACACAGCGAGCCGTCAATGAGGCGTTTGCTGGCATTGAAGTGGAAGCGACTAAAATGGGTCTGGCGTTAAATGAGGGCAAAACGAAGTACATGCTGTCGTGAAGGAAAGACACGCAACATCGACGTCTCGAACAGAGCGTCACACTAGGCAGCAGAAACTTCGAGGTAGTCAAGGACTTCGTCTACCTCGGCTCCGCGGTAAACAGGGACAACAACATCAGAACCGAAATCAAGCGTAAAATCACTCTTGCCAATCGCTGTTTCTTTGGTCTCAAGAGGCAATTGAGTAATAAAGCCCTCTCTCGACGGACTAAGCTCGTTTTACATAACAGCTTAATTATCCCAGTTCTTCTTTATGGCGCGGAAACCTGGACGTTACCAAAGGCATGCGCCTAGTCAAGCGTCTACGGTTATAACGCTTGTCGTAGGTTCTGAATTGAAACACTCATTAGGCTTCTAATTAAAAGATTCATCTGAGAATTGGACGAATTATTGTGAGGGACTACCGACGGACGAGGAAGCTCTTAGTCTCTTCGAGAGAAAAGTTTTGCGTGCGATCTTTGGTCCTGTGTGCGTTGATGGCATCTGGAGGAGAAGATTTAATGACGAACTCTATGGGCTGTACGGCGACATGCACCTGGTCAAGCGTCTACGGATACAACGCTTACGATGGCTAGGCCATGTAGAGCGTATAGACACCACTGCTCCGGCCCGAAAAGTATTTGAATCCGAGTCATTGGGACAACGCAAGAGAGGACGGGCTAGGCTCAGGTGTCGAACACAAGTGGAGAAGGACCTTAACCAAATTGGAGTGCGCAACTGGAGGCAGCTGGCGAAAGATCGTGCTAGCTGGAGAGGCATGTTGGTTGGGGCCCAGGTCCACCCCGCACTGCAGCGCCACAACAAGAATAAGTATACTTCAAGTGCTGTCAACAACTTAAAAGTGCTGGTACCGTGAAAAATGTATGGTGTTTAGTCCAGCGATCGAACTTGGAATCATTGTCTTGTGAATGTCATACTTTACCATGTCTATCGACTACGAACACAGTCTTTAGAAACTAATTTATTTGCTAAACTATTTAAGTTATTAAATTAGGGTTTCTCAAACTTGAGAATTTCGAAATTTTCTCAAATTTTGGTCGAGTTCTTACTGAGCCTTGGTGTATTTTTTATTTTTATATTTTGAAATTACGCATTGTTACTTAAGGCTAGTGGTACTTCAGGGTATTACATACATATGTTGCATTCATAATTCTCAATTCACGAATCGCCAAATATCTGTTTAACAACAATTGCTTCAACAATTTGCTTTCCACGCTATATTCCTGGCCTTTTGATGAAGCAGTTTCAAAGCAACTTGGTTGGCTATTGACAATTTTTGAAGAACTTGCTTGTATTAAAAGCACATTAAATCTTTTCGGTATGCGAAAAAGTACAATTAGTGGCAACCATGGCAAGTGCCCGGACAGTAATATATACTTCCTTATTTTCACGACTTCATTTTTTATATTTTTTGTTTTACAGTGTAAACAGAGTCTAAAAATTTAGTCAAAAAATTTTATCGGTATACTGTCGAGCAAAAAACGACCCGCCGCACAATACCTAAGCCAAAAAGTTATAATCGACAGCTACAATTTCGAGGCACTAAAGGACTTTTAGATTTGTGTTTTAGATTTTATTTATTGTGGCAATAGATTACATTTATGTGTTTGAATGTTACATTTTTAGAGATGCGGTCATATTAAAGGAGTTTGTATACCTCGGGGCAAACGTAAACTCCACGAATGACATCGTAGTGGAGATCCAACGTAGCAACCGATGCTATTTCGGTCTGTCAAAACAACTGAGCTCGAAACCCTTGACTCGAAGGACCATGCTCTACAAAATGCTTATTCTGCCAGTCCTGCTTTATGGAGCCAAAAGCTGGATGTTAGGTAAGGCTGCAGATCTGATTCTTGGTGCCTTCGAAAGAAAAATTGTACGTCGGATATATGGCCCCGTCTGTGAGGAAGGTGAATGGAGGAGCAGACACAACAGCGAACTCTACGAGCTGTACAAGGATATAGATGCATGAGTGGTCCGAAAGGCAAAAATCCGTCGACAAAAATGCCTCCGCCACATCGAGCGAATGGATAACAACACTTCAGTAAAGAGGGTCTTCGAATCCGAGCCTCCTGGTTTGAGAAGGAGCGGAAGACCGAACCTCTGGTACTGCGACCAAGTCATCGCGAGTGTACATAAGATTACTTGGCCTTGATAACTGAAAGCTTGCTCAGAACCGTCACCGATGGAAGGCAGCAATTGCTTAAGCTCAGACCCTTCATGGTTTGTGTGCTTGATAAGTAAGTAAGTAAGTAAGGCATAATACTGAATGTCATCTTCATTTACAAGGGAACAATGCCCGAACAACTCGAAAGGCTGCAAGCAAAGATGGGTCTTATGGATTCAAAGTCATCCATTAATATTTTTATAAGAAGCAAATATCATGTGTGGAACATGTTCCTTTCGCTATCAAGTCGGTATACAAAATCCAATTATAAATCGTCTATTGATGTAACGGTATGGAATAAGTTAATTTTCGTGTGACGAATAGCATTAGTTCACATTTGAACTGCACATGTCAAACAGGCTTGAATAAAAAAAAAAAAAAACCGCAGCAAGCCGAGATCATGTGATTATTCGCCACCTCTATGCGCCGAACCATTTGAATGTACACCAAGATTCAAAAGTGAACAAATATTTAGTGCTTGTACAGCTTACTACGCGACACTCGGCACGACATTCCACACCCTCAAGTCAATACAAAACAGACTCACTACATTTTTCACGTTTCCAAATAATAAATGTTAAACGTTGTTCACATTTTGCTTTCGGTCGAATTTATTTAAAAATAAGTGTATTTTCCGCCACGTGTGTGACAAGTGACTTTGTTCGCTTTAATTTGCATGTCTTCCATTCAAAGGAAATCATCTGCAGGATTTCTTCAACTAAAAACTCCGAATAGTGGGATTACCTTTCATTGTTGTCGCCACAAACGAAAGAAGGTCTCACCACACAAAGGGAGTCCGCTGAATAATTCATCGTGACCCAATTGAAATTGAATTTCACCAAAAAAGGATTACGGGAGGCTTCCTTGAAATTAATTTTCTAATCCTTCCCAAACACAAATATCCAATGAGTCCTGCTTTGCTTTTTCTTTGTGCCTTTACCCAAAAACACAAGCACAAAAGGACCGAAAAGAGAGAGAGAAGGTGACGCAGTCGCGAAACTTTTAATTTTTAATTTAATTCAATCAAAATACTAATTGAATTACAGTCGGCAAACATCCCTACCCTTTCGCTCTGTTACAGAACTTAAACCGTTTTATGACGTCCACACTGGTTACCGATATGACCCGTTTAATTAGCTTTAGCGTCCTTATCCCAGAATAAATAGGAAAGCAAATGAAAACAGAAGACGTGAAATTTCAATTACTAGTCAGCACTTCGCTTAATCACAGTGTTGGTGGCTGCGGGTGTTGGAGAGGTTGTCAGTCGGGGAAGATGGGTGGTGTACCAGAAAGCATCAAAGTAAATCCTATTAGCCAACAGTTTTATAAGCTTCACTCTCTTTGTCCTCAGCAGCTCCCCTCTGTTTCTGTGGCTCTTTATGTCTTTTAACGGCATCCAATTGTTGTGTAGATTCCTATTTTTCGGATTGGTGGTTTAGATTCTTGTCAAGGACTTTTTTTATTGGCTCTCCCAAAAACGAGGTTTCATTCCCGATTCTTCAGTTTTCAGTTTGTTTGTGAATTTCAAAAAATTGAGGACTTCCCCATAGCAACTCATGACCACAGAAACTGTGTGTGTCCAGTGTTCACTCCCCGGGGAAGCGGGAACCCTCATCAGTCCAGCTAAACTGTTTCGCAAATCTAATCACCTAAATGTCTTATTAGTTTTCATTAAGGATAATTATGTATTTATCCTTTAATGGGCTTACACTTGTTCGGACTTTCCGCCTGGGAAGGGTTGGCCTCTGGGTAATGGCCCGCAAAATGGTGGCAACTGCTGTAATTTTGTTTGCAATGAGTTGAGATGATAGAAAAGATTAATGAATAGAATAGTAACATGTTAATTGAAATTCCTGTCAGGGACTGTGTCCGATAATCAGGGGCCGGGAAAGATGCTAAAATTTTCATGTTGAGTTTTGTTAATGACCTTTAGCTTTAGGATGTATGTATTCATTTGGTTCGTGGTTTAGTTTCTGTCGATGGAAATCAATTACTCTGTGAGGTTCAAAGCCCATGTCAGGAAAATATGCGGTGGGCATGAATATGTGTTATCGTGCATAATAATGACATAATCAACTGAAGTACTGATGTAAAGACTGTTTTTTTTTTTTTGGTTTGAGATTTTTAAGTTGGGACCACTTTTTTAACTGAACGCCATTTTGTCAGTTGTCAAGTGATTTATTTTTAGTTTGGTCTGCCATTTCAACATGAATAGACTGGCGCCTTCATCTAGAAAAACTGTTTAGTATGCCTTATGGGTTGCTGGAATACTTGTTCCGTACTGCTTAAAAAGGCGATGCTAGCCAAGGCTATAAAGCTTTGATTATTGACTTTATAGTTCATTAGTGTAACAGCCGCTCCGCAACATTTTGTTTTTTTTTCAATGCATTTTTTTTATTAATTCCTAATGGGTTTCTAAAATACTACACAATAATACTTAAACTACCTTATCTAGTGGTCTTTATTCTAATTTACTGACTTCTTAAAAGTACTCTTAGCTAAATTAGACTTATTTTGTTTTTGCCTTTCGGCTTATTTAATTCTTTTTTTTTTTTTTTTTTGTTATTATTATTTTCCCCCAGAAACTTAAAAAACAACTTGGAGATAATGTTCTTAAATGAAATTAATACTGAACTTAATACAATGCTAAAATTAAAACTAATTAACGGAAACTTACGTCTAAGCCTATATCTACTTAACTATTTACAGTAATCTTAACTATGCCCGTAATATTACACAGACGCGTGCACCAGGACATATGTGTTATTTATAGGTTTTACATATATATCTAATACGTCATGGTGCACCTTTTTTTGTTGTTTCTTATATATTTTTAATTTTTAATTATTTTTTATTATTTTTTTACTTTTTTTTATTTTTTACTTTTTATTTTTTGTAAACTGCCTTAAAACTACCTCAGCCTATGTGAGTTGGCCCCAATAACTCAACTATCCCGTTTTTACCATACGAAGCTAGCGGCGTCAAAAGCTGGTTCTGCTGCAACCACCAGTAAAAATGCCGTTCTTTGGCAGAAACTGCTCTATCGCGTGCAGGAATCGCTCTATAACCATAGGCGATCCTTGTGACTGCGAGCGATGTCCGGCTCGTATTGGAGTTTCCTTTCTACTGTTCGGCGTCCGACGTGAAAGATGATAGGGTAGCCTTCCCTATCTTATATCAGCCCTTTCGAATCCAAATAAAGGAAAGCTTCAGACGAAATGAAGCCGTTAAGACGTAGCCTTTCATGGTACATTTGATTTGGGTAGTAAGCCAGAAAGATCACGCTCAACAACTATGACTTTTATGCGTGCCACAATAGATTAATTGAAGGAAAGCGTAGTTTTATGTGACAGACCCGTAATTTGGAATCCAAGATTGTGAGGTTAAACGCCAGTTGATTGTTTTATTATTTTTGACAAACATATGTGAAGATGTAAGTTTTCACTAATTTGCCTGAAACGATTGATCATTTCGAGGGCAACATTCGCCTAGTTGTTGCCAATATATGACTTTTGAAAAAGTCAAGGAATTCTCACCCGTTCACACTTAAGCCCACCTTCGGATGAACAGTAAAGTTTAGAGACTCGTTCTTCAGCCGCACGACACGAATATGGAATGCTCTTCCCAGCCCAACCTTTCCCTCCTATTACAATCCACAGGCATTTAAAGCCAATGTGCATCGGTACCTCCTTTCCCTTTCTTCCTCTTAACCTTCGGCCCGTGCTGTAACTTAATTCCAGTCACTTAAGGGTATAAACAATCCCTTTAGTGCGCGCCAATTCAAAAAACTAATTACAAGTTGCAATTCTTTGTTTCTACATACTCCAAATCTTCTCCAATAATCTTATCTTTCTTCATAGATAAAGTTAACGATTGTTTAAGAAAGATTTTCTCCAGTTTTCATAGTTTTACTTTTATCAAGAATTATAATTAAAATCATTGCAACTAACTGAACTGAAAAAAAATTCAAACAGCACCTGCACACAAAAGAAATTATCAAGACCTCGCCATGTCCTTCGACCCGTGAATTATTGTGCGTTATGAATTGTTTTTCAATGCCAAGCCCCGATTGGGATTAAGTAATTATTTCCAAATCTCTTTCTCGGATATCTTCATTATGGATCCCATTCCCCTGACGATGTGCCGGCAAAGAAATCCAATCACGAGCGAATGGTGAATAATTTAAAATGCTTCGACCTGAGATTTACAATGAACCTCGATTTTTTTTTCTTCATTTTTTCTTCACTTTTCTAATTCCGCTTGAATTGTTTCTTTTGTTAATTTATCCGCCACCATTGCCATCGTCTCACTTTGCATACAGAGAAGACGCTCCATAAAGGTTCACCGCTGCGTCCGCTTCATCAAGGATTCAACAACCCCGCCATCCCTCCTCTCTTTCATCCGGGGCAAGTCTTTCCAGAAGGAAGTCAATTTATGTATGTTGCCAGAAGTGTTCTCTGTTCGTCTCAGTTTCAGTTTTTGTTTGCAGTTTTTTTTCTGTGTGCGTGCGCCGTTGATGTTGCTTTATATATTTTTAATTTCGTATTCCACCGACGACAACTACGTGGGGGAAGGCTCGCCGAGCTGGTATCCTTCTCCCTACCCATCCGCAGTCTTAATCACTACTAAAGGGCTTCCATTAAAGTGCCGTAAAGCGAGAATTAACCTTTAATGTTGGAGAAAATCGTCAACGAGGCGGATGGTGACAAGATTCTTAAAACCCGCCTTGCGTTCACGCTGGATCTGAATTAAACGCTCCTAGTTGTAAGTGCGTGACAGAGAAGGAGTAAACTTTAATGCTCGCTTGCTTTATGTGCCCCGAAGACATCCCGGCAAAGCCGGTCTATGTACACCCGAAACTGTGTGCCATCGGAGCGGTGTAATCGCATGAAATATTCCCAACTAAATGTTTAACGATTAGAACGAGATGCTAAGCGGGACGAATTTCTATTTGCATGTGTAAGTGGGTCCGAAGCGAAGCGGCGTTAATAGGAGCTTAATACGTGCAAATCAAATTACGACGAATGGCAGGTTGTCCGAAGCATGAGTTTGCGTTTCTGCATATCCCAGGAAATGACATTCTGGTGAGCTGTCATTTGCATGTGCATGAACGAGGACGAATGAGCCGGGGACAGAAAACGAACGACTTGCATGATTAATGAGAGAAAATTGTTGGACGAGGAATTTACATTTTGGCATAAACAATTATGAGTTGAATTGAGAGGGAGGGAATCCTGAATTATGGACTTCAACAAAGTGCGCATTTAGTTCGTGGATTGGGCCACTCCTTTAGAAGAAAAGATATTCGAACTTACTTACGCACGGACAGTTTTCAAATTGAGTGGTAGTACAACCTGAATCCTTGACAAAAGATGTCTCATTCTTTAGTCTGACACTCAATCGCAACATTTCCAGGCTTTTCTCCTAGGTTTGCACACATTTTGCTCCAGCTTACCTTTGAAGCCAATCAACAACCTTTCCCACCCCAGCTAATCAAAAAGTCTTAAGAAATGGCAACGCCAAAATTGGTTTATTCTCAGCAAGAACTTTCATGTTCGCGCTTGTGTCGCTTACAAAGAGTGGAAATAATTAGAGTTCACATAGATTGTTCATTTGTTCTTCCCTCGGGACTAATAGCGGCAATTAAAAAGCAAAGTAAAAGAACGACTTTCTACAGGATGCACGCCCCCGATGAGGGTGGAGCGGACGACGAATCGATGAGGAAAATCGAAGAGAATGTACAAGACATGGCTGTCCAAAGAGCGACGAACAACGACCGACACGTCTGCGACCAGTCCTAGTCGACATTCCATTAAAGTTGGTTTTGTTGGTGCAAACCTCCGGTAATGGGAGGATTAATTAAAAAATAATGGATTCCCGCTGAACGGCGAGGGTCACTGCTGGGGAGTGCTTGGAAAAACAATACGAATAAACACACCGATTGGGGACACTTAATGGGAGCTGGCTTTAAGGCTTAAATGCTCGTTGCTTGCAAGTCCTGAAATGCATTAATGATGAGGAGTTATTTCATTAGACGTGCGCTCTGTTAAATTGTTTAGGGGAGGTTTAGACAATTAGGAGACCATTATTTGATGAAAGAATGTCACGCTCCTAGGTGAATTGAACACGAAAAGAAATCCACTTTTATTCATGTGTTGTCGAGTTTAGAATGAAATTGGGACTTCCTGGAAATATTTGTATTTAGTTAATAAGTGCTCAAAAAGATTTCAATTCGTGTCCTAGGACTTGTACAACAGGCAATCATAAACCGATTTCTTGACAGAAAACTAAATCAGCTTTGTTTAACTTCAGGGAGTTTTTATTAGAGACATGAACTTTAGTCTAGTTCCTGGATTCTTTTTTCGAAACTCGATGTAAAGATGGTAAAGAGCTTGAAAAAGAGCACCTGATTCCAGCATGTTGACTGTCGTATAGAGACTTTAAATGTGTTGCCGTACCCGAAACAGACATAACAAAATAGTACAAAACAACACAAATCAACCCAAAGCCTGTTCCCGTACGTCAGAAAAATGTAACGCATTTTCCCTCCGTGCCCACTTTTACCCAAGAAATGTTTTTGGGTAGGGTTTTGGTTTTCTGTCATATGAATTGGTGTGCGTACAGAGTTTAGTGAGCTTTAGTCCATTATCTCTGTGTATGTTAAACTTTGTTGTTTTGTTTTTTTCTACAGCGATAAAGTGAATTTGACATTTCTTAAAGACAGTCTTTACATATTTGGTTTAACTGCGTTCCCGTACATTTTTAAAACTTTGCATCTCTCTCTACTCCGTAACATATGACAGAACTCATAATTAAGTGCGGAAAGTATTGAAACACACCTTTTATGTACTACAGAATCAAAAAAATTAACATGACAAGAACAAATCACATTCATACGTAAGCGGTATCGTATACATTACTTATTTTTACATTGAACAATATTTCATATATAAGGACACGTTTTGCTGGAACCGAAGAATTATTATAGAAGTAAATATTTATTCTTGGAAATCGATTTTAATAGAGAGATGTACATTTTTTTTAAGTTTTACCCTACAAACCATATTTGTATGCATATAACCCTTGATTTTAAGTAAAATTTGATACGTTGAAAACCTGATCTGTCGTTGGATAACATCTTTTCTCAATCGTATGCGTGTAATCTACTGTCTTTAGCCAACTACAGTACGACTCGACCAAAAAATATATATTTTTCAAATATTTGTGTATTGTGTAACATTGAAACTTGGCAGCACTGTACCAGTAATTAAAAGACGATGATGATGATGTTTTTCTTACGCCAGTTCATACATGCACGTTTCACCCCAAATTTTATTCGATATTATCCAAAAAATTGTGGATTGAATCTTAAATAATGCAAGTCGCTTCAAAAATTAAGAAAACATATTAAGGAAATGTGAAGTGTGAACGATAGACGAACATCCGAAATTACTTAAGTTTTGTTTGTGAGAAGGAAACCAGAAAAATGCAGACCCAATAAACAATTTCTTTTTTCCTCTTTGTAGTCGCTTATTTAAATTTGCTGAATATTGTTTCTATTTTTTGTTCAACTGTATCCCATAAACGGTTGCCAATCTTTTTTAATATACACACAAATAACGCTCTTTTCATCCGATCGTTTGATCTAGTCGAAACGGTGAATTTCCAAATTATAATAATAATAATTGTTGGCGCTACAGTCCAAAGGGGGACCAGGGCCTAGCTTGCTCATCAACTACTCGTGTTGTGCGCGCTACTGTTCTCTCACGAGAAGAAGGGACCTACAGTTTTTTGCCGACTCCGAACGGCGAAATTTGAGAAGCTTTCTTAGACAGTTATTACTCTTTGAGTGTTGTCAGCAGCTCGAAAGAGGTGGTGCCGTGAAATATTAGAAAAAATGGTGTTGAACTGGGAGTCGAACCTAGACCCTTCGGCGTATGAGCGTCGCACTCTACCCACTACGCCACGGCGACCAAATCCAAATTTCCAAATTATCCTGACTATAAATACTTGTGCATGCATAAATACTCTTCAGTATCAAGAACAAGGAACATCCAGGCAGGCGTTGCACAGGGATCGCGACTGGGACCAATACTGTTTAACATCTACACCGCAGACCAACCCCCATTAGCGCCATCTGCTAACTGTTGCCTGTTCGCGGACTACTCGTTAACATACTCAACATCGCCGTCACCGCAGATAGCAGGGCGGAGGATCGAACAACAAATGAAGAAGCTCTACTTCTACTATCAGAACTGGGGCATCCGCATCAATACCAATAAATCGGTCCTCATGTGTCTGCGGAGACCAACACGACGAGGTTTCCGAACAGACGGAAAATGCCGGAGCATTAAGGTAGTGCTACCCAATGGGACAGCACTAACGACAACGGACAAGGCGAAGTATCTTGGAGTGAAGTTCACTGAGAGGTTGAAGTTCAATCCTCACTCCAAAGTGACCCTTCAAAAGGCCAGTTTTGCTTTCCATAGCATCTACCCATTGATGCGACGTGAGAACGGACTTGCCGAGAAGACGAAGCTATTACTGTACAAGCAGCTCATACGACCCATTATAGCGTATGGCTTCCCTGTATGGTACAGCATCGCCAAGACCAGCATGGAGAAACTATCGGTCTTCGGAAGGAAGATACTACGAATCTGCACCGGTCTCACCTTAGACAAGGACCGGATGAAACATCATAGCAACGAAAAATCGCGCATCATCCTTTTGCAACAGTTCTAGGTGCAACTTTCCAACGCAGTTATGCGAAACTGGAATCCATCCTAACCCAATCGTCAGGAATTTAAAAAGCTCAGTCCCTGGACAACGATTTCTCAATGCACACAACATGTTAAACGAAGCGATTTTCCCCCCGACATCTTCTGCATGCGAGCCGTATCACTTCTTCTCCAGCAGTGATACAGCCTACCATCGAGGTTGACCCTGAAAACAACCCCCCCCCCACCGCCACAAAGGAACATCATCGACACACGGATCTGAACACCCCGATGTTATGACAGGACATCGTTATATTGTAAATAATTCACTTGTACACACTCAAACTATGTAAGACAGTTATTCATACGTCGGGCCCCTATTGTTGTTTGAAATTGTAAATATTTTGTTCAATAAAGAAAAATTGAAAATTGAAAAAAAATTGAAAAAATACTCTTCAGTCTGTTAAGTAAAGTCGGCACACTCTAAGCGGTTTTTTTCTTTCTGTCCACCCACATCTCCTACATGTTTAACAAAGTTGATTATGGAAAAGAGTGGCTGCCGTGGCGTAGTTGGTAGTGACGCTCACACGGCGAAGGGTCTAGGTTCGATTCCCGGCTGAACACATCGAGTTTTTCACGGCACCACCTTTTTTCGAGCTGCTGACAACACTCAAAGTGTAATAACTGTCTAAGGAAGCTTCTCAAACTTCGCCGTTCAGAGTCGGCAAAGAACTGTTGGTCCCTTCTACTCGTGAGAGAACAGTAGCGCGCACAACACGAGTAGTTGGTGAGCAAGCTAGGCCCTGGTCCCCCTGTGGACTGTCGCGCCAACAATTATTATTATCATAGAAATGAATTCAAAAGGATATGAAACGGTCCTTACTCCGAAATTCTAATAAAATGCATTCTTAGTTTGGTATCACAGAAGTATGCTTACATGATGGCGCAAAAGTCCACACGGGGACCCGGGAGAAGCTTCTTCAGCAACAACTCATGTTACGGGTACTATTGCTCTCTCACAAATAAACAAAATATTCAGTTCATCCCCGACGACGAAAAGGGAAACTTATAGACAAACAGTCCTCTTAGCGTGTTGTAAGACACCCGAAAGTGATGGTGCGGTAAAAAATATGGGTGTTCAGTAAATGAATCGAGCCTGGGAGTTTGTTCAAACGGACATCGCACTGTACCAACTACGCCACGGAAGACACATGTGCAGGTACCTCACAAAAATCATGTGAGTATTGTAATGTGCTATTGCTTTCTTTGACCACATTTCAGGGGCAATAAAGGAGTCATAAATCAATGTGAACATATGTTGAAATAATATTTATAGCTGCGTAGTGTATTTCCTTGGTCCCTGAATTTGGTTTTGATCTCAACAATATTTAAACCACGAATCATTTACACCCCCCAACACTTAAACAAGTTGCGTAGGAAGCGTACAGTATACCAAACCAAAACGTATTTCGGAATTGGAACATCACTATCAACTATAAGGTGTCACCTCAATGCCTGTGACCAACCGGCAACAATAGGTTAATAGCAAGTTCATAGAGACAACCTTTCCACTGCATACTGTCGGTTTGACCCGTCAGCAGCAACCATAACCACAGACAAATCGAACGGCCTTCGACATGGAATACCAATCAACGCCCTTTCAGGGATTACGACGTTTGAATGTGTCATATCCGGCCGACTTCATCGGGACCTGAACCGCCTGAACCGCCTGAACCGCCTGAACCGCCTGAACCCCAAACCCCATTGGCTCCTGTGTGCACACCCACTGCACATGAAAGGATAATGGAACGACAAATTGATATAAAGGGAAACCCATCAGAGTCTTAACCATGTGTTAGAGGGCCTACAGCTAGCACAGCTATTCTTCGGTAAGACACTTTGCTCGCCTGCCTTAATTTCAGGAGTGAACTGTTGGGCATTTGTGTCAATTACAGAGTTGTGCGCTTCCCCTCTGTCAAACAGATGCCTGCTTTTCGTATTGTTCGCAAAAAGTTTTCTCATTAAATGACAATGAGAGACCTAGAATGGGTTGAATCACAGCACATGGGACGTCTGCAAATGATGTATGTTCACGTTCATCCATAGATCGGCCCTTCCCAGGTCCTGTGAATACTATTAAGGAAATATCTGCCATATAATCGGTAGCGAACGAATCCAACTACCGGCATTGAAACGTGTCTTCTAGCACCTGAGACAATTGTGCCTCGTCGGTGAGAATGTTGTTGAATTCATTCTCAGGTCCCAGTGCTATCGAAAGAACACAGCTGGGAGCTAATAGTTGGCCCTCCTCCATTCATGTGTCCAAGTGTACTTTTTATCAAGTATTCGTTGTGGAATGAGGAACTGTGACGTGATTTGTCTGCAGTTGACGGACAAAATGGAATCCCTGACTGTTTGAACATTGGCAGAGTGTTAATGGAGTGGAGGTGCCTTGTCCGGGGCAACACAATGCCTATTCAAGGAAATAAATTTGAGTAAATACATTACTCTGAACGTGATGATCTGTTTGTTTGCTATGATGTTGTGCTAGAAGATGGGATTTTATTTGAACTGGGGGGACGATACAGTTGTGGGCTTGGGGGGGTAATGCAATTGCTGGACTGACCATTTTGTGGAGATTAGCATCCTAACAAGGAGATTATTTGTTCCTTAAGCAATTGTGCGATGAGGTGAGAATGTTCACGCACAACAGGTTAAATGCTTTAAATGAAGATTTAATTTGAAGATTTAAACTGAAGCAAGTTAAATCATTTTGTGTTTTTCGGTAGTTAAACAATTTATGTTAAAGCTTTACAAAACGTAGCTCATAATATTTGATTCGCATGTCTGCGTTTTCATTTCGCAACGGATTCGGGCATTATTCTGGTTCTACAGTCCGGAGTGCCTCCCCAGCCAGCACGATCTTTCGCTAGCTGCCTCCAATTACTTACTCCAAGTTGGTTCAGGTCCTTCTCCACTTTTGTGCGCCACCTTAGCCTAGGCTACTCTCTGTTGCCTTGTCCCAATGGCTCTGATTCGAAGACCTTTCGGGCCGGAACAGTGGTGTCCATACGCTCTACTTGGCGTATCTTAAGCGTTGTATCCGAGACGCTTGACCAGGCACAAATGATATGTCGCTGTTCAGCCCATAGAGTTCGTCATTATATCTTCTCCTCCAGATGCCATCAGCGCAAATAGGACCGAAAATCGCACGCAAAACTTTTCTCTTTAACACTTAATCAATTAGATATTGATATTCTGTGAAGAAAATCAGTGGCCTTGGCAGCTTAAATCGAAGAAAGCTCAATCGCGTACGGTCAGTTGTATTCTAATAGATGCAGTAGAAGTAGCTCAGAGCGTGCATTAAATTCAAACATTTAAATTAGGTTGTTCATAAGGATCAAAGTTTACCAAAATTGAGAATACCCATCACGGTTAATATCGTCATATCGAATGTACCATTGAAGTGAATCTTGTTTACAAATACAGCCACTTTATATATCATAGCTTTGTGGACCTTAACCTCAAATTACGACCGCTTTCAAGGAGCCTGATATTTTGCCAGATTTCAGATTCAATTGCATTTATCACTGAGTGTTCCTTTTGAGTCGCGATCTTTGATTACTTATCCTCGACTCGGTTGAAGCATTGGTGTCCATCGGCTGATAAAATAGCCATCACATTGTTTGATTCTGCCTGTGTCATTGATATTGAAAAGTAAAATTATAGTAAATTTATCCGCTTTTGCCAAACCTCATTGTAATGCCATTTAGCCCCAATTTTTTGTCATATTTCTTCTCCTTTATGTGTCTCCACAGTCTGAAGTAAACCAAAGCCCATCGCTTCGACTTGGTTGGGCTCTCCACTTATGTGCGATATCTTTTCTGTGGAACGTCCCTCAGAAAACTCATTAGTTCGGAGTCTGTTTTAGCTAGTGGCTATATGCTTCATATTGTTAGTCATCTTAGGCGCTGAATCCGACGCTAAACTCACTCTACAGCCCAAACAGATCGCGCGTGACGCGTTGAACAACTCGCAAATCTTATGCTCGGTACTTCGTTTTGACCTTATTCAAGGTTAAATCCATATTGGTCGCCGTCGCTACAATTCGAGTTCACCTCAACCTTCTTGTTAACCTTTGTTGAAAATAAAGGTCTGGTGAGATCAGTATTGACTTTGATGCAGTAGCGAGAGTTCTACGCATAACGAATTTGTGAGAAATGTATCCTAACTGTCATAAACAAGCATGGCTAGGTATAGATTCTCACCAAACACCTCTTCGTTTTTTTGTGTTTTGTGCTCTTGTTTCCTTTTTGTTTTTGGTTTGTTTTTTTTTTCTTATTTTTTTTTTTTAGGATCTGCCGTACAGTGGTCAATAAGAGCGCACTGATAAGGAATAAGGTTTAGTCCTTGCACACACAGCGGCGAAGATCTTATAACCGAAGTTTAAAAGACAAATCCCTTAGTTGTCGTCTCAGTTGAAGGCGTTTCCTTTCGTATGAATCAGGAAACGACAAATGAGATTCCACTTGTACTGTTCTTGATCTTCTCCGATTACATCTACCTGCCTTAAAGACATCTGCAAACAACCCTTGTGCACTAGCACATTCTACAGCATTTCCGTCCTCATACCCGTTCAACAATCCGCAGAAATTCTTCCAAACTCTCAGCGTTAAATGCGACTTTATTATGAGTCTCCACCTCTTTCTTTCTTTTTTTTTTGTTTTTGTTGGAGGTTGGTATAAACTACTATGGAGCGCTCAGACTCAAATACTAGTCCCTTGTACTACCAGGCCGTAACCTTCATTTAATGTAATTTCTTGGTTTTCCGAAGAAAAACCAAGATGCGCTTCTAGGATATAAAACTTAGGTTTTCAGTTCCCACCACATCAGCGCCAAATAACCGCCACCTGATACGAGCGAAAGCAGGACACTGACAGAGGAAGTGCTCTGAAGTGTCTTCACCTTCTCCACAGGCGTCGCAAAATGTGACATCACTAAGCCCAAGCCGAATCAGGTGTATAGCGATAATAAAGTGTCCCTTAAGTACGCCGACAAGTCGTCTGCACTCGTTTCTGTCTAGAGATAGCAGAAAAGACGCGGATTTCTTGTTGACGTTTGGGAGCATACTCTTGGTCACCCTGCATCCTGGAGAGTCATGCCATCTCTGGTTGTGCTGTAGAGAGACCCAACCATCCGCGGATGCCCTGACCAGGGGCGCGGGTAGTCCCAAGATGGGTTCGGGCCCTCGTTCTCGTTCCTCGTTTATCGGCAGTCTCGTTTCCCAGGATCCCGTGATGACCCGGGATCCAGACAATTCTAAGCGAATTCAGCCTGCCGACCAAATTAAGGGAAGACTTGCATTCTTGAACTATCTTGGAAGTAGTTAAAGGGTTGAGTAAGGTCTTGAGCAAAGCTTGACTGTCGCTACAGACGCAGATACTTCTTCCCTTCCACATATTCCACCACCACAATATAGTTGGTGGCCATTAGGATGTCGAAGGCTTCTGCCTGGAAGACCGACGCGAAAATACCTAAGGAGGTGTGAAGTCTGACGTTGTCGTTTTCCACGAAGGCACCAGCTCCAGAACCCTCCGCCGCCTTGGGGCCGTCCGTGAAAATCCCTGTACATTCCTCTCCCCGTTTCAGTTTCTGGCCACAGCAAGTCCAGGACACGGGGAAAGTCGCGACCTCGCATCAGACGGCATGTCCATGAGAGTAGTATCATAGGAGATGCGGTGTGCGAGGTCATCAAAGCTGGAGTGCGAGTGGAACCAAAGACCTCTTCGAAATTGCTAATAACGCTCTTTATGGTTTTTTTAAGATTCCTCAATTTTTCATTCGACAAAAAACATATAAACATATAAACATAACATATATAGTCTTCTTGTGGACAATTTAGTCACGCCATTAAACATGGATTCATGAAAAATTTTCATTAATTGTTGTTACGAATGTAGTGCTAATGTTCTTTCAAAAAAATCTAAAGAATATGGAACCATGGAAATTATTTTAATGCAATATGAGCAAATCTCACAAATAAACAACGGCTTTGCTTTCGTGGCGTGGTGAAATATTTGATGTTTGCTCCATAATTTTCAAAAAAAGTCTTTATTCACCACGTTTCGTATATAAACGTCAAATTCGCAACAGAATCAGCTGTTAATTAACTTGTAAATTTGTACAACAGATTTCCCATTCATTTTTTATTCATACAAAACCACCTCAATCTCGTTCGTTACCAAGAAATTTCTTTGACAAAGCCTCACTACTTTCATGCTAAAAACGAGATATGAATGATTCTGTTCACTTCTTGTAAGGACAGCAGACATAACCAACAAGTGAATATCCCTCAAACAATCGAAAAAACAAATGGACATGGCAACATCATGGCCAATCGATATAGAACACACAACTGTCAAAACAACGGAAAGCAACGCAAATATTGGATTAAAACTATTTGTTATTTTTCCGGTTTGCTTTTTTGGAGGAAATAATTTTGAATCAGATACCGGACTGCAAGAAGCAGAATGGACCACCAGCCGTCTCCGAAAACGGTTCCAAGTGTGGGAAGCTTGGACTACATATTTGAAAAGAAAACGAAATACAATAATACCTTGAATTGGTCACTGCCACCTCACGAAGAACTTTTCACAGAGTACTACCAACTGGAAAACTTCCAACAACTAAAGCAGGACTTGAACAATGTCAAGAGCAAACTGAATGACTATGAAACCGAAGAGTGGAGTGCCCACACTAGAAAACAGGATCCTTGTGGTAGGATTCCATGGAAGATTAAGCAAGAAATTCAAGCCGAGTTTGTTACAGTCGCTTGGTGCAAGTTTTTCGAATGCCTACACTCCTACCCACTAGTAAAAAATGAAAATGTCAACTCTTTACATTTGTGTGAGGCACCTGGTGCTTTTATTGCGGCCTTGAATCATTATTTACACTCTAGTTATGACAAAGTAAGTATAAGTAAATTTCTGCAATTGTTTACTATCAGTACACATCAATTAATAAATAGTTCAAGCTGATAAAAAAATGTGTTGCTATTTCAACCTTCTATTGTATTGTGGATTTTTCTTTTAGGTAAATCTGAATTGGCTTGCGACAACATTGAACCCCTACTACGAGGGAAATCCTCTCAACAAAATGATTGTTGACACTCGTTTTATGTTGCATACGCTGGACAACTGGGTTTTTTATGAAGACTTCAGCGGCAACATAATGTGTCGTCAAAGTATAGAGTACATGGCTGAAGAATGTAAACGGAGACTTGGAGAGGTTCATCTTATTACTGCAGATGGATCAGTGGACTGCAAGGACACACCTGACAATCAAGAGGAATACGTGTCAGCGTTACACTTTTCAGAAATATGCGCCGCTCTCCTCATCCTGTCCAAAGGTGGCTCCTTCGTTTTGAAAATGTTTACCCTCTTCGAAGCACTCAGCATCAGCATAATGTTCTTTCTCAATTGTGTATTTGAAGAGGTGCACATCTTTAAGCCGGCCACGTCGAAACGAGGCAATTCTGAAGTATATATAATTTGTTTAAACTACAAGCGGCCGCTCAACATCAAAACATACCTTGACGTAATGCTGGATAAAGTTGGTGCAGCGAATATCTTACCACTATTTCCGAAGCGATACTTCCCAACAGAATTCTGCATCCAACACGAAGTGTACTGCCGCCGCTTCATGCACGAGCAAATTACTGCGATTGAATCAAACATTTATTCGTACAGAGTGCAAAATCGTTGGGAAACGAAAAAATTGCAAGATACATCACAAAAAGTCTGTGAAATGTTCTTCAAAAGGTTCTGTGTTAGAGAAATTCCTCCGGAAAAGATGATATTGCAGAGTCCGATGAGCAAAATTCAGTACGGTGTACGGTGGAGCAATACCATTCAAGGATCTCACACTGAAAGAAAGTGCCAAAAATTCCTATCAAGGGATGAGCAAATATTTATTTTCTGCAGGTTTTTAAATGAAATCGAGAAAACGTTCATATGGGTCTACGACGAGATGGCATCGTTTCAAAAAAGCCAAAATGATTTAATTCCTCTTAAATTGTTTAGAGGAAAATCTGTGGATAAAATCCTCAGCAGTCTCTTTGCTTCCACGGAAGTTTTACAACTTCGCGAGGAAGTCCATGCTCTATTTAAAGAGGATCCCGTATTTCAAGGTGATCCCCGCTGTGAACTGGGGAGCGAAGATAGTCCGCCTTGGACAATATCAATTAAAAATGGTCTATCAACAGGTTTTGCCCAGCAGCAAAAGGCATTTCTGATGAATGTACTAAAAGTTATTCTTGACCACAAGCCAAAGAGGATCAACTTTGTCAATATTCCATTTCTAACACATTACAGTGTTTCTGTTTTACGCTACTTGAGCGCAAATGTGTATGAGACTTGTCGAATGTCAGGCACAAGAGAGATAACTTTGGAAGTTAAGGAATTCGATGAGGAGTCTAAACAAAGGATCACCGACATTTACGAGGCCATTTCAAATAATGAGGACGTACTTTGCTTTGTTGACATTATGCAACTGCATCAAAATCCGTTTTCTAAAACATTAGTTATATTCAATAATCAACTTTTGCTACACAACTACAAAACCATCCTGGGCAGACGATAAGTATCCCTTGATTTTAGTGGACGATGGTTTCTCTCGTTTTGAACGAAATGGATTGCATGGACTGAAGCTAGCACTTGTACTCAGTGCTTTGTTTACTTAATTATTTATATTACAATAAATATGTGATTTAAATTAAAATTTTGAGTAGTTTTATGTTACTGGAGTCTTATGTTTAGAATTGTAGAACAATTCACTGTTGAAAAATGTTACATTTACACAATTTAAAGCAATCATGATATGATTTTGTTTTGAACTCGCTCACAACCAGATTTATTGGAGCCTCTCAATTTATCTAAAGTCAGCGAACGTCTCATTCGTCTTCCTGTTATCTACAGCTGAAAGTGTTTTCGTTCTTCAGTGGGTAACTTATCTATGTAATATTTATTTTAATGTAGCATTTTTTCAATGACTCGTGGCCGCCGTGGCGTAGTGGGTAGATTGCGACACTCACACGCAAAAAGTCTAGGTTTGATTCCCGGCTAAACACCTTCAATTTTTCACGGCACTTCTTTCGAGCTACTGACAACACTCAAAGAGTAATAACTGTCTAAGAAAGCTTCTGAAACTTCGCCACTCGGAGTCAGCAAAAAACTGTAGGTCCCTTCTACTCGTCAGAGAACAGTAGCGCGCACAACACAAGTAGTTAATAAGCAAACTACGCCCTGGTCCTCTGTGGACTTTCGCGCCACACAATTATTTTTTTTCAACGACTTTTGAAGGCAGCCTAAAGTGTCTAGAGAGTGCTGCAAGGCTGGAATATTTATGGCCAGCAAAGTTTCAAATGTTTTGAGGTCTAAATTAAATAAGTAAAAATTCTCTGTAATATCGTTGCCTATTTCAAAGTACATCACGAGATGTTTTAACAGCAGTGGATTAAGTGGCATAGGGTGTTCACACAAATCAATTGGGAGGTGGAAACTTCTCATCTCGAGTAATAAACGTTGGGAAGCACTCTATATACCGCCAAATTATATTCTAAGCGATTAATTGTGTTAGGGAAGAAGACTTACTAAAAAAAGAAAAGGTTATATAAATACTTGGGTTGGTAATGCATAAAAAGCGCCTGAAACAGGTCAGACGATGAAGTGACTTTGTCTACCTTGGTTCCGCAGTAAATACAAACAATTTTCGCTGCTGAAACTGAACACTGCTTCGGACTTAAGTAGAAATCGGGTAATGGAAACCCCTTACGCAAGAAAAAGCCGGTCTGAAAACCTAGTCGTTATTTAAAGTCGCTCAAAAAACTCCTCTTTTCTCTTTTTAAGAAATAACCCACGTGCAACTCTTCAGCTTGGACGTGCTTACGGCATCCACCAATAAAGATTCAATGTGACTCAGAATAGACCATACAGAGCGTTTGAATAACATCGTTCACGAATCAAAGCAATTCAGCAGGAGATAAAACACACAAACTGGATGTGAGAAACCGAAGGCAGCTGAAGAGAACGTCGTGCCAGCTACATATAGTCATATTCTTTGATGGCTGCGTAGCCTCTTCACGAACAATAAGAGCAATCGATTGGCCGCACGAAATCGAAATTTCACATAAAATCTGCAATAAAATAATAGAGTAAAATTTTATTTTTATAAATAAAAAATAATTTTTTATTGTTCCAAAAAATGTTCTTGATAAACTTTTCTTTAAAACTTGTTTTGTTTCTTTTTGATATTTATATGTATACATATATAATTATCTGTACTTTGTTTTGTTATAGTGAAATATACAAATTTTGTAATATAATTTTTTATTGTTTGTATCTTAAAAAAATAATAATCAATAATAACACCCAACAATACAGGTCGATCAAAATAATATAATATAAAATATATATAATAAAAATCTGTAATAATGATAATTATAATAATATGTAAATGTGCATGTTTTAATTTTATTTCTTTAAAAAAATCGTTTCTCTGTTTCTTACGTGTGTTTGTTTTATTTTAGTTTTGCTTTATATAAATTTACTCACTTTATTTACTGTCATCTTACGGCTGTTGCTTATTCTTTTTAAATCAACTTTTGTTGTAAATATATATATATACGTTTTTATATATATGTATATATATAAAAATAACTAAACATTAAAAATTATATAGAAATTTGTCCAAAACTTGAAAATTCGCAATGGAATATGCCTCTAATGTTTCATATACACTCGCTCTATGTATACTCTCTTATAAATTTTGTGTAAATTTAAATATATATATGTATATATATATATGTATATGTTTGATTTTTTGTTTCTCTTCAGTTTTTTGAAAACAAAAAAAAAATAAAAAACAAAATAATAATAACCGTGTTGTAAAACCGAAAGGCAAAAAGAATCGTGTCTGTGTGTTGTGTTGGTTGCTGGCGTATGCCTGTGTATTCACTTAAGAGCTATCAATAAAAGTTTTTTTTTCTAAGAAGTATTTTTCTTTTTTTGTTGTTTCTTTTCATTTTATCTTTACCATTTATTTATAATTTTAATAAAAATTAAAACTTTCTCTTACGCCCCCCTACCACTGAGGGGGTGGGCTATACGGTTGGTGTTTTTGTTTCTCATCTATTTTATAGATTTACGTAGGGAAGGGGTTAGTTTAATATCATCATTCATTTCTTTTTCGTTTAATTTTCTTTCAAAAGCCACAACTAGTCGTTTTTCACTGGGTAGTATACAAGATTAACATCCTGCGGAGGTGGTTGCAGTCCCACATGATGCATATACTCGTTTATTGGTGGCAGAACGGTTTTTGTTTCGTCCCCTTGTTGTTGACCGTAGCCACGTGTGCTAGGCACTGGCTGCGGATCGTAGCCTGTGGGTGGAGTAACCACCGGAACAGGCTGATGATATGATTGGAAGGTGTTCTTTTGTTCAGATATGTCAGTGAGGGTATGATTTGGATAATCATAGGGATGACGCAGTAGACCAGCTGCGTTTGCGTACGAATGGTGTTGCTGTGGTCCTGGTAGTGAGCTATTCTGCTGGGGAGGTGGTGGTGGTGGCAGCAATTCAAAATTGTACTCCATGGGATTATTATTGCCAATTATGTCCAAGTTTGTTAAAATACTTCCTATGTTGTAGTTGTGCGGATCTGCTGGACCCGTTGCCACTACAGGTTGCGTAGTGCTATTGAATGCCATTTGCTGTGGCTGTGGATTCTGTTGCCACATATTCTGAAATTAATTAAAAAAGAATTTAAATCAAAAAATTAACCGAAGGACTACTGCGAAAGATTACTGTACTACGGTGTAGGAAATGCTTCGTAAGTATCTAAAGGACATTTGAATAAACCAGCAAAAGGGAGAAGGGGTAATTCGAGGGAATATCGATAGATTTCCGTTACGTTTATGAGACTTTTATTTAATAGGTGCTTTGTGTGTTCTTCGTCTTTGGCACGGCTGATATTCGTGACAGTATTCGACCGGAAATGTTCGGCTTGATTGTCTTTAAAACTGATGTTACCAAGAAGATGCAACTGGGGTCTAAATTTGGTTTTAAAAAAATTGTCGTTTTCGTCGCATCTTGGTCTTGTATAAATAAATTTAAAGATTTGCAACATCATTCTGGAAAATTCACAATGAACAACCAAAGAACAGTGACAAATTTTGCGAATGAAGAAGCCTTATGTGCGGATAGCGCATATCTTCACAGAAATTTGTCCGATCACCCACATTCCATCGTGTTTGCCACATTTTTTTTTAAGATACACAAAAAACATTTTGCTGTAATAACAGAATAAACAAATATGGCGGTTTTGACCATGACATAGCATGGACCTAAAAAGGTCTAAGGCTTTTTTGCTTTAAATTAAAAGTTTAGCATTTTGCTTGTGTCTGCCATCGTTTTTTAAACAAACAGGACGCATGAAAGTCCCCGCAAAAGGATGCTTTCCTGTATTTGACGCAATTCGTTCACTTAAAATATTTGAGTTACAATAAGCACATCTGTTTACATCTCAGAACTCCTTAATAAAACATGGAACCTACACATCTACAGATTGATATAGAACAGGAAAATTGCTAGTCTTGAAGTGTCTGAATGAAACACTTTATATCTTTCTCGCTCTTTACAAATAGGAGATATGGAAGTGTGGCGGACATGTGAGACAACTGTCATATTGAAATTACAAAGGTTAATAATAATTGTTGGCGCTACAGTCCAAAGGGGGACCAGGGCCTATCTTGCTCATCAACTACTCCTGTTATGCGCGCTACTGTTTTCTCACGAGTAAAAGGGACCTACAGTTTTTTACCGACTCCGAACGGCGAAATTTGAGAAGCTTTCTTAGACAGTTATTACTCTGTGAGTGTTGTCAGCAGCTCGAAAGAGGTGGTGCCGTGAAAAATGCGAAAAAGTGGTGTTGTGCTGGGAGTCGAACCTTCGGCGTGTGAGCGTCGCACTCTACCCACTACGCCACGGCGACCAAAAGTTACGTTTGTAAAAACGATGCGAAAACCCAAAATTGATACTTTTAGTCCTAAACATTAAGATTCCCATTAAAATAAAGATTGTGCATGGATTTCGATACAAAACAGACAGATGTTGAAATGAAGGGAGGGGATGTAATATTAAGTACAAGTTTACCTGGAAGTTTATGATATCAGCGTTCAAAACAGCCTGTTGATCGTGAGTCGCTGAAGCGCCCGACGGCTTCACGCCGCCATTGCCGCCAACAGTATTTGACGGCTGCTGCTGGCCCGTAGAACCAACGTTTAGGCCAAGGCCAAGGAAGTCCGGAGAGTCGACGTGGATGACGGAGTAAAATTTGTTATCTTTTCCATCAAGGCTACCGCCACCATTTGGTCCAGCACCACCACCTATGGCTTGGTTTTGTTGTTGTTGCTGCTGGTGCTGATTGGTGGGATTATTCGCCGTTGGTGTTGGTGTAAAATTCAAACTGCCCCAATCGTTTGGATTCGGAGGCTGCTGCTGAATTGAGGCACATGGGTATTGTTGTTGCTGATGGTGGTGTGAAGATTGCGCTTGTGGTGGTTGCTGTTGCTGTGGCGGAGCCTGCTGGGCCACTGCAACTGGCCCTCCCACTGGCTGGGGAGACTGCTGTGGTGTCAGCTGCGGATGGTGCTGTGGCGACGAGTGTGATGCTTGCTGATGTTGCTGTTGCAGTTGCTGATGCTGCTGTTGATGATGGGGCGATCGCTGATGCTGGCGATGGTGCTGGTGCGGTGATTGCTGATGATGCAATTGATGCTGTTGGTGCAGAATATGATGCGGCGGTGCAAAGTGCGAGTTTTGCTGCTGCTGCTGCTGCTGTTGCTGCAGCTGCTGGTGATGAAGACTCTGATGCTGGGGGCTTTGGGGCGTATGGCTTCGCATGTGTTGCTGATGCTGTTGTTGTTGCTGTTGATATTGATTAATAAGTTGCTGCTGTTGTTGCTGTTGCTGTTGATAAGCCCCCGCCGTGGCTTGATCGAAATGAAACTGTGTTTCAGCACCCGGATTAAAGCTGTTTAGACGCACAATTAGATTGTTGTCCGCATTTGGTGTTAAGCGATGCAGCAATTGTTGCTGCTGTTGCTGTTGATGGTGTTGCTGCGCCTGTTGCTGTTGTTGCAACGGCTGCGGCGGGGGTGTTGGTTGATTGCACTGTTGTCCAAGCAGATTTTCTGCATTAAAGCTGTGATTATACATGGAATTCTGAGGTTCCCCTCCTCCCAATTGATGCGATATTGATGAATTATTGCTGCTATTACTATTCGAGTTCGCATACGGTTGTTGGTGATGCTGTTGCTGCTGCTGTTGTTGCTGCTGCTGCTGTTGTTGCTGGGATTGCAACGGTTGCGATTGCTGCTGCTGCTGCTGTTGTTGCTGTTGTTGCTGCTGTTGCTGCTGAGACTGCTGTGGCTGCGGTTGAAGCTGTTGCTGGGGCAATTGTTGCTGTTCTTTTGATGATTGTTGAATTGTACTCGTAGGCATTGGTGTAGGGGTATTTGTAACTACAATTGCTTTCTGTTGCTTTGGTTTGCTCGAATTCGATTTTTTCGGCATTTTAGCCGGCGGTGGTCCCGGTATATCCATCGGAATCAATTCTATTACATTCAAAAGTTAAAAAACGTTCAATATACCACAGAAAAACGCAATTACCTTCATCGCTTTTTGCGAAGCGCTTAACCTTTTTTGGCGACGGTTGATTTCCGTGCACCGTTTGCTTATGACGCACAAGATGGGTCTTCCACTTAAAAGTCTGCGGGAAGGGTCGTTATAAAGTTTGGAAATTGAGCTAGGGTAACTTGGTATTTACCTGTTCACAGTAACAGCAACTATGCGGCCTCTCTTCAGAATGTGATGGCAAATGACGCTGCAGGGACTTTGCCGAACCAAATCGCTTTCCACACAAGGGACACTTGCATTCAGACGCGTCTGTGTGAGCATTGCTACAATGGTCCTTCAACGCCGGGTACGTAAAGTACGATGATCCGCACAAGTCGCAGACGTATGTTCGCTTTATTTCCGTGTGTAGTTGAACATGGCGCTCCAGGTTTGCCTTCAACGTGAAGCGGTTTTGACATATGTGGCACTCGAAAAAGTTATCCTTTTTGTGTACTCTGATTATGTGCTGATAAAGGGCGTTTTTTGAGGGGAACTCCGCCCCGCAAACCTCACAAATAGCTCCGTCCGCTTTGTGTCCCGTGTCCTCTAAATGCTGCTGGTGCAGCTTCTTATGGGGAAACTTCTGACCACATTCTACACATGAGTACGCTAAAAACAAAAATATAAACATTAGACTCGTAATCGAGGAGCGAGTTACCAAGAAGAGTCTGGACGAAACTCTTGAAGAAATTTACACTTAACCACTCACTTTTGAACTCCTTTTTGTTGTGAGATTCGACATGGGCGTGGAACTGTTGACGACGGGAATATGATTCGCCGCATGTTTCGCAAACGAATGGAAATTCCTTGGCGTGCACCGTGCGGTTATGATTGATTATTTCCTAAAGGGAGTCGAAATTGATGACTTAAAAAGCAAATTGGATTGACAGGCATCAACTCACCTCTAATGAATGACCATTGGGTTTCCCACAGTCGTGGCAAAATCCAGGATGTATCTTGTAATGGTCAAGAAGAGACTTTCGCTTCCTGTACGATTTCGGGCAAAGTAGACAATTGTAACTGGGTTTTGCCTTCTTGCCACCAGACTCCACAGACGATGATTGTCCCGTCGAATTGCTCCCATTGCCCATGTCCATCGATGTCGACTCCTTTGGTTCTTGGTTGTTTAGTAGCACATGTTGCGACTGTGTCTGCTGCTGCATCATCAGCATTTGCTCTGGTTGATTCGAGTTCTGCTCGAATTGATGACGCAGCATTTGTTGTTGATGCTGGTCGTAGAACTGCTGCTCCTGCAGCATCATATGAGTCTGCGGCTGCTGATTTTCCATCGACAACAAGTCAATATCGTCCTCTTCAATACTGTTTAGAATTGAGCCGGACATGCTGTTTGTGTCCATGCCGACGGCCGTTAAATTAGTAGCATCTTCGGAGCTTTCCTCAGTATTTGTCGTTTGGCTGTTGTCCTCGAGATTCTGGTGCCTATGATGCTGAAGGCGATGGTGATGGTAGTCGGACGAACCGAATTCGTTCAGACTATTATTACTATTGTATTCCTTAGACATAAGCACAGACATTCCGTTTAAATTAGTATTATTGTTGTTATTGTTTAGCATTAGTTTAGTACTATTGTAGGTAGGTTGATGTTGCTCAAGTTGATCTGCAGAGATTCCATTTGTTGATTCGTCGGCATTCGAGCTGTTCTTGGTTGACTGGAGGTCACTGAGCGATGGGTATTCGGGTTCTGGTTTTGGTGGTGGTGGAGGCGCCGGTAGCGCTCTTCGTGGTGGCTTGATTCCGTCAATTCGGCCAGTCAGGATAAAATTCTTATAGATTTCTTTTAGAAAAGGCTTGTGATGGTGATTTAAAGCGATTTTTATTCTACAACGAAATTGCTCTTTGAACGATTTAATACTAATCTCCCCGTCGCGCTGGTTGTAGTGAATTGTTATTGAGGAGTCCGGATGAAATGTAAATCCGCCACTTAGCCTGCTCAGTGGATTGGTGCGTTTCAAACGCAAACCTCGGTCAGAAATGTTGGCTAAGGAGACATTATCACTTCGCTCTTCCGCTCCAATATTGTGCATACGATTCGGTATGCCGATAATTGAAGAGGGGATCAGATCCAGTGGATCGGTAAGACTTTGAAAATGTGCATTAAATGGCATACGCACCATTGCCGCGCTCTCGTCCTCATGCAGCTTAAGTAACGATGAAGACGACGAGGAGTCCATACGATGCATTTGATGATGCCGTTGCATGCGATGCTGTTGTGGGCTACTGCTACTCTCATCATCATCATCCAAATCATCGTCGTCCTCCCCATCGATATCGTCGTCATCGTCGATGCACATAAATTCTTCCTTGCAGAGGATTTTTTCGAAATTTTGATTTAGATCTGTAGCTGTGCTACTGTTGCTATTGCTACTAACTGCATCTGCGTTACGCACCCCGTCGATACTGTTTGATTTTTCTTCTTTCTTCACACTAAACAATTTTACGGCATCTTCGGTTTTAATTGAATTTGCTAGTGTGCTGGCGCAAAAATTTTGCCGAACTTGTTCATACAAATCGGAATATTTTTCACGAACTGATTCAACAAAGTAATGAATGGCCTCACTTCGTTGCGGGGCGTTAAGAAATTGAAGAACTCCTAAAGCGCTGTCAACCTGTTAATAGAGCGAAAGAAAATTAGTGGCGATCTGTGAAATAAATTTTTGCATAAAATGAAAAAATACACGACACCATCTTAGGCCCTAAAATATTGATTGGAGAGAGGACATTTTTCGCAAATTCAACCGTGGATTTATTTCTCCTTATTTCAAGAAAGACATTTTTGTAGACTGGGCCAGAACCTTCATAGTTGTCTTCAAATTGAATAAGAAAGTATTTATCCTTTATAAGGGCCCTTGGTGGCAGCCAGGGGACACTATAGTGACCAGAATCTGATAAGAATAATGCATGTTATGGACGTGTATCACTTGGTTAGTTCTGATTCGAAAAGGACATCGATAGGCCTTACGCTGCACTGTAAATGATCATTCTGACGTGGAAATAAATATAATAGAGATCACAGAGTGGACCGCAGAAACCTTGTAACCCAATTCACATATCACAGTTCTTAAACTGCAACCAAATTAGAAACTATTGCTTAATATCAGACAATCATATCCCATTTCCCGAATTGGGACTTCCAATGTCAACCCAGATCACTGCTTACATAGATCGGAAAAATCAAATCTGACAGCACCGCACACACTTTTCTGGCATCACGCTCTCCCCGTAAGCAATGACATTAGATCATTTCTATGCATGCACATCAGAAGGTTAAGTAATATTTCCCAGAATAATATATATAGAAAAGACCAGGCGCGCGGGAGACATCAGTATTATCATCATTACAATCACTCCTCTTCACACATCCCAGTTACGGGTCTAATTCCACATAATCTAAATTACAACTTGCCACACCAAGTCAAACCTTCAGTGTTGACTTCACAACTCCACTTGTACATAACAAGTTGCGCGCTGAGTAAAAAAAATATTTTCTCTCTAATACAGGAAAAATTACGAAAACCAAAAACAAATAAATCACTCAAAACAACAAAAATACATTCAATTATTTAATGTTGTCACCTCGAACCCATTCCTCCAGTTCCAGAGGATACACAAATACATTAATATTTGAAAACATTTCTTGGCCACCAGAGATAGAGAACGACGAGCGAACGAACGAAACTGAGGCAGAAAAAAAAATAATAATCGTGGGTGAGCGCCCTTATTGCATCTGCTAAAATTTTCAACACAAATTCTAATTTCCCGCTAATGGGGAGCGTATTCTCGACACCCAATAGCGCTCCAAATTGAAAAAATTAATATCCAACATTTACCAGCAACTTAAATTCCAATTGTGCACTCTTGTTATCCATTTTGGTTGCATTTGGATTATGTTTATGTTTTGTCGTCGCGTTTTTCCTCGCAATTTATTGGTTCTGACGGCGCTGTTTTCTCGACGTAATTGCACTCAGTACACAAGGAATTTATTTTTGAATATGCTGTTGATATTTTTACGCGAGGAAACTCAACGAAAAATGCAGAAAATTGAAAAAATTGATTTGGACTTTTTGAGAATTATTTCTCTCCCTCAACCTTTTTTTTCTTCACTCTCCTTCCACTACTACTGCTTTTGACAATTTTGAAGTTTGGTAGCTGTCAAATAAAAAATGGAAGAATTTGAGTTTTTTTGTCGTTTGATTTTTGGGATGTGTGAGTGTGGGGTTGCGTATATGGATGGGAAATTGTGGGATGGTGTGTGATTGGTGAGAGTCATTTTGAGAGTGTGTTAGTTGTGTGTGAGGGAATTTTGTTGAAACTTTTCGTTGGAGCATGTTGGCAATGATTATGCCCTGCAATACGTTCCAATTTGCTAAGAAAATGGCGGATGGAATGTATGGTGTGCGACTTGGATAGATAAGATTCACGCGTCTTATTTGGAAATTTTGTAATAGAAATGTACATGCAGTGAGTTCAAAGAGTATCTGGAGGAATTTTGTAAAGCATCTCATTGGATATCCAATAGGATTTGAGTTTACAAGGTGTATTTGCATGAATATATTACAAATCGTATAAAAGAGTAAACGTCGGTTACTCACTCTCAGTATTTCGTAAAGCCCATTTATATGTTTAATTTCAAATCCTCTCACAAAAAAATTTCAATTGTTTGCCTGGCCTTGGCTTATCATGTTGTTTACAAACGAATGTAGAACGTTTACTTCAACAAAATCTCCCTTTCCACTCACACTGCTCGCTCTGTAAACTAAACACAACTTTACACTTCTGTCTCTAACGAAATATGCACAAAATACTGAAAGAATTTGTATAGTACCATGTAGTATATTTATTTCTCATGACGCCATTGAAAACGATTGAAATTAAATACAATTAAAAAAGAAACATTGGAAAATTCCCTCATCCCCTCTCGCTTCGTTTGACTCGGTTCTTAGTCCCTTTAAGAAGACGAAGCAGCCGCCGCAGCAGCATCCTTCTTTGCCTGTCCAGCTTCGGCTTCTAGTTTCTGGAACTTCTGGATCAACTCCTCTACTTCGGTGTTCTTGAGGATTTTGATCACAGTCTTGTCGTTCACTCGCTGCAAAGTGGCCATCTCCACCTTGTCGGACGTTAATTTGTTTGTGTCCAATGTTTTGCTTAACACTTTAATTGCGAGATCCTGTGCTCGTGACAATGTGACTTTTTCGTTCTCACTGATCTCTTGCTTCAGCATTGAGACAGCCGCTCCGAAGTTGTGTCCTATACATGTAGCCTTCCAGCCACCGTAGTTACCACTGGGATCCGATTGATACAACTGATAGCCATAGTGCTTGTCCCAACCCATGTAGAGGATAGAAACACCGAAGGGTCGCTTTCCACCGTATTGAGTGTAGGCCTGCTTTATGTCGCACAAATGCGAAACAAGCTGTTCACAAGGCATGGACTCACCATAATTGTACAAATAGCGCTGAGAAATCACTCTTAGTTCGTTGGTGAGTACATTTGCATCAGATGTTATTCCAGCAACTGAACATGCCATATCACTTCAAAGAAAAAATAGTTATATTTCTATTCTCATTGTCGGTGTCATAAGATTCTCACTTGTTCAGTTTGTAGATTTTCTCTGAGAAAATCGCTCCATCTAAAAGCTTGTTGGTGTTACGACGTTCTGCAGCTAGAAGTATACCATCCTCTGCCAAAATACCGAGACAGGTACCGGCATGGGAGATGGCTTCCATAGCGTACTCAACCTGGTAAAGGCGACCTGAATGTGTTCAAAGAATAATTAATTGTTATAAATTCAAATTTTTGATTTTGCTTTTGATTACAGTTTACCTTCTGGAGAGAATATTGTTGTACGAGAATCATAACGTCGGGCCTGAAATTACAAATACATGAATTAAAACAATTCTGACAGATGACCAAGCATTTTGACGAACAAAGCCATCATAACCTGTGGGCAGGTTGCCGAATAAAACATTTTTTCCTACATCTTACAGCCTTTATTACTTGGGCTGAAGGAGATTCTCCCTTGACTTACCATTTTAAACGATTTTTGAAATTAGTTATGTAGTAACAATAGAAAAAAATAACACCGGTGAACTATAGCAGGTTCCAAAGAAATTCGCAACTTGAGTACAAGACGAAGCGGATTCGGATTTTACTTGTCATCGCTCTGTGACAGCTGCAGTGCTGCCAAAATTATTTTGAAGTATGAAGGCAGTACAGGTTCATATCGATTAAGGTTGAAACTACACTGAGGTTAATTCTTTCAATCATACATATATTACTTGTTGATAAAGCGAATTAATATCACTTTGAAGAAATTCGGATGAAGATATAATTTTTGCGGAATGCCGTTGTCCTTGATCAGAGCTCGTTCGTTGTGGTATGAAGTTATTCTGTTGTCTTTGCGTATTACATATTAGGTGTGTTCCCGAAACAAAAACACAAAATAGTGCAAAACAACGCAAACTAACTCTAAGTTAGTTCCCGTATATCGAACAACTAGGTTTTATGTCAAATGAGCGTTATCTCTTAAAAATTAACACAAGAGATTAAGTCCGTTCCAATTCACTTGTGCACAGAAATTCGTAGCAGAGTATTTTGGGTGAAAACCTCTCTTGGAGCGACTAACTCCGCCGAAACTTATGAAATTACTTTTCATAGAAATTCGTAGAATTATCGAACTGTTAACAAAATTAAATGTAAACAGCTATCATTTATACATAATAAATGTCAGAAGTTTTTTTTTATTTTCAATTTGATAGTCATCAGCTTCCCACAAAATTTTTTCTCTTCAGAAATTCGTATTGACGGGAGCTCTCTCATTAGAGCGTAACTATCTACGACAAAATCAGCAAATGGAACACTTTTTGACATTTTTTAGGCGAATTTCGGAGGCATTCGCTGCTTTGCAGAGCAATTGGAACATACCTATTTTTTGGGTAGGCTGTTGGTTTTCTGCCAAATAAATTGGTGTCCGTACAGAGATAAGGGACCATTGGCCCATTATCTCTATATATTTGTCTCAATTTTTTTTGTTTTTGTTTTCTGTAGCGAAAAAGTGAATTTGACATTTCTTAATGACATGCTACAAATTTGGTTTATGGTAGATGCGTTCCTGTACTTTGCCTATTTCTGAGAGAGATTTACCTCCACTCTTTCACAAATGACAGACTTCAGAAATTGGCACAGGAAGTACTGTAATGAAACTTTTGTAAATTGTATCTAGGAAAATTACACGTATAATATACCAAGTATAGAATTTACTCATTCTTCAGAAACAGCAGTTCTCTGGCAATGTGTCAAATATTTCTATACAGAATTCAATTACAGAATCTTTTGATAAATAACGGCTTAAGGACACAATATTTTCAAGAGTCTGATATCTGTTTTGTTTATTTACTTAAAAAAATATTCACGTGCACTTGTCTCGAAGAATAAACTGCTCCTCCTAGTAATGCTCCTTTTTCCTCCTTCAAGGCTTTCCTCCCTATGTCTCATTTCTTGTTACAAGAATCCTTTTAGCTGCTTATACTGAATAAGAAAAAAAGCGTTCCTATATCCTTACTGTTCTGTAAGTTCTTGCTGTTGGCTAGCTTTGCTTCTGCATAATTTTATTTACTTTTCAAACATGAACGAAGTTATCCTGGTAATTGCGTCGGTGGTTTGGGGGATCGTTTGATCTTTCATTACCAAAATATGTTCATTTATACTCGTAAGGTTTTTTTTTTTTGTACATATTGTTGGTTCATTACAGGGAAGATTTGGAATTGGAAGTATAAGAAATCAATTAAATTCCTCCGAGAACCTTCCCCTTACATGTGAAATGGTATTTCAAATATTCAGAATGCACATACTTGGTTTAATTTTTTTTAATAAAAACACATTTTTATTACAATTTCCTAAAAGATAAACGTAAAAAAGGTATCTATGTTAACTAAGGTGGCTATTCCGTAATCAGTTCGTCAGTTGAATGTGAATAGGATTCGTAAATTCGATGTGATCGTTCGATAAAGCATCATCTGCAATGTGCAAAACAACAATGAGCATCTTGAAAGTGTTACTCAATCTACTGTCTTACCCGGAGGACTCCCTGCTTCGTCATTAAGACTATTGATAATGTTGTTGATAAAATCTTGCGTAAGAGTTTCTGTAATATTAACAGGCGCATAGTGAGCAAAGCTTCTTCGCTTTCGGCGGTATTCAGTGGCAGTGATGTCACGTCTATTTCTAAAGAGTGCTAAACGTATATGTGATTGCGTCAAAGCGATGTTGTTCGCTCCAAATTCAAGGCATTTCCCATTGACGCAGTATCGCTCCTCTGTAACCGAACATTTGGTGCCGAGGGGGAAATGCCCATAGTTTCCATTAACTATATAGAAGCGATGCTGGAGCACCTCATCCTGGCAGGCTACTCGACAACTCCGATCTGGGTCGTAAACACTTGGAGAGATCTGCATTCCGTACCCGGAGAGTCCGCGAACTTTTAGTTTGTACCGCGAACAGGTTGTCTCAGCGAAGTCGGTCGTCGTTTGGAGACGATCACAAGGCTAGAACAGGATAACCATGATTACGTGTCTGAAGAGTGATTTGTCAGGCCTTACCTTCACGTGGTGCGTGCACAATTGAATGCTGTTGACTCGGTGTTTCTTTGAGGAAATAACCTGCACTCCTTTGGACTTCTCCATGCAACTTGAGTGACAGCCTGACTTGACTTCCCACTCAGTTTCGGCAGATGTACTCTCCTTCAAACTCATTGGATATTTCCACTGGTTTCGATAGGGATCCTGCTTCCACTTGCTAGATGTGTGGAAGTTTCTGCCTAGAACTTCTGGAAAGAAATACGCTGCTTAAGGCAAAAAGGCGGGGCAGTTGGAATTACAAACCATTTTCATATTTGCTTCGGATTGGTACACCACCGCCTCGATAATTTTTTAGATTTCGATTTTCGTCTGAGTTTTTGTTCACGTTGTTCCACTTCCTGGACTCCTCTTCAGCTATTCCCTGTTTCGGACAATAGTAAGGGTCTATCTTGAAATAGTTCTTCGTTGAGTTTTCACAAGAGAATCTCTCGCAACGGCCGTCAACACAGTAGGAGGTGTCATCGAAGTTGTAATCCTTCGAGCGGCATGTGGTTCCATGGGGGAAGATCCAGTTGCGAGACTTTGTCCCGTTTGTCTTGGTTTTACAAAAGACTTTACATGATTCCTCTGTAAACATTCCATGAGCATTAAGTGTATCTAGGAGCCGGTTTTTTTTACTTACCAGCGTCGCCAACAATTTGGAGACCTTCACCCGTAAGATCAGGATCAAATTTCTGCGCTCGCGCGCATATGTAGGTGGCATGTTCCTCAATCGTGGTTTTAGCAACCTTGAAACACTGCTTGGCAGAGCAAGATTCATATTTCTTGTCCCTCCCTTGACATCTTCGGCCGTGATCTAAGCAAGTCCTTACGTATGTCTTCAACCCAGTACTTCCTTCTCGCAGACGCCCCGACGAACCATAAAGGCACCCAGAATCGCAGTCGCTCGCATTGCCCCATTCATTCCACACAGACGGCTAAGAGAAGTATTTGCTCATATTTCAACTTTTCAACTGATCCATCCTGGACACTCACCTTATTGGAGTTGTATCCTTGCGTCAAATGAGCAGCCTTGCTGCTGCTCTCCAACAACATTGTTTTCTCGCTCTGCTTTCCGACAGTGACGGCCCGTGGTGCAGAGTGTAAGCCCATTAAAGTCGCTTTCATAACGCACACTCCACTGTGACACCACTAAAAAGGGAAACATTTTGTGAATCCCTCACAAGCAGTAAACTGAGTCTCACGCTAACCATCATCTCGCCGCATTCAGTTCCCTCCAGAGCAGGATGGGACGTCCAGGTATACCTGTCACGCTGGCAGTGCAAGTCTCGGCAGATGTCCGAGATGATTTGGTTCCGTGACCGAACACTATCCTTTCCATACTTAAGCATGCACTGCTGGTCCGCGTCGAAACGTTGCCCTGGCAGCATGCCCCCGGCGGCATGATCGTATCCGCTGTTGAATTTTCCCCGATTATAAAGACATTTCGATTGGCTGGATCTGGTGACGTTTGACTGTTAAATTTTGACACATAAAACAAAACTTGGGAAATGCTTACTCCAGAAATTTTCTCAGGTATGTCCGACTGCATTTTGACCAAGTGATCTTCCCGCTTCCCAGGGTTGGTGACATTATGTATAAACTCGGATCGCAACTGTTTTCGTTTGTGTCGTGACGCATTCCCAAACTGCCAAGAGAACAGAAATTTTGTAAGTTCTGAGTAGTTACTCAAGTTGTTCGGTATTTTGAAAATTCATCTTACTTGTGACCGATTTCGTGAGCCACCACAAAGACGCTCTCGAAGTGTTTTCCCTCGTTGATTGTACAAGACGACGTTGTTGTGCACATGCCTGCAACTGGAGCAAGTCCCACAACTTGGTTGCTCATTTGACCGCTTTTACCAATCACATACAAGTCCAGGCCTGTGGAAGAAGCTAAAGTCAGACAGAAGTTCAGACACTGGTTGTCCCGGATTATCACCAGTCAATATGACAGCATGGTCATAGTGCAACCTATCAGCATCCGAGGGTGGGTTCAAATTCCGTTGCCACATGCAGAAGTTATTCAAGTAGACGTCTATATCGCTCGACTGCCGAAGCTCCGTAGGATGTGGATTCAAGATCTCCAGACGCTTCAATACAAAATTGATCTTGTGCCCCAGCGAGGGGTGATTGTACAGCAGTTGAACCCCGTTGATCATGGCCAGAACAAATCGAATCAAATGCGACTCGGTGTTGCTGGGAAAGTTCTTCTTCATGTGCACGAACAGGTCCCGATCCACGAAAATTGCAGTCTCAATGTGCAGATCCTTCGGGTTCTCCCACTGTGCGCCGCCCAGCTGTCGCTTGCGACGTCGTCTTCGAATGTGATTGCCCCTGCCCGACTTTCGCAAACGATGCTGCCCGTATCTATTGCGGTGGGAGCTCCTCTCATGCGCAAGTGATGGCTCCCTTCGTGGCTCATTAAACGCCTCCTTCTGAGGCTCAAACTGAACCGCAGCAGGGATGTCAACATCTGAGTGTAATCCGCCATTAAACTCGACAATTACATGATTCCCCGAACCGAAGCGCTCCGGCAGTGGATGGACCAGGTAATGTGTGGAGTTGTGATACACAATTCCGCGCTAAACGTGCAGAGGCAGACCAATTTAAGTCAGACTGAAATACTCCCAAGTGCCACTTACTTACCAGGCTTGACTCATCGCACAGGTCAAGGGCTGAGTTCGCGTTCCGGTAGAAGCACTTCTCAAAGTTCACAGCCAATTTATGCGAGTCCTCGATAAACTGCGAAGTGTTCGCATTCCGTCGAATAAAGATGAATGCATCGTCGATCAGCTTCTCGGCTTGCTGCAGCTGCAGGTCAAACTGTTTTCCATTATCTAAGTGAAAGATGCAAATGAGATTGCGGTCCACTTGAAAATGTGACGCAGAGCACCGCATGAGGCACACATGCAGGCGCCCATTGTAGGGAAATTAGTTGCCCCTCCTGCCGCGTCTGAACTCACCTTGAATCTGAAGCGAGATATCTCTCTCAGTGGATCGCTTATGACGCCGCGAATCACGACGTTCTATTTGAACCAATTTGACTTCTCCTTCTGAAAGAAAATAAAACCAAAAATCATATACCATGGCGCACAATGCAAATACCACCGAAGGGAGGCAAGGAACGGACAGAGGCCCCGAGATGTATAACATTGCAGCAGCAGGCATGAGGAAGACATTATCCAGGTTGTTAAATGAATAAATTGCTCCCCATGCCGACGTTGCCAGTGGAGAGGACACTGCATTGAGCTTAGTGAAAGAAATTCAGGCGTCTGCATCACGAAGTTGAACTCCCTTAGAATAGCGCGGCGTTGGCAGGGTAACTAATCGCTCTGCGTGTTATTGCTGCTGGTGGTTAAGAGAGTCCGTTTATTAAATTCTCTTCCCACTCGAATGTGTCCGATGCGGTTCAGGTGCTCAACCATAAACATATACCCACTCGGGCGAATGAGTTATCTATCGCGTTGCTGCCGACTGCACCAACGTGCTTTCGAAAGTACTCCAAAGCACACAAGGCTGTTCGTGTGCTCTCATTGCACTGATGATTTAATTAACAAATCAAAAGTGTTGCACAAACTTCTTTGCATTGTTTTTAGCGCAAGAAGCAAATGTATCATGAAATGGCCGAGGATTTGGTTCACGGTGGCACGGATCCCCGCAGGCCTGCATGGGAGAATGGTTTTTAAGTGCAAAGCCTGAGCATATTCCGTAACAAACGCAAGCGTCAGTAAGTGATTGGTGGCTTCTATTTCGTATGAAATATAGTCTCGGCGATTCTATTCATTTTTCAATTGAGACAAGAAGTTAATTAATTGTTTACTTAAGCTCGGAATGAAAATTGAATCATCAATTCGAGCTGGGAGTCGTTGCACGGTTAGCACTCCGGGCGTGACCCTATGGGAGTAAAATTTGATAGAGCTGGGCAATATGTGTGTTCAAATTTCCTGATTTCTTACGCGCTGAATTTTTGGGACAATACACTACTTAACAGTACTGCTGCTCAGTAATGCTTCTTGCTCTTATAAATTAACCTTAAGTTTTATACATAGTGGTTGTTAAGAAATGTATGCTTGTGGTTTCTTTACGGAGAAAGCAGATGATCACGTTGTAAAATCTTTATTCTAACTGAAAGGAGCTGTTAAGTATTGGTATTGAAATAATTTCTCTGGCAAAACAATGAAATGGGATTTTCTTGGATAAACATTAAAATTAAAAACGTTCTAATTCGCATGAAATTGCAATGAAGGCCAAAGGCATAAGAAACAAATCCTAAGTTAACTTAGAGCACTGTGGCCGCCGTGGCGTAGTGAGTAGGGTGCGTCGCTCACACACCGAAGAGTCTAGGTTCGATTCACGGCTGAGCACTATTTCTTTCGAGCTGCTGACAACACTCAAAAAGTAATAGCTGTCTAAGAAAACGATTCTCTAACTTCGCCGTTGGGTTTCTACAAAAAACTGTGAGTCCCTTCTACTCGTTAGAGAACAGTAGAGCGCACAACAGGTGTAGTTGATGCGGTACCTATCCTGGTCCCCTATGGACTGTCGCGCCATACAATTATTATTATTATTAACTTAGACCACTTGTCAAAAGAGAATATGTTAGGATTAAGATCCTTAGATTAGATTACTAAGCAAGATTTTTTGGTTGAGGCCCAGATTAACCCCGAACGCCGAAACAACAGCAAATCTAGTTTTAAGTCTTTGTATCTAGGGTATAAGAGGACAGTAGATAAGAAATTATTAAAAAACTGCATTGAAAACAAAACAAAAGGCTCGCAATATGATCGTGTCATTTTTGTTACAATGTCATAATGAGGAAATTCGTTGATCATACTTTTGTTATGGTCATGTGGCATTTCAATAAAGCTTAAAACCATTTTCTTTAAAAAACTGAATAAATGCAATTAATATTAGGAGCTTATTCCTTATTCCTTTATTTATAAAAGGAAAATATAAAGAAATAAACAGCCGGTTGGATTTTGTACAAGGGGAATTAAATGCACCTTTGAATAAAATCTTCAGTACAGGTTACACTATACTGTGCTGCCGCCTGGACGTTTTGAGCGATTGACTGGGTAGTTTCTAACTTTGACATGCGTTACTAAATTTCAGACTTTTACATATTCGTATGCTTATTTGGTGATCGTTTGCGGTAAACTAGTAGTTTTCACCTCTTTTCGACTACTCCCGCAAGATTTCTATTTTAAAACTGCGTTCATGTCAACCTTGAAATAAGAAACAAGAAAGTTACATCAAGGATTCATATCACACATTCGGCCCTGGCAAGACCTTTCCTTATAGTACACTAAACTCAACAAGAAGTTTGATGGAATGGTACAAGTTTAAAGATATATGTTAATTTCTTAATCCGTTTGCCTGCGAACTATCTTCATTTGCCTATACCTAAATTCAATTATTATTCCATTCTAGTGAGTTGTTGAGTAAATCGTTCTAATGGCAAATTTTTCGCTGATTGTTGCCCGTAAATATACACCAGCAGGAGGTTCAGGATGACTTCAAGAGTCACTACGTATGTGAAAATCCTTACTCAACTTACTCCCGGCCACGAATCTGAATCTTAACCAACGTCTTCATGTGTATTGGTTTAAACAAAGCTTTCCATTGAACAGTTAAGATTGGATCTGCATGCTAAACACATACTTAATTGTTTCGGGGCTGAAAGCCCATTTCAAGCCGAAGAATTTGAAGGAAACAGAATTATTTTTTGACATTGAATTTTGTGTTAAATTTGTGTCTAATGTGGTATAACCTCTTCAATACTTTTCACTTCCCATAAGTGTGGGACGTTGGACTTTTGTTCCACAGAAGATGTCTGGGTGCAAGCAATATTTATTTTAAAATAATAAAAAAAAAATTAAAATACATATTAGTGTCTTGTTTTTAGTGAAAATTTCTCTGAAGGACAAACTGCAAAGAGAACAGGAATTTTGTAAGTTCTGAGTAGTTACTGATGTTGTTCGGAAATCTAGGTATTTCGACAATTCGTCTTACTTGTGATCGATTTCTTAAGCCACTACAAAGACACTCTCGAAGTGTTTTCCCTCGTTGATTGTGCAAGATGACGTTGTTGTGCATATTACTGACAATGATTCTCATTTTATTGAAAAATCTGACCCTTGACGTATTATGTATTTACGTATAATGGGCGTTTTTTTTTTTGAAAATAAAAAACTAATTATTAATGAAAAAGTAAAAACATTTTATTCAAAGTATTGGCCATTGTTTTCTACACATTTTGACCACCTTTCTGGCAATTTGTGAATACCACGCCAATAAAATTGTTCGTCTTTTAAATCAAACCAATCAGACGACCAATTTTCGACCTCCTCGTAGGAATCAAAGTGCTGCTCAGACAATGCGTATCCCATCGATGAAAACAAATGGTAGTCGGAAGGAGCTAAGTCTGGTGAATACGTCGAGTGGAGTATCTGCTCCCAGTCAAGTGTTTTGATTGTATCCTGAACCAGTTTTGCTTTGCGTGCAGGTGCATTGTCATGGACCAAAATTACCTTGCCATGTCTTTTGGCCCATTCTGGTCGTTTCTCGATCAATGCGTGGTTCAAATTGATCATTTGTTGTCGGTAGCGATCAGTATTAACGGTTTCACCAGGTTTTAGGAGCGCGTGGGTCAGCACACCTCTCTGGTCCCACCAAACACACAGCATTGTCTTCTTGCCGAATCGATCTGGTTTTGCAGTCGATGTTGATGGTTGTCCCAGATTAACCCATGATTTTTTCCATTTAGGATTCTTACAATAAATCCATTTTTCATCGCCAGTAACAATCCGATGCTAAACCGATTTTCTTTCGTGTCTTTGAAGCAAAATTTCAGAAGTGTTTTTTCGGTTTTCCATCTGTCTTTCATTCAATTCATGTGGCACCCATTTTCCACACTTTTGGATCTTTCCCATAGCTTTTAAGCGGTCAGAAATTGTTTGTTGTGCAACATTTAACATTGCTGCCATTTGCTTTTGACTCAAAGTGTCATCTCCATCCAATATCGCTTTCAATTCGGCGTCTTTAAACTTTTCTGGTGGTCTTCCACGTTTTTCATTTCTCACATCAAAATCATTATTTCTGAACCGTTGAAACCATCTTTTGCATGTTGCTTCTGATAGAGCATGAACACCACATCCATCGACAAGCATTCGATGCGACTCTGCAGCACTTTTCTTCAAATAAAAACAAAAAATTAATGCTTTCCGCAAATCATACCTTTCTGGTACAAAATTCGACATTTTTAACACGATTGCTTGTTCAATGACTTGATGTATACTAAATATTTTTCACAGATGTCATAGCAAACAAACAAAAAAATAAGGGCTCGTTCACAACAAATGTTACCTATCGAGACAATTGTATCTTGACGCTCACTTCATACCGGTATACCTGGTATGTTCAGTAATGGATTTTTTCTTTCAATATGCTTAGACGAAAAATTAAAATTGCCACAAGTTCGACGCACAAATTTTAATATCAGTAAAGTATAACTACTCCTAAGTTAAACAAATTAAGTAAAAAATAATTAATGTTTTCAAAAGAAATGAGTCTTAATCTACTCGTGATTAAAAATAAAAATAGTTGCAATACAAATTATTTCTTTAAACGAACGAAAATTGTTTGCTGAGTCACTCCCAACGGTTATGCAAGTTAATATGTGTTTGACACAGGGCTTGATGCAGTAAAACATCTTATTGATTATCTTCCAACTTATTGAGCTGGCGAAGGTGCTGATGGTCTTCGAAGTCAAAATTATCATTTTGAAGCGCTGAAACCCGTTTCTGTATGGTGTGTCGGTTGAAGCAGATTCCCCATAATCTTGTAGCATTCGTAGAGCTTCATCTGAACTTTCATACAATAAATAAAGAAAACCAAAACTTTCCGCAGATGCTGTTTATTTAACAGAAATATGGACATTTTAAAGGAGGCAAAGAACACTGCTGTCGTTGTATAAAATAAACACTGATGCACACTAATTTTTGATGACAAATATCACTCCTTTCCGATGATTTAGGGAAACGCTTTCAAAATCGACCACATCTTAGAGATTATGTCATCTTTTGAAAAAAGACCGAATCAATTTGAGCGCCCAATGACATAGCTTTAGGGCACAAATTTGATCACATTTTACTATCTCCAGGTGCTGTTTTAATTTTAAGTGTCCTCCAATGCGTCAAATATTCTTTGAGCAAAATTATTCATACGCTAAATCTGCAGCCTGATTTGATTTATCCATTAAAAAGTTTTAATTTTACGCAATTTTCACCATGAACGAGCTTAATGATTTTGTTCACCCACATAAGTCCTGCGTTCGCACAAAATATAGTACAGAGCTTCATTTTAGTCAATCAAGTTAAAAACTCAAGTAAAGAATTTTGTTCATATTTTTTTTTGACATTTTTTGTCACATTTTTTTGTACTTGATTCAATTAATGTATATACACTGGCTTAGGAATGCTAGTAATCCACCTTCGAGGCTACGTGTCCATCGAACTACGATCAGCAGCGTGAATTCACAGCACTGCAATATACACAAAAAAATTCTAAGCATCATTCAGAGCTTTTTAAGGCCGATGAATATCAAAGTTCAACTACTGGATGGAATACAAATGTTTTGCTCATACCAGTACTCACTTATGGCGACTTCTTCTTCTGTAAAAAGGTAAATAACAGATAATGATGGACGACAGAATAGGGAAAAAAGCTGATCTTCCAGTTTCAATCGAAGATGATTTGAAGATGATTGCTCAGATGTGGAGTATGTGATTGCCATTGAAAACTAACAAAAGCCTTCTGAATGTTCAGAGCTCAGTCGTAATAGTTTGTTTTCCTTTCGAATTTATTAAGGCAAACGGCTTGGCGATTAAAAGAGACAAGTCTTTGTAGTCCCTTTATAGCCAATCTTCACGCCCCAATGTATGAAACTCCTTATATTGTTGCACATTAATCAGCCAGACAATATGTGGTGAAATACATCACTTTTTTGATAATGAATTCTTCCTTCTAAATTAACTTTAAGGGTTTCCTGTCAGGGAACTTGAACTTTCGTCCATCTCGCATTCATTACGAGTGCATCTCTTTTCACAGGCTGATTATTCGCAGAAATAATTGATCTTCAATTAAAGTCAATTAAAGACGTTGGTGATTCCAGGTGTACACTTAACTGAAGCTGTTCTTTGGAATATTAAATTCAAATTCTGGGTCCTTTTCCCTTTTCTCATCCACACAGGTCGACATATACTGCTACACATATGCCTCACATATTTTCAATGTCAGTTTAAACGCCAACGTTTATTTAAAGACCCACCATAGAACATAGTATTTCAAAAAAAAATGAAATTCTTTCATGGGAAAATTAAAAAATATGAGGAAATGAAATGAAATGAAATTTTCAACAGACTTTCTGTACCAAGTCCTACTCCCATACTTACTGGCTTTACTTTTTCCAAATATCAGCTCCTTCTCGTACTCTTCCAAGTGGTTACGCAACGTGTTTGCATCAATCTGTTGAAAAATGAAACAGAAAAAAAAAGAGAAGAAAAAACAAGCAATTTAATGCAAATTCTTTGAACAAGTAAACACAAAATATTTCATATCAAAATATTTCCACAGCGTTCAAGATAATTGAAACGCTTTAGCCGGCGCTGTGAACCGTTTCAAGAAATTTTCCTGCAATATAAAAGAAACTTTCACTTTTTCCTAGGCATTCAGCAAGCAATGCCAAACTGCCTATCAGCGGCTTCTGTTCCATATTCTCAGCTTAATTGCCGTCAATTACCGCGAAACCCCGAAAGCATGCTTGAGAAATTAAATACCCATTTACCCTACTGACTGCTGAGGCCGAGATGTCCCGATGCAACTCATCTCGAGCACCTAAGATGCTGGGAACTCACCAAGTTCAATCAAACTCGCAACTCTTTTATGTTTTGGCATTCACTTGTCCACCCGACCATGAAGCCCCCAGAGTACACATGGGGCTGCGCAGGCAAACGAACAAAAAAGAATCAGAGTTAAATACCTCTAATAGTTGCCCCTAAAGCTATCGCGCCCACAGTTATGTGCGTACGCATACCCATCTGCTGGGTGAAGGCAGTGACGCCGCAGACCCTATCATCATCGCACAGCTGATAGCAGGCGCGGGATGGAACGTGGAGGTGGAGCCGGCACTCCAAGCCAAGAGGAGTTCACTGCAAGCGAAATTATTCCGATTGCGATTGCGTGACATACCCATGAATGCCTAAATGAAAATCTAGATGAGCGTACAAAAGCTTCACGACCACTGATGCGTTTATCTGCTGGCGATTAGAAGTGGATCTCAGGCCTGGTAGGCAGTCACAAAATTGCCCGCGTGTAACGCTCTGCTGTGCGAATGTACCAGTGTTTTGTTTTTCTCTCTTTTTTTGCAGAGTTTCATTGTAGACCACGACGTGTATCGCTCCCCGGGCCCAAGTGTTCTAAGGTCAACGTTTTGTGGTGCCGCTTAATTTATGGCGATGAAAACGTACTTAATTTAGGAAAAACAATTTGACTGTGCGGCAACCTTGGCGGGCGGTCTGTTGTTTGAATGGAAACTGGTCTACGGTTGCCTTTTGATAATCACACGACATGAGATGGCCCGTGCGTGGAAGATCACTGACAGAGTGACAAGCGCACAATTACAGGCCATAATGATAAACCTTTGACAGCGAGGTGTGAAAACTGCGCAGGAAGGCCAAGAGGAATCGTTGGGTAACACGCAAGGCGACCGCGGAAAATTGGGTGCCAAGTTGCAGAAAAGTGGCTAAGAATTTTGTGGTCGTTGTGCAACTAATGAGACAGAAGTACGTTTCCCAAATTGTGGTCTTGTAAGGAAGAGCACTTATTCCACAACACACTCTGTCTCGCATTGCGTTTGTTTCTAAAGTCTTTTGTACACATTGATCACGCCTTTATAGCTGGTAACAAAATTTGTAGAATTTGTGGAGTTTGTTGCGAGAGGCACGAGAAAATATTTCTACATAAATTATTCCATGTCCGCGTTGGACAAGGAGCGAGGCTTATCTGCGGATTTCCATTAGAGAAACCACTGAAAACAATTAAGCGCAGCGATTGCGATCTTATCTTTCTTGAACGGGGGTGTGAATGTATGAAGTTAGTGGAATTTCTATGAAGGACTAGCTACATAAAGTTAACGAGTCGGAAGCAGTCAAGGACATTCACTTATTAAGCAAAGGCTATGGGGATTATTAAAGTTTTTAGAGGTGAACATTTTGGGGAGGGAAAAAACATTTGAACCTTACTAAGCATTGAACACAAGTGACAACTCTGGGATGAAACGACTCACATTTAAGTGGACAATATCAGTCTAAGTGGACATCCAACGTCTGAGCCATTGCATAAAAATTTCTTTTTTTAAGGCGGGATTGAAATTGATTTTGATCCTTGCAGGTTTGATACACGGCACGCCCTTTGAAATGTTCAAAATTCAAAGAAAAATAAGTGAACCACAAAACAGAAAAAAAATCGGTGGATATTTTATAATAATAATAATTGTATGGCGCGACAGTCCACAGGGGTCTAGGTCCTAGCTTGCACATCAACTACTCGTGTTGTGCGTTCTACTGTTCTCTCACGAGTATAAGAGACCTACAGCTTTTTCGCTCACTCCGAATACCGAAGTTTGAGAAGTTTTCTTAGACAGTTATTACTCTTTGAGTGTTGTCAGCATCTCGAAAGAGGTTATGCCGTGGAAAATTCCGAAGGGTGTAAGCCGGGAACCGAACCTACACCCTTCGGCGTGTGAGCATCGCACTCTGTCCCCTACGCCATGGCGTCTACGCTGCAGGAAAAGTTTAACATTGCCTAGTATAACATTGCCAAGTATAACATTGCCTTTGTAGTTGTAATCAACAAATGAGTCATGTACGAGGGTTACCTTTTACATATCGGGATTGGGAAATCCTTGTGTTGCAATCTGGCAATTGCCAGCTCTGTCGTGAAGTTTAACATTTATGAGGTTATACGTACACAGAACGTTTTGACATACGAGCGCCATTTGTGCTGTTTACAGTAACTCAAAAGATTCATCTCGCCCAAAAAATGGAATTAAATCTTGAATATTTTCGTGCGATTATATTTTTTACAACTTTCGACGTGGATTAATTCAGCAACAGTGCATCGATGAACTTAATTCAATTTTTGGCGATGAAGCTCCATCAAGGACCAGTGTTTATCGATGGAATGGTGAATTCAACCGAAGTTGTAGTTCACTCTAAGACGAATTTCGTGAAGGTCGTCCAAAATCAGTTGCTGTTCCGGAAACCATTGATGCTGGGCGCCAACTGATACTGCAAGATCGTCATGTGACCTATCGTGAGATTGAGAGGCGTTAGTGGGACCAGGTTACATTCAATATTGCATGAACATTTGACCGTCACAAAAATTTGTTCACTTTGGATCCCACACAATTTGTTAATCGCTCAAAAAAAGGTTCGTGTCGATTGCTCGAAAGTAACGCTCTAAAAATCCAATCGCGCTACTTCGAAACAGGTCTATGAAATCGTGACAGGTGATGAATCGTGGATTTACGCAAATGAGTCCGAAAGTAAACAGCAGTCGACTGCATGGGTGTTTCAAATTGAGCCAAATCCAACAAAAGTTGTCGCGCACGAAGCACTTCCAAGTCAATGGTCGCCTTTTTTTCGGAAAAACGTGACATGTCGGAACTGTACCACTAGAACAACGCAGAACAGTCAATTCTGAGTGGTACACAACCATTTGTTTGCCAATTTTCTTCCAAGAAATCAGGAGACGAATGTGAGCATGCACACATTCAGCGAAACGAACAGCTGAATATGAAAGAAGTTGGTGAGTTTGTTAACCGATTCACTGTTGCAACATGCACCTTGTGGTCTTCAGCTGGATGGGCCTTTTGCGGGCCTTCCAAGAAATCGAAAACGGATCACTCTTCACCACGACAATGCGAGCTCTCACACATCGGCTCAAACAACTGCATTTTTGAGCACTCAAAGCATCGATTTGATGAGCCACCCGCCGTATAGTCCTAACTTGGCACCGAATGACTTCTTTTTATTTTCGACACCTGAAGAAGCGGTTGATGCGTTCAGAATGCATTTTGTGAAGATATCTCACTCAGGGTGGCAAAATTTCTTCGACAGTTGGTTCAAACGCATGCAAAAGTGTATAGATCTTAATGGGGAATATTTTGAAAAACAATAAAGCTATTTTCGATGATTAATATTTGTTTTTGTTCCCTAATCCCGAAATATAAAAGGCAACCCTCGTACTTATTGATATGCGATTATATTTGTTTTTTGCTGCTGAGTAGAAGTGAAGAAGTTTCAGTACGTCAGAAGACAAGGCTAAGATCATTTCGTAGTTTGTCACTGTGTTTATTGTTTTCTTAAAGTAATATAAAAATCTGAAAGTCAAATTCAGTCTTAAAAGTTTCGTTTTATAGAAATAAATAAAGAATGTTTATGTTCAGACAGAGTTTTCGTTTGTACGACTAAGAAGCGCGAATTTGGTTATAAATAAGTACGAAAATAGAAAAGATGACGGAATTTTTTGAGACACAAATTGCTATTTTATCAAATCAGTTGACAATTCATTTAATGGTCTTTATCATAATTTAAACACCGTCGTCGATTCCGCGGAATTGGGTCAACGCACAAGCGAAGGACTTCTACCAACTTTAAGCGCGCAACTGGAGGCAGCTGGCAAGAAAAACCGCTCAATGGAACGGTAAGTTGGCTAAGTCCCAGGTCCAGCTCGGACTGAAGCGCCACGCCAAGAAGAAAAAAGACGCATTTGTCTTCGTAATTATTATTCAAGAATTAGCCAATGTCCAATTTTTTCTGGGATAAAATTAACGTTTGATAGATTCCATCGATTATTTGTTGTAAACTTTTTATAATCATGGCTACAATAATTCAACCGTAACTGACCCAAATACAAGTAAATTGAAAAGAACACATTCATATTTCACTTAAACTCAAAAACGTCTTCTGCTGAAAATAAATTGTACATACATTTTTGTAGTTTCAAAAGTAGAATGTATAGACTTCCAAAACAAATCTGAAACTGATCTAGAAAACGCAAAAGGCCCATCCAGCTGAAGACCACAAGGTGCATGTTGCAACAGTGAATCGGTTAACAAACTCACCACCTTCTTTCAAATACAGCTGTTCGTTTCACTGAATGTGTGTATGCTCACAATTCGAATTTTCATAATTTCCAAAACGCCTGTCTAATCCACTCTACATATTAGTGGAGTTTCATAGAAACAGGTAGAAAGGTTTAGATATATAGGTGTCTTTTTTACGGGTGATGGGAGGAGGAACATTAAGCTTTCTTGTAGGCTGGATCAATTTTGAAGCAGCTTAGTTGATCAGTAATACGAAAGGCCGAGCTTGGTATCAAAGTTATCGGATTTTAGCGAAGTGTTTGTTCCAAATCTCGCCTATGGTCACTCAATTTGAGTAATGAAAGAGAGAACAAGAGCGCTAATACAAACTGCTGAGATGATATTTCTCCGTGCCGTTGCGGGAGTAACTCGACGGTATAGGCTGAGAAAAGCGACGATGCAGGTTCTTCTTCGGATGGAAATGGTTTTCTTTTGTTGGTGTGGTCACATGATACAGGTGTCCCCTTTCGAGGCGTGCATTAGATGTAATTCCATCAGGTAGGCGACCGCTCGGCAGACGCATATCTATAACTCGCCTAATCGCACTTGGGAATAGCTCCTGATGAGTTAGAGGCGATGCGGAGGTTCGAGTGGCTTGGAAGTCTCACGTACGTGCATTAACTCCGCGACCCCTTGAAGAAGATGACAATAAGCAGTCTTTGATTTAAATAAGATTTTTGGAACAAATTGGAAGATTCCTTTGTGCCGCATTTGTTATTGACATAATACTGTTATCCAAAAGGCGTTTGAATTTACTTTGCAACTAAAGCTTTGACACAAGTTTAAAGACTTTTGATTGTGGTCCAAATGTTTCTACAAAGAGCTTAAAATATAATTGTCACACAATAAAAAAAAACACAATAAAAATAACTATTCTCTGAAACTTTCTTCTTGTGGATCCTTCGCTTCGAATCAAACTTAAATTTTCACTCCAGTGGCCAACTAATGAATTCTCTAAAGAAGAAAAAACTACACTAATTCATTGTCTAAGCTCGTGCAAACTGCCATCTTTCTATGACATAAGATGCAACGGTAACAGCCAACCGTAAATGCAAGTCGCAATCATTATTTAAATTAACCACAATTAAAGCAAAACGCATTTCCATTAAACAAAATCCCTTTACGCTTGGTCACGGTTCTCGCAAAGACATAAATATCTTCCCCACGCTAAGTGACTGCAATACCCCCTGGCAAAGCAAACACACTTCACTTCGAAAAGGAGATTGCATAAGTCTGCGCCGCAACTTTGGAAAACTATGCGAGCTGTGAGAAGATGCACAGGTTAGGTGGTTACCTGAACAAGTATCAAAAATGCCAAGAGTGCTTTGCGCAAATTGCCTTTATCTACACTTCCAACCGAAACGCCACTCTTGCTGTCCATTTGAGTCAAAATCAGACACTATTCCCACCCAGTCGACTGAGCTGTTCGACTGACAAACCGTCTGATGCGGAAAGATTTTCCCAAGAGCGTGACTCTCTTTGTGTCACTTTCGATTGAGGCACCATGCCTTTTAAGAGACAATAAAGGGCATTTTGTAGGTCAAACAGTGGTCAGTGTCCAAAGATAGTTGCGCCTCTCACAGAATTTAAAAGTAAGAGTTTCACGCACTATTTCCGTATTTAGATTACGAATCCCTGGTGCACACACTTCCCGGAACTAAAATTTTGAGGCCACAACACAATGTGGAATTAATTTTGTGGGCGGAAAACATTGATCCCTGCTAATACTCGGTTAAGATCACGGTCAAATGCTCACCTAATTAATAGTCAGTGGCTTTGAAAACCTGACCCAGCACGTTGCCCGAAACGGCATCAGCACACCCTGCCAGTCAACCAGTTGCCTCAATTGTCTCAGTCAGGTTGTCATCAAAAAATATTTGCATACCCAACGGTGTGTGAAATGCAATCTGGCCGCACATGAAATTCACTCAAAAAAAACGAGGTTCTCCGCTCGATGTAGGAGTTTCACACTCCTGCCAACGAAAAGAATCGCGTGATGTGTTCAACACATAATGAAGTGTAATCGACCGAGGACGTGTGGAAGTCGACTCGTATTACTATTCGAAACAATGACTAATTAGGTTCGCAATTTCGTTGGATTCCCTATTCTGTGAGAGTGATATTTTGGTTGTTTGGGGCAAATTGAGTTAGTCATGATTCGTGAAAAAGAATCATTGCTCTTGTGAGTTGTGCAAGCACTGGGAGCACCCACAAACAGTAAGTAACCAATGAGATGAAATGTGAAGAAACCTTTACTAAACTGTATTTTAAGCGAGGATTCGAGTTGGTAAATTTTGATGGTGACTTACGAGACTGTCATTCTTAAAAGAGAAGTTTTTTTTATTTTAGTTATCTCCAAAAGTATCAAGACATGACTGGTTTGGGTATGTTTTCTTACATTTTTTGTTGTTTAGTTTTATGTTTGTGTTATGTTTTATGTTGTTTAGCTTCGCCTGTTACTGGAACGATGCAATTTCAAAGTTTTCATTACCCCATCGGCAAGATTAAATGTAAGTTCCTTTAAGATTACTTGTGACCTAACCTTAAAATGAAATCGCTGTTTTAAATCTTCTAATTAAAATCTAAAGAATTTTGAAAGATTGTCCCAAAAATAAAACGTAAGTCACTGTTTATTTTCACTGTTCTTTCCATAATTTCAAAAGGAAATTGTATGTTCCTAACTGTCGTCCAAGACTTCACTTTAAAATCTGCATTGATCTGAGGCGGCAATAGAAACAAGATTATAGTTATAAAAAATTTTCAAAACATGCCAAAAGCCAAACATTTCATATCACACCCTACAGACAATGTTTTATGAATAAAAACATGCTGCGCCAAGTTTTGCGTCAAATTTCCACTGTCTTCTGTATAATGACCTCTTAATAGTCTTTCTCTGATGTCTACGAGACTAGAAATCGTGCACTGGAGTTTTGATAAATCTGATATGGTGCTTGCGGGACATCCGTTTGACAGAAAATCATTCTTCCAAGAACTATTTGCGAGACTGTGTGGGAGTAGACACGCTTGCTTGTGCAGTCTCACAAATACCACCGAAGTTTTGATGAAATTCTGCATGCGGAAAATTGCAATTAATTTTTGTACTTTTTGTTTTATGAGTTTAAGGGTCAGGCCTCGTGCCGTTGGTTAATTCAAAGACACTAAGTAATATTTTGATGTGGGTGATTAACGACCCTCGATGCAAATGTCAACAGAAAGTAAACCCAGTAAAAGAGATAGTAGTTTGCATTATATTATCGCAAAAATTAACTGATTGAATTAACGGGAGTTGAGACTGGTCTGCATTCGAGGAAGTGCGTTCTTGTTATACTTTATTAGGCAGGCGTTGTGCCACGAATGACATTGGGGTTAATTACTTAAATGCATGGTTAAGGCTGAAATGAAAAAAAACTGAATGCATACGTATATGGAGCAATTCAATCAATTTATTGGATTGATTAAACAATTCAATTGCATTTTGCAAGTACTTGTACTTGCATGAAGAACGGAATCGACATTTATCGTTTCGAGTAAAAGAATAACGATGTGAATTCATGTCACATGTGAAACGTAAACAAATTCAATTCCTTCATCTGGATCGAAACTTTCTTAGGACTTAGCATAAATAGTTTTTGATGGATCCAAATTCAAGCAAACAGTTTTTTATACCAAATGTCAAAAATTTCACGCTAATGGAGTGACTGCATCAAATAAATGCTTAACTCTAACCACTCACACATACTGCTCAAACTTCCATTAAAACAACAAATGACAATGACAAGACAAATACTGCAATCCAAATCCACAGCAGCTGCTCGCAATATTTCCTAGTCACTCTTAAAGAAATGTCAAAATTTCACGTCACCATGACAAGTCGTACTGTTGCCCAAATTTGACATCCCTAATTGATGATAAACGTATAAATAAACGAAAAAAGAAATAATAATAATGAATGAACAATTTAAGATTTCTTTTTGATGATGTAGAAAAGTAGATCTCCAAATGCACTACACTTCTGAGATGCACAACAAATGAACACCAAAAATTTATAAATAGAGAATATTGTGTTTTTGTCTTCGAATTGCGTCGCTTCGCCAGCGGCTCCGCTACCAGAACATCCAAGAATGCTATTTTCGAATATTTTACGTGGTTTGTGGTGATACATGTGCACTAACAAATGAGACATTTTGTAAATTCTACCTTTGACACTCAGACAGGAAGGGAATTCCACAGCTGACAGAAAAATGTGCGATGCAGTTTTCCTATTCATTTCATAGAATAGTTGAAAGAGTTCTTTGGATTGGATGTGGAAAGATTTTTCAAATACTATGTAAGAACTTTCGAAAAGACTTTAAATCATCTATTCTGAGTACATGGACTTATGAAGTCACAAGGACGGTGCCCAGGATATTAACTCAAGAATTCAAACAGACAAATAGAAAGGCAAATAAATAGACAAACGAATTGGTAAAGTACAAAAATATAACAAAATTTGACCTCCGTCTCGTAGTGAATGAGTGCAAGGTTCAAACACCATGCATTTTTCACAGCAGCACCTCTTTCGAGCTCCTGATTACATTCAAAGAGTAACAAGTGTCTATGAAAAAGCTTTTTCGAACATCGCAGTTCAGAGTTGGTCATAGATCCCTTCTCCTTGTGAGAGAACAGAGTGCGCACACAAGCTAGGCTCTAGCCTCTTGTGGACTGTCACGCAATTCAATATATACAAAAACTCCGAAACCAAAAATAAACTGCAATTTATAGAACATTTTATGCATTCAAAGGAATGCGATGCACCAGTTAATAAGAAAAAAAATTTAATGATAATTTTATCACAAATTAGGAATTGCTTTACTAGAAATAAAATAGCTTAAGTCTTGAAATGCCAATAAATTTGGAATAAATGAATTCCTTTTTGCCTGTATTTCTAATGAACTTTATTTTTTATCATTATTGAAAAAATACTCTTTGTATCTGGATCCCAAATTAGGGAATAATTCTTATTCATTGAATGACTTTTGTTTGAATGCACGTCAAAATTGGTAATTTTTAAGAAACTTCGTCCAAAATAGAGATATGTATGTAAGTCGACTGAAAGTGTATATAATGCTTTAACCTAACAGTTAACAATGTGCATTCTTAGTGCCACCAATGTCCTATTCGCTCTTCGCCTTTGGCCTTTCAAAGCCAGGATGTCTGTGTGTAATGTAAACATATTTCAAGTTGGTGCTAAGCATTCCAAGCTACCGATTGAAATGATTGAAATCTAATTCAACGAACATTTACTACCGAATCGTGGAAACTTTTGAAGGTTATACCATAGTGACTACGGCAAAACAATAATAAAAAGCCTGAATTGGCAGGTACTATATTGTGCATTTCCACGGACAAACAACAAACTTGTTTAATCAGAAACTGAGTTTTTTTTAGCCAGGAATCGTAGTTTTTTCTTTTAAAAGGAAGCATTTAATTAGGTAATTCGACGAAAAATACTCGGCAGACATGACACTTTATATCTTATTTCAATATTATCCTTTCGGTGGTCGACATTTACATTATTTTGACTTTTAACATTTACTTGAGCTACAGTGTTAAAAAACTTTTAGCTGACAGCTTGCTAAAAATGCAGCAGTGAAAGTCTGAATGTCACATATATAAAAATAACTGGAATCTTAGAATATAATGGATTTTTAACTGATTTCCAGCGTTTGGTTTTATTATGCCTCTTTTATTTAACTCAAAAAAGAGGCTTCGAGAAACAAAACAACAGGCGGTAACTTTAACCTTTGGCAAAATAAAAGAAACTGGCTTAAAATAAAGAAAAAGCTAGATTTTGTAAACTGCAAAAATGACGTAAAATTTTACAAATTCATAAACATACATAGCGCGATCAATGACATCGAAAGACATAATCATCATAAGAAATCTTTGCGACAATACATAACAAATTAAACTGACCTTAACCTTGGCGAATGAACCTCAGTTCGATCATCACAAGGAACACAAAGGGAAATAAGATCCCGATAGTTTCGCTCAAATTTGAGAACTAAGAAGAACTTACATCTCCGACTGTTATCATCAGTCGACGGATCTAAAATGAGAAAGCCGAATCGTGCCTAATAGGGAAGAGGAACGACGTTGTTTAACAGGGAAAGAGTTGCAAAACATTTAAATTCTATAAGATTCCCGACAAGAACCAGTTTTTGATGGATGATTGAAAACCAGTATAAACAAAGTAATCACTTAGCAAGATGCAAGGTGATGGTTTACCTACAGTAAGTGTCAAGCAACTGACGAGATTTTACCAAAAACTGGATCTATTCAAGTGAGGAAAAAAACATCAGTCAAGATTATTGATTGCCTCCATGTTGCTTGTGGAACTTTTTGACGTAGAATTGCTATTGGATTCGTTGAAATATGCAAATGTGTTTTGAAAATAAATGTGTCACTTAGAGGAGAAGCCTTTCTCTATTCTCTGTTTTTGATGTTGATCTCAAGGTGTCAGCAATCAATTGCAACTTGAAAGCAATGTTGAGTCTGCAACACTTATGTATGTCGTTCAGTTTTATAAGCGTTATTTTTCGGTTGTTGGATTTAGGTGTGTCGTATTTCTGAAGCATTATTTCCAGCAGACAATGGTTTGAGATTTATTACAAACACACGATGGCTGCCTTAATACACCAAAACCGCCGACAAAAAGTCGTTTAAATATGTCTATAACCAACGATAAAAAAAAGAAAAACAAAAACAATTCAATTCACAAATTTACTGCACTTGTGGCACAAAATAAAGGCAAACCCTTTCCATTCACAGATGTTCAAATTAAAATTTTTAATTTCCGCTTATTTCTCAACTCTCCTACATTCGAAAGTCGCACGTAAGCAAAACAACTCAAAACACTTGCAAGCCAGATAATCAGACAAGTGCACACAAAAAAGGGAAAAAAGACAACAAGTTGTCAATGGATCAAGAGCAATTTGCAAAACACCCAATTGGCCAACATACCTTTACTCCATTCAGCTGAACGTGGTTCTTCCGCTTCACATTGATTTGCAGACAGTCTACGTAAACGTTTAAAACCCCAAACAGCAGTAAAAACGTAAAAATTACACTAAATGAAAACATCATCAACCACTGCACAGTAGGTGGACGGCAATGAAAAAGCGAACAACAAACGCAGACGAAAATAATACACACACGGCACTCAATATCAGACACAAATCAATTTTACATTATCCTTTACTTTATGATATTTGAAATGCTCTGCACAATCACACTCGGCAGTGATGCTCCAACGAGCCGCTCACGCATTTTCCGCCAAATCTTCAGCTTTTAATTGATCAATCGCGTCGAATGCAGAAGCGAGCGAGCGAAACGAATCTTGCCTCAAGTGAATCTTTAGGGTGAATGTTTAGACACAATGTTGCGCGGTGGCGCCACTGAGGAATCACTTTATGCACTAATTAATTGGTAATTGCAGATTATCTAGTCTCATTGAGAGAAACCTCTTTGGCGGGTGCCTGTGATTTTTGTGCACTGAATATTGTGCCTAAGATTCACTAGCAGCGGCGCACGAAGCACCACCTCCTCCTACTGTAATTGCTGCGGTGCAAACATTACAAACACCAAACTAATTAGAAATTCAAAGAGAGGCCTAATCACACTCGTTCACTCAAAAAAAATTAGTTTTTGAAATTCCCCAACCGTAACCGGGTTCAGATCAAAACTTCTCCGCGGAGAGGAGTTGCGTCGGAACAATCGCCTGAGCATGGAAGTGTTCCTCTTCCTCAATGTCAACTTTAGCCACCAGTAATAAACTGTGTGAAAATTTGCTATCACTTTCGGCGTTTTGTTCTTCTACTGAAACCGCGAAATGTGTTTGATCGTAGTGGCAGTTGATGTGTTCTTTTAAAATGTCCCGTACGCGAAACGAAATACGGTGTATTTGCGCTGGCCCCACTCACTTCTGAACACAACGGTGGTTAGAGCACGAATGAAAAGCATTCTGCTCCGGCAAGGTATGGAAATGGAAATTTATTTTCCCATTTTCATCAGTTGATGCGGCGCAACGGAGCGTGGGGTGGCGGCAGGCGAAGTGCGCCCGCAAACGCTTCTGAATCAGTGCTTTGATGAAATAGCAAAATTTAATTGCCCTCGCAGTGCTTGATTGTATTCAGTGTGGTTTATGATTCCCTCACGGGAATGGTTCATTGTGTTTAGTTTTTGGTTTGGGTGTTTTTCGGTAGCGCTACTGGTGAATAGAACTGTTCTTGGGATATCTGCCTGCAAAAAATTGCATTATGCCTGACTATCTTCGACATATCGGGTTCCGTTTGCGGGCAGCTCCATGGAATTCCTCAAATCGTTCAGCTGTTTATTAGATCTTTGTGCTGCATCTTTGTCGGTCGATCGGAGGATGCTGTGGAGCGTTGAAAAACGAGTCGTAAGTTGACTTATGAAGATTATTCTTTTAGGATCCTACACATGCATAGGTTCACAAGCAATTTTAATGGAATATGATTTGAATTAATACCAACATTGATTGAGGTTAGTAACAACAAAATTTGAAAATGTTCCGAATTTTAGCGAATTTGACAGCAGCACTTAAAAATTATAATAAATGGAGAAAGTTTGTGGTATAATTGACATCAAGGAATTAATTGGCATATAAAACATAATAAGGGAACATTCTCTAAGCCTTTTTCTTACAATTTTACATAAAAAAAACATAGTGTGGGGTTGGTTTTCTAATTTTCATTCATTTTGCAACGTTAATAGGTGTGTTCCCGTACTTGAACAAACAACCCAAAACAGTACAAAACAATACAAACTAACACAAAGTCCGTTCCTGTATACCGAAAAAATGGGTTTTACGTCAACTAAGCGCTCTCTCGAGAGAGTAAAATATTTCCCCACGCTGCCTATTTTAATACAATAATTCTTTGTGGGTAGGTTGTTGATTTTCTGTCAAAGTAATTGGTGTGTGTACAGAGATAAATGACCAATGACCCATTATCTCAGTGTATGTGTCTCTTTAGTTGTTGTTTTTGTTTTCTGTAGTGAAAAATCGTTCGTTCCAATTGCTTTGAATTGCTACGAATGTCTACGAATTTGCCCGAAAAACTATTAGCTGATTTTTTCCCACAAGAGAGAGCTCGCGAGAGAGCAAAATATTTCCCTTCCCTACGAATTTCTGCTGAAGAAAACACTGTGGGCTGTAGCACGGCAGCAGATGGCTCTCAAAGTGAAAACAAAAAACCTCTGACATTTCATGCATCCGAAAAGTTGTTTTCACAATTTTCGGTAGAGTTACTCTCTGCAAGAGAGATTTTTATCCAAACTATTCAAATACGAATTTCAAATCAATTAGAACAGTCGTAAAGTGAATTTGACATTTCTTGATACCAGACTTTAAGCATTTGGTTTAGATGCGTTCCCGTACTTTGCCTCTTTCTAAAGAGATTTACCTCCACTCCTTAACAATTGACGGACTTCAAAATTTAATACAGAAAGTACTGGAACACATCTAGTATGTTTTCACAGATATATCTTATTCAATAATGTCTTTTGACAAAATTAAGCTTAAGTTTTAGCAAATCTACAACAGAAAAGAAGCTGACAAATATTACACTTCGTTTCCAGTGGGTCATCAGTAGATAATCATCTACATGGCAAGTCAATGCGTTTTGAGTCAACACAGCCCCCCTGCGTACTACTAAGTTTTCGGTCAACCAAATGGGATCAACCGTCGTGGAGCAGTGTTAGTGGGAAACCCACATTTGAAACTTGAACTCAAGTTGATGTCAAAACTCAAAGGAGACTTATTTTCTTTGAAAATGCTTTGTTTTCTTAAACTTCGCCGCTTGGAGTCGATACAATTCTTCTATTTATAACAGAATAATAGCACGCAAAAGTATAACGCTTAAAAAAAGAAAAAAGAAGAATCATCGCTCAATAACCTCGGCTACAATATCAAGACGATTTTCGAAAAAAAAAGAAACTCCTACAAGCCATGACTAAAATCTATGAATGTCATTGCCTGACAATCTAAAGTCTACCACATCTCAAGAAGATCCCCCTTCAGCTGTCTTTCGACAATCTAAAGTCTACCACATCTCAAGAAGATCCCCCTTCAGCTGTGTTTCGAAATAAACCATGCATTCAAATATTTGTAAGTATTGTTAAAAAGAGGAGAAAGAACGAAGTTTAATTATTTACTTGTCACAAAATTTTAAGAAGGTCATAAATTCTTTAAACTTATTCTGCCCGACCCTTGTTAAGGGTTTCAATCGCAATTTACCACGACTTCACATCAAACCATCGCTCACTACTGCTCCGCTTACAATTTCATCCCCATCAAAGGTGCGCACTTCACGAGACACCAATTTGACACGCATGACGTTTATTTGATTCATCATAAAATGTTTTACACCATTTCACAGCGTACCAATGTCAGCAATCGGCACCGAAGAGCTGTCACCCCATACGGAGTTGTTTGAAAAGTACGTGCAGTAAAAATCACAAACAGCTCGTAAATGGCATATCCACAAATGAATACGTATGCAAATGCGATGCAGCAAGTAGGAGAGCGCGCGTGCCAGTGCCATGAGTCTCTTGCGTAAGTGATCGAATGAGACGGGATGCACCGTAAACATAAACAAATCGAGAACTGCATGCGATACAGATGCCCGCGCGAGTCTCTATGCATTGCCCCGTTTCACACGTCCATCAGCGCATCCAGAGCTGAGCGGTTGCACTTGTTGCTGGTGGAGATGCTGGCGCTGTTTGACTTTAATTTCTTTTATAACAGTGACTTCTTCAATTGAAATTGAATGTCTTCTAAAGACGTGGCAGCTGGTGTCTTCCTTGTTGAACAGATATTCAATTTGTCTCACTTTGGGGTGGCGAGCTGCAACGCAATACACTTGCTCGGCATTGTGTCGGAACTGAACAAACGATTGGCGGTCGCTTCAAGGAGCTATCGATTGCGGATTGTTGCGTAGATATCACCCGCAAATTTATCAGGGAATCATAATGAACTGGTTTCGTTTTGTGGCTTTGTCACACAAACCTTTGTTAGAGCGTCAGAAACAGTATCGTCGCTTGATTCTTCTCAGCGAGGGAATAGCTGGCATTCCTCACGCGATATGTCAATTATTTAACTCGTCTCATGTGAAGTTCATCAGAATCTTGTTGAAAAGACATTTTGAAGAACAGATTTAAGCTCATTAAAAACCCATCCTATCTGCCCGAGGTGAGGACACGCGTGCGGTATACGAGGGAAAAAATGACACACTGCGCGAGATAGATGCATTGCATAACCCACAAGACAAGAGATTCTCTATCATCTCCACACCTTCAATCGTTTACAATAAATAATTAAGAAAATCGCGGAGATCATTAGATGCGCGGAAAAAAAGTGGAAACAAAAGACTCTTCACATGCACGCGTCATAACTTAGACACGCAAGATACGAATCTCATCATTGAATTAGCGCATGTTACTCCTTCAAATGGAACAGAGGCGCAGAGTATGAGAATCTATTCTCGTCTAACGCTAGGTTCTGTGAGCTCTGGCACGAAGCATGAACTTGTGAGCGCAAAAACTTCGAAACTAATCTATCTGCAGCGTGGCTGACTGAAGACGTTCGCTTTAGAGGCCGATCGCAATCGCAACTGGAAGGCATGCACCTATGTAGCAGTGCCATCAGTGATTGGCAGCACCTACAAGTACTCGTATCTGGGATATTTTGCTGCCTGCCTTACACACTCTTTATTTATTTGCGTAAAGCGGGAAAATGGACGTATGGAATGAGTGTGTTTTTGTTAGAATACCTCTAACAAGTTCTGATGGACTGCATCTCATCTTGGCGAGGACGCAAGAACGCTGCAAGGTTGATGGGGTATCTAAATGAGTTTATATTCGATGGCGGTTCTGGTGCATCCTCTGCGCTAATGCCGGTTTGTCGGAAACTATAAATTCTATTTTGTTCTTTCTTTGGATTGATTTGGCGGGGATGCGATGCGATTGGGACTTGCATTCCAGAGACGTGCATTGCGAAATGCAAGGTGGATTCATTTCACAGTCGGTGTCTCATTAAGTGGCGATGATGATGGAGATAAGTTTTCACTTTGTGTGTGTGTGTTCTTTTGCTGCGACTTTGTTGATAAGAAAACGAATCACGAAAACAGATTGCAAAAGATTGCCGAACAAAGAAACAAGAATTTTCTTCCCTGCGTCCAGCAAACAATGGGCGGTAAATATTTGTGGAATAACTTCCTGAATGGCACAGCTGCCTGCGAAGCAGTTTAGGTAAGAACCCCAACCATGTGGGAAATGTTGAAAAGAAATACGTATGACCTTTATCCGAATTGGATGTTTAAAGAGAAAACCGATCACAAAACAATAAAGAATGCAAATGGACAAGACACATGATAATTATTTTGGCGGGAAAATAAACTGATTGGTGAAATTGGTCCACGGGTCAGTTTTAAAGACTGCGGATAGGAAAGCCAATTGAATTAGTGTGTACGTACGCATAGCCTGGATGAAATATTCCATGTAAAAACATTAGGAGGATGAAGTGCGGATTTACTGTATAATTTGTATGAAATCTATTCTTTTGTCAGATACGAGAGGCGCTCAATACATTCTCGGTATCGATATGAAGGAAAATGCAAATTCAATTTAAATTATTTTTATTTTTCAATATAACCTCCTTTAACATCAATACGTTTATTACATCCTGAAATAAGCTTTTTTAAACCCTTAATAAAATAAATTTGAAAAAAACTCATTTATTGCCGGCTTGAGTTCTTCATCATCCGAAAATCTTTTTCCTCGAAGACATTTTTTCAAATCCGGAAACAGGAAATAATCACAAGGGGCAAGGTGGGTGTTGGATTTCTTCACACAATCTCGCGCAGCAGCTTGGAAAATTTGGCCGTGTGAACAGGAGCGTTGTCATGAAGAGGCAACACACCCGCTGCGAATTTACCCCGCCTTTTCTTTTTAATTTCCTACCGCAAATTAGGCAAATTCTAAGCATAGCATGTGGCCTTGGTGGTTTCACCTTTTTCTGTACTCAATGAACAAGATTTCCTTTGAGTCCCAGGCGTTGGTGGTTTCACCTTATTTTTGTACTCAATGAGCAAGATTTCCTTTGAGTCCCAAAAAACTGTGGTCATGAGCTTCCCGGCAGACGAAGTGACTTTGAACTTCTTCGGGAGGTCTGTTCCTTTTTTATGCCACTGCGTGGACTCTTATTTGCTTTCAGATTCATAGTGGTGAATCCATGTTTCGCCAACAGTAACAATTCGATCCATAGCATGTTCCGCATTCTCACTACACATCTCCAAAAGCTCTCTAAAGCATGCGATATTCACTTTTTTCGTGGCACCCACCTTGCAGTGACCTTTGGAAGATTAATATGGTCGTGAAGAATGGTGTGAATGGTACCAGTTGAAAGCTTGGTGATCTCTGCTATCATTTTCACCTTTATTCGGGCATCCTCAAGAACAAGTTTTTCGACTTCTTTGATGTTTATCCCGTACGAGCAGTAGCCGTGGTGCAGAAGCGGGGGTCATCTTCAATGCTCTCTCTGCCTCTCTTGAACTCACTTGACCACTTTTACACAGTTGATAATGAAGGTGCGGAACCCTGGTAAGCAGCCATCATCTCTTCATGAATAGTTTTATGACTTTTTCCTTGCTTAGTGAGAAATTTAATTACAGCGCGATGCTCAATTTTCACCATCATCGTCTCAGTTGCCATTATGATTCTGTTGAACTTGAGATAAAAAGCGAATTAATAATCACATTTATATGAAATTTTACATGAATGCACTCAAAAAATAGTATTACTTGATAAATAAGTCAATTTATATACATAACTCGTAGCTTAAAATTTCACGATAAAGTCTTTAAAATTATCGTTGGTGTAGGGCTGCTGACATTTAAGCATTCTATTAGCAAGCGCGTCAAGCTAAAAACTAAACAAAATTTTTCGTTCAAATATTTTAGGAATTTTTGTTAAATCCGAAATTAAAAATGAATTTACATGCTTTCTGTTGTTTCCAAGTATAAGTCGTTAAGAAGAGAGTAATGAATAGCTGTTGCCTCCTTTAGGACTCAGCAAAAAATGCATTTTGTGGCAACGAACTCACCGAGACCTTCAATCACAAAAAGCTTTTAGATAAGGCGACGAACTGTCATGTGACTTCTTTAATATCATCCTGGAGGAGATCGTGCGTAACTTACAAGTCAACACCAGAGGCATGATCTTCCAAAGGTCAGTTCAATTGCTAGCTTACGCTGTTGACATTGCCGTGATTGGACGAACACAGCGAGCCGTCAATGAGGCGTTTGCTGACATTGAAGCGGAAGCGGCTAAAATGGGTCTGGCGGTAAATGAGGGCAAAACAAAGTCCATGCTGTCATCAAGGATGGACACACAACATCGACGTCTCGGACAGAGCGTCAGACTAGGCAGCAGAGACTTAGAGGTAATCAAGGACTTCGTCTACCTCGGCTCCGCGGTAAATAGGGACACCAACATCAGTACCGAAATCAAACGCAGAATCACTCTTATCAATCGCTGTTTCTTGGGCTCAAGAGGCAATTGAGCAATAAAGCCCTCTCCCGAAGGACTAAACTCGCTTTATATAAAAGCTTGATTATCCCAGCCCTACTTTATGGCGCGGAAACCTGGACGTTACTAAAAGCGAATGAAGAACCCTTAGTCTTTTCGAGAGAAAAGTTTTGGGTGCGATTTTTGGTCCTGTTTGCGTTAATGGCATCTGGGGGAGTAGATATAATGACGAACTCTATGGGGTGTACAGCGACATGCGCCTGGTCAAGCGTCTTCGGATACACCGCTTAAGATGGCCAGGCCATGTAGCGTATGTACATTACTGCTCCGGCTCTTCGAATCAGAGCCGCTGGGACAACTCAACAGAGGACGGCCTAGGCTAAGGTGGCGCACACAATTGGAGAAGGACCTCAACCAACTTGGAGTCCGCAACTGGAGACAGCTGGCGAAAGATCGTGCTGGCTGGAGTGGCATGTTGGTTGAGGCCCAGGTCCACCCCGGAATGTAGCGCCACGACAAGAAGAAGAAGAAAGAATACATTTTATTAGGTTCTCAATAATAAACAGATATTAACAATAGGACAGCATATACGCGGTCTGTTCAAAAAATAAGGTCGATTTTGAAATTATGCGAGTTATATACATTTGATTACTGATTTTTTTTTATTGTTTTGTTACACTCGTTTCGAACATATGTCTACAGTATCAACTATTTAGTATATTCATTTTGTTTGTGAGGGGCATTAAAGTAGGACGTGTTTTGCATGTTCGGCGATTCCCCTCTGTCGAAAAAAATGCATCAACAAATTTGCATTCAATTCAAAATTAAAAATGAATTTACACGCGGATGCTTTCTGTTGATTCCAAGTATAAGTCTTTAAGAAGAGAGTAAATAGCTGTTGCCTCTTTTAGGACTCAGCTAAGAATGCATTTTGTGTAGAATGACGATGGAGAACTCTCGCTTGTGAAAAATAACGCTCAAATAATAATTGTTGGTGCGACAGTCCACAGGGGGACCAGGGCCTAGCTTGCTTATCAACTTACTCATGTTGTGCGCGCTACTATTCTCTGACGAGTAGAAGGGACCTACAGTTTTTTGCCGACTCCGAACGGCGAAATTTGAGAAGCTTTTTCTTAGACAGTTGAGTGTTGTCAGCGGCTTGCAAGAGGTGGCGCCGTGAAAAATTCGAGGTGCTCAGCCGGGAATCGAACATAGACCCTTCGGCGCGTAAGCGTCGCATTGTACCCACTACGCCACGGCGGCCACGCTCAAAACACTTGAAATATTGACAGTGGCATACGTTGAGGGTACTCTGAGCCAAAAAATGTTATCTAGTGGTACAAGGCTTTTAAAGAAGGTGGAGAAGATGTGAATGACCCCGCTCGTCTTGGTCGCTCCAGCACATTACAGAAAATCTGGAGAAAGTGAAGAAAATTGTTATAGAGAATCCTCGAATCACGTCAGTTAGAGAAGGCATATAACTGGTGACGAATCATAGGTACACAGTTATGACATCGAGACCAAAGTCCAATCGTCCCAATGAAAGAATCAAGGAAAGACAATGCGAAAAAAGCACGTCGAGTTCGATCAAATGTGAAGGTTGTGCTGACTATTTCTTTTTTTATTACTTTATTACTTGTTTCTGTTTTCAGGATAGAATAGACCCATAGGATGGACAGTTGAGGAGATACAAACCTTATCTCTGTCGGAGCTAAAGGGCATACGAGTACCATGAACTGCTTATCAGAACTCCTTGCAGGATTGGAAAAAACGCTGGCACAAGTGCATTTTATCTGAGGGAAACTACTTTGAGGGGGACAATATAGAAATTGATAAATAATTAAATATTTTTTGAGAAAAAATAAAATTCGTTTTTTAAAACAGACCTTGTATAAGAAATGTAATTTTAAAACATCCGCCTAAGAAATTGCAGTTAACAGAAACAGGCTATTCTTCTGTTTTTCTTTTTTGAGACATTCATAAGTTTCGTTTTAGTCAATTTTTTATATTTTTCAATTGTATATTTTTTAGGGATTTTTTTCTGTTGATATAGTAACTAAATAAATAACTATCTAAGAAAAAGCTTTTCAATTTTTGCGGTTCGGAGTTGACAGAAAACTGTCGGTCTTTGCTTTTCAGTATATCAGTGGTTTTGAATCTAAATTACTGAATTATACGCAATTTTAGAAATACTTATTAGTCTTGCCTGCTTTGCGTAAAATTAGTCCTTTAACGCGTAAATTATAAAAAAAACTGATTACAGATTATTTACATATACATAGCTGGCATTTGATGCACATTTTTTTTATGTTTTCCTTCAAAGCTCATCGTAGGTTTCCGATGATTGTAAACATTCCATTAAGGATTAGTTTCTTTTTTCAACTCAATTAAGACCACTTTAGGGAATGATTCCAGTAGAAATCTTTTTAAATTAAAATTGTTAACATTTAAACTGAATATTCGCTTCCTGCATTCAATCTGCAATGCACCTGCCGCTAATCATTTCAGACATTCAGCAATTTAATTATTTTCAAGATAAATGCAATTTGGCTTAAGTGAAATTGAATTACAAACATTTGAAAGATAAATCAATAAAAATAGCACCCCTGGCCAAGAGCATCTATTGATGAATCGACTCCATCGCCGCAGGGGCAACACCTCTCATGCATCATATTTGTGTTTATTTATATTAGATATTAAAAGCGCATTGATCTGGTGTTTTCCAAGGTCACGATGGGCGGATCGCAAACGTATAAAATAATAGGAAGCACAAAGCAAATTCATTGGAGGCGAACAAAGGAATGCTTTACGAAGATCTTAACGAGTCCATTAAATTTGTGAGTGATTTTTTTCTTACATGAAACGTTTAAGATGAATAGAACACTTTTGATTAATTTGAAAGTTGAAAGCTATTAATGAGTGTTTTTTAAATCTTGAATTGGGGTCTGTGAACCTAGGAGACATTGTACTATGTGTTAAAATACGCATCCAAGAATCTAGAATGTGCTCATCGCTCTTTTATATTCCTCTCTGTCTTCCTTAAATTGTGTTGTTTTTTGACAAATATTGGTATTGAAGTTTGTTCATGTTTAAAAAATATTTTGACCCAGAACTCAACAGTTTGTACAACAATCGAAATTTTAATGAAACTTGCCCCAGAGCTATAGAAAACAATGCAAGCTTTCATTTCTTTAAGGTTTTTCCCTTGATCGTCTGTTCGGAATTCCTAGAAACATGTGCCCATCACAACTCTGAATTCTGACTTTTAGTCCCTTTCAGACGACCAGTGCACAGTTGTCAACGTTTCTTATTTTTCTAAAAAGGTTATTGACAGATAAAATCACTTGAGTGCAGAAGATTTTCACTTTCAGTGTTTTAAAAATTTCTTTCGTAAGAAATATTAGGTCTGTTCCAATTGATTTGTGTACAGAAATTCGTAATTGAGTAGTTTGGGTAAAACTCTCTCTTGCAGAGAGTAACTCTACCGAAAATTGTGAAACGACTTTTCGTAGAAATTCGTAAACAGCTATCAGACATATGAAATGTCAGAGATTTTCTTATCTTCGATTTGACAGCCATCTTCTGCCGAGCTGCTGCCCATAGTTTTTTATTTGGCAGAGATTCGTAGGGAGGGGAAATATTTTGCTCTCTCGTGAGCTCTCTCTTCTGCGAAAAAATCAGCTAATAGAACGCTTTTTCGTGTTTTTTTCGGGCAAATTCGTAGACATTCATAGCAATTCAGAGCAATTGGAACGGACCTATTATAGTGTCAAACATTAATTTAATAACATATTATTTGTTTATAAACATATTATAAGTTTATAAATTCATTTGATGAAAACACTATTATCAATAGCTTGATAATAAACTATCACCTAATGAGTTTCCATATTCTTCATACAATTACTTCCAGAAATTATTTAAAACATTCGAAAACTAAACGAAATAACACAAAATAATGTTTCAAATATATTTTTATATCTTCTATAAAATAAACTTATATTTTTCAGTTGAAAATATCGAAATGCAAATCATTGTATTCATCTAAAAAAAAATTCAAATTCAAAAGTTGAAAGATCTTAATGTAACTAGTGCCCTTAATTCAGCAATGTACGTCATAAGTTTGAGAAGCAGTGTTACCTTGCGCGCGAGTTTAAAATTTCATAATGGACTTGTACTTTGAAAAGAAAATTAATTTTTATTTACTAGAATCTCACTAAAATAAACACACCAATTTTAAAAAGTACTAAATAATATCCCTTTAAGCATTTACACGTGCGAAATGCATTCGTATGAACATTCTCCATATTTGAATCTGTAACCACAACTTACGGGTAGTACTTCGGCAGCTGATTAAATTGAACTCAGCCAATCAAATGAATTCAGCAAACGCTGAGCGCATTTTTTCCCACATAACTTTCTTCAGTTGCTTTTGAAAAACAAAACCAAACGGTTCGAATGTGAATCGTTTCCATTATTGGACAGAGATTCGAAAAGGATTTATTTTTCTGTATATCTTTGAGAACTGTAAAGAAAAAAGAAAACGTTCTACTGTGAAATATTTACATAAAGCAACCAGGCTCATAACTATTTATTTTATTTTTATATCTTGTGTTGTAAAGAAAAAATTGTAATCATGTCCACCCAATTGAGAATTAAGTACGACGAGGTAAGTTTTACAGCTATAAAATAACTCAACTGAAGCGGTTCATTTTCCTTCAATGCAATTAATCGTATAATTTTCACGAGCTAGATGTTGAATACTCTTTATCTCTAAAATTACAGAATGAGGCTGATAACAAATTACAGCAAGTTAAGAAATTTGGCGTTCAAAATGGACAAGTAGAAACGAAAAGAGCAGCTCTAGGAGAACTCGGCAACCGAGCTGTTCTGCGAACAGTTAGGGATGGACAAAAAGAGTAAAATTATACAGTTATCTGGGGAAAGAGAAAGTACATATATTTTCTTTGTTTAGTGTAAAGGATCCAAAGAATCAGTTAAATCTGAGAAATACAAAAGCTCGCGTGGACACGTATTGGAAAAAGCCAACTCAACAGAATGTCGTTGCTAATAACATTCAATCAAATGCAGCAACCAACTTGCCACGAACCAAAATCGTAACGCGGTCAAATTCGATAAAGTCTGGAACAACGGAATTGCTAAGTTCCGCTATATCAAAGCAGAGTGTACCAAAACCTACGACGATCACTGCAAAAGTAGTGAATATTGAAAATAAAGTTTCCCACGTTCGATGTAAGAAATGTAACTTCCTGCCGATTTATTCGCAATATAAAATTTAAAATTTATTACAGATATTAATAAGCCGAAAGTAGAGAGTACAAAAGAACAAAAACCACAAGTGTTGGCGCCAACCTTAAAGCGGGAGGACAGTAATTTGTCGCGCAAATCATTGTCGAAGCTGAAAGCAGCCATCAAACAACAGCAAAATGTCAAGTCGGTGGCACAGCAAGCGGTCCAAAGTTGTAAGATTACAACAGAACCAACCAAGGAAGACGAAATTCACCAAGAAGTTCAGTCACATTCTGACAAATGTGAGATTAAAATTGTAGGTTTGCAGTCACATTCAACTAAGCTGATCAATGTGGTAAGTTGACAATATTACTTGTGATCCGTTCTCTTTGATATACAACTCTACTGTCCCTTAAGGTGGAAAATATCGATGCGGACGATACTGAAAATCCAATCTTAGTCTCAGAATACGTAAACGATATATACTCGTACCTCTTTACACTGGAGACACAAATGCCAATTGAACCAGATCATTTAAAGGGCCAAAAACAGGTAGTTCTAGGAGTTTATCTTTCCAAGTTTGCAATAACTTAACTTATTAACATCGCTCCCAGGTTGTCCCAAAGATGCGTGCAGTTCTTATTGACTGGATCAATGAAGTCCACCATCAGTTCCATTTAGTTCCAGAAACATTCCATCTCTGTGTGGCAATAATCGACAGGTACCTACAAGCTGATAAAAACACACTTCGCCAGCATTTGCAATTGGTGGGCGTGACGGCCCTCTTTATTGCTTCCAAGTACGAAGAGCTTTTCCCACCAGCAATTGGTGACTTTGTCTACATCACCGACGATACTTACACAAAGAACCAAATGTTGGAAATGGAAATGAAGATCATGAAAGCTTTGGACTTCAATTTGGCCCGACCACTGCCCATTCACTTTTTGAGACGTTTCTCAAAGGCAGCCGGAGCCGAGGATTGCCACCATGCAATGTCCAAGTATTTCTTAGAGTTGGTGTCTGTAGAATACGCAATGGCCAACTATCGTCCATCAGAGGTATGATAGAAGAAATCGTTCAGAACTGAGCAAACTAATGAGAGGTTTCTTTTTCTTAACTCAGATCGCTGCTGCTTCGTTGTACTTGTCGCTGCAGCTGATAAATCCAACAAAAACGCCACAGGAGTCTATTTGGAATCCAACACTGGAATTCTATTCCCGTTACTCAGTAGACCATCTGGAGCCCATCTCACGCCAGATCGCATTAATCGCCAGAAATGCCCCCGATGCCAAACTCAAGGCAGTCTACGTCAAGTACAAGTCAGTACAACTTGGCAGAATCTCCCTCCGGCCAGAGCTAACTGGTTCAGTGATGGAGCAAATTTTGGCGAAGGAGACGAATTGAGGTCTTGACGGACAGAATTTTTTCCCCTCCATAATTGTTGTTAATTTTTAATTTCCTATACTCGCTAATAACATCCGAAGGGGACCGGCAAGGACTCATTTCAATTGGTTAAATGATTCTCGTCTTTTTGCTCAACTCATTCGGCTATCTCAACTGTATTCGGCACAAGAAAGAGCCAACTTTGACTGATGTAAAATTTAGTTTTCTAAAACTTGTATTACAATTTGATATACATATTTAAGGCACTTTTTGTTCACGTTCACCACATGTTATGTGTTGTGTTTTAGTGATGCATTCTTTCTTTGTCGTATTATTTTCTTTTTAATATTGTATGTACGTATACTTTGGACTTATGGTCATACATTGTGGTCTGTTAAATAAAAATAAAAGTAAATACCTAAAAGCGAATTTTAAACTTTTGATAGGCTCCTGTAGAGGAAAAGAGCGCGTAGTTAGCTTAATTAACTAGATTTTTTAGATTTAAGTCTCGTACTTTTGTCAGCAAATTTTGTGTAATAATTTTTTTTTGTCATTCAAAATAAAGATGGTCGAAACAAAGTTGCTCTTATTTTTTTCTATACGACAAACAGTCTGTCGTGGCATTTGTTAATTTTAAGAAGTCCCATGGTTGGTATTCAATTTGTTGCCTTTTTAATTGTGACAGGACACAAGTGTGAGCTGCAAACCAGGGACCACCCCTGGTGCAAACGAAGCTTTACACAATTGACCGAGTCACTTGATATGTAATTTTAAACAAGAGTTGTAAGGTAATACTAATTTATTGTACGTATCAAAAGAAATAAGCTAAATAACTTGAAGGATCCTGATTATCGGAGGTGAAAACTAGCATATCTTTTACAATTTCAATTATATTTTTTCCATTTACTTTCATTACTTATGCGTATATATATACAAATTTCAGTCAAAGTACATGCTTATACTATTTAACAACATAAATAAAACAAACTAATGTACATTCATTACTCAACTTGCAACAGACTTATAAATTATAGTTTAAAAATATACATTGCGCCATTTTATCTGGATTAAAATCATCTTGCCTTTCGTCAATTAAAATCGCTGCTCTTAAAAATGCTCTTTCACAGGGTATACTTGTGGCCACGATGCAAAATAGATGGTGGACCATTTTGTACAATTGAGGATAAATATGTTTGCGATCATTCCACCACTTCAACGGATCTTCAGTTCGTTTTATAAGTGGCTCATTTAAATAGCTATCCACTTCATTTGTGCTTCCTTCACAAGACCATGTGCTGACCACTTCATTTTCAACTCTTGTATCGAACTCATTCCAAATTAAGGATATTTCCAGGTGCGTTTCTGACGTTGAAGTTTTCGGCGTATTTTCCGAAGTTATGGGAGAGGAAGTAAATTCAAAGTCTTGTTTAAAATTTTCCAAACACCGGTCGAAATCTACTTGTGAGGTGAATCCATATCTTTTGAATCTTGGATCTAGTATCGTCGCTGCTGTCACAAGCGCATTCGACTCTATTTCTTTAAAACTTTCTGATACAGAATCTTGTAGAGTTTCGATGATTTCACTTATCTCATCGAAAGTGTTTTCTTCTGAATTTTTATTCAAGTGTGTGTTTATCACATTAATAATTATCATTATTCTGGACAGAGTAAAGTTCTGTTCAGCAGAGATTTCTTTTGCGACGACATCAAATATTTTAAAGACTTTAAGAACCTCTTCCAAAACCATCCACTCCCTATCGGTAAGGCAGTCCAATTCAGGCCTGTCTATTGCTAAAACGGCAACAACGGCATCTTTTATCCGGATCACACGGGAAATCATGTCGTATGTGGAGCTCCAATTGCAAACGCTATCTTGCTTCAGTTTTATTTCCGGAAGACTTAATTCTTTTTGCATAGCGCTCAACAGACTTGTCGCCTTTGAGCTTTGTTTAAAATAGGCGACGATGTCCTTTACTTTATCTATCTCTCTTTCAATAATGGCAAGCCCACCGAGTGAAACTTCATTTAGTGTATGTGCGAAAGAGCATAGGTGCCTCCAATTGTTAAATCTAACAGCACGGACAATATCTGGAACGTTGTCTGTAATAACGCACACAACTTTTTCTTCAATATTCCAAGATTCAATCTCATTTCTCAACAACATCCCCAAATTTTTCGACTTGCCGCCCTTGTATGGTATGCATACCAAAAAGCGAGACTGAAGAGATAGTTCGGGGTCAACATTACTTAAGAAATGTGATGTAATTCCAATGTATGATTGTTGAGGGTTTGGGCTCCATATACTCATTGCCAAGCACACCGCTTCTGCCTGCTCAAGCTCGTTTTTTATTTCATCCCTAACTTCGTTAAATAAACGTGGAATTAGCGCGTCTGAGACTGTTTTTCTTGTTGGCATGGTGTAATTGGGACAAAGCGTGTGGATAAACTCTTTGAAATTCGGATCATCTACAATTTCGAATGGATAATATTGTTTGACTATCATTTTTGTAAGTTGTTCGTGTATCTTTTCCGAATTCGAAATGTCGCCAGGTTTACGAGCATGTGTTGAAATTTGTATTTGTTTCAGGGAAGAAGGCGGTCGTGATGTTGAGGCCGTCGGTTCGGACATGTTAAAATTTGAAATATCCTCACTGTCCGATATTAGTGGGTCAATGCATGATACTGTTGTAACGGAATCCAAGGAAATTCCTTTATGTTTTAAACGTATATGTCTTCCAAGATTTGTAGTTCCTCCTGCAGAGAAACTTATAAGTTTTTTGCAAAAACAGCATCTTGCTCTCCTGTATGACACGACGGTAAAATACTTCCAAACTTTACTTCTCTTAGACCTGAGTTTCCTGAAAATATGACTGGTAAGTAAATGCATTGTTCTGTAATTTAGTAAAGCGCTTAATAATAAAAAGAAGAGAGCAACACACAAAAATGTGTGAACGTAACCTTGGGTTGGCTATCATTTTCTAAAACTGATTACCTACCTCTGTTTCGAATGATTGTTATTTGAGCCATGATCCAATAGTTCTATATAAATGGAAAATTAAGACTGGTGTTTGTGGGACAGATTCTTAAGAGATACACACCATTATGCTTCGCGCGAATATGCCTTGCAAGGTTGCTGCTTCCTCCTCCGGCAAAACTTATAACAAATTGACAATAAGCGCACATTGCCTTCTCAGTAGCCACAATAGAAAAATGCTTCCAAATTTCGCTACGCTTTGACATTGTGCTTAAGCATAATACAATGTTGAATGTATTTTTAATATTTAATTTTTGTGTTTCAAAGTAAGTTGTCTTTACTACTCCTATGTAAATATTTATTGTTTGAAAGACAATTTTCAATAACAGCCTTTGAAGTATAACCACATATCACCCAGCAGTAGACGGTCAACTACATCGTCTCTTATAATTTTTTGACAATTGAGTAGGAATGTCAGTGTATTTGACATAAGACCATATGGCGCAAAACGTTGAAAAGGCTCTTATGATTGGAGATATATAAAATAAAATATTGTGTTATGTCAAAAGGAAAACATCGAAATTACGAACAAGTTTACTTAAAAATCTAGATACGGATTTTATTCGTAACACATGTGAGATGTACCAAACAATGATTTATTCAGGTCTGTTCATTGATTGTATACAGAATTTCAATTGATTTGTATCATTTGATTTGTATACAGAAATTCGTATGGGTAAAAATCTCTCTTGCAGAGAGTAACTCTGCCAAAACTTGTGAAACGACTTTTCGTAGAAAATCGTGAACTGTTATTAGATGTGTGAAATGTGAGAGGTTTTTTCATTTTCGATTTGACAGCCATATGTTATCGTGTTGTTGCCCACAGTTTTTTCTTCGGCAGCAATTCGCAGGCAGGGGAAATATTTTGCTCTCTCGTGAGCTCTCTTCTACGAAAAAATCAGCTAATGGAACGCTTTTTTATTGTCTTATTTCTGAGTCTGTATACGGAATCGGAATTTGACTCTTCATTAAGGATGAGAACGTTATTGCTTAAAAACCTTTAATTAAGGTAGTTTGAAGCGGTTTTTGTTTTGTTATAATGAGGGGCAATGTGAGTGCAGGCACAAATATATGAGCAGACTGAAGAAAATAAGGACAACTCTTTTGTGCAATAGCTTGTCTGGTAACAAACGTATAAGCTCTTCGGGCATTAACAATTTAACATGAACCAGTAAAAGTAATTGAGTCTAAGCAATTCGAGAGAACAATTCTGAAAATACTAGTGAAATATAAAAATACAAAATATATTGAAATGCAAAAAAGGATTTTATTGTATTGATGTAAGGTGTTTAGAAAAGCTTTCAACGACTTTAGTTTGACACCTATCTTTGTAAGAGGATAAAGTTCCAAAATGTTCCTCCCCACAGACATTTTAAAGTATATTATTAAAATATGTGTTTTTACTTGCTACATAATTGTTTACAACAGAAAAATTGAAATACTTAGGATATCTCAGTCTCCTTTGCGCTTAATGCCCCCAATCGACTTTAAACCTGTCATGGCGGGTACTTTTGAAGCCAATTTTCTCACCTCGGCCACTGCATCTAGGAGCTTCTTCGGCTCTGTGAGGAACCAAATCCAGAGCAATTGACCGTAATGCCAGAACACGTCGCTTGTCTGAAATTAAACCAAAAATAAAAAACTATTTTCACAACTGTCAACAATCTTACCATTTTCTCATGGATGTTCTCTTGAAACTGTGCCCTTAAGTTACGAAACTCAGATTCAAAACGAGCTCTATTCATTTTTGCATTAAAAATTGGCTTAAGAAGGCTTATTTGCTCAAACATGGGCAATTTAACTGGACTATCATACACGTAAGGCTTAAGGACTTTTTCAATTCGATTTCTAGAATAGAATATTAATCAAATCGTAGAGTGAAATAAAACTATGAAAATGCTTACAGTTCATTGATAACATCAAGAACAGCTCCGTATGATTTCTTATTCAAAAGAGAGTTCACCGAGTACTTCAAGAGGCGACAGAATTTTTCGTATTCATATAGACAAGCTTTTGGTTCGTTGCGCACCTTCACCGAAGTGTGCTTCGAAAGAAGCTCTGCAATCTTGGATACGACCACTTCGCTTAACGTATTTCCCGGAGTTCTCTGCAGATTTCTCATGGCTTCGATTCGGCGCAGACACATTTGTGCCTGGGAACTTAATTCGTCAGTGTTGTCAAAACGATTTCGAATCTTCTCCAAGTCCAACTGGGTTGTGATCCAAATAAGCTCCGCATTGGTGAGGGCATCTGAGACTGTTTTCATGATAACCTTTACATTTTCCAATCTCCTGTATGCACGATTAAGCTTCTCCTTTGTGTTCTCGTAAAGAACCAATTCCATTTGCTGCTGAGTACGTTGTTCCAAGTGCATCATGAGATCGTTTAGTAGTGTCTTGTAGGTACTTTTGAAGTGGTGATTATTTATCAATTCCAAGTCGCGAGTTTCTTTCCTTAAATTAAATGTTTTGTTTTTAAATTGAATCGCTTGGGGATAGATTGCACTCACTTCATGTCGGAGATGGACACTATGTGCATCTTACTTATGTCCACAGTGTCGATCATGGCCTGTGTTGCCCGTGTTTTTGCTTTAGTTTTTATAAACTTTTCCATATAATTTAAATTTCTGTAAAAAAAAAAGCGAAGAAAATAATGGCAAAACATTTATCCCTCGCGTGCCACAGACGGATATCGACTTACAGTTTTCGTATTGTCTCCAGTTGTGATGATACTTCTTGAGCTTCAAAATAGTTATCTTCTGTTTCGACAAAATCCTTGAAGCAAACCATTGTTCATTGATCCATATTTTTTCTGGTAATAAGTTATATTCTTACCTGTATCCTGAAATTCTCTTTCATGTAGAGATTTAAGTATTGCAGGAAGGAATCACATTTCAAAAAGTATTTATCTAACGGCAGCTGATGTACAAAAAGTGGAGGTGATTGCTGCAAGGATTTTCAAATGTATTTTTTGTGTCCTGTATGAATATCTTACAGTTCGCACCATGTTCTTGTAGCAGGATTTTGACTCCTCACACAGTTTTCGTGTCTCCCTTTGCAGTTCCTGAAGTTGCTGAGACACTTCTTGACATTCTGTATACAAAAGTTTTTCTGTACTCTCAAGGTCACCAATTTTGTTTTCTAGATCACTCAATTCCGTGTTTACTTTTGACTTAGTGTTTCTGAAAATATTCAACCTGTAGCGCGGTAAAAAAAATTACCACTACAACCTACCCCATGTTGAGAATCAGGTCTGAGTACATGTCTTCCGTTTGCTCCAGAACTTCAATTTCACTCGCAATTTTATCAATGCATGAATCCTTAAACTGCAGTAGTCCTGGATATTCCTCATGGATGTGAATAAGTTGCGATTTACGTTTCGTGGGTGACAAGATTTCCTTCCGCTGCTCCATTTCGTTGTACCTTCGCATATACTTCGTCTTTTAAAATACATATGTTTTATTATATTTTCCTTTGTACTCTTACTCCAAAAGTTCATGCTCAGTAAGAATATTCTCATCCGTGATATTTTCAGTAAACTGGCTAAAAAATTCTTGAAATCTTTCATCATAGAACATCCACTGATTGCTCGAATCAAAACCAAGTTTCTTAAATGTATCAAAATTCTGCAAAGTTAAAATTTTTCAGTCATAAAATAATAATAACATAATTTTTGTCGAATATACCCTAATTAAATCGCCCATTTGTAATACCGAATAAATTCAAACTAAGTTTTCTTTCAAATGGAGCTAACAGAAATATTTATTTCAAATTAAGAAACTGACATTGAGTGCGTTTGAAGTTGTTAAAAATTTCGGAATGCTGCCAATCTTCTGTATCAATCTGTTAAAACTTTTTGTTACTTGTTTTCAATATGAATTGGAATAAGAATGTTAATTTATACCAGAAACCATTAAGGAATTGGTCTCTGATTTTGCTTGAATAAAATGCATAATTCAATTTTTCCAATCTTCAATTTCAGATTTCTTATGATTTATCTTCGAGGGAAATTTGTACAATTTATATGGATTTGGCATAACTATTTTAAGGCTGTCACCTGCTGTCATTTTTCATTGTTGACTTGTTTTTTAGGTGGTGATTAATCCATTTTTCGTCTAAAGAAAAACACAAATCGCTTAATTTTGCAATGGCTGCTTTAAAAGGTAAATTAATGTATATTTGTGCTTTGAACACTAATTTTTAACATTTGTATTTTAATTTAATGCTCAATTACTTCTACTTGGGAATACCTCGCAGCGTAAGTGCCTTTTTCGATTTATGTTTTAATCAATTTGTATATAATCTTTTTTTTTATTTCAGTCTTCTTATTTCTGCTGTTCTAATATGTTTTGGGATGACATTCATTATCTTGGCTTGTGCGATACCACAGCCAAAACTGTTTTATCCGTTCTTCGTGTTTATATTTTATCTACTCTCCATAATTCCTGTTCTCATTGCTAGGCGGGTGACTCCAAACAACGACACAAGCCCCAAATCAGAGTTTGCCCTTTTTCTGGCAGCTGGATTTGTTCTAAGCGCATTTGCTCTTCCAATTGTCTTAGCCAGAAGTGGAGTGGTAAGATAAGCGTAGATTATCTTTAGACTCACTTTAATTCTCATTCTCTTTTGTGTAAAGATCACATGGCTTGCTTGCTGGCTTACTTTTGGAGGAAATGTTATAAATTACGTTACTATGCTAGGATACGCAATGAAAGATGCAGAGTTCGAAGGGGCATATGGTGGAATGTTTTAATGACAAATAGTTCACATCCAACTTCAACCATCAAATTTATCATTACTCACTAACTTTAGCTTTAAGAATAGGTAATACATATGTGAGATTGTTCAGATTTGTTTTCACACCACTGTCTCTGTTATGAAAGAGAAAGGTCGGCCGAAAAACAAACGAATCTCATATACGTAACGCTACAAAACATTGTACAGCTGACTGTTTTTTTTTTGAGGTAACCAAATTTTGTAGATTTCTTTATCATTTTTTTCATGCTCATTTTGTAATGTGATTTATTTATGTCTGTAATCAATAAATGAATTTCGATTGTGTATTCAAAATGTGCAAAGTTTTCAACAAAAAGTTATTGTTTTCTTAAAAATGGCGACGGTGAAGTAAAAAATGTTATCACGGTCTATTGCTTTAAGCGTTGAAGCCTTACAAGGTCTTACAAGATCAGCCATGTGTACCACTACATGAAAATATTAAACATTTTATCAATCCAAAAGAATAAAGATTAACAAACGCTATGAGCTATGTGTAAATTATTCCGTATTTAGTTAGTTCATTTAAAACAAATCGAACCCGACGTATTCACCCCTCAAATGGTGTCGCACTCCGGCGTAAATAACAATAATTACAAACGTAATTTGTGCAACATTTCTACGTAAGACAATGACTAAATTACGAATGTGTGTCCCCAAAAACCCAAAACTTGTTTATAGTACAAACACGATAAACAAAAAGAGAAACACGTAAATAGCTTGCTTGCTTACCACTCATATGAGTAGCAGAGGACTTCTCAACTGCAGTCACATTCAACCAGACTGTAAATCTAAAAAGTGGCTATGGTCCATACTTAAAAATGCATCAGACTGAAAGGCACACTCAAATATATATTTATGCGTGTATATATAATTTACTAAATACAAATTGAAAAATAAATGTCTAAATACTTAAAACATGTTATAAATTCGCTTTCAGTGTATTTTTAACCTCAGTCTCTAAACTCTGCAATGCAATCTCAATCAGGTTTAAACTGTTAGGCGCGTTTGCTACATCCGCATTATCTCCGTCTTTTAAAACCTATAAAAACAACATACGTTACGATATACATATGTCTCAGAGTTAAACATACATCATGCAGTTTTTTCGATAGCTGCTCTCTTTCATTGGACACCCTGTATATGGCATTCCTGAATTTATGTTTCATCGGCTGGTAGTCTAAGTTCAGACCATCATCTAGGCCATATTGCGTTGAGATCAACCTTAGCTCGTGGTCCCTGATGTTTTCTTCAGCAATGGTAAGTTCCATTTCATTTCGTTCCCGCTTAAAAACGAAACGTACTTTTGAAAGAATTTATGTGACCAGCGTTTTCCACTTACCCCACGTTCTATGTCTTTTAACAAGCCCATTAATTCAGTCTCTTTTAAGTTTTGTTCTCTCCTTTGCGAAGATTTCTCAAGTAACTCAATAACTTGACCCTTCCGCTGTCGTAGTTCTTTTTGATAGAGAAGCAACATTTTGCGCTGATAGGCTAATCGCTCTTCCTCGCGCTGAAGAATGTTCTGATACTGTCTTTGCATTTCTGCAATAATATTTCATTAGAATCTTCACTCAGAAGAAATCACTGGAATTCACCTTTCATTCGTTTGGAATGCTCCTCTTGCTGCAAGCCACGTTCTAGCCTTTCCAACATTAGTGTTTCCTCACGTTCCAATTTGCGGATTCTGGCGTCAATTGTATCGTGCTCTCGACGGATTGCATCTACTTCTGTGTCCTGTTTTGCAACCCATTTCTTTGGGTAATTCTGAAACTTTGGATATACCCCCTTCGGTAGTGCCCCAAATTCTTTCATATACTGTCGGGGATGTATATCGGATGGACAATTGTCCATGAGATAGTTTGCTTTATTCATGAATTTTTTCATGTCAATGGCATTCTGTTCGTGAAAGAACTCCACTAGATCTTTTTTTTCATTTATTTTTAAAATTGTTTCCCGCTGAATTATATTATATGCCACCACACAGAAAATTAAAAAGTATACTGGTCTGCTTAGGACGTTATCCCAAAAAGCCAGCCACTTTTCGTCAGTGAGCACTTCGGAGAAGCTAGTCGCTAACAATGTCCAAGCGAATTCAGTTGTGGTTACGCCGATGGACGCATAAAATTTCCCTAAATTTGGATCGAAGGCATTCAAAACATTCTCACACATTCCCAAATAATTCAGCGGCTCCAGGGGATGGAACTCAAACCAAAGCTGACAGTGGTTCAATAGGACAGTGGCAAGAATTTCAAAGCAAACGTTTAAGTTGCTAGCGAACACCTTTACAAAAGGGAATATGAAACCAGGGATAAAGTCACTGTGGGCGAAAACTTTAGTCCAGTGACCAAGGCATGAAAAAATTTTAACCAAGTTGCGCCGGGTGGTCATGTCCTTTAGATGAAGGTTCTTTTCAAAAAACGCTGCTGTAGGATGAATACCCATTTTGACGAGCTCGGCGAATTGAGTTTTGTTACAAGGAAGATCAAGGAGGGAAATCCATATCAAATTTCTATATTTTCCAGGATACTCCCCGTATTCTCGCAGAATCGGAGTAAGTCGATTTTTAGTCAGCATTTTCCTTAGCTCGCTGTCAAAGCAACCGGCAGTCACCTGCTTTGGTTGAGTCATTGCACTTCGAAGCAATTGTATGCAATTTTGCGTCGACTTTAGACAGTCGATGAGACTTGATGTGCTATAGATATTACATTCACCTGAGCCTCTAATGGAGTACAACAATTGTCTATCTTTTGATAACCCCACTCGAAGGCAGTTCGACTCTTCCACTGCCAATTTGGTTCCTGCGTTTTCGACATCGATTAGAGTTAACTGATTACTCGTAGTCTGGCAGAGCAAGAGGTGTTCATTTGGCTTAGAAAAGAGCCAGGTGCCATGCAAGGAAGCATCCAACACTTTGACTATTTTTAACGGAGCATAGTTCACAGTTGATAAGAGCAAGATGTAGTTGTCAAGAGTGGTAAAACAAATAACTGTCCCATCTGGCGAGAAAGTGTACGAATTTATCAAACCTCTTGAGAACTCTTTAATTTCCTCGCAGTTGACTACAAAATTGTCGCTTCCTTCATCGCCGTTTAGTCTTACGGTTTGTGCTTCTTTCGTCATAAGGAATCGATCGCGAATTCGAATGGGATTATGAACTCTGATTGTATGTAAAGTGATGCCTGACCAAATGTGGACAGAGTCGTTGGTGAAACATGTGAAAATTTGATCACTGTTCGGAATGTAGTTCACGAATTTAATTGAAATTTTGGACTGATTGAAATCCAACCGGTGCGAGGCTTCGTGCGTTTCTAAATTGAGTAGAAGCGCATCCGTGCGTGTTTGAACCACTGCTAAGTACGGTGTGAGTAATATTCCAGGGAAAGAGATATTATGTATTCTCTCATTGGAATAGTTTTCCGAAAATGTTATTGATGATTTTTCTATAAGATGTATAAATTATTTACTAGGAAAACAAATGTGTTTTCCTTTTTTATTACCAACGTCTACCCAATATATATTTCCATTTTTTGCTCCAACAAGATAAATGTTCTTCTGGTTGGGAATGTTTCGAATAATATGTGCTTTGGGGATCTTCTCTATTAGCTTCCAGTACTTCTTCTTACCCAAATCAAAAACGAATATATTACCTCTTTCAAGTTAAAAGTTATAAGAATTATTTGCTTCTCAGCGATGTATATGAGACTTACCTATTATCTATGGTCACAAAGTGCTTATTGCAGTCGCTAAAACACCCCACCACCAATCTAATCCTCACAAGCTTATTGTCTTCATTAACAGTGTGATGAACAGTAAGTAGCAATCTGAAATTCATATTTTCTATAGAACGCTAAGGACTTTGCTTTTTTTATTATATTTTACCCATTTTCCCCTTTTTTATATTTAAAAACACTCTTTTCGGCTCTTTTTTCATTTTCTTTTTCAATATTAGTGGCAATGTTTTCAGTATCGTCCATTTCGTTAAAGAAACATAATATTTACATCGTTTATCTTCGGTTTTTATTTTGAAAAAATTTATGAAAATTCTAAACAAACAAAAAGTCGCAGCGTTTATGTGTCATATATGAAGTTTATGGCACTTAGCGATTACAGCGCTTCGGTGTGATAGGAATGAACTACAAGAATTTTTCTTTCTGTAAATGCTTTTTTCTTTTCGAAGCCAATGAAGAAATAAAATAAAATTAATAAATTCATATTATGTATATGTTATTACATATTTGAAGGATTGATTTAAAGTTTGTTATTTCTTTTTTCTGTTGTGTCTAAATAACGGCGATATATCCGTATTAAAACTCTTAGCCACATGAGACGATTGCCTCAAAACAGAACATTGTTTTATGCAAACGGATGAAGTTGACGTTTCTTACATTTTTTCCTTCAATTTTCTGAGCTATATTCAATCGAAACCGAAATGCAACACTTATGGTTAATTTTTTTTTTTTATAAAATATAAATTTTCATCGCGAATTTGATTTTCCGAGCATATTTTACACAAGGATGAAATACTCATTCTTTCACTATAATACAAACATAGAGCGGAAATTGTCCGAATTTGTTTTCTACCTCTAGCGGTTCTCCAACGGTTTAATTAATAATTACACATTCCGCCCCATTTATTATGTACAGATGTGGGATTTGGTTATACGTGATCACCTGCCGTAACGGCTTTTATCACGGGGTCCATTTTCCTAGGAGTCGTACATGATGCTACGCCTTAGTTACCCAATTACCAAACTGAGATCATGCTTGAAAGGCAATAACCCCAACTTGGTTTAATGCGAGGCCCTCCTATAACCTCTTCCGCTCTCTGGGTCGCAGCGCCCCGTTGAGAATGCAACTCCACACTGAGCCCCTAGCCGCCTTGCCTAGCCATGGATTTAACAATTAGCTAGACAAGTCAGCACAGTACACTCTCGACTCTATCCGCGATGTTAGGTGGTTAGGCCCAGCCACCACGATACTTCCACAAGGGGCGTACCGCTCGGTCAGGCTGAAATCGAAGTTTCAGGGGCTCCTGACCAGATGTTCGGTCCAGGAATCGAACCCGGAGCCTTCGGTGTGCAAGTGTTGCACTTTACCTACTTCTCCACGAGGACCACACCGTGGATAATAGAATATTAGAAATGTTGTTTTCTAAGTTATTTCTTTCTTGCTCTGGGTTGATTTGAAATTCAGACGTGTTATGAACATACTCCTCCTTTATGCGTAAAACTTACCTTATTGAAAGCACAGTTTTTAAACCAAATGTGTAGTCTGTAAATAAAACTCACAACATATTTTTATTATCGTTACAATTTTATTGCATTCTTGCATTTGATTTGGAAATCTGGTTGCCGTTATGCCATAGCATAGAACAAAAAATATTCTCATCTTATCTTTGTCTAATCATTCTTCATTAAAAACTTTACATTCATTCCCAGAAAAAAACAAAACAGGATATACTTTAATATGGGATCTAACTAAATAATTAATAATACAGTAATTATACCTTTTTACTGTATTCTAAGACTTACATGAAATGTCTTAAAATTAATTTGTTGTATTATACCTCTGTTACAAAAAAAACTCATCTCACAGATTAAGCTTGTGGTTTTATTTGTCAAAACAATGTTAACAGAGTCCTAAAATTGTATTAATTATCTGTCAACTGGTTATAAATTTAAGCAACAATTATTGATACAATATATATATCTTACAATTTCTTTTACATATCATTTTATTACCTTTCATACATGCTAAAAAATAAACTTAATCGAAACTACTTTAATAAGGCTTGTTTTTGTTTTCTTTCTTTAAATATAATATAAATCTATTCTTATGCGGGAAGGTAAATAAATAGATATGTGGGCCTACGTTTGTTATTAATGGGCTTTAGGATCTAGGTAATTTAGCGACTTTTAAATTTGTTCTTCTTTGGAAAATATATATATGAAAATTTAATTCAAATGTTTTTGTTTCTTGTTTTTGTTTTTAAAGCTTAGGTTACATAAGAATTTGAAAAAAAAATTTTTTCTTATACATACAAGTAAGTAAGTAGAAAAGATTAATTTTGTTTTTTTTTTTTTTTGCTGTTGTTGCTTTTTTCTGCTGGTACACGTTCTTAACGTATTTATTATTTTCTTTTGTCACAAACAATTTTTCATTACTCAAATACTTATAGTGTTCGTATCATTTAGTTTCAACTTCATTCACCATTAATGCAGTGAAGACTGTTTTGTTGCTCATTATACTGCATTTGTATGCATTTTTAGAGTGTCGTCGCAAATTAACAATTTGTTTTCATTTGTTTTATGTGCTTTATGACAAGTCGTTTCGTTTTAAGAAATCATTTTCATAAAGGACATAAATTTGCTTTTGTTTCCGTTCATTGTGATAGTGATTTATTTAGAGAAAATGTGTTTTCTTTTTACAGTTATGTTTTGATTTTGGTCGAATTATTGCATTTTTTGACTTAAACAAAAATGTTTCGTTTTTATTAGCGGCTACACATGGAGCGATGGTGGTACATGATGAAAAAATTTGAATCAGACCAGTGGTATCGTATGTGAAAAAGCACTTTTTTATATTTCTTTTGGAAATATTTTTTCATTTGAATGTACAAGGCATAAAAAAATATTTCGCAATGATTGCATTTATTTAAAAAATTTGTTTTGTTTTACTATTCATTAAATTCATGATTTTTTGTTTTTTCTTTTTCAAAGATCAATGAAATAAAACCTTTTTCGTGAATGCAGAAGAGGAAATTGAAAATGAATGGAAAAAAAGAAAAACTGAAGAAAATTGATTAATTTAATAGATACGAGTATGGGTGACAGATAAATATATGTAGATATATATATATATTTGAATGCACGTGTGCTTGCTAGCAAGACACTGAGGTGGAAAAAGAATATAGATATAGTATTTTATATGACTTCTAGTAATCAGTTTTTGAGGACGAAAAAAATTTAATTTCAAATTTCCACATCATCGTCATAATCATTTGAAATGAATTATGAATTTAAGTAGATATAGTGCTTTTTATATTGTGAGGAATCTATGGTTACATTAACTTGCATTTATATGCATCATTCCTGCGTTTCACTTAGTGATACAATTTTTGACTGATTTTTCGAATAATTACAAAATTAATACTAAACTTTGCTGTTACATGAGATATTTGCAAAAATTGCTTAGCGTATATTTAAAGCCGATAGCTAGCCGTAGTAAAAATTTACGTTTAAAAAATAAATTACATGTGAAGAGAGTATTGAGAAGAATGAAGCTGAGAGAGTAAGAAGTGTGTGTGTTATTGAGCATGCAGTTGTGAAAGATTATGTGATTTATAAATTAACCGCGTTAGAGTGTACATTTTATTTGTTGTTAAGAAAATGCAGAAGAAAACTTATAACAAAACAGGTGTCATTACATCTGAAGCAAAACAATTAACTAAAACAAAAAGAGTGTGACTTTTTGCAGTCTTTTCTGACAGTTCTTTAAGAGAGAAATAACCTTAAATCTGGTTGGTGTTTGTTCTTTTGAAAAAAAAAAAAAAATAAACTGTTTTCCTCCTACGTGTAAAATGTTTTCGAAAATATGTTTGATGGCACGTAGAAACAAAGCAATTTCTTGGACTACTGTCACTTATTTGGAAATATTTCTAGAAGAAATTTGAAAAGTAAAAGTTTTAAATTTCTCGTGTAAACCCGTGTTTTTTATCCTGGCTTAGATTTTTCTTTTCAATTTTTGGTGTTAATTTTCAAATGTAAATGTAACAAATATACTGTAAGCTCGAATTAATTTAAAAAATTCCTTCACATTTCTAGCACTTCATGTATCATCAGAAAGATTGATTTTAATTGACTTTTAAAGTCCTAATTCTTTACCGATTTTATCTTTGGCACACATATACAATTTATACACATAAAAAATTATGATTTTCACAAATCAACTAACTGAACGGGCTTATCATAGCTCTTAAATTTACATTACCACTTGAATAGTTTTTCGTAACAAAAATGACTGCTCCAAATGTGTCATGCCTGAGTGATATCACGTACTATTGGTACCTACCTAGTATGGAGCTTATAATTAGAATTTCAGTTTCTATCTACATATAACCTCAGCACTTAATACAAGCATATATTGTTTCTGCTTTCGTTCAAAATTTATGCGCTTGGTTATTTCAGACATTGATATTACATCTAAATAAATTTGAAACAAATCAATGGGTTTGCTGTGGCTTGGTACGTTTTCAGCGAAATAGGATCAGGCCTAAAGGGTCCTTATTTCTTCCAATTTTTTCTTGTCTCGTACTTTTAACAGTAATCTTACTCTACTGCTTCAAAAAATAAAACCTGCCAGTTTTTGATCTGCCCATTAAGTATAATTGAACGTGGTTTCATTCTCACAATACAGGGTGTTCTCAAAGGTTTGGGAGACTTGAAAAAGCGTACACTGAGTGTATTTTCTGAAATGTTTTTAAATGTTTTTAACTTGCTTATGCGTTAACGCTTAAAGCACTTCCTCCGAATCAAAAGTTTGAAGCTTATTAATCAAAGTGTTTCACATGGAGGTACAATTTGGTAATAGAAATCTCTACTGTGAAGAGCGTGGGTTGAAGTGTAATCAGATGAAAAAGCCTTTGAAAACTGTGATTGTTGTCTGTAGTCTTGTTATTTTAGTTTTTTGTTACAAATGTAATATAGCGTGAATACAAAGACACAACTTTCTAACTGGAATGTTTTTTTTAGATCGGCAGCTTAATCTTCGCTGACGATAATATTGGCAGTGACAGGCAATATTTTGTTAAATGTGTATTAAGTGTAAAATTCCATCCCATAATAAAACTTAAAAAAACACGGGTTTTCATATTTTCAAATTTTTCGCTACTTATTTTAATTTTAAAAGCACCTAAATACTTTGAATTTACAAAGTTGAGTGAAACTATATAACGATTTTCAATTAGGGAGTTTTAGTTTGAAAAATGCCTCGGGTAAGTTGCCTTTGGAATATAATCGAGACAAAGCATTTTAAGGATGACCTTTTAGCAGTATTTAAGAACGGTTTAGCTGAGACCAAATGCATGATTGGATCAAAGGTAGCTATAGTCTGCCTATAAGCTTGCGTAACCTTCTTTGGCCTTTGATACAATTAAGCCGCGAATGCGAAAGAAAATGGTGACCATAAACAGTTTTGCTAGTATAATGAGTTATGTAAGCATTGTTTTATTTTGGTGCTATTATAGTATTGGCTTACTCGAAACAGGTGCTTTACAATCGGTATTCGTATGACTCATATAATGGAATAGAGAGAACTAACGTCGTTAAATTTGAAAAAATATTGAAGCAAAACACAACACGACAATGGTTTTTTAGCTTTGTCTAATGTCTTTTGATGTAATGATCCTTGGTAGGAGTAATTTCAGTACATTCGAAATTTTAGTGAACCTTGTGTGATGCCTAAGACAGTTGTATTCAAGTATTTTAATTTCAGATAAATGAAAAAAAAAAAGTAAAAATGCTGTTGAATTTCCGAAGGATTGCTTGTATTCTTTAAATTTCAGTTAAAAGTCTATGTCTTTTCCAAAGCCAATGTATTTTGAAATCCTTCTATATTTCTGAACATGCACAATTGATACAAGTCATATAAGAAAATTTGATTTGCTATCTAAAATCGTGTTTTACCTACTGAATATCATTTCATTTATCACTTTAAATGTTGCACGAAATTATGCATTCTTCTAATTTGTCCGTAAAATAAAGAGCAAACTAAATCAATAAAGCTGTCTTATCGATTGGATTCCAGTGTGATCTGTGTTTCAACTCAAGGAATATGTTTAAAGCTTAAATTATTTATAATTGAGACATTCAATAACATTTCAAATTTCATTTCTCCTGGTCTCGTATTTTCGTATGATAAAGCGCATAATATTCTTTTAAAATTATGATATGAGTTCCTTTTAAATTATATATATGTACATATCAAGTTTAAAACATTAATTTTGTTTTTCATTAAAATTTAATGTGCCTAGTGATATATAAAAATATTTAAACTACAAAAATAAAATAAAATTACACTATGATGTATTTACATTATTGATTTGATTCATTTTTCATAATCATGAGCATTCTTTTTAATTTGTAGTTTTTTTTTGTTTTGCCTTTGCCTTAGATTTTGTAAATTGTAATTTTCTACAACAAAATATAAATGATTGTGAAATCAATTCTACAACATGCTCTATAACAACATGCGATTTAAATATATAGTAGAGTATGGCAATATTGAATTATTTAAAAATATAAACGATTTCTACAATGCAGACCGTTCTAGTTTGGTCCTTTGTTGACGTGTATTTTGAATCCCCAGTCGGATCGTATAAGAATTAGTATGGATATTTATTTATTGTTCTTCATTTACTACTCTGTACAAACAATAACAGAAACGAACAGAATAAACATTAACAATTCTATGTAAAGTTTTTCAAGCATTGCCGTGTTAAAAAAGAAACAGAAGTTATAAAACATACAATAAACAAGGAAAGTAGAAATTTACAATCGATTAGAAAACAAATTGAACGTATTGATAGAAAGGGGGCTAAAATTATTCGATCTGTTTGTCTGTGAGTGAACTAGACATGTATTCGGTTTCGATTGGAAATCAAAATGAGAAACGTGGAAAACACAAATAAATTAAAACCATTGAGAGTGGGTAATAAATTTTTACTAGAATTGCACATATCTTCCTCACAAAAGCACATATGTCCATTGCCTGAACTTTCCATCATGCACACATGATCGACCATAAATAAATTTATTTGTAATTGTGACGTACACATTCGGCGAACAACTTCGTATGCTGTAAAAAGAGTAAGGGTTTAAAGTTATGTTGTATTTACAATTCTATAATTCTTAATAAAATAAAATAGTGTTCATTTTTGGTGGTACATAAAATTGGTATCTTTATAAACTTCCATGCAGATTAGCAGGTGATGATAAACGTGAGAATTAGAGTCACTAACGCAGAATCTATTGAACTTAATTTTTACCTTGCACAACAATTTTCATAATATGGTACATATACAGTGGCGAACAAAACTGGTCGAATGTTTGTCGAAAAAGTTAATATTGCTGTTAAACTTGTAAAAATTACTCAAGTTTGTCTCCGATTTCCAATTATTAATTCTTTATTTATTACTCTCTTCATTGAATAACTGTTTTTATGTTGTAATAAAACAAACATAAAAACAGAAATTTCTTAGAAAAAACAAAAAACGTCAATGCTTCCAGTTTTGCACGCAATACTCACTATGCAAAAAACATTTTTTTACCGTTCTCTTTATGAAAGTTGTCAAGACCTTATTGCGTTTCCTTAATTATTTCATCATTATAAATAAATTCGGTGAAGAGTTAACATTGTTATACCCAAAAATTGTGAAATTTTTGTTCAATTAGTGCAAAATGAAAAAAATCACTAAAGATTTGGAAAACCGAATTGTTGTACTACTTCTGATGTCAACAGGGAAAGCAGTTCGAAAAAGAAATAATTTTGAGTCTCCGGGTGATTTTGGAGGGCGACCAAGAATTCTGACGGATAGTGACGTTCGTGAAATGGAACAGTTGCTTCGTGAAAGCTCAAAGCTAACACCTAAAGAAGCTACAATGGTCATTAACAAACCAACAAGAGAATGGACAGCCAGAAGATCATTGAAAAGAATAGGAAAAGAATAGAAAACAGTTTTGTAGAGAACACAAAAACTGGTCTGTTGAAGACTAGAAACGTATTATATGGTCTGATGAAACGAAGATCCATCGTATTTTATCGGATGGTAAATCTTATTATTGGCACCAACCGGTGAGCAGCTTCAGCAACACCAAGTCAAACAAACTATGAAACATGACGGCGGTAATATAATGACGTGGGCATGTCTCACTTGGTGGCACGTCGATCCTATCCATAAAATATAACGAATAATAAAGAAGGACAGACTCAAACCAGATATAGACAAAGGAAACAAAACTGATCTGGTTTACAAAATCAACTGTAAAGTCAATGAAAACGAATCCTGCAACTTATGCTACATAGGTACCACCAAACAGTTTCTTCGTCAAAGACTAGCTGGTCATAAATCAGACATCAACAACAAGAACTCAGTCAAAACAGCATTAGCTAATCACTGCGTCCAGACAAACCATCTACCCGACCTTGATGACGTCAAAATCCTGCAAACGGAAAAACATACTAGCAAAAGGTACACTCTGGAAACCCTGCACATAATCAAGACCAACAACAATATGAATAGGAAACAGGACATACAGAACATATCTGCCGTATATTCAGCACTTGTAACGGCTTAGACATATTGTATTTAAATCAAATTTCAAATTTAAAATCATTCTTGACTTATCTTCACACACGGAAGTGCTCAATATTTTGTTTTATTTTGAACTTTGTTTTTTGTGATTTTAAAGAACATTTAGATTGACATCCATCCATAACTAATGTAAGTTATTTTCCACTTGTTAAATTGCATTGTCACTATGCATGTATGTAACATAATTTGTTTTATTGTTTCAATAAAAAAAAGATCCCCTGATGAAAGCAGCAATCCCTGCCGAAACGTTGGGATAATAACAATGAAATAACCTAGTTTCATTGAAAATCAACAGTGACCAAAAAAGCCGACGAAGGAAAGACAGTTTCCCCTGCATAATAATAATTGATTTGGTCAATTTTAACAAACAACTGTAATAAAGAAGGAAGACTACCTTAATATTTGCAAACATATTTGCCTGAGTTTGTTGATCAGTGTGCGTATCCAATTGAGAAAATTATATTCCAACAGGATGGAGACCCCAAGCATGCCTCAAAAATAGTGAAAAAACCAACCATTTAAAACATTAAACTAGATCTCAATCAAATCCTGGGCAATTGTTAAAAGAACATTGTGTCAGCACGATTCGCCTTCGAATAATTTGAAGGAGCTTTGGGATCGAGTCCAAGTTGGCTGGACTAAGTAATTTAAGTAATTTTTACAAGCATAACAGCAATATAAACTTAGGTTTGACAAACATCCGACCAGTTTTGTTCGCTACTGTACATTTAATTTAGTTCCAAACAATGTCAATAATTAAGGGGAAAAGTATGTGTTTTGGATTGAGACACTTTAAAAATGTTGTTTTAGTTTATATATATAAAAATATTTTACCAACAAATAATTCATGAAAAAATATACTCTTGAGTATAACTCGTAAAATAAACAAAGATTAGTCATGGCACCACATTTATCTAAAATTTCTGTTTGTTATGACAATGACTCAAAGCAGAATAATACACGATTATACAGAAGGAATTTAAAAAATTCATGGAAAGATATTAACTATTTATGGGCGAATTGCTTAACTCCAAGAAATACTTAATATACATAATAGTTAACCGAAAGGAATTCCTACTAAAAGAAGGATCAACTATGTTGATGTTTCAAAAGTGTTCTTTTTGAAATTCTAATTGCAGAAATTTTGTTCCATTACATATAAGACGCTATGAAAATGTCTTACATAGATTAAAAGGACGTCATACGAAAGGTGGTTAATTCTAGTGATTGCTTTTGCGAAATAATTCGAAATAGCTTGAACGACAGTTGATCTGAAGTAATGTATAGCTTAGTATTCGTTTTGGCATTTTAAGTGTCAAACGAAAAATGGTTGGAATTCACACTATGAATGAGGAACTATCGAAAGTTGACGGTCTATAACACAATAAATGCAGCTGCAAAAATTTTGGTTGAATGAAAAGAAGAAGTAAAAATGCCTACATTTTCGCAATTAATCTACGATATTTTAAATTTAAGCTAACCGATTGTGAGTAGAACTGCACCTTATTTAATATTTGTATAAGGAGCGAAATTAAGAAGTAGCGCAAAAATCAACATCAAGTTTCTCGTCCTCGATGACATGAGGAGGTTTTTATTACTATTAAGAAGTGAAATTACTACTGAGGAAGTAAAAATGCCTACATTTTCGCAACTAATCTACGATATTTTAAATTTAAGCTAACCGATTGTGAGTAGAACTGCACCTTATTTAATATTTGTATAAGGAGCGAAATTCACGTTTGTACCCAACATGCTGACGCAATGTTGTCGTTAAAAAATCAATTCATATAGACCTATTACGAACACTTTCGTTGTCTGGCAGTATTTTCATGCAACATAATAAGTGTTGAGCGACAACATTTCTCATCAACAATTGATTTTTCGGAAGAAGAGAGACCGACTAGACCACACTTCCAGCAACAATGTTTATCTCTTCTTGTCAATGAAAAAAATGAAAAAGCCGGCTATTTGCAAGGTTATATGTCATGCGCTAAAAGAAATAGGAATATATGCCCCCCGCAAAGAAAGAGAGGACGCTCTATTAGCAATAGAGAAAAAAGAGAACAATTCTCTGCAGTCATTCCATTCATTCTTTCGCAGTGAGAAAGAAACAACATCTATAAAATAGTCTATTATAAAATTTTCAATTTACGTAACCCATTTGACATTTCAGCCGGTCCCTTCGAAGCCGCTAGTCTTGCACTTTTCCTTGTGGAATTTCATCACGATTAGTTTTTGAAAAAGTGTTTTATCGTTTATTAATCTTTAAATTATGGCTTCCGAAGACAAAAAACCATGCACATTGTGCGACAAAGTTGGCCTCAAACCATTCACCAAGCAGAATATCTTCTATTACTACATACCACTGCATGGGGTTGTGTCCTATGGAGCTCTTGCTGTCAATGTTATGAATCCTAAATTGGTTTCCAAGTAAGTTCCTTGAAATCAGTGTCTTACATATTGTCTTACATATTTGTGCCTTTTTTCCAGATTGGTACCCAATAAGGATTTGACTGACGTGCTGCTCTTGAGCACATTAGTTGGAACTTCCTTTTTCCTATACGGTCGACCACACATGAGAACAATTCCCAATGGCAGAAGGGGAATGTACAGGTTAGTTAATATGATTTAATTGCACACGAATTTTGTAGCAAGTCTTGTACTATGTTTTTTTTTATGCAGTATCTTGGGAGGTACTCTGTTCAGCATGGGATCGCTGCTTATGTGGGCTGTGATGCGGCGCACTGTGTCAAGCAATCACGTCGGTTTGGCCACCATTCTGGGACTCGCATCTGGTGCTGTTATTGTTAAACTGAGCACAGACTATTTCGATGAATGTGACAAATTGGTCGCCGGGAAGTGAAGTACGACTTACAGAGTGATGTGGTGTTGTTTAGGAATGCCTTTAATTGAACTACCATATATTTTTTTCTGTTTTGTATAATTTTTCGCTAGAATATTTTGTTGTTAATTTTCATTTAATGACATTCAAAAGTTGTGCAAGGTACGTTAATTTATTTAGAAAAGTAAGTTGTAATCCCTTACCAAGTTAAGCGGTATCAATAAAGATGAAAGCTCTTAAGCGAATATTATTTTAATTATTTATTTAAGCAACTTGTGTGTGGTGTGTGTTTTGTCAAAATACTTTCATATGAGTATAAGAAGAGGAAACTTACGTGTTTTTGAGTGTCGCACCATCTTAACACAGCATCCTTTGCAGGTAATCAGGGGAGGTTGATCCCGTGGAAGAGCAGTATAGTTGAATGGGTCTCGACATCGGGCGTCCGCCCACGAATCACATTCATAACAATAGATCGATCGTGCTAGTAGAGTTTATTATCATTCAATTAACATTGTTGATCGGCAGCAAGTTGATGGGAGTTTGGAAGGAAAAATAAACAATTATTACTCTTTGATTCAAACAAATATTTAAATTGTTTCTCCAACAGAGAAAGAATAATCTTGAAATGTTCTCGATTTAAGTTAAGGTTTTGAACAAATTTCAACATATTTTTCAAGCAGAAGCTTAAGCTTAAGCTTTCAGTGAGATTAGTTTTGAGAAGCATTTCTTAATGAATAGAACTAAACGCATACGTACGTAATGCACAAGCACTTTTCGGTTAGAAAAAGTGCAGGTAATGTAAATACATACTTATATTTCTGTTCAAATGAAGATAGAATAACGTGTACATACGTACGTATTGCAGATCATCTATTTATATTGCAATGTGCAATTTCTTATATGAATACAAAAAATTATATATTTGCGCTAAAAAGCATAAGAATTATCTACAAAACTATATGTTAGGCTTTGTTAAATGAGTTTGAATGAATTTGATTATAAGAAATATACGTGTAAGTTTAGGTTGTATTTACAAGATAAAGAAGTGAGTGTTTATATGTTGTGAAGTTGGAAAGAAATTAGAAGCTACTATCAGACTAGAAACATAGGACAAAATAAAATTATTTAAAAAAACAAATTAACAACCTCTGATAACGCCCAAGTACACGTAGAAAATTATAAGCTCTTCTAAGTTTTCGCTGTTAAATACATGAATGAATTTCTTTCTTTAAGAAAATAATCTCTAAGCAGATTTGACTTAAAATTATTTTTAATTTTATAAGCTTAATTGAAATATAATTTTAAACTAAAAATCCTAATACATTTTCTGTCATTAGAATAGAGTATGTACATATTTTATTTTGAATTTACAGCGTATTAATGTTTTTGTTTTCTGTTGTAATGTGCCATAAAATTTATGGACTTTAAAACATATATATACACAGCACATATTTTGTCTTGAGTATTAAAATTTAGCGCCTGTCTTTGAATGTTGTTTTTGAGGAAAAAAAACAGAAAAATACCATTTGAAAACGGGAATGTCCACAAACGATGCTCAGTTGAAGCATCTAAAAATGTTGTGCCGGTATTTAAAACTTATGAGTATATTGACCAACATTTAAAGACGTGGGACGATTAAAAGACAAAAAATGTAAAAAAAAATATAACCCGTTACCGGAAAAATGCCAATACACGTGAGCGACCTGCTCTTAAACTTAATTCAGAATACAAAATTTGTTGATATATTATCAGTTTTGTGCGGGAATCAAAGTGGTGAATGCAGCAACCAACCCATAGAAAAAATACTCTTGGAAATTTGAAGGCTTTTCTATTGGCGTGGATATTACATATGCAAATTTTTTTGAGCCAGTAAAGTTTTATTGGTGTATACATAAAAACCAAATCAACTTGCACCTCATAACTTGAATTACTAAAATTTGTTTATGTGCGTTTAACTGAAACTGAAGTAACGATCGATTTCTATTTAAATTAAACAAAAGAAATGCTTTGCGGTTGGAGGTTAAACCCTTTTGTTATTGACTTCACGAAATTTCCCGTCATTTCAACAACAAAACTAACAACATAGAGAAATAATAACGATTGTAATATTTAGTGTTTAATAGCAACGGTTGTTTCATTTAATCTCTCGAAAACTGTACATACGTAAGTTATGATGTGTAAACTATTTAGTAAGAAAGCTCTTATACAGAAACTATTTCCTATATGATGCCTTTAGTTTTTGATCTTTAAGTAATGGAACAAAGTAATACGTAATCCTTCTAAATATTTAATGAAATGTACTTTCCTTGATGCTTTAGCTTGTTTTCGAGGAATGATAATGTGGCTGAATTATACATTTCTACGCAGTGCGTGATTTCGCAATTTAATAAATACATGAAAGAAAATGATATCGTTTAATGTGATTTTCATCGTCATATATTTGTCCCGCTTAAGTGTTGATAACCGTTATATAAGCGCAATAAGGGTTGTTTGACTTCTGCTTAACTTGTACTTCACAAGTCCGATGCAAAGAAAATATATGCGAAATGCGAAGCCAAGATTGTGCTTACACTGCACAATGAAATATATTTTTCTAAATGCAGACGAACTATCTCTAAATGTTGTTCCTTTCATCTATTGTCATCTTTTAGGTATAATTGCTGTAGCTCTTGATTTATGTCATATTACTGTAATTGTTTGTCTCTATCTCTTAAACGACATTCATTTACTTAACTGATTCTTAGTCTTTATTTCATTTTGAATGAAAAATCACGAAAAACTAATTTAGTTTTCTACATTTCAAATTTAAACACTTTTGAAAAAAATATAAAAAAATACCTATTCAAAGGTAAAAGAGGAACGTCTATTAAGAAATCAATTACTGTTTTCAAAAGGTAAATAAATCCTTAAGTTTCTGAATGATATTTTACTTACTTTCTATGTCTCTCTGAATTTTCAAAATTGAATCCCATTTAATCAAACAATAAACTGTACAGCATGCAATTTAACAAATAACTGTAACTACATTTCTAAACTAAACAAACTCATTCATTGCAAAAATATACGTAATAGTAGACTATCTAAAATATAGTAAATATTTAATGTAAAGATCTTTGGATACCAAAGGGGATAGGAGAAATTTTATACAAGAACCAGTGGAAATAAAAAACCCTTCTTCAAAATCGAATATTAATGTTTTCCCATCGTTGAGCTCATCTGCGTTATATTCAGCATAAAAACATGATTCTTTCTAAGTGACAAAAATTCTTTTGGAAGAGAAAAGAGATTGATTTGTTGAATTATGTAAAAAATTGGTTATATCACGTGGATTTCTAATTTCTACATCTTTTTTCTTTCCCTTATCGCCGTATGCAAGTGTTCATTCAAAAATCGAAAATTGAGAGAGAGAGACAAAAAAATTAAGAAAATATTAAGAAAAAGATATTAAAAGTGTAAATGGGCAGCTTTTAAGCGAGTTCCCTTATTTTTGGTGTTTTTTTTTAGGTTCAGTGTGCAGCTTAACAAATCGATTTCAAAAATTATTATTTTGCAATCTCCTTGTGTGTGTGTTTTTTTTTGTAATATTCTTTCTGTTTTCTCTTTTCTCTTAATCATTCAATTTCAGCGCAAAATTATATTCAAGAATTGTTAAAAAAAAACCAAAAACGTGTAATCGTATTAATTTGTTCTGTCTGTCAGTTTGTTAATTTTGTTTTGAAAAAAAAAAAAAAAAATAATAAAAGTTATCGTAAAAACCAAAAAAATGAATTTTAAATGAAAAAGGAAACAGAGAATGAATATACAACAAATAATTATAACTTTTATTGTCGTTGTGTTTTTTTATTGTCTTTGGTATTTAATTGAGACTCATACTTTGGCATTCGGCTGACACTTGTGGAATCCAAAGCCAAAAAAGCACCCCGAATGTGGCTGTAAGTAGAAAAAAAGAAGAAAAAACGAGAAATGTGGAGGAGCTAACAATTTCACTGTTCGAAGTATTTTAATTTTATTTTATTTGTTTCGTGTTTTGTTGTGAGTTGTGTTTTTATTTTTGTGTTTTCTTTCCTTTCGGTATGTTGATATTCTTTTTCGTGGAGAATATATGATATATGATGTGGGGTGCTGTATTGGGATTTTTGCAATAGCAAGCAAATGATAAATGATTTGAAATTTCTGCGAATTCAGGTTACATCAAAACCACGGCATTATGTTCTTTGAAAAACGTTTTTCGTTTGTTTTCATAACTTAAGATACATTATTGAGCTTTTTCGAATTGTAAAATAAGAAAGTGACGGATGTTTGAAGAGGGCAAAGAATTGATCTTTGGCATTTGTGTTGTATATAGAATATAGCAAACTCCTATTAAGACCTTACATTTATTTAGGGAAATGCAACGAAGAATTATATCAAACAGAACTGTGGAAGGAAAAGGACTTCTCCATTTTGTGTTTGTTTTAATTAAGGGTGATGTTTTGGGAGTTTAGTTTTCGGAAAAAGGAATGAATTTGAAAAGCTCACTCAATTTAAATACATGCTGCACTTGTTGACACTGACGACTATTTTGGGTGTTTATTTTAGAAATGTGGAGTATTGTGCGTCATTCAACTGACATGAGACTGAAGATTTATCGACAACATATGTATGTATATTATATTCCGGCAACTTATTTTCAACTTTTTGTTTACAAAAATTTAATGTTTGTCCAATTATTCCACGGAAAATATGCATCATAAGAAATATCGTAAATTACAATTACACTTTGGGTGTTCAGTTTCATCATTAAAAAATTCGTGTTCAGAGACTTCTCCTTACTGCAAAATACAAAAACGAAACACCAAAAAATCATCCTTTACAAATAATGCCGTAGAATTCGAAATGACAATTATCAGTAGTCGTCGAAAGAATGACAAATATGTTAGGTAAGGGAAAGGGTTAAATTCTTTCTAAGTTTCAAAAGCAAAAATCACTTGGCAACAATTATTTGCAACAACATCCAGTGTGAAGGTTGCATATGTATCGAAAAAAAAACTAATCCAAAAATAATTGCTCATATTGTAGTTTGCTTAGGGTCAAGGTTAAGATCCATCTGTACACACATATTTGCTCTGTGTGTGTTCTCCAACAATCGTTTGTGTCGCACGAATAGGATTTATATAATTTACCCCATTTCAAAGTCAAAGCTCTCGCTAAGTTCTTTCGACTGTTGGTTTGCCGTGGGTGGTTTTATGGGAAAATAAATATGTTGTTTGAGTGTGCTTTGGCATGTTCCTTCTTGCTTCCGATCAATAGACCATCGGTGAGAAATACTTTTTAATCGCGATTATGCGAAAACGTTCATACACTTTGACAATTCTTTCATAACTTTGCGACGTCGTACAAGAAATGTGCATTTTTCAAAGTGGCAAATCAAGGTTACAAATAAAAAGAATTTAACAAAACAAGAAACCCGTTTTTCATAACACATGCAAAGCATTCAATGTTTTCTAAAATCAAACGAAACTCTTTGATTGTCGGACAAAACTCAAAACACAAACCAAACATACAATCTTGTAGAACCAAATTTCAAACAAATAACAAACTCATTAGATGGAGGTTACTTCGACACAATTTCAAAGAAGAAGACGGGAATAAGTAATATACGCTCTTATTTTTTAATTGAATAAATCAGGTTCACAATTCTGAGAAAGTTTTCTCGATCCAAGGGGTCGCTAGTCTACAAAGCAGATTTATGTGTTTTTGAAATAGTTTCTATCAGGAAATGAAAATAAGAAAACGTATTCAAAAACGCTATGCTAGGATGAGGTGGAAAATATTTAAGGACGGAAGAAACTATTTTCAAAAGTCGAACAGAAGTGGGAAGAATATTATTTATATGATTGTTTGGAGCAACTAATTTTGTAAAAAAGTCTGAAATATTAAACAAAAGAGAGGATAAAGGACAAGAAATAGGTTAGTTGCGTAATGCTACTCTTGTTAGAACAACATACTTTTGTGAATAACAGTTTGCAGTATTTTACAAAAACCAAAAAATTTAACAACTAAAACTTACATGGAAAACAATTATCAGCTGCGGAAAATTTCGTTAACATCAAAACAACTACTGGTTTCGTTGTCATGATGCGCACACATTTACGAATGTTTTTTTTTTTGTTTTGTTTTTATTCGCGTGATAAAAGGAATTTTGCAAAAATGAGAAATTGACACATACAAAATAAACGAAACAAACAGAAACAAAATTTTGATATCAATTAGAATGCATTTAGGTGTGATTTACTTCAATTCTAATACATAACTTAAATTAAATTTATTTGTTTTTGTAAAAAAAATTAAATTACGTTTTTTATTTTGTAGATTAATGGGTTTCAAGAGGAACTACAAATCGATATAATTGCTGACTAGAAATGGAGAAATCGATGCTTTCTAATTTTTTGTACATTGTGCAAATTGAAACAGGAGCACTTTACGAGCATACGCTTATACAAAATCCTATTAAGTAGCTTGTTACGGTTATTCTACTATGACTTGCAAACTTTTGACAAGCATCTACTTCAAGATACTTTCTCTTTTCCTTTCGTTTCTTCCTTCATGGTTGTGTCATTAGTGAACTCTCCCCGTTTTTCTTCTTGTCGCTTGAGAAAACAATTCACATGAAAGCTAAACCTTCTTTTTTCAATTTTCTTAAATGTGAGAAAAATCAATTGGAATGCACTAACGAAATACACATGAACTATAGAATCCTTTCTTGAATGATATTGGTACAAATTGTTGCAGAAAAGTAACCCTAACACCTTAGATCAGTGATTCAGTGCCCTAAGCTTTATTGCTAACTTTAAAATCTGACCGAATTGAGCGTATCGTATCATTGTCAGCAACTGCTAAAATATTTTGAAAGAAACGAGGAATGCTTGAAATAGCCACATTCGCTTTAATTTGTTTGAAGCTTACCTTTACTGTTTTAACCAATTTTCACAGTCTTTTTACAAAAAACTGCTGCGTAATGGCTTGTTTCGAAGCCACTTTTTTTCATAATTGGTGTATGCTAAAGGGATCGTTTGGTACCCTTAAATGACTGACATTAAGTCACAGCACGTGTAAATAGGAAGAGAGGGAAAGGAGGCACTGGTGCACATTGGTTTTAAATGCTATCAATGCTTATAACACGCCGATATGGAAAATTGTATAATAAACACTAGTGTAAGCAGCTGACGCACGTTTCGTGTTCAGTTTCACTGTCAAACATCTTCAATTTGGTCTATATTTTAACCATGAATCGTCTTACAAATGAACAACGCTTTCAAATTATTGAAATTACTTATCAAAATGCGTGCTCTGTTAAGGAAGTTCATCGCGCGCTTCTTCCATTTTATGGTCAAAAATGGACGAAGCTAATTTTTGGCTCAATGGGTACGTAAATAAGTAGAATTGTCGATTTTGGAGTGAATATCAGACAGAAGCATTGCAAGAGCTACCAATGCATCCAGAAAAAGTTACAGTTTGGTGCGGTTTATGGGCTGGTGGCATCATTGGACCGTACTTCTTCAAAGATGATGCGAATCGTAAGGTAACTATGAATGGTGAGCGCTGCCGTGAGATGATACCTAACTTTTTTTGCCCAAAATGCAAGAGCTTGACTTGTATGACATGTGGTTTCAACAAGAAGGTGCCACATGCCACACAGCATGCGAATCAATAGACTTATTGAGGGGATTGAGAGAGAGACAATAGACTTTCACGTTCGGGACCGGTCAATTGGTCGCCTAGAACGAGTGATTTAACGCCTTTATACTATTTTTTGTGGGACTATGTTAAAGCTCATATCTTTGCAGACAATTCCGCTTCGATTGACGCATTGGAAGACAACATTGAAGCATCTATTCGTGAGATACCGGCCGAAATGTTGAAAAAAGTATGCCACAATTGGACTAAAGGGATGGACCATTTGAGGCACAGTCAAGGTCAACACTTGAATGAAATAATCTTCAAACATTAAATTATATAGACCATACTATTGATTCAAATAAAGATTTCATGAATTTTTCTGACTTTTACGTGTTTTTTTTTTAAACTTTCCTATAGTTATTAAAAATCACCCTTTATTTATAAATGATGTCTGATTTTAAAAGCTAAGTTTGAGAATGGTTTTCAATGTTCTAAGGCAACCCTTGAATGGTGGATGCTCCGATTTTTGCTCAAACATTAATTATTACTATTTTCTGTTTTTTTTTTATCATCAAGGAGTGCAATAAGAAATGATTTATTCAGTTCAGCAATTGATGCCAGAAATTCAATTAGAAGGCTGAGGATGAGTAGTTCGTACTCATATTCGTGTTTTGATTCGTGAATTGATTCTGACTGACCAGCTGGTAGTGAAATAACAATTCTGCAAACAATTCTGATTGGTGTGCATCGAATCCTCAACATTTTATTGTTTAGCCCTCATTAACCTTGCCAACCTTCAATTGATACGGAATACATTAACTGTGAATTTGGCACAGCAAAAAACTGTTTTTTTTTTCAATTCCGTGGGTTCGTGAAGATTGTCTCCAATTATCTGTCTCAAAACACAATTCCCAACTCCCATTCCGAGCATTTGCTCTAACAATGCACCGTTTAAGAGTTCTCGGTTTGCTAGCCTTAATTCGTAATTTTTATTTGATTTCTTCTTGCCGGCTGCTTAACAAACTTCCATTGTTCATTAGATCTATAACTGAGTCTCGAAGTTTTGAAAATCACTTAAGCATTTGGCTCTTAAGTTCAAATTATTTGGATTTACAATTATATTTCTTTGGTATTCTGATGTAAATTATCATAAAAATATAATGAATTATTTTTCTTTCCTGAATTGTTCTTCTTTCAATTATTTGAAATCCATACTGAAACCTTATTTAAGCAAATTATGCATAGGTCACCTCACCCACATTTATAAGTTTAGTTCAAAAGCCTGCTAAGGTGGCATTTAACACTATTTTTATTACATATTGTATAAAAGTATAAAATGTCACTAACATTAATTTCATTTGTAATTATATCTTATGCTTTATGATGATCTATATTTATTTATTTGTTTTAAAATTGTAAAATGAAATAATGAAAATAAACAATACAATACAATACAATAAAATTAATTTGGCAAGTGGGGTTTTTCATGTTTTAACGAAAATAACTATTTTCTGTTCGTGATGACATCGTCTAATGCAGTCGACTGCAGAAATCCTCTTCACCGGATAGTATGAGTTTCTTTTGTATGTATGCGATACCTGATTTCAACAATTAAACAATCATTGCAGAACTGGAAGTTTTGCTGCCCGCACAAAAGCATTACTTCAAAAGGTATCTAGAGCAACTGCAAGAAATTGCATTCAGTTGGTCGGATGAAAAGCAGTTCTAAATACATTCCAGATGCGGTAAGTAATTTTCACGTTTCCATAACATTCTTTTTAATTGTCTTTTTCATCGCCTATGTCAATAGTGTTACGTAGTCTAGAGTTTCTTTCAACGGGAATTATGAGTGGGGATGGATTAGATTGAGTCCAACTTAATTAGAGTGCTTTCCGAAATCCCCTTCTTCTTACCGATTGTGTACACGGCATTAAATATTTGCTGTATCTGGAGCCTTCAACTAAAATATGTTTTCATTTCTTCTAGTGAAAAAAGTATAATACATAAGAAGATTGATAGATCTCCTACAAATTTTCCTCCATTAGGTGGGTGAACTTGTCCAACTGAAGTCGATTTTTAATTAATAGTTGTGTAGACAGACTACAGTTCACAGAGGGACCAAGGCCTAGCTTGCTCATCTACTACTCGTATTGTGCGCGCTATTGTTCTCTCATCAGAAGGGAACTCGAAAGAGATGGTACCGTGAAAAATTCTAGGTGTTCAGCCGGGAATCGAACCTACCTCTTCTGCATGTGAAACTCGCACTCTACCCACTGCGTTACGGCGGCCAGTCAGTTTTTAACTGTCCCAAAAATTGATGTAAGGACGGCGACAAGGGACGTTCCACAAAACCTGCCGCCCTCCAATGAGACCACATTTCGATTGAACCAAACTTGTTTCTTGTGGACTTTACACATTTCATTTTTATTAAAAATGAATAAATTACAAATACTCTTTAAACAACATGAACATGTTATGTAAAAAGTTAGGGACTAAACAGTGGTGTCATTAAAACATAGAAAATATTTCCAAAGCAGAGAAATATTGAAAGATTTCTTTATATGATTGTATGTAGTTATCAGGAAGTACACAGTGTCTAGCCAAAATTCATTGTTGGTCGAGAAAGAGGCAAAGGGAAAGTGAACACATCACGTACCGCCATTTTGAGTTCATAAAATCTTTTCAATAATCATTTATTACCAACTACTCAGTTCCTGCTGCGTTAACTACGTCCACCTATTACAGGCAATATAAAATAAATTACCTAAATTTGTGCCCATCTGCGTCAGCATACATTTTGTGAGGTCATATTGATTTATTGTTTAAGATACCCTCATGTGTTCACTGGCGCCCTCTTGGTTGCCTTTAAATTCGAATACTTAATCTATGAGGACACAACTGAATTCGACCTCGCAACGGTTGACATGCAGGAAATGAGTATGTGCGAGAATGCCACAAAACACTCACATGAAGACATTGACCTTCCCTTATAGTGGTTCCAGTTAAATGGGCACAATTCCGTTGTTTACTTGTGGAGACGAAAAATGTTTTATAAATAGGAAACACTGGCTTTATTATTAAAACATAAATACACTCTGTGTAACGGGCGTCATTTGAAGAAGGCCACCAATAAGAGGCTAAATAGACTCTCAGAAGGTCGATAGGTAAAGAAACTGCGCTTAAGAACAGGTCCGTGGCATTGAATCAACTCAAGGCGCATCATGGGACTATAAATCAGCTCAATGTGTCTCGCGGCAAACGAGCATATCTATTAATACCGACTGTCGGGACTATAAATAGACATGAGGGAGCTTATTAAACGAGACACCGAGCGCGATCGTAAGAACTTATTACTTTCCTGGAAAATTAATGAAGAGATATTTTGCGCGCCAAGAAACTTTCTAATGTGTTTCCGAAAAGATTTACGTTTATCTGGGGCGCGTTCTGATTGAGTGCTGAGTGGTCACTTTGAATTGGGATACATTGATGGGAGGCAACGTTAAAGACGAAGAAAAATAAACAAAATTTGGCGGAGAGTAGAGCATCAAATTCGAGGGCAATAAGCGATCTGTGATGTTCGCCATGAGCTACACTGAGCAGGATATGTTTGGTTATTGACGATTTTGATTTGCTGTAAAACATTGCTGCGGGTAGGAGGAAAGTGAATTTTCACTTTCTTTTCGGATAAATAAGACTTGGGGGAGAATTGTGTATTCACGACGATGTCTGAAGATCAGACAACAGTGAAGGCGTACAGTTCGGAGGTGCATTTAAAAGTTCAAGGCGGACATAATTTTAAGGTTATGTGCGCATGTTTGAAACTGCAGTTTCTCTGAAGATTTTGTAAAAATTCATCTATTCAATGTTCATTTTGGGGATATTTCGCTTGACAAAATGGTGGATTAAATGTTTATTTGGGATGTCATTAGGACTTTCACTTTTCCTTTGCTTAAACTTTTACTTTTGTAAGTCTACTGAAAAAGACATTTCTTGGAGGCAGAAGTGCAACCTTCAAACTCGTTCACTGGCATACGCAGTGCTTTTTAATTTGTAAACAATAATCGATTCACCGACCGCCATTGCATTTCTCTAAGTCCGTGCATACATGTTCTCGCTTCCGCCTACTAGAACGTAATAGTTGACGGTGCCGATTGTGGGGAAGAATTATCGCATCACATTAAAATTGGTGGAAGGAAAAATTGTTAAGAGAACAAAATTAAAATAAAAAAATTGAAGAAAATAGCCACTTTTTGTTAGAACGCTGTGTACAATGATATTAAATCTGTGCTATTCGTTGTTGGGACCTACAGTTTTTGACGACTCTGAACGGCGAAATTTGAGAAGATTTTTCTTAGACAGTCATTACTCTTTGAGTGTTGTTAGCAGCTCGAAAGAGGTGGTGCCGTGAAAAATTCGAAAAAATTGGTGTTGGGAATCGCACTTCACTTTATTTACTACGTCGCACTTTATTTACTACGTCACGGCGGCCACAACACAAGTAGTTCATGAGCAAGCTAGGCTCTGGTCACCCTGTGGACTGCAGCGCTTACAATTATTATTCGTTGTTGGGGACAATTCTTCATCAAACATTTTTGTGCAAAACCTTAATGTTAATAACTAGTAAAAATATTGGTTTCGTTTTAACTCATCCTTAGTGCTTTCTGCTGAATTGCATGTCCTGTGACTTTTTTCTCTGCAACATAGCACTTCTGTCCCAATCACGATAAATGACTCTATGTATTTTGTTTCTTTTATCATTATTTCACAAATACGATTGATGACGACCCAATGATTAATGATGTTACCATCATGATTAATGGCAGAAATGTTATCACATCCCTATCAATGTATCAACGTCAATATTATGAAACATTTTCTACGTTCGGTCGAAATGCATAATGCAATTAGTAGTGACTTGGTAGTTCGATATCCAGTGATAGGGGCGCTGTGGGCAGAATACACTACCTGCTGTGCACGCAAAACAATTTTTGCTGATTGACGTCAACGTTTCGAAGGAGTTGTGGCCAAATTCATCGATTGTCTTTCTTGGCTTTTAGTTACATTTGACCATCAGTTTTAAAACAGTGAAAATAGAAAAATAATGTATATCCGAGGCATAATAATACATTTTGCTCTTTAGTAAAAATGAAAATATTAAATTTTGTTTCACTTATATTTAATGACCAAGCAGTTACAGTCACATGCAGCTGGGCAACAAGACTTTGAAGATAAGATTTTGAACAATGAAATTGTGGGAAATTTTTCAACTTAAGAAAAGTGAAGGTAGTATAAATAAGCGATTCGCCAAAGTGACCAACATTCAATCGTTAATTTGAAATACATAGTTCTTAGTTCTTTTCGCAGTTCAGGTTTGTAGATAACTTTCCTCTTCAAAGAGGAACATTCGATGGAAGTACTAGTACCCTTGACTATGTTTGAAGGAAAGCAATCAAATTATCTGCCATTGAAAGCAATAAAATAGTTTCGGGGACCTCATAGAAACCCATTAATTTACAAAATAAAAACAAACAAACAAGAAACTGATTAAACAAATATCTCTAAGCACGTCGTCCCCAATTAAAATCAAACTCAAAGAAATTCAAACACAAAATGTACTTAAATCAAAAGCAAAAATGTGTACTCTTCCAATGTCGAGACAACCATCAAAATTGGTACTAGTACAGTGGACATTTCTGCAAAATGTATCTCAATTCGTTTTCTTTAATATCGCCGTTTCTAAAGTACTCAATGTTCTTTAGATGAACGAAATAGAAAAAAAAACATAAAAACAACGAAAAAAATCTATTCAAAGGAAACATCATAACCAACCTGTTAACAGTATGCCTAACTTTATTTGTCTCATCGTGAATGAGAGATACAGCAGATAACTGCGTCCTCTGCTTCGTCGTCTAACAGAGATCTCGAGCTCAAGTGGTCCGTCCGCCCAAGTTATTGATTATCTCTTTCCACAGCGATGACTTTACGTGTGATAATTAAGTTGTTACAAATCAGTTGATGGCAGGGCAGAATCGCTGAAGTGTTGTGTCGTGTGCACTTGTGGTTTCTTTCTTTTTGTTTCCGATGTGACACCTGCAGTAGCACTACAAGTGTTACCACCGGAGCAGCATAAACTTAATCGAAGACATCGATTTTGCCGATGGGTTGACAGTTGCACTCGCACAAAAGAAACACAAGAAATAATGGTGACTTTACATAACAAACAACTAGGAGTATGTACAAACACTATTACGCTACTTATTTACACACAGCGTACTTTTAATCAGTTTTTCCTTTTATCCGCTGCTAAATAAAATCCTTATTTACACCTCATTTAGCACTGGGACTAGATTGCAGAGAAAATAATTAAAATGGGTAGTATATATGTATGTATGTGTGTGTGTGTTTGAATGGGGGCACGAAAGCAATGAATGATATACACAGGCAGATGGAGATGGGGTAGAGATTTTACATCTATTTCATTGGAGGAAGTTACTGTCGCTTGAGTGAGTGTGTTGACGAAGCGCAAAACAGTTGCACGAAGATGCTTTCAAAAAGGAACACTGACTGTTGTTTAAGATGTCGCCGGTGTGTGAATTGAGGACTCACAGTAATTTAAAATGACTCAGTTCGCAAATGAAATATAATTCTTTCCCATGGGAGAATTCAAAATTGCGACGGCTCAAGATCGTTAGTTCACTGTGACAATCGAGATTAACGGTATTCACATACGTTGTCGTAAAACGGAAAACATGTCTGAATTAAATTTAGTTCTCGAAAACGTTGAATACAGGAAGTAAAGTTGTTTTGAGGCCAGTGACAAATGCCGTGAACTGTTGACTTCAAAGGACTATTTACTTCCAGAAAGTGTTTGTTGGGTTTCAATCTGCATCGTTAGCTGGAGTGCATTTTGGCTGCTTATTAAAAATGTTTGCTGCTGCTTAAAGATTATTGAAATATAATTGACACTGACTTTGTTTTTATTACTTTTCTTTTTTATTACACATCATCACAGTATTTTGGTACTTAAGGCTTTTAAGGTGTATAAAGAATGTTCTTCTTTACGAAAGTACTATTTTTTAGTTGATGGAATCTGTAGGTCCCTTCTACTCGTGAGAGAACAGTAGTTGATGAACAAGCTAGGCTCTGGTCCCCCTGTGGACTGTCGCGCCAACATTTGTTGTTACTAAAATATTTGCTTAGCAAAAAGAAACCACTTTTCATAAATACATCTAGATAAATATCTCAAAGATTTTTGATCAGAAGTTAGCTTTGCATAAAAGAATACATTAAACAAAAGCTAAACATTTAGATAGTAAGTGATTATCATCCTTAATGGCAGTTCACGTCGTTCAGCGATAGACTGTACCTCATAAGCGTAACTAAAGAAACGAAATCTTACTATTTCGCCGTGCTATACAACAGATTACGCACTTTGTTCGGTAAATCTATGCGTTCTCTCTTCAGCAGCTTAAATGGCTGCTTTGATATAACGTACACGTATATGTCATATCAAACGTCTGTATCACTAAGTCCTTTTCCTTTTTCCTATTAAAGCTGAATGGACTTAAGTAAAACAGAAATTTTGTCATGCTGTCAATAATCGCTTTTTTGTTTTTTGTTTACGCAGCGTGTCTATTTCAGAACAATATAAATATTGGAATTTATGTAAACAATGAGTTTGCCATTCGAATGTGAAATTTATGTGTAACGAAACGGTGTTTAGTCTATGCAGTATTTGAATGGCTCCAAGATTAAGCAAACGCGAAGAAATCAAGTACGATTGTCAACATCACGTCTCAAACGTGAAGAAATCAAGTAAAATTGTCAACATCACGTCTAAAAACCTATGTTTCTTAGAAAGCTAAATTGGCAATACTGTTTAAACTTGCAGTGAATAGACTGCGAACAGCTTCTAAGCCGTGAAAATTTATTTTGAAATCATGGTTTTTTTCGAAAGAAGTGTCGACCACTAGGTCCTATTTGATCAAGATCACTTTTAGTTGCAAGGATGAAGTGTATGTCGAAACACCGTTACATCCACAAGGCTAATAGTTTGCTATACGGTATTGAGGGAAAAATTGTTCTATACTTATTTATGATGTTGCTACGGATATTGAGTAGTGATTATTGTCTTCGTTTTTGTTTATCAATTTAATAACCATCATGTGCAAGAGTTATGATTTTAGCAAGATGGCGAAACACGTCATACAATTCGCGCTACAGTTAATGAATCGAAAGAGACCTTTGGTAACCGCATAGTTTTAAGTGACGTGCACTTCAGAATCGCGCGATTTAACGCCACTTAACTATTTTCTGAGGGAATATGCAAAGTTGCTAGTCTTCGCTGAAAAACCCGAAACGATTGGCCGCTTGAAGTTATTGACGATATACCTTTAGATTATACTTCCAGATTAAACTTCAAAGATAGCTTTTCCACAAATTCCAGAGTTAGCTATTTAAAAAAAAAGAATGGGTCGAATTCGTTCAGTTTCAGCAGCATATGGCAGGTGTTGATTCGGCCCAGAATGTTTCTTTGAATCAAATCATGCGGCACCCAAACATCAAGTTTTTTTTGTATCCAGCCTTCTGCAGATGGTTTGAAGTTGTTTGGTGACTAACTCCTATCTGTGGGTGATGTCACGAGATGCCAAAATGTCGGTCTAACTCGATGATTTCCATGATTCCATCGGTATTCGTCGTCAAAGGTCATCCGCCGGCTGGCTTACCCATGGTGTTGTTTTCACAGATTCTGAGTCGTCGAAACCATTCCTTCGCGGTTCTAAGTGATAGAGTACCATCCCTCAAAACACCATTAATCTCAAGGAATGTTTCTCTAGCGGATTTGCCTTTAACGAAGGAAAAATCTAAAATAGCGCGAATTTTGGCGTTTTTGAACTACATGTTTACCCGTCTATAACTGTTGAACGCAAAATCCAAACTATTCATGTATAGCGTCGTTTTGTAAGTTATGTCAATACCTTTAAATGATGTATAGTATTGCTAGATATGAGGTCTGTAGCGCTTTGTACTCAGCCGGAAAATTCAAAAGACAAAAAGATGGATGGGAAGGGATATTTAACAACCTTATATATTTTATTCTATTTCATCTCAAAAAAACACTCTTTATATTGCCTTTATTGTACTGCTTATGCTATATTATACAGTACTCTTATTCCTGTTTATGTTGAAATTATTTTGAGTTGAACTCATGAAATTTAGGGTGTGTCCTTAGAAAGGAGTGACATCAGATGATGATGCACAGTCTTCATAATGAGGAACTACTCATGCATGAATTGTTCTCAGAGTGGACATTAAAAAATGCATAAAACATGTGTTTTTGAATTAGCACACAGTGTCGCTTTGAGTTGAAATATGAAGGTTATTCGTATTTCTGTTAGGTCCGCTACCAAAAGTCTAAAAGAAGAATTTAAAGAGAAGCGGACGATTATAAAGGAAAGGGAAGGAAAACAGAAGTGTGCAGATAGATTGAGTTTGATTAAATTTTAAATTTGGTGTTTCTGTTCTTCGTACTCCAAGTTAGATAATGACGTAAGGTGGAAAACATAGAAATTATATCTGGATTTTTCAAATAACTTTCGAACTATGGTCAAAGTGACTTACAAATTGTGACCGACATGATGACAAGGTGATTTTGCAACATGATAACATTTGGCCCACGTGACTGTAACCGTCAAATTCTACCTGGACACTCTAAAATGGGATGTCTGGTATCCTCCAGACGATGCTCCTTCTGACGATTGTCTTTTTCAACGATTTTCGGGATCTCAGTGTGAGTCTTTAAAAAAATCGAAGGATTTTTATTTATTTTTATTTTAACTTGAGTACACCTGCCTTGATATATTCAGGCTTGAAACGTCTTTCATCGAATGTTATCTTGAGTTCTTAGTGCAGTTATGGCTTTGAAAAATCCTTTACCCAGCTCCGTGCTGTGGAAATATTGTTCTTCATATTTTGCTTAAGTGAAGAAAAGAATCATTATTATCAACGAGTAATGGATTGCAATGGTTTAACGAAACCATTCTTTTGAATGTATAAGACTTCTGTAGAAAACGATCTTTCCGCCCTTTAAGAAATATGCCACTCCATAAAATAACAGGAAGTGGACGGCCAATACGTCTAAGGAGAGGTATGAAATGTTTGGCATGTCAAAGAATGTTTATGTCAAATAAAATATCAAAGCATATTTGCTCGCTAATTGACCGTGGAATCATTGAGCCAATTAAAAAAACTCAGATCTCAAGATTCCGTAAATCAAAACAGCATAAAAATTTCTGTCAAACTTTTAATGACATCTCTTGGGGCTAAAACTGGCAGTATGTATCGCCAAACCAAACCCCCTCGCTTTGTAAAAAGCACTCAATCTCATGCATAAACAAGATGAATTAGATGCTGTAGTATTTATACAGTTTGCATAGAGAGTGAAATTTAGTTTTTGATCATCTTGTTGGCTTGTTGCCAAAGTGAACTCGACAATCTGACGTGATTTACAATGCATTTCGCACGTAATCGTTTCTTCGAGTAAACAAGTACGTTTGCAAAGGAAAGTAACAATTTGAACGACGCCCCGTCCAGACAATAGACAGACTAAAGAAAACTCTCTTTTGTCTCTTGTGCCCGAAGTGGAATCCTATAAATCCGAAATTAGCAACACAGCTGAAGAGAGATTCTTTTCTTAGATCCTCAATGTCACATACCGCGTGCGTGAGGTCTGCTTATGTGTGGGGGTGCGTTGCGTCTCCGTTGAAAATGAAAAAAAGAAAACAATTTTTGCCGAGACGTCCAGTGGGGATTTGACAAGTAATTAAACCGCAAAATGGATAATTATACTTAAGGAATGAATTTATAACGTACAGATGATCAGTGCTTTCATCGTTCGGTGTCTTAAATACTGAGAAGCGTATTAATTTGTCTTAAAACGCGACATTGTGGACATAGTTTTGCAAATTGTACATTACATCATTGGAAATACGTAGACGTCGGGAATTGTGCACTTGAATTATGTGCAAAACGAATTGAGGAAATGAAGAATTTAGAAAATTGCGAGGTATTAAGGCATGTTGCGATTTGAGGAGATCGTTAGAGACATCGGAAGATAAAAGTTATTCAAACGTGATGATGAATGTTGATTTGAAAAATAAAATAGCTTTCTGCGAAATTGAATACTTGCGTTTACGGCTCCTTGTTTAAAAATGACGACGTATTTCTGTATGGGGAAATTGGGTGCCTAATAATCATCCAAAACTAATTAAATTTTGATGGATAGGCAGCCTTGGCAGGAAGCAGACAGGCAAGACATAAGGACTGCAATATTGCTTCCAATGCTTTTTGATAATAAGTAGAATGGATATATTTTAACAGTTGACAATATTTCCAATAATATACCGCTGTTAATGAAATGTCATGTTACCGCCTTACACTTGCAATGTGATGTTTTTAATGGCATTGGGGTTTGAAACAAATTTTGAAGTGAAACTAAGCTAATAAAAGTAGGCATTTTTTCATGAAGGTTAAGTGCAAAATAACGTTTGCAAATAGCTGATTCTTTGGAAGACGTTTTAGAAGTAAAGTCCTGTCTCGAAAGATCAAATTAACATAGATCTCCCCTATCCAGCTTTATGGACCAAGCTAATCTGAATAATAAAAGGTCTTTTTTTTGTCATTAGTGGTGTCTGGAGAAGAAATTTCAACCAGAAATTGTACAGGATGTACAGAGATGTAATTCTGAACAAGCGTCTACCCAAGATGGCTAAGACACGTAAGTTTCACGAAAAGAAAACTGTTCCATTCCGAAGAGTTTACAACACTGAACCCATGGAACAACGTAATAGAGAATGCCAACGGACCCGATATCGCACAAAGGTCGAGAAGGACCTCAACTGAAAAGGTCGGAGAGGTTTATCGTTGAGGCCAAGGCCACCTGGCCTATAGTTCAAATTTGTAACAGAAAAAAGAAAAAAATGTAAATAGTGTCATCAACTGGGTGATCATATGGTTTGGCATCACTGCATGATATTGTTCACTTAATGGATTGCAGAAGTCAGTCAGTCTGAAAGTAGAATCGATTGTCGACATGACAGAAAATTGAAGGAAACACTTGAGTGCGTTTTATTTATTTTAAATTCATTTTTATGCTCATATATCACCTCACGCAATGAAGTTCAATGAATGCATTCATATACTTTCAAAAAATAAGAAAAATTCGAATAAAGGCAAAACGCTAATTCAGAGAGTGACTTCAGGAGTCAATAAATCACTAACAGACATTGTTCTGCTCCTTCATAAAAAGTGCCACGTACATAATACGAAAACAACATTCATGCCGGCTGTTACGACAAAACATGAACGTTTTGCATGAAATTTTTCAGTGGTTTATGAAATGACGTATTCTGGGAAAATACTTTGTAGTCACGAAGTAGATTAGCCGAACATAAAGCGTTGAGATGGGCTATGGGGAAATTTGAACTGGAGTCAGCATAGAGTGCACAGATTATTTGGTGCTGTTGGTGATGGTCGAAAATGTTCTTGTAAGGTCTGTACATACATATCTGTGCTCATTCGTGTCGACAATAATTGCGAATACTGCAAATGGGCTATAAAATGGAACAATATTAACATTTTTAAGAGGACTATAGCCACAAGTATTTAATTGGGCAGAAATGAAAAAGATATAAATATAAGTAAAGAAAATGCTGGCATGGTCAAATGGGTAAAATATAATTGGTTTAATGTAAATTATTACCCTAGTCTATTGTTAACGCAACTTGAAACAATTAATTCCAACTGCGGCAGTATGCAATCAGGATTGCAACCCTAGGTTTAAAATAACGACAGACCAGAACTAAGGAGGTCAAGGTGGATTCGTAAAGTTGTTGCCTACCAAACCAGTTAAATAATGGGCTTGTTCACATACTTATTGTGCATATACTTTGTAATTAAATGAAAATGGTGAACGACTACTTGATTTGACATTCGTGAAATTAGTTTTTATATCGACTCTTTGTTTAGCTTTTAATGCGTTTCAATTTCAAATTCTGTTAATATGTTTGTATAAATCCAATCGAAGCTCAACTCGTTAGGTCGAGGTGTTTCCCTGTCTATTAACTAAACAAACCTAACTAACTAGCTAACAAGCGCTAAAAGTTTGACATAAAAGAGAATTGTTGTATCCTTGCACCAAGCCAAATTTCAAGGTGATTGCCGATAGGTGTGTTCCCGTATTCGAAACAAACAACATAAAGCAGTGCAAAATAAAACAAACGAATACAGAGTCTGTTCTCGTATAGCGGAAAATGGTTTTTTTCTTGAAATGAGCGCTTTCTCGAGAGAGTAAAATATTTCGCCACTCTGCCTATTTTAAAACAAGAATTTTTTTGGCTAGGTTGTTGGTTTTCTGTCAAATTAATTTGTGTGCATACAAGAATAAGTGAAAGATAAGAGCATTGACTGATTATCTCTGTGTATGTGCCTCAAATTTTGCTGTTGTTTTTGTTTTCTGTAGCGACAAATTGAATTTGACATTTCTCAATGACATACTCTACACATTTGGCTTAGATGCGTTCCGTTACTTTGCCTCTCTCTGAGAGAGATTTATCCCCACTCCTTTACAAATGAAAGTCTTCAGAATTTGGTACAGAAAGTACTGGAACACACCTAATATTATCGCATAAATAATGGCATCCAATATAAATAATGACATCCACTTTTACGCTTTTCACTGCTCTACGTCTTTCGAGTTGGCCATTACGCGCACAAATGTCTAGGATAATTTTCTTAAATTCGACGATTGGCGGCATTAGCCTATACAGGACATGGAAGAGATCATTTGCACGCAAACAAAACGAGTTAGTCTCTGCTCTGTCCTCATAGTTAGTGTCATAAAAGAAGTAAGACAGAGTTTCTATTTGAGAGGTTATTAAAGAGGCTAATTTAAGAGAGCTCCAACGAAATTGAGGGGTGAATAGCGGAACAGATTGGCCGAACGGCGGGTAAAATAAACAAATTAGGAAATATTGCAGTAGTAACAGCAACAATAAAACCAGTGCCACTAGCAGTGGAAGCATGTAAAAGTGGTGGCAAATAACCATGCATGATGATCTCAATGGAAAATGTTTTTAACAAAGTTTAGGATCATTGAATTAATTAAAATTCTTCTTTTTTTGTGGCGCTGTTGTGTTATCGCAATGGCTCATATTCGATAAAACAATGGTGTCAATACAGTTTACATGGTCTAATCGTCTTAAAGATTGCATGAATTTTGATGAAAACAGGTAACAGAATTTGTCTTTCAGTGAAAAAGTTTATGCATGTATGAAAACAAATGGAACTTGCGAAAAACATGCCTTCCAGAGCCTAACAGTAAGTTAGAACCTAACAGAGTTGTTAATAATAATTGAATGGCGCGAGAGTCCATAGTGGGCCTAGCTGGCCTAGCTTACTTATCAACTAATCATGTTGTGCGTTTTACAGTTCTTTCACGAGCAGAGTTTTCCGAACGGCGAAGTTGGAGAAGCTGTTTCTTAGGCAGTATTACTCTTTGAGTGTTGTCAGCAGCTCGAGAGAGGTGGAGCCGTGAAAAGTTTGAGGTGTTCAGCCGGGAATCGAAACTAGGCATTTGGCATGAGTATCGCACTCTTCTCACTACGCCACAGTGGCCACAACAGTGTTATCAAAACAGTCAAAAAAAAAAAAAAAGAAAACACAGAAGCTTCTTCTTCACCACACATCAGCTGATCCCCAAGACCCTGGCTTTCTTCTAAACTACCAAATTGTAAGTGATATTATTCCCTCGAGATAGAAGCAGAAATATAAGCAAATTTCGCTTTTTTAACGGTATCCAGCAAATAAAGAGAAGTGTCTCAATGTATTCCTTTTATAAAACATTGTGCCAGTGTACGTATAAAACTTTTAAGGCAGAAAGTTATAAAACCATTTGAATTCTTCAGTTATTAAAAAAACATGCATTACGACATAAAAGATACTAAAAGGAAAGCACCCACTTTAAATTATCAATTTATGAAAACAATAAAGATCTGAGACCATACTCTTCTTGAAGATTAACACTCAACTGTGCACAGTGAAACTGCAGTTCATATTTGACAACCCTTTTACAAGTAATTTTCTTTCTTGCGAAAGGCTCATAAAGTCAATCACTGTATTGTATTTGTATCTTATGGGACATGACACCTAGACAATTTCATAACCAAGTTAACGAAAGAACATAAGCACGTGTTCGAACCCACACACGAATACGTGCCAGAAATTTAACAGAAACTTGCAAGGCATTCAACGGAAATTTTAATTAAAAAAAAAACAAATTCGATTTTTCATTTGAAATTGAACCGTTAATCTCCGTGTATTACAGAAAGCACAATTAAAAAGGAAATAAGTCCCTGACTGCAACAGCTTCCCTGACTAATGCATACGCAGAAAATTACATTCGAGTAGCAACCCATATTCCAGAAAATCTTGAACTTAAATGTGACAAAAAGGGAGATCGATACTGAAGCAAAGCTTGCTACTTGTTCGTTCGAGTTGGGAAGGAATCACACATGAAGCTCACATCTGATCTGGAGTTCAGCTATCATAGCATACTATCATAGCATAAATCAAAATGACACATTTATATTTTGAAAATATTCTTTCATTATTAAACATGCTTTATTTAAAAAATAAAGCAATTATTCCATTGTGTATGTTTAATGACAAAACGCGTCAAAGTAATAAACTTCTTATAAATCCTGCCAAATCTTTCTTTATTGCTACGTCGACATTGACACACAGTGCCTCATCAACTTGACAGGACAAGCGGAAGGAAGACCAAAAACAATCCATTACCGTCAACATTCAACACAGGCATACATAGTACGAAAAAGAACCACAGAAGTGAATCAGAATTTCGTTGACACACAGTCCCCTAGCATATCAAGAGAAGTGCCTCCTCATCCTTTTTATTCAAGGAAATTAGAATAAACCGCTCCAGCTTAATCCGATTATGCACACAATCTCCACGAAGGATCTGAATCATTAACATACATTTCACTGCGACAGTGACAATGCGGCAGTCGCTTTTTTTCTTGCGAAAACACGCATCCTTTCGGATGTGGGGTCGTATACGTAACATTTTCCTCCACTGACCCAGAGTGAGCCTTTAACATTATTGGTGGTTCCAAATGTGTATCCCGCAGGGATAAACACAATTCAATAAACATTCCATGACTTGATTCACTTTGTAGGACACTTACACAATACGATTGCGTCTGCAGGAAGCTCTGCAAAGGGATAAATGACCTCCTGTTGTGTAGATAAAATCAATAGAACACCTCTGAGGAATCATATCTTCTTCCAAAAAAAACCCTTTATTTCATTCAACTGAATCAATGAAATCATCGAGGCAAGTGATGAAGGAAGAACATACAGAAAATATATCCTTCCGTCTAATAGTGCAGTGTAAAACAGCAGCAGAAGCAGCACTAAAAGCAACGCCACTAGCAATGGAAGCATGTGAAAGTGGTGGCGTCGTTGTTTGCTCTGTTGACCTATATGGAGAAAGTTTTTGCACAGCACTCGGGCGAAGGAAACGTCGCCGACCGCCCTCCATCTTCCATGCGGACTTGTGTACACGAACACAGAAATCGATTCAGTTTTTTTTCGTGTTTTGTGTGACAAATTTTTGGTGCAGTTTCAAAGCAGTTTATACGCATAACTCTCTCCGATTTGGTATTTTTTTTGGATTAGATTCAATTGCTGTTCGATTTGGCACTCAGACCCATGGAGGGCATCTCTCTTTCTCTAGTGACAGTAACCTCTTGCAGGAGTTAAAGTGAAAATGATTTATTTTTTAGGGTCAGCATGCAGTGAGATGAGTGGTGGTAATACACTTTGGAAAGGGAAGTGTTTATCTGCAATGCGGTGTTGTACAGCACAGTTGAAATAGATGCGAAACACTTTTATCGTTTATTCCGATTTTATCTATTAGGTTATACACATTTGTAGTCTTCGCATGGATGAACTCTTTGTTTTGCTTTTTATATTTTTTCTATCTGCAATCTACATGTAAGGAAAGAGGGAATACGAAAAGCACACAAATTTCACATTGCCCTGCCCGTGAAAATCACCAAAACATCTTGCTTAAGAGAGAACACAAAAAAATGGATAAATCTTTAGGTACACCGATACATTCATAATTTGATAACTTTTTGTCACCCCCGCATTTGTATTTTTAAACACTTTCTTGTCACAAAAAATTGATTTACAAATAAAATTACATTTTGCATGAGTTTTTCACGGTTTCATAGCACTTTGCATTCTTTTTGATGTTTTTATTTCTTGTTCCTTCCGTTTGACTGGTGCAATGTGTCTTGAAAGTGAACTGAATTAGATTGTAGGGTTTTTTGTAAGTACTTCACGGATATATAAACAGATCAGAATTGCTGCGAGCTTAAGAATTCAAAGGAGACTGACAGAGCGTGCCTAGCCGTACGCATAATGGCAGTTGGATATAAAAGAGCTTTACGAGGAAAGTTTATCCAACCGTTCGGGGGTGGGTGAAGTGAAGAGAACTGCTTCACAAATACAGACGCATAAAATGAGTCAAAGAGCGAAAGAGAGTAACAGTGGTTGAAGCTGATATGTTTTGTGCATGTGCGTTTTTGGATGTTATCGCGATAAGAATGTTTGACAACAACAGGAAGCAGATAGTTCTAGTTGCAGTGGTTTTTGGTTTTGTGCGCGGGAAGAGATGCATGATAGCTAAATGAGCTTTTCACTTGTTGTTTTCGGTCTGTTCACTTGTTTTTATAGCTTCTAAATAGAGAAATATTAGACGATTGGAATTGTGTGGAGGATATTGTTTAAGTTAGCACATGTCGGATATTTGTTAATTTAGTTTAAAAACAGCCATTTATTATAGGGAAGAGAAAGATAGGATGTGTAGTTTTTTCAACAACAAACCGTTTAATTTATTAGAAAATTTTCAAATTTTTTCAATTTCTTTAAATTTTTTCCTTATGAAGAAAACCTTTCTTTTGTAGATGAAAAACTTTTAAATATTGAGAAAATTTTCTTTCATTCCAAGTAGAAATCAATTAGAAATTCATTTATGTATTTGGGAAAGCTTAAGCATTCTCCTAAAGTATGGTTGCTTAGCTAATTTAGCTAAATATAAATATTTTAATTGCAGGAAAACATATTGTTATCGTTAAGCATAAGACAACAACATTTAATATTATTCACATATTAAGCAAAAGATTTATACTTCTTAAATTGTTTACATTGTTCTTAAAGTTAACAGACAAAATTCTAATTCTAAAAGCACATGAATTCAAAAATCGGTGTCGTTTTTTTTTATAACAAACTTGTTGCACACAGGAACTTGGCATCACTACTGAAGAGATTCATTTTGACATCTTAAGTCTTGTTGATAAGAAAATCTGTTTCCAAGATTTTATTTGTTTATTAAAAGAGGATCATGTATTTTTGTGCCATATGGATGCTATAACTACTCAAAAGCCTTTCGCTTGCAAAGAAGCAGGTTGTGGAATGAGTTTTACAAATCAGGATCATCTTTCAGTCCATGAGAAGAAACATGAAATGATTCTTAACCTTGGATTGGAGCAAAAATCTTCAAACATATTTGTCGGTAAAGTGATTTTTTGTTTTTTTTTTTTTTTATTGCTGTGAACTTTATAAATATCATTTCACATACTAGCCGATCAAACGCCCACACCAACACGACTTATAAAGAATTGTGAGGAAGTTGGACTTTTCGAAGATTTACGTCATGTCAATCCATTCGACGAAACATTTCGACGTGCAGTTGAACACAAAAATCAATCAATTCTAAGCACAGAACTACAAAATGAGATAAATTCAAATTCACACGACTCATTGCATACTCCGCAGGTCTTCCCAAATATTGAGAGCAATGAAACTCGAATTCTTGAACGGCTGCCGAGCAGTCCTCCAAAAACAGCTCCAATCCCGGATAATGTTTCCAGCAATCACATGTCTGTAGAGCATGCCAAACAGCCGAAAACTCTTCCCATGATTCTGCCCAAACAGACCCCAAAGTCAAGCACACAAAACACCATTCAATTAATTCAGCCGCAAGTGATAACTCTGAGTTTCCCCAGCCCAATTGTAAATACAATTCCAGTACAAACAGTGAAGCCCTTTATTTTGCCGAAAACCCACATTGTAGAGTCAAGTGCAAATTCGACACCCACATCGGCTCTGCCAATTAAAGAACGTCTCAAGGCGATTTTGAATTCAAACTCCAAAACAAAACATTCTCATTCGGACAATGTATTATTTACATCACAAAAGAAGAAGGATAAACCTAAACATTCGTTTGACGACGACTGCTTAGAGCGAAGACGGGCAGCAGCGCTGCGGTATCGAAATAAGATCAAAAAAGAACACATTGAGTTGAGGAAAAAGAATGCTGAGCTGCAGGCTGAAAATGCGCGACTCAGGGAGCTGGTGGAACAATTGAAGCAGGATCTTGCAGGGCATAGAAATTGCGGTGAACGAGGTAAATTCAGTTCCTTGTGCACTGTGTTCGGTTGGTTATCAATTTTTTTTTTTTAGATTCGATTGTTATGTGTGGTACGCCAGAGATTCAAATTCCGCCATCTACTGTTCGATTGGTAATGAATATTCCGAAGCTTGTAATCCAGCCGTCTGGGCAGTCAGTGATGAAGAATCCAGTGACATTTACAGTGGAGAAGAATTGAATTGCGGCTAGTTATGGAATTAAGAGTGCTTAATGCACACATGTATTCTACATGTAGAATAACTCTTTAAAACATACGTAATATTCTGCTAAATAATTAGTATTTCTTTGAGATAAATTGGATTTTGAAGTTACTTAAAGCAGGCATTGTGTTTACAATGACTTTTCTAGAGAAACATCAAATCGAACGACTGTTTTTTGTGATTTACAAAAGTTTTATTAGCATAACAAAGTAAAGAGGGTAACATCACTGACTCATATTCAACATCGAAACGTCCGCACTTGAGTCTGCTATGTGATAAGGGCCGTCCAACACATCTAAATCATCCTCGCACATCATCTTCATACGTTGTTTGTATCTACCAAAAGAAGTTAAAGACAATGATTAGCTATTAGCAGCAAACAAGCAATTATTATCAACAAACATTTGACTATCAGGATTGTTTTCTTGATTTCGACATTTCTCCAGCTTCTTTTCGATCAGTTTCACACGATCTTTTGGTGGCACCTCAATCGTCTTCACCATGAAACGTATTTCTGTAATGGAAAATCATAAGACCCGTTTCACTAGTAGAAACAAATTTAAATATACTTCTAACAGCCTCGATAAGAATGGGCAGCTTATCTCTAGCCGAAACAAAGAGGTTCTCTGTCACATAGCTGTCCAAATTTTCTTGCTCCTTACTGGCTGCGTGCAACACGGCAGCCAACGCAATCTGAGATGGCGCATATAACAAACACGCATCAGTCAAAAATGTCTTCTCGATAAATTCATCTATACCCGGTCGCAGGCGTTCAGGATTGTTCATTGAACAACGAGTCTAAAGGACGATCAACGACATTCAGTTGAGTATACACTTCCATGACCAATCAACTTGCCTTAATGTCTATGAGGAAGCCTTCAATTGGGCGATACGGATTGTGGATCGTTAAGTAGTAGTTCAACTGCTGCATCAACAACAATTCATTTGAGAGAATTATGTCCATTGCTTTAACTCGGTCACCTTTTATGTTTCCCACAAACTGACCAATGGACACGTTGAATTCCTCCACCTTACACGACAGATATACACATGTGGCTCTAAAAAAGCAATAGTAAGTTACACATCAAGTTTCTAAAAATGCTAAATTTACAGAATTTCCTTAGGATGAAAGTCCATTGGAGAATTTTTGAGGTAGAATCGCTTGAAGTAATGAAATGCGGTCCCAACTATACATTTCGGCATAGGTGGTTCGAAACGCCGACAGAAGTCTTTGAGATGCAATTCATACTGCTTAAGAAGAAGTCGCTCTTCAGCTGGGGACAAAAAGAAAGCCTGTTGTTGTTCTTCCTAAAGATCGTTAAATAAAATTTGAATATCTTTTCAAGTCAATTTAAACATTTAAACGAACACTCATCGATCCTCCATGTGTTTCAATGAACTTTCGATTCTGCTCTATTCGACGTTCATTCAGCTCCTGTTCATTTTTGAATGTCCAGTACTTCTTTTGTGAACTTAACGGAAACATGATTGCTTAATTTATATGAATTAAATTCAAATTATTAACGAGATATTGCAAAAATCAAAACCCGAGCGTAGAATTGCACTGTGGCCAGTGAAAAAAGTTTTGTTTACGTGAGTGAATTCAAAAGTGAGTGACAGTACGATTTGACAGCTGTAATGGTACAGGGTGCTTTTGAAGAAATGATGCATCTGCACATATCAAGAATACAAGAACTGGAACAATATTTGTGAATAAAAATAGTTCTGGGTTTTATTACGCTTTTCGTTTGCGAGCATGTTTTTATGCATTAACCGAAAGATTTAGTACATATTAGTATAATAATGTGAACTGTAAGAACAGGACACGATCTTCAGTTCGTCGGTTTTTTTTCAGATATGAAAGAAAACACACTAAAATAAAAGAGAGTATTAGAAATTGAAATCAGGTGTGATGTTAATATAATGTATAATGTATATACATGTAAATATTCGATTAAAGACATATTGTTCTACATGAAAACGATTACGTTCAAAAAATATGGTAATTAATGTAAGCAAAGCCTTAAGACGACTTCTGTCAATTGAAATAAATGTCAGTTTCGTATGTTTTCGGCTATCGATAGAAAATGGCGAATAATACGATCGCAGGACGAGAGTGCTTTTCTGTGTGAAGTGTTTTTTCCAATTGTTATAACATTTAATTCAACCAAAAAATATCAAAATCCTTAACAACTTTCCATTCGTAAATTGAATACAATTCAATTGATGGACAATCGGCAATGAATACAAAAAAATCTCACGTGATAATTGAAATACACAATTCTGTTCAAGACGAAGGAACTTAAAAGTTGCAAAAATTAATGTTGTTCATTTGGTACTCTCTGTCTACTTAGTTTCTGTTGTTCTTATGTGTTTGAATATTTTAAAATTTGAAAGTTAATAACCTGGCAGAAAAGAAAATGATAAACAACCCGTTGGTAATGAAATTAAGTGCAAAAATCCGCAGACTATTGATTGTCTAACACGGGAGTACGTAGTTTGCCTACAGTCTTCGTCTTCGTTGTCGCCGTCGTCTACGCCCCCGCCCCCAATTCATATATTTTTTTCGGTATCAAAAAGTTAAGAAATTCGTGTTTGGGTTTATTGTTTTTTTTTTGTTTGTTTTTCTGTGTTTAATGTATGGTGCTAAAATGAATTTTCAAGGAAAATCCAAAGAAAAATCGTCACTACCGGTGGCGGCAGTCAAATTTCTGTTACCACTCTGTGTCGCTATAGTTGCCGTTCAACAGCCGCTGAGTGTCTGTGGTAGGTTTAGTTGGTGTGCTTTTTTTCGATTTTGTCAGAAATTTCAAACCGGCCATTTCTTGATTGGGTATTTGATTATCTGACTTTCGCACTTGCTTACACACATTTCAGGCTATCCAAGAGCAACAATAACAAGTATGGCAAATAACACCGAGATAACAACTGCAACGAGTATTACCACAATCAGTGACAAGAATTTCACTATTGATGATGATAATGTTTCAACAACAACCCCCCTCGCAGAATTTTTTAACAATACAACACCCAGTGGTGCCGATGAAAGAGCCAATTTATCATCAACAACAGCCCTTGCCATTACAACACCAAGAACGAGAGAAGTAAATGCTAGCAGCCCCAAGAAAAAAGAAAGTAAGTTGAATTTGATTTGAACAATTTTTAAATAAATGCGAGACGAGAGTAAATTATTCTTTTTAATGAATTTATGTAAAGTGGTCGTCTCGTGCTATACGCATTGATTGGGGGTATTAATTGGATTAATTTGGCAGTGTTCACGTTTGGGAACGATGAGCAATAATTCGACTAATTTGATTTTGTTGTCGGCTTGGGTTGTGATTATTGTTTTTGTGTTCGGGGGTTGCTCAATTTAAACTTATAGTAATGATAAGAGGGCGCTTATTTTTGTAAACAAGTTAGATTCGCATTGTTTACTTAGCGGAAAAGTAATAAGTGATTGTATAGATTGTGAGATAAGCAACTTTAGGAATGGAATAAGATGCACATGGAAACAGGTATTTCCGAGTCTTTGATTAGCTTTTATAATCATCTGCACAGGAAAGAAAATGTAATTAAAAAAATCTGTGTTCAGATTGTGGTGGCCGCCGTGGCGTAGTACGTAGAGTGCGACGGTCACCCGCCGAAGGGTCTGGGTACGATTCCCGGCTGAACACTTCGAATTTTTCACGGCACCACCTCTTTCGAGCTGTTGACAACATTAAAAGAGTAATAAGTGTCTATAAAGGTTTTTAAACTTCGCCGTTGGGAGTCGGCAAAAAACTGTAGGTCCCTACTTCTCGTGAGAGAACAGTAGCGCGCACAACACGAGTAGTTGCTGAGCTAGCTACGCCCTGGTCCCCCTGTGCACTGGCGCGCCAACAATTATTAATTATTATTCAGATTGTGGCCATGATCACTACGCATGGTGATCATGGCAAGGTTCTGTAAAAACAAGAATTCTATAAAGCTATCCTTCGAGTATAGTCACCGTAATGTGTTTTAAATCGGACCGAAATTAATAAGTTTTGTACACAATTTTTCAGACAGATTTTAAATTTGTGCTAGCAGCTGTAATGATGGGGGAATAAGTGATGGCTTTGTAGAAAGGTCTCCTTGACGCGTATGCGAACACCTCCGCCCGAAACTTGTAGTGTATTTATTTGCGAGTTCTTGTAAGTAAAACCGGCATCTGCTTGCGTACACAGAATCGAGCTGACTGTGGTAATCGAGCTTTGTACTGTACAAAGTTAAGCCCTGGCATATGTATCCAACTTCACAGGAGTTTCCCCTAGACCGATAGTTCAATTATCACCCACTCAGTCTGAATTAAAAATATGCGAAAGGCATTATTTAAAAACAAGCATAGGCACACAAATGAGTGCGAATAAAAATTCACGTTGTCGATTCTTTAAAACTGATTTTAAGTTAAAATATATTAGATTGTTTTTGTGGCATTAGAAAAAACTGTTGCGTGTGGCGTACCCTCAATAAAATTTAACTTTTCACAATTTGCATATATTGAATGCGAAGGATATTTTAACAGGAATGATTGTGGAATTTGGTTGGAATGTTTTGATGTATCTATCGCAAACCCAACGATAAAAGAAAAGACTTTAAACTGTAGAATTTCCACACAATTCCACACAATCAAATTGAATATCTCTCATCTCTTTTTTCTTTAGTTAAAAAGCTGAAATTTTTTGTTTTAATTTACTTTGGGCGTTACTTTGGTGAAGTGAAAGAAGTTCTCTGCAAAAACGCATTCATATTCTTTTAAAATTATAATTTAACAAACTCCCCAAATTCTTCCAAAATGAAATCTCATTAAATATTCGCTTGTCTTTTCTTTTTCCGCCAGAATTGCTACAATGCCACTGCGATATTTGTAAGGATAACAATAACATTTGCGAAACTAATGGATTCTGTTTTACATCAGTGGAACTTATCAAAAAGACAATGACATTTAGCTACAGGTAAGCATTTACATAAATACCGTATCTAACCACACAATAGAGGAAAAACAATCACTTAACAAAAAACAACAACAATATTATTTATCGATTTTCAACTATACATGGATGACTGTGGTAACAAATAACATTCAGATGTCTAGATATGTCACAAAGTATGCCACCAGGTCATTTTATTTGGTGTAACGATGGCAGAAATGGTGGACCAACTGCCCGTCCGGCTGCCAAACGAGGCGGTCACGCGTGTTGTGATGACAGAGATTTCTGCAATTTAGATCTGAAACCGACCATAAGATATTACGCTGAAAATCCTCAGCAGGGTTACGAAGAAGGTGGGTCACACACAAAACGAGGGACAATGCAAAAGAATACAAAAAATAATAACTCTCGTATATCGCCTCTAATAATGTTTGTTTTGAAGATGATCACTCACAGACCTGCCAAAAGTCCTGTACTAAACCAATTACTATTTGAATTGATGATGTGTTGATTTGAGCAATCGAAACCAAAAACAAAAAACTTTGCACCAAGCTTTTCCCCCCCTTCGCGCGTATTTTGTTTTACTCTGTTTTTGTGATATTAATTTTTTCTGTGATTTATCGTATTATCCTTCACCGTAAGGAAGTAAAAATGTAAAAAGAACAGACAAACAAAAAAGACTTGAAGTGTTTGATTTTGAAATAATTACTTAGCCACTAACACGAAGTAATGAATTGAATTTTTGCAAGAGAGTCTGTGGGGTCATGGAGGCATCGTCGGATGTGTGATTCAGCATGATAATGTATCTTCGATTTGTATGGTGTTGTTTCTATGATCCCTCCCTCGAAAAAAAAAAATAAAACTCATATTTATTATTTCAATTTTATATCTTCTTATCATATATGTAAATTTTGCTTGAATTATTTAAACAAAAACGACTTTTCGTCAATTAGCTGCATTCAAAAGAAATACGATCTACAAAGAAAACCAATTGAATGCCTAACCAGTAAGGAAAAAGAGAATGTCTATAGAATCGAGTGTTGCGAAACAGACTTCTGCAATCGGAATGAACTCTTGAAATTGCAATTAAGGGGAGGTACAGTTATGTTTTTATTACTTACCACTATTCCTACTAAAAATCTATTACAACAAATTACAATTTTTTCTGTTGCCTAGACACACTAGTAGCACACACACAATTATTATTTATTATTTCGTTTCCTGTACACATGTAGTGCACTTTTTTTCTGCTAACAAAACAACAATAAACGATAAAATTTACTTTACTTCCTTCAATGAATGAATTTAAGGCTTTCTACTTCTTCTTTTGCAAACAAAAAACAAATCTAGTGAGACGCTCTATTTCAGTTATTTAATGAGTACAAGTAGATGTAATGCATGCAGTTTATGGAAAAGTATTTGCATTTTTATTTTTGAAGTGGTTATGGCTAATTTAAAAAAAATGTTGTATTTTCTCGCCTTTGCAAATTTTTATATTTTCACCTAGTGTATACATTTTGTATCAATTCTATGGAGTTATGAGATGACCTTGGTGTAGTTCGTGATGAAATGTGCAATAAACTTGATTTTGAAATGTGAAGGAAACAAACTATTGTGCTTCTGAAATACTTTTCAACACCTACTTGCCGTAAATGGAGCTTAAATGGAACCGATTTTTTGCTTAAAATGTATGCATTTCTACTAATCAAATGGAATATATATTTTTAAATAGGATGTAAGAGAAGATTACTAGACATTTGTCTTCTTTTTTCCCTTTAATCTCGTTGTGTCAAAATTAACTTAAGTCGCTGCATTGGGCCGTTGACAAGAAAAAGTGGCCGAATTCTTTTTGTAACCTTGTTAAAGACACTGTTAACTTTTGTTTCTTTTCTTTCGTTTTCACTTGAAAAGTTATGAAAAAGGTGAATCATATTGTTTGTAGCGTGTCTTGTCTCTCCCATCGAAGTTCTATCAGAGCTCTTAAACATTGGTTGGAAAAAAAAAAAAAAAAAAATTTAGGTTCTTCTTCGAGTTATTTCAAGATGTCGTACTGTAAAAAATTTGTCAGTTTGTTAGTATAGCTGACTTTGTTTATTGAATAGAGTACTCATCGAACAACTTATTGGTGACATTTGCATTTCATTCTTCTACTTTCCAGTGCACTATGCATTCTATTTAAGAATCTACTGCCAGTATAATGTGGATATGATGCACTTTAATTTTGTTGACGTCTAAATATGGCTAACATCAAACTTTTTCTTTGACATTCTAGCCAAAGTTCATGGCGAAAGTTCAAAATAGTACAGTACTGTGCAAAATTATACCACTGTGTTCAAACTTGTCACAATTTTGTCACTATTATCGTAATAACTGTTTCCTACCGTCATGTGAACACATCATATCTATGACACAACATCCTTATTCTATCAGTAATAAAACCTGTAAACAAGATAAGAAAAAAGTGCATTCTGAACTTAGAAAAGATTTGTTATCCGGAACAACACCGAATTTCGGTTTGTGCAAAATAATAGCACCAAGATAAAAAATTCATGAATATGAAGCAAAAGTCAATGGAATAGTGACGTTTTTTGATTTATTTTTGTCATTGGGATAGTCTCAGTTCATATAACCTTTATTTTTAAGTACAGCGTCACAACGTCGTGGCATGGAGTCGATTAAGGCCTGACATCGCTGAACAGCGATATTCCTCCACGCAACCTGCAAAACATCCCATAGCTGTTTTGTATTTTTGGGTTTTGCTTCATATACAGCTTTCTTAACATCTGTCCAAAAGTTTTCAATGGGATTGTCCCGAGACTGAGGCTGCCACTACATAACTTCAAATCCATTGCTTTGGAAAATTTTTTTGGCCAGTTTGCTCGTATGTTTAGGGTCATTGTCTTCCGTAGAATTCATGTAAGCAGCATATTTTCATGAGCATGGTTTCCCTCATTATGATGACATAAGCTCCGGCTGTCATCACAGGTCTTATCCAAAAAATTGGACCAGTACCATAATAGGAGAAGCATCCCCATACGTCAATTTTTGCTTCGCCGTGCAATACAGTTTTAATAGCACACTGCGGTTGGTTTTTTGTCCTACGAACAAATGTTCTCCTCCCAGGAGTACCAAATAAAACTATTTTTGATTCGTCCGTCTATAATATATTGCGCCCTTTAGAGGGTTCCCAGTTTAGGTATTCTTTCACAAATTTAGTTCGTTTTGAGAAGTTTGATTTTTGACAGTAGTGGTACTTTTTTGGGACTCCTGACAGGTAAATTCTTCTTTAACAGCATTCTTCTTATTGTTCATGTTCTTTTATTTTCCTAGCGTTCACAAACGGGTTACGTTGGACTAATCTTACTATTTGTCGTTCATCGGCGGTGGTTAGTTTCGATTTTATTCCTTTTTTTCTTCCTGCTGAGCGCATTTTTTAGCGTTTGCGATCATTTTATTTGAACACCCAACAATTTCACTTATAAATTTATAAGTTTTACCCTCAAAAAGCATTTTTTTTGTACCAAGGCACGTTTCTCAGGAGTACAATGCCCACCAAAACCCATTTGACTTTGCTAACAACGTTGCACTTTGGAATTTTATTTTTTAATAATTACAATAATATGTGTAGAATTAGTTTATAACCAAAAACAATTCAAAAGACTGGTGTACACTTCGGAAACGCTCCTCGGAATGATGTGGTGCTATTATTTTGCACATTTAAATTTAACTGCATTTCCGGTAACGGGACCTTTCTTAATGATAAGATGCATTTTTCCGTTGTCTTGTATGTGGGTTCGATGACTGATATAATAAGGATGTTGTGAAATAAATATGAGGCTCCTGGATGTCCATAGGAAAAAGTAATTAGCATAACAGTGATAAAGTCGAACACAGTGTTATTATTTTGCACAGTACTGTATATTTCCGTGTCTGTCTTTCACAGTATAATGAACCATATTTTAAGTTGTAAACGCTCTGGTGCACTGTATTCCAACCTCCAAGAAAAAACATCTGTATTTTACGCTCATTTCTACTCGATTTGCGATCATTTTGAGGTAGGATCTATCTTAAAATATGATCCTTTGCCAATTACCAGTAATGTAGTCGAACATTTCCTTATCCTAACAATAATATTATTTTGCTTTGTTTCCACTGAGCGTATTTGTTTTTGTGGATTACATTGAGTTCTCCATTCACCCCACAATTTTGTCTTATATTACCGGAAGAGTTTATTTTAACAGTTCGGCGTATCGGGTTTTCATTACAGTTTCACTTGTCCACAATCAATTTTTTTTTGAGAATTCATTGTAACGTTGAAGTTCCTTTTCTTCTTCTTGTGGCGCTATAATCAAGGGTGGCCTTGGGTCTCAACCAACACGCCTCTCCAGCCAGCACGAGATCTATTGGTAGCTACCTCCAGTTACGCAGTCCAAGGTGGTTGAGGTCCTTCCCCAATTGTGTGCGCCACCTTAGCCTAGGCCCTCCTCTGTTGCGTTGTCCCAATGGCTCAGATTCTAAGACTAACGTTGAACTTAGTAATCATTATAATCCTGAGGTGGAGAATAGTAATTATACAATCCTGAGGTGGAGATTTGGTTATTCCGCATTTGGATCCGTTGGAAAACTAAATTCCTTTGTATTTTTTTAGAGATTACCTTACAAGTTAAAATCTACTATAAATAAAATTCGGTAAAAATTAACCACTTAAACAAAGTGACTCTGTTCCAATCTAACTCAGCAAACTTTGGATGTTCTTTTTTTTAAGGTCTTCTATACGTTGCAGGACTTCAGCATTTAAGCCAAGTAAAGCCTTCTTTACTGTACCAAAAAACATAACAAATTCCCCGAAAGTTCCCATTATCGTTAACTAACATCTCAAAAAAAAAATGCAATATAACTCGAGGCGTAACTAATCAATTAGTTTTCCCTTTAATAATATTCCCGTTACATTCAATTGGAAATTTTCAAACTGATATATGGACTCTTCCTTTGGTGCCTATAGATGCTACCCCGCAGAACAGATTTTGTCTGAAAACGATCCGTCTTGGTGTTACCAACGTAACTCAAAGAGCATAGTCGAGTGTTGCAACACAGACTTCTGCAACACGAAGCACAATCTGAATACACAAATATCAGGTGAGCACTGGAAACACGGCTACATGTTAAATGTTACCCATCTATTATGCCTAAGGAAATTCAAAAAAAAAAAATCTGTGTTTCGAATATGTTATGAGATATTTAAAAAATTCATCGTCGGTCTTCCGCAACAGAACAGCAAACATCTAAGGAAGAATGAATTAAAAAAAAAAGTTCCCACTTCATCGCAGTGTTGTCTTCTCTGTATGTTTTTTTTTAATCATCTGTGTATGCGCTATACGCCCGCACGGTTATTCTCCCGTGTATAGCACTTCATCTGGAAAGTGTACATGTTTGTGTTTCATTTAAATGTCTAAGATGTCTAGTCAAACGTGCGATATCCTTTCGACATCTTTAGTGTCATTTCATCATTTTTTTCTGTTTAATGTTTTCTGTGTTCTCATAATGGGATAATTTTTAAGAAAAAATAAATATCATGCAACAAGGAACAATTTTAAGCTTTATTCGAAGGAGAAAAAATCACTAATCCTGAGGGTTGACTCCTGTCACGATATGAATACACATCTGTCTGAGCGATGACGGTGTATGCTTTTTCGTCTGAAGAGTGCGGTGCAATGGTGTGCGGAGTGGAGTTTTTCTTTTCAGTATAATAATCGATATTTTTGTCTGGAGATGGATGTTTGGATTTCCATTTTTATAGGTCAACAGACGTTTGGGTATTTTTTTTTTAATTAATGCTGTGTATGAAAAGCATGGAAAGTTAACCTTCCGTTGCTTGTCGAAACTGCTGCCGCAGAGCGGGAGCGATTCATTTTTTTTGAGTTTGCAATGGAAGCAAAAAAATCATCCTTCAGTCTACAGAGGATGCCTTTTCAATGTAAAACTGCATTTAAGTGATGTTGCAGTTCTTCCACGGTCAGGGGAGGGAATTAACGAATGGCTTTGATTAAGAAGGGTTTACCGACTGTATAGGCGTTTGTCTCATATCCATGGCTTTTGTTGATGCTGAACTCGGGTTTAATTGCATGGGCTGTTCAATGGTGTCTGGAATGTCGGCAATTACTCTTTGAAACTGACAGTCTCTTACACGTCAAGAACTATTATTGAGGGGTCTTGAAAATTGTTATATTGGTGTGCAAAAGAACCAAACGTTTATGCGTAGAAATCGAAGTCATATATGTTCCTGGCAGGTCATTTAATAAACTCAGGTTTAATAATAATAATAATTGTTGGCGCGACAGTCCACAGAGGGACCAGTGCCTAGCTTGCTCGTCAACTACTCGTGTTATGCGCGCTACTGTCCTCTGAGGAGTAGAAGGGAGTTACAGTTTTTTACTGACTCCGAACGGTTTGAGATGCTTTCTTAGACAGTTATTACTCTTTGAGTGTTGTCAGCAACTCGAAAGAGGTGGTGCCGTGAAAAATTCGAGGTGTTCAGTTGGGAATCGAACCTAGACCCTTCGGTGTGTGAGCGTCGCACATCTATCTTATATATCTTGTTATACTTTCTAATAACTTGCCTTAAGAGAGTGCGACGCTCACACGGTGAAGATTCAGGTTCGATTCCCGGTTGAACTTCTCGAATTTTTCACGGCAGTTCCCTTTTCGAGCTGCTGACAACACTCAAAGAGTAACAACTGTTTAAGAAAAAGCTTCTCAATTTTCGCCGTTCGGAGTCGGCAAAAAACTGTAGGTCCCTTCTACTCCTCAGAGAACAGGTGCGCACACACCACGAGTAGTTGATGAGTAAGCTAAGCACTGGTCCCCCTGTGGATTGCCGAGACATCCAATTATTATTAACATACTGACTTCCCTAGGGTTTGAGAATCTGATCCCTCGCTTCTCTTCCACTGGATTCTAAAAACTAAAAGTAAACCTCATGTTGAGCCCTTAAAAAATAAAGAGCAGTTGAAAAATATGATCTGTGTGCCAGATATGCATGGAACATTTTCCTCTAATCGACTTTAGGATTACTCAATTCAATCTTGTTGACGTTTCACATAACTTAATCATTGTCAATGTTCCATCGAGTAAGTCTGTATTTATTTAAATAGTTCAAAGCTATGATACTTCGGTTATAAAATCATATATAACAAATATGTATCTAATGAAAAACAATCAAGCATACAAATCTGAATGCATTGTGTGAGAAAGTATAGATCATAGTGAAATTCTATAAAAATCTAGTGGCCTTCAAACGAGTTGTTCCCCAAACCCAAGTGTTTGCATTCAATATTTAAATAACCAATTGCTAAGCGTGACCCTCGTATTGGCTCTGGAGATTTTACGATGTGCATGATAATCGATTTGAAACTTACTTTCAACAAGCATAAGTGGATGGGTAAACCTACATAAATACAGATGGGTCGATAATTCGGGAAAAATTTAAGATTGTGGGTGCATATTTTTATTCACGAAGTTGACTATTTTCTGGGGGATTTGTTGCATTTTATAACTGCAATTCGTGCTTGTTTCTATACTAAGTGAAACTAAATGAGTCTGTGCTTCGTTCAAAACTTGTGCTCTAGTTCTGCACACTTTGCGGGTCTTTGTTAAAAAAAAACTTTTATTTCGAGTGGACAATGGAACTTGCGTAACTTAAACGCTCGAAATAAATAGAAATCAAGGTGCAAAGCTCCACAAACACTTGATGTTTATAAAGGGTGTCTCAACAAGAACGCAAGATTTGAATTTGGCGTCATTCAAATTGTCATTGCTTGACATTTGAACAATTAATATTGTTTGCTAGTAGAAGGTATAGGGTTAATAAAAATGAGCGCTACACGAATAAACAACGCATTCTCATTGTGAAATTGTTTTACCAAAATGGTGAAAGTTTTGCGGTTACAGTTCGCAAATTGCGATCAATTTGGGGTTACAATAATGCTCGGAGAGAGTCAACTGTAAAGCGATTAATAGAAAAATTTGCTGAAACTGGGTCTGCGACTGATGTAAAGACAACAACGCGCCTTCGACCAGGTTGATCGATCGAAAATATCGCAGCAGTACGTGATGATGTCGCTCAAACTCCATCCACCTCAATTCGATACCGAGCTCAGCAAATTGGTGTTTCCAAATCCATAATGCAGCGAATTTTGACGAAAGATTTGTATCTTCATGCATACAAAGTTCAATTGACTCAGGAACTGAAGCCAGCTGACCATGCACAGTGAAGGGAGTTCGGTATTTGGGTATTGGAGAGACAATATGAAAATCAGCATATTTTGCCGATAAAATCATCTTTAGTGACGAGGCCCATTTCCATCTTGATAGCTTCGTCAATAGGCAGAATTGCCGCATTTGGGGCGAGGAAAATCCTCGAGTGATTCACGAAAAGCAAATGCATCCTCAACGTGTCACTGTGTGGTGTGGATTTTGGACTGGAGGAATCATTGGACCTTTTTTTTATGAAAATGAGTCAGGTCAAGCGTAAACAGTCAATTGTGTTCGGTATCGTAAAATGATAACCAATTTTTTCGTGTCTTGATTTAAAGAAACGAATGTGGAGGGGATGTGGTTTCAACAAGACGGCCCCACATCTCATACAGCCAGAGAAACAATTCAATTGCTGCATAAGTCGTTTAAATCTTGCGTTCTTGTTGGGACGCCCTTTTTGTAAATTGGATTGTAAATGTCTTTGTTTGTCTTTAGCGTTTTTAAAAATGGTTTTTAAAGAGCGTTGAACTTTTCAGGTTTGTAGAAAAAAAACAATCGAAATGTGAAAAATCAATCTGAACTGAAACTTCTGTTAAACTTCCTTATGTCGGTTGTGTTGCAGTACATTTTAAATTGCTGCCGCTATATGAGCGCACAGATGGCCAGGGAAAATTGACATGAGCTAAGACTGATGCATTTACAATATTTGCATTTTGTAGATTTCTATACAAAGAACAAGTATAAAATGATTCTTAACTACCTCCTTTTCCTACTCACCGCTTGCCGTATTTTCAATTTATTTAGTTTCTTGATTGTACAGTAGGTTGCTGAATCCTTTATGCTTTTTATGGCTAGTGCAGTTTTTGTTTCCACACCTTTATACTGCAATTTCTTTTTAAACATTTTCCGTGACGTTTGATTCGTACACGGTCGTAGAAAAGGGTTCTATAGTAAGAACAGCAATGAGTGTCTAAGATTTGTTTATAACCTCCGTCACGTTTCAATGCCATTGACACTGGGATTTCAACTGAGACTGCACCTAAAACTAGAACTGAAACTGAAGTAAGATCTCAAACAAGAACGAGTACAGAAATTCATAGCATTAAGCTGGGAATGAGACTGAGAAACTAGGACAAGAACTGGAAATGAGACTGAAGCTAAGACCGACTTGCGCACTGTATAAGATGCTGGGACTGGAATTGGGACTAGAACTGGGACTAAAACTTGGTAATTTAGTAATTTATACTGGACTGTATATCAGGCTATATTCAAGACAGACTTTGACTCAGAATGGAACTGAGACTTGATGAACTAGATCTGAATCAAGAACAAGCGTAAAAACTAGCACCATAGCTAAGACTTTATGTAAAACTGAGACGGTGACCAAGTAGGAGACTTGTAGTGGGTTAGCGACTGGATCTAAGACTGAAACTGGGGCTGAAAACGAGAATTTTACTGAGACTAGAATTGAGCCTGGAACTAAAATTCCAACTGTGACTGGAACTGCAACTGTGACAGGAACTTAGATTTTGTTGTAGTCAACAATGGGACTGGAACTAAAACTGAGACTGGATACAAAAGTGGGCTTGATGCTTGAACTGAGCATGAAATTGCAGATAGATCTGAAACTAGAAGAAGTGCAAAAACTACCGAATTAACTTTAAGTTTGGGACAGAATAGGAGACCTGGAATTGAATTGGGAATGGAACTGGGACTGGGACTGGAACTGAGACTTGGACTGAGACTGTTATCAAAACAGGGGTTGGAATGGAAACTAAGACTGGAAATAATACTGGGCTTAAATCTTGAACTGGGAATGGAACTAGAGCTAGATCTGAAACAAGAAGAACTTCAGAAACTAGAAGACTGTGCAGTAGGAAACTTGAAATTGAATTGGGATTTGAACTGGAATTGAAACTGGGACTGGGATTGGAACTTAGACTGGGACGGAGACTGTAATCAAAACCGGAACTGAAACTAAGACTAGAAATAAGACTGGAATCTTGAATTGGGAAAGGAGCTGGAGCCAGATCTCAAACGAGCCGCAGAAACTAGCAGAGCAACTTCCTGGCACTGAATAGGAAACTTGAACTTGAATTGGGATTGGAACTGGAATTGGGACTGGGATTGGAACTTAGACTGGGACTGAGACTGTAATCAAAACCGGAACTGAAACTAAGACTAGAAATAAGACTGGAATCGTGAACCGGGAAAGGAGCTGGAGCCAGGTCTCAAACGAGCTGCAGAAAGTAGCAGAGCAACTTGCTGGCACTGAATAGGAAACTTGGACTTGAATTGGGATTGGAACTGGAATTGGGATTGGGATTGGAACTTAGACTGGGACTGAGACTGTAATCAAAACCGGAACTGAAACTAAGACTAGAAATAAGACTGGAATCGTGAACCGGGAAAGGAGCTGGAGCCAGGTCTCAAACGAGCTGCAGAAAGTAGCAGAGCAACTTGCTGGCACTGAATAGGAAACTTGGACTTGAATTGGGATTGGAACTGGAATTGAGACTTCGACTGAAACTGGGACTGGAACTTCTATTGAAACTGGGACTGGGACTGACACTAGGATCATAGCTGGGACAAAATACAAGGAGATTTTGACTGAAACTGGGACGTTGTAGAATTGCAGACACAAAATCAAATTATGACTCTTCCTCATTCTGAACGTTTTAATGGACAATTTTTTGCTACGAACCATACAATATTTTCGTATCCTTTAATGGGTTATTGTTCACTATACCACAAAATATTAAAAACATTTTTAAAAGTACGGCTATATTCACGAGAAGATCCCTACAACGCTATGTACGTTGGTTCGAGCTATATAAAAAATCGTTTTTTTCTGATTTCAATTAATTCTGAAATATATTTTCTGCGACAAATTATAACCTTACAGAGGACTAGAATTCTCTGAGGATGCCCACACAAGCGTAAGTAAGATGTTTGGCTTGACAGTTAAAAGCTCCTTGTTTGTGTTAAGAAATCACACCATTCCAGTAAGTCTTGGGAATGCAAATGTACATTTTTTTGTAAATAATCAGCATGCTTAGCACCGCTTACTAGACTTATTCACACCAAACTCACGCTTGTATTATACTCACTTAATATTTAAGCGCTTTTTTGTTTAACAAGCAGCAATCGCATGTACATATACAGATATTTGTTTGATTCCACTACACTAAGTATTGGACTTCACAAAAGTACTAATGGTTTATCTTGTGTGATGCAGATTTCGTTCCCGAATCATCGCTAACTACTTGGGAGCTGGTGTTTATAATTTTTGGAAGCACGCTCTTGGCATGTGTGACGATAACACTGACATGGTACTACTATCAGAAGCGGAAACGATCTTCAAATGGTCGGCCATTTGCCGTTGAGGACTCTGTCTATGATCCAATTCTAGTTGGCAACAGCACACTGCAGGACATCATTGAAATGACAACATCAGGATCCGGTTCAGGTAAACATCCTCTCTTCCGATGGATTTGCAATCTTTTAAGGACCCATTTTCACATTTCAGCCGGACTTCCGCTGTTGGTACAGCGATCCATAGCTAGACAGATTCAACTCCACTGCGTGATTGGAAAGGGTCGATTCGGAGAGGTGTGGCGCGGCCGCTGGCGTGGAGAGTACGTGGCCGTGAAGATATTCTCCAGCAGGGAGGAGTGCTCTTGGTTTCGAGAAGCAGAGATTTATCAGACTGTTATGTTAAGACATGAAAATATTTTAGGATTTATTGCAGCAGATAACAAGGGTAAGATACATATGATTGCTTGAATGCCTGGCACCGTTAAACTTTGATTCAATTTCAGATAACGGTACGTGGACTCAACTATGGCTGGTGACTGATTACCATGAGAATGGTTCACTTTTCGACTACCTAACCTCACACACTGTTGACACAAAAACCATGCTCGGCATGGCGCTGTCCATAGCAACGGGTTTGGCTCATTTGCATATGGATATCGTTGGTACCAGAGGCAAACCGGCGATAGCCCATCGCGATTTAAAGTCGAAAAACATACTGGTAAAGTCGAATTTAACATGCGCCATCGGAGATCTGGGATTGGCTGTGCGGCATGTGGACAAAGACGACTCGGTTGACATACCCTCAAATCATCGTGTCGGCACGAAGAGATATATGGCACCAGAAGTGCTAGATGATAGTATTAATTCTCAACATTTCGATTCATTTAAACGTGCCGATGTATATGCCTTCGGGTTAATATTGTGGGAGGTTGCAAGACGATGCAACATCGGGATGATTTATGATGAATATCAACTACCTTATTATGATGTGGTGCAACCAGATCCAAGTATTGATGAAATGAAGAAGGTAAAGTTTAAATTTGCATTAATTTCTTCACAGAATGGACTACGGAGTCCACGGATTTGTGTAGGTTACGAGAGACCTGAAGCAATTTGTTTGCTTATGCTAACTACTATTCGTTGGTTTCAATATTTGTGCTTAGTTTCTCTTATTGTTTGAATATTCAGAACATTGTCAAGAATTTCGGTTGCGTGTGACTGTTCGGCTAGTAAATTTGTTAAGGAGTAGCAAGCATAGTTTCGGTTGAATTAATTGATATCAAATACAAGTCGTTTTGAAGAAGGTCATATGTTTTTTGTATAAATGACTATTTAAGGTATAACGCTTAAAATATGATTTGTGCACTTAAGAACTCTTGTTCCTAACATTTCACAACGACTAGTCATCTTGACTCTACACTCACTTATTTAACAAATTAACATAAAAGCAAACCTCGCTTAAAAATGTAAACCGCTTATATGTTCTAAATTTCTGTAATAAGCTAGCGTCATATTTTGCAACTTTTGAAAAAATCATTTGAGTTGGCATTTCTGTGTCGTCATATTCAATGCTGTGAAATCGCCGCCCTAATCTAGTTTCGGAAACAGTAATAAATAACAATAATTGTATGGCGCGACAGTCCACAAGGGATCAGGGCTTAGCTTGCTCATCAACTACTCGTGTTGTGCGCGCTACTGTTCTCCCACGAGTAGAAAGGACCTACAGTTTCTTGGCGACTCCGAACGGCGAAGTTATTACTCTTTAAGTTTTGTTTGCAGCTCGAAAAAGGTGGTGCTGTGTAAAATTCGAGGTGTTCAGCCCGGAACCGAACCCAAATCTTTTGCGTGTGAGTGTCGCACTCTATCCACTACGCCACGGCGGCCTCGTTCCGGAAACAATGGTATAGAAAAATTAAGGTACACGCTTTTGACAAATAGGTCGGAATCGTTAGTTTATTTTTATTTAGACACGTTAAGGCTCAGTTAGTTGGTGTTCACCAGTGGGAGTTCGCCAGTTGAAATGCCAGCTTTTTTATCTACATAGGTTAGAAGCTATAGTAAATAATAAATTTCAGATTGTCCTTTGTCAATGAAGTTTGACAAATGTTGAAGTTCGATTCAGCTTTAAAGTGGTTCCAAAACCTTTCATTTTAAATACAGGCATTTAGTCTGCACATCGTAAGATCTTCTTTAAGCATTTCTCTAAACTTTGTACTCTTTATTTTTAAAACAATAAATAATTTTTTTCTCTTTTCAGGTGGTGTGTACGGATAAAATGCGACCAAACATACCAAATCGGTGGCATGCATCTGAAGTTCTACACAGTATGGCGAAAGTTATGAAGGAATGTTGGTATCCTAACCCGGCAGCACGTCTGACAGCGCTGCGAATTAAGAAAACACTTGCAAATATAAGTGCAGAAGAAAAAGTTTAAGAAGCTTAGCACACACAGGACGTATGTAAATAGAAATAAAAACAAAACACAATTACAATTTAAAACATAATATAGCCCATACAGTAGGCAAGTGAATTAACAGATATAATTGTATATATCTTTAAATACATACATGTATAGAACTTATTTATTTTATTTTTTCTTGGTTGAAAAATCATAGAAAAGAAACGAAAAATCAAAGCAAACATATTTATATACATAAACATGCATATTTTATACCATACATATTTTTACATGTTTTTAGTTACTTAAGCTAAAAATACACCTAGCATCCTATTTTTCTCTCCCATGGGAGTGAATAAGACACAATGTCATTTTTACATGTCACCCATATACACGTCTAAAATGAAATGTCTAGTTCAGTTTTAAAAACTTCCTTCCTCTCGTTTAAGTACTTTAGAGATTCAATTTCTTTCAGTCTTGTGTGCGTATTTAAGGGAAAAGCGATACATTTAAAATTCCCACTCAGGTTTTTAACAGAACAAAACAGAAAGAGAATTATTAGAAATGCAGGGTAATCATTTTTAATCTTAATATCATTTTTGTGTCATTTAAGAAAGTGAAGGATGGAATTGTCTTGCTGATGAATATTTTAAATTATAAAAAAAAAATAATTTCTGGATGGTAAAAGTCCAACAAATTAAGAGAAAACGTAATGCAAAGCCCAATATTATCTTGTTGTGGCATAATCTTTCCAGTTGTCGGCTGGTTAATTTTCAAATTATTTGTGTTTAAAAGAACACTTATCTTTTTGAGTTTAACAAATTTCAAATGTTTTCTACAACTTCTTTGGTTGAAATACAAACAGAGCAGTAGACTGGATTAAAATATAAGAATGGTACTCGTTGTAATATTTTCTTTAATCCAGACTTAGTTTTTACTCAATTATATTTCAATCAAAGGAGAGTTAGTTTGCAAGTTGTTTGTACGCCGAACGTGTCTTGATTGCATTTCACTATGGAGGTAATTTCTAGCATGATTGATATCAGCGGCTAAAGGGGATTAGATCATTTTAATTACTACGTTAGTAAAAAAGGAAAAATAAAATATCTTCTATGCAACTTTCTTATTCGGGATAAGATTTAATGTTTTTTTCCAAGTATCAAGTACTTTATTTATTTACTTATTGAAATTCGCTGATGAATTTCTTTAGTTGGCTGACATTGCTTCTACTATCATTGAAGCTCGTGAGATTTCAGAAGTTTATTCTACCTACCATTCAGCAATGTAAAAAATTGAAAATAAATTTTGGACTGCTGGACAATTTTGCATTGAAAAATAATTCATGATATGCGTTTTCTCTTTTGCAAAAAACAATCTTGCCTTAAAACATGATTGATTCCGAAAAACACAATCCATTCGCTAATCAATCAATCATGAAATGTTTTAATTTCAAACCCATATTGTTCGTATAGACTGCTTTCGTCACTTTCCCGGTTGTGGCAGCTATTTACTCGAAAAGGACTTCATAGTAATTTTCGTCTACTAATTTTTAAATTTGTCTCGGACGCAAGGTTTTGTCTAAAGACTATTGTCTTTAGTTTAATTAATTTGGCGTTGCCACATTAATTTCTCATGTATCAAAACCAAACCTGTTTGAAATCTTATAATAACCTCATACTTACATGTATTACCCTGCTTAGTATTTTAATTAAACAAAACTGCCACTATTGAAAAGGTTTTTTTAGAGTTTACTCGTTTGAAATACACTATATACGACACAATATATGTAATAGAATCTTACAATTATTTTAACTTTATTACGGAAATATATTACAAAAAAAGAAAAATTAATAAATTTGAAAGAAGGAAATTTTGTAAGACTTTCTAAAGAAAAGACTGATAATCCACTTTCTTGTTGTTCTATTTTTTTTTGTTTTTTGGCAAATACTGTTATTATTCTTTTGTTAACATTTTAAACTTGAAAAACAAATGAAAAACAAAATGGCTAATCATCATCTGATACATATAAAAACAACTCAGGTATTTTATTTTTCCCTTTTAAGAATACCTAGGTTTCATTTCTTAAGTTACTATTTCACTGTTAGTTTCATTTAAGAAAATAAGTCTCATCATCGTTGAACTGTATCGCATTTCCTTAGAAATTTAAGAAATGTAAATAAGCAGAAATTAAAGAGAACAATTTAAAACTGTCTAAGATGGTGTAAGGAACGAACATACTATTCAAATTGTCTTCAATGGTATCTTCTTAACTTTAAATTTGAAAGTGCGAGTCTATTAGTGCCATCTTAAATGTAGTGTATATCAATCCTCTCCCACCTAACCTGTCGAACATGAAACTAACTACAGATAAGACATTTAGTTTGTAAATTGTATCTTTATATGTGTTTTTTTTATCACGGAATTATATGAAAGAAATTATAAACCAAAACTTCCATTGCAATTGTAACTGATGAAGATTAAATTGAAAGTATGCAATAGACACAATGAATGTAGGCTATTTGAATAGTTGTATAGAAATCGTTAAGGGATTGTTTTATGGCAATAATAATAAGAAAGTGTTGTTTCTCGATTATGGACTGAGCAACATTGCGTGTGGTTGAAGTGGATTAATAATATGCATAGCCAATGATTCGCAACTAAGTTGTGAATTTTTTGTTTCTATTAAAAAATGTTTGAATTTATAAATTGGATTGATTCGCTGGACTGAGGTCATTTTTGTATTTGTTTTTATATATTTAATGTACTATTGTACATGAGTTTTATGAGATTAACCCTTAAACCATAATCATATCAGTTTGAAACAATAATATTTATATAAAGGAAAATCATTTCGTTGTTAAAAGGACTTTACTATATGTTCTCTACATTTACACGATGAGCCTATATAGAGTGTGTGTTTCTGTTCACTAGTGAACTGTATTCAAAATTGTTTTTGTTCTTCAACTCCTTCATTAAATATTTGTCCACATTTTTGCGGTATTACTTGTCTATTTTCTGTTTTGGTTGGAAGAACATCCTTATAAAATTTAAATGGCATTAAGCAGTGTCTGACGGCAGAGAAAATTGGCCAACAATTTGCAGAGACTAAACGTTTCCTGGATTACCAGACAAATTTGGACATAAGCCATAATCCTCGCAATTATTTGTCTGCTTTTCCTCCTAGTGACATTCTAGTCAAAAACAATACGGACATACATTATGAGCGCAATTTGTATAATTAATTTTGAACAAAGATTATATTTAATTTTATGATTACTTTCCGCAAGTCTATCAAGAACAAGTTCTTGAGAATTATCTGCCATCGATTAATTTCTACACCGATGATTTAATAATCTTTAACTGCTCTATTAATCTATTGCTCTATTAATCTATAATCTATTGCTGGGACCAAAAGTCCTTCTTTCTTAAAGAGAAGTTGGTCATCATCTTGATCTCCGTGTGGTTTTTTACCTCTCGGGCTACACCCACATTTTTTTTGGAATTAGTAGAGTACATGGTGGTGCCTTTCTTCCATTAACTTTCAGACAGACATGATTCCGATGCACCACTCTTCTGCTACGTTTTCCGTCGAGCATTGCATCATTTGGTTTAAAATAAGAATATATGCGCACTTCGAGCTTAACTTTATATCTTAGAAATCCGTTTTCATTTGAAATTTCGTTTCTCGAATTCATTCATAGTCGGTATTTGTCTTGAGGTTTCATCCATTTCAATATTAACAACACCAGCTCCAACACCAGCAAGCAAGAAACGAACAGTTGGTAAAAAAAAGTCTAATGTAGTGCTACCAAGTTGAATATGTCTAATTCACTTATAACGTGTTTTGTTAAATTTGGTGAAGTTATTATTCGAAAGATAACATCAGCAAATGTAGTATTGGTCTCTAAATAACGCTTAAATCTGCAACTTTTCCTTATCTTAGGTATACGCATACAATATTTACTATATGAAGCATTTATCGTGCTTATTGAATGCATTGATCCAAGAACAATGGTTTAATTCAATATCTATTTATAATCAACGCACTAAACTGACAATTTTGAGCCGCATACCTAGAATTGTTACATAAAACTTTGAAGGTTTTCATTTAATATAAAATCATTGACCTTGAATGTGCCACAATATAATTTCTACTAAGAGGTGAAAGCAATAGGTCTGTTCCAATTCATTTGTGTCAAGAACTTCGTAGTTGAGTAGTTTGGGTAAAAATCTCTCTTGGGGAGAGTAACTCTACCGAAACTTGTGAAACGATTTTTCGTAGAAATTCGCAGAATTAAATTTAAACAGGTATCAACCTTTGGCAGTCATGCTGCTCGGCAGAAATTCGTAGGAAGGGGAAATATTTTACTCTCATAAGCTCTCTCTTCTAAGAAAAAATCAGCAAATTCAACGTCTTTTGGCAGTTTTTCGGCGAATTTCGTAGACATTCGTTGCAATTCAGAGCAATTGGAACTGACCTACTGATTTCCGACATTTTTAAGCACTAGAAAGCTAATATTTTGTAAATTCAACTCCAAACAGCCAAGAGATCAATCACCATGCTCGGGAACTATGATGTCAAATTATCATTAACTGACACATTTGTGTTTGCAGGTTTATCAACGTTTTCTTGATCTTCAATTTTATAGCACAAATCTCTGTCATCCAGCGAATTATTACATTAACACACCAGAATTCTTACTGTCATTTAGCCTGTAAAAACTTTTACTGTTTGATTTATCCAAATTAGTATCACTTTAAGAAGTAACATTTAGATCCTAAAATAATGTGAAATAAAAGAAAATTGTATTTATTTATGAATATATATTAAAATAAGCAACAAAGAATGAAACAATTAAGGAGAAAATTCAAAATAGGAATCCTAATATAATTGGAGAGAACAATTAAAGAAAAAACACAAAACACGTATATATATGTTTACATAGCTATGTAAGTGTTACTGTGAAATATGATGTTAAAAACGAAATTATATGTAAAAAGACAACAGAAACAAAATATGATTTATGAATAATGTAAAATGAAGGAAAATTTGAATTGTTTGGCGTTTTGCTTTGGTCACACCTACTATTTTCCTAGAAACTCACAATAACTGCAAATATAAATGATATATACACATACATGCATAAATATATACATATTCATATATATATATATATACAACAAACAATATTTTAAATATTTTAAAAAAGAACAAAAACGTACATTTACGCATGCAAGTGTATTTTTGAAGGTTATTTTCCCAAAGTGGATTATACGAATGTAATGAGATTCTAAGTGTAATGAAATTATGCTAGAATGTATGTTTTAATTTTTCCTATATCCAACATCCACTATGTTCTGTCTATTGCATTTCGTCTACTATTTTTAAGTTTTTGTTGTGTAAGTAAATTAAGTTATTCTTTTATATTAAAACAAACTATAGTGTTAAAAATTAGTTATCGAAAGAAAACATGTGATTTTTTTTAAAGAAATAAACATTCGCAAGTAGAAATTAATTGTTTATATGGCGTTATTTTATTTCATGTAGGTTGTTCATATATTTGGTCATGAACAATGGAAACGATTGGATCCACAATCGCTATTGTATTTTTGCTGCTTTTTCTACTACGCTTGGATTTTTTTTATTCGCTCTATATTCTTACTCTGGACTGTGTACTAATATGAAAATAAATTGGAGCTAGTCAAACTTTACAATATTAATTTAATTAAAAACGAACTTTCACGTTAAAGGCGAATAGATCGAGCCGCGCTTCGAAAAATAGCATGAGCATAATTCGATAACTTTAATTAAAACTTACTTGAAGATTATTAACGTGTTCAATAAACACCCATATACAATATTAACATAATGGACTCAAATGTCCATTATCTCTTCTTCACAATGCAATAGGTTCTGAAAAGCATGTACCTATACGGTGATTAGTTTAAGCATCCATATGACACTATTCAGTGAAACATGACTGTTCATTTGCGAAACATACCTTTAGAATATTTCTAAAACTTCTTCAGGGTCAGAAATCCTCTTTTTTAAAATACTACGCCTGTTAAGATTATTTACATTTTGCACACATCTGGCAAAATTTCGGTCAAAATGTCCTTTTTTGCAAGTTAAAATTATCTTTGTACGTTGGTTCACGCAGTATGTGGTTTCGCTAAAATATTGCACACTGAAAGCGAATTCCGGTTTTTTTTTAAAGAAATTTTAAACTTACTTTAACTTTAAGAAATTTCTTTCTAAAAACATCATACATGTGGAATACAAAAAGACGAGAACTCCTTTTTCCTGTGATATATAACGTGATTTTGGTCGTGGCGTAGTGGGTAGAGTGCGACGCTCACACACCGAAGGGTGTAGGTTCGATTTCCAGCCCAACACCAATTTTTCGAATTTTTCACGGCACCACCTCTTTCGAGCTGCTGACAACACTCAAAGAGTAATAACTGTCTAAGAAAGCTTCTCAAATTTCGCTGTTCGGAGTCGGCAAAAACCTGTAGGTCCCTTCTACTCGTGAGAGAACAGTAGCGCGCACAACACGAGTAGTTGATGAGCAAGCTAGGCCCAAGTCCCCCTCTGGACTGTAGCGCCAACAATTATTATTATTATCCATCAGGGACTTAGTCCTATATTCATAACGGACTGTGCGGCAGCATAAGTAATTGTGCTCTTTGATAAACTATGTAAATTTATATAATCCTTTTTAAATTTCTTGCATGACAACTTCAGCTAAGCAAAAATTGATTTTAGATAAGCGCGAATTCGGAACGAAAACGTGGCTAAAAGTTGCAACGAAACCCTTGGTGCGTAAGTGTTACGCATATCTGATTTCATTCGAACCCATACGACTTACGAATGAACACAGAATGTTTTCGCTTGCAATACAACCCTTATATTTCACAAAATTAAAACAAAACGAATTATTTAAATTTTCTTATAATTTATCTTAATTATTTATTTGTTAAATTCACAAAAAAAAGAAAGAAAAACAAAATACATCTGACCAAATTTACAATAATAAATTAAAGAATTTCTTTGTTGTTGCTTAACTGTATATCCACAAAGAATGAAGTTACGCTATGACAAAAAAGAACCAGACACGCATCACGTACAAGTTAGAACCCACAACTAGAAGATGCGGTGCAGCAAGACCGCCTGTGTCCTTTTTGTTTAATTTTTTTGTTGTTTTTGTTTTGTTATAAATAAATAAATATAAATTGCATAAATAATTTAATAATAAATAAATATTTCACTAATATCAACAATTTAAATTAAAAATTGGCATTCATCTACTTCACACAGGCACACCTGGGGAGGGACGTTGGTCCCTTCAAGGGACTGCGTCCATCCTCCCACTTTACACATTCATACGCAGACGATAGGGTTGCATTATAGTAGAAGTTTGTTTTCTGTTTTTTGAGTTCTAAAAGGATTCTGTATACAAAGTATCCCCATTTACTGGGCGACAGGCTAGCAATTGATGGTTTTCCGTTGTGTCTCAAAGAGAGCTGTGTTCACCGCTTAAGGGGTCGCGTCCTTTTTTGGAAGATTTAACTAACTACACACTAGAGCACGTTTTATTTGAAGACTGTTCTTAGCTTAGGCTTTGCGGGGATTATTTGACGCCAGTAATGCTCCTCAGCCAAGGCTTGTAGTATGTCGTCCTCATGTAGACTCCCGGCAAGTATGGGGCGGCACACTTGATGCCATGCGACACTGTTCCGGCCAATTCGTAGCGTCCGTCTGGGCGCTGCAGGACCAATGGGCCGCCGCTGTCACCCTAAAAATTAGCAAGTTGTTTAGTTGTTGCCAGATCAAAGGGTCGTCTTTGAGGGGCTTACCTCGCAGGAATCCTTTTGGCCGTTGGCGTAGCCAGCGCATAGGAACGAGTTCAGAATCTTCTTGTTGTGGCCCGCTGTGTGGAACATCTCCTGACACACGCTGTTCTCGATGATTGGTACCTGCAACGAATCGGATTCAGTTTGGCTCTCTGGAAGTGTGGCGAACGCTCTGAATTTACCTGTACTTCATACAGAACCGACGGGACACCACCTCCGTACTTCAGGCGACCCCATCCAGTGACCGTGGCCATGCGGCCGGTGAAGTCCGCTGTGTCCGCTGGCATACAAATTGGCACTGCAAAAAGACTCCTGATCAAGATTACATTCAAACGAAGTCGAATCCGGTTCCTTACCAATGTGAGTGTCGTAGTTGACGGGGCTCTCGAGTTCAAGCAGCGCCAGATCGTTTTCGAAAGTCGCTGGGTCGTACTGACGGTGGACTATGACACGCTTGACGTTCTTTGTGACAGATCGCTTTTCCTCTAGCTCGCCGGAGATGTCAAATTCGCCCATCACAGCCACGAGAGAGGCCAGGAACCTGTAAGCGATGGTTGAGATTAGAGAACATCCTCCTGGTAGGGGGGATCAAACTTACCCTGGCTGACAGTGAGCGGCGGTGATCACATACTTATTCGTGATGAGAACGCCGCCGCACTTGTTTTTCGTGAACAGTCCTAACCAGGTTGACTCCCGGACTAGAACTTGCCAGGGGAATTCCCCGAACTGCGATCGCTTTCCGCCGACGATCCTTCCGGACTTGACGTGTGGACGAACGCCGCATTCTGAAAGAAAGAAGGATTCAATTTGTGCTCTTTGGATCGGGAAGAGCGGGTGGCATACGAAATTTTCGCTCGTTCTCGGTGCTGTCCTCGCCGATGTTGCTGTCGACCTCGTTGTTCACGTCTTCCTCCTCTTCCACGATCTCGTCTTCCTGGACTGGTTGTTGGGTTGTCGTCGTTGTGGAGACTTTCCTTGTCGGCTTGCGGGTGACTGGCCTTCTTGTTGTGGGCTTTCGGGTCGTGGGAACTGGCCTCTTTGTTGTGGCAACGGGTCGCTTGGTGGGGGACGAAGTACTGACACGAGTTGGGGGCTTTTTTGTGGTTCCTCGTGTGGGGCGTGCTGTGTTAGAGGCGGGTTTGCTGGTCGGCTTACTGGTCGGCTTGCGGATGGGCGCCTTTGTGGGGGGACGCTTCGTAACAACAGTGGTTGCAGGCAATACATCAGATAACACCGCTGCGGTGTTGTTGTTATCGTCGATCATCTCGGCGAGAGCCTCGAAGTTTCCCTGCAGAGACTCGACAATCTTGTGAACGAGAGTGTTCATCTTGTCCTTGAGAATGGTGTCCTCCACAAACGCGGGGGTGGACAGTTCCAGGTCGTTGGTGACCGACCCGTAAGTGATGGACATGTTTAGGTTTGGATTGCGGACGGGTGGGAAATTGACGAAATCGCTGGGCGAAGTGTAGGTCTCCTCCTCCTCGTCGTTGGCGTCGCTCAGCTTATCGTTTGGCACCTCGAATGTTGGGTATGTCGGTGTTGGGCCGTAGTAGCCGGGGAAGGCGGGCCTGTCGTCGGTCGGAACCCTGTTGGCAACTTGTGTGGTGGTCAGGGTGTTGAGGGCTTGGTAGCCTGCGTCGTCGAAGTCGTTCGATGTCACGTGCGGAATGTTGACGTACTGCTGCGTGCTGCTGCTGAACTCAGGGCGGCGAGTGATGAGCGGACTGTAGAGGTAGGAGTTGCTGCCGGCGAAGGTTGGTATCGAGGGAATCGGTGTGGTGGTAGGGCGCTTCGAAGGACTGCTGGCGGCCAGGAGGTTGACCACCGTGGGCTTGGGCGTGATGATGACCGTTGGTGATGGAGGCTTCACAGTGGCCGAGGGAATCTTGACGAACAAGGGCTTGTTGTAGTTGTTGTGGTTGGAGGTGGAAGGCGCATTCTGGAGGATGATCTCGTCAGTGGGGCTGACTATGTAGATGGAGTTGTAGCCTGGCACCGGGCTGGAGCTGACAAACGTGTCGACCTTGTCGGCGATGGGCGTTGGAGGAGAGGAGTGCGATGGTGTGGCATCGTTTTCTGGACGAGCTGTTGTGGGGCCAGTGAGGTAGCTGGTCGATGGTGGTCGTTTCTTGTTGTTCGGCTTTGACGTTATTGGCTTGACGTGGCTCAGCGGGACGCCGGTGTACTTCTCCGGAGGCGGTTGGTTGTAGTTCTGCGACGATGGCTGAGCTGGCTGGTCGTGACTTGGCGGGCGCTTCTTCTGACCAGACGGGCGCTTGGTAACGCGCTTTGTTGGCCGTTTGCTGGGTCGGCCTGTGCTGCTGCTGCTGATGATGACTGGAGTGGAGGTGGTAGAGATTGTTGTCTGCGTTGGAGCCTGGTAGTTCGTCTCAGTGTCGGCGAAGGTGGACGTCTGAATTTTGATTGGTTTGGTTGGGCGAGCAGTGGTCGGTCGTGCTGTGGACTGTTGAACGATTAGCGTTGAGATTCTGTTTGGCGCCACTGTTGGCCTTGGCTGGGGCTGCAGCTGCTCAAAGTTTGGTGGAAGGTAGCCAGCTTGGGCGAGATTTTCGTTGTTTTGCTGAATTGCTTGAGCGATTGGCGTAGCAGTGGGCTTTTTGCTGCCGCCCGGGATCTTGACACTCTGTGCAGTTGGGCGGGGCAGGTATGCGTCGTTTTGGTTGGTCTCTTGGGCCGCTGGCCGGGAGTTGGTCAGGTAGCCGCTGTTGAGTTGATCGGTCAGTTGTGCGATCAGCTGGGATTCGGGGGTCTGGAAAGTGTCGCTGGCGGCTTCCGATGACTGAGAGACGTAGTCGCTCGCTTCCTCGAAGCTCTGAGTTTCGCCCTGGGACGTCGGTTTCACTTGGTCGTAGTCGTCCTGACTGTCGTCGGTGTATTGCTGTGTAGGTCGAGGTGTCTGTGGTTCATCCTGCACCTCATATGCTTGGGTGACAACTTGCGTGGTTGGGCGAATTATGTGCGTCGTCTGCGGTTTGGATGCGTAGCTTCCTTGGGGCTGAGTTCCTGGGCGGGGGGTTGGCGATTGGATTTCATAGGAGGTGGTGAGGATTTGCGACGTGGGCCGGATGTGCACATGGGATGAGGTCGAGTGCGATATGTATCCCGCCTGGGAGATCTGCTCGTACTCTTGGGATGGCTTTTGGGAGGACGGTCGTGTCTGAATGAGGGACTCATAACCTTGGACTGTTGACGGCTTTGTTTGATCGTAGCCTTGAGTCGAGGGTTGTGGGGATGGGCGGCTGTGGGTGATCTTCTCGTAGTTCTGGGTTGAAGTGTCGTAGTTTAGAGTAGATGGTTGAGATGACGGCCTCTTCTGCACCAAGTGGTCGTAGTTCTGGCCTTGTGATGGTCTCTGAGAAGAGGGTCTTGTGTGAATGAGTGGCCTGTTGTGGTTGTTCTGGTTGTTCTGGCCATAGTCCTGTGTTGACGGCTGCGGAGATGGCCGGCTTTGGGTTAACTTCTCGTAGTTTTGAGTCGATGTGTCGTAGTTGAGTGTAGTCGGCTTGCTCTGCACAGTGTGATCGTAGCCCTGATGCTGCGATGGTTTGGATTGTTGGATCTTGTTGTATGTGGACTGAGGTTGAATTTTGATCTCTTGCGTAGTGTATTGGGACGATGGACGTGTCTGTTCGTTGTTGTACTGGGGACCTTGTGGAATGTCTTGAGGACTCTTGTTGGATGTGTCATGATACACTTGCTGCGGCTTGCTTTGATGAGAGAGATAACCCGACTGACTTTGGACTTGATTTTCTTGACTCAAAGGTTGTGGATCTGGACGGTGCTGGTTCTGGCTGTAGTCTGACTGGCTCTGGGCCAGGTTGTCCTGACTCACTGGTTGTGGATCTGGTCGATGTTGGTTTTGAGTGTAGCTTGACTGACTTTGAACTTGATTTTCCTGACTTTGAGATGCTGGCCGTTTCTGTTCTGTCGGCTGGTCAATGTGATCTATTTTCTGACTGTATGCGGGAATGTTCTTGTCCGCTACTTCCTCGGTTTGCTGACTGCCCTGACTCAAGGCCTCCTCTTCGGAAAGCATGCTGGCTTCAAAGTAGGCTGATGTCTCGTCGTCCATGACAGGATAGGCTTCACCGGCAGGTGGCATCTTGTTGAAGTCAGATGTCGGTTGACCGGGGCTGGTGTATCCGAAGTCAGGCTTGGTGGCGTCCTTATGTGAGCTGGCGGCGTCGGCATAATTAACTTGACCGGAGCCAACGTTGTAGGAGCCCTGGGAGCTTGCAGCTGGGGACCCAACGTCGATCTTGTCCGACACGATCTTATGCGGGGGAGAGGGAATCTCTACGAAACTGGGCTTCTCGTCTGAAACCTCCACGGACTGGTACTTATTGCTTGTCTGCTCCGTGCTCTCCTGCACATATGAGGAAGTTGGACGCTTCGTGGTGTCGGCTACCTGGGATTGTTCGTATAATACGGAAGTGGTTGTGATGACATCAACTGGCTTCGAAGTCGTTGCCTGGTGGTAAGACTGCTCGGCGGGACTCTGCGTGGTGCCGTAGGATTGGTATTGTCCGTATGAGGAGCTCGGTTGATTGTATGCAGGCCTGTTGGGGGCCACATTGTAGCTAGGACCATGCTTAGTTCCATTCAACATCAAGATGATTGACTCAATGGAATCGAAGTTTGTTGAAATTCCCGTGGATGTGGTGCCCGACGATTGAGGCGGTTTTTTAGAGGCGTCGAGAGTCTGGATGAGAACAAACTTGTCGTTGCTCGGTTTCTTGCTTGGTCCGTGTGCTGGTCTTCGTTTTGGGGGAATTATCTCAGCATGAGCAGGTGGTGGGACGTACACGGATTGCGGTCCTCCAAATCCGGTTGAGAACTGCAAATCGTTATCTATGAGGACTGACTCAGCGCCGGGGTGTGTGATGTCGCTGTGCGTGAACTCGCCAGCGTCAAAATCAAGTGCCCCGTTCGTGAAGTTCTTCTTCTTTATCTCTCCGGTTTCGGTCAGGATGACCGGTAAGTTCGTGGAGTCCTCGTGATCTACAAGATCTGTTGAAATCTTCATTGGAAGTTCGGTTGTGAAGCTAACTCGATTGCTGTTGCTTCCAAACTGTGGCTGAATGGTGCTGGATGAGAGCATCACGTAGTCGTCGTTGTGCGAGATGGACGATGGGGATGACACCATAACAGAGCCCTTGTTCACATAGAATATCTTGTTAGGAGAGGATGTCTTGTTGACCTTGTGAACCTTCTGATTGACCAGACCACCAACATAGGAGGACTGTGTTGTGGCAGCATCCTGAAGTTTTGTCGACGAAGAAGATATCTCTTGGAACTCGTTACTTGATTCCAATTTTTGTCCATTTCCATAGAGATCCGGATCACTGCCTTCGGTGGAGTGTGTGTTCGACTGATAGAATGGGTTTTGGGCGTCCTTTATAAGAGTGTTCTCATTGGCATTGGACTGGGGCACTTGACAGCAAGCTCCAAACAGGAAACCATCCATACAAGCTCCCACGACCTCACCATTTCGCTGAGCACACTCATGGTTGAACATACATATCGTTGGGCCTTTCGATCGGGGATCCGAAAGCGGAAGCGTTTTCGTGCCTCTGCAGTGCTTCGGTGTTATCCGATACCCGCCAAATAATTTCCGACCTTCTGGAATGGGAAGAGAAGAAGGAATTAGTTAAAGCCTGTGCTACTTTTCTTTCGACAAATCTTAAGATCTAGGTCTGAGATGTGAGAATATATTCCACAAATTTGAATATCTCCTAACAACGATGCTGCCCTTATCGCCTTGAATGCATTCGAATGCGCTTAATCCCGGCTTCATTAAGCTTTGATTGAAGCTAAACTTCATTCTACCTGAATGCATTTAAATAAATTTGATGCGAGCCGTCACTTCATTAGGAATCATTTGTGAACACCTCCTATCGGTTGTCGTTTTGTCGTAAATCACTGTCGCACGACGTTAGTCTCCAAACATTGACATTCAACTCAATTCAGGTCATCCCCATGCACTCTCATCATCCGTGATTCAAATGCAAAACATGTTTCGTACTCGAGACCCTATGCAAATGCCAAACTTTCATTTCTGTCCAACAATCAGCACCGCTCAACGCTCAAATGTGCAACTCTCCAAAAAAAAGAGTGCCTTCCTCGCGTGGCTGATGACTAGCAGCTCTGGTATTCAAGCTGAAGAAAAACGACAAACCCAAAATACTTTCACTTTAACCCAAGTGCCCACCGCATATACGATCCCAGTCCAAGCCAGGGCACTTAAAGGCTCATAAGTGCACAATCCGAACCTAATAACATGCTGTCTGTATTTTTTATTTACAAATCCCATCCATTCGACAATAAAAACGAACGTGAAGATAATAAACGAAAAACGACAAAAACGAAACATCAAAACAAACACAATAACCTCAAAGAAAAATTGAGATGTCTTCAAATGATGTTGTTCTGCGTTTTGTTTCTTCGCGCATCGGTCGCCGCGCTGCCGGACGGCGTGTGTTTCTCTCCCCAAATTGAGTGAATAAACGGAGATTTGCATAATAACCGTGTTAAAGAAACTGAAAGTTTCCTCAAAGAGGAAGAAAAAGGAATCCATGAGACCTTCGTTCTCAATTGAAGATTCAAAATGAAGAAAACAAGAACGTCAAGAGAAGCCGAGAAAGAGAAAAAAAAACTAAATCGCGCACATAACTTTCACTGAACTACTCGCAGTAAGAAGACAACATCGCAGCCGAAGCAACACACACGTCACACAAACAACAAAACTCACTCCCCCGAACGGGAAAAAAAACATGAGACAACAAAAATGAAACAAAACGTTACAGATGCGGAGCAGATACCGCTACCGGCAAAAGAATCCACAAATTGTTCCGGGGCGGGTGTAACAAGAGGCACAAACACCTCTTCTAGATATTTATCTAAGACCACTTGAAGGTACTTCTAAGTCGGATTTCATTCTCCTTTTGCGGTGGGAGAACGAACAGGCGCATCATCAGACGAGCGAAAATTGAATGGATAATTATGTCTCGAGTGACATTGAAGAATGAAAATATATCCAGCGTTTAGTGTTTTGGATAAACAGAAACGAAACCTACATGTAAGTAAACAATTTCGTGTTGTTTTATGATTCACGGGTCTTTTCCAAATTGCCATGCAAATAAGTTGTGTGCGGGAGGCAGGGGTGCGGAGAAAGTGGCAGCTCTGTTTGTAAGTGAATGGGTCAGTGGTTTTGTGATTCCCCGATTTTCTGTTCAAATGCAAGTGAATAGGTTCACTTTATTTCCTGCTTATTTGACATCGAATCATAGCAACTTCTTTTATACTTCTTTCGAGTTCACAACGCTAAGGGAAAGAGGCTGTCCAACATATCGTTCGAAGTCATCATAAGACGATAGGTTCGGGGATAAATAAAAGCGCATACAACACGAGTGTTTTTTTTTAACACTGCACTGAAACGCTAAGGCTCGAAAAATCGTTTAGTGTACTGATAGGCAGTAAACCTTCATGAATGCATGTCTTTCGGAAGAGTACCAACAAGCGCCTCAGCGTGAAAAAAGCTTGGGGCTTCACCACGTATCAAATCTGCACCGAATAGCCGCCACCAGATCGGAGTAAAAACTGGACATTTACGGAGGAACTGCTTTGAACCCTATATAGGCGTCACAGAGGATTTCATAACTATGCCCAAAAGCACTAAAGTGCATAGAATATGTGAAGTGTGCCGTTAGTACGTCAACAAGCTGTTTGCAACCTTTCCAGTCTTTAAGTAGCAGAAATGCAGCGGATTTCTTGCTGACGTTCGGGAGCATGACTTGATCGGCCTGTCAACAATACGAGTGATTGCCGAACATGCTGGATCCATTTGGAAACGGCAGCACATTGTTTTCTTTTATATAAGGAGCTAGTTTATGACGTCTATCAATAGATTGCAAAATTTGACATTTTCAAAACGTCACACACTGAATTTCGGCTTGTGCTGAGTAAACATTTTAAATCTAGGCTGCGTCACTTTGTTGTCATTTTCGGGATGTTTGGTTTTAGCTTTTCACGCCAACACGTCGTAAATTTTAAATATTTCATGCAGATGATGGCCGCTGTGGCGTAGTCGGTAAAGTGAGACGCTCACACGCCTAAGGGTCTAGGTTTGATTCCCGGCTGAACACCTCGAATTTTTCACGGTACCACCTCTTTCGAGCTGCTGACAACACTCGAAGAGTAATAACTGTCTAAGAAAGCTTTATAAACTTCGCCGTTCGGAGTCGGCAAAAAGCTGTAGGTCCCTTCTACTCGTGAGAGAACAATAGCGCGCCTAACATGAGTAGTTGATGAGCAAGCTAGGCCTTGGTCCTACTGTGGACTGTCGACTCGTTGTGCGACGGAATGGTCGTAGTTGAGTCGCCCATCCACAGTTGAAGGGGCGATGTGAAAGAGGAGCGGTACCCCATTTATGTCTTGTATAAGACCATGCCTATCAAAATGGAGAAATGCTTCTGGGGGGCGAAGCCAGTTTGACGTACCCTTTCGTGGTACTGTGGGTTGGGGTAGTACGCCCCAGAGATCAAGTTATTAACCGAGTTCATCGCTCTCTCTTGAATCAACTTCACCAGGAAATTGTCCACTCGTATCAGTTTTTCCCTGTTGTATAAGATCTCATTGGAGTAGAATTTTATGTACTGGGACTCTGGTGTTCTGTAGAGGCGAAGGCAAGTCCTAAGACAAGCTCTCTCAAACACCCGAATCTTTTCCATCAAGCTTGCACTCACGTTGGACCACATGGGACAGCCATAGGTGAGCATTGCAGGTATGAGCAGATTACCTTCAACCTCGCATCGAGCTGGCTGTTGTAAAACAGTCTCTTTGTAAGAGCGAAAGCGCTTCGGGCTCTGGCCAGAGATGCATCTACATGTTTATTAAAATATAGATACTGATCTAGCCAGATCCCCATGTATCTGACTACAGTCAACAGTCGAGAACTTTCGCCAATTCTTTTTTGTATCCGCCGAAGCCTCATACAACGGCGTTCTGAAGAGAATGGTTTCCGACTTCTGAAAGTAGATATTCAACTTCCAGTCATCGCGATCTCTCATGAATGAGTCAAAGTTACCCTGCGCTAGCGTAGCGATGTCCTCGATTTTTCTGCCTGATCTGTACATGATCAAGTCGTCGGCATACGCAATTGCGTGAGGAAGAGAACTTATTTGATCGCTCAAGAAAATGTTGAACAGGATCGGCGAATTAACGGCACCCTGTTGGGCACCATTTTTTTATTTCAAAAATACCTGAAGAGGTCACGTTGCCATTCTTGACTATGAACCGCTTACCAGTAAGCATGTTATGCGGTAGATACAGCAGTGGTTTACCAATGCCTAGCCGATTGAGCTTGTAGAAAAGTCCTTCTAACCATACGATGTCGAAGGCCTTCTCCAGGTCAATCAAGCAAGCTCCCGTACATTGCTTCTGACTCTTATACTATTGGATATCCGACATCAGTTTCGACGCGGCATGAATAGTGTCATGCCCCGCTCTGAAACCGAATTGGTTATTCGGAATTATATGTTTGTCCTCTGTCCAGTTGATCAGAGCTCTTTTTAACACCTTCTCGAATACCTTGCTGATGTTCTGGAAGAGACTAATTGACCGGAGATTCACGAAATGCCAAGTTTTGAAATGTTAAAAAATACAAATGTTCCCAAATTTTGAAATGCCCACGATCATAAAATGACAAAAACATACACTACTGAAAATTAAGCTATAAAACTCCAAAATTTATGCTATTCTGAGAACAATAAAAGTAAAAGGGGTGAGCGTTTGGAGGAAACGCTGCGCCTCTGCACACGGCCTAGTTTTTGGAATATGGAATTGTCAGACCCCTCCATGATAGTGATTTTTCTTAAGGTTTTAGGTTAGAATCTTGGATTTCAGGGCTCTGTTAGTTTTTTTTTTGTAACGATGACCGTTTAAGAAAATAATGTCGCTAAACGGAAAGTATAACTTGATGATTTGATGACCTCTACAGTCTTGCTCCGCTAAAAGGAGTTGCCGACAAGTCTATGTGTTCGGGGAACATTAATAAAATGTTATATTTTCTAGAAAGAAATTTATAATGTTCAACGGATGGCGCAACTATCCACAAGATGACCAGGCCTAGCTTCTTGACCAAATACATGTGCTGTGAGTCCTATTGTTTTTTCACAAGGGTGTTAAAAGGACCTACATTTCTTATATGCAAACGGCATTTAACGAGTTTTGGTGGCAAATCGAAATAGGTGGTGACTTAAAAAACGTGAGCTGCTCACTCTAGAAATCAAACATCCGGAATTTTAGTGTCACACTTTACGCAACTCTACATCTTTCAGCCTTTAAGGTTGGCATAAAAAGTTTTTTAAATCGCACTGTTCAATTAATGTTCCATTACAGCAATCTATAGAAAGAAATATCGTGGGTACAGCACAGCAATTCATGTACATTGCCGGCTCGACTTAAGTTTGTCTAAATATTCTAGATGAGTTTTTAATTCTTTTTCGCCTCCTTAATCGGGGACCAACGTCTAATCTTTCAACATGTGTGTATCAGTGATACAATTCGCAGTTAAAATGCCTCTGAATAAATTAATCGTACTAGGTACATGCTGTCATCAAGAAAGGACGCACAACATCGACATCGACAGAGCGTCGCAACTACGAGGCAGTTGAGGACTTCGTCCTCCTCGGCTCCGCGGTAAATAGACAACGACACGAGTATCGAAATCAAATGCAGAATCACTCTTGCCAATCGCTGTTACTTTGAGGTCAAGAGGCAATTGAGTAATGAAGCACTCTCTCGACGGACTAAGCTCGCTTTATATAACAGCTTGATCATCTCAGTCCTATTTTATGGCGCAGAAGCCTGTACATTACTAAAAGCGGATGAGGAAGCTCTTAGTCCTTTTGAAAGAAAAGTTCTGCGTGCGATTTTGGTCTTGTTTGCGTTGATGACATTTGGAGGAAAAGATTTAACGACGAACTCTATGTCTTCGGATACAATGCTGCTCCGGCCTTAAAAGTCTTCGAATCTTAGAAATTGGAACAACGCAACAGAGGACGGCCTAGGCTAAGGTGGCGCACACAAGTGGAGAAGGACCTCAACCAACTTGAATGCGGAACTGGAGGCAGCTGGCGAAAGATCGTGCTGGCTGGAGATGCTTGTTGGTTGAGGCCCAGGTCCATCCCGGGCTGTAGCGCCACAAGAAGAAGAAGAAAGTAAAATGTGCGCTTCATGTGCGTTTTAGGTAGAGGTAGCCGAGAATTTTAACAGGTTGTGCCTTTGACTCAACTGCGACTTGTGTTGCTCATCTTGTTGGAAAAGATGTTTATTCTAAACTATGGTATCATAGGTAAGCTTCTTTCGACATAGCATAAGGGGCGTCTTACTGAATTAAATAACGTAATCCAAGGATAAACATGTACATGACAGTCTTCCCTTAAAACATTCTTTTCTTCTATGCATCGTCGGTCTTTAAAGTGCCATTCAGAAATGTTAACTGTATAGAACAATGTAGTTCTGAAAACAGAAGTACCCAGGAAATTAAAGCATGTTTTTCAAGCAATAATAGGTTTTGAGTGAGTAATCACTGTCACTGACCTCTGTGATAAATTACGGCTCAGAAGTGAAAACAATCACTCCGTTGAAGTTTAAAAACCGTTGTTTGTCTAACATATAATTCATATTGAAGTCGCAAGGCCCAACAATTTAAAAAAGGTTTTGGTCCTGGTGGCCGTGGCGTAGTGGGTAGAGTCCGACGCTCACACGCCGAAGATCCAGGTTCCGCGAATTGTTCACGGCACCACCTCTTTCGAGCTGCTGACCACACTCAAAGAGTAATAACTGCCTTAGAAAGCTTCTCAAACTTCGCCATTCGGAGTCGCTACAAAACTTTGGTTCAAGAGAACAGTAGCGCGCACAACACGAGTAGTTGATGACAAGCTAGGCCCTGATCCCCCTGTGGAATGTCGCACCAAACAATTATTATTATTATTGTTGACCCTCATCTAACTTTATTTTGTTTAATGGTATCAGAGCTGCTTGGTGGGATTTTGGCAAAAAAAAAATCAAAAAATAATAATTTTTGTTTTCCATATGGCAACACCCTAAAATTATTCACGAAACCTCGGCGATTGAAAGTTTTCTCTGTCACCGCATAATTCCCACCACTCCCGTCTCACATTATTTTCAAGTTATTTTATCTATCACCGACCTGCTCTAATCACAGTCGTAAAAATCTCAAAATCGTGGGTCAAACACCCCCAGTCATGACAGTGACACTGACACAAGTTCAGTGAAATCAAACAGAGGCCAGTCAGCAGCGTGTCCAACAGATGTGGCGTGACCTCGGCTGCCACGTGCTTGTATCTGCAAATACCACACCAATTCCGAGCCAACAAAAGTGAAATGAAGCACAAAACCCAGCCGATATGGCACATACTTTCCACTAACTGTATATCAACTGCCACAAAAATAATAAATCACTCAATTATGAAGATTGTTTTGAAACCTATTACCCGACCCATTAGCATAACTTCCTACCTGCCAGAGCGGGGGCTACGGCTACGGGGAAACGAGAAGAACAGAAGAACAGCAAAAATGACAAACCGCACGCCGATAGATGGATGATGGAACGCAATCAATGTCAGTGAAATTTAATTTTTACGTACAGCATGGTGGACAGAGAAAATAATTCCCCACACGTTAAATGAAAAAGAAAAAATGATTCCTCACAGAGACACACTCCATATGCACTGCCTTCCGTCTCATTGGGTCACCTGAGCCAAAGCCAGTCGCAGCCAAGCAAGCAGTCCACCACCAACCGGCCGCAGACGGACGCAGTGTCACACTTTTCCTCAGCACTCCGCACCATACCTGGTGCACTTCGCGAGTGTGTGTGTGAATGCGACCTACTGACTTATTGACAGCGAGCAAACAAGATACTTTGTAAAAATCCACCGATGATAAACGAGAGCTAAAGCGAGCGATTCCCGACGAACCGTGGACGGTGGCAAGTGCAGAATCAATTAGCATTGGCCGCAACCGGTTGGCACTTAGTGAATTGCTTCACTTCTTCGACTAGTTAGTGCGCCTCGTTCCGTTCCCTTTGGTGGCGTGACGATGGTATGTGGAGAATATCGATTGCCGAAGCATACTAATCGAGCCGGCCTCAGTGGTCCGCATTCTGCGGGCCGTATTACCGATTATCACTTTCTTGCCGACAACATGGAAACGTGAAAGTTAGCCCTGTTTTTCCATATCCAAGCCTGTCGTATGTAAATATCTAGAATTCCAATGAGACAACGGCCGAGGGACAGATACACGAAACGACACTGCGCAGGTTGAGCACAGGCAAAGTCAAGAGTGGTATCTCGCATCCGAAATCTTACTTTTAACGATCGAAAGTCCAACTCACTCTCGAGACCGTCCGCTCGGACGTGCACACACGTACCGGATACAATTGGTGGTCGTCGTCTTCGTCGTCAATGTTGAACCAATTTTGGGACCTTTTTCGCTTTCTTTCCGGAGCAAGCGGATCGACCAACCATAACCGGTGATAGATTCGCCAAAAATTTCTCTGCGATTCATCATTGACCGCGTATAGCGGTTACACGGTACACCCGACACATCTTCGGAGCCGGAGAGCAGCCGCGAAATGTATTTACATAACGGAGCGCGCGTTCTCTCGGTTAACTAATTGCTTCTGGATGCCGAATGGAACTAGTAGAACTGTGAGCTCTTGGCGCTAATTAACAGATCACTCTTCGTTCGATTGGATTCTGGGTCAGTTGAAGCGGTGGACAAGGGCTAACGGGGTGGACAGACGCTTGCAAAATGACTGTCTTGGAGGTGGAGGACTCCTGTTGCCGTTTAATGAAAAAAAAAAAAAAAAAAAAAATAGGGGAAACACGAATATTACACGACTACTGGTGTGATGGCAGAGGAACTGGTTCTGGTGGAAAATTGTGCCCTGGACTAGTTGGTTGGGTTTGACGCGGTGGCTTTGACATATATTCGTCGGGAACGTGGTGTGTCGTAAAGTTGAGGTTGGTGAACCGGGTGAAAATGTAACGTGTGCTCTGATGTTGTTTACTTTTCTCGGTAACGGCGAAAGCAGTCTTGCAGTGATGGTTGGGATCGTAATTATTTTAGTTTCATGTGTTTCTGGTTAGAGGCTTGCTTCTCTGGCTTCTCTTCGGTGTCGAATAAATCTAGAGGCCTGCGTAGAGGGAGAATGTTACTTGGTCCTTTAAAAGACACATACGCCGAGTGAAATTTGTGGGGATGATGATTCTAGTTCCAGAGTAGGATGTACATAGTTTCGTGTATCATATTTTGCAATTAGAAGGTAGAGTAAAACAGGACAATCAATTGAAAAGAAATGGAAGGAAATAAGAAGTTGTGTCTTAGTAACGAGTACAGAGAGTAGAAAAATGTTAAAAAATTAGAGCTCCCAATAATTGTTGTGCAGCATTGCTTTGCGTAATTGACAAACACAATAATCCCGATTGAAGTGAATTTTTGTATGCTTTTGTACAACACTGCCGTTAAGAAGTCTAAGAATCTGAAGCCTATTTCAAAATTTGTGTAATGGATGTTATGTGAGGAATCCTTTTCCTGTGGCTATTGTGGCGTTTTGAGTAAAGTTCAACATTCACACTCGAAGGTTCCATTTTCGAATCATGAACTGAACACCTTTTTCTTTGCAGTTTCAAATTTTTCGAGGTGTTGACAACCCTCATGAAGTACTACCAATGTATGAGAAGCTTCATATTATTCGCCATTCGAAGTTGTCCTTGTTGGTGGAATGTTTAAGATCTCCAGAAGTAACTTTCTCCTTTGAGAAAAGTTTTTCTTATTAATAGAGTTCTGGACAGTTACACAAAGTGAGCAAAAGAGTTTAAGTAAGCTCCAAATAGAGATGACAATTTCTTGGCAGAGTTTCATTTGTGAGGGTGTCACTTTAAACCGCAGTCGAAAATAAGGGTGCACGTTAGTTTTTTAAGTTTTCCTTTTCAAAAGAAGAATTCTTCTACGTATAGGACTGGTTCCTTGGATAGCTTAAGATGTTTTCAAATTGACTCTTGTTTTAATTATTGATCAACGCAACAAACGTCGTCCGGGAACTGCTACAGAAGTGTTCAGAACGTAGTATAAAAGTGGTTTGCGAGCTCATCAACTTGTTCACAATCCACAATTTTTTTTGGCCAGAAACCCAGCCACAATTTAATTTATTGCTTTTGGCAAGGGACTTGAGACTCGAGGTTAAATATTTGATTTCCAGTTTTAAAGGGAATGAATGCGCGAACAGTGACCTGTGGAAATACCACCACATATTTGATTACTAATAATATGGTACGACAATGTTTGAAAAATGTTATGTAGGGAATTTCGTGGGGGTTTAATGACGTGACTGAAACGAGGGCTGTTTATTGACTAAATGGTGTTTTATATTTTACTTAAAACGACAACAAACAATTGGTAGACGATGCAAGTGCACAGCAAAGAGCTGCCGATAGATCATTCGATCGCTAAGGCCAATGACAATTTGAGTAAAAGATTCTATATATTACTTGAAGTACTTTATGTAGTTGTGGCCGCTGTGGCGTAGTGGGTAGAGTGAGACGCTCACACGCCGAAGGTTGTAGGTTCGACTCCCAGCTCAACACCAATTTTTCGAATTTTTCACGGCACCACCTCTTTCGAGCTGCTGACAACACTCAAAGAGTAATAACTGTCTAAAAAAGCTTCTCAAACTTCGCCGTTCGGAGTCGGCAAAAAACTGTAGGTCCCTTCTACTCGCGAGAGGACAGTAGCGCGCACAGCAATGTGCAATTGATGAGCAAGCTAGGCTCTGGTCCCCCTTTAGACTGTAGCGCCAAAAATTATTATTATTACTTTATGTAGTTAAAATGTTGAACGTACAGTCTGTGTTAAAATAAAACGTACTAATATAAAAATGAGTACACTTATTTCGAGATTTTAAGCTGCTCCGCTGCTCCTGTACAATCAAAATATCATCTGCCTACATTTTTAAATATAGCTGAAGCAACAGAAAATTTATTTCAAAATTAAGCCCCAGTTTCGGTCCTTGAATTAGTATTATGGTATCACCAATCTTGAGCTGCTGACAAGACTCAAAGTGGAAGCAGCAACATCTGGAGTTTCTCTTGTAGATATTAATTGATCGCTAAATACAAGTAGTTTTGTAGAAAACTAGCCCTTGGTTCCTTCTGGGTTGTAGCGCGGCTTAATAACATTTGTTTATTTTAGCAAGCACCAACCGAAACGGTTGATCGAGGCATGCTTCATATGATGCAAGAGTATGGGGTGCACCTGTTCATTAATCAGCTGCTTTTAGTGGGGCGCTCTAAGTTGGTTGAGATCCTTCTTAAATGGTGTACACCACCAGAACTTAGACCGTCTTCTTGTGCGTAGTGCCAACGACTGGGATTCGAAGACTCTTCAGGCCGAAGCAGTGGTGCTCATACGCTGGCCATCTTAAGACCCTTGACCAAGCTTATGCCGCCGTACTGTCCATAAGGTTCGTCATTGAATCTTCTCCTCCTGATGACAAGAGGTAAAGATGACAAAAATCGGATGTATATATATTTATTTAGATATGTATACAGTGTCGGACAAAACAATAACACTCAATAGCACCTGGTTACATTTTGTCAAGTAAAATTGCGAAACTTTATTAAACCGAAATTACCTTTATTTGATTAACATAAATAAACTATTGACCGTAACATGCTCCAAAACAAATTATACTACTTCAAGTGTTCAGAAAATATAGCAAAATATAGAGCAATCCACTATAAACAGCTGCGACAAAACTAAAGCACGCTCTTCATTTTAGTTCTTAAGCGTTTTTTTTTTTTTCAAATATTTCGTGGCGAATCCATTTTGTTTTTAACTGCTTCACATCTGCGGACATCGATTCAATTCAATTTTCGCAGGGATTATTTTCCAAGCACTCTCAGTCTGAGTAAAAAGAAAATCTTTGTTATTGCATTTGTGTAATGGATGTTATGTGAGGAATCCTTTTCCTGTGGCTATTGTGGCGTTTTGAGTAAAGTTCAACATTCACACTCGAAGGTTCCATTTTCGAATCATGAACTGAACACCTTTTTCTTTGCAGTTTCAAATTTTTCGAGGTGTTGACAACCCTCATGAAGTACTACCAATGTATGAGAAGCTTCATATTATTCGCCATTCGAAGTTGTCCTTGTTGGTGGAATGTTTAAGATCTCCAGAAGTAACTTTCTCCTTTGAGAAAAGTTTTTCTTATTAATAGAGTTCTGGACAGTTACACAAAGTGAGCAAAAGAGTTTAAGTAAGCTCCAAATAGAGATGACAATTTCTTGGCAGGGATTATTTTCCAAGCACTCTCAGTCTGAGTAAAAAGAAAATCTTTGTTATTGCATCTTTGACGCTGTTATTGCATCATAGACTTTGTACTCAGCTCAGTTTCTGATTCCTTTTTTCGGTTTCTGTTCAGATTGGTCAGATTTGTTAATCAATATACACTCCTCTCTAGTTGGCACGTTTGCTTTCTGCCTTTAATCTCGCACCACAAGATTCCTTCTCTGCTGGCGTGCGTTAGAGGTTTTGGTTTTTCCTAAATGTGCAAGTGATACTTAACACGCATGCTCTTCCAAGCCATATGCTAAGGACCTGGAACACTAGCAGATTTTTAGGTTCCTTAAATCAGTGCTGCACATCGTTCATTGGCTGCAGCACCTCTTATGATTTCACTCTCGTCAATATTCCTTTTTATTTTCGTTATTAGGTTGGGTTTAAAAGGGGAATAGATGAAGTAGGAGTAGACAACCCATCTCTTGAATCTTTTCTAACTGAAAAGTGAAAACAACCACATCCACCGCAACGAAGGGAATTGACGCACGCTGGAGGTTCCAACGTCAGTTCATGTTCCAACGTCAGTTGAACATTTTCCATTTTTGACCAGCTTGGTATTGACTTAAGCCGGAGATTCCGACTTCAGTTCGTGGATTGAACATCTTCCATTTCTGACTTCGCCAATCAATCGCATCAGTAATCATTGCATCAAAATGAAGCCCACTGAGTGTCATCAATTTCTAAACTCCCAGTGGCATATTCAAGTGGCTGTAAGGGCATACAAAAGCTGAAAACCTTGGGCGTATGTTCCAAGTTCTCGTTAAATTATTTCTGAAGAGGGTTGATGGCTGTTTATTTTCTTCTTGTGTGGTTTGTGGTTATACCTTCGATTAATGTGCGCGGTTCACTTCCCTTACTCTCGCTTTTTCTGAGCCATAAAGTCCATAACGATTATAGGAGAGATATACTCGTATTCCCCGCGGCAGATGAATTATTCAGCCCGCGTGGTCGGTTGGCTGTACTCGATCTAACAACCTTGAGGTTGGTAGAAAATGCTGCTCTAATTGATTGGAATTTCGGAATAATTGGTTAGCAGCTGTGGATAATTAACTATAAGGGAATATTGTGGTTGTATGAAGGAGTTATTCATTTAAAATGGATTATTTTCTTGGAACTATATGTTTATGAATGGAATAGAAACTGCAACCAGTAACCATAACCATCTGTTATTCATTGTTTACCCAAAGAGAACAATGAATGACAAATGTTTAGCGGACTTATCATGATTTTGGGAGTTTCAAGAAAAAAGTGGTTGTAAGTTCAAAAGTCTGTTAAAATCTTTTCCACACATTTTCAGTGGATAAATTGGAATTTCGGCAGGAAAACATTGCAACGGTCTTGCTCTTTTCAGCGTGAATACTCCAATAATCGTAGGATTGGTAAATGTCACAGGGGCCAAAATATACTGGTAATCATAAATCCAACGGAAGCATTTAAAAATTTTGTTGACTTCCAAAAGCATATTTTGAAAAAACCAAAATTTGCTGCAAATGCAAGCTTTTAGAGGTAACTGTCAATTTTATACAAGCATCGTTAGTGGCTTAGTTGATGTTTATTTAATTCTAGTACTGCCATGATAAGGCAACGAAATAAACTTGTCAGCTGAACTTTAAGCATTAGCGTCAACATTTGTAAAACCGTTTGATACATCAAAAAATGGTTGTTAAGGATGACGCTCAGCTTGCAACAATTAAACGTAACCGTTCGATCGAGCATCATCTTATAAATGTATTTTGAAACCAATCGTAATCGACGTAGCAAATCCTTAGTTCTGTCTGAATATTCTTTAAAACTCCTAAAAAATTCCTCATCTTTCTACACGTGCGTGTTGAGGTGAGTTTCAAAACTCACCTCATTACTCAGAAAACAATCTGACCAACGCTTAACGAGCGTTAATTGCTAATTATGAGTTCAAATGTAAAAAAATGCAGCTAATCTACGAGTGATTAGGTTACATCGGTTGTTCAAAAGCATTTGACAATATTTCTGTTGTTTTTGACAATCGAAACACACACACACACAGCCCCGCAAAACCCGGCGACAGAGAGTAGCTGACGACCCACTGGAAGAATGCCTGCCTATCCCCTGAGCGTGCAAGCGGGTCTTTCTTTCTCCACGGCCACGGCACGGAGTTTTGTGGGTTATTTTGTCGTCCCGTAGAACTTTCACTGGTTGTACAACTTTTTCTTTCTTCGATTTGAAATTCTTCTAAGATTTCCGATTATCTCTGCGCGATGAATAATGGATGAGACCAGTCGTCGATTGGGATAGTGTGTGCACGTATGGATGTGTGCACCTGTTGGATTGGGAACGCCGTGCAGGTGGTGACAATAAATTTTATCCACTGGCTCTGGAATGAATCGTGTGACATTCTATTTGGCGGCACACAAAGTGGATTTCTAATTGTTGATGCAATGATGATGATCGCAAATCGCTTTGGGCCTTAACCTACACCAAGGAATCATTGCAGCCACCTGTTGGTGACCGACAAAAAAACATTCTCTCTTCCTCTCAAAATGTGTAGGATATGACGATATAAACATGTTTCCGAATGATTTTCGTGAGTTTGTGTAGGGTGAGGTATTGGATAATAGATTTGGTTTCCTTTTGCAGGTCGTTCCGGTTTACGTAAGAAACTGACTCAGAGTCAAGCTCCGATGGGATGCTCTGCCATTGTTTGCGCTTAGTGTGGGAGTCAGCGAGGGAGTGGTGCCGGTCTGAAGTTCCGCAAGTTCTTGCGACCAGGTGAAAGATCTGCTTTCGTTTCACAGCATGAATAGTGAAAGTAACCAAGGGCAATAAATCATTTTGCAGATTTTTAAGCAATGAGTTGAAAGTGTGAGGAAGACGTTATTGTTCTGCTAAATAATGGACTGGGAGGTGAGTGAACTTTCTTTTGTTACGAAACTGTTGCAGATCAATGTTGGAAGGTAGTGGTGGAGATGTTTGCTGAAGTAGACTTAAAGTGAAGATTCTGTTTGGTTCACTAAATCCAGTTTCCAGGGATTTTTATAGTCATTTTAAAACTAGCGTGTACGGAAATATAATAATAATAATTGTTGGCGCTGCAGTCCACAGGGCGACCAGGGCCTAACTTTCTCATCAACTACTCGTGTTGTGCGCACTACTGTTCTCGTACGAGTAGAAGGGAGTTACAGGTTTTTGCCGACTGCGAACGGCGAAATTTGAGAAGCTCTCTTAGACAATTATTACTCTTTGAATGTTGTCAGCAGTTGGAACGATGTGGTGCCGTGAAAAATTCGATATGTTCAGCCGGGAATCGAACCTAGACCCTTCGGCGTGCGAGACTCTACCCACTACGTCACGGCGGTCACATTAGGAAATATATATTCCAAAAATTTAAAGTTCGAATAAAGGTGTAGGAGCTAAAGCTTCTTTAAGATTCCATGAAACAGTTTACCATTTAGTTTCGCATAACTAAGCGGAACAGATCCGTATGTACAGCGAAAGGAAGTTTTGCAAACGAGTTCAACGTTGGACCACCAGCAATCTGACGAACTATATACCCCACTTGTCCCTGCAGTTCGACAACTATAGGTCTATGTTTAGAATTGCCCACGATTTAGAGGCATCGAAGTATTAGTACTGTTTATGTTTGTAGCAGTTAAAGTCTAAGATTGACTTTGCTACAATCCTTGTGAAGTGTGTACAAAATTGTCCATTAAACACATTATTTCTTTCTGTCCACTAGTATGGTCTTTGTGCTTCCCAAAGTAAGACCGAAAATCAAGCTTGTAGTTCCAAAGTCCTGTTGGTAAGAGGCCTCAAAATATTAACAGGGTGGCATTTCACTTTGGTGTCTTAAGAAAATATTTGGAATGCTGAATCTTAGGAGTTAACATCTTTACAAGTGAACATCCTAATTCCCAAGCCGAATTTCAAGCAACGGTACCGAAAATTAATTTAGTTTTGTTTTGGGTGTCACTCATGTCACTCAATCATTAACACAGAAAGTGCTGCCAAGTTGAGTGCAAAACTAAAACAAGTTTCGATCGCACAAATTGACACCGAATTAAACCGGTCGACTGAGGCGGTCAGGAGAACAGTCTGCGAAGTCATAACAATTAAAGTCGAGGTAATTTGCGATGCCTGCAATTTGCCCCAGTCCCAATTACCCACATCCCTGTGCTGGAACCTTTCCTTCGCGAGACTCGCTCTTCTCATTGGACACGTTTTTTACTGTCTCCAAAGAGATCTCAATAGTTTTCAGCTCATAAAGTCTAAGTTGAAGAATATATTTTTCAGATGTGACCCAAAAGCACCTACGAGGTGCTATGTGACATAAAACTACAATTCTTCTTCAATGCGACAGAACACTGATGCGTTAACGTAGGATAGCAGATACGAACGGGTACGCTTTCAAGCAAAACCGGCCCCAAACATGGATCCTCAGGCCCACGCTGCTCCAGCAATTTGCTCAAAACGTTACTCACTCCACAGAACGGATGCAGATTTTCGCAGTTAATATGAAGACAAACACGAGATCCATTATGGTCGGTGAGCGGGTACACCCGGCAATTTTGTACCGCCACAAGCTACGACAGTTAACAAAGCTGTGCGCGGCAAGTGTGCGCTCGCCGAACGCATGCAGATGAGAGTGTGACACACTTTCGTTTCGATGTCACACCATGTTGCTACTGCTGCCAGAGATTCCTGCTGACTGATAGTGGAGGAGCGTAAAAATTAATGCCCGCCTCTGGTGTGTGCACCTGGTGTTGATGTCTTATTGTCATTTAGAACGTCGTCATCGGTTATTCTCGAATAAGTCAGTGTAATGTGACTGCACGCACCAGGAAGTTTTGCGCAAGATCAAAAGTGATTAGTGGAGGCTTTGCGTAGATCAACGGTTTCTTGATGAGTTTCTTGGGCTTTTGGTTTGAGTCTTGAATGGGAGGATTTCCCTTTAGTGGGTTCAATTAGCTGTCTTTGGTTTCGATTGAACTTTCTCTGGCAAAGCCGCGGACTTTGAGACCTAAGCTCTGTTAAATCCATCGCCTGGAATGAAAGCAAACGCGTGGAGTTTCAAAGTCGCAGTAATAGATGAATCTATGAAAGCTGACTTTTTCCTGGGTACAGTGGGATTATTTAACTCCGCGGTGTGAGTAGGGTTTTTGTAATTATTGATAGCAGACAAGAGAATCGAAAAAATGTGGAACTCAATCGTAACACCGTTGGCACTGGTTTTCAGTGTTAAGGTCAATTGAAATGTGTGGTGTTATACTGTCTGAGTTGGTAGTAGTCTTCACAGATGCAAGACCTTCAGCTGAGAAAGAACGCTCAAAATGCCGCCTATAGGAAAATGATAAACGTGGGAGGTGTAGAATTTGTACAACTAATGATATTCTCTGCTTTAGGCCCAAAGTTTAAAAGGTAAGCAAATTTACGGTGAATATATATTTCTGACTAATATCTTACGTGATATACGGTGGTATGTGGAAATCGTCAACTGGTGACGCTGGAAGCTACTGTTAAGGTTGGCGGTAGCGCTACCGTAAAAATGAGTTCAAAATGCATAAATTTGACATTCAGTGGACCTGAAACGCTGTTCCAAAAGTCAGCTCAATTGGAAGTTAACGTGGATAACAATGAAGGATTTGGATATACACAGTGAGCTGTAAATGTTGGAATTGAAGCGGAAGTTGGAAAAACAAATCCGGCGGTAAATGAGAGGAAAACGATTTATGTGCTGAGGACAAGGAAGGATACACAACATTGACGTCTCGGGCAGAGCGTCACGAATACTTTGTCTTCCTCAGTTTCGTGGCAAATGGGAAAAACAACATCAGTGCTTCTGTCAATCGCTGTTTCTATGGGCTGAAGAGGCAGTAAACTGAAATGAGATTCTTTTTCCCGAAAAATAAAACTTTTTTTTTATATTTGGCGCTTAAAGTGATTGCTTACCACTCTTAAGTGATCGGGATTAAGTCACAGCACGGGCCTAAGATGTGGCCGCCGTGGCGTAGTGGGTAGAGTGCGATGCTCACACTCCGAAGGGTCTAGGTTCGATTCCCCGCTGAACACCTCGAATTTTTCGTGGCAATACCTCTTTCCAGCTGCTGAAAACACTCAAAGAGTAATAACTGTCTAAGAAGGCTTCTCAAATTTCGCCGTTCGGAGTCGGCAAAAACTGTAGGTTTCTTCTACTCGTGAGAGAACACTAGCGCGCACATTACGAGTAGTTGATGAGCAAGCTAGGCCCTGGTCCCCCTTTGGACTATAGCGCCAACAATTATTATTATTATTATTAAGCTGTGATCAAAATTTCTTAATACCTTTTGGTAACTTTCAAAATCTCTGATTAATGTATTTTTTGTTCAAAGCCAACTAAGAGCACGAGAATAGGCTTCTTTCTAAGTCATTTATTGCTACCAACGAGCTAAAAACGGTAAAACATCAAATAAATGTGTGCACGTGATTGCAAACAACGATTAAGGTGTTTTGAAAATTCAAGTAGGACAGTGGCCTAATTAGAAAACAATGCACTTCTGCAACACTTGTGGCACTACGGCAAATCTGGTGACAAACCCCCTGAGGAAATAACCTCAGTCGTCTCATTTCCGATTCCATTAAACAATTCCCTCTCTAATGACCGCATAATCCCGTTTCATTGAATCGTTTCATTTCAAGAAAACATCATTCATTCACTCCATTGCCAATGTTCAATTTTTCTTCTGGTCGTTGCGGCCAATTCAATTTGGAGCAGCACAATTAATTGCACTTTCTCACAGTTGGCTCCGCCAATGAGTAGTCACACCGTATGTAATCATAATGTATTTCAGTGCTCCAGTTGCGCACTTGTCGTTAACATTTTCGACAAATATTAGACTACGCACACCCGACCTAAATTCCTCACATCGAAATGACCACCAATTAGCACATGAAACTAATTCAAGCCGTCGATTGGCGATTCCGCTTTCGAGTTCCTGTCCAATCATTCATCAGGAATAGTCTGACGCTCTGTTGGTCGTTGTGGTCGGCGAAAAGCGAACATAACCGGGAAGACAACAGTGAAAATTTCTCAATTCTTCCTTCGCACATGACAGCGACCATCACTTGTTGCACACGCCGACCGCCAGAGTGTATCTGTGTTACCACACATCGTGCACTGGAAAACCTGAAAAATCCAAACCAAATCAAGTGAAAAAGTGGTACGTTCCGGACCTGTCGTCCAGTTAGCCAGTTTACTAGTATAGCATGGCAGTAGTGCCAAGTGTGCTGCGCACGCTGGTCAAACTATTTTGTCCATTAGCCAACGAGAGCAGCCGTGTGCGACTGTGTGCGGACTCAAACCGTCGTAACAGTGACCCAAATTGCCTGACGAACTGCGAGAGTTATTTCAACCGTTCACTAGAAGAGATGTCCAAAAGGTGCTTCCTCACTGCAACCGTCATAAATTTTGCATACTCGCTAAAAAATCACTAATATCTCACAGACAGCCCGCGTGCGTCTCAGGCGCTGCCTAATTGAACGTGCAATTCATTTGCAGTCTGTTTCATAAGTTGGTTACTGGGATTCCTCGTTCGATTGTGAACGAGACACAATGCACTCGGCGTCACGTTCAACTGCCTGCGCATTATATAAGCCCGGCCCGGACTGAGCAGCCTTGCAGCGCGCTGATGGACGAAGCACTGTGTCGCGGGCACACAATTTTTGCGTAATTTTCTTTTTCATCTCTGACGGAACGTATGCTCCAGATACAGTTGCAAGCCGATGGGGTTCCAGTAAATGGATTTCGATCACAAAAGCCTGCCGCGCAGTCTCCGAATTGGGGCGTGGATTTGGTGCATGACCCCGAAAATACGGGAGAAGACCGATTGATTTGTTGTGTGATCGATGTGAAGTTGGCGGCGGATGGGGGCTGATCGCTGCATGTGCGTCCCGGGATTGGCCTGTTAATCAATGCTAAACATGGGATAACTCGGCGGCAGCCAGATGTGTGCTCGCGGTGGCGTTACGCACGATCTGGCGATACAGTTATGTTTGGAGGAGCCATTAAGATACATATGATAGTTTTTTTTTTGTTCTCGACATGACCCCGATCGAAGTTCCGTAAGTGTTTGTCACATGCATGGGAAGATCATCGAAGTGCGATGGCGGCCCGAGGAGGGACAGATTGGGCGTCAGTCTGACATAAGACTGATGGAAACTGTTTTTCAGCCCGCGATGCTGGTGCATAGACGTGGAAGGCTGTGTAACGACAACGGTATCGTACGAAGAACGATATTTTTCATAGAACCAGGTGACGGTTGCAGTAAGCATCTGCTGCCGACGGGAGGAAGCTAACGTTTGGGAATCGAATTCAGTTCTTACGAAAGTGTCAAACGGTTTCACTTTGATCTTGATGGCGTGCAATCTATTCACAAGTGACAGCGATCGAATTCGAAGCATTTGTTACAAATGAATGAATGGATGGGGAGTTGCAATCGATTGCGGTTGAAGTCTTTGTTGAAGTGTGATTTGTTTCGATCTTGGGAACTGTGTCACGGATATAGGTGGACTTTGAGTGAAGTGATTTTTGGGAAAAAAATTGAGTTCAGTGGTGATGTTGAAAAAGAAAGAATTGTTGCATGGCAAGGGAGAATCTAATAACAAAAATTAAACATGTGCAAAAATGGGTACACAGTTAGTTTGAGAAAACGGTTTTATAAATTTTGAAAATGTTAAATGTCTGTTTTATTATTATTCTTTGGACTTTAGTCAATGTTTGTATTAACTCAGTCACATTGTGCCAAGTGGAGAAGTTTTACTGCTTCAGGCGCTTTGGAACGTTAGACGAAAGGAGCCTGTTGTGTCTATCATTCTACGATACTTTATACTTTACTTGCGCTTCGAATAAGTCAGTTGTGTTGCAGGCTGACAGAAAGAAAACGAAGGCTTTACTCCTTGCGTTGTAGTTCTTACTGAGCGCTGCAGTGTGTGTAACACGATCTTATTATATACTGTGAAGTAAGCTGGAAAATTTTGCAAGCAGCGTTCGAGAAACTTAGAATTGAATTGACGGTGCCTTATTTGCAGTACTTGCATAAATCAAGAGCAGGCTTAAAGCAAGTAGCACATTTTTGAAAATCGCTTACATTTGCGTTTTACCGAACTGTGCAAAAGATTAGCACGAAGTTCAACCTTGCCACAATTTTATCAATCTTTTGTTAATAATTTCTTCCCTGCCGTCATGTAAACCCAACATATTTATGGCACAACATCCTTATTCTCTCAGTAATAAAACCTGTAAGCAAGATAAGAAAACAGTGCGTTCTGAACTCTGAAAAGGCCCGTTGTCCGGAATAACACCGGAATAGTAAGTTATTTTGTTTATTTTTTTTTATTGAGTTAGTACTTTGTACAGCGTCACAACGTCGTGGCGTGAAGTCAATTAAGGTCTGACATCGGTGACAGGGATATTCCTCAACGCAACCTGGCCGCTGTGGCGTAGTGGGTAGAGTGCGACGCTCACACGCCGAAGGGTTTAGGTTCGATTTCCGGCTGAACACCTCGAATTTTTCACGTTACCACCTCTTTCGAGCTGCTGAAAACACTCAAAGAGTAGTAACTGTCTAAGAAAGCTTTTCGAAGTCGGCAAAAAACTGTAGATCCCTTCCATTCGTGAGAGGACAGTAGCGCGCACAACACGAGTAGTTGATGAGCAAGCTAGGCCCTGGTCCCTCTGTGGACTGTCGCGCCAACAATTATTATTATTATTAACCAACGCAATATCCCATAACTGTTTTGTATTTGTGGGTTTTGCTTCATATACAGCTTTCTTTACATCTGCCCAATGGTTTTCAATGGGATTCAGCGCAGGAGACTGAGACGGCTACTCCATAACTTGTATTCCACTGCTTTGGAAACATTCCTTGACCACTTTGCTCGTTTGTTTGGGGTCATTGTTTTGCTATAGAATCCATCTAAGCGGTATATTCCACTCTGCGTTAGGTAGCATGGTTTTTCTCAGTGACATAAACTTCGGCTGTTATCATTGGTTTTATTCAAAAAATGGGACCAGTGCCATAATAGGAAAAGCATCCCAATACGTTAATTTTTGTTCCTCCGTGCTTTACAGTTTTGATAGTACATTCTGGTTGAAACCCTTGGCTTCGAACAAATGTCCTGGTGCCAGTGTATCAACTAAATCTATTTTGGATTCATCTGTCCATAGTATATTGCGCATTTAGATGGTTCCTAGTTCAGGCGTTCTTTCGTAAACTTGGCTCGATTAAGAAAGTTGATTTTGGACAGTAGTGGTACTTTTCTGGAACTTCTGGGAGGTGAATTCTTCTTTACTAGCCTTCTTCTTATAATTGATATCACCACGGTTAAGTTTAACTCCTCTTTTATTTTCCTAGCGCTCCTAAGCTGGTTACATTTAACCAATCTTACTGTTTGTCGTCCATCGGCGGAGATTTATTGTGGATTTCTTCCACTTTTTTCTTCCTGTTAAGTGTAATTTTCTGGCATTTGCGATCATTTTATTTGAACACCTAACAGTTTCACTTATAAATTTGTAAGTTTTACCCTCAGAAAGGATGTTTTTTTCATTAATGCTCGTTTCTCGGGAGTATAATGCACACCACGACCCATTTCACTTTGCTAACAATTTTGCACTTTGAAATATTATTTTTTAATAATTACAATAATATGTGTAGAATTAGTTTATAACCAAAAACAATTCAAAAGACTGGTGTACACTTCGAATACGCTCCTCCGAATGACGTGGTGCTATTATTTTGCACATTTAAATTCGGCTGCATTTCCGGTAACGGAATCTATTTTAATGACAAGATGCATTTGGTTATTTATCTTGTTTATGGATTTTATGACTGATATACTAAATATGTTGTGCGATAAATATGGGGCTCCTGCCTGCCTCCTGTTAATAGTAAGAAGTAATTAGCATAAAAGTGACAAGTTCGAACATTGTCCTATTAATTCGCAACTTGAGTTAAGCTGATTCGAAGATTTAGTAATGGCCTCGGAAAACGAATTGATATTCGGCGTATGCTACACAAACGACGCATGTCATGAAAGCGAACGCCGAAGCGGCCGAATTCATTTGACCGGAAGCGTTCTTGTGTCTGGACAGACTTGGCTTGGTCCAGGATGCAAAGGGATGTCCACATCTCTACCACGTCGCAAGACGGACAGTGGACAAGCGGCTGCTCAACGAGAGTAATTTAAAAATTGTAAGTGCGGTTGATCTTCGGTGCAGCACATCCATCCCCTTTCGCTACAGTAATGAAGATAGGCATTTGTTTTTGGTGGCTAGAGCAACGCCAAGTGCCCTAGTTGCTGTCAGCCTAAAACGCATATTGTTTGTTCCCTGTGGCCAATTTACATTTAGGTTAGGTAAGGTTTATTAACCTTAAAAATAAAGAAAAAGTAAAACACAAAAAACAAAAAAAATAATAAGTTGTAATATAGTATACATAGCTTAGGGTACTTTTTACGTTTAAGTATTTAGTATTAAGTTTTATAAAAAATAAATTAGATTGCTATGTTTTTGTTAATCTTTTCTTAGTAATAAATTTGTAAAAATTGTCGTCAAAATTAAAACGAAAAAAAAATCATGAATACACCGTGAAAGGCTTCTCAATATAAGAATAGATCAGATGAACTTAGGATGACCGCATAAAGCCAGGAAGACCGTTTTTAATAATTGTGAATTGAATTAAGTCACTTGTTTAAGTAGTTTCTTTAAGCTGGATTTAAAGAATTTGAGAAAATAGAAAACAAAAAATACATATCAAAAACAAAGCGCTTTGGAATAATGGTGATGAAAAATGTAAAGTTGAGTGCCAAAGCAAAGTTCGTAATTTTTAACTTGGCATTGTTTTAATATTTCACACGTGAGAGAAAGTTCAGCATTCGACTGACCGAGAATACCTGCCATCTGGAAAAGGATGGGAAACGGGGAACTTTAAAAGCCGGAAATAAAGACCTTTGTCACCCTTCCCAAACATGGAAAAAAAAACTAAGAACTCTTGTAGCACAAAGCAAAGATTTTTATCACCGAAAGGATATGAAACGAAGAACTTTTGGAGCACGAAATATAGACCTTTTTCACTTTCCTTCAAAATTGATGAGAGATGACCTCTGAAGCTTCAACCTTCTTGAAGAGTTGTTCATAGATCTTAACATTGATGCTTTAGTAAGTTGGCAGGAATTTTGCATATCTTCCCAATGCATACGAGAATTTTTGCAGGGTTGCCTTTTATATTTCAGGATTAGAGAACAAAAACAAATATTAATCATAGAAAATAGCTTTTTTGTTACTTCAAAAAATTCCCCATTAAGATCTATACACTTTAGCATGCGTTTGGACCAATTGTCGAAGCACTTTTGCCACTCTGATTGAGGTACCTCCGAAACATGCATTCTGAACGCATCAAACACTTCTTCGGGTGTCGAAAAACGTTAACCTCCCATTTTATTTTTTACGTACGGGAATAAAAAGAAGTCATTCGGTGCCAAGTCAGGATTATACAGGGGATGACTCATCAAATCGATGTTTTGAGTTCTCAAAAATGCAGTTGTTTGAGCCGATGTGTGAGAGCTCGCATTGTCGTGTTGAAGAGTGATCCGTCTTTGACGGTTGGTTTTCCTAATGTTTTGGAAGACAACTGGCAAACAAATGGTTGTATGCCACTCAAAATTGACTGTTCTGTGTTGTGGTACGGTTGCGACATGTCCAGTTTTTCCGAAGAAACAGGCGATCATTTGCTTGGAAGTGCATCGTGCGCAAGCAACTTTTGTTGAATTTGGCTCAATTTGAAACACCCATACAGTCGACTGCTGTTTACTTTCGGGTTCATAAGTGTAGACCACAATTCTTCACCTGTCACGATGTCATAGACGTTTTCCGAAGCATCGCGATCGTATTTTTGGAGCATTTCTTTCGACCAATCGACAGGAGCCTTTTTTTGAGCGATTGACAAATTGTGTGGGATCCAACGGGAACAAATTTTGTTGATGGTCAAATGTTCATGCAATATTGAATGTATGCTGGTCCCACTAATGCCTACGGTTGTCTCAATCTCACGATAGGTCACATGAGGATCTTGCAATATCAGTTGGCGCACAGCATCAATGGTTTTCGGAACAACAACAGATTTTGGACGACCTTCACGAAATTCGTCTTGGAGTGAACTACGACCCCGGTTGAATTCACCATTTCATCGAAAAACACTGGACCTTGATGGAGCTTAATCGCCAAAAATTGAATTAAATTCATCGATGCACTGTTGTTGAGTTATACACGTCGAAAGTTGTCCCAAATAATCGCATGAAAATTTTCACGATTTAATTCCATTTTTTGGGAGAGATGGATCTTTTAAGTTACTGTAAACAACAACAAAAACCGTTCGTATGTCAAAACTTTCTGAGTACGTATAACCTCAAAATGTCAAACTTTACGATAAAGCTGGCAGTTGCAGCACTATGGTTGCCCAATCCCGAAATATAAAAGGCAACCTTCGTCCGACAGTAACTCTTTCAAATTCAAAATACATTATAATAATAATAATAATTGTTGGCCCTACAGTCCAAAGGAAGATCAGGGCCTAGCTTGCTCATCAACTACTCGTGTTGTGCGCGCTACTGTTCTCTAACGAATAGAAGGGATCTAAAGTTTTTTGCCGACTCCGAACGGCGAAGTTTGAGAAGCTTTCTTAGACAGTTATTACTCTTTGAGTGTTGTGAGCAGCTCGAAAGAAGTGGTGCCGTGGAAAATTCGAAAAATTGGTGTTGAGCTGGGAGTCGAACCTAGACCTTTCGGCGTATGAGTGTCGCACACTACGCCACGGCGACCACAAATACATTAGCTGTTGGTTAATGAGCAGTGCTAACGACAGTTTGTTTTCCACCAATTTTCCGGTGTTCCGGTAAACGGCGCTAAAGTTATTTTAATCAAACAATTGTATGGCACATTCCAGATTTCATATTTCGCATACGACAGAATGTGCACTCTTAGTTTTAATGTGTTTTCCTGCCTCAGTCTTTGAGTCTTTAAAAGACTTTGCTCCCGTCCGAAATTTCCTAATCAAAATTTGCGAACCTTCAGACTTAATGAACTAGGATCCAAAGTGAATACCTCTTGCTTTCCGACTATACATTAAGCGCTGCAATGGAAATGGTTACTGGCCGCCGTGGCGTACTGAGTAGAGTGCGACGCTCATACGCCGAAATTTCTAGGTTCGATTTCACGGCACCACCTATTTCGAGCGGCTGACAACACTCAAAGAGTAATAACTGCCTAAAAAAGCTTCTCAAAAATTAGCTGTTCGAAGTCGGCAAAAAACTATAGGTCCCTTCTACTCGTTAGAGAACAGTAGCGTGCACAACACGAGTAGTTTATAAGCAAGCTAGGCTCTGGTCTACATGTGGACTTTCGCGCCAACAACTATTATTGGAAATGATTGGTTGAAGGTGATTTGCATGCTGGAAATTCTGGCGTATTTTTGTTTTAACTGACTTTTTTCCCCAATTTAAAATAAATTAAACAACTTGAGAAGACAAGAGTCCACAGAACACAATCTACAAGCGAACTACACACTTAACCAGTTCCCAAAGTTTGAAGAGGTTTTCCTATATCAGCGTTTTTAGGAGACTTCAGAGAAGAAGTGCGTAATGATGTGGAAAACTGCCAAAATACCTGTAAGTCGACGTCGAAAATATTAATGGGGCTGTAATTTCAATGGAATGAATTAAAATTACCTTTATGGCCTCAGTGGCGTAACGAGTAGAGTGCAATACTCACACGCTGAAGTTCAGGTCCGATTCTCGGACCGAACACCTTTTTTTCACGGCACCACGCAATAATTGGCTATGAAAAAGCCTTTCAAACTTTGCCGCTCGGAGTCGAGGAAAAGGTTCCCTTTACACTTGACAGAACAGTAGTGCACGCAACATGAGTAGTTGATGAGCAAGCTAGGTCCCGGTCCGTCTGTAGACTTTTACAGTGCCACTTTAAGATGCTATTGTTGACGAAGAGTCCACAGAAGGATTTGGCATAAGTGGAATATTTAAATTAATAGCCCAAAGAAATCTCTCCGCCAATTTGCTGAAATAATTTACATCCTGAACACCACCCACGAATAACTTGAAACTAGTAGACATGCCATTTGCAGTGACAAGCCTACAGCATTGTATACAAATGCGTTTTCCTATTCATCTCACGTCCATTAACGCGTACAAAGTGCAGAAAGATCGTAAAATGTCACAAGAATGTAAGAAAATACCGCCAGCTCCCCCTTTCGAACGACTCCGTTTCCCCTTTGGCGAAGCACTTAACTTACACTTTCCCTTCGTGCAAGTAATTAAAAAGCGAAATACAGAAAACAAAAATCTTCCGTCGACCTTCGATGAAACCTCCATCGATCGCGCAAACCTCAACCCGAACGTAATATTTTTCCGATCGACTCCAATTTCACTGCACACAGAAAATGCCCCTCAGCAGCAGACCCAGTGCAAGCCACCATGAGCGGAGCGGCTGCGGCAGTCGGTCCACTTTTTCCGCAAAACATAAAATCCACCTCAAAACGAAACTTAAATATAAATCTTTTCTCTATTAACTACTGACACACATTACGTACGAAAAGCAGAAAAAAAAGGCACAAAACCGAATGAGGTACCCGCCGCCGCCAAGCCACTGGTGAAGGAAGGCTCTAACAAGACAGAGCACAGCGCGGAGTGCAAGTATGAGTATCTTTCATACACACAACGCTCTGCGGTCTAGTTAATAGATGCGAGTAATAATGCCTTTGGCCACCGATGGCTGGCTGGATGGATGCATAGATGGATGGATGGCTGAATGGATGGATGGATTAGTAAGTGAATTAAGATCTCGTTTCTCCCAATAGTACGCGCTGCGGCGACGTGCACTCGAACGTGGAGACGGAAGAGTGCGTGCGAAGTGAAAACCCATTTCGACCACAGCCACCGCAGTGTAATCGACTCCTGGTGAGCAGAGGTGGCTTTCAATTTTACTTTTATCGGCCGCGGAATTGTGGACTTACTCCAATTTGGAGGATCTTCGCCCAGTGACATAAATCACCGACTATTCTGCGGCAGCTGGATAGAGGCGATTGCGAATTTGAGGCCTCTTTCCATTGGCCTGACACAGACTCCGGTGCCGGGACCGATTAGAAAGTTATCATCGGCGATCGGATGGTATTCTTCCCTTTATTTGGTAATCGCTGAATAATGGAATCATTCTTCGCTGGCCAAACAAGCGGAAAAATGCGGGGGGAACACACAGAGCTAAGCAGAGCAGAGCAGAGAAAAGTTCGAACTTACCTCCATTTTGGAGCACGCCGCCGATCGGTGTAAATCCATTTGCAGGCGGCAGCAGCACTGTTACGAGGAAGGCACATATTGCCGTTGAATTAACCCACTTTGCACGTGAGACTGTCATTCTTCTTCGATCCGGAGTACTTTCGTGACGACGACGACAGAGGGTTCTTAACTTAACAAATAACATAATCACTCGGCACTCGCGCGAATTCGGTCTCTGTCTCGGTTCCTCAGCGTCTTCAGTGAGAGGGAAGGGAGGTCTAATCCTTTGGCCAAAAAAATGGATAGAAAAAAAGCACAAATTCTTCTGGAGCTTGAAAGGTGTTTGCGTTCGCTTCGTTTTACATGATTTCACAGGCGGATAGTTTCACGCACAGAATTGATTTGATGAGTTGCACTGGCGGTCGGTGGCCGATCGGCAGATGGCTACTGCATGTGTGTAGCTTCCTTATGTATCTAGAGTGTTAGATAGACGGTATCTGCGGTGCGTGCGTGCAATTTTCTGCAACTCTTTATCTTTGTCTCTCTTTGGCTGGCTGTGGTTTTAGTATAGTATTGTTTCGCGATTTTTCACCTTTTCCACGATTAACTGTTTCGATATGCAAATTGGATTTGTGCGCTGCGCAGGGGAAGACAAGCGGACTGCGCGCAGGAAAAGCCTCTTCGAGCGCAAGTAACGCACCACACAAATTGAACCGAAATCAAATTAAAACCGTAGGACAACAAGTCTTGATAACGAAGCGATGTAACGAACAGCGCCAAAACGAAAATAAAAGAATGAACTTTCACTTTAGAGATTCGAGATTCGAGATTCTTGAAGGTTGCTGCGGTTTGCTGTTGGTGCGGTGGCTCGCGCACAGGGAAAAGTAAGATGATGCTGCTTGACGGCGATTGGATTGAAGAAATCGAAAGAACCGTCCATCCGCAATCGCAATCGAAAACCAACTGAGTTGTCGGGTGTCTTCGCTGCAGTGGTTAAGACTTCCGCAACCAAAGCGAGTGTGGATTCTTTTGGAAGACGTTCGTTCGCTTTGGTATGGCGGTGTGTTGTTGTGCTTTTCTTATATCACGATCACCTTGTGAATAGGTGGTCTACCGACGCGATGTGTCTTCTGTTTTTCATGCTCACTCGGTAAGCTGGTGTGGAGCAATGCGCAGACGGAGAGAGTAAGAGAGAAAAAGGCATGGCGGGAGAGTCGCTGGTCTGATTGGGAATGATGTGGACAGTCTTAAGCTCGAAAGGTGAGGTGACACAGAGGCAGGTAGAAAGTCACAGATGGAAGCAAAGAAAGAATGTACAAGAACCCGGAAAAATACGAACGCATTTCTCTGCCTGACTCTCGTTTGTATGATGTTGTGTTCGTTGTTCGATAGGACAAGGCAACAGTGGTGCTGCAACTGTGCGGGACTGGTTCATGTGGGGTGTTAACTTCTCTGTGAGAAGAGGGTTCAATAATTTGTGTAGTCGTTGTCTAGTCTGTCGGGCTTCGATGTGTGCCATCTGGTTAGTGGGTTTGTTTAGATGGCTCTGGGGGAGCTCTCGCTCTGTCTTTCTTTTCCCCAAAATGCACTTGGTGGGGTTTTATTGGCAGCATAACGACGTATTACATTGTTATATAAATTTTCAACTTCATTTCACTTCGTTTCATTAGTTCTTGTAGTGGTTTTAGTGGTAATTAGTCTTGGGAATGCCGGATGGAGTTGTTGCATTGTTCTTGGGGTTGCAGTGTTTACGACACAACTTTCTTCGCATAATAATTTTGTTTGATGAGCATTTATGCCTCGTGAATGTGGGTATGTTCTATTATGCTAAGCGGATTAAATAAGTGAAATTGGTTAAAAATGAGAAGATGCAAAAAAAAACAAAAAAAATCGAAAACGTTCGCACACCAACTCTTTTGTTAGATGGACTTAATTATTTCGCGCAGTATGAGCGCTGCGGCTTTTGATATTTTGGAAAGTTTTCTCACAATAAATTTTTTTATTTCGATGGGGCATTTAATTTAGTGATGCATTCGGGTTTGATAATGGCTTGCAGGTCTTTTCGCGTAACTTGGACTTTGGCAGCTTATATAACCTCTTCTTAAAGCCGGACATGAGTTGTCCACGAATTTGGCATGGGCAGGACATCCCACGTCATTTATTTTCACGGCTCATTGTAATGTCTTCGTTTTTAGGAATTGTCTGAATTGAATTGAGCTGCACCTTTGAAATATTTCGATGGCATTTATTTCATGTTTTGTGTCTGCTTTCCATTCCTGTATAGATATAATATTGTTTTCGAATTTAAATGCGGTTATCAAAATGATCACTTTCATAGTGACTTGTGTGGCGACATGGATAAATTCAAAGGAAGAAAAAATCTTAGCGTAACACAGTTTAAAAACAAAAATGTTTGTATCCATGGAGTTATTATATATTTTTAAGTCGCTGTAGCATACTAAAGCCAAGCGCATTTATCAAAATTTATCTTTACGAATTTGAACTTTTTTTTTAATGATATGATGTATTTGTTCGCTCATGAGTTCAAAATATCGTTTGAATGGATGCAATTCATACTACGTACTTCTACTTCAACGGCTAGAGCCCAGGTTTAATTGAGCTCTAGCCGTTGAGGTAAAAGCACCCGATCCTAAGCTGCAACAGAAAAAAATTTTGAAGTCGCGAGTGAAAGAATTTCTACGCTGGCATGAAGGTGGTAATTTGCACAATTTGCTTTTTTCCCAATGAGTCACTTTTTGTTAATAAGCAATATGTCAACAAGTAAAATGGCCGAGTTTACTTTCCAGTGAGGCCCTCCGACAACTTATATCATTGTGCGGCCACAAAAAAAGGCAGTACTGATTGTGATGGTTAAAGCCACCATAACGGCCGATGATAGCCCACCCCTCGTAAATGTAAACCTTTCTATCGTAATCAATGCAACAACTGTTTCAGGGACATTGGACGAAAAAATATTTTCGTCAGAGACCGTGGACATTCGAACAAGGCTCGACCCGTCTACGAAGCGCTCGTCAACGATGAGTATTTCACACATATTTTTTTCGACACAATGGATTGCAAATGCTCTAGATCCAAATCCTTTTAACTTTTCTATATACCAGGACCAGGGCCTAGCTTGTTCATCAACTACTCGTGTTGTGCGCGCTGCTGTTCTCTCACGAGTAGAAAGGACCTACAGTTTTTTGCCGACTCCGAACGGCGAAATTTGAGAAGCTTTCTTAGACAGTTATTACTCTTTGAGTGTTGTCAGCAGCTCGAAAGAGGTGGTGCCGTGAAATATTAGAAAAATTGATGTTGAACTGGGAGTCGAACCTAGACCCTTCGGCGTGTGAGCGTCGCACTCTACCCACTACACCACGGCGACCACGGAAACTAATGGTACCTTTAAAAATTGATACATTCTCAATTCTTTCATTTTGAAAATTAAAAATTATTAAAAGATTAATCATTATGGGATTTATAAAAGTTGTACTTCAAGTCGTCGAAGTTTCGCGTTCGATTTTTGGTCCTGTTTGCGTTGATGGCATCTGGAGGAGAAGATACCAGGTATGAAGTGAGCGTCAAGATACAAATTTCTCGATAGGGAACATTTGTTGTGAACGAGCCCTTATTTTTTTTGGTTGTTTGCTATGACATCTGCGAAAAATATAAAATAAATAAATATAAAAAAAAATAATAAAATATTTAGTACACATCAAGTCATTGAACAGACATCATATTTTTTCATCGTGTTAAAAATGTCGAATTTTGTACCAGAAGGTGATGATTTGCGGAAAGCATTCATATTTTGTTTTCATTTAAAGAAAAGTGCTGCAGAGACGCATCGAATGCTTGTCGAGGCATATGGTGATCATGCTCTATCAGAAGCAACATGCAAAAGATGATTTCAACGGTTCAGAAATAATGATTTTGATGTGAGAAATGAAGAACGTGGAAGACCACCAAAGAAGTTTGAAGACGCCGAATTGCAAATGATATTGGATGAAGATGACACTTTGAGTCAAAAGCAAATTGCAGCAATGTTAAATGTTGCACAGCAAATCATTTCTGACCATTTAAAAGCTATGGGAAAGATCCAAAAGTGTGGAAAATGGTTGACGCATGAATTTAATGAGAGACAGATGGAAAACCGAAAAAACACTTGTGAAATTTCGCTTCTAAGACACGAAAGAAAATCGGTTTTGCATCGGATTGTTACTGGCGATGAAAAATGGATTTATTTTATGAATCCTTAACGGAAAAAATTATGAGTTAATCTGGGACAACCAATAACATCAACTGCAAAACCAGATCGATTCGGCAAGAAAACACAAAGCAAAACCGGTTCAGGATACAATCAAAACACTTGGCTGGGAGCAGCTACCGTATTCACCAGATTTGGCTCCTTCCGACTACCATTTGTTTTCATCGGTGGGACACGCACTTTGATTCTTTGATTCCTACGACGAGGTCGAAAAAAAAAGACGAACAATTTTATTGGCGTTGTATTCACAAATTGCCTGAAAGATAGTCAAAGTGTGTAGAAAACAATGGCCAATACGTTGAATAAAATATTTTTACTTTCCCATTAATAATTAGTGTTTTATTTTCAACAAACAAAAAAAAAAAAAAAAACACGCTTCATACAGGTATACCCGTACAATGACGAACTCTATGCGCTTTACAGCGACACGCGCCTGTTCAAGCGACTTCGTAAACAAGGCTTAAGATGGCTACGCCATGTACAGGGAAGGGACATAAGTAGAGAAAGACTTCCCCCAACTTAAGAAGGCGCAATTGGAGGCAGCTGGCGAAAGATCGTACTTCCTGGAGAGGCATGTTGTTTGAGGCCCAGGTCCACCTGGACTGTAGCCCCACAAGAAGAAGAATAAGAATAAGTGTTTAAAGCATTTTTGTCCTTTTAATGTCAATCTGCTAGACGTCCACCAGGCCAAAGTAAGCAGACTGCTAATAATGAAAACTATAAGCAACGAATTCATTTTTTAGTCTAATTAACTAACTAACTAACATTTGAAAAAGTAAATTTCAAGATGTAGTAAATGCTTTGACGTATTTTAACATAAAGACCATTTTAACTGAATGCCTAGTCATCTTCCAGGAATAATTTGAACGCACCTCGTACCTCAGTCATAGGCTTCCTTTTTGATATTTTTTTGATTTCATATATCTCGTTATAGTCTCTAAGCGCAGAATCGAATATTCAAGAGGATACTTTTAAAGCAGTTGTTCCCTCAATTTCTGTACCAAATCGATATAGGAGGTGATTACTATGTCAGTGAAGGACAGATAAATTAAATGTTTCTTTTCAACTGCAACGGCTCCGCGAGCTTGAAAAAAACTAAAGACTTCAATCGCATTATAAAATATAAAGGGGAATTTCCTCTTCGCATTTATAACTCTTACTTTCATCCGAGGGTTCATCCATTTAACTCACTGACCTGCCATTACAAGCAATTTCCGTTGCATCGGCCCCTAAACCATCTCCTCCTCCGATTCCAATTAATCATCACTTATTCTCCCGTCAAATTGAGGCGACCAGCGGCGACGATTACGTGCCGCCTATCCGTCAAATTTTCATTTCATTTTCCCTCATTTATTATTTTTCATTTTCTACGAGCATCCCGGAGTTCGCCTTAAGTGATCCAGCCAAACGCAGAAGCATCTATCATCTCGACTGTTGACTGCGTGATGCCACCTCCCCCGCCAACGACAGCGGCTGGAATCACGGGAACTGTGCTTTCTTTTCGATGTGATTTTTCTGCAAGAATACAAAGACGACAGAGGAGAAGACGGCGACGATCGTGGTGGCGGTGGATATTTCCTTTCACTTTCTTCATCATTACCCTTGGATGATGCTGCAGACGGCGTGCAATTTGTTTCGCGTGCAAAAGAACCCCTCACCCACCCACAAAGATGCCCATTGTAGCCATTCTCCCACAAGTCTCGTAACATGGACCAGCATCACCACACGCCGCGCGGCTGCACCGAATAGGTACAGACGGCAGTATGAAGTGCGTGTTCCTTCAATAACTCGATGACCCTTAAAAGTGAAACTTCACGAGATTCAACAGTTCCCTCCTATGACCTGTCATCGACTGCTTGTCATCAAGCAGAAGTGATCTTTAAGAACTTCTACACCAAAATATTAAGAACGATTTTTCAGATCGTTTGATGAGTGTTCCGATAGTGCCGAGATCTAGATGCATCGTGCGTGCTTTTCTCTCTCCGAACAAACGGTGCGGTGTGCGCGGCAACGCATCCAACCATGTGAAAGTGGTTATTGAGGAAGGAAGTCTCGTTTGATTGATAAATGTGAAGTAGGAGCCGACCGCACAACAATGTGCGCTGACCACTGAATGGGCCACGATCTCCGGCCGATTTGATGAGCTCTCCGGTGTAAGCGCGGAACTAGGCCAACGCTGTTCTCACCGATTGTTCGGAATTAAATTGTTGGAGTAATTAAAAATGTATCTATAGGCGCGATTGGTTGGTCTGCGGGGAGAGCGACCAAACGCAGGCTGAGGCACAGACGCCCGCAAACTGAATTGGGAATGCTGCAGTCAAGGGGCCATTGTGAGTGTGTTAATTGATTTTTATTGGATTCTCAAAATTAGTGCTGGCATGAGGAGGCCATAAAGCGAAGGAAGCTGTATATGGGCGGTGATTGCGTGTTGGAGGTCATTGTTTGATTGAAGGGATTGGCGGCATGGGATGCAACAGCTTGCTGTATTGTTCGACTTGCGGCAACCCATTGATATGTGGATCAATGCTTGTGGCGGAGAGGGAGGATACGCTTGAATTGAAAACGGACAGTTAGAAGAAAATTAAATTGTGTCACTGAATTGACGGAGATGAAAAATTTTGATCGAATAAGTGTCTAGACAATTTTTTCAAGAATAAGTTTTGGCTTTGTACGGAATTGATCTAGTTGCCTAATGGAATTTTTGGTCTATATCCAGATCCAGGTCCTGATCCAACATCAGACTTAGTTCGAGATCAGGTCCAAGATCCTGTTCCAGTTCCGTATCCAGTTCCAGATCCAGTTCCAGATCTAATTCCAGATTTATTTCGAGATCAGAGCCCAGTTCCCGTTTCAGATCCCGACTAAGTTCCAGATGCAGCTCCAGACCCAGTGCCAAATACAGTTCTACATTCAGGTCTAGATTCAGGTCCAAATCCAGTTCCAGACCCAGTTCCAGATCCATTTCCAGATTCACTTCTAGATCCAGTTCCAGATCCAGTTCCAGATTCAGTTCCAGATCCACTTCCAGATCCAATTCCAGTTCCAGATACAGTTTCAAATACAGTTCCAGATCCAGTCCCAGTCCCAGATACGGTTCTAGATCCAGCTCCAGATCCAGTTCTAGATAGAGTTCTATATCCAGTTCCAGGTCCAGTTTCAGATCCACTTCCAGATCCACTTTCAGATCCGATTCCAGTTCCAGATCCAGTTCCAGATCCAGTTCCAGATCCAGTTCCAGATCCAGTTCCAGATGCAATTCCAGATGCCAGATCTAATTCCCGATTAAGTTCCAGATCCTGTTCCAAATCCAGTTCCAGATCCAGTTCTAGATCCAGCTCCAGATCCAGTTCTAGATCCAGCTCTAGATCCAGTTCCAGATCCAGTTTCAGATCCAGTTCCAGATCCACTTCCAGATCCACTTCCAGATCCACTTCCAGATCCACTTCCAGATCCAGTTCCAGATCCTGTTCCTAATCCAGTTCCAAATACGGTTCTAGATCCAGCTCCAGATCCAGTTCTAGGTGTATTTCTAGATCTAAACAGCTCCATCAGAACATCCTGTTTTCATGAAAAGGGTGTTGCCTTACCTGGTCAACAACATTTTCCCCCAATATTTACTTGGAATCCAACAGATTTCTTAATTTCAGCTTTTACTTGCTAACCTTAAAACCACACAAAGATTAATTAAATCCCACCTAATCCAGGTCCCAGATCTCGCGGTCTCATCCCATTCGCATATTTAAATGGATGCCCAAGCAGAGGATACGATTTCCTCAGGTCCGCATAAGCTCTCCCCGATTTGTTTTGCCGATACATGTCGACGTGCATGGTATGCCATTGCTCAAAAGTGAAATGGTAAGTCACTGAGGTCCGGTGAAAGCGATGACACCAGAGAATCATTTGAAGACGCTTGCGAAATGCTCTTCACCGTCACATGTTACACCGTGCGCATTTGTATGAACTGAGGTGTCATAAATCTGGAGTTTGGCACACACTCCACGCGGTTCGGGCGATTCCAAATTTCAAATATTTTAATCTGTTCCATGAGTCATCAATTATTATGCAAGAGAGAGGAAGAGAATAAGGTGGCGAGCGAAAAATTGAATTCTAGTCGCACATGCTTAACATTTTTTAAATTTGTCATTTGTTTCAGGTTCAGGTAGGAGATATTCTCATTTGTTAGAAATGTCGCCTTTCGACACTTGTTTATGGCCACAACTGTTGGCTGTCTCCCAATGCGCGGTGCGGGACAACGTTTGCTCTCAACATTAACACTTTTGTCGGTGTGGGACTTTGCTAAACAGGAGTGCCAAGCGGTTTGTTTTCAATAATTTATGATTATAAGAAAAATAATTTCACCGTCGGGACTTTCTAGAAAGAGCGGATCAATATTGATGGTCCGCAGGCGAGGTTTCATTTCTATTCCAGTCAAGCTCCAACGAAAAGGACAACAATGAGCACGGGCTTGAGATGATATTGCATCGTTAAAATGCGCAATGTGCTGTTTCGATTAAACCGCCGATTTGATGCCAAATACAAGATGACTTTCGTGACTTACCAACGATTTCACACTCAGCTGATAATACTTTGCATGGATCTCTGGTAGAAATCATCATTTTTTTCGTCAACTTAGAATCCGATTTCTCGCGTGCCACCGCGAACTGGATGTAGGAAGCAGGGCGAGTGGCTCAACGGCTGCATTTGGAGTGTTATCCATGTAAGGCGAACGCATTGTTTTTGTTTTACAATTTGCGTTAAATTTAGTTATAGCAGTTAAGTATAGCCCAAAGAGAGTTTCTTTGGGTTCAAATGGCAATTGAGTAATAACGCCCTCTCTCGAAAGACGAAGCTCGCTTTATATAACAGCTTTATCATCCCCGTCCTATTTTATGGCGCGGAATCTTGGACGTTAGCAAAGGCGGATGAGGAAGCCCTTAGTCTCTTCGAGAGAAAAGTTCTGCGTGCGATTTTAGGTCCTGTTTGCGTTGATGACATCTGGAGGAGAAAATTTAATGACGAACTCTATGTGCTGTACAGCGACATGCGCCTGGTCAAGCGTCTACGGATACAACGCTTTAGATGGCTAGGCCATGTAGAGCGTATGGAAACCACTGCTCCGGCCCGAAAAGTCTTTGAATCCGTGCCATTGGGACAACGCAACAGAGGACGACCTAGACTAATGTGGCGCACACAAGTGGAGAAGGACCTCAACCGACGTGGAGTGCGCAACTGGAGACAGCTAGCGAAAGATCGTGCTGGCTGGAGAGGCATGTTGGTTGAGGCCCAGGTCCATCCTGGACTGTAGCGCCACAAGAAGAAGAAGAAGAAGTTAAGTATAGATGATCAGAGGGAGGTGAGGTACCGGTGGGCATTAGCTTAAAATTGTAATGAGGGGAAAAAGTTGAGCTAAAAGGAGCGTATCATGTTCATGTGGAATCCTTTACATAAGTAGGCGGTGTTGAAACAGTGAATGTCGAATGGAGTTCTTTGGATATTCATTAAAAAGAGAGAAATCCCAATTCCCATTTCATGAATGTATTAATGTCTCCAAAGTTGTCATCTCCCCACAACAGACATTTTTGAAGGCGGTTTTGGCTAAATAACAAAAGACGGATTGAACACAGATTAAGAATGAAAATTAAATAATTTTCGCTTCACTTGAAAAAAAAAAAAACAAAACCAAGCAAACTATCTAGCGAAAAGTACGCTCAAATCGCACTTAATGCTCTTGTAAGTAGACTATTCTTATTCAGATCGTATTTCCAACAAATGAACCTTAGTGACTCTTGCCTCACCAGACTAGAATTTGTTATGAGTTTCGTGAATACATTTTCTGCAGCGCCAATGCTCTTGATGAAAACATAACCTGCTTTCCGAATTTGGAGCAAACTTTGCATAGGATTTGCTTTGCTGATGTTTAAATGAATTTGTTTCGCAGTAATGCACACATTTCCATGGAACGAGACTGAACAAATTTATCTTGAACAGCCTTCAACTAATTCTCGGGCAATAGGGCACTTGAGATTATGCCAGAAGTACTGAATTGTGAATGGATGGATAGTTAAATAACAAATGGTGAAAAGGATTAAGATTTCCTCGCAACTAAACATTATTGTCGCATGGTGCGTGAGCTGTATTTATAACTGTGCCAGTGAAAGGTGTGGCCAATAGATAAAGGTGACTGATATTATTCAGTTTTGAATTGAAAGTTTTTATTTAAGTCAATTCGATTATGTTTACAGACAAGTCATTGCACTGGACTGAATCATATACAGCGCTCCTTGAAGGAGTTGTGTTACACTGTGCAATTTACTCAAAACAGTAATTGAACATGTGTGCATTAAAAAAAAGTGTGTACGAGAATATTTAATTATTTTTAATCTATTTTCGAAAATCAAGGACTACTTCATTTGAATACAAATTCACATCAGAAATGTTGAGTTCATATGATTGGGAGAAAGATTTGTTTTGAGGTTGGCACTACAATGACCAATATTTATTTGCATTTGAGTGTCCTTTTGTACTGAGCACTCAATTAACACTTTATTATAGTTGCTGTAAATTTGGCCCAAATATGAAAGGAAATAATTTCAGCTAGACCAAACAAATTGCACCAACATACCAACAATAAAGGTCATCGCCCGACCATGTGCCTTGGTTACGAAGGTTGCCTTTAATATTTTTGGATTGGGCAACCCTAGTGTTGCAATCTGGCAACTGCCAGTTCTATCCTAAAGTTTGACATTTTTGAGGTTATACGTACTCAGAATGTTTTGATTTACGAACGCTTTTTTTGTTGTTTACAGTAACTTAAAAGATTCATCTCGCCCAAAAAATTCAATTAAATCGTGAACATTTTCGTGCGATTATTTTTTACAACTTTCGACGTGAATTAACTCAACAACAGTGCATCGATGAACTTCACTCAATTGTTGGCTATGAAGCTCCATCAAGGACCAGTGTTTATCGATGATATGGTGAATTCAACCGGGGTCGCAGTTCACTCCAAGACGAATTTCGTAAAGGTCGTCCAAAATCCGAAAACAATTGATGTTGTGCGCCAACTGGTATTGCAAGATCCTCATGTGACCTATCGTGAGATTGAGACAATCTTAGGCACTAGTGAGACCATCATACATTCAATAATGCATGAACATTTGACCGTCAAAAAAATTTGTTCCCGTTGGATCCCACACAATGTGTCAATCGCTCAAAAAAAAAGGCTCGTGTTGATTGGTCGAAAGAAATGCTAAAAAAAAAAGATCGCGGTGCTTCGAAACACGTCCATGACATTGTGATAGGAAATGAATCGTGGATTTACGCGTAAGGACCCGAAAGTAAACAGCAGTCGACTGTATGGGTGTTTCAAATTGAGACTGGTCGCCTGTTTTTTCAGAAAAACTGAACATGTCGCAACCGTACCACTAGAACAACGCAGAACAGTCAATTCTGAGTGGTACACAACCATTTGTTTGCCAGTTATCTTCCAAAAAATGAGGAAAACCAACCGCCGAAGACAGATCACTCTTCACGACGACAATGCGAGCTCTCACACATCGGCTCAAACAACTGCATTTTTGAGCACTCAAAAAATCGATTTGATGAGTCATCCGCTGTATAATCCTGACTTGGCACCGAATGACTTCTTTTTATTCCCGTACATAAAAAATAAAATGAGAGATCAACGTTTTTCAACACCCAAAGAAGCGGTTGATGCGGTTTTGGAGATCCCTCAATCAGAGTGACAAAAATGCTTCGACAATTGGTTCAAACGCTTGCAAAAGTGTATAGATCTTAATGGGGAATATTTAAAAAAAACAATAAAGCTATTTTCGATGATTAATATTTGTTTTTGTTTTCTAACACGAAATTTAATAGGCAACCCCCGTACAACTGCAAAATGGTGTTGAAGTAAGCTCTATTAGGAAAAACGTGGAATATGGTTCGGAACAAAAACGATAGGATAATAGTGATATGAATTTATTGCTTATGAACCCCGCAAGCAAGGAATCAAAAGACGAGTTAAAACACTAAAGGATAGCCAATAGTCTCTGCCGCGTTTACTACAATTGCTCAACATTTGGGTTGAATCAGGCTTAACGTTAGTTTGAGTCAAGCTTCTGTCCAGTACCTAAGGATCCATACCATATGTCTGAAAATTTGATAATTTAATCCAGTTGCTTTTAAGTAATTTCATGTATTCCTATTAAAAATAGTTTGAACTCATTTTTCGTTTTTTGAAATTCGGAATTGCTTTAAGATATTGTGGCAGTGAATTCGTAAGTTTAGGGACGGTGAAAGATAGTTCTCGGTCTCCATATAAGTAAAATGCTCTCGGAACATCAAGAATCCCTTGGGCACGTCTTGTGGTGTCAAGCGTGTGACTTAATGGTTGCTGGAACAGTGGGTCTTTTATGTAATAAAATAGAGTTGTCATGTGGAAAATAGCTTTGACACCTAGGACTTGCAAAGGTGAATTTAAGAGTCTAGCAATTTTTAAAAGGCAATGTTGTGTGCAAAATGTCTTATCCTGATAAGATTTTGATGCGATTCCATATGCCACAATGCGGTATCTGATGCGCGATTCTGCTAACGAGTAATACACCTGCTTAAGCACTTCTATGTTCGTATGTTCGTGTAACGCTTAAGAGACATCATTGAGAAGACGCTTGATGTGTTCACGCTAACGAAATAGTTGATGATAATTCCTCAGTAGTTGATACTTCTGACAACTTCAACTTTGTTACTGTTGGTTGATTCTACGAGTTAATTCTACGAATATGAAATATTTAAAAGACCTCTGTAGGTGTTGAAAGATGCGAATATGCATCGCTTTCGTCCCATTTAAGACTAGACCATTGTCATGGCACCATTCGGTAACAGCATTGAATTCGTCCTGCATTATCTGCACAACTGAATGCAAGTATTTGTGTTTCACCACGATTGCTATGTCATCGGCATTTTTTTAGTTCCGAAACATAAAAGGCAGCCCTCGTAGCAAGCATAATACGAGCTGTTGTTGAGGAAGATATGTTCTTATTCTCAATTGCCATTATGATTCTGTTTAACTAGAGATAAAACGCGAATTAATAATCACATTTTTATGAAATTTTACATGAATACACTAAAATAATAGTATAACATGATAAATAAGTCAGATTATATATATATATATTTAACCACAGCTCCACCCCGATACCGAGAATACAATGAACACCCCTCGTAAACTAGTAATTTGGTCTGTCCCTTTCTTCTCCCAGTCAGTTTTGCATATTTGTCAGGATATCACATCATTTCACACAAAATTTAAAAACAGATTGAATAAAAGCGACAAACCTTTTATACGGTATAACATCAACCATAACCTCTCTTACAGGAAGGTGTAGTTCGGTTGTACTCTAGAGTAGACGATTCCCAAGCTGGAAACTATACTGGTCAGATGGTTTACACGAAATTAGACATTCACACGAAATTTAGAAGGGGATGCCAAGCAAAAAAGTTCACTTGCAATTTAAGTGGTCAAAGGGAGAGCAGAGGAGAGATTTAGTTTAAAACACTTTTTTGAAAAAAATGTAAAATATAAAGAGCTCGCTGTTTTTCTGTTTTTTTCCCAACTTTGTGGTCATCGAATACTATTTCTTAAGAAATGACTTTTCTCTGGCAATGTTCCAATCGTTGAGCCATTCTTCGATTTCTTTAAAGGATCCGAACCGGTCCCTTGCTCATCAACTACTCGTGTTGTGCGCGCTACTGTTCTCTCACGAATAGAAGGGATCTACAGTTTTTTGCCGACTCTGAACGGCGAAGTTTGAGAGGCTTTCTTAGACAGTTATTACTCTTTGAGTGTTGTCAGCAGCTCGAAAGAGGTGGTGCCTTGAAAAATTCGAGGTGTTCAGCTGGGAATCGAACCTAGACCTTTCGGCGTATGAGCGTCGCACTCTACCCACTACGCCACAGCAGCCACATATATGCTATTTAGAGAAGTTAAAAATGTCAGGAATGCTGTTCTTCCAGTGTTGGAAGCCTCTTAAGGATGACTTTGCTGCGCACAATGACTTTGGGGTTCGGCATTATCTTGAGTTAGTTACTTAAACGTTCAAGACATTCTTACAAATTGATTAAAAATGCCTACTTTGGTTCGTTTTATTCATTCTTTGTATAAGTCTTCTTAAACCCTCGTAATCTTCATTCCGAAACAAATTCAGTGTCAAAAAGAGCACCGATCGAATTATGAATTTCACCACGATTCTAACTCGCATCCTACTTGTTAAGAGAACAAACAAAAATTTATTCATCACAAACAAAAGCAGTTTCACTTTCGATTCCTTTCGCTTCGTTTTCAACACCTGCTTGGGCGTGGAAGTGAAGAGACCATGAAATTGTATTACTGTGGGCAACACCTTTGACATTTCAGTACGCGGTGCCATTCACTTTCCCACGGTGGCCGCGGGGTCGCCACCAATCGTGCCCTGCATGGAAATCGAATACACTTTCCCCGAGTGAAAGGGTAAATCCTCCCTAATCTTAATTTCCATACAGACCCACACTTCCGGTGTTTTTCCTTGGGCCTCCTTTGATCGACACAGCTCTCACCTCCCAAAACACCTCTATGCAAATGACAAGTTGTAGCCGGAAGAAATGTTTAATTGCCCACCAACTGCCTCAATCAATTTATGTCCGCATTGATCGATTAGCGGCAAGAGTTACCATCTAAATTTGTCCATAACTGAGCCTAATCCTCTGGTAAACATACGCCAACTATGTTCAGTGTTTAAGGCAGCACGACCACAACGAATTTAATTTATTGCCCCTTCGTTGTTCGAACCTAATCGGCCAATTAATCGTCTTTTGTAATTAAGATTGATGTCCGTACTCCAGCGTCGACTTCTTCATTTCTGTTCAACATTTCCCATTGTGTCCCCGCTCTGCTTCCAATCCAAACAGAAGAGACAGCGATTTGTTAGGCTTACACAGCTCGATCGAGGGAACTCTCACTTTCGGTCACATTTCAAGCACCTGTCAACCACTCCACGCCGATGTTGGGCATCATGTTCGCAGCTCGGCGATGAATGGCGTTGACAATGACGGTGATGGCGATGATGATATAACCGACACCTTAATTTCTCTCCAACGACTTTGACAACAGTCCTGCCACTTGCCATTTGCCACCTGCCACTTGTCACTTGTCATTTGCCGTGTTCGTTCGGCTTAAGACTTTTTGGCTAATTTGACACTTTCGCCCCAACATGAGCGCATTCACTCTCTCAAGTGCATCAACAAGGCAACAAAAATTGCGCCGGCCATCGCACTGACAATGACCGATGAAAGTTCCACTCGTTTGTTGGAGCGTTTGTTGTCGCTCGCCATTGTCCGGCTAGCCGCACATCGATATCGCGCAACGCGATGTGGCCAATTTGTGTGTAGAAAATTGACTTTTAAGAGGGTGTACCAATTTGTTACACAAACTCATTAGCCCCACAGAGAGCTGCGCGGCCGGCCGGTGATGAGCGTTGAGGTTTCTCTGCGCAAATGTTGTGTTCATTATGGCCAATTGTGGGTATGGAATGGACCAGAGTGCGGATATGATGTTTTCTTCCGTTGGAACAATCAGAGCCGTGTTTTCCAGTCCCGACCGAAAGTGCTCCACACTTCACTTACTTTCATTTCGCATTCAATTCTCCGCCAAAAAAGAAAAACATTAAAATGAAATCTGAATCTCTTATTCTCCCGTATCGCCTCCCGTCTCGCATTTTGCCCCTCACTAGCCATTTCCCTCGGCAGATTTATTTCTTTAATTAAGCGAAATAAAAAGTGGTTCTGGCGTTGCAAACCGGAAATGTAACTTGACCGTAATTAGTGACAGTTTGGTGGTGGACCGCGGACTCCATGCTGCTCCTGTCACAGGGGGTATGTTCGGTTGGTGTGGTGTACTCCACTGCTGCACCCGAAATGAAAGTGAAAGGTAAAAGCGCTCAGGCTTTGTGTTTTGCACTCAGAGACGAGGCTGGGGAGGTCCATAGAACACTGAAAAGTCAAATACCAGTAATGACATGTAGAAACGTTCACGAGAAGTACAAATTCCCCGTCATAAATACGTTCTTTTATTTGTTCTGTCTGTGCGTTGGTCTCCTCCAACGTCTGTGTAACCGGGCGAGTAATTAAATCGCGTGAGGCGAGAGCAGCGGAATACAATGAACGCTGCCACGGGCACACCGCCACCATCGCTACCGCCAAACATGTCATTATGGTAATGGCCGTGTTGTTTTTATAGTCTTTGGCGGGCGTACGCGCGTCTAAACGGCATCTTGTCGCTGTCTGCCTAGGTGTCGGCCATCAAATGGATGCTCCATCGAACGACTAACTAATTCGATGGGAACGCTATTAACTTTCGATTGATGCGCGAATTATCCGTGCGGAGTTTATGGCCGCGTGTGGGTGAGTCATTAGTCAATTGTTTGGGTGTTTTAGTGCTTTTTTGCCACTCGTCCGGCATTCTTTGCGTGTAAAATTTTTCAAGTGAAATTACCGTAAAGAAACAGTTGGGGAAACTTCGCTTAAGATGAAACAATGCGCGCCTGGACCGGGTCCTGAGGGGTTTTTCGTTTGCGTATACTTAGGCTTTGGGAATGCGACTTTCTACGGCGACTTAGAGTGATTTGACTATCTTGCCGCGATAATCGATGGCTTTGGACCACACCCACCGGCCGTCGGTCTGTGCAGCATGTGAAATTCCCTATGCACGGGCAAAGTGTCTTCTCTGGCGGATGACTCTGCTTTCGAAATCAATTATCACTGATCCATCGGCGTTGTTTGAAGGGTGTTAGGTTTTCTGAGGTTTTTCAAGTGAAACTTATGACGATGTCAATTCTAAGGGTAAGCGATGGTTGGGCGAGAGATAATGTTTGAAATCAATGGCAAAATTAGTAAACGCGGTCGCAGAAGCGTGTGAAACGGTGATGAATTGACTCTCGCTTTCTCTTGATGAATGACTGAAAGATACACATTCTTTTTTAGTTCCTTAACCTTCGATGGAAATAAACTTCGGAACGGCGGTTTAGATAAAGTCTGTTTACTAAAGAAAAAATTCCGCTGCTTGAATAAGAATGGAGAAGTGTCTTGTTTTCAGCAATCCTGCCTTGACAGGGTCCGTAGATAAATTATTTAGTTACTGTGAGCCTCCTTAACAAGGGCATCAATTTTTTTTTAAATATAGGAGTGTCACACTTTTTTTTTTTCTGAAATGAGTTTTGAGTCTACCACAGTGAAATGTGTTGATTATAACGATTTATTGTTACCGCCATATGATGGCGCTGATGATGTTCTCTTTAAAACTAAAGGACACTGCAGTCATCTTCAAATAACGTGTAGTTTCCAAATGAATTACCAGAGACGGCTTCTAAACAAACCACGTTAGGTGCGCTAGCATCAGCGACATTTTGACATTTGCACATAGTAACATAATAATAATAATTGTTGGCGCGACAATCCAAAGGGGGACCAGGGTCTAGCTTGCTCATCAACTACTCGTGTTGTGCGCGCTACTGTTGTATCACGAGTAGAAGGGGCCTACAGTTTTTTGCCGACTCCGAACGGCGAAGTTTGAGAAGCTTTCTTAGACAGTTATTACTCTTTGAGTGTTGTCAGTAGCTCGAAAGAGGTGGTGTCGTGAAAAATTCGAAAAATTGGTGTTGAGCTGGGAGTCGAACCTAGACCCTTCGGCGTGTGAGCGTCGCACTCTACCCACTACGCCACGGCGGCCACTGCACATAGTAACAAATCACCCAATAAGTCCCAGGACTTATAGGAGGCGCCACTATCAAAAATTATTTATTTAATATTTTTATTTTTTGGTTTGGTTAGTGGCGCCCTCTACATGTCCTAGGACTTGTTGAGCGATGTGTTACATTTCTTCTTATGAGAGGTGACAGATGGGTCAATGTCGTAGCACTTTTCCGAAATCCCATGCGAGTTCCAAAGATCAGATGGATCAATGAGCAGTTTATGGAAACAAAATTCGATTTTTACAGGTGTGTGAGCTTGGAGCATCTCAACTGTATCAGTTTTCATGGAATTCCAAATTAATCGATCGCGTTAAACATGAGGAATGCTATCGTGTACGAAAAGGGGATTGATATAAATCCGCTGGTCTCTTCGGACTCAGCTTCTTTGCCGACTTGACTGACGCGACGTTGTAGGGGGCATCGATCGGGCATATTTGCACGCGCTTTCTTAACAAATAAAGATATGTGTTTCATGATCCACGGCTTAATTGACAAAAATAACTGCTTTTTACGGTTGGCATGTCGGTTGTTTTATTGGACCGTATTGTTTCGTTGACGATAGCGAGTGCCTTGAACCGACTATCTTTGTCCTTAATTGAAAGATATGGGGTTTAACGATATGTAGTTCTAACAGGTGGTGACATGGCTCAAAAAGCCACAAATTTGTGGAAGGGTTAATATGGTGAGGGAGTTTTTTCAAAAAGTTAACTATCCGGTTTGAAAAAAAAAGGCGTGCGTTAGATTTCCCGCTACTTTCAACGACGTTGGAAGAGCTCAAACGCAACATTGAATGAGATATAGAGACAGAGTTTCTTTCTGAAACTATTTCCAAGTCATAGACATAATTTAAAGTCCAAGGAATCGACCGCTATCGAATTTCCTTCGGTGGCACCATGGATTAAGTGGAGTTTTATTTATTAAAAATTAGATTTTTCTTCAATTCAATATTGAAAGTTTTTTATGTATAGGATTGTCAAATATCTCCCGCCTTTTTGCCTTTTGAATTTTCCGGCTATGCACAAAGCGCTACAGAGCTCGTATCTGGCAATACTCTATAACATTTGAAAGGTCTTGACAAAGCGACAAAATGCTATGCTCGATTAGTTTGGATATTGCGTTCAACGGTTATAGACGTGTAAGCGTGTAGTTCTATGAGATTAATGGTGTTGTGGGGATGGTACTCTACCTGCGGGGGACTGGTTTCGACGATTCATGTGATTTATTTTTCGTCAACAGTCACCATCCGCTTCAAACACAAATCGAGTTCGTTCTGTTTCAGCAGCATATCGCAGGCGTTGATTCAGTAATGAAGGTTTTTTTGTGTCAAATCATGCGGCACCCAAAAATCAAGTTTTTTTACGTATCCAGCATTCTAACTCCCATCCAGCACACTAACTTCCATCTCCTGGGCGATGTAACGAAATGTCACTTGCCGGTCAAACTCGATGAATTCCATGATTCGATCGGTATTCCTCGGCACAGGTCTTCCACCGGCTGGCTTATCCATGGTGTCGTTTTCACCGGCTCTGAATCGTCGAAACCATTCCTCCGCGGTTCAAAGTAATAGAGTACAATCCCCCAAAGCTCCATTAATCTTACGGAATGTTCCTCTAGCGGATTTGCCTTTAATGAAGAAAAACTTTAAAATTGCGCGAATTTCGGCGTTAGTGAACTCCATGTTTACACGTCTATAGCTGTTGAACGCGAAACAAATAATGCATAGCGCCGTTTTGTAATTTATGTCAAGACCTTTCAAATAATGTATAGTATTGCCAGATACGAGCTCTGTAGCGCTTTGTACATTGCCGGAAAATTCAAAAGACAAATAGGCTGAGATATTTGACAACGTTATATGTGGTGACCTCCCTTTTGGAACTAAGCCTTGAGTTGAAAGATAAACGCAAAACAGAAATATTTTCCTGTTCATGGAAGGGAAAATGTGCTGCCGATTCAAGGAGCTGTAGGTTTATAGAGTTAATAGGGTCGAACTACTTCATCGATTGACACCTTTCAAAACAATGGTTTATTGGTCTATATCGTTCTATAATAAACCATATCTAGGCAGACTAAAATCAGCTTCAACAAAGGATAAGTTTTGAAAAATCCATGATCTCGTATTAGCACAGCCCAGACTGATGTTGCGCAAGACAATAAAGAGGGTTATCCTGGTTTGACATGGTTTTTCATTCCGGACAAGTTCAACGATCAGAGTGACGCTGTTTTTAGTGCAAACTGCAGGAGGTTTTGTGTTCTTTCATGATCGTCTGGTACACATCAGTGACCAGGGCGTAGCCAACTCATTTGGCTCCATTCAACGAAAATGTTTCCAAGAAAACAAAGACTATCGCAAAGGAAGGGGGATGACCATAATTTTCTCAACGGTTCTCAAGGATTCACTTAAGCCGACTTCCTAGCAAAGCAGTCGTAACGCACCACAATGTTTCAGTTATGCACTTCACATTAAGTGAAGACAATTGTACCGGCACACGCTTCAATCATATTTTTTTAATCTCACATCATGCAAACAAAATTTTTGGGAATGCGCTAATTATAGAAGCAAGCGCGTGATTTACTTCCAAATTCGTTCATAGCTCTCTCTTTTCTTAGCTATCCCAAGACACATAATACGACATGGCATTTTTTAATTTGAGTTTCTACCTCGAGATAATCCCACGACGCCAGATTTATGGCGTTTTTCTGTTGTCGTTCGTCGAGGTTTCGTTGACCCAACACAAGGTTGGCATTCCAGTCCTTTCGGGGGGCATTAGTTTGAACATTTTGCAAAATGCTGCGAAACCCGTTCTTTGATGGTTTCACATATTCCTCACTTGGAACGTCTTTTCGTCACTCATAGACAACAAATACCCGCCAGAATTTAAGGCAACTATTGGCAGTTGTATTAAAGTACAGTGAGACTCCATGCCTACATCCCTAACAATGCAGTCATTTCTCCTTAGTTTGTCATTTGCTTCTGCATAAAGAATCACTTATAAAAGTGTCCATAAACCCGCCTTGCACGAGAGAGGGACATATTATTTTACTTAAAGCGTTATGTAAGCGCCATCTGGTCTGCACCGCCCCGCCTATCTAGTGAATTTATCTTCAAGTGTAAAGAACCGATTAGTGATGGTGCACTCAGGCCAGCAAAAGAAAGTTAATTGGACTACCGCAATTACGCACGCTGGTCAGTCGCCTTTACCGCTGAGATGTTTACTTTTCAAAAGAATTCGAATTGCCTCTCAAGCCACTCAAAGGATGCCTTAAAGCCGACAACACAATGCCTTCAAGCGACGAAATGCATTGACCAACGCCGGATCGCTCATCGTCCAACGCGCGGAACAATAAAACGCGAATACTTATGCCAGTGGACTCTTCACGGGACGTCAAGTAAGACAAATGGCCGGCATTAGAGGAATTAATTGCGGGTATCAATTAGGAGGGGTTTTCTCCGATCTATCTGCTTCCGATCGGCTGCCGAATGGCGGTGCCCGGCCCACCGCAGTGGTTACATAAACCCAATGAATGGCGAAAGAAAGTTCCCGAAACAAAGGCGCACTGATAAACGGATCTGTAGCATTCGATGTGCCACCGAAAGCAGTGTGCAGATAATTGCCGCCACGTTCCGTTCGCGAGTGCATCAGCTTTCATCACTCAGACTTTGTCCAAACGCCACAGGGGCCATCCGATGGATCGATGACAGGCCGTGATCAATGTCAAAATGCAATCTGGGTCTCGGATCGGTGAATTTTGCAAGTGGAGCTGTTATCCGATCACACGGCACACGATCGGAGCGCCGCTACGTGAACAGAGGCACTCGCGTTCGATCTTATCAGCTAGCAGCGCACAGCTTGAAACGACGACGGAGAAAAACATCTTCATTCTCTGAATTCCAGAGACCTGCGCATGGCGACACGAAGTAGATCGGTGTCAAGAGCACAGTCCCGCGGCTGCTGGCAGTCAGATGCGGACAGCCACACCATCCCGAGAGCTGAGGGCAAACAAACCACTAGAAGTCTAGTCGAGTGATGGAAGCATACAAAGATGACCCATATTGGCGGAAAGCTGGTGCATGATGGAGTGGCTTTTGGGGAAAACAAGTGGGCCGCAGTGGTGCTGGTGGTGCAGTGCTTCTGGAATTTAGTTGAGAATTATTTCACGAAAACATATCGGCCCACAAAAATGCAATCGGACCGAGAAGGCGGTGTGGGGTCTCCATCAAGATTACGAGGAAAGAGGCGGCTAGAAGAGTCGTCCGTCAAGAGTCCCCAGAAGTGCCTGAATGACGATTACTCTTCGATGATTTATCGAAGGAAGCTTGAGGTGACCCAGATGCGGGCCGGAAGTAGATTTAATCTAGAGAAAAGTAAAAATTTCCAAAGAATTTGACTTAAAATGAGATCTCTAGACGACAGCTGTTTGGAGAATTCATCATGAACTGACACAGGGTTGACTGCATTAGGATCGAGTGTGGAGTGTAGTGATGAGCTGAAAGGAAAGAAAGCTGCCGCTGGTCACATCAGACGTTATTGTGTTCAATTAGAAAGTTTGGACGAACATGAATGCCTCGTGTTGCAGTACAAGACACGTGCCGGTTAGCGATGAAATTCGCAAATAAGTGACAATATCGGCATTGAGTCTGTGAACATAAAGATGGAAGGTGTTCGTTTTGTAAGATTGAAGCAAACTGAAAAGTGCAGGTGTTGTGCAACTTTTTTTCAATTTTCTGAAGGGTTGAGTGTCTCTTATTTTGTTTCCGGATTTTAATTTTTTATAAAGAAAAAGGTTTAATCGAATATATACTTGAGTGTGGAGAACCGACGAATAAAACAAGAGGCTGGGTCTCTGCCGGTCATGATCTTTTCATTCAACTCGAATTCCTGTACTGCTGTAATAACAATTAAAGGCCAACACAAGTTACACGGAGTTTAATTTGGAGAATGCGATGAATGCTGCAGCAGTGTAGAGCCTTTTTAGCAGATTTTTGTCGTGGCATCGGAGGATTGCCATAATGATGGCAAAGTATGGTAATTTTTACAGCAATCCTACGTCGAATTGAAATGTTGAAATGTGCCAACACTTCATTCTGCTTTTCTCTTCGTATTCTGCAGCACCTTGTGAGCCGCTATAGAGACGTTTCCACAATTTTTGGAACACTTCCGACGGAGTCTACTGGACCTCGGTCTCTAGTTTCAGCGTTTCGCTGCCGACAAAGAACTTACGATATAAATGAATCACTGCACCGAAGCCGTTGATCATCGGCCTGAATAAATCTGCCACCTTCCACCGGCGCTACTTTCTTATACCTAATATTTTACATAGGGTTTGTGATAAACTGTTTTTAAGACGCTAATTCCTCTAGTTACCTCGCGACTCTTCATTCAGTCAATACGAGATCGCGAATTTAGATTGAATTACTATTTGTCGAAAAGGTTTTCAAAACAGAAGCATTTATAAAAAACCTTGACCTCGACGCGAGATACGTACAACGTAGACCACAAAATTTTTAAACTGCAAGATAGCGCTTTTGAATTGAAAGAATGCCGCAAAGCAGAAAATAGCATCAAATGGCAAACCAAACCGAAAACTGCTCCGCTAACAAATTTTGTACTATAAAACTGATTGAATGACAATAAATCAAGCGATTGTTTGTTGAATACCCACTTCTATAGCCATGCTTAGGGCAGCAGAACTTATTTTGAGGAAAGTAAATAAAATAAATTGAAAGTGTGTGTAGCCTATCTAAATTTTCAGTAAATAATTAAAGTCGAGTGTCTGGTAAGGAAAATGTTAAACTGCCGCCACCCAAGAATGATAGAAGAAGAGATTGCACAATAGAGTGTTCAATTTTCTTTCGTTCTGCGCAGCTTACGTCACGCGAGACTTTTGATTTGACAGCTCTTTGTTATTTTTTAATATCTTCATACAAATTGAAGCAGGAAAAGTTCGTAGATGATTTTTTTTCTAATATTATTCACGTTTTAAGAATATTTTAACATAAAATAAGTTTTAAGTTTATATCCAATTGAGTTAATTTAACTATCCAATTACTTTCCGAGCTATTAAGTCAAGCATTGTGCATGAAGAGAGTTTCGTAAAGCAATAATCACAATTGTGTAAAGTTTTAGAATTGCCATTAATAAATCAATTTAACTAAATTGTATTATTTCATGTTTTATTTCCAAAAGAGTAATATAACAACCAGGTTATTGAAATAAAACACGATATTTTTTTTTTATATTTTCTTTTTTCCTGAATTGAAACTCTGTAATTTCTTTGTTTAGTTTCCTTTTCCTATTAATTTTTTTTTATTTTCTCCCCACAGTTCACATTTTCGGTTAATTCCAAATGTGTCTTAAGATATTCGAGGAAAATCAAGAGGTCATCCCGTGAGATGTTTAACCCACGTAAAAGCCATGTCCTTATTTTGAAGAACACGTATGTCGAGAGTTTCATCCTCCAATTTATGGCAGATGTACCCAGCCAAGGTTTCAAGTCCATCGTGAGCTAAAGATTCCAATTCATTGTCCACCTGGCTTTAGACATCAGTGCTCGGAGAATTTAAAGTTATACTCTTAAGTATCGTACCTTAAAGTAAAAAGAATATAAACATATTTATATAATTCAGATATGTATGTAGAAAAAGCATTACTTGTAAGAGTACATTCGGAATCTAAGTCAGGCGTCTCATCCGAAGCAAATGTTTGGTCACCTAAATGACCTAAGCTGGTGGCTCTTGTTATTGCCTGAGCTATAGTGTGAGAAAAAAGTTTTGTAGCCATTTTAACTTTCTGTCTTTCAGTTCCAATAACATTTAAATGGCCTGCCGATATCTTATGGGTGACTGACATTCAGACGCTGTGCAGGTTAGAAGCGTAAGGATTATGTTTTTTTTTTACTTCCTTTCCATTTATTTTAAACCCTTGGTCAATAAAATGATTCCGAAGGAGTTTAATCAAATGTCAATGCCACTGGTTTATTCACTAGTAGCTCTGCAATCACTTCATGTATTGACTTTGATTGCATTCTGATGTCGCGGGATGAAGGAGCGACTATTGCTCTCGGTTGGATTGTTCGACTTTATATGTAAGTAAATAAACAATTCATCTTACCTATTTCAATTGTAAGTTTCTTTCAAGACTATCCGCAGTGAAATGTGCAGTTATCCTTTCTCCTGCATAAGTGCATCCACTGCTTCCGTAGGATGTTGTGTTTTGGAACCGAAAAAAACCATACATTCGGTTTTCCCTTGTTGTTGTTTGCATTGCAGCAAAACACAGCACACCTCATTTTCAAAAATTTCTCTTTATTTAATTGTTAATAAATTACAAAATATTTTTCTTTTAATTTTTTTCAAATAAACGCGCGGAAATCGCATTCAAACCTGACATCCGCATATAAAAAGTAAACATCCGTTGACTCAGCCTACGTCATCAAAAATTGACAGAAGGTGACAGACATGCGCAATGCGTAATCTGTATTTCTATCATTCTTGGCCGCCACCAAAAGAAAAAAAAAAAAGGGTTCTTTGAATGATCTGAGTAATTACCCTTCCACAGACACGAACCGAATCATATTATTCCCTTCTCATATTTGACAGAAAAACGTGGTAAAAAAAACAGACTGCATATCTGATTTAGACGAAATTTTGACTGACAACAGGGAGATATAGAAAATTTGTTCTGTTGCAATAAGGGGGTAAGGTTTTGGTCTCCTTAGACCGCGATGTTAAATATGGAAAATGTTCCGAATTTTCACTAAACAACTTTACTGACTTTTGATTGAAAAACAGGATTTTAACCAGAGGCTCAAACACTTTTTTGTTCCACAATAGTTGCATAGTTGAAGATTACTGTTTGGAGTTGTCTTCTAAGAAATCAGGAAACCAACCGCCGAAGACGGATCACTCTTTACCACGACAATGCGAGCTTCAGGACATCTGAACTCAGAACGGTCTTACATACGAGCGCTATTTGTGTTGTTTACAGTAAATTAAAGGATTCATCTTGCCAAAAATATGGAATTAAATCGTGAACATTTTCATGGGATTATTTTTTACAACTTGGATTAACTTAGATTAACTCAACAACAGTGCATCATTCTAATTTTGGCGATGAAGCTCCATCAAGGACCAATGTTTATCGATGGTATGGTGCAATCAACTGAGGTCGTAGTTCACTCCACGACGAATTTCGTGAAGGTCGCGAAAAATCAGTTGTTGTTCCGGAGACTATTGATGTTGTGCGCCAACTGATATTTCAAGATCGTCGTGTGACCTATCGTGAGATTAAGACAACCTTAGGCACTAGTAAGACCAGCATACATTCAATACTGCATGAACATTTGACCGTCAAAAAAATTTGTTCGCTTTGGATTGACAGTTTGTCAATCGCTCAAAAAAAAAAGGCTCGTGTCGATTGGTCGAAAGAAATGCTCCAAAACTACGATCGCGGTGCTTCGAAAAACTTCTATGACATCGTGACAGGTGATGAATCGTGGACTTACGCGTATGAGCCCGATAGTAAACAGCAGTTGACTGTATGGTTGTTTTAAATTGAGCCAAGTCCAACAAAAGTTGCTCGCGCACAAAGCACTTCCAAGCAAGTGATCGCCTGTGTTTTCGGAAAAACTGGACATGTCGCAACCGTACCACTAGGACAACGCAGAACAGTCAATTCTGAGTGGTATACAACCATTTGTTTGCCAGTTATCTTCCAAAAAACCAGGAAAACTAACCGCCGAAGACGGATCACTCTTCACGATGACAATGCGAGCTCTCACACATCGGCTCAAACAACTGCATTTTTGAGCACTCAAAAAATCGATTTGATGAGTCATCCACCTTAAGACATAGCGCTGATCAAGTGGTGACTGGCAGCTCAAATTAAATTTACGAAAAGGGTACTTCGTTGGTATAGCATGCTAAAAACTTCCAGAGTCAGCAGTTTGGCAGCAGCGCTATGCAGTTTTTTTAGGCAGGTTTTTATCAAAAATATGCATCAGTGTCAGTTTTATTGCCCTTTCGAAAAAGATAATTGAATGTTACTTTATGTTTTCTTATAACATGCCGACAATTTTCACATGCGATAGCATTGCTACATGCTACACACGTTGTCAGAGACATTAGTCCTTGCTGTCAATTTCTTGACTTTTTCACTCGAAGTGAAAATCTTAGTTAAGACTGTTTCAAACAAAATCCGATTAAATGAAAATGTTCAAACACCAGCGGGTGTGCCCATTGGAGAGTTATTGTTAGCTGATAACCTTAAGCCTAAACATGCATCTGTCGTGTTCATAAATATGTAAATATTTTCACACATAACTTTTTATGAGCTTTTGAATTCGTCTTGAGCTACCTGTTTTTGGTGATGCGATCTGGGACGATTTGTGTGTAAAAGAGTTGGCTTGTTTAGATTGGAGTTATCTCTATGAGCACTCATTGGACAGATTGAATCTTGCAGATGCATATTTTAAGAGGAAATAGCTGAAATTAAATGCATTGATGAACGCATTTCATTCGTGGCGTTGAAATGATGAAAGTTTGGATGCACAACAAAGCGAGAAAAAGTGAGATTGAAAGCGGGAAACGATCTTCACCTTAAAGAATTGATGAGATAAATTTCAATTTTAAAGGCGTGGTAGCATACAGTTGTCGAGAAGTATCGAACGGATTCTCTAGTCATGTGCTAAAGAATAGTCTGTCGACGAAACATTTGTTGGCGACCGAAATATGTCAACAAGCAGCATAAAGTATATTCCATTGTCACAAAAGGGAAAATTGATTTACAGCAGTTAATATGAGGGTCAGCATAAAGAACTTTTTCTTTTTCTCTGTTTATGGAGTTACAAATCCCTGAACGTTAATAAACTTTCAAGTTGTTGAAATTGTTCTAACTTTTCAGATTGCTTATATAAGTGCATGTCTTTCAAAAGTCTAACATACTTGTGGACTTTTGAACTGCTGAACTTTGTGTATGTTGGTCTGTTGGTCTGTTGGTCTGTTGGTCTATTGGTCTATTGGTCTGTTGGTCTATTTGTCTTTTGGTCTATTGGTCTATTGGTCTGTTGATCTGTTGATCTGTTGGTCTATTGATCTGTTGATCTGTTGATCTGTTGATCTGTTGATCTGTTGATCTGTTGATCTGTTGATCTGTTGATCTGTTGATCTGTTGATCTGTTGATGTGTTAAACTGTTGATCTGTTGATCTTTTGATCTGTTGATCTGTTGATCTGTTGATCTGTTGATCTTTTGATCTGTTGATCTGTTGATCTGTTGATCTGTTGATCTGTTGATCTGTTGATATGTTGATCTTTTGATCTGTTGATCTGTTGATCTGTTGATATATTGATCTGTTGATCTGTTGATCTGTTGATCTTTTGATCTGTTGATCTTTTGATCTGTTGATCTGTTTGTTCTGTTTCTTCTATTTGCCCTGTTTGTCTGTTGCTGGGACTGCAGATTTTCTGGCCTTTGAAACACATGATCTCGATGCAATATCTTGCGGAAACAGTTATCGGCTACAAGTCCTAGTTATGATTCAATATTTTTGAAAATTTGAATCATATTTAAAATGGAAATAGACGTTTTTCTTTCAGGAAATTTTTTAACAAAATAACTAACTCACTAAAGCTTTCCTGTTTCAGTGAGTCAGTTTTGGGGAAGATACCATGACGTTTGTAGAATTTACTGCAGCATATGTATTAATAAAAGGTGGTGTTTGCTAGCCCATAAAAATGACAGAGGACTCATGGAAACATTAAAAAAGACCATACCAAAAGACCATATTAAAAAAGTATACCAAAGATGTCACTATCTGGAAACAGTTCTCAGTCCAGACGTAGTTACACTTCCATATGTAGGAACTACTTTAGGAGAACTATTTTAAATTTTGTATTTTATTGGTGGTTCGAAGATATATAAGCCAAAACTTTATTTGCATTTCAAGCAGAAAGCAAGTGACGCCCAGTCCTCTTATGTTTTATTTGAATGAGTACAGTCAGAAAGACAGTCAAGAAGAAACTAGGCTAGGCTAGAAAACAGGCTGCGGATCGTAAAGTAGACAAGGCCAGGATTACATACGTTCTTGGAGTGTACCAACGCTATTGGTAAAGGCGCTCATTATTGCCAACACAAAAGAACCTCCTTCCTTCCGAAACATTATTAGGTAGGTTCAGTTCCCTATCAGAACGAATTTTCAAATCAATTTTTTTTTCATGGCACCATCTCTTTCGAGCTCTTAACATCATTTAAGGAGTAACAATTGTCTTTGAAAAAATTGTGACAACAAATCCGAATGTCATTTAAAGTCAGCAGAAAACCATGGGATTTGGGCACAGCTTTATCAGCGCGCGGTCCTACGGTTTGTTACGCTTTCTAATATATATACAGTACTCTGCAGCGGATATTTGCGTATGGAATGCAATTGAGACATGGAACTACATACATATACCAGACGAAGCTGAATGCAAAGAGATTTTGTCCGATGAAGAGGAACTGTTGAAAGAACACACCGATCAACCTCGATCAACGATAATATTGGCTCAAGCTTTTCAAAGGTTCGATAAATGAACAAGGTAGTATTCCGATATACATACTAGTTTTGACAAAAAGTTGTTCAAAACGCTGCAAGTTATAAAAAACAGACTATTATGTAACTAAGCAAGAGATTGGAAACTGAATCTCAATAAATACCAATGAAAGTACTTTCTAATTGTTTTCAATGGAATCAAAATACTAGTGGATAAGGCTAACCATTTTGTTGTCGTGAACGGTCTCTGTAATAATTAGTTAACGCAATCCGGACAGCGCTGTATTTGTGTTTTGAGTATGCATAGTTGCCAGAAATAACTTGAGTGCACTATCCATGTTAAAAAAATAATTTCCAACTGACAAGTTTGACCTAAAAATGGCTGTCGTTTAGCTGTTATAGGAAAAAAGCGAACATCGGTGCTAAACAAAGTCGGAAGAAGATGAAATCAGTCTGCGTACACTCATGAGGTTCTGTGATCTAACGAATTTTTCTGATGTCGAGTTAAAGCACCTGAAAGGAGAACGATTTGTTACCCAGTTAAATCGCATCATGTTTAGAAACAAAAAGAACTGAGACACAAAAGCTGCTACAAGACTAGATCTTCTTTGAAACTTTGTTATGAATTGTAATTGAAACTCTTTAAAATTGACCACATACTAGATGTTTAATAACTTAATCGCATATTCTTCTCATCGTCAGTAGTTCCGAACTCTGTTCATTAACCAAATCAAAGTCACAAGTGAAATATTCTCCAAAATTGAATCTCGTTACCGATTCAAGTATGCCTCGTTTGCTGACATCTACTTATTCTGCTCCATTCATTTTGTTTGCTCGAAATGCTTTTATGGAGGGATTTTCTTCTCGATTTGGGACACTTTCACAAGACATGTTTATCTCACTGTTAGGGTCTCAATGCAAACAGCCCAAATGTACAAATAGAGTTTAGACGCTGAGCATAATTTGTGCGTGTTGCTTTTCTCGCTATTTGTCGCTCCACATCCACGGTTTTAGATAACTTCCAACATTCAATTGGAGCAAGTCAAATTCAAAACAAGTAAAGATTATTCGAAGAGCGCCTCTCAAGGTTACAGAACTGAGAAAAGTCGTTTGTTGATATTTCACATCATTGATGCATGACGTTTTTATTGTGCATTGTCTTTTCACTTGCAGTAACTAAGCCGGGATGGGTTGCGCTTGTCGCAAATCATGGCTTGGGTTTTGATCTTGTAAGGCAACGGAACAGCTTAAAAACCTACGAGTCGAACACGAGACAGGGAAGCTGAAAGGGATGTACAACTTTTCAATGACTTTCGAATTTTCGACAGAAGTTTGGTATATTTTAAACTTTTATTAAATCAAATTAAAATTATTAAATTTTTTTATTAAATCAACATTTGCTTCTTAAAAATAATATGCATGAACTAGCTACAGAACTTCAACCCGTGCGGAAAATATTTTTTCACGACGTCCTCATATAAACGTTGTCCCTTGAAACTCAATATTTTCTCGTTCGAAGTTTGCTAACAAAAAATGCGGAGATAAAGGCGCAATAATTTGTCACATAATTCGAGTATACTGAGCGTTCCGACGATGGTGAAGAACAGACAATTTCTATTGGCTAAAGATCACTATATCTTAGTTCCTAGTTTGAGCCAGTGGAGGGTGCCTTAGTAAAGTTTCTCCTTAATTCTTCATTATTAGAGAGTAAATACATTTCAGGAAATTTAAGAATGTCCAGTGGATGCATTCTATGATTTCCGAAGAACTATGATTTCCTGAAGAACGTGTCGTAAGGGACCAAGTTTTTCAGTACCAGAGCATTGAAATAACACCACACCATCTCACCACCACACTTCAGTCACGTCGACATTTCCATGCATCAAATCTCTACATCATGAGTTGCTGAGAGGCAAAATGAGGATTTTACTAGAAGACTTCATAATTTGTAAATAATTGTGGATTAAAATTAGCCATGTGTGTCTGATGTGATATCCCATTTACAGTAAAAACGGCGGAATTGGAACTTTAAAATGAACATACCCGTATGAAGTGAGCGTCCAGATACAAATGTTTCGATAGGGAACATTTGTTGTGAACGAGCCCTTATTTTATTTTTTTGGCTTGCTATTACATCTGTGAAAAATATTTAGTACACATCAAGTCATTGAACAGACATCATATTTTTTCATCGTGTTAAAAATGTCGAATTTTGTACCAGAAAGTGATGATTTGTGGAAAGCATTATTTTCTTGTTTTCATTTCAAGAAAAGTGCTGCAGAGTCGCATCGACTGCCTGTCGAGGCATATGGTGCTCTATCAGAAGCAACATGCAAAAGGTGATTTCAACGGTTCAGAAATAATGATGTTGATGTGAGAAATGAAGAACGTGGAAGACCACCAAAAAAGTTTGAAGACGCCGAATTGCAAATGATATTGGATGGAGATGACACTTTGAGTCAAAAGCAAATGGCAGCACTGTTAAATGTTGCACAGTAAACAATTCCTGACCGTTTAAAGCTATGGGAAAGATCCAAAAATGTGGAAAATGGGTGCCGCATGAATTGAATGAGAGACAGATGGAAAACCGAAAAAACACTTGTGAAATTTAGCTTCAAAGACACGAAAGAAAATCGGTTTAGCAGCGGATTGTTACTGGCGATGAAAAATGGATTTATTTTAAGAATCCTAAACGGAAAAAGTCATGGGCTAATCTGGGACAACCATCAACATCGACTGCAAAACCAGATCGATTCGGCAAGAAGTCAATGCTGCGTGTTCGGTGGGACAAGAAAAATGTGCTGTACCACGAGCTCCTTAAACCTGGTGAAACCGTTAATACTGATCGCTTCCGACAACAAATGATCAATTTTAACCATGAATTGATCGAGAGACGACCAGTATGGGCCAGGAGACACACAAGGTAATTTTGGTCCATGACAATGCACCTGCACACAAAGCAAAACCGGTTCAGGATACAATCAAAACACTTGGCTGGGAGCAGCTACCCCACCCGCCGTATTCACCAGACTTGGCTCCTTCCGACTAACATTTGTTTTCATCGATGGGACACGCATTGGCTGAGCAGCACTTTGATTCCTACGAGGCGGTCGAAAATTGGGTGTCTGATTGGTTTGCTTTAAAAGACGAACAATTTTATTGGTGTGGTATTCACAAATTGCCAGAAAGGTCTTCAAATAGTGTAGAAAACAATGGCAATACAATACTTTGAATAAAATGTTTTTACTTTTCCATTAATAATTAGTGTTTTATTTTCAATAAAAACATTTTCATACGCAATTTATACTGGTATACCTGGTAGATTCAACCGAATCAGCATTTTGTCATCATTGGAAGCAATGAATGTCTGCAATTCGTTTTCCCACTAACCATGAACTGAGCAAAGTGGAAGTTCTGAATTGCAATATTAATGTCCTGCAGCAGTTGCAGTTCATGCCCTGAGAAGGACATATTCCGACGCGATCGCCTAGGAGTACGTTCCGACTAGAGCTCCCATCTCGATTGTGCCGCAGAAGAATATCGATTCCGAATGCGATTGCGATTAAATTTCTTTCGAACTCGAGAAATATGAATAGGGCAAACGTTAAAGAATCTACCTAGATTCGATTGGAATAAGAAAAGGAAACTTAAAATGCGAGTGCGTACGATGTGAGGGTAGAGCGTCGAGCTCCAAAATTGATGCGCCCGTGCTGAAAAGAAAGAAATAAAAAGCTCTGAAGGAAGAAACTCTGAAAAAGAAAGAGAAGAGGCCTACCTATCCTCAAGGGCACCTGTTTGGGCCCCCGAGCGGTCCCCTACCTATCCTCAAGGGCGCCTGTTTGGGCCCTCGAGCGGTCCCCTACCTAGCCCCTGAGACAACTGTTTGCTGTCCTAGGGTGGTTAATGGAGAAAGTCAAGTAATTTTCGTTAAGACGCGCGTTTTGGTATGCATGCTCAATAACTACTTTTGAGGGCATGTAATTATCAAGTAAAAATAACAGTCTAACAGTGACTTACCCAACCCTGCATTCTGAACTCAATGGTCTTCTGCACATACTGCTGAATCTGGCTTAGGAACACTCTGTTGCACAGTGATACTTGGAATACATTCCGCTTCAAACACTATTTCATCCTGAAAAGAAATTATAGAAACCCTACCTATCCTCAGAGGCGCCTGTTCGGGCCACTGAGCGGTCCCCTACCTAACTTCAAGGAGACCTGTTTGGCTCCAGAAGTCCTATCTTGTCCCTAATTACTAAAACTAAGTGCCAAATAAATCATTATCCCCTAATTTTTAATAAGAACGGCTATTTCTACGTCTTACCTAGCTCATCTAAACCACCTAACCAATCAATCTGTTCAGAAATTCACAAGACTACTTGCATGCATACCTTCAAAGTGTGAAGAGAGCATTCGTCCCGAACTATGTCAAAAATATCGACTCGAAGTATTGTAAAATCTTAGCTGAGACACAACATCGGAAATTACGCTCATAACCAGGAGTGAAAATGAGACAAATGTGTGAATCTCAACCGAGACAGAAACCGAAATTGAAACTACGGTGGAAAGTTGTTGAAACCTAAGACAAGACCCCACAAAACCCCTGCATAACCTGTTGAGCAGCGGTGGTCATGAGAAAAACACACAAATGGCAGTGAGACTCAAAAAGTTTGATGCCACCGAACTGGTTCTTAATAACATATAGCGCTCGTCGAAATAATTGAGTCTCTGCGTAAGTAACGATCAAGTTTACTGTCCTGTCTTAATTCAAGGGCTAGAAAACTTGTTCGCTTCGCGCTTATCTAAGGCATTATGGAAGTCAGTGTCCAATCCCAACTAACTTTCTCGAGAAGCCTAAATCGAGAAGCCGACTATGACGAGATAAGTGTTTGACTTGAGAGACAAACAAACTACGGGAGGCGCTTAAACATCTTCGAAAAACGGACATTACTTCCATAGTTCTGAATGCCAGCCAAAAGGACATCTGTTAATTAATTCGAGGCAGAATTCCTTTTCGTTTGGCAAACGAAGTATTTGCTCCAGCTCGTCCACATTTGAAATCAACTTCGTAGGCTTAACTTTCAAACAACAGTAAAGGTGTAAGCAAACTTGAAGGAGAGCACTTCCCAATACTACACTACTTGGAAGGCGAATACAACCTTGGCTTTTAGGCTCAATGAGGGGCCTTCCAACTACTACGAGCGCACAAAGCGCCCCTACAACGAAAGCCCTTCAACCTCGGCTCACGAGCTTGATGGAAGGCTTTTCGGAATCTATGAGCGAACAGAGCGCTCCTACCAGGAAGGCCCTTCAACCCCGGCCTTCAAGCTTGATGAGAGGCTTTTCGACATTAACAAGCGAGCAGCCCTTCAACCCTGGCTTGAAAGCTTGATGAGAGGCCTTCCAACTACCATTGGCGCATAAAGCGCTCCTACAACGAAAGCCTTTCAACCCTGTCTCATGAGCTTGATGGAAGGTTTTTCGGAATCTATGAGCGAACAGAGCGCTCCTACCAGGAAGGCCCTTCAACCCCGGCCTTCAAGCTTGATGAGAGGCTTTTCGACATTAACAACCGAGCAGCCCTTCAACCCTGGCTTGAAAGCTTGATGAGAGGCCTTCCAACTACCATTGGCGCATAAAGCGCTCCTACAAGGAAAGCCTTTCAACCCTGTCTCATGAGCTTGATGGAAGGCTTTTCGGAATCTATGAGCGAACAGAGCGCTCCTACCAGGAAGGCCCTTCAACCCCGGCCTTCAAGCTTGATGAGAGGCTTTTCGACATTAACAACCGAGCAGCCCTTCAACCCTGGCTTGAAAGCTTGATGAGAGGCCTTCCAACTACCATTGGCGCATAAAGCGCTCCTACAACGAAAGCCTTTCAACCCTGGCTCATGAGCTTGATGTAAGGTTTTTCAAAATCTATGAGCGAACAGATCGCTCCTACTAAGAAGGCCCTTCAACCCCGGCTTGCAAACTTGATGATGGACTCTTCGACATTAACAAGCGAGCAGCCCTTCAACCCTGGCTTGTAAGCTTGATGAGAGGCCTTCCAACTACCATTGGCGCAAAAAGCGCTCCTACAACGAAAGCCTTTCAACTCTGGCTCATGAGCTTGATGGAAGGCTTTTCGACATCTATGAGCGAACAGAGCGCTCCTACCAGGAAGGCCCTTCAACCCCGGCCTTCGAGCTTGATGAGAGGCTTTTCGACATTAACAAGCGAGCAGCCCTTCAACCCTGGCTTGAAAGCTTGATGAGACGCCTTCCAACTACCATTGGCGCATAAAGCGCTCCTACAACGAAAGCCTTTCAACCCTGGCTCATGAGCTTGATGGAAGGCTTTTCAAAATCTATGAGCGAACAGAGCGCTCCTACCAGGAAGGCCCTTCAACCCTGACTTGAAAAGCTTCATGAGACGCCTTCCAACTACTAAGAGCATACAAGATGTCGTTTGTAACATAAACTAGTTGCCATCTGTACGCGGTCTACTCTTCAACTAATGGGAAATCGTTTTCAACTTTATCTTGATAAGATTGATGGGAGGCCTTTTAACTACTTTGAGCGGACAAAGTGCTCCTACAACGAAAGCCTTTCAACCCCGGCTTATAAGCTTGATGCAAGGCTTTGCGTTACCTATGAGCGAACAAAGCGCTCCTAACAGGAAGGCCCTTCAACCCTGGCCTGACAAGCTTGATGAGAGACCGTCCGACATTTGTCAGAGAGCAGCCCTTCAACCCTAGCTTGCAGGCTTGATGAGAGGCCTTCCAACTACCATGAACGCAATAAGCGCTCCTACAACGAAAGCCTTTCAACCCCGGCTCATAAACTTGATGGAAGGTTTTGCGTTATCTATGAGCGAACAAAGCGCTCCTACGAAAAAGGCCTTCCAACCCTGGCTTGACAAGTATGATGAAACGTCCCCCAACTACTACGAGCGGCCACGATGATATCCATCACATATTTAAGTATATCGTTCGTCCACTGTCTACTCTTAACCTAGACGGGAAGCCCCCGTCAACTAGACTAGACTACTTCGTACAGCAACTTTGAGCTGTTCGTGCTGTCTATCTCAGAGGAGAGGACTTCCAACTACAAACGAAACGGGTGATCTGCATCTTAATGTGATGCCTACCATCCGTTCGCGGTCTACACTTATCTTAAGGGGGAAGTACCAGTCGGATCCAACTAGTCTGACTCCATTCAGCGACTTTGTGTTAAGTGCTGGTGGTGCTGACTAGCTTGGAGGAGAGGCCTTCCAACTACAAACGAAACGGGTGATCTGCATCTTAATGTGATGCCTACCATCCGTTCGCGGTCTACACTTATCTTAAGGGGGAAGTACCAGTCGGATCCAACTAGTCTGACTCCATTCAGCGACTTTGTGTTAAGTGCTGGTGGTGCGACTAGCTTGGAGGAGAGGCCTTCCAACTACAAACGAAACGGGTGATCTGCATCTTAATGTGATGCCTACCATCCATTCGCGGTCTACACTTATCCTAAAGGGGAAGTGCCAGTCGGATCCAACTAGTCTGACTCCATTCAGCGACTTTGTGTTAAGTGCTGGTGGTGCTGACTAGCTTGGAGGAGAGGCCTTCCAACTACAAACGAAACGGGTGATCTGCATCTTAATGTGATGCCTACCATCCATTCGCGGTCTACACTTATCCTAAAGGGGAAGTGCCAGTCGGATCCAACTAGTCTGACTCCATTCAGCGGCTTTGTATTAAGTGCTGGTGGTGCTGACTAGCTTGGAGGAGAAGCCTTCCAACTGCAAACGAAGCGGGTGATCTGCATCTTAATGTCATGCCTACCATCCGTTCGCGGTCTACTTTTGATCTAGGAAAGAAGATCACTTCAACCCAACTTGTCCAGCCTCGTTCAGCTCAATTCAGTGTTTTCTCACACGAAGAGCTGAACGGGCTCACATGCTTGGGGAAGAAATCTTCCGAGTAATACCAGTGGACAGAACGTTAACAATATGACAGATATCTTCGGTCAGATATCTACACTACTTCTACAAGGGAAGTGCTCATCAACTCCAGTTCGCTTCGTGCCGTTTAAGAAGTTCGAAGTTCCACGTAACCCCCCACGAAGCGCTCGATCTGTGAACGAGCTTGGAGCAAAAGATCTATTAGAGAACTATATACCACGGTTAAAGTTACGATAAGCTCGCGACATTAGAGCTTAAGCGGGAGAAAGAAGAAGAAGCTGAAAAGAAACAGATAAACCTGAAAGAAAACAGAAGAAGATGGAAGAACTGAAGCCCTACCTAGCCTCATGACGCCCTATGGTGTCCTGAGGGGGTTAGAAATTTGAATTCCGACTAAACGCGTGCCCGAACTAGCATGCTAGCATCGAAGTATTCGACGCGAGAGTCATGACTCATCGTATGTAAGCGAATTATATACTCACTGTACTAAAGTACTTTGTGTCATCCAGGATCAACTTCAGCTTCAGCATCAGCACCAGCATCAAAAAGCATCAGCAGCAACAGCAACAAGCACCAGCAACAACATGAACAAGCATCAGCGATAGCAACGTCAGAATCAGCATCAGCATCAGCATCAGCATCAGCATCAGCATCAGCATCAGCATCAGCATCAGCATCAGCATCAGCATCAGCATCAGCATCAGCATCAGCATCAGCATCAGCATCAGCATCAGCATCAGCATCAGCATCAGCAACAGCATCAGCATTAGCATCAGCATCAGCATCAGCATCAGTATCATCAGCAACAACAACAAGCATCAGCAACATGAGCATGAGCAGCAAGAACACGACGTCACCAGGGAAGGCAGTGCAAATGTACGTGAGAGCGAGAGCAAAAATTAGTAGACGCGAATATTGCCCCGATCCGCACGCTACGACGACCAGCACCTGACTAAACTCGCTCCCACGGCTGCACCTCCTTATATTCCCTCGGCTGGCCCGCTTTAAGAGAGTTTAAAATTTTCATATTTAGTATAATTTTTTCATAATTCTTTAAATTTTCTACACATTTTTGCTTTTTTCGGAGGTTTTAAACGCATTACTGGATGTTTGGCATATTTTGGAGAGGGAGGCACTTATCTGCTTCCTTCCGGGATCATCTAATTTAAGTTTTTATGGTTTTTTTAAGGTTTTCAAATACAATTTTATGTCATCGGGAATGTTTTTAAGTACGTTTATCAATTTTTACTATTGAAAATTAAATTTCAATTTGCAGCATCTTAATCGGTGATTTAGGGAAAGTTGGTAGTTGGTCTTTAGCACTTCTTACTTCAATCAGGAGCATCAATTAATGGGGAATGGGAAGTGTAGGTCGTTCATCGTCATCCTTCTCAATGTGGTGGAAGACGCAAGTGCGAGTGCAAGTGGAAGTATCATCTAAAAAACCATAAGAAAGTAAGCGAACAGAATATTTTCCGTTTTTCATTAAACCTCTAATTGACTTCATGCGAATGCACTTAGAAAATGACATATAAAAATTCGCAGGCTCCAGATGAATGCATTGCTTACAAACCATAACATATACATTTACGCGCACACAGAAATTTGAATTCAATCTGCCTCTTAGCTTTCAGAGCAATTTCGTCGCTAGCTATGTTTTTTTGCAATCTGCACCTTTCCTCAGCTTTTTGAAAAAAAAAGAAAAATCTTTGCTCCACGAAAAGGAGAATTCCCTACAAGCCGTCAGCATTGCTTTGTGGAAACGCGGAGACACTGTTTGACGAAACGTAGCGTTGTATATGGGGAAACATAGTGCCAAGTTTACAACTGTAGACTATCGGTGATAGACTATAGTGCCGAGTGTTGGACGATAAGCAAAACGACAGAGCAGATGGCTTGCTTTGGAAGAAAAATTCTTCCATTTCTTTGTCATGCCTGCGAGGAAGGTGAATGAAGAAAAAGACACAACCGCGAACTTTATGTACTGTACCAAGATGTGAAAGTGGTTTGAAAGGCCAAAGTCCCTCGACTACAGTGGCTCGGATACATCGAGCGAATGAACAACAGTTCATTGCTCCAGTTAAGAAGTTCTTTGAATCCCAGCCAGCGGGTTCGAGAAGGAGAGGAAAGTCGAACCTTCAGTGTGTAGCTAAAGAGCTTGGTTTTGACAACTGGAAGCAGAGACTGTAAAGAATGGAAGACAGCTTTAGCTCATCCGCAGAACTTTTATAAATAGCAGGCCTGATAAAAAAGGAAAAAAACAATACACAGTGGTTGCTACAGAAAAACAAACACTTTGCTTTCATCCGTCTTGGCGAGCTTAGACTAATCCTTCACTCAGTCAGAAAAGAACAAAACTCCTGAGCGTTTCCTGGATCTTCGTCTTCTTTGTGCGGCGTTACAGTTCGCGATGGATTTCAAACAACATGCCTCTCCAGCTAGCGTGATCCCTCGTAAGGTGCTCCTAATTGTGCACTCCAAGATAGTTGAGGTATTTCTCGACTTGTTTGCGCTATCTTAGCCTGGGCCGTCTTCTGTTGCCTTGTCCAAATGGCTCGGAATCGAAGAATTTTCAGGTCGGAGGAGAGGTGTCCATGAGCTCTACATCGCCTAGCCATCTTAAGCGTTGTATCCGAAGACATTTGACCAGGCATTTGCGTTGTACAGTCCATAGGGTTAATTGTTGAATCTTCTTCTTTATCAGCATGCCATCAACGCAAATAGGGCTAAGAAACGCACGTAGAACTTTTCTTTCGAAAAGGCTTCCTCATCCAGCGATTGCAAAGAGTGCCTCTGTGTTTGGTTTTGCTACTGATGTTGTCTTTATTTACCGCACTTCATACCAGCTACAGAAAGAAGTATTCCAACTTGTTCCAGGTATTCTGCACAACACACTGTATATTTGGGATATTCGTAACATTCTCCTCTTTCTCGATGAAGCCACCGTAGGTTCCTTCTTTCATCTTTCAGCCTAAATTCGATTGCATCCCCTTTCTGTTTCACACTCTGACCACATCAAGTTCTTAGCCTCAAATATAAAATTACCAAATGCCCGTTTGCCACCGTTTTTCCAATCCTCGAAGCAGTTATAACATGCACTTTTTTGTGTGACCTTAAGCTCATTTAGCTTTTCGGTTTTGTCTTACAATCGGCAATGGTCTGAAGCCACACTGATAGGGACCCAACAGGTTATGGACAAACGCTCACACAATACGGCAGAGAGGATCTTGTATGAGATGTAAAGAAGGCTCATCCCTCGATAATTGGAGCTGTCAAAGGGGTTTCCTTTTATTTGAATCGGGCAAACGACGCTGAGATTCCACTCCTCGGGTATGCTTTCCTTTGACCATATCTTCAAGATGAGCTTGTGCATGCGCTCAACCAGGTCATCTCCAGCTGCTTTAAAAAAGTTTTGCAGGCCGTCCAGCCGAAAGAGTCCACAGAAATAATCCTTCCAGATTCTCAGCACAGACTGCGACTCTACCACAAGTTGTCCATTTTGGTCCCGGCAGGCTTCGGTCCGAATAGCTGCTTTACCTTTCAGTAAAACTTTCAGATTTCATTACAGTCATAATACCTTCCCATTTCCTCGACTTTCTTTTTTCTCTTCAGAAGCCGGTGCTCTTCCCTTCGTCTCGGTTCGTAGAGCTCACGAACAGCCCTCGTTGTTTTACGCAGAATTGACTTATAGGCGTCTTGCTTTGTTGCATCGTCAAACCACTCTTAGGGTCAGGAAAAAGTAGCAGGAGTTCAAGTCTTGCATATAACTTCAAGATACGAGGGTTGCCTTTTTTATTTCGGGATTAGAGAACAAAAATTAATATTGATCGTCGAAAATAGCTTTATTGTTTTTCAAAATATTCCCCATTAAGATCCACAAGACTGTCAAGTTGTGTGGGATCCAACGCGAACAAATTTTTTTGACGGTCAAATGTTTATGCAATATTGAATGTATGCTGATCCCACTAGTGCCTAAGTTTGTCTCAATCTCACGATAGGTCACATGACGATCTTGCAATATCAGTTGGCCCACAACATCAATGGTTTCCGGAACAACAACTGGTTGTGGAGGACCGTCACAAAATTCGTCTTGGAGTGAACAACGACCTTGGTAGTTCACCATGTCATCGATAAACAGTGCTCCTTGATGGAGCTTCATCGCCAAAAATTGAATTAAGTTCATCGATGCACTGTTGTTGAGTAAATCCACGTGGAAAGTTTTAAAAAAAAATCTAACGAAATTTTTCACGATTTAATTGAATTTTTTGGGCGAGATGAATCTTTTAAGTTATTTTAAACAACACAAATAGCGCTCGTATGTCAAAACGTTCTGAGTACGTATAACCCCAAAAGTGTCAAAATTTACGATAGACCTGGCAGTTGCCAGGTTGTAACACAAGGGTTGCCCCATCCCGAAATATAAAAGGCAAGCTTCGTAATGCTCTTTATTGAATGTGCGACCATATTGTAAGAACTACCAACGTACTACGCCACTGTAAATGAAGAAAACAAAAAACATCCTTCACGTTTGCTCATTGGGACGTTTGGACTTTGCTTTCGATGTCATAACCATATAGCCATAATTTTTCACCAGTTATGACTCCTTTAAGCACATCTGGATTGCCGCTGACGTCATTTGACAATTCCTGAGCGATGCTCATGCGATATTTCTTAATTTTGTCAAAATTCAGTAATTTTGAAACGAAGTTCGCCATCACACGCGTCATGCCCAAGACTTCCGAAAAAATTGCATGGCAAGAGCCAACCGCTATGCAACTTCTCTTTTTAGTGTTTCGATTATTCTTCGTAACCATTTCGTTTTGAATTGCTTCTCAAACTTCGCCGTTCGGAGTCGGCAAACTGTAGGTCCCTTCTGCTCGTGAGAGAAAAGTAGCGCGCACAACACGAGAAGTTGATGAACAAGCTAAGCTGGTCCCCCTGTGGATTGTTGTTGATTTGCAGGGTCGTGAATGACAAGCGTCGCCAATAACATCTTTCCGGGTTCATTGAAAAGCGTGTAGAACGTGTCAAAGTTTACATTTTTTAACTCTGAGCACCTGTTCATAATAACCTCCCCTTCAGTCTATGAAACAGCATCTTAAGCCAAATAAAAAAAAGGCCATGTTGACACTGCTATGCAATGGAATGTAAAAACTAAGATCCCAGAATCTATGTTAAAGCGTGTCAACAGGTCACCTGCATCTGTTGTAATCTTCCCAACGACTTAAGCAGCCCATCGGGCCATCGTTAAATACCGGAAGTCTCATAATCATTCAAGGCCACCGAACATTGTCCGATTTCAATCAGCTTCTCACGCTTTACCAGAAATCTTAATCACGGACTTCTTCGAACGGTCAAATGAAGAGTCAACCAGAAAACCGTGTCACAAACCGCTTCAAGAGCATCATCGTCTCTGCCTCGTCTCGATGCGTCGTGTTGTCGATGATGATGACCCCCTCACTCACCATTCATAACTTCGATTGCCGATCCGTTATTATCGGCCGCACCGAAATGCAATTACATACTTAAAATGATTTCTCTTCACGGGAGTGGAACACCCATGTCCACTCCGACTGCATCTCTTCGAACCGTACAGGGACGCGTCAATTGAGCAATGCACTTGCCTCCCATTCACTTTTACGCGCATTCATCGACATCGAATGAACGCGGCGAGGAATCTTAACCCTGTGCGGATTTCCCTGTCCGGCAATTATCACGATTGATATCGATGCGTTGGTCAAACTTTCCGCCAATTACTTTCGCAATAAATCTTCAGCACTCTCATTGATATTCGCCGGACCGGCGATCAGATCTACTTGGCCATTCCGGCCCCGGCGACCGGGAACTGGGTTACAGGGCTGACACATCGCATTGGAAACCAAAAGTGACATTAGGCAGGTTCCAGATTTTTCGAATTCAGCGCCCGTCCTCGACACCGGCGGCGGAGAGGTGCCGTCGCTGTTTACTTAAAATTGCTGAACTCATGCGGCACCAAGTGGTCTTGGCCGTGTACATTGAAAGCCGAAGCATTGAACTTTTCCTTTTTCGGGGCGCTTCAGTGAATACGAAATGCGCCGACGCACACGGCCAACTAAACGGGAGGCGGTAGTGGTGGCGGTGGATGGCTTTCTTCCCGAGCGAAAGGAGAACAAATGAAGAAGAGTTGTTTTCATTGAATTTCCATTTTGATGCCCCTCTGGAGTGGCCTTCGAGGGCTGTCGAGTGCGAGCGATCCTCTCCACGCATGTGTCGTTCCTGGAAAATCGTGTAAGAAGCGTATAAATCTGCTCGATTGAAACGGGAAGCGCTAGTGGGGAGTCGAGGAGATCTCGAGTCTCTTCTTGGGACTTTCCCTTTTCAACGTAGTCGTGGGGTCAGCGCCAACAACGATCATAATCAAGGTCCGGAGATCTTCAATTTCGTATGCAAAAGAGGAAAAGTCCGTGCCCCGGCGGTGAAGGGCGATGAAGACGGAGATTTATGTACACTTGGCCTTTTGCTCAATTTTTTGTATGTTTTTCATGCACTGAGAGGGGGTAAGAGATGTCTAAGTGGGCATGTACAACAAGCGAAGAATTATGAAGGGTCATAAGCGAGAGGAAAATGGGAAAGTTTTGCTTGTTCACTTATTCACTTGTTTAGATGACGACTGGCACTGGGTGGTTCAGTGAAATGGGACTGACTGTAGGTGGCTGGAATGTTGACTGAAGTGTGTGCTTTCGAGGCTTGTGCATGGGAGGGAAATTTTCCAAAAGTAGTCAGCTCGCCTAGACTTGACTTTGAGATGGACAACAATCGATGTCAATGTCATGGAGCAATTGGGAGTCAGTTGTAATTGGCCAATCGGGTCAGTGCGATGGACAACGACTGCTGTCTACTTAGAGGCGACGTGTAGGTAAAGCTTTTCAATTAAATGGAAGTGTGGATTCTTGAGTTAAACTGTTGCATACTTATGGGTGGTATAAAATGTAAGTGTCCCCTATGTGGTAAGGTTACAATGGAGAATTAAACAGTTATATGCAATTCGAATTTTAACGCATATACTTATAACAAAAGTGCTGAGACCAAGTAAAGTCTTCATAAAATACTTAAAACTGATTCAGCAGAGACTGCGAGTTTGAACAGGGTCTTTTAATATTTTGAAGAGAGGATGGTCACCAAAAGTGTTTTGGGCATCAGGTTATTTTTCTAGAAAACCTACGTCGGCACAGTGCTTGTGTCAAATAACATATGCACAGTTTTTCAAAGGCGCACATACGTAAATATTGGGAGTAAAATATATAAGGGTGTCAAATACCTCCCTTTTGAATTTTCCGGTTATGTACAAAGCGCTACAGAGCTCGTATCTGGTAATACTGTACACCAATTGAAAGGTCTTGACATAACCTACAAAACGACGCTATGCATGATTAGTTTGTATATTGCTTTCAACAGTTATTGACGTGTAAACATGGAGTTCAGTAAAGCTGAAAATCGCGCTATTTTAAAGTTTTCCTTTGTTAAAGTCAAATCCGCTAGAGAAACGTTCTGTGAGATTAATGATGTCTTGGCGAATTGTACTCTATCACTTCGAACCGCGGAGGAATGGTTTCGACGATTCAGAGCCGGTTAAAACGATGGATAAGCCAGAGCACCAAAGACTTGTGAACGAATACCAATCGAATCATGGAAATCATCGAGTTAGACCGGCATGTGTTATCTCGTGATATAGCCCAGGAGATGGGCGTTAGTCACCAAATCATTTTAAACCATCTGCAGAAGGCTGGATACAAAGAAATGCTTGATTTTTGGGTGCTGCATGATTTGACTCAAAAAAACCTTCTGAACCGAATCAACGCTTGCGATATGTTGCTGAAGCGGAACGAACTCGATCCATTTATGAAGCGGATGGTAACTGACGACGAAAAATGGATCACATACGATAATATTAAGCGAAAACGCTCATGGTTGAAGGCCGGTGAATCGTCCCAAACAGTGTTCAAGCTAGGATTGACGGCCAGGGAGGTTTTGCTGTGTGTTTGGTGGGATTGGAAGGGAATCATCCACTTGAGCTGCTCCCATATGGCCAGACGCTTAATTCTACTATCTACTGCGAACAACTGGACTGCTTGAAGCAGGCGATCGACCAGAAGCGTCCAGAATTGGCCAACAGGAAGGGTGTAGTGTTCCACTAGGGCAGTGTCAGACCACATACTTCGTTGATGACTCGTCAGGAGCTACGGGAGCTCGGATGGGAGGTTTTATCGCATCCACCATATAGCCCGGACATAGCACCGAGTAATTACCACCTGTTTTTGTGCTTGCCGAACGACCTTGGTAGTGTAAAGTTGAACTCAAAAGAGGCTTGTGAAAAGTTGCTGTCGGAGTTTTCGGTAAATAAGGAGGGGGCTTCTACGAGGTGGGTATTATGAAGTTGCCATATAGATGGAAACAGATTATTGAACTAAATCCGATCATTGTAACACTTTTTATGAAGCATTGAATGAAAAGCAAAAAAGCGAATGGGAGATAGTTGACAACCTTATAATTTAGTCCTTTTTTGTGTTCAAATCTTTTCATTTCAATAAAACAACACCACAAATACAGAAGTCCAAGTTGTCTGCAGAAAATAACAAATTTTTTCATTTCTCTAGAAATTTTTGAATGCCACGTATAGGAAAATCAGTCCACTTTAGCATTGATCCAAGTATTAAATCTACGATTTCTTCTTCTTCTTCTTGGGGCGCTACAATCCGCGGTGGACCTGGGCCTATGATTTCTTTAAACGACCCGAACCGGAGATTCCTCATTTCGTACTGATTTCGTCGAAAAAGTCAGTAATCAGTAGTCGAGTTGCGCAAAACACTTCCTTTGTCGGATCGAACATGGAACGGTTCCTTCGTGGAAAGGAACTAGTTCCAGGGAACTATTTAGCTCCGAAGAGATCTTTGTGGAATCGGTAAATACATACGAAAATGAACACTTTGTAAATGTTTTAAAATTAAATCTCCATAAACTACCTGTACTACTACATAAATGTTATATTCGTGGTAACCAATTTCCTTATACCTGTTAGAATTGAAACAATATACAAGAACAAGCATTTGCTCAAAAGCATTTGTCTAGCAACAAAACAACAAATCAAAACAAATCTGTATATCCTCAAAAAATGTTTCACGAAATGCCAATAAAAAAAAAATGGGCAATATGTTAGCTGAAACAACAGAATTACCGCAGTAGATATATTTTCTGGACCGATATAGTTCCAGAACCGATGTAGTCCCCGGACCTATATAGTTCCCGGATCTATATATTTCTAGGACCGATATAGTTCCAGGACCGATATAGTTCCAGGACCGATGTAGTCCCCGGACCTATATAGTTTCCGGATCAATATAATTCGAGGACCGATATAGTTCCAGGACCGATATAGTTCCAGGACCGATGCAGTCCCCGGACCTATATAGTTCCCGGATCTATATAATTCGAGGACCGATATAGTTCCATTACCGATATAGTTTCAGGACCGATGTAGGCCCCGGACCTATATAGTTCCCGGATCTATATATTTCCAGGACCGATATAGTTCCAGGACCGATATAGTTCCAGGACCGACGTAGTCCCCGGACCTATACAGTTCCCGGATCTATATAATTCCAGGACCGATATAGTTCCAAGACCGATATAGTTCCAGGACCGATGCAGTCCCCGGACATATAGTTCCCTTTTCTATATTTACAGGACCGATATAGTTCCAGGACCGATATAGTTCCAGGACCGACGTAGTCCCCGGACCTATATAGTTCCCGGATCTATATAATTCCAGGACCGATATAGTTCCAAGACCGATATAGTTCCAGGACCGATGCAGTCCCCGGACATATAGTTCCCGGATCTATATAATTCGAGGACCGATATAGTTCCAGGACCGATATAGTTTCAAGACAGATGTAGTCCCCGGACCTATGTAGTTCCCGGATCTATATATTTCCAGGACCGATATAGTTCCAAGACCGATATAGTTCCAGGACCGATGCAGTCCCCGGACATATAGTTCCCGGATCTATATAATTACAGGACCGATATAGTTCCAGGACCGATATAGTTCCAGGACCGACGTAGTCCCCGGACCTATATAGTTCCCGGATCTATATAATTCCAGGACCGATATAGTTCCAAGACCGATATAGTTCCAGGACCGATGCAGTCCCCGGACGTATAGTTCCCGGATCTATATAATTACAGGACCGATATAGTTCCAGGACCGATATAGTTCCAGGACCGACGTAGTCCCCGGACCTATATAGTTCCCGGATCTATATAATTCCAGGACCGATATAGTTCCAAGACCGATATAGTTCCAGGACCGATGCAGTCCCCGGACATATAGTTCCCGGATCTATATAATTCGAGGACCGATATAGTTCCAGGACCGATATAGTTTCAAGACAGATGTAGTCCCCGGACCTATGTAGTTCCCGGATCTATATATTTCCAGGACCGATATAGTCCCCGGACCTATATAGTTCCCGGATCTATATATTTCCAGGACCGATATAGTTCCCAGACCGATGTAGTTCCAGAACCGATGTAGTCCCCGGACCTATATAGTTCCCGGATCTATATAGTTCCAGGACCGATATAGTTAGCGGACCGATATAGTTCCAGGACCGATGTAGTCCCCGGACCTATATAGTTCCCGGATCTATATAATTCCAGGACCGATATAGTTAGCGGACCGATATAGTTCCAGGACCGATGTAGTCCCGGACCTATATAGTTCCTGGATCTATATAGTTCCAGGACCGATATAGTTAGCGGACCGATATAGTTCCAGGACCGATGTAGTCCCGGACCTATATAGTTCCCGGATCTATATATTTCCAGAACCGATATAGTTCCCAGACCGATGTAGTTCCAGGACCGATGTAGTCCCCGGACCTATATAGTTCCCGGATCTATATAGTTCCGGGACCGATATAGATAGCGGACCGATATAGTTCCAGGACCGATGTAGTCCCCGGACCTATATAGTTCCCGGATCTATATATTTCCAGAACCGATATAGTTCCCAGACCGATGTAGTTCCAGGACCGATGTAGTCCCCGGACCTATATAGTTCCCGGATCTATATAATTCCAGGACCGATATAGTTAGCGGACCGATATAGTTCCAGGACCGATGTAGTCCCCGGACCTATATAGTTCCCGGATCTATATAGTTCCAGGACCGATATAGTTAGCGGACCGATATAGTTCCAGGACCGATGTAGTCCCCGGACCTATATAGTTCCCGGATCTATATAATTCCAGGACCGATATAGTTAGCGGACCGATATAGTTCCAGGACCGATGTAGTCCCCGGACCTATATAGTTCCCGGATCTATATAGTTCCAGGACCGATATAGTTAGCGGACCGATATAGTTCCAGGACCGATGTAGTTCCCGGATCTATATAGTTCCCGGATCTACAAATTCAACTTTCCAGAAACTGTATCGGGAAAGGAATGTAGTTGAATTTTTACGGATGGTTCCGAGACAACGGAGGAGCTGGCGCCTTAGGGGAAAACGACATTATCAGACTTAACGCCTCCTTAGGCAATTTGGTGTTGGTCTCTCAGACGGATCCCTTCGCGATCCTCATGGCCACCAACTATATTGTGAAGAATAGGTGCAAGGAAGAAGTATCTGTGTCTGCAGCGACAGTCAAGCTGTGCTCAAGACCTTACTCAACCCTTTAACCACTTCCAAGATAGTTCAAGAATGCAAGCCTTCTTTTAAATTGGTCGGCAGGCTTAATTTGCTAAAACTTGTCCTGGGTCATCACAGGATCCTGGGACACGAGACTGCCGATGAACTAGCTAGGCCAGGTTCAGCAGAGGCATTCGTATGGCCCCAACCCACCTTGGGACTACCCGCGTCCCTGGTCAGGGCCTCCGTCGATGGTTGGATCTCACTACAGCACAACCAGAGATGGCGTGACACTCCAGGATGCAGGGTGACCAAGAGTATGCTCCCAAACGTTAGCAAGAAATCCGCGTATTTTCTGCTTTCTCTAGACAGAAACGAGTGCAGACAACTTGTCGGCGTACTAACGGGACACTTTATCTTCGCTTTGCACCTCAGTCGGCTTGGGCTCAGTGATGTCACACTCTGCGACGCCTATAGAGAAGGTGAAGATACTTCAGAGCACTGTCTCTGTCAGTGTCCTGCTTTCGCTCATATCAAGTGTCGGTTATAGATAGAATTGACCAATTGTCCGACTACTGCGTCCTCGTATGAGTCTAAGCAATTTTCCACTCATTTCCAACTGTTGGGACTCCTCCTCTTTGGTTATACTTCTGCTCCAGTATTGGTTAACCAGCTCCTCTGCCTACCGGGGTTTTTGGGTTCCACTGCACCGCAAGTAAAGAGTGTTACGAACTAAAAGCAATAATTAGCAACATTTTAAAATCAGCAGAAATTTGTGACATCGTTGCCACACTTGTGTGAATTAAAAAAAATCTCGAAAAATAACAACAACGAAAAATTGTCTGTTTAAATTAAATTAAATTTATTTAAGTTTTAGGTTCTCTAATATTTTGTTTTTGAACATATTTAATATTAAGGAAGACAAAGTTCTTAAGTGAATTTTATTTTGAAATTTGTCTCTGCATTCCAAGAAAAAACAAAATCAATTATTTACAAGGAAAATAAAACACATCGAAGAATAAATAAAGAAACAGTAATTGCAACACTACAGCCTACGTGAAGAATATTCGTTGCTCACGTTCAGTTTAAATAGAAATTAATAAATAACTTAACACTCGTCTAGTCTATCCGAAAAGTGATATATTTTATATATTCGCTTTGTTTTCTTGTTTTTGTTTTGTTTTGTGCGTTTTTTGCTAATTTAATAAATAATTTGTTTGTTTGTCGATTAAGAGTTAAAATAAAACTAGGCATACAATTGATTTTATACATCACTGGACAACAACAACATTGAACTCGAATTGAATGTCATATTTGATTTATAACCTAACCTACAACTTATTACCAACAACAATTGCTTTAAGGAAAATTGCTACACTCTCTCGCTCGCTGGGTCGCGCGTCCTGGATCGCTCTTTCTCACACTTTCTGGGCCTGTCAAGTCGTTGCTTTGGTTATAAGGGGTCGTGCGCCGGCTGGGCGCTGCTTATAACCAGAGAACAAGTCGTGTACCTCCCTCAAGGCTCGGATGGCCTCCGTTTTAAACTAAGATCACGTAGCTAACTTGTCATTCTATCAGATGGGAGCCCTTCGTCGCGGGTATGAGGACTAAAGGTAAGTAAATGTGCCGGAGGCTTATGGAGAAATTAAACTAGAACTGCAAAATCTGATTGACCCAGTCGCGGAACTCGGAGATTCTCGTGTAGACGCCGGGCTGGTTGGGCTCGGCGCAACCGATGCCCCACGAGATGACGCCGCCGAGAATGAACCGTTTGTCAGCCTCGCGCTGCAGAACCATCGGACCACCGGAGTCACCTGAAATGAAGGGAGAGAGTTAATCGGATTTCTTTGGATGGGGGAGTGGCAGGTCTTTCGTCACCTTCACACGAGTCGTAGCCGCCCTTCTTCCAGCCGGCGCAGATGAATATGTGGGGGATGTGTTCGATGTAGCCGGCTGCTCGGTACATGGTCTCGCAGATGGTGTTGTTGATAATGGGAACGGCGACTTCCTGGAGGACGCTGGGAAGTGGTCCGTCTTCGTAGAGGCGACCCCAGCCGGTGACGAATGCGGTCTGGCCAATGAAGTCTTCATCTGAGCCGGGCACGCACACCGGAATGATGTTCGGTTGGAAGACAACTGGTTCATAGAATCTGCAAAAAAGACGAAAACAGTTGTTGACTCGGACAGCGGTTGCGGAATGAAGTGTGAAGCTTGCCTCAGAAGTGCCAGATCGTATTCGAATGTCCTGGGATCGAACTGTGGGTGTGAGGCCACGATTTGAACTCGTCGCTCTTGGTAGCCGTAAGGTTCTTCCTCCTCAGCCAAGTCGTATTCGCCCAGTCGAAGGAGAAGGTCCGATGGAGGAACACTGAAACGAAACGCAAGCTGTGAACAGGGAACTTTTGTAGGAGAGCAGACGTGGCAGACTTACTTGTCAACACAATGTGCAGCTGTTATGGCCCAGTTCTCGTTGAGCAGAGCTGCCCCACACTTATGAAGATACGTCGAGGTTCTCCATTGCCGGAGGGAAATCTGCCAAGGCCACCTGCCGAATGCTGCATTCGATCCGCCCACGATTCTTGGCTCGGGAAACATTCGTCTGCCACAAACTGAAAGAAGATTTGGAGAAAGTTGAATTATGAGAGTCTGGCAAATTGTCTGAAAGGAGGAAATAAAATTTGCTGCGTGCAGTTGTTGCAAATGACTTGAGCTCAAGAAGTGTTAGACGTACGACGTTATCGATAGCAACTTTTAAACAATCATGCAACGCCCATGCAAAGTGTAAAAAAGAGAAAAAAAAGTCCGTCATTTCTAGCTAAAGGGCTTCCGTTCTTATGGTTCGCAGCCAAACTCTGTGCTGTTTTTCCTCCAAAGATGTAAGCCTACAGCAACATAGCCGTTTCAAATTTCACACAATAAATAAATCTCACAACAGCCGTTGAAATCATCGCCTCAGTCGGTACCTTGTTCAAGGATATACACACGTCTGATTTGTTCTCAGAATGCATTATTTCTCTCCTTCTCCGCTTCCTCTAGGCCATTCTTCATTTCTTCGCATGATCAATGATGGCCATTCCACAAGTGAAGCCACTTAAGCTAATTAAACGATAACTTCAGCAGTCCCCTTCAGATAGCCACACATAGTCCATCCGTCGGATGTATATATGTTCCAACGGCAACATCCCCTCCTCCGCCAAAGTGAGACAAATCTAAAAGCGAAGAACCACAAAACACAACCAAAACGCACGCAACAACCTTGACTTTCCAGTTTATCCACAGCATCTAGCAGCATCCAGCAGCAGGGGCCCAGCCCATGCACTTGCGCGAGCAGCGCGAAACAAGCAAAACAAGGATAATGGCCTACAGTCGGCTCTTGGACCGTTCTTCACGATGGTAATAAACTCAACGGGCCATGAACTCTCCGTGGCACTCCATATTGGCTTTGGTGATCTTCGGCAATGGGCTGCAAGATGATCTTCACTCCCAGCGAGCGTCATTTGCTGTGCAGCCGGAGTAGTCGATAATTAATTCCAACTGAAACCCTGGAAAACTAACCTTTCCAAGGGCGGGCGGACACCGTCCCCGACTCACACCGTGAAGAAATGCATTGACCCTCTGACAAAGCTGGTAACCCCGATTCCGCTTAACAGAACTTTCTACCTTCGACAGCGATGGGCGTCCGCCACGCTGGACACACTCATCCTATAAATAACGATGCGAGGGCAATAAAATGGCTTGCGAAGCAACGTCCGAGAGGAGGAGAAATTGCACGAGCGCACGAGGAGGAGAGGAGCGCACGGCGATGGAAACAGAGATGAAGGAAAAGACATCCCGAGGATGCGGCCGTGCATGTGCAGCAGAGTGAGCATATGTGGACCTCGACCAAGGTCGACCGAAGACTTCAGCTTCCTGCGGTTGATGCAACACGAATAGATACATGGACGGAGCCAAAGACGTTCCCATGCGCATGCCAGGGCCGAGGATACCGAACAGAGCGGGAGAGCGAGTGCAGTGCAGGGTCCAACGGGCATCTGGCGACGGTGCGATTCTCTGTGAGCGCATTTGCCTCGCCTTGGAGGTGAAACGAATCGCAAACCTATTGGAATGCAATCGCTTTACTGTTAAACTGGCGAGGTTGATCAGTTACGCAAATACCTTCGACTGACCAGTGCGATCCGACGGTGAATGCTGCCGCAATCATCGGCTGTTGTTCGAGATGAAATTGATTTGATGCTATTCTTTGTCGAGGTATGGCAAGGAATTCGCAGGGGGAAGGAACTGTTTGTGGTCCAGAGCCGTTAGATTGGAAAGGCGAACAAATGACTGCTGGACTGCGTTTCTTCTGTGAAAGGCTGAAATGGAGCTGGGGAATTCCTTAGAAGTCATAAGCAGTTGAGAAGCAATTTCTAACACATTTCCCGAGAGTTGAATTTATTTTGCAAATACATGAGCTCGGAGCCTTAGGCCAATCATAAGGAGTTAGCTTAAAATTGAGGAAACGGGGGTTAAATTAAGCTGTCAGTTGGATGGAATTTAAGTAAGAGCTACCAAAAGCTCATTTCTAAGACATGGTTGGAGAGAAGCTCGTTCAATGAGTGAAATTTCAATGTTTTGTCCAATTGACCTTCTTCCACAAGGAAGGTTTCTCCACAGGGAAGGTTTCTTCACAGGGAAGGTTTCTCCACAAGAAAAGTTACTCCGACAGGGAAGGTTACTCCATAAGGATGGTTGTCTCTATGGTATAACTCCGCGTAACAAATTTTCTTCACCATCATCGGTGAACACCAGAGCCCCTTTGCTAAAAACAATCTTTGTTCCGAACTGCAAGCTTACGACTGATTTCTAAACTATAGCATATCCTGGACAAGGCACAGAAAGCACGAATAGACACCTTACACTAAATATCTAAATATGTTGCTTTCAAAGCGACATGAGCACAAGCGTAAGGGCAGATGTACTGAGGCTGATCCAAGTTTAACATTCCTACCAACCTCGTCAGACTGTGCAGGGCGACGAGGAAGAACTCTGGTTACCGACGGTAACGAACTCACTGAATTATTTATAAGATCGGACAAAGTGACAACGTCAAGCGTTCTTGAGAAAGTGATGCGATACTTCTAAGTCAACACCAGAGGGCTGATCTGACATCCGTTCATGAGCTTACAGCGTAAGCAATTTTAAAACACGTCTAACTCGTATGCCTTGCACAATAAAATTAAATTAGCTGAAAGTCTCAACATACGTTCAAGACAAGTGTACCAACATACCAAAATAAAAAAAAAAATTGGTCAGACCTTGTATGCTACTGCACCAGGGGAAGGCGCTTAACTCTGACAGCCTATTTCAGCGAGCCGCGAAATCTTTGCGGACTTCATCTACCTCGGCTGCGTAGTTAAAGGGAACAATAACATCAGTACCGAAAATAAGCTAAGCATCACTCTGGGAAGCGTCTATTTCATTGAGCTCAAGTATAATAATAATTGTTGGCGCCACAGTCCACAGGGGGACCAGGGCCTAGATTGCTCATCAACTACTCGTGTTGTGCGAGCTAATGTTCTCTCAGGAGTAGAAGGGACCTACAATTTTTTACCGACTCCGAACGGCGAAGTTTGAGAAGCTTTCTTAGACAGTTACTACTCTTTGAGTGTTGTCAGCAGCTCGAAAGACGTGGTGCTGTGAAAAGTTCGACGTGTTCAGCCGGGAATTGAAGCTAGACCCTTCGGCGTGTGAGCGTCGCACTCTACTCACTACGCCACGGCGGCCAAGAAGCTCAAGAAGCAATATTTAATTGACAAGCTTGCCTTGTTCTATAATTTAATCAGATCTTGTTGCTGACAAGGCTGAATGCTGCAATGAAGCGGATGATGCATTGGATTAGAGGCGACTTAATTTTAATTTCTTTTATAAAGGTATACAAAATCGTCTTTTTCGAATGAAAACAGACTTGTCCAGCCTATTAGTGTGTCCAGCAAATTAGGAAGTCGTTTTGGAGAAAAGCAATGGAAGGATTTGTACCGCGGCCAATCATTTGACTATGGAGTCGACGGTTAGAATAGATAAGCAACGTACTGCAGAAGAATAACTCTGCTCCTGAACTGAGAGGCCTTTGAATCTGAGTCATTGGAGCAACGTGACAGAATGTGTCCTTACATGAGACACCGCGAACAAATTCAGTAAGACTTCAATCAATTTGATATGCAACAGCTGTTGAGGAACTGTGTGAACTGGAGTGATATGTTGATTGAGTTCTGCGACCACCTCGCACTGTCGTCGCACACAATGAGGAGAAAATTGTAAAAACGAATATCGTCAATCAGCCAACCGCCTGGCGTAAGGATAAATAAGTTATTGGAATTTTTGAACTTTCGGTTTTCGAGATTTATAGTTTTTACTTTATAATTGGCGTGCAATCCTAAAGCTACCGGGATCAGTCGCAGCAAATCAGAAGGGAGGAAGGGGATGTTGATTTTAAATGCCTGTGTAGTGCAATAAGGGTTAGAAGTGGAGCTGGAAAGAGCATTCCACATTTGTGTGGTGCGACGAAAGAAAAAATCTCTAAACTTAATTCTATGCCAAATAATGAATGTAAAGTTGGACGAGAGTGCATTCCTAACAAAGCTTGTATTGAGGGTAAGTGTTTGAAGGTGAAGAATGTACCCAGCTTGTTCGTTTAATTTATTTTCTTTTTCCTGTGCGTTAAAATCTTTCTTCAGTAGTGGAACTTACGAACCCAATTTGTCTTTTATTAGAAACAATTCAAGGTACATGTTAGACACTTGGCCATTTAAATCTTCTCCTTGCAACTTTTTGATACCGGAATTGGTATTTAAATTAAAGCAAAAAATTGACGCAATATGTAAGACTCGACTTTAAACAGGCTTTTCAAAACCAATCTACAGTGGAGACTAATGGACCATCTCTGTGTTCCCGTTGAGGGAAATTAAAATAAATAATCCGACAATCGAGGACGACGTTTCCTTAATCCTTACTTTGCAGGCCTTATTTATTGCAGCTCTGCATCCGTCTTTTTGTAAAACAAGGCTCATATGACTGCATTCTAAAGAAGGTGAATCATGAAAAAAAAAATGGCAGCGAAGTTTATGGCATTAATATTGGATGGCGCAACAATCCACAAAGGAACCAGGGCTTAGCTTCCTCATCAACTGTTCGTCTTGTGTGGGCTTCTGTTCTCTGACGAGTAGAAGGGACCTACAGTTTTTCGTCGACTCCGAACGGCGAAGTTTTTAGAAGCTTAGACAATTATTATGCTTTGAATGTTCGAAAGAGGTGGTGCCGTAAAAATTCGAGGAGTTCAGCCGGGAATCGAACTTGGACTTTCAGCGTGTGAGCGTCGCACACTAGCCACTACGCCACGGCGGCTGACGAAGTCAGTGACAGTAGGATTGAATTGGACAAGCTTTCGAAACCTGGATTTGGGCTTTGAAGAACAACCACCATTTAACCATAAGTGGAATGATTCGAAACAAATCGACACCCACCATCTATTTGTCGATTTCAAGGCCGCGTATGACAGCGTGCATACAGACGAGCTATACAGTGCCATGTCTAGTTTTGGCATCCCTACCAAATTCGTCAGATTGTGTAGGATGACGATGGAGAACTCTCGCTGCTCCGTCAAGGTCGGTAGCGAACTCACCGACAAGGCGACGCGCTGTCATGCGACTTCTTTAACATCATCCTTGAGGGGATGTTGCGGAACTCACACGTCCACATCAGAGGCACGATCTTCCACAAGTCCGTTCAATTGCTAGCTTATGCGGATGACATTGACGTGATCGGCCGAACTCAGCGAGCCGTCAATGAGGCATTTGCTAGCATTGAAGCGGAAGCGGCTAAAGTGGGACTGGTGGTTAACGAGGGCAAAACGAAGTATATGCTGTTATCGAAGAAGGACGTAGAACATCGACGTCTCGGACAGAGCATCACTATGGGCAGCAGAACATCAACGTCTCGGACAGAGCGTCACTATGGGCAGCAGAACATCGACGTCTCGGACAGAGCGTCACTATGGGCAGCAGACACTTCGAGGTAGTGAAGGACTTCGTCTATCCGCGGTGAATAGGGACAACAACATCAATACCGAAATCAAGCGCAGAATCACTCTTGCCAATCGCTGTTTCTTTGGGCTTAGGAGGCAATTGAGTAATAAAGCCGTCTCCCGAACGACCAAAGTGACTTTGTACAATACCTTGATCATCCCAGTCCTGCTTTACGGCGCAGAAACCTGGACGCTACTAAAAGCGGATGAGGAAGCCATTGGTCTCTTCGAGAGAAAAGTTCTGCGCGTGATTTTTGGTCCTGTTTGCGTTGATGGCGTCTGGAGGCGAAGATTCAACCACGAACTGTATGGGCTGTACGGCGGCATGAGCCTAGTCAAGCGTCTACAGATACAACGCTTAAGATGGCTAGGCCATGTAGAGCGTATGGACACCACTGCTCCGGCCCGAAAAGTCTTTGAATCCGAGCCATTGGGACAAAGCAAAAGAGGACGACCTAGACTAAAGTGGCGCACACAAGTGGAGAATGACCTCAACCAACTTGGAGTGCGCAATTGGAGACAGCTGGCAAGAGATCGAGCTAGCTGGAGATGCATGTTGGTTGAGGCCCAGGTCCACCCCGGACTGTAGCGCCATCCGAAGAAGAAGAAGGAATGATTCGCTGAAACATTTTTTGAAGCACACATTTTTAAGAAAACATTTTTTGGAAACATTTTTTGAAGAGCATATCGTCTCTTTTAAAACACAAGCAGTTGTCAGGTGACATATTATGGGACGCCGCTACAGTTTTCAAGGAACCAGCTTCTTCAGGAGTTACTCTTGGTCCGTGTTCTTAACCCATCCAACGACTGAGAACCTTGAATATCTTGACTATAAATTGACACTGTTGGAGTGTCTAAAGCAAGTCGTGCAAGGTGGTGGCGTGAAAAAACTGCACGATCTCTACAGGCCTTGAACCTGTGACCATCTGCATGTAAGTCGGCTCTGATCTTGAATCTATTGGGAAGGGATCTATTAGTTTGAAGGACATTTGTGGAATCAATAATTAATAATAATTGGGTGGCGCTACAGTCCACAGGGGGACCAGGCCCTAGTTTGCTCATCAACTTCTCGTTTTGTGGAATTGATTGAAATTTATTCAGATTTCTATTGACCGCTGATGGCGGTCACTTTCCAATTGCTCCAAGTTCCATTCACAATTTTTCTTAGCTTTGTCCGTCTACTGGGTCGGACGCCTTTTGCGGCCCTTTGGCTATGTCTTCTCACACCTTGCCTTTGCTATTTCAAAGTCGCAGATATTGCAAGTCATCCGAAATGGCGTACACCAGTGGAGAAGGCCCTTAACCAATTTGGAGTGCACAAGTTTTGGGAGGCATGTTGGTGGGGGCCAAGGTCCATCTCTGAGTGTAGCGTCATAAAGCAAGTGCTTCTAAGTCGTAAGTTTGCCTCACACACTCCGAAAGAGCAACTTGCCTCATGCAGCCTGCAGGACTCCATATGAATGCGAAACCTTCAATGCGCGAGCAAATGCCTGTATGTAAACCGCACTTCGAAGATATTTTTTAAATTTTGAGCATCCCCTAGGGAAGTCACATATAAGAAACTTAGAAAAGTGACCAATGCCTTTGCACCATTGAAGCTAGTCCATGATACCAAAAATCATCTCCGAACGCAATGTTGCACTTTTTCGGATTCTTAAAAACTAACAGAACAGAAGCCAGTTCACTCACCTTGTCTGTAGTCCACCCCCTCGAGCGAAGGGATCGGTGAGGATGTCGTGAACGGCGCAGCCGTTGTCGCATTCAGTTCCTCAGGGATCGTGCTCGGTTCAAGTGTTGATGTGTCCGGCAGGCTCTCACTCGATATTTCAGTAACAATTGTGGTGGATGTCGCTATTGGGCTTGGTGACGTTGTTGCTGGAGCCGCTGTTGTTGGAGGACCCTCGGTAGAAGACGTGGAGAGGGGTGTGCTGCTGGTAGCATTAAATGGAAGCAGGGATGTGGTTGTCGATTCCGTCGAATCGACTTTTTCTGCTTCTGACGAGGACAAGGATGCCAAGCCTTCGGTTGTTGGACCTGCGAGAATCGTTTGTTAGATTGAATCAAAAGATCATGTCAAAGTCTTACCCAAGGGAGTGGAACTTGCTTCCGTTGTGGTCTTGTTTGCCACCACCTCTGGGTCAATGGTTGGCACGGGAACCCAGCCGGCCGGTGGGGGTTTCGGCTGCCAGTCGGTCTCCTCGGCGGTCTTGTTGGGCTTGTTGTCCACCACAGTCGTCCAAGTAACAAGCGTGGGCCTGTAGGTCGAGGTGGCGTCGAGGATGAACTCGGTTGTTGGCGTCTTCTCAGGGGTTGGGCGGGCTGTCGGTGTTGTCGTTGGGATCGTGGTTGTCGTTGTTGGAGTTGTAGTTGGCTTCTGAGTAGTCGTTGTCGTGGTTGTTGTTGGAGCAGGAGTTGTAGTTGTGGTCGTTGTTGTGGATGTGGTTTTGGTTGTCGACGTTGTTGGAGTTGTGGTGGGTCGTCGAATGGGTTTCCTTGATGTTGTGGTCCTTTGAGTGGTTGTTGTGGTGGTTGTAGTAGTCGGGACAGGCGTTGTTGTTGTTGTCGTTGTTGTTGTGGTTGGTGATGGTTTGGGTGTTGAGGTGGAAGTTGGAACCGTTGTCATTGGTGGTTCCAGTTTGAGGGTTGTGGTCTCGACTGTCACTGGGGGTTTCGTAATTTTGAAGATCTCTGCAGTTGGCTTCGGCCTTGGTCTTGGCGCTCTTGTTGTAGTCTCAGTGGTAACGTTTGGCTTCAGCGTTGACGTGGATGTCGTTGGGTCTTGCCTGGTTGGAGTAGAAGTTGTGACATTCACTGCCTCAGGCTGAGGCGTAGGCTTCCTTGTAGGCCTGGTCCTGGTAGCTGTTGTGGTTGGGATGACGATTGGACGTTTTGTTGGCTTGTGTGTTGTTGTCGTCGTCGGTGCTGTTGTTGTTGTTGTAGTCGTGGGCCGCCTTGATTGGGTTGGCTTGTACTTTGGAGTTGTTCTGGATGTGGGTCTGGTTGTGGTAGGCGGGACCGTGAAATTCGCAGCTGGAATCCTGGTGATCAGAGGCTTCTTTGTCCTGGTAGGTGCGGTTGTTGGACGTCGTGTGCTGATCGGCCGACGGAACGTGGTTGTTTCTTCATGTACAGCGGCCTCAGTGGTCCTACTGGGTGTGGACGTCTCAACCATTTGGAAAGTCGTGAACTTCGTTGGAATGGTTGTGGAATCAAAGATGTCATCAAACGTTGTCTCGGGGGCTTTTGTGAGAAGGGGCACGGCTGTAGTTGTCCTTCGCCTTGGCGGGTCAACCGATGTCCTCCTGGTTGTCGGGGTTGGTGCCGGAGTAGTTGTCGTCGTAGTGGAAGTTGTCGTAGTGGTGGTCGTCGGCCGGGACGTGATGAATCGTGTTGTCGTGCTCTCCACCTTCGCTGCCATGTGGGTGATAGTTGACACGGGAATGTACGGGTGAATGGTTGAGTGATTTCGAATCCCCAAGCTGTCGATGTAACTCTCCGTGGGCAATTTGAAGACTGAGCTCGTGGAAAGTGTTGACGTTTCGTGGGAAAAGTGAGATATCGTATTCTGATCGATGCTGTTGTCACTGATCTCTTCCGCAAATATTTTGCTGTCATCCTGCAGGAAGAAAAAAAATGTGTTAAGACAGGATCTAAAGGAATTTCAATAGGACTTACCTTCATTTGGCAACACGAGCCAAAGTAGAATCGATCTATACACGTTCCCAGATGCGTGCCATTCTGCTTAATGCAGTCTATTGCGAACATGCACACCCCCGACATACCCGACTTTCGGACGATGCAGGGCAGGTGTCGGATGTTTCTTCCCGATTGAACTGAAAGTAGAAAATTACATTGATTAGCCACACTAAAGACAAGACAAGTTCTCATTATGCAGATGGCCTAAAAACCCTGAAACCATTGTCTTCCTCAATTCGGCAATAAAATCTTTAATCTCTCCGTTCCACAAACGCGGTCAATTAGGCACAGATTCTTTAAATTGGGCACTCAAGAATTTAGTCTACGGGAGTCTACGATTTTTCAAAATTCAAAAAGCGTCATTTAGTGGACCCGGCAGTGGGGAAGGGGGAGAGGAATATTTTAACGACCCAGCGAGCGATGCACATCGTATCAAAGGTAAACTGACGCACACCGAGCTCCAACCGTTTCCGTAAATAACCTGAGACGCATGCCGTAATCTGATATTGGGTCGTCGCCCCTGATTCGCCTCGAACAGAGAGACGAGCCGCGGCTCGCGTCTGAGGGGTCCGATGCATACGCAGCCGAGGAGAAGGTTATGTTAAATAACATTGAGAGAGTTGGAGTTCGAGTTTTGCGTTTGGCTTATAAATAAGTATGAGGCTGACGTTTGGCGCCGGACGTGAGTAACGCCGATTCTGGGGCTGAAAACTGGTTCCAGCGGAGAACGAGATTCACAAACAAAACGATCGAGAAAGCAGAGTGCTGTTAGGGGTCCATGACATCCAACTGAGAGAAGACAACGCGCTGGAATTTCAGAGTAAAAACCGCCAATGCAATAGTACGCAGACATCTAATCTCTGCACTCTCACGTTCTCCCCTTCCACTTCCCACATGACCTTAAACTTGTCCCGAAAAAGATAGGAATCAGAGTAAAAGAAAGCGCTCGCACGCCGAAGTCACAGATATAGGTCCCAGATACCTGATTGAGTGAACTAGTTGACAATTAAAAAAAGAAAACTCGTCATTAATATGCAAACCGTCAAACAGCTGCCTCTTGACCACATGCCAAGTGGTCAATTGACCAAGAAGTGCTCATCACACACACGCGCGCAGGTGCATATTAGAGGCACGACTCAGAAAACATTTCAAACTGCATTTTTCTTCTCGGTGCGCGTTCACGTTCTTTGAAATCATCCACTTCCTTTATTATTGTCTCCTCGCATCCAGCTCGCGCTTGACAGTTATTGCCACTTGTGACGCCACACTCAGCGCAAACAAATCGCCAAAGTAACCACGCCATCAATACGAGAGCTTCACCATTCCCTTTGGTCACATGTGCCTGCGGCGAGTGGCTACGCTCATCGCCTACTAAGTATTTTAGTCTTTGACTTTGACTGATGTTCCTCGACGCGGTTGCTGACTGACTGGTAACGGGCGAGACCTATTATTCTTGTCATTTGTCGCCCCCGGGCTGATATTAGGTCAGTTCCTAACCCGCCTTGCACGATATTCACCGCGGAATTGTTGTCAGTGACACGAAAGTAGGTCTCACCAGACACCCATTGACAATGAGGAGCAGCTTGTCTTCGGTTCTGTTTGTCCACTAGGCGAATGGTTGGTGGTTTACCAGACCCATTCTCTTTTACAACCATCGGTTGAATGTGGCGCGGAACGGAACGGGAGGATTGAGTGAGGGGGGAGTGAGATAGAATTTCTTTTAGAACCGGTCCGGGATATATAACAATTTTTCATCCTCACACACCACCGTCACTGACACGGAGGGAGTTGCGCAGCGAATAGGAAATGCTTTTCCTTAGCTTTCGTACGACGTACGTACCTAAAGTGGTAACACCGCCGCCGACGCAAACGCAATCGTTGTTCGTGCCTGCCCTGTGTGCTCATGCGCTCGTGTGCGCGGTCGGCATATTATGTGCATGAGTGTGTTCGGTTTTTGGATATGGACCATACGGGTATGGCGGTTGTTTCTGTGTACGGACTCGGTTGACCCAAATTGAAGAGAAGAAAGTTTTCACCGTGTCCATGGGGAGTGAGTGGTTGCTTGTTGTTTCTCTTTTATTATGGATTTTGTTTTTTGTTGTTTTTCGAACATTATCTAGTGCTTATGCAAATTGTATCTAATTAGGAAAACGTTTTGATCAATTCAATCGGCTTATGAGTAATTTTTGCGGATTAAAAGAAACGTATTTCGGTGGTTCGCACATCAACTCTTTCGTTTACTGTCACTTTTTCGTATGGATTCTTGTTTTTTGTTTCCGTTTGATCGCGCGATAGATTTGTGAGTGATTAGTCATTGTGGTAGAAAGTGTATTAAGACTAGTTTAGGCTTAAGAGATTTCGAAAATGAAATTTCTGTGCGTGGGTCATAGATTTGGTGGTTTGCTAAGCACTTTCGAAATGAGTAAGCGGGGGCTGGGATCCGTTGACGGGGAAGAGCGTTGCCTGTGAATGATGAATGCGAAAATGATCCACAAGCTGATGGCTTACTCATGACTTTCGTTTGGTTATGCAATGACGTGTGAGAGCTGTCACGTTGAATATTTTGGAGGTTCTTTTGAAACTGCAAGTTTGTGAGATTTGTTTTCCTTTTTTCCGTTCTGTTTTCTTTATGTTTTCAGGATTTCGTAGTTATTATCTTAAGGCTAATATAGCACATAATGGATACCTGATAGAAACACTTTTCTTGAATTGTAATTGGACTGATAGATGTGTGACCAGGATTAGTAGCTTCAAAACCAGTTTGTCAAGCAGAAGGAGAGAGATCTAATAATTTTAAACTCTGTACGATTAATCTTGGAACCAGCTGAGAACCTTGCGTGTACTCTTTTGGGTTACAAAAGCAAATAATGTGGAGTAGTTTAGAATGTAGGAATGTCAATTAGGACAGCGGCGTTGAGCAAAATGTTGATTCAACCGTCCGTATTCATTCATTTCCTAAGATTTGTTTGGAACCCCAAATGCGAAAAATTTTCACATGACGTGTAAGTAGAAGTGTCTGCTTCTATCACACTTGCTGATTGTTGACAAAGCCCAGTTTCTCAAGGTAAGCTAATGACTTGTTGAAACCAAGAAATAATTGAATTGAATGATGAGACGGTTTCAACTTCATTTGTTGTCGCACGCACGTGTTCGGCTCTAGAAAACAGGGTCTCTTTTCTATGAATCAGAACGATTCGCTCCAGACGTCGATGAAAACGAAAGCTTTAAGCAACGTCCAGGTGGTATTGAGCCGCCATATGCACAAGAAATCGAAACAAATCGCCAATTTCACACGCAAACACCGAAAAATACTTCCAATGACAGTTCAATCCAGTAATTACCCTGGCGTATCAATTGTACCATTTTGAAAACAACAGATTATGACTTAATTCCAAAAGTCAAAAGAGTGAGTGCCCACACATCCGGCCGTAATAGTAGTCGACGTGACTCAAGTTTGTTAACCAACTCTTTTGTCTTCCGTCATCATGCTCTCGGTTTTGCTTTCTTCTATTCCCGATGTGGACAGACTGGACACAAAAGAAGTGCATTCATCCTGAATACATGACCTCTTCTTTCGGGGGCACACTCCCATTTGGAAAGTTCCGTCCGCCAGCAACCACTTACCTAACTCAGGCCACAAGACAACATTTACAACCAGCATCGTTACAGAAACCGAAACAGACGACTAAAACAAAAACAACCAAATAAAAGACCGAAAAAACTGAACAGACCGTCAGCTCTGAAATAACAGTCCAGAGCTCTGGCGTGTGAGTTAAGAGGTACAAATTCTTGAACGCGCGCGCTCCCCAAATGTAGGTCGGTGACGGTGTCGGTGTCGGTGTCTGTGTTGGTTATTCATTCCACACATATGTAAGCCCATTTGATTACGCGACAGAACAGAAGAGAGGCCGCTCTACCTGAATACTAATCCCCCTTCCAGATTCAATACACCATTTGGATACTTACACTGTGCTAAACTAGGATTATCCACGAAAACCGGATTCCCTCTCGACAGCTGACACACATTGAGAACGACAATCATCACCAGAGTCGATATGCTGAGCGTATCCTTCGTAACTCGCCGATTTCTCGTCCGTATTGTCCCCATCTGCAAAGAAGAGAAATGCTTGCCATTAGTTCAGGTTGCGCTTTCCACAATAATACCCGCAGCATACTTCGTCAACGCTGACCTAGTCGCTGCGGGTGAAATGAGTCATGTGAGGAGTATTTACATACCACAGACTCACTGCTGGGGAAAGTTGTACCTGTCCCGTGGTGTTACACCGACCGAAAACGAGACGACCTCAAGAAGCGTCTTCCACCAAGGTGCGAGGATGATTATGGCACACAAGTAGAGAGCTTCAGTCGAAAACAAAAGTGTCCCCCCTCTCCGCTCACGCAAAACCCTACTCCCATCCTCAGCGGACAATAAACCCTAATTTGCTTGCCAACTCCCGCTGTCATCGCTGTAAAGCTGATTTTTTGATCGCAATTTTTACCGCTAAATGTATGATATGCAAATATTTTGTCATTTATGAGGCGAACGGATTCTTTTCGGATTCGTTTTGCTCTGCGACTGACCTAGAATCGTGGGACGAGAGAATGTCTACAAACACTTTACATACACATATACACGGAGTCTGTCGCACACCCCAAAAATTCACAGAGGCGAGATACGAAACGCCTTGAAGAACGTGACCTAAATAATTCTATCTGAGGTTGTCCGGGCTGAGGTAAGTGCGTGCCACTGTGTGAGTTTGAAAAGAAATGAGTCGTGCTGCGAGGAGGCGTGGCGGGAGTCGGTGCGCGGTACGGGAGCGGTAATTGTGTTTAACTACCGGCCGGGGTCTTTAGGTCAAATTAGATGTTTTTTTCGGTTCTTCTGTGCAAAATAATACAGAAAGAGAGAGAGAGAGAAAGAAATAAGTGTAAAGAAGGAATGAGTATGCGGCACGACTTTGTTGAGATCTTGATGCGAGTGCTTCCTAATGGGAAATTAATTTTCACTTGAAATCGTGGGAAATCGCGTGGATAACCAGTAATCGGTGAGAACACACATTTGGAAGTGGTCGGCTGATCCCTTCTGTTTTCGGTTTCGTTCTGATTACCAGGCCAACTGAAGGGGCCAGCAAAAGTGTGTCATTTGACAGAGGCACCTGCTGGAGGAGCCTCTCCCATCGAGAGGTTCTTTTGAAATTCATGGGAAAAAATTCTTTCCAAGTGATTGGGGATAAAAGTTTTGAACTCATAAGCAATCATAGGTGGAACGTGTGTGAGGTGTGGTCACAAATTTTAAGCAGAATTTTTTATGAAACAAATCTTGATGTCGGATCGCGCTCGTTAGAATTATGTTCACTCGGTTCACGTAGGCACATATTACGACTTCAACGTCATTCAGTGACTTTTAGGAAGCCAAATGGAGACGAATAATTCGATCACATTTTGCCGGGAAATGGGTCGTGGAATCAGAATTTTTTGGCTGCTGAAGAAAATGGAAAGAATGGTGTGATGAGTGATGTTTTCCCGAGTCCGGGATTGCTAGCGTCTTAAACAGACAGCTCGATTTAGCTTTCAGATGAAAACTGAGATTAATTGACAACTCCATGAGATCGACGGCCTTATGACCTTCAAGTCTTCCCACAATTAAGAACATGTTCAGGTACAGATCCCGAGCTGTTTGTAGAGACAAAGCCAAGGCCACGTGTCTTATTTCTCGATGGCGGATCTCTTCTTTTTGTCAAAGATATCAGGGTTGTTTTCTGTACTCGAAGTTATTCACCTCTTGGGCTAAGAGGTTTCTTTGTTCCTGAGTGACCATCAATGATAGGTTAGCGTGCGTATAACAAGATGTAGATATCCTTTGTCACGCCACTATAATTTGGATATACGACTTGCACGCTACATGTCTAGATGTCAAGGTTAGAGGAGTATGAGTGTGGCTCTGTTCCCATAATCTTGTCGATAAATATGCAGACATAAAAGTTGGCCATGAAGTTGTTCGAATTGCAACACAATAAACTCGGCATGGAAACTCAAAATTGTTGACATGACTCAATTCAAGGGGGAACCAAGTTTATTAAAAATGATTAAAACTTTCCAATCAATCAAATTCTTCAAAAGCAATTTATCCTGTGAGATTCTTTTCTCTTTCTTATTCACATTATTTTTGTGTGGACAATTTGAGTCTAAGCACGGTCTAGCTAAAGCGGGCTGCTTCAAATTCTTTAATTTGTTGAAATGTTTCTGACAGATATTTTTATGACCCAAAAATATTACGGAGACGAACAGAATCCCAAAGTCCAAAAGCCGTTCAAATCCAAAAATGTCATGAAAATAGACCGACGGTCTGAATTTCAAAATACCAAGGTCCTGAAAATGAGAAAAGTAAAAAATTGTGAGCAAAATAAATATTTTGAAGATTCTGGCTCTACAGATTTTGTTTCCGAAAATATGTTTCTTTTTGTCATTTCAAAACGCTAGCCTCCTTGATATTCGTATAATTTTCAAATTTTGCTGCATTTTTGAATTTCATAATCAGAGTTACTTTTCTCAGAATCATTGCAAAAGAATGTAACTAATTCATCATCATGAGAAGGCCTCTAGTGTTAGCAGTAAAGTTTGTCGCGGTTTATCATAAGGAGTAACTCGTAAGCCATCCTCATCTCCCCATCGTAGGCAGATGGGCAGACAAAACGGCGTGTAAGTAGAAGTGGCAATGACGTGTCGTCATGCTACTATAAACCTGGAAACGAAAACTGCGTAAATAAACTCAATGAAGTTGAATCAGGAGAGTTTGATTTTTAAGTCAAACTGATTTGTCACAGGAAATGCACTAAGACCGCAATTTTTTCTTCAGCTGTGAAAATCTGAAAAAGCTGATCTTTTCCGATTCAACATCTGCATTCGCCGGGGGATTTTAGGTCTCATTTTAAAAGATGGAAGCGCAGGAAAAGGTTTTCCAATGAGCTATACGAGTTATTGTATTACAGTGGTATTGCACAGTCGGACGAATTCACTGATGTGAAGCCTAGCTCAAAGAAAACGGATGAACACCCATGATCCTGTCCGTTTTTACATCCTCCATCGAGGAACCGTGTAATAAAAGTTGACAGCAAATCAGGTGGCACGTGCAATTGCAAGAGGACGCGAACTAATTATGAAAGTGACACTCAAGACCGCTATGATGATTCAATTAGTTGACGATTTTTTTTGGTTGAAGTCTAGGTCTACTAGCAGGACTAGAAGTAAGTTAATTCCTTCAATAATCGTTTTGTTTAACCAATTTGAGCTTATTATGGAAATTCTGACATAACCTGGCACCTGTGCCCCTAGTACGCTTGTTGCACTGCTTTTTGAAAGCGCTACGCCTTCCATGCAAATGACACAATTCCACCTCATCTATACGACTGAGGAGAAGTTCATTGGCTTTGTGATTTCTCAAAAAATTAAGTAAAGGGTGTTCCAACAAGAACGCAAGATTTAAAATTGGCGCCATTCGAATTGTCATGGTTTGACATTTGAACAATTATTATTGTTTGTTAGTAGAAGTTATAAGATTAATAAAAATGGAGCGCTAAACGAATGAACAACTCATTCTCATTGTGAACATGAAAATGCTGATTTTGCCGATAATATCATCCTTAGTGACGAGGACACCACTGCTCCGGCCCGAAAAGTCTTTGAATTCGATCCATTGGGACAACGCAACAGAGGACGACCTAGACTAAAGTGGCGCACACAAATGGAGAAGGACCTCAACCAACTTGGAGTTCGCAACTGGAGACAGCTGGCGAAAGATCGTGACGAGGCCCATTTCCATCTTGATGGCTTCGGCAGAATTGTCGCATTGGGGGCGAGGAAAATCCTCGAGTAATTCACGAGAAGCAAATGCATCCTCAACGTGTCACTGTGTGGTAAGGATTTTGGCATGAAGGAATCATTGGACCTTTTATTTATGAAAATGAGTCAGATCAAGCGTAAACAGTCAATGGTGTTTGGTATCGTGAAATGATTTTTGCCTAGAATTGAAGAAATGAATGTGAAGGGGATGTGTTTTCAACTAAACGGCGCCACATCTCATACAGCCAGACAAACAATTCAATTGCTTCATCAGTCATTTAAATCTTGCGTTCTTGTTGGGACACCCTTTATTTCTCCATAAATCCATAAATCGCTTGAGATGAATATTGCATTTCTTGGTAATCTCAAGTGACAGGCGACATATGATTAAGAATTAAAAGTGACTTTGTCGGCGGATTTTACTGCGTTCTGACTCTCGGAATTTATAAACACATCCTTTGTGAATATTAAACTGTTTATTTGTCAAGAAACGCATTGAAAGACTTCTGCAATGCATTCTCAAAGTAGATGTCAGTTCCAGCACACTCTGTGAAACTTTGCATTTTCATTTCATTTCATAGGTTTGCATCTCAGACACCCAATTCGCCCTGGAAGGCATGCCGAAAAGGGAATTTTTATGAGCACGGGTTTGGGTCCGTGGGTAGAAATTGAATTGATCTCCAGAGGTGCAGTTTTTTTTTCATAAATTAAGTGACTTGGGTTTTAGACGGCTCTGGAGTTAGTCACGGAAGTAAATGAAAGCATCAGTTGGATCCATTTACTGAGGACAAATTTATATTTCTCAAAGTTGCTCATGAAAATTCTGTTCAATGCCCATAGGAAAATCTGGATCTTTCAAATTCAAATGAAATATTACATAATCTGAAACGTTACTCCAAAAGAGCGCAATCAATTAACAAATCCATTTGCATCCAATGTCAGCAATGAGAGATGCCAGGCGTTATTTTCTAGTTGAGTTTCTCGGCTAACACAGGATCCCAAAACTTCGCTTTAGCACTGACATGAAAGTTAACTATACACTGACGGTGCTCGAAAGTGGATAAGTGGGATATACATCTCGTCAGAAAAATTTACGAGCATTTGGCGTTACAAGAAGAGTGCATAAAAAGTGAATCCTTGTAAAAAGAACTACTCCAGGAGAGGAGTTGCCTTGGTAGAGTGGTTGGTTGGAAAGAGAGATCGGTTTGATGGCTTGAATCTTACGAAAATTTCTTAAAAACAAAATGTTATCCTCTTGTATACAAAAGGCAGGGCAACTCTCCACTTGACTCATAGTCATGCCGACTCATCTTCAGCGATCTTTAGTTCTACTCCATAGTGAGATCTGTTTTCATACGTGGGTGTGGAGATTGTTCCTTGTCACTTCTACTTAAGAAGAAAACGCATTGAAATTGAAAAATATGTCCACACCCAGTACCCATTGGTAAATTTCTGAATCGATCTAGAACTCGTGTCCAACTTGCACATCCCGCATCGAGTGCAACGGCCAGGTGGTTCAATCACCTGACCCAGATTGGACATAAATTCTCTATCTGATGCACGCTGCATCACTCACCCCGAAATTTCATGAATCACTTCCTTAGTTGCGCTGAGAAGTGCCGCAGAGACGTATTGACTCACTAAATACCGAGGCCACTGCCTCGGTATATGATCTCCTCACCCGCACCGGAAATATTTGCCATCAATTCCGCAAGACAATGCCGGCAGGTCCCTGCGATTGTCTAGACGACTGACCAAGGCAATGTAGGTCCGATTCGAAATGCCTTCTCCCTCAATGGAAGATCATATAACAAACCTGCTTCAAAAGTGAAATTTCACCTCCGAGTGTATGTTCTGATGACGACGCGACGCACGTCAGGTAATGATCGAAAGTGAACATACCCGCCGCGGTGCGCTGTCAAAATTGTCTACGAATGTGTCTGTGTGCCATTTTGACGGGTTATTCTCGTTTTTATATTTTTTTTCTCCTCGTGGATTACTCCACTCCGCTGTGTAATTTCTCCACGTTTCTTTTTTCTGTGCGTCTGCCGTTTCGCCAGGGCATCGAAAAGCGTTCATTATCGGAGGTCTAACAATATTCGGATCATTTGACAGTGGGCTGGAGGCGCACAAAGCGCCGCGCCGCACTGACGTGAGTGTAATTTCCCTTTTAAACTTTCGCCAATTTAGAGCAATTTCTTCGGAGAATCCGAGAGACGCTGCACAATGGATCAGGAAGAGATGTGCCATCAATTAGCGCACAATGGTCATTGTGTCCCAGGCAATGCCTGCGAGCCAATTACGGCGGTGGCGGCATGCTACACCCCAACAAAAGACCTTTGGCATTCGATCTGTAACGGATTGCTGTTCTGGGGTCAAGAGAGCCGAGAGAACACAGTTATTCGCGGGTTTGTGTAATGAACACGAACGCAGAGCCGCAGATTAGCCGCAGATGGGTTTGCGAATAAGTTCGCGAAGAGGTTCGCAGAAAAGAACGGTTCTTGAGGAAGCGCTCTAATGGAACACAAAATAAGTGAGAAAAGACGAAAAACAAAACACAAGAAAACGAGAATACACATAAAACCAGAACCCACTGAAATGAAATGAGATAAACCGACCGTCGAACGGGCAGAGTGGCTCGCAATTAAACGAAAGTATCTCTCGTTCGTTTTGCCGTGGCTGAGAAGAAGAGACGCTGTCCGTTGACTTCTGTTCCGCACGGTTTTCGGATGCTGGATGGGCACACTTTGAAGTCGGTCTGCTGTCGGGTTCCTGCGGTGGATCTCCGCCGCCGAACTGTCAGCGGTAATGCGGTCAATGACTGCGGTCTGAAGTAATTGGCGCTATTTGTCCGGAGTCCGAGCGTGTGAAGTGCTGAAGTGGCGTCCCTGTGAATGGGCTAGTTTCTAATTATATGCCCGCTTGGGATTTCCCTTCACTCACGGTGCACAGATGAACCGGTGCTTGGATGGGGATTCTCAGGCGAATGTCCCGTTCTGGAAGGTGCTTAATTAGTGAAAGACAAGTGAGGTGCTTGCTGCGGATAAGTTCTATTGTCCCATGGGTATCGGTGAGAGAAGATCTCAGATGCGGACCGTTACAGTCTTATGGTCGCATGTGCGGAGTGACATCAGTCACCGGCCCGTGGATCAGGATGGATTTAATGCGCGAATTCGGAACTGCTTTACGAGAATCTGCCGCATCTGATACAGATTCGAGGGAAACCAAGTGAAACTTTTTTTCACGGAATTGTGTGGTTCTCGGTAATTGAAAGTGGTGCTGACTCATCACAAATGCAGCGAAAGATGTGGGAGATTGGGGAATGGAAAGTTGGGGGAGCTTTCGTGATTTGGACGGTCAGGTGTTGGGAACGTGAACGCCGGGAAAAGGCTCCTGAGAAGAACGGATCCACAAAGAGGAAGAATTCAACAGAGGGGAACAGTTCCACAGAGAAACGGAATACGTATGAGGATGTTTTGGGAAAAGATGTGGAATGTTGCAAAATGCTTTAAGAATTTGAATTTTCAATCATGGAGCTTTTATGTTTTCAGGGGCATCTTTCATTTCTAGGCGTCATTTTGATGTGGTCAAAACGTAGTCATGACATCAAATATTTCCATTGTCAGTAGTCCAGACTTGCATGCTAGGATTGTGTGCTTTTTCTAAAGTCTCCTCAACCTCAGTCCCTCTTAAAAAAGATCACAATTGAGTTATTGGCAACAACGTTTGGCTTTTATCCCCATTAGGCACACTTTCAAGGTTAAACGGTCGACCCAAGCCCACATTTCTTCTGAGAAGTTATACGAACAAAATCAGAACTTCTAGCAAAAAAGTTGCTACTTCCAAGAACAATTTTCAACCTTCAATTCATTTCTTATTGATAACAATCGAATACCTTCCAGAGCACAATGGCAACAAAAGAAACAGGACAACCGGTCTCGCAATCTCCCAATCAGCCTCCCAATAAAAGACCCAAATCTACATCAAAAGTGTGTCCCAAACGACCCAAAAACGAATGTAAATAGAGGCAGGTCCGTCGATTTTGTTTGATGCGCTATCAAATGACATAATTAGTGGAAGATGTCATTGGTTTCCAGGCGTTTTGAGACCTCAAGAAGGTTATCTTGTGTGTTTTTCAAAATTTATTACGGTCAAGGCACCAAATCCGACCCAGGCGGTGGGGTGGACTTGGGTATGCGCAACATAATTTATGAGTGCATTGAACTCCGGCAGATTGTTATGACTTCATTAGCAGCGGTAATCGAGAGGGAATGCGGAATGCTTTCAGTATATTGGAACATTCACTGCTTGTCGGTTAATATTCGTTGCAAATGGTTGGTGTAAAGTTGGTGAATAAAGCTCTTAGCTGAAGATTTTGTAAACGATTGTGGGGGAAATAGAAATCAGATCGAAAGATGATGATTTTTTTTTTCTTGACGACAAGGAGTAGTTGACAGACTTTCTAGTGTGAGGATATTCAAACAACATCCAACTCTGAGAGTGTAAAAAGGAAACAGCCATTTAAAGGCGGTGAGTAAAACATTTGTAAATGTTCTCTACTCTAAATATCGAGACCTTGGGGAGGCGACAATATCAGATCGGATGCCCTTAAGTCTAAGAAACGAAATTCCATGTTTTCATATGATCGGTTGTAAGATGACATTCGAAACTCATGTTGAAGGCTTAGGATTTGGGTAGTGACCAATTTCGCCATTCCAAATTTTCGCAGAACTCTCAAGCTTAGGGAATCTGAGATTTTTACCAGTGAAAGATTCTTACCAGAATAGACGCGTTTCAAAAATTTGGCTTTAGGCTCTCGGCGAATTTTTCTTTAGGCTTAAGGATGGAAAAGGAAGTCAACACTTAATCATTGTTTCACTATAGTTTCTGTAGATGTTCGTGAAATACATATTAGTAACTTGGCGTTGTGGTCGCCGTAGCGTAGTGAGTAGAGTGCGACGCTCACACGCCGAAGGGTCTAGGTTCGACTCCCAGCTCAACACCAATTTTTCGAATTATTCACGGCACCACCTCTTTCGAGCTGCTGACAACACTCAAAGTGTAATAATTGTCTAAGAAAGCTTCTCAAATTTCGCCGTTCGGAGTCGGCAAAAAACTGTAGGTCCCTTCTACTCGTGATAGAACAGTAGCGCGCACAACACGAGTAGTTGATGAGCAAGCTAGGCCCTGGTCCCCCTTTGGACTGTAGCGCCAAGAAGTATTATTATTATTAACTTGGCGTTTGGATTTACTTTTCAAGTTGAAAGGTATTAGAAAGAATGAATGGGCTTACAGAGAAGACATTTCTTCACAAAGACTATGTAGCACAGTGGCCACTTGAGACGCTTATTTCAGATTTGACAATTATTGTACTGGAAATAAGTTTTATTTCAATTGCTTGGATTTGAATATAACGGCGGGGCCGTGCCAATTTCGACAACGGTGTTCAGACAGACTCTTTTCACTGCCCCGTGATCTTGTCATTTATGTCGACATAGTTTAAGATGCCATCTACATTGAAGAAATAATTTTATTGTTTGACTATAAAGCATTTCGCAATTTGATGAGCATTTTAGGCAAGAGAGGGATAAGACAGAAATAAGTCAGGCTGTTTTTGTAAGCGATTTGCTTGCTTGCATAGTTTAAACCGAAAAAAGTTGTAAAGGGGTTAGCACAGATTCGTAAAAAAAATCAAAATTTAGGATATTAATAATAATTGTTGGCGCGACAGTCCACAGGGAGACCAGGGCCTAGCCTGCACATCAACTACTCGTGTTGTGCGCACAACCGTTCTCTCACGGGTAGAAGAGACCTACAGTTTGTTGCCGACTCCGAACGGCGAATTCTTGAGAAGCTTTCTTAGACAGTTATTACTCTTTGAGTGTAGCTTGCAGCTCGAAAGAGGTGGTGCTATGAAAAATTCGAAGTGTTCAGTCGGGAATCGAAAATAGACCCTTCGGCGTATTAGCGTGGCACTCTACCCACTACGCCGCGGTGGCGACAAAATTTGGGATAATTGTGCTTAATCTGCTTTACTTTGCAGGAAACTAGACTGACTCTGACATACAGGTTAGTTAGTTGCTTACACTGTCAGCTTCCCGCTCGACGCGAAATCAATTCCATACTCCCGGGCCACAAAACGAGCTGCTTAAAGTTGCATTTATAATGACTGGAACATTTGAAAACTTTGGTTTCTAGTGAGTGAGTGTTGTGTCCTTGTGACGTCTATAGGTCCCATTGTCGAAGGCAAAAGTGCACTTTTGATTTTTTTTTTTGCGAAGAACTGTGGAAGACATATGTCATGGAGCACAGAATGTCTACATCATATTGTCTTAGGTTCTGAATTCAAATATTCGGCTTCTTATTAAAAGATTCTTCTGAGAATTGAACGAATTATTGTGAGGGACTACCGATGGACGAGAAATGATCTTAGGCTTTTCGAGAGAATAGTTTTACGATGGATTTTTGGTCCTGTTTGCGTTGATGGCATGTAGAGGAGAAGACTGTTTGCGTTGATGGCATCTGGAGGAGAAGATTCAACGACGAACTTTATGGGCTGTACAGCAACATGCGTCTAGTCAAACGTCTACGGATACAGCGCTTAAGATGACTAGGCTATGTAGAGCGAATGGACACCACTGCTCCGACCCGAATCCGAGCCATTGGGACAACGCAACAGAGGACGGCCTAGGCTAAGGTAGCTCAAACAAGTAGAGAAAGGCATCAACCACCTTGTATTTCGCTATTGGAGGCAGCTAGCGAAAGATCGTGCTGGCTGGTGAGACATGTTGGTTGAGGCACTGGTCCACCCCGGACTGTAGCGCCACTAGAAAAAGAAGAAGACGAGGTTTACAGTTAAGAGCATGTATAATTAATTTTCTTCCGAGTACCAAGAGAGACCAGATCTTGGTTAAAAATTCAAATTTTTATTAAGTTGCAATAGCGAGTTTTAAAAAATATTCAGCAGCAGTAGCCCGAAAACCTCAATAAAGTCTCTGGTGATCATGGATGGCAGAATGCGTTTCTGCGAAGCAATCTCAGGAAGAAATTGTAAAGGGACAGTCACAAAATATATGACTTTGTGACTAAATAAATTTTTAGTAATAAATTGACAGCGATGAATAAGGCTTTGATTCATTGCCGCTCAAAAATTTTCCAAAGGCAGTTTGTTCCTTTATGGGGTTGTCTTAATGGACATCCTTTTAACTCGCATTTCTCACAATTGCTTTGCTTTTTTAACAATTTGTTCAAGTTCAGCATGAAGAAATGGCTGATTTTGAACGTCGTCCAAATACAAAATTTTCCCTATTCGGGGAAAATTTTTCTATGACTAGCACCTGAACACCTTATAACAGATCCTGAAATCAATCAAGTTCATATTGAAAACATGGAAGAATTTTGTTCCTAAGCCAAAATTTATACATGTACTCCAAGCCAAGTGTCACGAAAATGGAAGTGATGTAAAATTTTCTCGGGCTTGTCACTGTACTTCTCTGTCATTTACCCTTTCATAGCCCTTTAATAACTTCTTATTCATTACTTTCTTATGTTTGGAAAGTAATGCATCCCTATTTTTTTTCTACTACAAGTCAGCTATACACACCAGTCTTGCTGGTACATTAAAAATATGTCCTTTTAAACAAATGTCACCAATAACTGCTTGAGAAAAGGTCTTAGTCCATGTTTACAAATGTTACTAGTTCATAGATGACTAAAATTTTGCCAAAGTTATCCCAGGACATAAACAGAAGCACTGCGAAAAAAAACTTATTGGTTGTTCCACTTGAGTTGCTTAAGAGAAAAACAATACTCGTACAAAACTGTTTATTGGGTCTATATCTTATTTCGTGCAGTTTGCTAAGAGATGGCGTAACTTGTACTGTTCCATTGTTATTATTCCATTGGAATATGCGTTGAAAATTGTACGTTTTTTCGGTATATGTCATTTTAATGAATTTTGTTTTACTTAAATGTGTCGAACTTTGTGCCTAAAAAAGCGTTTTTTATGAGGAATTCGTTTTTTATTAATTTAATGTGAAGAATGTGGTCGCCGTGGCGTAGTGGGTAGAGTGCGACGCTCACACGCCGGAGGGTGTAGGTTCGATTCCCAGCTCAACACCAATTTTTAAAATTTTTCACGGCACCACCTCTTTCGAGCTGCTGACAACACTCTAAGAGTAATAACTGTCTTAGAAAGCTTCTCAAATTTCGCCGTTCGGAGTCGGCAAAAACTTGTAGGTCCCTTCTACTCGTGAGGGAACAGTAGCGCGCACAACACGAGTAGTTGATAAGCAAGATAGGACTGGTCTGGTCCTGGTCTCCCTTTGGACTGTAGCGCCAACAATTATTGTTATTATTAATGTGAAGAAACCTGCTGCCGTAAGTCATTGTGCTTTGATGGAAGTTTATGGTGAACATGCGCTAGCTGAACTAACGTGCCAAAGGTAGTTAAGTGTGGTGATTTTAGCTTGGAAGACAAAGAGAGTCCTGGACAGACAAAAAAGATTGAACAAGAAGAACTGGAAGCATTATTCTATAAAGATTCCTGTCACACAGGAAGAGATCGCAGAATCTTTATCGCAATCAAGTAGACTTTTCAAAATGTTTTAAATCAGCTAGACATGTTTAAAACAGAGAAATTGGGCTCCAAATAAAAAAATTATAATAACATAATACGTACGGTTTTATTCATTCAAGAGTTTAGTAGTTGGTTAATTGGGACACTGATCAGGTTCACTTCCTCAACCTTCATTTGTTCCACAATTTCTGACTCAAAGGGTATAACTTCTCCATACAAAAACTGTTGGGAATTCGCTTTTCGGAGTCGGTAAAGAATTCATCAACCTCTTCTTCAATAAGGAAACAGTACCACGCACAACACGAGTAGCTATTGAAGATGGCCTTTGTCACTTGTTGCTAGTTGCACCGTTAAAACCATGCACATTAACATTAAAATTTGTATTGTTAATTTGATCTATTAAAAGCAGCTTTGAAAACAATCTTTTTTCACATTCCTTTCGTCTTACCGCTTACTTCATACTTGTTTAAATTAACATAAAAACAAATTCATGGAATAATCTTTGTCACCATCTCGCAAGCCCATCCAAAAGAGGAAATTACAAGTGTATATGACAAACCCCATTAAATCCAAACACTCTCTCTAATCAGAACCTCGAAGACCGCATTCCATAATCACTATAATCAACCTCGGACCATCACTCACCTCATCTGTGGACCACTTCTACCCAACGCCTCCATCCCTCCCCAAGATGACCCCAAAACCGTCGTTGGCAATAATCACTCATGCACACCATTCGCCCCAAATCTGAATCTCCTTCCGTCATACGCAGCAGTGGTGGCAGTCCGTAATATATCATCGTCCCCCTTTGGCCTCTTACTCGCCTCTGCGACACAATTCCCACTGACACAAACCGAAAACTAATTCATCTTCCATGTGCTCCTAATTGCAAAGCAGTCGCCGCCGCCGCCTCAAAACAATCCACCAATCCTACATCGTCTTCGCCATCGCCACCGCAACCGCCTTCGAAGAAACTCATGTCCAAATGTCGGAAGTGAGTTAACCCCATAAGGCGAAGCGGGACGATCAATTAAACGGCCTGCAATTAATCTAATTGCATGAGCGCTGCAGCACGGTCAGAACTGGACGCGGACTCTCCAGCCGCCAACCATCCCCAACCGGACGCCAGGGGACACCGTCAAATCCCGAGATGATTTGTGTAATTGATAAATAAAGTGAGCAAAGAGGAGAACGCGAGAACCCCATCCATGGGGCAGCGAAGTGGGCAAGTGGGCAAGGGGAAGGAAAAAGCCAGGAATGAAGAAAATCTTACCTTCGGATGCTGTTCCTCTGCTGCGGTGGTGGCCGGACGATGATAGGAAAGGGAATGGTGCCTCGATGTTGATGTCTCTGTGGCTACCGCAACGTCGCAGCGACGATAGCAATTATGATGTTCCTGCTGACGATGACGCTAATGCTATCTGATTAAAGAAGCCTGCTGCTGGTGAGGTTTCTGATCCACAATCTCCAGCTGAAGTAACTGAACGCGTTTCTTTCCGCAGATGATGATGACGACGATGACGATGGCAAAGCCCGAGAAGAACAAGAAGAAGGAAATGCCTCGCTACTTGCACCCGAGCCGACCAATTTATGTTAATGGCTCAACCAATTTAAAATGCTCTGTACACTCGTTTATTTGATTTCCAGTTAGATCTTGTGGCATTGGCGACGGCTTTCTCAAAGATCTTCACAACCTCCAGCGGTGGCCTCTGGAATGCAAAAGTAAGGGAACTGCAGAGTTCTTGCGCTCGGCTTAGGTCATATCATGTGCCTATGGAGTTTCTCTTCCGGTTAGCCTCCTGGACGCGATTTGAAAGTCTCTCGCACTTGGTCACTTGGCTTGGCCACTGCTCCACCAGCAATTGGGACACATTTAGCAGTGAATTCGGAAGGGGTCTGCTGTATGCACAAACTCAACACTGAACACTTTTAGAACCACACCGTGAAAGAACGAACGGAGGAACGACACAAGTCAAAATGACGACGATAAAGAGACAAATGAAACAAAAAAAAAGAAAGTTGGGACAAACGCGCGATGGTAAACCGAAAACGAAAAAAAAATATAACTCCTCTTGGAATACACCTCACAAATGAAAAGGCGAACAGCAATGGCAACGACGACAACAGCGACGACGAACGGACGTCGTCGGAGTGAGTGAGTACGCGCGCGTCAACAGCAGAAGCGGCCGCCGAGATGGTATGGCCAAAGAACGAATGACGATCACAGAAGAACCCACCAGGCACCACCAGTACCAGTACCAGCAGTGGGTATTTATAAAACGACCAAACGGACTATCGGACTATCGGACACACTATAACGGTTCTGATTAAGGCCAGCAGTCATATTTATTCAAAATACCGCACCACCACCATTCGTTTGGGCTGTTTGTTGTGGGACTGTTGTTGTGGTGTGTCGTGCTTTTTGGCAGGCCAGGCCGTGGGGTGTACGCAATAATTACTAACAGTAAACGAAGATTTGATAAATCCTTTCAAAAACACACACTTCACTCCACTCACACACGAGCGCACTTAACTCAGCACAGTTCTGACAGCGACAGAAAAGAAAGGGAGCGAAGAATTTTTTTTCTTTCGATTTTTCTTTGAGTTCCAAACTTTTTCTTTTCTTCCTGTCGGATGCAGGAACACAACCGATGCTCCTCGCTTCACACACAACAACTTCTTTTGCTGCTGCACTGGCTCTCTGGTCGAACCTTGAGACCTTGACAGTGAAGATGTTCCTCGCAAACTGAAATCACCGCATCGACCAGCCAAGTTCCTTGGCCATTTCCATTCTTCATTTGTTCAAAAAAAATTGCTTTAGCTGGTTAGCTGCTGCTGCTGCCGCTGGTGCTGGTGCTGGTGGTGCTGCTGTGTGGTTGAAGTGCTGTGTCCGGAGCGCCTGTATTGTGTACTCGCTCGCACCGCCTGCTTATCGTGGGCTTACATTCTATTTCGCTTCTTTTGGTCTTCTTTTGAATTGTGTTTTCTAATTTACCTGTTGTAATACTGGCGAACAGGTACGGATGGATACCCGAAGCAAAGAAGAAAGAGTACTTGCTCCGCTCGTGTGTGTACGTGGTTGTGGATTGTCTGGTGTGTTCTTTGTTTTGTGGGGCGCACATCCGAAGAGAAACAGAAACACCACATAATTGCCTGAAGAGAGTGTTGCACGGTTGTCGTGTTGCGCACTATGCTTGCGCGCATATTAGAGAATATTTTTGTTTCCTTTGATTTTCCTTGTTTTTGTTAGCATAACGTGTTGTGATACCAGTTGTTGTTGCTGGTATTCGTGGTTGTAGCTGCCTTGATGCATAAGCGAGCGGCAACGGCGGCATCCCACCCTTTGTGATAATGACCTCAAACGGAATTTCCATTATGGATGGATGGGTGAATGGTTGTTCTTTCCGATGGGGTATCGGCTTGTCTCTTTTTGTTTTAGTGCATGGCACGTGCTGGTGGCTGAGGTCGGTGTGTGTTATCTAACGTGAATCATTGTGGAATTCAATTACAGACGTGTCGAGGAATGAAGGATCAATGAATCGGAGTGAAATGCAGCACTTTTGTGCGGGAAAGATACTAGCGAGGGATGAAGTCAATAAACCTCTTTGTCTCGAAAGTATTTCGGGTGCCTTCATTGTTTTGTAATGACTGACCACGAGCCAGTGGTGATTGGATAAAAACAAAGGAACGATTGTATCACACTCGTGCTCAGTGTATGTGAAAAGTTCGCACACGAACTCTTTTACTTTTGTTATTGCCATCGAAACAGTCAGCCACTCGGCGATTTTCTGGCGAAAAAACAGACGAAGAAGAAGAAATGATACATATTTTATGACTTTGCTCAGTCCTCAATACATATGCTTAACTAAAGGCAAAAACCCGAGTCCCGCTAGATGATGAGAAGAATTTATTGAAATTTATGTTAAGCACTTGTCGTTGGTTTCCTTGCGTCTGCGGAGATGCTGTGGGACGCAGCGCGACGATGAGATCGCCGATACTTGGACGGTTAGGGCGATCATTAGGCAGGGTGGGGTGTACGTGTGTGTGTAAGTTTACAGTATTCGATTGAGGTTTACAACCTCAACCGGGAAGATCTGAAATCTTTTGGTCACGAGGCGGTGGAGTGGATTATTCACAAAGGTATGGAAGATCTGGGTTAAAGAGAATACCGCTGAATTGCAGATGCTCACGTGTTGATTTTGTGTCAGTCAGGTGAACATTCGCAAAATTCTGCGAGGGAGGCAGCATTTGTTTGCAACGCATTTGTGCATTTTTTGAGGTTTCTTCGTTATCTGAAGATTTATTTGATAAAGTGTAAGTGTATATGGTTGGCAGACAGGAAACGTAAGGGAAGTGCGCCTGCACTCGATTGGTAATGTCTTCATTTTGTTTGAGTGGAAAGAACGCACCTAGCGGGGCAGAAAAGCAACGGAAGTCATTTTTGTTGTGAAAGCCATTAGAGATCGTCTTATCGGAAGTCTGAAGAAGGTTCCATTAATGCGATAAATGCTCGGCATTTCCTTTTCCATGAATTATAAGACCATATGAAGTTAAAATTCATTTAAATTGTCTGAGAGGGCTGTTTTGTTTCAGACTTTTGCTCAAGAAATCGGAATGAAATAATTTTTGAGGTGGTGAGTTAATATGATTGAGTGGATTGGGTTTAGTATGCTTACGCCTATTGATGATTCTTGGCTGGTATTAGAGACTCGCTGATAGTATAATAGAGCAAATTTCGAGTTTTCCTAAAAGAAACAGAAACGGGTCTGACTTTAAGCAGCGTTTCTTGAATCAAGTGATATATTATGTTTCTTCTTTACTTCTAGCTGAATCCAATGTTGGGTAGTGTACGAAGAAAAATAAAAATAGCCACCCGCAGGAAGACATTGTCACTAAAATCACTAAAGTAGATGCGAATTGAGTATGATGTGAAGGGATCTTAAGATTATTTCGATGGTTATCCCATGTAGGGTCGTCGTAGTGGCCGATGTGACGTAGTGGGTAGAGTGCGACGCTCAAACGCCGAAGGGTCTAGGTTCAAATAAATATTTTTAATTTTAAATAAATTCCCTCCAAGTCTACCAACATTTGAAATGTTCCCTCTAATCCAATGCCTCATCCGCTTCATTGCAGCATTCAGCCTTGTCAGCAACAAGACCTCATCAAATTATAGAACAAGGCAAGCTTGCTTCTTGAGCTTCTTGGCTGCCGTGGCGTGGTGAGTAGAGTGTGACGCTCACACGCCGAAGGGTCTAGCTTCGATTCCCGGCTGAACACCTCGAATTTTTCACGGCACCACCTCTTTCGAGCTGCTTACAACATTCAAAAAGTAACAACTTTCTAAGAAGGCTTCTCAAACTTCTCCGTTCGGAGTCGGTAAAATACTGTAGGTCCCTTCTACTTGAGAACAGTATCGCGCACAACACAGGTATCATAGTTGATGAGCAAGCTAGGCCCTGGTCCCCCTGTGGACTGCCGCGCCAACAATTACTATTATTATTATTACTATCCCATGTAGGGTGCCAGCAGTGCAAATGACTCCGCAATCTGAGTACATCACTAGACAGCCAGTAGATAGTGTTAACTGGAGGGGCATATTGCATAGGCTTAACATTCATTCCAGATTCAAGCGTCAACAAAAACTATGAATGATGTAGTTGTTCAGGAACACGACGAACACAGCTAGCCATCAATGAAGCGTCTGCTGGCATCGAAGCTGAAGCCGCTAAAATCGGTCGGGTGGCTAACAAAATAAAACAAAGTACATGCTTTCACCAAGAAAGGACATACAACATCGACGTCTCGGAAAGAACGTCACATTAGGCAGCAGAAACTTTGTGGTAGTCAAGGGCTTCGTCTACTTCAGGTCCTCGGTAAACAGGGACAACAACATCAGTACCGAAATCAAACGCAGAGTCACTCTTGCCAATTGCTGTTTTTTTGAGCTCAAGAGGCAGTTGAGTAATAAAGCCGTCTCTCAAAGAACTAAGCTCGTTTTATATTACAGCTTGATTATTCCAGTCCTACTTAATAATAATAATTGTTGGCGCTACAGTCCAAAGGGGGACCAGGGCCTAGCTTGCTCATCAAATACTCGTGTTGTGCGCGCTACTGTTCTCTCACGAATAGAAGGGACCTACAGTTTCTTGCCGACTCCGAACGGCGAGATTTGAGAGGCTGTCTTAGACAGTTATGACTAGGCTATATAGAGCGTATGGGCAGTACTCCTCCGTCCTGAAAATCTTCGAATTTGAGCCATTGAGAGAATGTAACAGAAAAGGGCTTAGGCGAAGGTGGCGCACATAAGTGGAGAAGGTACTCAACCAGCTTGGAGTGCACAACTGAAGACAGCTGGCGAACGATTGTGCTGCCTGGGGAGGCGTGTTGGTTGAGGCCCAGGTCCAACCCGAACTGAAGCGCCACAAGAACAAAAAGAAGAAGAAGTAGGTAGAAACATTTATCAAATTGTCAACTAGATCAAACACTTTTTTGATCGGTTGTTTTGCTTTTCTTTGGCGTCTGTTGAAAAGTAAAAATCAAAGCGAGCATTTTCGCCATATTTTGCTTTTTTATTTCCGGAAGGGAAAAAATGTATCGTAAGCTCACAAAAAGATATGCGCTGTTAATGGTGACGTTACGTTAGAAGAATGGCAGTGTCAAAATTTGCCAAATTCGTTTGGATTGTCAGAGCAGAATACGTGGGATTGCAGAAAAGCTTCGTGTTACTGAGAGAAGCTTTCATACTTCACGTGAGGTTTTCATGTATCACACGCATGCATTGAAAATCGTGTAAAACAAATTCGCTGTGTAAGAAAACTCGATATATGGGTGCCTCATGAACTGAAAGCAAATTATTTAAGACAGCGCATTAACATCTGCAATTAATTAAAGATATGAAATGAGAATTTTCCATTTTTAAGATAATTGATAGCTGGTGATGACAAATGGTTTATTTAGAACATTGTCAATCGGAAAACATCATGCAGGGAGCCAAGTGAACCAGATCAAACAACATCTAAAGCTGTTATTCACCAAAACAAAGGAAATGCCTACTACCGAATGATCGATCCACTCAGATGTCTACATTGAACAACTGCAAAATTATACAATGCAGTTTAAGAAAAGCGGCCCGAATTGACAAACCGATAAGGTGTTGTACTCTATCATAACAATTGAAGGCCACACACTTCTCTAGTAACTCGGCAAAAATGATTGGAGCTTGGTTTCAATGTTTTGCCACATCCATCATCAGCCATAGCCCCGAGCTTGCACCATCTGATTATTTTATTTCGATCTCTGCAAGACTTCTTAAATGCTGAAAATTTCAATAATGATGAAATGAAGTGAATAATGAAAACCAGAAGTTTTATGAAAGTGGTATGGAAGTAATATATAAATGCCCAGGTCCATTCCGGCACAAGAAGAAGAAGATGACGTATTTCCTGCAGTTGTTAAGTTGTGTTGTTAAGAAGGTGACCACTTTGGCGTGGAAAGTAGAATGTGACACTCACTTCCATTTCCAGACTGAACATCTTGTACTTGTTCACAGACTAGCTCTCATGAGCTGTCTGCAAGATGGCAAAAGGTCATTGCTCAAAATGGGCAACACATAACAGAATTAAGTAATTTCATTACATGAATGATTTTTATGATTTTTATTTTCCGGTGGCCAACTCTATAACTTTTTTATTGAAGACGGGTTTTTTTTCTAATTTAATTGGCGACTGAGACGATGATAGTATCCATTGAGCATCATACTGTTATTTTATTTGAAACAAATAAAGAAAATTATTTATAAACAAATTTTGTCTGTTTTTCAAGTTTCTGCACCTTCATTGTCAAGTGCGCAGAAGTGGTCAAGTGAGTTAAAAGAGGCAGGGGAAGAATAAGTATTAAAGACGATCCATCCGTTAACAGCCTACTTGCTGTCTTTACTGAAGAAAATAAGCGGACTAAGGCCTGTCTTCCCCAAAAACTACTCGTTTGTGCGAACTACTGTTCTCTCATAAATAAAAGGACCTACTGTTGTTATTGTTAATATATATATAAAGTATACAGGTATACCTGTATGAAATGAGCGTTTATTTTTTGAAAATAAAACACTAATTATTAATGGGAAAGTAAAAATTGTATTTAAGGTATTGACCATTGTTTTCTAGATATTTTGACCACTTTTCTGGCAATTTGTGAATACCGCGCCAATAAAATCGTTCGTCTTTTAAAACAAACCAATCAGACACCCAATTTTCGGCCTGCTCGTAGGAATCAAAGTGCTGCTCAGCCAGTGCTCAGCCATCGAAGAAAACAAATAATAGTCGGAAGAAGCCAAGTCTGGTGAATACGGCGGATCGGGTAGCTGCTCCCAGCAAAGTGTTTTGATTGTATCCTGAACCGGCTTTGCTTTGTGTGCAGGTGCATTGTTATGGAGCAAAATTACCTTGCCGTGTCTTCTGGCCCATTCTGGTCGTTTCTCGATCAATGCGTAGTTCAAATCGATCATTTCTTTTCGGTAGCGATGAGTATTAACGGTTTCATCAGGTTTTAGGAGCTCGTGGTACAGATGTGGGATTTGGTTTTACGTGATCACCTGCCTTAACGGCTTATATCACGGGGAACCTTTTTCCCAAGAGTCGTAAGTAACGCAAGACTAAACGCCTTAGTTACCCAAGTACCAAACTGGGATCATGCTTGAGGGGCAATCACCCCACCTTGGTTTGATGCGAAGCCTTCCTAAAGCCTCTTCCGCTCTTTGGGTCGCAGCGCCCGGTTGAGAATGCAACTCCACACTGAGAAGGGATAGTCCCCTAACCGACTTGCCTAGTTTTGCTTAAACAATGGGCTAGACAAGTCAGCACAGTACACTATCCTCGACTCTACCCGCGATGTTAGGTGGTAAATCACAGCCACCACGAAACTCCCACAAGGGGGCCTACCGCAATGGTCAGGCTGGAACCGAAGTTTCAGGGGCCCCTGACCTCCCGTGGCACCAGAATAAAGCCTCTGGTTAAGCTGTCACTACCAGTCAGGTTCCCTCTAAGCCTGGGTCTGTTAGCCGCCATCCCGCCACAGATGGTCTTTCCTCCATCAGTGTTTCCGTTGTCACTATAAATAGTGATACGGAAGTGATTTTGAATCATGTGATTCATAAATCCAGTCACATCATCTGGGAGCTCGTGGGACAGCAAACCTTTCTGGTCTCACCAAACACACAGATTAACCCATGATTTTTTCCGTTTAGGATTCTTAAAATTAATCCATTTTTCATAGCCAATAACAATCCGATGCAAAACCGATTTTCTTTCGTGTCTTTGAAGCAAAATTTCACAAGTGTTTTTTCGGTTTTCCATATATCTTTCATTCAATTCACGTGGCATCCATTTTGCTCACTTTTGGATCTTTCCCATAGCTTTTAAACGGTCAGAAATTGGGTGTTGTGCAACATTTAACATTGCTGCTATTTGCTTTTGACTCAAAGTGTCATCTCCATCCAATATCGTTTGCAATTCGGCGTCTTCAGACTTTTTTGGTGGTCTTCCACGTTCTTCATTTCTCACATCAAAATCGTTATTTCTGAACCGTTGAAACCATCTCTTGCATGTTGCTTCTGATAGAGCATGATCACCATATGCCTTGACAAGCAGTAGATGCGACTCTGCAGCATTTTTCTTCAAATGAAAACAAAAAATTAGTGCTTTCCACAAATCATCACTTTCTGGTACGAAATTCGACATTTTTAATTTCTTCTTCTTCTTCTTGTGGCGCTACAGTCCGGGGTGGGCCTGGGCCTCAACCAACATGCCTCTCCAGCCAGAACGATCTTTCGCCAGCTGTCTTCAATTGCGCAATCCAAGTTCGTTGAGGTCCTTCTCCACTTGTGTGCGCCACTTTAGTCTAGGTCGTCCTCTTTTGCTTTGTCCCAATGGCTCGGATTCAAAGACTTTTTTAACATTTTTAACACGATGAAAAAATATGATGTTTTCTGTTTAGTGACTTCATGTATACTAAATATTTTTCACAGATGTCATAGCAAACAAATGAAAAAAAATAAGGGCTCGTTCACAACAGATGCTCCCTATCTTGACGCTCACTTCATATCGGTACACCTGGTAATTTATTTATATTCTCAATTAAGTTTTAATAATAATAATAACAAAAAGAACCCTACTTTTTTTTTGTCGGCTCTGAACGGCAATGTTTGAGAAGCTCTTCCTTAGACACCTATTACTCTTTGAGTGTGGTCAGCAACTCGAGGGAGGTGGTACCGTGAAAAATTCGAGGTGTTCAGCTGGAAATCAAACTTTGACCTTCGTCGTGCGAGCGTCGCACACTACCCACTACGATACAACGGGCACCACTCTTATATATGATCGAGACAATTTTTGTTCCTCAATAATATTTGATGTGGCCACCGTTGCGTAGTGGTTAAAGTGCGACGCTGAAGGGTCTAGCTTCGATTCCCGGCTGAACACCTCGAATTTTTCACGGCACCACCTCTTTCGAGTTGCTGACAACACTCAAGGAGTAATAACTGTCTAAGAAAGCTTCTCAAACTTCGCCGTTCGGAGTCGGTAAGAAATTGTAGGCCCCTTCTACTCGTGATAGATAATTAGCGCGCATAGCACGAGTATTTGATGAGTAAGGTAGGCCCTGGTTTCCCTGTGGACTGTCGCGCCAACAATTATTATTATTAATAATATTTGATGCCTTAATGTACATCATTCCGGTAATGATCGTATGTGTGAAAATATAACACGAGCCACTAAGCAGACAGAGACTGTTGTGATGAAGCAGGAAGTAGTGATCGGTCTTATGACTGACAGGACTGGTTGATGAAGTAAAAACTATAGCAAATGATAAAATTATGGGAATCGAGGAAGGATAAGTTACAAATTTAGAACGGGAACCACAGGATTAACTTAAGGGCCTAATCATGTATTTTCTCAAGGTGAAAACGTTATCGGAATAGGTTTCAGTTAAACAAGCTTATTTCTCGTTCATATATCAACTGAAACTGTCTCTTATTCAATTCGAGGGATTGACTCATAAGAACTTTCAAAGAAATGTTGAGTTTTAAGGCAATGCAGAGGCAGCTGCGTTGAATCAGTGGGCAGCCAAAAGTCTGCTACCATCAGAGAAAAATTTATTTCAGGTTATGCTTCTCCACATGCAAGGGCGATGACTACTTTACCTTAAAACCTCAAGTGGTATTTCACACCCACGGGCGGGGACAGTATTTATTTTGATTTTAGACTGTGTTACGAATCAGGCATTTTGTCGGGCTATAAAAACTGAAAATGAACATTTTTTGTTGGGAACCCGTTACTGGGTTCCGTATATTAACTGTGGCCAACAAGATCATCAGTTAAACCACTTTGGGGCACTATAGAAATTTGTTCCCTAACCAAAGAACTACCGAAGAACATGGGAAATGATCTCTGAAGAAGAGGTAAACTTTTCTGTCGATCGAAGTGCCGAGGTCTGCTGATTTTTGAAACTCATTAGCTGTGGTTTGCATTCAGCCAACCAGTAGAATAACAAAACTGTTACTGGGCTGCATGGTGCCGAAACAACTATTTTGACGATTAATCACAAGAAAGCAGCTCCATATGAAGGTGAAAAGTGTGTTCGTAAATTATTATTATTATGTTTAAAAGGGCTCATGAAGTCGTTGAAAATGAGACAGCTGACTTCAACTTCTAAATTTGACGAAGCGTGCATAAAACCAATGAGGAGAAGAAGCAGTGTAAATGAAACTCCACTCAGTAGAGCAATACTTGAAGTGGCTGTGCGATCAACAGACTAATTAAATACTGTTTTTCAACAGCATCGTGTCCCGTTTTAAAAGTTGTTAAGAAGTCCTAAAAACAAGTCGTTCAAAATTTGTTCTTTTCCCCGACTCCTGCGTCATCAAATTTGCATCGTATATGTACGCCCATTTGAACCACAAGCGCCTTCGACCTTAAGAACTGATTCCACAATTCTTCAGTTTGATAGACGATTTAATCCAGATCAACATTGAACAGTGTAGTTCATAAAGTTGTGGTCACTTAATTCAATTATAGACCATCTCAGTGGACTTCCAGAAATCATCTAAACCTTGAATATATCTCCAGACTAAGGCTATGTTTCGACAGTCCCCTTGTAAGATCTCATTCCTTAAGTGTCTACCAATAGTCTGCATCAAATAAAATTTCCACCTCAGTCCAAATTCAAATCACATAAAACAGAGTGCAGACAGCACTCACAGGGCATACCACTGATCTACATACAAGTGCATTGAGCCGTGCAAAATCCGATTAACACCTTCTTCTTCACATTTTTTAATTCTCACACCGGAAACGACCGAAGCAGCGCAAAGACAAACTCGCAGTCGCATTGCCCGCCTGCTCCACAGCCAGAGCAACTAAAGAGAGCGTACACCCAATCAAAGGCCCACAAAAGAAAATCAATTCTCGCACGCTTCACACCAGTCAATAAAACACGTTTCGAATGCTCCTCTCATTGAATCCATTTTTTCCACCTTATCGCGAAAAAAAAACTGAATCAACAAAAAAAAGTCGATCGAGGTGCTTGCAAATCTTCTCATTTAACCGCCACTCAGTTTGTGCTTCGCCTCATGCCCACACCCATCTCGCCGAATGAAATTAATTACCAAACATTTCAATGAAAGGAGCCCCCTAATGACACCGCCGATTACACAGCAGAGCGCCAGATATATTTCGGATCGGAACCTCGCGTCGTCGACGTCGAGAAGGAGGTGTGTGTGCCGTTCTGGTTCCTTGTTCTTCTTCACTTCAGCTGGCATCCTCACAGCGGCACCGCAGCCATCACCGTATTTCAGTTGAATGACCTTCTTAATTGTTTTGATTTGTGCTCCGCAGCGAGTGTGAGTGGTGCTGTGTGCCAGTCATAGTTTCATTATCTACCTGTGAGACGGCGGCGAATGGAGGCTCCAGCTGAGTGGACGAATGAGATGGTGATAAGATTTGTTTCTCTTTTGGGCCTGAGAAGAGTCACTCTTTCTGGTGGAGCATGCACTCTTTTTAGGGTGGTGTGTGTCTACAATCGTTATAATTTTACTTTCTTTGCATACTTTTTGGCTCTACTACAGTACTCCCTACAATTTTTAAAGACAGTTCAGCTTATCCAGGAGAATGAATTTGTGTTGGGAATCTAAACATATTGAAAAGGGCCTGGTTTCACAGATTGAATCGGTGGGTAACTGTAATTCCCACCCAGTGTATGTAAACTATTATATTACGAAAGGGTTGAGACATCAACTTGAATAATCCTGAACGTCTTCTGTAGAATGCCAAAGCGTCATTATCATGAGCGCCACATCCAAAATCCTATCTTGGTATACAACAACAAGTTTCTCTATTAATCATCATCAGTCTCACTCTGACGAAATCCAAAAGCGCACCTAAAGGCTTTGGACGTTCAAGCCATCTGCCCACAGTAAGTATGGTTTTCCAGGCTGTTGTTTGCAGCCACGAGGGACAAACGATTTTCTGGGCCGCCTCCACATCGTTTATACGAGCTAGGTGCTCTGTCCGCCGGAGTCTACCGGGCTTATGACAACAGCTTATGAGGTTCTCCAGAATCGCCCTTCCTGGGGGACAATAAATCTTTAGAGTGCAGTTGGCTGAAATTGATCACGTGAAACGATGCCTAGTTGCTACGGGGCTGTAGAAACCCAAAAAAACTTCGTTCTGTTTACAATTTGCATTAAGATCTTTTTTGGATCTCGAAAGCGGACAAATACCTTGACATGCAGTTTTACACAGAAGTCAGGGAAAACACTGTCAGTTGAAGCAACTGTGGTCAAATGTTTTCAGAAGTATTTCTTTTAAGAGTTAAAAATCGGCACAAACAAATTCTCTATCCACATCAATTCCAATTCATCAAGGACAAGAAAATTCTAGCAACTTTGGCGAAGTGAACGTTTAAATTAAAAACAGCATACTAGAACTGGCCGCCGTAACTTAGTAGGTAGAGTGCGACGCTAACACGCCGAATTATCTAGGTTCGATTCCCGGCTGAACAACTCTAATGTTTTCACGGCACCACCTCTTTCGAGCTGCTGACAACACTCAAAGAGTAATAACTGTCTAAGAAAGCTTCTCAAACTTCGCCGTTCGGAGTCGGCAAAAAACTGTAGGTCCGTTCTACTCGGGAGAGAATAGAAGCGCTCACAACACGAGTAGTTGAAGAGCAAGCTAGGCCCTGGGCCCCCTGTGGACTGTCGCGCCACAGTAAGAGTTAATTGATTTGTTAGAGGCTTTTATGAAATCAATCCATCCAGTCTTTAATCCAGTTCATGTCCAATCACAAAATCACTTGAACAAAAAGCAAACTGCATCAACCTCAACTTCATCAAAACTTATCCGACTTGAAACAGCCAACAGAATTTGAAAAAAAAAATATCACTCGGATTTTTTGGGATAAAGAAAATTAGCTCCACATTGAGTCATACGAATGATTATCGAATAGATTGTGTGACAGAACTCTTTATCTGTCAGAGGTGTAGCATGATTTTGTTGCAAAATATCAAGATGCATCACGATTTGCGCTTCTTTTCGGCGGCTTCGCCAATTCTCATAAATTATCCTCGCCTTCGCTAACACCATTCGAGGATAGCAGTCTATAACCCAAGAAATCCCAGTTGTCTTATGCAACACACAGCATAACTTTCTGGCTGTGAACATTTATTTTTATTTATTTTTTTATGCTTAACCAGATCAATTCGGCAAGAAAACAATGCTGTTTGTTTGGTAGGACCAGAAAGGTTTGCTGTACCACGAGCTCCTAAAACCTGGTGAAACCATTGATACTGATCGCTTCCGACAACAAATGATCAATTTGAACCATGCATTGATCGAGAAACGATCAGAATGGGCCAGAAGACACGGCAAGGTAATTTTGCTCCATGACAATACACGTGCACACAAAGCAAAACCGGTTCAGGATACAATCAAAACACTTGGCTGGGAGCAGCCACTCGAACCGCCGTATTCACCAGACTTAGCTCCTTCCGACTACCATATGTTTTCATCGATGGGACACGCATTGGCTAAGCAGCACTTTGATTCCTACGAGCAGGCCGAAAATTGGGTGTCTGATTGGTTTGCTTTAAAGGAAAAAAATTTAAAAATTTTATTGGCGTGGTATTCGCAAATTGCCAGAAAGGTGGTCAAAATGTGTAGAAAACAATGGTCAATACTTTGAATAAAATTTTTTTACTCTCCCGTTAATAATTAGTGTATTTTCAAAAACATTTCATTTCATACCGGAATATATTAAGGGCTCCCGTTCGTTCATTAGTTTTTCAGTTAGAGTGCCAGATGTCGAGCCCAAGTTCATTTAAATTATTCGCGCCACTTTCTGCAACTTCAGTTTGGTAGTGTATGGTTACCATACGCTCCACATCTACCCGCCTTTAAAGTGAAATGAAGCCATACTTTTGCAGTGCAACAAAAAGATTTTTTTCTTTCGTTTCGCTTACCTATTCCCTTATCAACCCGGAACACCATAGAGGTTTTGAACCTGAAAAATCGCAGCTCTCCATCGTTGAAGGCTCATAACCAAGCTGTATTCGTCTTCATTTGCTTTGACTTGGTCCTTTTATCAAGAGTTCGGTCTTTCTTTTCTTCTCGACCAGGTTTCGAATATCTCCATTTCGAGAGCGTTCATCCGCTCCATGAAGACGACCCATGGATTCTGTTCTAGAGACTACATCCTCCTGGATACAGACTGTTGAGACATGTCGTTCCCCCACTTATCTTCCCTGACAAAAAGACTATCATGAGGGTTGCCTTTTATATTTCGGGATTAGAGAACAAAAACAAATATTAACCATCGAAAATAGCTTTATTGTTTCTCAAAATATTCCCCATTAAGATTCATACAATTTTGCATGCGTTTGAACCAATTGTCGAAGCACTTTTGCTACTCTGATTGAGGTATCTCCAAAACATGCATTCTGAACGCATCAACCGCTTCTTCAGGTGTCGAAAAACGTTGACCTCTCATTTTGGTTTTTACGTACGGGAGTAAAAAGAAGTCATTCGGTGCCAAGTCAGGAGTATACGGCGGATGACTCATCAAATCGATGTTTTGAGTGCTCAAAAATGCAGTTGTTTGAGCCGATGTGTGAGAGCTCGCATTGTCGTGGTGAAGAGTGATCCGTATTCGGCGGTTGGTTTTCCTGATTTCTTGGAAGACAACTGCCAAACAAATGGTTGTGTACCACTCAGAATTGACTGTTCTGCGTTGTTTTAGTGGTGCGGTTGCGACATGTCCAGTTTTTCCGAAAAAAAGGCGACTGCTTGCCTGGAAGTGCTTCGTGCTCGAGCAACTTTTCTTGGATTTGGCTCAATTTGAAACACTCATACAGTCGACTGTTGTTTCTGTTGCTTTCGGGCTACTACGCATAAATCCACGATTCATCACCTGCCACGATATCATTGACGTGTTTCGAAGCACCGCCATTGTATTTTTGGAGGATTTCTTTCGACCAATCGACACGAGCCTTTTTTTTTGAGCGATTGACAAATAGTGTGGGATGCAACGCGAACAAATTTTATTGACGGTCAAGTGTTCATGCAATATTGAATGTACGCTGGTCCCACTAATGGGTAAGATTGTCTCACTCTCACGATAGGTCACAGGACGATCTTGCAATATCAGTTGGCGCACAGCATCAATGATTTCCGGAACAACAACTGATTTTGGGCGACCTTCACGAAATTCGTCCTGGAGCGAACTACGACCTCGGTTGAATTCATCATACCATCGATAAACACTGGTCCTTGATGGAGCTTCGTCGCCAAAAATTGGATTAAGTTCATCGATGCACTGTTGTTGAGTTAATAAACGTCGAATGTTGTAAAAAATAATCGCACGAAAATGTTCACGGTTTAATTCCATTTTTTGGGCGAGATGAATCTTTTAAGTTACTGTAAACAACGTAAAAAGCGCGTTCAGCGTTCAGAGTACGTATAACCTCAAAAATGCCAAACCTTACGATAGAACTAGTAGTTGCCAGATTGCAACACTAGGGTTGCTCAATTCCGAAATATAAAAGGCAAAATTCGTAATCCGACACAGAATTCAGTTTCCGGAATCGCCACAAATGAGCTGTGCATTTTCACTTATCGTCGAGCTTTCCAGTCCGCATACCATGACTGTTACAATACGATTTTTGTAAATCATTGTTTTAGTCATTCAAGCCAGAGTTGGAGTCAGAATTCCGCTCCCTCGAAGCAACGGCTGCCATGGGCAGAATTAGAGCCAGAGTATCCTTCAGATCTTTACTAGGATGTTTGCTTTGCTCCGCAGTACACAAAAAGACACCAACTTTTTGTTTTTCTTGTCCTGTGTGTTTTGTAAGTAACCGAATGTTTTTTGCTCGATAGCAACATATATTTAGTTTTTCACTCAAACAACTAAATGACACCAACAACTTTCGTGACTACGCTACAGAAGCCTTCCAACAAAAACCTGACTCACGGGAAGAGTAATCAGCTTACGCCATCTATTGGTGATCGCAATAACAATATTGTATTACTTGCGTACTGAGTCAATGAAATAGAACCTGTGTTAATCAACATTCAGTGTCTCTGTGTCCATTACTATGAGAACTCCTTTGAAAGACGTGGCCCCTTAAGACCTTCACCCCCATCGCCACAAGACCCTCTCCCTTCAAAACAAACAATCAAATCCTTTTTGAATTTTAATATTTACACTCGACAGCGTCCTCCCAGACTTACGTCTGCCTTACGTCTAACACACCCCCTCAACGGAGGCGTTCATAAATAGAAACCTTACACTACGGCTGCGTACAACTACAATAAATACAAAAGAAAACACGCCCAGTAACAGCACATCGTGTGAACAAGTGAGTAAATCGATGATCCTTAAACACTAACACCCGAGTCAGGAAGTATCACTTTGGCCGATCGCATTGTGCGCGCAACGCCGCCCAGCGCGCTCCCTACGCGTTGTCGTTGGCCATAACTTTGTTGATCCACGGCACAAACCGCTGTATGTTCGTATACACGCCGGGCAGGTGCTCGCGACCGCATCCGATTCCCCACGACACCAGGCCGACCAGAGTCTTCTTCCCCTCCAGTGTCAAGGTGAGCGGTCCGCCGGAGTCGCCCTGGCAGGAGTCCCGACCGCCCTCCTTATAGCCGGCGCAGAGGAAGACGTCGTGAATTGTCTCACGACGACCTGCGGCGCGGAACCACCGCTGACAGCGATCGTTTGACAGGACCTCCACGTCAACTTCCTGCAAGAGAAAATCGTTTCGCTGAAATTCACTCATTCACAGATCCCACAGAGGGTACCAACCTGAAGCACAGACGGAACCGTGCTCTGACCGTGCCGCGTACGGCCCCATCCGGCCACTGTGGCCATTTTTCCCACCAACTTAGTTGTCGGTGGCGGGAGACACACTGGAACTATGTGCTGCTTGTACTGCACCGTCCGGTCCAGCCGCACCAGAGCCAAGTCGTTCTTAAAGTCCGCCGGGTTGTACTGGGGATGGACCTCCTTCCGCTCGATTCCGTACTCTTCGTGTCCGAGCCGCTCCTCCTGCCCACGGACGTCCCACTCGCCCAGCCGAATCTTCATGTTGGAGTTCGTCGTCCTAAAACCGAGGATATTCATAAGTACCGTCTGAGGAGGAAGAGTAAGGGGATGTACTTACGTAGCGACGCAGTGAGCTGCTGTAACGACCCACCGGTTTGAGATCAGGGCGCCACCGCAGCTCAGCTTGCGCGTGAGAAATCCAGTTTTGATCAGGGCCACCTGCCACGGGTGCGATCCGAAGCCAGTTGAATGTCCACCGACTATCCTGTTCGACCGGGTGAACACCTCGCCGCAACCTGAAGACAGAGACAAAACGAAACGCTTAGTAAGTCGGGCAATAGCCAAGCACCAGTCACCCCGAAACAGTGGAACTACAAGAGAGATAGAAGTGCTAATAGCCAACAACTACACAGGTGTACAGAGCCAGAGCGGGAAAATCCCAAAGCCAACCCGGAGGACAGAGTGCGTGCGAGATTGATAAGAGTGATAGAGGATGCTTTAGCTTAGGTACCGGGCACAGGGCGGTAGCTGCTATCGTGGTAGGGGTCCCCTCCACTGTCCGCTGAGTTGCCACCGACAACGAGGTCCACGCCGTTGCCGATGCCGCCGCTTCCGTACTGCTGCTGAGGGTGTTGCGGCTGCGGATGGTCCAGGAGCGTGTCATCGATGCCGAAATGATTGTCCAGATGGTTGGTTATGCCGGGGTGGCCGAGCACGCTGCCGATTTGGTTGGTCTCGTGGTCCCAGGACTGTGGTCGTGTCAGTGGCTTGTAGGGGTATGTGGCGGGACGCTTGGTGGGGTAGTGAATGGGAGGAGCGGGCGGGAAGGGATCGTTGCCAATGAGGTTCGGGTAGTGGAGGCGTGTCGGGTGGGGGTTCTGGTTTGTGTCGGGGTATATGTCATGCAAATGAATGATATCACCTGTGAAGTATTTTCGAAAATTTTTCATAATAATACAAAACACACAACAACAGTGATCAGAACAACAACAAAAGTTATTTCATGCTGAAAGGAAGATTGGTGGGGGTGGGGACGTTGGCACAGGTGGTGTTTCGTTTTCAGTTTTCTGCACAGTCTGGAATCTGTTTGTTGATCGGTGCCTGTTTATAGGAATCTTTGCGACGGCAAGGGGACTCTATTTTTAAGAAAGTGAAACATGCTGAAGCGGCCATTCAACACTAAATTTGCATTCTGATGGCAGTACGGATGTGTATTACTGATCCCCGAAGTCATTCCATCTTTCAAATTGGGCAACGATCAAAGTCTGATCAAGAGCTGAACGTCTTTGAGTAAGCCGCAACCGAAAGCTAATTTGTCTTTCCGCTGACTTAGAGTCAAAAATGAGTTTCCAAAATTTGATTTAAGGATTCGGTTAAACAAGCCAGAGAGAGCATTTTCCTCTGCCAAGGTGCTGGCTTTATGGAGTAGGAACGTCCACAATAGCACATAAGTCTTAATTTTGCCAATGACGCCCGCTTTAAACTGCAAGCTCCCTCTATTGACAGAAGAATTATTGTATAATACTGTCCACGGTATGGGTGGTTGTTTAAAAAGCGAGTCAAAAGCGTCTTTGTGTGCTAAATTCTACGCTTTGTCTAAGGACTCGTGTGTAGTTTACAACTATTCTCAGAAAAAACCCCTTTGAATAAATATTTGTTTGTTACTGCATCAGCTCTTCATTAGCCCTACATCAGCTTTGCATCAGCCCTGCATCAACTCTGCATCGGCCCTGCATCGGCCCTGCATCAGCTCTGCGTCAGCTCTGCATCAGCTCTGCATCAGCTCTGCAGCAGCCCTGAGTCAGCTCTGCATCAGCCCTGCATCATGCATGTTCTCTAAACGCAATGAACAATATCCCACTTTCTTATATAATCCCAAGGGTTGAAAACGATGGAGGCATTTGTGGCTGGGTCCTTCTTGTGGAACAACATTACTCGTATTAGCCTTCAGACATCTCTGGGTAATTTTTGTCTTCAAAGCGAATTTTGTTGAGAAGTGCCATAACCCCTGCATCGGTCGTGGCAGCCAAACTGTTCTCAAGGGCTTGTTCAACCCTCAAACCACTTCCAAGTTGGTTCAGGAATGCAAGACTCCCGGTGTCCGGTACACCACTCGATTTTTGGAAACGAGATTGTCGATGGACTGGGCAGGCAAAGATCAAAAGAGATTCATAGGTTCCGAACCAATCATATGTTTGATCGCGTCTTTAGTCTGGCCTACCATTGTCAGTTCGGTCCCACGACAGCACCACCAGAAATGGCACGAATATCCAGAATGCAGGCTAGTCAAGCGCATATTCCCAAACTTCAAAAATAAATCCGAATTATTTCTGTTATTTCTAGACAGAAAAGACTGCAAGCGACTTGTTGACAGTTAATATTGGCTAAACACTTCCTGGTATTCCTCCAGAAACCTAAGGAAATACATTTGCCTGGAAGTGCACCGGATCAGTCTTTAAATCTGAGTTCTCTGTTTTGTATTGCTGAAGCTCCAACAAGCAATTTCCGAAAAAAACAACAAACAACTCCTGAAAAAAGAAGACTTGTCTCATTGCATTTCACTATTACTCAGACTTTCACACTATGCCAGATTCATGAAATGATCGACATAGTGTGAAGGCAAATCGACACCTCCGGCACATAACAGATCACTCAATAAGTCCCGGGACATATGGAGGGAGCTGTTAACAAAAACTCCATAGTCGACTATGGAGTTTTCGTTAGTGGCGCCCCCTATGTGTTAAGCCAAATGCATTCATTCTATACCGTGCCTTAGCAAATTTTGACATTAGTTTCAAATATTCGCATGATGGATAGCTCTCGCCCTATTGGTGTTGAAAAAAAACTCGCAGATACGTTTCTATCACGGCAACGCACCATTTCATTTTTTCAACGACATTTGAAAAGGTTATGAGACTTACAAGTAAACACCTGAGGGATGATCTACCGAAATTCTAAGAAGCTGCTGGCTTACGTTGATACACGGACGATATTGAACTGATTTAATGTGCATATCTATCCATAAATTAGGATTCTTGACTGACCCAAATACACTGGAAGCAATGAGAAAACAGTTCATGCTGGGATCAATAAAGCACGTTAACCTCAAACAGACTGAAAATAGAACAAGCTTTGAGGTGGTCAAGGACTCCATTTGCCTCAACTCCTCAGTAAGTATAGATAACAACTTCAAAGCTCCTCCTGGCAATTGCTGTTTCTTTGGACTCAAAAGAAACACTTGCTCAAGTGAAGAAGCTGTCCTTGCGCAGTATCTCCATCACCCTGTCTGTTTTATGGCGCTGTCCCGGTTGAAGAAACTCACAATCTTTTAAGGAGAAAAATTCTGTGTGGATGTTTCGGTCATATTTGCGTTGATGACAATTGAAATTTTACGAACGATGTGAATGTTTCCCACTAGCATGGATCTTTGTTAAGCAATTACGGATACTACACGTACAATCAATGTTAAGTAGATAGATAACCCCGTTCTAAACTAATAACCCATTCAGATAACGTAATAGAGGAGGTCCTCATCTCAAAAGACACACACGAGACTGCGTGCGCTGTAGAGGCTGCGATGCCTTAAACATCAGTTTCGTTTAATAAGATTAATAAAAACTGTTGGCGCTACAGTTCAAAGGACGACCAGGGCCTAGCTTGCTCATCAACTACTAGTGTAGTGCGCGCTACTGTTCTCTCACGAGTAGAAGGGACCTACAGTTTTTTTGCCGACTCCGAATGGCGAAGTTTGAGAAGCTTTCTTAGACAGTTTTTACTCTTTGATTGTTGTCGGCAGCTCGAAATATGTGGTGCCGTGGAAAATTCGAAAAATTGGTGGTAAGCTGGGAATCGAACCTACACCATTCGGCGTGTGAGCGTCTCACTCTACCCACTACGCCACGGCGGCCACGTTTAATAAGATTGGTAGCAAGAAAAAAGTAACAAAAAACGGATACCAAAAAGTTGAAGAACGCATCAATAGGTCAGTTTGATAGAAATACTGTGAAGGCAATTAAATATTGGGAGTGAGAGCACTTCATTTCTCCTGAACCACTTAGAGCTGAAGAACGTAGATGATGGGTATATACAGTGAACCAAACAATAACTGACACACTTATTACCTTCAACTTCAGCTTGAAATATTTAAGCCATTTTTAATATATTAAACGAACGAAATAAATTGCACATGAAACTGCAGTTTAATACGGTTTTAGAAGTCCAAACACATAACAATAAATGTTTGTTTAATTTTAACAACTAAATTGATTTGTTGCACTATTTAAATTGAAAATAGTGCAATTTCATTGGCCAAAATAAAAAACTGGGACACTTGTTTTCCAAGACCAAAAATGAGAGGTTGCTTTAATATTCTTATCTTTGAATAAAGATTACCTCCGCTATTCTGTCAAGTTGTTTGCAATTGCATATTAACGTAATTGAACTTTGTTGTTGAAAAAATGGAAAATAAACGTTCCGTGATATGAAAGCTTTAATAATTGATTATTATGAACAAAGTTATAGGATTCGCGAAATTTCTTCAGTGGCTTACAAACCTAAATCAAAAGTCTTCAATATTATAAAGTCTTTTAAATATAACGGTTTTCTTCATCGCGTTTCGGGAAGTGGAAGGCCCTCCAAAATTTCTACGGATCAAACTAAACGAAGAATTTTAAGCGTGGTAAATAGAAACCCGAAGGAAATTGCCAAAACTTTGAAGAAAGAAAAAAATGCAAAGTTCATCCGCATACATTGCGCAATTTTTTACATAAAAGTGATCTAGAAGCCCGCACACTCCACAAAAAGCCAGCCTTATCAGAAAGAAACATAAAAAAGCGGCTGGATTATGGCAAGGAGTAGGTGCAGAAGACGGATGAGTTCTGGAATCAAGTAATTTTTTGTGACGAATCAAAATTTAACATTTTCGGTAGTGATGGTCGACGCTTTGTGTGGAGAAGGGACTTCCGTCTGCTTTGGAGCCCAAAAATGCCACTTCTGCCAGTTAAACACGGTGGTGGGAACATAATGGTTTGGGGTTCAATGGCAACAAACGGAGTCGGTTCCCTTTATGTAATTGAAGGAAATTTATCAAAGTTTGGATACGTTGATATCCTAAAACACAGTATCCCAGAAACCAAAGAAAAATTGGGACTACCGACGGGTGTAATGCTTTTGCATGATAATGATCCACAGCACACAACCGGTATAACAAAAGATTGGTGTATTTGGAACATGAAAAAGATTTTGCCACATCTCCCCTCCCTAAAGTCCGGACCCTAATCCCATGGAGCACCTTTGGGGTGGTTTAGAGAAGGAAGTTCAAAAATAACCGTTTGTACCAGAGAAGAGTTAAAGATAGCATTGTATGAAGAATGACAAAAAAATTCCATCGGCGTAACAAAAAACCTGGTCGGATCGATGAACAGAAGATTGCAGGAAGTTATACAAAAAAGGATAGCACACAAAATATTAAAAAATATAATTATTTTCATTTTTTGTAATTGTCCCAGTTTTTTTTGGCCAATGAATTTGCTCTATTTTGGTTTAAACCTTCAGTACTGTACGTCGAATCACATTTTCTTCCTGTTATGGTGCTACAGTCCGGGGTGGCCATGAGTCTAAACCAACATGCCTCTCCAGCCAGCACCATCTTTCGCTAGCTGCTCCCAACTGTGCACTCCATGTTGGTTGAGGTCTTTCTCCAGCTTAGCCTAGGACGTCCTCTGTTGCGCTGTTACAATTTCTCAGATTCGACGTCTTTTTGGTGTCGAACCTGAGCTCTACATAGACTAGGTATCGTAAGCGTTGTATCCGACGACGCTTGACCAAGCTCATGTCGCTGTACAGCCCATAGAGTTCGTCATTTAATCTTCTCCTCCAGATGGCATCAACTCAAAGAGCACCAAAAATCGCACTCAAAACTTTTCTCTAAAAAACACTAAGGGCTTCCTCGTCCGCTTTAGTAAGATCCAGGTTTCCGCGCCCTAGAGTAGCAACATCGAATCACAAAATTAAAAATAATAATGTTGGCGCTACGGTCCAAAGGGGGACCAGAGCCTAGCGTGCTTCTCAACTGCTCGTGTTGTGCGCGCTACTGTTCTTTCAAGAGTAGAAGGGACCTTCAGTTTTTTTCCGACTCCGAACGACAAAATTTGAGAAGCTTTCTTAGACGGTTTTTACTCTTTGATTGTTGTCAGCAGCTCGAAAGATGTGGTGCCGTGGAAAATTCGAAAAACTGGTGTTGAACTGGGAGTCGAACCTAAATCGTCGGCGTGTGAGCGTCGCTCTCTACCCACTGCGCCACTGCGGCCACATCTTAAGTTAAAATCTCGATTCCAGAACTCAAACCAATAACCATACAGTGCCATCTTTTCCTTAGAACTTATTTCATTACCGAAGTTTGCGATTATTTAACCTGTCATGCACATCTTGAGTAGTTGTTGAAGTAACCAGGCTCTTGCTTTTTTAAAACTGAGGACGGATTGGATGTGACAGTCCAATGGGGACCAGGGTCTTGGCGCTACAGTCCAAAGGGGGACCAGAGCCTAGCTTGCTCATCAACTACTCGTGTTGGGTGCGCTACTGTTCTCTCACCAATAGAGTGGACCTAGAGCTGCTGACTCGGGACATCGAAGTTTGATAAGCTTTTCCACAGACAATCTTAACTCATTAAGTGTGGCCAGCAACTCGAGAGAGGTGGTACAAGAAAAGCGCAAGGTGTTCACCCGGGAATCGAACTTGGACATTCGTCGTATGAGCGACTATCCACTACATAGCGGCCACTATGAAACAGCAGCCGTTTGTTTCTTATGACATTTACTTATTACATTTCAACTGACAAATTTAGGAATTATATCTCTTGTTGGCATGAGATAAGGTCAAAAAAGCCCCATAAGTCATTTAAAATGAACAACGCTTGCAACCTTTAAGGGGTCTAACAGGCTTTGGAATATCTCTTGCCTTTGGTATGCAGAAAAGCCCCATTTTAATATTCTAGTACTTTAAAACCTGAAAAGGGATATTACTTACGGTGATAGTGCGCAAGAAAGAATTTCCTAAAGGAATGGTAAAACGATCCCTCATCCAGAAATTCTTAAAAAAATGGTTTTGAAAGGAAAGAGCACTCAAGAAAGAAACTCCTTCACCTAGATGCAACCCAAGCCCTACAAAAATAATACTCTGGAAAAACAAAATGGAAACCTACATAAGGGGAACAATAGACATAAAGTTTGCAAACTCTTGTCAGATTTTTATTGAACTTAAGTATTGAAGACGTTTCTTTAAATGAGACTTCTATCAACGACGACGAAAACTTTTAAAACAACGAAAATTACAAAGCCAGTCATTTCGTACTTCCGTTACCGTCGAAATGACGTCTCATTCCAATCTATGTTACCTCACCAGTTCGGAGTTTTTTGTGTAACGAATCCCAAAACGCACAACGCATTCCTTTCGGAATTTATTCTCAAAAATTAAACAGTTTCTTAATTTTCTGGAGAGAAAACTCTCCTCTCTTGTGATCTCGATTTTCTTAATTTAGCTTCGAAAGCGACGCTGATGGCAGCATCAACCCGGAAGGGCGAAGAAGATAATTACACAGCCGCCTCAAGTTAGTTGTTTCACTAAATGTGCGGCCAGTTTAAAGTACCCATTAAGTAATGCCGAGACAGTTACCTAATGAATTATCGTTCATCATCAAATCGGGAGCCGACCATAGCAAAGGGAACATCGCTTCGTACGGCTCAGTAAGCACCACCGCTGCGGTGGTACATAACCACAAAGGGTCTTAGTAAATCGTTCACATGAATGCAAGTGAACAATTCAAAAGCAAACTCAACAGCCTCTTGAAGTCTTTGGGACAACGGTGAATTCTTGGTCAAATTAAGTGAATTCATTTATTATTCTCCGTCATTTCGACTTTTTCCTGAATCCTGGTTGTGCCACGAACGTGTTCGGGGAGTGAGAAAATTCTCAATGGACACACGGGAGTTGCGCCGACATGCTGCTTGTTATTCCCTTGTTTCCCGCTTGTCTTCCATTTGTCCTCTTACACAACATGTCAGACTCAACACATTTCGTAATTTGTCAAAACAAAGCCGACCCACTGCGATCAAAGCTCAAAACCTTGCAACCAGACCCTTTGTGTGATCGACCGATGCAACTCATAAGCGAACTGCCATCTAATCGTGCGTTACCAACTTTCTTCTTCATTCTCTGTTGCATAACCTCGTTTCCATTTTTCGTTCCTCTTATGCAAGTTCGCATGAGAAACCCAGCCAAGATTTTTAACAAATTAACACACAGACCACCGAGGGCTTTTTTTTCACGAAACTTCGCTAACAATGCACTCGTGAGTGAAGCCGAACTCCAATCCCTTCATTCACGCAAGCCAGCTGCCTTCAAAGAAACAATTCCTCCAGCAGATGCAGTGTGGAGAAAAGCAAAGCAACAACAAAAGCGCGTTAAATACCGTCATTTGAGGTTCGCGCACCACCCTTGCCAACTCACCACTGAATATGTGCATCTGCGTACGATATTCAAATCGGCTGGCAAGTCCAGACCGAAGCTTTTTGCATAATTCTTACACTCGAATGCCCGTCTTCCAATTACCGCTAAGTTGTCATTGTTTTTCGGTTTCGTAAGGCCTCAAAGCGTCCGGCGTCTGACGATTGTATAACCTGACCATCAAGTCGCCTGTCGCACCACCCCAAAAAGAAAACCGTTAACGGTTGGGTCGTTGCGTTTCACTTTCGCCCGCAATGACATTAATAAGTTCTCATTTCGCCTTCACACTCGAACGCCAGTCGAAAGCTAACCGAACTGAGAGGCCTCTTCGGCGTCGTCATCCTCTTCACCGTCTGTGGCAAAGGTCATAGAAACCAAAACCGCCCGAAAAGTGAAATTTTCCCGAGTGAATTAAACGGCCCAACTTTCAGAACTTCAGAGCTCATCCGTCACTTGGCAAGCGTCAATTCGAGACAGCCGGCGAATCTTCCTGCTTATCAGAGCGAGGCCGCCAACAACGAAGAAGTCGTTTAATGCAATAAGGGCTGAGCAGCGCCTTTCCCCCCGCCGTCAGTGTGCTTCGTGTGACAGTGTGTGTTTGAGTTTCCCATGCCAGCCGCCCATTGGAAAAACAACAAAGTACTTCCTTGAACGAGCAGAAGCAACAGAAGGAGAGGAAAGGAAAGAAGAACGAGAAAACGATTTGGCGAAGCAATTTTCCAAATAAGACCGCGGATTGATTGTTGTTTACAGCTCCAATTGAGGGAGCGATTTGTGTTTGCTGTGTTCGAGGGACGCAATTGCATAACACGCCGTCAATTTTTCGGTTTTCTTCTTCTTTTTGTTCGTTTAACTGATGATTGGCGTACTTACTTGCGTTTTGAGCTACGCTCGTGAGTTGATCTTGCTCGGAGTTGGTTTCTCTGTCCACGCAACATGACCATATCATGCCGCCTGAGCACAGGTCCACTGGCTTACCACCGCCCAGCACGCACGAGATCGAGAGACCGCACTCGAATTTGTGGCCACGGAAGCGACACGTCTGTGGGATCACTGCAAAGAGAAAGAAAATTAAGCCGGATGAGTACATGCTGTTGTGACATGGATGACATTTATTTTGTTTTTATTGTTGGACATCAGTTTAGGCATCAAAAGTGTAAAAGTTGATTTGAATAGTGATACGAGGAGAGAAGGTAGGCTGAAAGCGAACGAAGGCAAGTGTTCACAGTGACGTCAGGGAGTTAAGGCATTGGTAGTGAAAATAACGAAAACTCGAACAGAAATTATGGAGATCACAGTATTCAAACGCTGTCAGAGGATGTTCCTTTATTTTTATGAATTCCGAGTTGCCTAAGGAAATGTGCAACATATGATCCAAAACAGATTTCGGCGTATTTGTAGAAATCGTTGAATAAGTATTAGGTACATGTGAAGAAGTGTGGGCACTCACACTTGTCTTGCGAAATAGACCCATTTTGAACCACAAGATGGATTTCATAATTAAAACTGGAAAACTTCAAACTTAAATTGTGAATCATACATTTTTAGCCTCGTCAAGTAAAGGAACGGTTGGAAGCCCATTTATAATGTTTAGCCTTTTGGAATTATTACAGATCGGCTAAGAATGGGGAAAATGAAACTGAAGTGAGGGTAAATCAAAGGTGGCTGTAGAACTAGGAAACTAATACTTTCCCGCTAAGATATCAAGAAACTCACAAGCTTTTTTGGTCTTTAGAAATAAACGAAACTATATTTACTTCATCGTCATGCAAAGCTTCGAAATAAAGAAGTCATTATTGTACGAGTATTTTGAAAGAGTATTTTGTATTATTTCGCTTCCTTCCTATTCATTTTCTAAGCCCTTACCAATTAGCATATTATTTGTTTTTTCTACTACGCCCACTCTAATACTGAAAATATTCACAACTTTCCGTTTCTCTGTTCCATTAAGCGAATACTTTAAGGCAGCTGAGAAAATATTATTTTGCCATCATTCTCTCATCATATTCACAAACCCACTTCACTTTACCAGCCACATGTGTATATGAAAATGGAGCCATTCAAGCACTTTACACGTTCGTTTCACAAATGTTATCCATTCCTTTTGAAAACACAAACTTGGCATTTTATAGATTATACGAGGGTTGCCTTTTATATTTCGTGTTAGAGAACAAAAACAAATATTAATCATCGAAAATAGCTTTATTGTTTTTCAAAATATTCCCCATTAAGACCTAAAATTATGCTTTTGCATGCGATTGAACCAATTGTCGAAGCACTTTTGTCACTCTGATTGAGGGATCTCCAAAACATGCATTCTGAACGCATCAACCGCTTCTTCAGGTGTAGAAAAACGTTGACCTCTCATTTTATTTTTTACGTACGGGAATAAAAAGAAGTCATTTGGTGCCAAATCAGGACTATATGGCGGTGACTCAACAAATCGATGATTTGAGTGCTCAAAAATGCAATTGTTTGAGCCGATGTGTGAGAGCTCGCATTGTCGTGGTGAAGAGTGTTCCGTTTTCGACGATTGGTTTTCCTGATTTCTTGGAAGACAAACAAATGGTTGTGTACCACTCAGAATTGACTGTTCTGCGTTGTTCTAGTGGTACAATTGCGACATGTCCAGTTTTTCCGAAAAACGCAGTCGACTGCTTGCTTGGAAGTGCTTCGTGCGCGAGCAACTTTTGTTGGATTTGGCTCAATTTGAAACACTCATACAGTCGACTGTTGTTTCTGCTGCTTTCGGGCTACTACGAATTCTACGACTCATAACCTGTCACGATGTCATAGACGTGTTTCGAAGCACCGTGATCGTATTTTTAAAGCATTTCTTCCGACCAATCGACACGAGCCTTTTTTTTTGAGCGATTAACAAACTGTGTGGGATCCAACGCGAACAAATTTTTTTGATGGTCAAATGTTCATGGGATATTGAATGTATGCTGGTCCCACTAATGCCTTAGGTTGTCTCAATCTCACGATAGGTTACATGACGATCTTGCAATATCAGTTGGCCACAGCATCAATGGTTTCCGGAACAACGACAGATTTTGGACTACCTTCACGAAGTTCGTCTTGGAGTGAACTACGACCTCGGTTGAATTCACCATACCATCGATAAACACTGGTCCTTGACGGAGCTTCATCGCCAAAAATTGAACTAAGTTCATCGATGCACTGTGGTTGAGTTAATCCACGTCGAATGTTGTTAAAATAATCGCACGAAAATTTTCACTATTTAATTCCATTTTTTGGGCGAGATGAATTTTGTAAGTTACTGCAAACAACACAAATAGTGCTTGTATGTCGAGACGTTCTGAGTACGTATAACCTCAAAAATGTCAAACTTTACGATAGAGCTGACAGTTGCCAGATTGCAACACAGTTGACAGTTGCCTTTAATATTTCCTAATCCCGAAATATTAAAGGCAACCTTCGTAAGACTAAGTAAAACGACGTTTTTTTTATCGATAATTCGTTGTTTTTTAGTTTTGAGTGTTTTAAGCCTGTATCTGCAAATTTCTTTTTTTTGTATGGCGCTACAATCCTCGTTGGACCTGGACATCAAATAACATGCCTCACCAGCGAACGCAATCTTTGGCTAGCTTTTTCCAGTTGCGCACTAAAAGCTGTGTGTGTACGACTTTTAATCTAGGCCTTGTTCACTTGCGTTTTCCTAATGAATCGATTTTGTTAACTCGCTGTATATTGTCTATACACTTCAAGTACTTTTTCCGAAGACTCATTATCATGTGCAATGTTGTCGTAAAGATGATCGTTGAATGTTCTCTTCCAAATGGCATTAACTTACACAGAACGAAAAGTCGCACGCAAAACTTATATGGTTTTCTTCATCCGCTTTAAACAGCGTTCAAGTTTCCGCACCGCATATCAGATCTGGGATGATCGTTGGTATAAAAAGCGCGCTTGTTTAAAAAAAATAGCTCTGTACTTCAAATCTCTTGAACCCCAAAAAGCATTAAGTCTTCAAAAGCAGTCCCGCGCTTGATTTTTGCTCTGATGTTTTCGCCCTACTTATCGCTGAGCCGTACAATGTCCTTAACTCTCTCCAAGTCTAATGTAACGCTCAGTCCGAGCTTCGATGTTATGTAAAGCCGCTCACATTACTAATCAATGTCAATGTCACCCGCGTAAGCCAGCAGTTGAACGGGCTATTGAATGCTCAAAGCCCTGATCTTGATCTGTGGGTTAAGCACGATTTTCTCAAGTGAAGAGCTTTTGCAAACGTCCACGCGAAATGTGCATTTGATTTCTTACCTTTTTTAGAGACTCACCGTTTTGGAGAAAGAAAGTAATATATATATTTTCTGCAACCCCTGTGTTGGAGACTTAGTATACAGTAGGGTGGGAAAATGTTTTCTTTTGCTTCCATTCACTGATAGCATTTCTTTAATTTTTTGTTATATCCTGTCCTTAAGAGGAATTTCTCCTGAAGGACCGATTAACATTTGCACCGCCACTTTTCCACGTTAACCGTTTTCTGACGCATTTCCGCTTTTCGTGAACTTTTTTGTTTATATTGTTTCATTTCACTTTCTAGGACACAGGAGTTTCTTTGTGTAAGTCTCAAAATTATCAAAAAGCTCGATATGAAGCGATATATTTTGAGCGATTTCCAACTCTTAACGATGCCGTGAAATGGACTGATTTTGATCGTTTGCTTCGAAAGCCTGAATGGCAGAGGTATGTTCGACATTTCATCAAGCCCGTTTTTTTCAATGACATGGCAACGCTACACAATGAATAGGTAGACTAAAATTTTTGCACTAAACTTGTGATTACCTGTCTTTTAGGACAAGAATTTTGACTGAAAAGTGGAGTTTTGTTCACCGACTATAAATAACAGTATAAAATGTTTATGAATTCCAGACGTTTATCCTTTATGTTGTTATATTACTGAACAAGTTAACAGTGGCAATTTGAATATTACATTTAAATTTTAAGATTAAATTTAAATTTTTCAAGTCCATATTGGAAAACCTTGGTACATAAGTCAAAATAAGCTATCTGCATTTATCACAGAGTCTTAAATCTGAGCGGTGCAACAATTTACCAGACGACACAACAATCGTTCATTGTTTAGACACTATAGTTCCATGGAGGTGTGCTTCTTTGTTCAATTCTGACGGTTAAATGTAGGGTGTGGAAAAAAAATAAAGAGATTTGTTTGTCTCTATTTAAAGTATCCTAGAAGTGTGCATATTAATCATCGAAATGTTCTTTAAATTGCAATTTAAGATTTATAAAATTGTAATAGCGCAAGGATAAAATGCACAGGAAAGAAGAAAGAGACAGATTCGAAACGGAGTTCAGTTGAGATCTCGAAGTCTCACCTGCGTCAGTCGCAGTAAGTAGAGTGTTGTAAAGTGTTTTGTTGTTTTAATTCTTTCTGCCTTTGGATTCCTTTTTGGTTTAAAAAACTAATAGAAACCTCTGTCAGAAAATATTCATGCTTTGAAAGGTACATAGAAGTCTTCGTTAAATGTCGAAAGTGAACCGATCTATGAGAACTTAATCATTAATAATGATAATAATAATTGTTGGAGCTACAGTCCAAAAGGGTACCAGGACCTAGCTTGTTCATCAACTACTCGTGTTGTGCGCGCTACTGTTCTGACACTAGTAGAAGGGACCTACAGTTTTTTGTCGACTCCGAACGGCGCAATTTGAGAAGCTTTCTTAGACAGTTATTACGCTTTGAGTGTTGTCAGCAGCTCGAAAGAGGTGGTGCCGTGAAAAATTCGAAAAATTGGTGTTGAGCTGGGAGTCGAACCTAGACCCTTCGGCATGTGAGCGTCGCACTCTACCCATTACGCCACTGCGACCACTTAGTCATTAGATCGATCAGTCATTTCACACATCGTGTCAGAAAATTCCTTTTGTTGGAAATTTGCTTTCGATTGTGCTACCACATGTGTATGCTCCCAGGAATTTGATTTCTATCTCTTGCATTTATTACGAAACATATTCGTTTTAAGCTGATATACGTAAAATTTCAAAATTTCGTGCAAGTCTTACATACATTATCTGGATGAAATTCAATTTTGTGAACACTTCATTTTTTCAAGGAAACTGAAATAAATTAAGAAAGAAAGATAGTTCCTTAGAAAATACAAATTTACAAATAATTTGAAAAAAGAACTAACGGCAAGAGGGCTCAGCTTCTTCTTCTTCAGTATCGTGTATACCTCTCTAGAAGGTGGAACAAAGTACACTTCATTCATTACATAGAATGTGGTTGTCTTCACTCTAAAACTGTCCTTTGGTAACTTAAGTTAGCTAGCTATCCACTAACACATGTCGAGTGTCCTAAGACTCGTGTTAAATTAGTTGCGCTCCCGTAGTGCCAGTGCTTAGCAAAGCAGACTCGATTTCCAGCCGCTGAGGCGTTGAACAACAACTCATCCTAACTGACGTTACAATGTTAAAGAATTCAAACGTGTGATATAATTTAGAATTTCTTCGTTTACAAGACTCTCACTTTGGTTTGGTTTGAATCTTGGTTGGGGCTACAATTAACGTGAACCACATAGGCAAGTTTTCTTTTGAGCTGCTTCTATCTGCATTCCTCAGTTGAGGAATATCTCTGAAGTCTAGAATAAGTTCATTTTGTTGAGTTGTCTTCAAGGCTAGAATTTTCGGGACAGAATTGTGTTGTCAATACGAAAGTGTTTTATCCGCAGACGCTTTTCCTTTTAATGTAAATAAGACAATACAGAACAACCTTAAATGTTTGCCTCAAACCCAAGGACTATCTCTTGTTTTTTCTTTTACAGCTTTCAGGCTTCTATGATGTAGACCTTAAAGAGATGATCAAGGGTCACACACAGAAAACGAAACAAACCTGTTGTTTGGAGACAGTGTTATAATTCTTCATTCACCCAGATAAATGCAGCTTTCGGTAACGACCCTTCCTTTAAATAGGTACATCTTCATTCAAATCTTCTTGTATAAAATAAAAGGGTAGATGCAAAATTCAAAGAAATACGTGGATTTCCAAAGAAGCAAGAAAAAATTAATTTGCTCGTTTAGGCGTGTTGCGCATCGAAGCATGAATATAATAATTGTGTGGCGCTACAGTCCACAGGGAGACCAGGGCCTAGCTAGCACATCAACTACTCGTGATGTGCGCGCTGCTGTTCTCTCATGAATAGAAGGGACCTACAGTTTTTTGCCGACTCCGAACGGCAGAGTTTGAGAAGCTTTTTCGTAGGCAGTTATCACTCTTTGAGTGGTTTTAGCAATAAAAAAGAGGTGAAACCGTGAAAAAATCGTATTATTCAGGCGGGAATAGAACCTGGACCTTTGGCGTGTGAGCGTCGCACTCTACCCACAACGCCACGGCGGCCACAACATGTCTATCACTTCCCCGTTAATTTCAAGAACCTATGTAACGGCGACTAATTTTCAATATAGATGACCAACATAGTTCGTGGGACCTTTCCTTTGGGGCATGCTACATCCATTTTTCTCGATTTACTTCTGCAAACTCACCACACTTCCCACAAACTTTACGAAACCGCTCTACCAACAGTTCAAACGACACAAAAGACAAAAGTATCCTCGAGCTCTGGGAATTACTTCAACTGCGCCAAAATGTGCTTATCAGCCCATGTAACACAGTTCACAACGCTCATCTCTGCAATGCTCTTGCCAAATCTTGCTCAGGGCGAACAATTGCATCTCCGGTTGGTGAGTATTTCCCCTTGTTTGAGGACAGGTTTTAGGCGCCCATCACTTACCCTAGGTCGGAGCTTTTTCGGTGCAATTGTCTTAAAATAAGTTTACAGAAATCATCAGACTATACCCTGACTCCATGACGAACTCATTAAATTGAGGATTGCTTACGTCAGTTCTCTTAGGTAGCTCAATTTTAAGTTTCTCAATTTCAACTTAATTTAGACGAAACTACATCTGTGCCCCAAAGAGCCACTTAAAGTAAATGGCCTACGGTACTCAAGCCGCGATAAAAGTTCCAGCGACAAACGTTAACTGGACACGGATGAGGAAAGTGCAGGCTTTTTGAAAGCGCTGTCGTGGGAAGGTTGAAAGAACAGGTTTTCCGTCCTCTGAAACTACCGCGAACTACTTGCCTGAACAATTATTTTCTAATGAAATCCATTTCACGACATTACTCTTTATGCTAAGAGCACTTATTTCTAAGAAAGTTTCGTGAAGTGCCTGCGCAACTCTGGTTTACTCCGCTGTACCAAATGTCGACTCTTGTTCTTAGAAAACTAGTTCGCACATCATTCAACTTGGCTCACTTGCAACATAAACTGAGCACCGTCTTCCACCGTGCACCGTGCAATAACGCTTAAACTTAATGCTTACGACCTCCCCACATACTCCCTCCCATCGCAAACTAATGGAAAAATATTCAAAAATTCACTTAAAATTGAAAGATTTACTTCTCCCGAGCATATCCATCACCGAGTCCTCCATGCCGTAGAAGCTGGGCGAGTTCCTCCGCGACAGCGCCTCTAAGAGGAGCAGATCATGTTCCTGCTGTTCGGTTGGGTATCCACTCGTCAGCCCCGCAAGTCCACTCGCTACAAACACACACCACACTAAAAAGGACCACTTATCCCTAGCAGAACACATTTTACCACTCAAAACTGATTCGCTTAAAATTCAAAAGAAATGTTTACTCCTCGGCCTTTGGCGCTGATTCTGCGCCTTGTATCACTTGTCCACTCACAACTAACAATGTCACTTTATCAGCATGGCTTCGGCGACAAAACGCAATTGCACGGTAAAGTGAAAGGATTTTGTCGGCCTGCAGCTAGTTTCACTCTTCCTCGACACGAGAGAAGACGAAAGCAAACCGTTAAGTGGTCACCGATGACGGTAATGACGGTGCATCCACTGTCCGACAATGCTCAACAGCACGACTTCGGTCGGTTGGAAATCGAAAAGAAAACCGTTTGTCCGTTTCGGTGGGAGGAATCGTGTACGCGAGCGCCACCACCAACCACAGCAGTCAACAACAAATGCCTAGCGAAATCAAACACGGTACGCGCGCGCATCCAAAGAAAGCGCATCCAGTTCGGGGGAATACTATCTCAGAACTAAAGTTGCTAAAAGTGCCCAACTTGGGTTTTACTACCAATCATTCGGTGGTGGAAGATGCCGCGACGACGATGATGATGATGGCGCAGTTATAGAGGCGGTGTGACGGCGCGATGGTCTGATTATACCCCGCACACAGAGACAAGCGGCGCACAAGAGAAGACAAGACGAATTAAAAAAGAAATGGCAAAGACAAAGCACAAGAGAAATGCCTCGGCCCAAGCCCGCCATGCCACCGCCGCCGCCTCAAACGGATGGGGCGTCAGCTCGGGGAGAGAGATAAAAGCAGCCGTGAAATCAGCTGGGGATTTAATCAACGGATCGCTGGGCTCAGTTCAGTTGATTGAGGTGGTGTTTCACTTTTAGTGTAGTCTGCTAGTTGGATGTGAGATTTAATTTGATCTTTAGATGTGACTTGCAATTACTTGAATCTGCGGACTGGCGGTTTCCCCGAAGTGCACGGAGGACGGTTCGCACTGCACAGGCTAACCTGGGTTCAGGATTTGTTGATTAGTTAGTGCGTCTGGCAAAGAGAAAAGTGGAGCTTAAGTGGTCAACTTTGGAAAGGTCAATTTCTAGTCAACGCCACTGTAGGAAGAGGAGAAGTTTCTTGAAATGCCTTTTCTGTGTTGATATGATTGTTAGGGTTCACTAAGAGAAGTATATTCAAATCAGCGGATGGATGGAGCTTAAGCCCGCTTATAAAGAAGAAGGAACTCTATTAACCCTATTATAAAGTCTCAAACTTGTCTGGGGTTGATCTTCACTGTGCAAATGTGTTTTATTCATGACTGTGTACACAGTACAGCAAGAATCTATGCAAACAATCTACGCAGAAAACTTTTTATAGATTTATTTCTTAGAAAATTTTATCCAAGCAAAATTGGCAAAGAATATTGTGTTCAGCAGAAGCAAAAGTCCGTCGGTTCAAATTGAGCTCACTGAACCCTTTAATGGAGTGCAAGACTGACATTTACTTTGCAGATGAGTTTTATTCACGACTGTGTACACAGTACACCAGGAGTCTTTGCAGAAATTGGACTCTGCAAAGACTCCTGGTGTACCACAGCGCAGTCTGTCAGTAGGACAGAGTTATTTCTGGATGTTTAGAAACCGATTTTATTTTAATACGAAGGTTGCCTTTTCTATTTCGGGATTGGGCAGCCCTAGTGTTGCAATCTGGCAACAGCCAGCTCTATCATAAAGTTTGACATTTTTGAGGTTGTACATAATCAGAACATTTTGACATACGAGCGCTGTGTGTTGTTGACAGTAACTTAAAAGATTCATCTCGCCCAAAAAATCGTGACCATTTTCATGTGATTATTTTTTACAACTTTCGACGTCGATTAACTCCACAACAGTGCATCGATGAACTTAATTCAATTTTTGGCGATGAAGCTCCATCAAGGACCAGTGTTTATCGATGGTTATGGTGAATTCAACCGGGGTCGTAGTTCACTCCAAGAGGAATTTCGTGAAGGTTGTCCAAAATCAGTTGTTGTTCCGGAAACCATTGATGCTGTGCGCCAACTGATATTGCAAGATCGTCATGTGACCTATCGTGAGATTGAAACAACTCTAGGCATTATTGGGACTAGCATATATTCAATATAACATGAATATTTAACCGTTAAAAAAAATTTGTTCGCGTTGGATCCCACACAATTTGTCAATCGCTCAAAAGAAGGCTCGTGCCAATTGGTCGAAAGAAATGCTCCAAAAATACAATCGCGGTGCTTCCAAACACGTCTATGACATCGTGGTAGGTGGTGAATTAGGGATTTACGCGTATTAGTCCAAAAGTAGACAGTAGTCGACTGCATATGTGTTTCAAATTAAGCCAAATCAAACAAAAGTTGCTCGCGCTAGAAGCACTTCCAAGAATATGGTCGCCTGCTTTTGCGGAAAAACTTCACATGTCGCAATCGTACCACTAGAACAACGCAGAACAGTCCATCCTGAGTGGTACACAACCATTTGTTTGCCAGTTGTCTTCCAAAAAATCAGGAAATCCAACCGCCGAAAACGGACCACTCTTCACCACGACAATCAAAACATCGATTTGATGAGTCACCGCCATATATTCCTGATTTAGCACCGAATGCCTTCTTTTTATTTTAGTACTTAAAAAGTAAAATGAGAGGTGAACGTTTTACGACACCTGAAGAAGCGGTTGATGAGTTCAGGATGCATGTTTTGGAGATACCTCAATCAAAGTGCATAATCAATCAAAAGCATAATTTTAGGTCTTAATGGGGAATATTTTGAAAAACAATAAAGCTATTTTCGATGATTAATATTTGTTTTTGTTCTCTAATGCCGAAATAAAAAATGCAACCGTCGTATTATTGCAAAATGATGTTGAAGTAAGCTCTGTTGGGAAAAACGTGAAATATTGTTCGGAATTAAAATAAAAGGGTAACAGTGATATGATATTACTCCTTATGAACCCCGCAAGCAAGGAGTCAACAGACGAGTTAAAACTGTAAACATAGTCTTTACCGCGTTGACTGCGGTTGAATCAGGCTTAACGATATTTTGAGTCAAGCTTCTGTCCAGTACCTAAGGATCCAAACCATATGTCTGAAAATTTAATTTTCAAATCCAGTTGCTTTTAAATTATTCAATGTAATAATAATAATAATTGTATGGCGCTACAGTCCAAAGGGAGACCAGGGCCAAGCTTGCTCATCAACTACTCGTGTTGTGCGCGCTTTTGTTCTCTCACGAGTAGAAGGGACCTACAGTTTTTTGCCGACTCCGAAAGGCGAAATTTGAGAAGCTTTCTTAGACAGTTATTACTCTTTGAGTGTTGTCAGCAGCTCAAAAGAGGTGGTGCCGCGGAAAATTCGAAAAATTGGTGTTGAGCTGGGAGTCGGACCTAGACCCTTCGGCGTGTGAGCGTCGCACTCTACCCACTATGTCACGGCGATCATGCCCATGTATCCCCATTAAAACCGTTTAAGATCATTTTTTCGTTTTTCGGAATTCGGAATCGCTTTAAGATATTGTGGCAGTGAATTCGTAACTTTTGGGGACGGTGCAACGTAGTTGTCGGTCTCCAGATAAGTTGAATGATCTTGGAATATCAAGCATCCCTTGGGCACGTCTTCTGGTGTTAAGCGTGTGACTTAATGGTAGCTGGAGCTGGGGGTCTTTTATGTAATAAAGCAGTGTTGTCATCTAGAAAATAGCTTTGACACCGAGGACTTGGAAAGATGAATTTAAGAGTCTAGCAATGTTGTGTGCTAGATATCTTATCCAGATGGGATTTTCATGCGTTTCCCCATGCCAGAATGCCGTGTCTGATGCGCGATTCTGCTAATGAGTAATACACCTGCTTAAGCACTTCTATGTTCGTATGTTCGTCTAACGCGTAAGACACGTCATTGTGAAGACCGTTGATGTGTTCACGTCGATGGTAATTCCTAAGTATTTGATACTTCTGACAACTTCAACTTTGTTACTGTTGGCTTATTCCGGGCAGCTGTCAATTCTACGAGTATGAAATATTTGGAAGACCTCTGTAGGTGTTGATAGATGCGAATATGCATCGCTTTTGTTTTCGTCCTATTTATGACTAGACCATTGTCATGGCACTATTTGGTTACAGCAATGAATTCGTCCTGCATTATCCGCACAGCCGAATGCAAGATTTAGTGTTTCACACCGATTGCTCTGTCATCGGCATATGCATAGGTAATAGTTTTTTAGCAGTAGTTTTCAGCAGCTCGTTTTTGTATACGTAAAGAATGAATAAAGTGGGGTCAATTTTGTGCCTTGGGCACACCGTATTTGACTTCATTTTCTCAATGTATCAAACACTCAATGTATCAACTATCTTGATTTAAATCGTTCTGTCAGTCTAATAGCTTTTGAGCCATTTTGCCAGGACTCCTCTTTTTGCTGTCACTTTCTACAAGCTTTTCATATGTCAAAGTATAAACCATTAACCACGAGAGTACTCCCATAAGTCTTTTCCCTCAGATCCTATCGGTCTGCTATCTCCCACTTCAGAAGCACTTTCCTTGATCTCACTGTGCATGTTGATGACCATATTTGCTTTTAATTTATTCAGACATTTATATTAATGGTCGCAGTGGCGTAGTGGGTAGAGTGCGACACTCGCACGCCGAAGGTCCGGGTTTGATTCCCGGCCAAACACCTCGGATTTTTTACGGCACCACCTCTTTCGAGCTGCTGACAACACTCAAGGAGTGTCCTGTCTAAGAAAAAACTTCTCAAACTCCGACGTTCGGAGTCGTCAAATAACTGTATGTCCCATCTACTCGTGAGAGAATAGTAGCGCGCACAACACGAGTAGTTAGTGAGCAAGCTAGGTCCTTATTCCATGTGGACTGTAGCGCCGCCCTTATTATTATTGTTATTACTAATTTAAGTTTACAAATAATCATCTACGGCTACTTGACCAACGTTTGCAATTTCATTTAGTTTATAACCAAAATTCGCTTTCGATCTCCGCAATTTTGAAAGCTGATCCTGCGCCATCAATAAATTACTTTCAAGGAAAATAAACTTGTAATAATTTTTGCTACACAATGTTCCAATGTCAGTGAGGCAAAGATGAGAGTGCAGTGGGGAAAGTATTGCTGACGCTAGTGCCTTCGTTTAACAGCAACCAAATCAGTCACTTACACCACCTTCTCAATATTTAAGTAACATTGTGCATTCCTTGGGGCAATTTGTGCCTAAAATCCTGCCCTTCATGCGTTCAAGTTTGAGTTAACTGAAGGTGCAGTTGGAACAATTTAAGTTTTGAATTATTGCTGGTTTTTAACGAAAAATCATCTTCACTGATAAAGTTCGTTTCTGGCTGAATAGGTCTGTTGACAAGCAAAATGTGTATTTTGCAGCAGGTAGCATTGCACGTGTACTTCATAAGACTCCTCTACATTCTGAAAACATTACCGTTCCGTACGGACAACATCTCAGGAAAGTTGAAGCATTAGTACAGCTAAAAGAGAACTGAACGCGACAAATAGTGTTCAAGTGTAATTAGAAATGAAGCATGTGGCTTACAAGGCTCTGGTTTGAAAACTTTAGGCGTCGGTAGAAATAGGGAAACATATTTCGAGAAGGTTTTTGTGGATTATTATAAGAATTTTAAAATGCAGAAATTAATATATTGGAATTTGGAAATTAAATAAGCAAACGCAAGCATTGACGTTATTCAACCGAAAGTCTCCAAAAAATGAGGCACATGTCAGCAAGCAGATTGTCTTGCTAGTCAGCAGAGACCCCACTGCAAATCTGATCATGTCCAAAGTATTACAAATGGACCATTCAAACAATAAATTAAAAAACAAAATATAATATTATAGCATTCTTTCTTTTCTCGAGCAATTAATTGTGTACCTTTCCTTCTACAAAGACAATCATGTTTGAAGTGGCGTTTAAGCGGACTTGTTTACAGCGCAAACAGAACGGAATGTGATGCTGTTAACAAGTGTGTTTACGAACATCAAATTGTCAAAGTTTTGAACAGAGACTGTGAGCAGAGTTCTTCACAAAATTTTCAAATTATTCTCAAACGCTTCGATGCCCTTCAATCCGTTTCATCATCGCCTCTCAAATTGGAACTCGGCCTGAATTTCACCACGTTTGAGGCGTTCTCATACTGAGGACAACGTTATAATAACTCGAAAAATTCACACGTAGGGAATATGCATCTATACAGAGCAGCAATTTGTTGTGGCTTTGAGTGTGGTGTCTTTTTAATTATAATAATAGTAATTGGTTGGCGCGGCAGTTCACAGGGAGGCTAGCTTGCTCATCAACTGCTCGTGTTGTGCTCCTACAGCTTTTTGCCGACTCTGAACGGTGAAGTTTGAGAAGGTTTTTCTACGACATTAATTATTCTTTGAGTGTTGTCAGCAGCTCTGGAGAGGAGGTGCCGTGAAAAATTCAAGGGGTTCAGCCAGGAATCGAACCCAGACCTTCGGCGTGTGAGTATCGCACTCTTCCCACTACGCCACGGCGGCCACTTATGTCTTTGTAGAAATAAAATTGAAAAATATCTTCGGTCAACTGTAGCGGTTACAGAGCCATGTTTAATGACTTTTTCTCAACTGATATGGAAGACATGGACATGGATGGCATGAAAGGATCTAGATCATTAAATATATTACTGCACGTTCATGTGACAAAATCTCGCAACAGGGCCTCATGTCAAAAAGAAGTGTTAATAAGGTCGTTGAGGATGCGAAGCGCCACATTCCTTTGAAAGGGAATCGGCATCGCACCATGAAAGGTGACTAGTTCCGTTTTAGTTTGGCCAAAATCTAGTTTCAGCAGTATGGTGTCACAAGCCACACGGCATATGCTGCAATAGATTAACGGAAGTATTACTGCACTGCGCAAAATACTCGTATAAGGTTGTCAAATATATCCCTTCCGCCTTTTTAATTTTCCGGCTATGTACAATGCGCTACAAAGCTCGTATCTGGCAATACTATAAATCATTTGAAAGGTCTTGATAAAGCCTACGGTACGCATAATTAGTTTGGATATTGGGTTCAACAGTTAAAGTCATGTAAACATGGAGTTCACTAAAGCCGAAATTCGCGCTATTTTAAACTTTTCCTTTGTTAAAGGCAAATCTGCTTTAAGCACGTTCCGTGAGATTAATGGTGTTTAAGGGGATGGTACTCTATCACTTCGAACTGCGGAGGAATGGTTTCGACTATTCAGAGCTGGTGAAAACGATACCATGTATAAGCCAGCCGGCGAAAGACCTGTGACGACGAATACCGATCGAGTCATGGAAATCATCGAGTTAGAACGGCATGTGGCATCTCTTGACATTGCCCAGGAGATGAAAGTTAGTCACCAAACCATTTTAAACCATTTGCAGAAGGCTGGATACAAAAAAAAAGTTTGATATCTGGGCGCCGCATGAATTGACACAAAAAGCTTTCTGGACCAAATCAAGTGATATGCCTCTGAAACTGAACGAACTCGACCCATTTTTGAAGTGGATGGTGACTGGTGAGGAAAAGTGGATCATATACGACTATATCAAGCGAAAACAGTCGTGGTTAATGGCCGGTGAATCGTCCAAAACAGTGGGCAAGCCGGGATTGACGGCCGGGAAGGTTTTGCTGTGTGTTTGATGGGATTGGAAAGGAATTATCCGCTTTGAGCTGCCCCCATATGGCCAGACGCTTAATTCTACCATCTTCTGTGAACTACTGGACCGCGTGAAGCAGGTGATCGACCAGAAGCATCCAGAATTGGCCAACAGGAAAAGTGGAATTCCATCAAAACACACTTCGTTGATGACTCGCCAGAAGCTATGGGAGCTCGGATGGGATGTTTTATCGCATCCACCATATAGCCCAGACATAGCGCCAAGTCATTACTACCTGATCCTGTCCATGGCGAATGCCCTTGGTTGTGTGAAGTTAAACTCAACAACAACTTCACACTCAACAAGTTGAACAAGCCTCTAGCTTGTGAAAAGTGGCTGTCCGATTTCTTTCGCTAATAAGGAGGGGGCTTCTACAAGAGGCGTATTACGAAGTTGACGATGATGACTAGATGGAAACAGATTATCAAACAGAACGGCGCATATTTGAACTAAATCCGATTACTGTAACACTTTTTTTGAAGCATTGAATGAAGAGTAAAAAAGCGGAAGGGAGATATTTGGCAATCTTATAATGTTCAAGTTTGTCACTATTTTGCCACTATTTTGCTTAGAACTTTTTCCTGCCGTTATCTAAACACATCATATTTACCGCACAGTATCCCTATTCTGTCAGTTATGAAAGCCATAAGCGAGATATGAAAAAAGTGCATTCTGAACATACAAAAGGCACGTTATCCAGAGTGACATACCAAGGGCAAAAATTCATAAAAACGAAGTAAAAATCAATGGAAATGGGAAGTTTTTTGTTTTTGTTTTTATTATTAACATCTATGAACAAGGATGGCTGCCATGGCGTAGTGGGAAGAGTGCGACACTCACACCCAGAAAGTTTGGGTTCGATTCCCGGCGGAACACCTCGAATTTTTCACGACACTACCTCCTTCGTGCTGTTGACAACTATTTGAGTGTAATTACTGTCTAAGAAAAAGCTTCTCAAGCCTCGCTGTTCGGAGTTCGTAAAAATTGTAGGTCCCTTCTTCTTGTGAGAGAACTGTTGCGCGCACACCAAGAGTAGTTAATGAGCAAACTAGGCCTTGGACCCCCTGTGGACTATAGCGCCACCCAATTATTTATATTATTATCGATGAAAAGGGATCCTCTACGAAACCTGCACACCATCCCATAGCTGCTTTGTGTTTTTGAGTTTTGTTTCTTATTAAGCTTTCTTTACATCTGTCCAAAGGTTTTCAATTTGATTCAGGTCTGGAGACTGAGGTGGCCACTCCAAAACTTGAGCCCCATTGTTTTTAAAAAATTCTTGGCCAGTTTGGTCGTATGTTAGAATCCATCTAAGCGACATATTTCACTCTACGGGAGATAGCATGGTTCCTCTTATATGAAATCTGGCGGTCATCATTGGTTTTATCCAAACAAGTGGATCAGTAGCTTTGCGAGACCGTTATTTCAAGAATTAGACTGTTCCTAGTTTCCAACATCTTTGGAATTTTTCTCCTTGGGGCAATGTAAAGCTATTGCTCCATATCAAGAAGCTGGTAATTATAGATGAATTAAAAGACAGTATTGAACGTTAAATAGTTGAAGTTTTAAATAGTTAAAGTTTCAAATAAGTGGAAGTGGCCAGATATTAGAAACGTACTCCTGGTGGTCACGTGAAAGAAATTGAACATCGCGTACAATTCCTAATTAATGTTCTTTAAACCATTAAACTGTTCCTATGGATTATTTTTACCATAAATCCCTTAAAATATAACTATTTTCGTCATCGTCAACATCCCCGTTCGGTGAGCTACGGCTTAGATAATGTGGCAAAAAAAGACGTCTTAGAAAAGATGTCATATATTAAGTTAGTTTGAAGTTTGCGAGGAATGCGTGGAGTTCACTTTGCATATTGGGTATAAAGAAATTCTCTGGACGCGATGATACGACGGTTGCCTTTTATATTTTGGGATTTGAGAACAAAAAAAATATTAATCATCGAAAATAGCTTTTCAAAGTATTCCCCATTAAGACTTAGATATACACCTTTGCACGCGTTTGAACCAATTGTCAAAGCACTTTTGCCACTCTGATTGAGGTATCTCCAAAACATTCATTCTGAACGCATCAACCGCTTCATCAGGTGTCGAAAAACGTTGACCTCTCATTTTATTTTTACGTACGGGAATAAAAAGAAGTCATTCGGTGCCAAATCAGGAGTATGCGACGAATGACTCATCAACTCGATGTTTTGAGTGCTCAAAAATGCAGTTGTTTTAACCGATGTGTGAGAGCTCGCATTGTCGTGGTGAAGAGTGATCCGTCTTCGGCGGTTGGTTTTCCTGATTTCTTGGAAGACAGCTGGCAAAAAAATGGTTGTGTAACACTCAGAATTGACTTTTCTGCGTTGTTCTAGTGGTACGGTTGCGACATGTTCAGTTTTTCCGCAAAACCAGGCGACCATTTGCTTGGCAGTGCTTCGAGCGCGAGCAACTTTTGTTGGATTCGGCTCAATTTGAAACACCTATGAAGTCGACTTCTGTATACTTTTGGACTAAGAAGGCTGATCCCTCGATAATTGATGAAGGGGTCTCCCTTCTTGTGGACCGAGCAAACGACGCTGAGATTCCACTCATCGGGCATGCTTTCCTCCGACCATATCTTACAGATGAGCTGGTGCATGCGCCCAACCAACACATCTCCAGCTGCTTTAGATAGCAGTATTCTAACTCTCAAGCTACTTAAATTTCGCCGTTCAGAGTTGACAAATAATATATAATATTAATATGACAAATTATAATTCGTTTCTACTCATTAGAGAACAGTAATATCCCCAACGCATATACCGTCCTCTCTTGTGTTGTACCAACGGCTTGGAATTGAAGACTTTTGGTCGGAGATGTGATGTTAATATGCAATACATGTCCCAGCCATCTTAAGCGTTAAGTCCGAAGACTCTTAACCTGACGCAAGCGGCCGAAAAACAAATAAAATTCGTAGTTGAATTTTCTCCTTCAAATGCCATCAACGCAAACAGCGCCAAAATTCGCACGAAGAACTTTTCTTCTTAAAAGACTAAGGGCTTCCTCATGTTCTTTAGGTAACGTCCGAGTTTTCGCCTAGTCAAGCGCTACTGTGTTCAATTTTTCAATTATCTCCAATGAAACGTCGAATGGCAAAATTGAGTCCGCGTTTTATTTTGCTGCTGATATTGTTTATGAGTTAGACGATGTCCTTTAAAAATTCGATGATTCTGCTGCCTGATATGACGCTCTGTTCGAGACGTCGATGTTAGATCTCCTTTTAATGACAGCACACACACGCTTCGTCTTGCAGCCAGACATTTAAGCCTCTTCCGTTTCAATGCCATCAAACGCCTCATTGGCGGCTAGCTGTGTTCGTCCAATCACGTCAATGTCATCAGCGTTAGCTAGCACTTGATCTGTAAGACAATCTAACGAGTTTGGTTTCAACAAAAAATTTCAAAACTAGACATAACACTGTATAGCTCGTTCTTATGCGCACTTTCATATAATTACGAGTGTTGCCTTTTATGTTTCGGGATGAGATAACAAAAACAAATATTAATCATCGAAAATAGCTTTATTGTTTTCCAAAATATTTCCCATTAAGATCTATACACTTTTGCATGTGTTTGAACCAATTGTCGAAGCACTTTTGCCGCTCTGATTGAGGTATCTCCAAAACATGCATTCTGAACGCATCAACCGCTCCTTCAGGTGTCTAAAAACGTTGACGTCTCACTTTCTTCTCACACCCACTCACCCTCTCACTTCTCTCACACCCATACAGTCGACTGTTGTTTCTGCTGCTTTTGGGCTACTACACATAAATCTACGACTCATAATCTGTCACGATGTCATAGACGTGTTTCGAAGCACCACGATCATATTTTTGGAGCATTTCTTTCGACCAATCGACACGAGCCTTTATTTGAGTGATTGACAAATTGTGTGGGATCCAACGCGAACAAATTTTTTTGACGGTCAAATGTTCATGCAATAATGAATGTATGCTGGTTCCACTAATGCCCAAGATTGTCTCAGTCTCACGATAGGTTACATGACGATCTTGCAATATCATTTGGCGCACAGCATCAATGGTTTCCGGAACAACAACTGATTTTGGGCAACCTTCACGAAATTCGTCCTGGAGCGAACTATGACCTCGGTTGAATTCATCATACCATCGATAAACACTGCTCCTTGATGGAGCTTCATCGCCAAAAATTGAATTAAGTTCATCGATGTTCTGTTGTTCACGTCGAAAGTTGTAAAAAATAATCGCACGAAAACTTTCATGATTTAATTCCATTTTTTGGGCGAGTTGAATCTTTTAAGTTACTGTCAACAACACAAATAGCGCTCGTATGTCAAAACGTTCTGAGTTCGTATAACCTCAGAAATGTCAAACTATACAATAGAGCTGGCAGTTGCAACACTAAAGTTTGCGTTTTCCACTCCAGACAAGAATCTTAAGCTTGAGGTCTAACACTGTTCAAGCGCTATCGTGGTGGAGTGTATGCATCGTTTTGTCACCTCCACCAAATGATTGATGTGCAAGAGGCCAAAGAATGGTAAACATATTGGCTTATACATGACAAAAGTACTTACAGAATGCGAAGACTATACTCTCAAAAATTATGATGACCACCGTCTTCCGGAGTTCACAATGTGTTGTATACAGTGACCATCTGCAGAACTACAGTAGCAGAACTTCACTATGCCGAGTAATTGGTCTACTTGAAACATAAGCCAAATGGTAAGCAATCTCCCACCATATCAACACACTGTTGCTTTTCCACTCACAGTATTCCCGAAATTTGATTTCATGTGTTTCCTTTCCAATCTAGAGAAGGCAGCACCTTGTGACGCATGAATGTGCTGCAGCCACTGGCGTTTGCATTACACGCCACCAGAAAAAAGTTAATGATGTTGCAGTAATTACAAAGAACTTTGTTTACTTAAAATGGTCTCGGTTCCAAGCTACTCGTTTTCCTCTTTCTTACCGAAGAACCGGTGTTCAATTGCGAATATATGCCAAGCCACACAATGGGTGTGCGCACTGGGATACAATTTGAGCATCCAACCCTTCATGCAAAGGCGTGTACATATTGCCACTTAGCAGATTGCCACTAGGCATCTTTATAGATTCCAAAATCATTGTGAAGTTTGAATGCCGGATACAAGTGGCATATAATTCGTTCAAGAGTCTGCTAATACCCAAGTTTGGCCGTTTGAAAGGGGATTCAAAGTTTTCTTGACTTTTAGGAGGCGGTCCTCCTCTTGTCAGAGATTTCGATTATGTGTTGGATATAAAGAAGAGAAACCGTTTTACAATAACTCAATGACTTTGCAGAATCAGGAAATTCCTGGGGAGTCCTAAGGAATTTGAATACATTTTTCTGGACCTCCTCTGGTACTCACAAATGACACGCCAATCACAAATGACACGCCAATCACAAATGACACACCAATCAGGAATTATTTCAAGAACAGCCAAGGGGGTAAGCAGATCTCAAGAAATTTCATCGGGGCCAAAAAAGTGCTCAAATTGGAAATGAAGATGACATAAAAGTGCAATCCAGTTCCCTAATGGGAGATGAAGAATGCAGCTATTACCTCTCTCAGTCATTCCATGTCGCGGAAAGTTGTCAATCAAGCAATTCCAATCAAAAAACGAAGCTTAAGAGGTTGTAAGCCTTAATTTGAATTTCAACCTCTTTTCTGGTGTCCTTGACATATTACAGTGTGGTGGACCAAATAGACAAACGACTACGCCTACTAAAGCGATGCTATTTAGGCTTTCCTAAGGATATGTTGTCGTCCAACACATGCTTATACGTCTCCCCTTTCCGCTCTACAGTGTTATAACAGAACACAAGTGCACACTCATGTCACGACATTCACATTCAATGCATAATGAGTTTCACTTCACTCAGAGATCACCTGTTACCAATCTAATCTTGATCTCGTCACACTTGTCCTCGTTTTACGAGCCCACCCATTAAACACACGCCAAATCTCACCCAATTAAATCTCCTACATTTAAGGCCTCTTGCCATAAGTGCCCTAATCAACCGTGGGCATGGAGTTGGCCGGGAGAAAGGAGTCTCACGTCCCCACTTGGACGAGGTGAAGGTTTTCATGTAATAGCGAGTGTAAAACTCTTTTAATTAACGGTCGACTGTAAGCAGTGACCAATGTGCTTCCGTTTGGCTGAGTTGTACTTCACCCAGCTTCCCATGGTGTTGGTCATTAATTTTTTCTTTTACGAGGTAGAAAGTGTTTTGTTTCCTTGTGGTTATCATGCGAAAGGTGATGCTGTTGCTCCGGAATGGAAACTTACCGAAATTTCGCTGTTTGTCAGAGGGGTTCAGCTTGCGAATTATGTCGCTTTGGAAAATCAACTCCATCTGTTTCCACTTAGCTGGTCAGTGGGTCAGCAGACTGTGACGGAGCAATGGGATTGATTACATACGGCGGGAGGTTGAGGCAGTGTAGAGGTCATCTGTGACCAGCGATTATTCGTTTGAGTGGACATTGGAAAAGCCGAAGGCCTCTATTGCATAAATCAAGGCTTGCATGTTGTCATTATCAACAATCAATGAGATTTGCTTTTCCTAGAAGGTACTCATTGGACAAATATAACATACCATCTCATTCAAGTCTGAGAATTAGCAAGAAATGCAGATTTATCGACCTGGCTTTTGTTCAAGTCTTAGATTTTGAAAGATAAGAAGTAAGTGCATTAAATGAGGGCGCCGTTTACTGGAGATCCTTCTCTTTTTCCATCTTTTTTCCAATTATAGAGGAGACCTACGGTTTTGTGTTGACCCTGAACGGCAAAATATGAGAAGTTTTGTCAGCTTATTGTTTGACTACCATGCTTAGCTACTACATTCACTACGCGTTAATATGCGCTACGAGTAAAAGGAACACCTATATTTTTTCCCGATTACTAACAGTGAAGTTTGAGAAGCTTTTTCATAGCTTCACAATGATAGAGGTGGGGCTTCGAAAAATGTGAGGTGTTCAATCCAGGAATTGAACTTGATATCAGCGAGTGAACGTTGCTCGCTAACCACTACGCTTCAGCGGCCCGTTTAGATATCAGCCGTGAACAAAGACGAGAAGTGTTCAGTTGTGGAATCGAAACCCTGTCGTACTAACATACTGCGCCAGAGTGCGGACTTAAAAGCTTTTCAGAGCAACAATAACTTGAAGTGAAGGGGGCAGTGAACAAAAAAATCTATTAAGAAAGGTTGCAAAATAGCATCACTTCAAATAAACCAAAGGGGCATAGAAAAACTAAAAGACACTGAGGCTTTGCTTAGAGGAAGTTTTTTAATATATTCTGAAGGGAAGTTCATAATTATCTGTTCACTATCTGTACAGGGGACGTAGCAAGCTAAGGGAATACGACTCTTGTCGGCTTTAAACGAAAAAGTACAACCAGGAAAGAATTCATTAAAGCAAAACGCAGTTGTCTCTGCATTAAAAATGTTTCTTAGACCATAGCCGGTAAAATGATCGTTTAGTTTGTTAATCCATTGAACAGAAATGAAAATACCCTCACTGGCACTCTCTCCACAAGTGTCTCAAAATGCAATAGGAAACTCCTCACTGATTGCAAATCTTTTATGTACGATACACAGCGCAAAAGACTTTTCTTTGAAACTACCGATTGGAAGATTTAAGCAAGCTCGCCTCGAAACAAAAGCTCAGACTATCTTTTCTTCATTGTTTACTTACTAGTTCCTATTTTGGCAAAATCTGGGATTTTAGAAATCATCGGCAATGTCGACGGTAAGACTCCAAAACTGGTTGCTAATATTTATTTTCATTTATCCAGTTTTTGAATCACTAAGAAACGCAAGGCGCAAGACTAAAGTGGCGCACACAAGTGGAGAGTGACCTCAACCAACTTGTGCGCAACTGGAGACAGCTGTCGAAAGATCGTGCTGGCTGGAGAGGCATGTTGGTTGAGGCCCAGGTCTACCCCGGACTGTAGCGCCATCCGAAGAAGAAGAAGAAGAAGAAACGCAAGGCAGGATCGGCGAACGGCCGTTCGGAGTCGGACCTACAGCTTAAACTCGTGAGAGAACAGTAGCGCGCACAACACGAGTAGTTGAAGAGCGAGCTAGGCCCTGGTACCCCTTTGGAGCGTAACGCCAACAATTATTATTAAGAAACGCAAGACCGCCGTAGCGTAGAGGCTAGACTGCGTTGCTCGCACGCCGAAAGTCTAGGTTCGATTCCAGGTTGAACACCTCAAATTGTTCACGGCACAACCTCTTAAAAGCTACTGACCACACTAAAAGAGTAATAGCTGTCTAAAACAAAGCTTCTCCAACAACGCAGTTCACAGCCAAAAAAAAACTGTACTATAGTCGTGAAAGAACGCGCACAACACAAGTAGTTGATGAGTAAGCTGGGCTCTGGTCTCTCTGTGGACTGTCGTGCCATAGAATTTGTGTTATTATTAAGATTTCAGTAACAACTTAAGCGTTTGTCACTTAGACAACTAGACTAAACAAATTTTATTCCTCACAAACATGTACTTGTATGAAAAAAAAAACTGGAGAAATGTAGGCGCGTGACAAGCCCTTCAAATAATAGGGAGAAGGAATGGCTGGTTTTGTTTTATTGAATGTTGGGGGCAGGGAACTAAATTCCATTCATTCAGTGTAAAATTCTTGAAATAATCGAGGCAACTACAATAAATCGCACGGATTTAATTCCAAGTTACCAGGACCAGGAATAAATTTTAAGTTAACGAGACATTAACGACTGCTACCTCGAATCGAGTAACACACAGAGGCTACTGTACTGTTTAAAACTCAAGACCTTCCAACCATTGAAATAAACAATCTCTTACAGGAGGCTTCGACGTAGTCAAGGCCTTCGTCTACCTCGGCTCCGCCACAAATAGGGATAACAACACGAGTACTGAAATCAAACGCAGATTCACTTTTGTCAATCGCTGTTGCTTTGTGCTCAGGAGGCAATTGAGTAAGAAACACCTTTGCCGAAGGACAAAAATTGCCTTATATAACAGCTTTATCTTCCCAGTCCTACTTTATGACGCGGAAACCTGGACGTTACTAAGCACGGTGAGGAAGTCCTTAGTCTTTTCGGGGAAAAAGTTTTGCGTGCGATTTTTGGCCCTGTTTGCGTCGATGGCACCTGGAGGAGAAGATTTAACGGCGAACTCTATGGGCTGAACAGCGACATGCGTCTAGTCAAGCGTCTTAGGACACAGCGCTTATCCATGTAGAGCGTATGGACACTACTGCTCCGGCCCGAAAAGTCTTCGCATCAGAGCTATTAGGACAACGCAACAGGGGACGACCAAGCCTAAGGTGGAGCACACAAGTGAAGAAGGACCTCAACCAACTTGGAGTGCACAACTGGAGACAGCTGGCGAAAGATCGTGTTGGTTGATGAGGCATATTGGTTGGGGCCCAGGTCCACCCCGGATTGTAGTGCCAAAAGAAGAAGAAGTTACTTTGGGCTAGAGAAAACCTAGTCAACGCACTACAATTTAAAATGTTACGTGAGGTATTTGGAGTGAAATAAGTTACACTTTGAAGAAATATTTGTTGGATCTTAAGTCCCACCGCTGTAACTGGACCAAAAGCAAAGCCACTTCTTTGTATAAAACTCAGTTTACGTAAGTCTGTCAGTCTATACAAATCTGTCTTGTCTTTTTCTGTATTAATCGACACATCGTTTTAAGTTAACTGTAAAATTTGAAGAAAAGGCATCAAAGATTTGTAGCAGACATTACCTTTAGTCAAGCTTTTTTAATCAGAAGACCAAATCGAGTATATTTCACAAATTAGAAAAAAAAGTATTACAAGTCATGTTCCATGGGAACTTTGGAATTTTCTCGGTCATTCTGGCTCAAGCATTTTGGCCCGTTTCAAACAAAGTGTATAAAGTCTCAAATTTTGATATCAGAGTTTTTGAAACGCTGTTGTAATCCATACGTTAAATGAATTCATTGAACAAAATACAAGACATCTACAATTTGTGAGAATTCTGACTCGAATGACATCGGTTTGGCTATGATTTGAGAGCTGTCACGGAAATTTTTAAGTTTTCCTTTGAATTTTGAATTGATTTCAACTTTTTAACCGATTCCAGTGAAATATTCGCTTGATTCGTACTTGGCAGTAACTTACAAGACAAAACAAAAATTAAAAACGAGAACTTTGTTGTTAAAGCTTCACTTGCACTTGTCCTTTTTTCATTTTACATTTTTACCTATTGTACCGCAGTCGGATACCATATCCCGTGAAAAGTGATTTGGCATTATGCCCACAAACTTGTCATTCACTGTGTTGCTTGTGTAAGTGACCTCGAGTGATTTCTTCAGTCTTGTATGTGAGAGGGAAAACGGCCCTTAATAACTTAATTCCGCATGGAAAACAAAACTGCGGTAGAGAATGTTTATAAGAAGCAGTGATTGACACAAAAAGCAAAACGAGACGGAATCCTAAGATTGGTCGAAGCAAGTCAACACAGCATCACCAACTCAAAGCAGAACATGTGGGGCTGCCTCGGATGTTAGCCTATTCCAGAGACTTTATTGCCTAGAAAGTTTGAACGTACCAGGATACCTTCTAAATAAAGTGGGCCATACAGCGATATTTTTTCCTTTTAATTGCAGACGGATGAAGCTTCCCTTACTTAATCATCACAGGAAGTCGGTCACGAAATGGTTCGCTTCTCTCTTGTGAAACGTTTGGAAATATGAAAAAATTCATTTTCAGAATACAGCCAATTTACTAACGTTTTTGAAAAAGGAAAATTGGGGAAACAATGCAACCACCGGAACTGCACATACATGGAACATACGAACACGCAGACCCAGATAACTCAATAAGTCCCGAAATAGATAGGGGCCACTAACGAAAATTCTCAATTTAATATTATTTTTTTGTTAGTGGCGCCCCCTATATGTTCTGTGGCTTATTGAGTGATGTTAAGCTTATGTGTGAATGCGGCACTGGCTCACATCCAGTCATAGTCAAGAACTCTTATTTGATACGTTTTGTTTTGTTCACTCCTCGCACTTATAACCTTAACCTAAGCCACCTTCTTCTCAGATAAGGGCAAGTCTTACAAATATTTGGGCTATAGCCCGATCAACAAAGGCTTATAAAACTGAATGCGGGAGAGCTCATCCATGCATTTTTCCAACCACATTCAATCTCGTTAGAAATGATAAAGTGTGTACAAAACTGTCATTCCATAATATGTTACATATAAAAATTAATTTAATCCGTTTTCAATAGATGGCGCAACCTTCTAATTATGGGTGCTATTGGAAGCGATTTTCCACTTCATTGGAAAGCTATGGCTTTATTCATTCCATTCAATTTTTAAAAGACAAATTTGCGCACAAACTGCCGATTTTCTAAACACATCAGTTTATCACTGCACCATTTGGATGTCTCCATTTCAAACACCGTGCTGTAGCCTCGGTGCCATTCACTTTCACGAACGCTTCCTCAAGGATATTCAAACTCAAATCTCGGTATGGATACATTAAATATTTCACGAAACTATTTGGCCTCTCCAAAATGAGTGGCACTAGAAAAAAAAAACACAGCTTCCCATTCAAATGCACATTTCCCAGGGCCTTGTCGTCCTTCCCTCAACTGCATTTATGTAGCTCAAACAAAATTTCTCCACCACCTTGAGTCAATTAACAGAGATCTCAGAAAACAACCAAACCGCTTTCGCTGGAACGATTATGTCAGATAACATAGACCGTCTTAATTAAATTCGTTGGCACTGATAAATTAACCTGTTCATCCGAATGCATTGCTCCACGCATCCCCGTGAGACCAGTCAAGGAGCTTTCTAAACGATAAACACATCGATTGCAGTCATCAATGTCCGGTTTGGGAATTGCATCCGTTTCAAGGCAAAAACACGAATCTCGAACATCGTGTGCGCTGAGTGTGTATTCTCGGTACTTACGGTTCAGTTCGTCGAAGAATTTCGCCTCCTTGGGGAGTTCCTTTTGAATTGCATTCCGCAGATCCGGACTAACGGCCTTGTTGTACAATGAATTATAGTTAGTCCCGCCGTCGCCACCGCACAAATACACCAATTCAATCACAACCACCAGACCAATAGCCACGAGTAAGTCGTGAATTTTCATCTTTTCAATGCTGCCACTTGTCGCTGTTGCCGTTGCTGCTGCTATTCCGTGCTGCACCGTGGAACCACTTTCGATTTCTACGATTAGCGATGTTCCGTTTCATTTACGAGTGTATTAGCAGATCTTTCGCGTTTTTCTTTATCGCGCGGCCAGCTTGGTTAGCATCTTCCCTCAACTGGATGTGATGTAATGGACGTGACGTGACAACGGTAAAACGGACGCGACGAGTTTTTTTTTCGCTCAAAGAAAGCGATATCGGAAATTTTGTTGACTTCTGCAAACTGCACGTAATTATTTCTTTGCGGTCACTGTTTCACTTTTCGCACGAGGAACGAGGCACGCCCGAACGGATCGCCGCTGAACGCTTGCTGTCGAATCGGAGTTGAGATTGCGCTCCCACAGTGACCGAAGACTTTTAATGTTATGCTGTGGGGATTTTTTGAAAAGCGCGTTACACCGTCAAGGCACAGTCGGCACTCAGCAGTCAGTCAGCCAGCGGATTGGAAAGTAAAACTGATTCGTGCGATCGCATGCGACGGAGACGAACTGACAAAAAGGTAACTAATACATGTATCTCGGCATTTTTACGGCCTCACATTTTCGTTTAAGTGTTTTTCTTTTATTTTTGTCTTTCGATAGCTGTATTATGAGTGTTGGCAGTGATGGTGGTGGCGCCCCCCAATGCGTGTCTGATGTCAACAGTGCTGCGCAATCCAAAAAGCTTGGGCAGACCACAAACACCAGCGCACCACCGTTCTTTCGAAACGCACGTAATCCTCAAGTGATGGCCGACATCGCTTTGCACCGACGAATGGAGAGCTTTACCGAAAGTAAATAGACGTTTGCTGCATAGCGGCAAAAAGGAGGAAGGGGAAGTCAGGTGCATTTCCGATTTGTTGCAGTTTTTGGTTTCGTGCTTCTGCCTCTGAGGGAGTTGCGTGGTACAGAGCGGTACAGCGAACGTCTGCATGAGTGCGCTGCCGACCCCGCCGGTGTATGAGTGTGTAATTCCTGTTTCTGGTATTTGCTTTTATTTTTTTTTTTCACTTTCATGGAAATGCCTTTGGGCTCACATTTAAAAAAGAGAAACCCGGCCCGGTTAGCTGCTGCAGCACAACATAAACGCGCGCAGTGCAGTTTTTATCTTCTCTCTTCGTCTACGTTTTTTCCAGCGCGTTTAGGTGGTCACGAATCACCGACGGACTGAAAGAGAAAGAGGGAGTCACAGACACACAGTCGACAGTCGCAGAAGAAAATAAATATCTGTGAGCAAGCGTTAGCCAGTAGTTCGCACTTCCATTTTACAAGATCACGGTCATGGCTAACGACAGGGAAAGTGATTAATTGTCGTCTTATATAAACTCAGGGGCGATCGATAATAATACTGTCACTATCCGCAGCTAATCAAACGCGATTCCTGTGCAATTGTGACGATTCTGGCCTGATGGAGAGACAGGGTAGTAAAATGGAAAATACTGCCTCTGGTGGTGGCCACTGCAGTTCAATGAATTGCTTTAGATGGCCTTTTTCAGTTGGAGCTTGCTTAGCTCGATTGTTTTTGCAGATTATATTTCCAACTGGCCGTGCACCTTCAAGGGGTTTCGCTTGAAATTCCTCACCTTGTAGAGGCTAATGGATCGAAAGAGTTGGTGAACGAACTTTCTTATTTCCACTGAGTGTAACTTGATCGGCCGCCTGGAAGGAAGTGGTGTCATTGACAGCAGCTGCATGCGACCATGTGGCTGTTTAACAGTTGGAGATATCTGATGCGATCATTAATAGAGATGAAGCTTAGTTCAGGAGCCGGTTTGATAATTTGTTTCTCTCTTCAGAAAGTCACCGCCATGTGGTAAAACTTCTTGAGATTTTCAGAAAGATTTAAATACGTGAATGTGGCTATTGGTATTAGAATGATTGGCGATGAGTCAGCTGAAGGCAATTAGAAAGTGCTATATTGATCTGATTGGAATTTTGAGGGAGGGGGACCCTGAATTTAAAAGAACGAAGATGCTTAACAGATCACAGATTTTCTGATAGCACCAGATTTCGTTTGACAATGGAATGTTCCGCTTAGGAATAACTTATTTAAAATGAAAACAACCCTTTTTCTGATTTTAAGTACAAATTCCTGGATACGCACTTTGGTAACTTTTCAAGAAGAGTTTACAAATTGGCTCGAAGGACCAAACGTTTATTTTTCTGATTTTATAAAACAAAACACTTATTGTGCATTGTTTTTCCTTTCCCAGGACCGTGTGTGCTTAAGCTACACATATTTTGAGCGGGATGAAGACCTCAAAAAGTGCACTCATTATTTAAGAAAAATGTGTTTACAATTTGGCTCGAATGACCAAATGATTATTTTTCTGATTTTTCAATAAAATGTTTATTCTTTCTTCGTTCGGAACTTTTTCAAATGTTAATTTTCGCAACTTATTTTACATTTTTATTCCATTTCCGTCTGAGTTGTTTTCATTGCCGTCTGAGCTTAGGTAACACATATTTTTAATGAAATGAAGACCTCAAGAAGTGGACCCGTAATATAACGCAAATAAAAGACTTCCCCGATTAAGATGGAACATACCAGTGGAGAAGGGCAACAGTTCGTCTGATAAAAAGGTACGCTTCTTGAGATGAAAGATCAACCGGCTCTATTGTGTTGTAGACAGTATCATGTTAAGTACTCTAGCAATCACAAAATAAATCCTCAGGAGTTCCAGCAGTTGTTAAGGGGTTCTTCTGGGTACTATATTAATTGGAAGAATTTCCACTAATGGGAAAGGTTTTCTGTCCACTTTGTGTACTTTCTGTGTACCACTGTGTACTTGGGTGTACTTTTTTTGTGTCTGCTCTCGTTATGGATATATGCTTCAAGCTAAATAACTGAAAAAACTTCAGAATTTGTAGGAATCAATACAAATCAACTTAATAACTGTTGTCTAAACAATCGAAATTAGCGAAATCAAAAATGAAGATGAATAATTGACGACAAAGTCCACGCTAGACCATGATTTGGTCACCACCAAACAGAAGGAGGAGCGATAATAATAATAATTGTTGGCGCTACAGTCCAAAGGGGGACCAGGGCCTAGCTTGCTCATCAACTACTCGTGTTATGCGCGCTACTGTTCTCTCACGAGTAGAAGGGACCCACAGTTTTTTGCCGACTCCGAACGGCAAGATTTGAGAACCTTTCTTAGACAGTTATTACTTTTTGAGTGTTGCCAGCAGCTCGAAAGAGGTTGTGCCGTGAAAAATTCGAAAAATTGGTGCTGAGCTTGGAGTCGAACCTAGACCCTTCGGCGTGTGAGCGTCGCACTCTACCCACTATGCCACGACGACCACGAAGGAGGAGCGATGGCACTCGTAAATGAAACGGATTGTCTTCCTCAGTGAACTCATTAAGGAAGGCGAACAAATATATTTGATCAACTGTATTTCAACTTTTAGGTGACGTTGTACCGCGCTGCGTTATATAAGAATATACCTATAGCCATTGCGTTTCTCAAAGTGAGAACCTCAAAAACAGTAAAGAAGTGCAATATCCAACCATACCTCCGGATCTCATCTATGACTCTAAATCACTAGTAAAATACAGCGAATGAAGCCATGTGTCAATGGAGAAAAGTTTTGCGTGCAAGTTTTGGTCCTGTTTACCTAGTCCTAGATCGTGCTGGATGGCAAGGATTGTTGGTTGGGCCCAGGTCTACCCCGGACTGTAGCGCCACAAGGAGAAGAAAAAGAATAAGTAAAAAAGGAAACAATGAACTTAAATGGTCGTGGCCAAGTAGTCGGTTTAAAGAAAGAACGCGGGTTAAGTTTATGTTATTCTGCGGTATCAAATCGATTATCAGCCATGTAAAGACGAGGCCTCCCTTACCCTTAATTCTTAGTTTACTATCACAAATGCCATCTCCTGCACTTATCAACAAGTTTATTTCTGCCAAACAACGAGAATCAACTTCTAAATCGAAATTCCTTCAAAAATTAATCAAATGCTTAATCAAATGCAAGTTCCACCTCAGGTATAGACCATGATTTCTTCTTTAGTCTCTCTTTTTCCGGTTCCTCTTCAGCCTCTCTTTTTCCATTCAAAGCCTCCAATTTGATTGAATTACCAAAAAGCTAACAATACGAACATACAGTTGCGAAACGTTTTTAGCGAGATGGCCACTACTTTTAAGTCAAGGTTGGATAATGGTGCAAGTTTTTCCTCTTCCTTTACTTCATACTTAAATCTGACAATCGTTACATATGTTCTCCCGAGAATGAGAGGCTATCAATCTGCTATCCAACCCTCCAGTTTTTATTTTAAGATCTAAGAGGGACATGTATGGCGCCTCCTACTGTTTCGACTAAACTGCTTTACCCTAAATTTTAATGGCGCGCTCGTGTTTTCCAAGAATCTGTAACTACGTCCTTAACTTTTAGAAATATGTGAAAAGAAATTTGTTTCCATGGGCATTACCTACTTGCCATACCGTTATGTTCACGACATTTTTCTTGAATCATCTTTGAAATGCTTCTTAACTTTTCTCTATCAGAGTCAGCAATAAACGTAAGATTCCCTAATATCGAAAAAGAAAATTGAAGCGCATGGGTAGCTTCCAAGGAAACTATGGGTTAATTCCTTGTGGACTGTAACGGCCTTAACTGTTCTATTTATTCAACTTTCACGAGCAAAGGAACGGAAATCACTGTGCCGACCTACAATCAAAGAAAAGGCAACTTAAAGTGAAACTGAATCGATCTAGGTGTCTTTCCGAAAGCATAGTCACGCTGTGTCTATGTTCCTGCGCATGGCCTTTTAAATTGCAATCTTTAGTTGTAGCATATGCCACGTACCAGCGTGGCGTAGTGGGTAGAGTGCGACGCTCACGCGCCGAAGGTCTAGGTTGATTCCCGGCTCAACACCTTGAATTTTGCACCCCACCACCTTTTTCAAACTGCTGACAACACTCATAGAGTAATAACTGTCTAAGAAAAAGCTTCCAAACTTCGTCGTTCGGAGTCGGCAAAAAACTGTAGGTTCCTTCTACTCGTGAGAGAACAGTAGCATGCACAGCTATCAAATGATGAGGGGTTTAACGTTAATTTTTGACATAAGCAATCTTAAGCTAACTTCCTCTTTACAGAGAAGATGAACAAAATGTTATAGCTAAGAGAACAATACCAAAACCAAAGTCTGTTGCGACATATGACGAGAAAGATGTCAACAACGGAAAGGACCAAACCATTAAATTGACCACAGCACTTTTTTAAACCACAAGCACGTGCAGCAAAAACTTCTTCAAGGTTTTCACAGAAACGAATTTTTTTGTAAACTGTTCAAATTTCCCTTTTTTCTGTCTAAAGAAAACATTTTCCAACAACATTGAAAAGTTTCACATTCACTCCATCACTGCAAATCATTGCAGCAAATCTTTGCAAAGCGATCTCAACTCAAACCCGACCACAAGCAAATACCTTCCAATCCTCTTACATTGTGGCAATCTCGAGAAAGCATTTATTCCACGCCCACACAACACCCATTATCTGATCTGACACAACAGGACACACAGCAAGAGTGACATTACAACACAATCCGAATCCCAAGCACGTCCGCTCCACTTCTCATCTCCGCCATCTCAACACATTCGAAACTCATTCCAATTCCGCACTCAAATTAAACCAATTTCATCACCGCCGCCAATCAACGAGTGACAGAATTCACTTATTGCAGCTGCCATGGCACGTACGCGCTGCGTTCGCATGTAAACACTCTGCACCGTGCACAGAAGGAAGCGACCTATTTTACCCAGTTGGCATTGAATCAAGTGAATCATCATCTCTGTCACCCACTGCCAATCGATGACGGGGCGGGGGAGGGGCGTGAGAATGCGGTGTCGCGCGAACACTTGTCAAATGGAGAAGAGCCAGCGTGCTGCATAATCGATTGCACAACGCCGACAACAGTAAACCACCACAACGCCATCGCCATCGATTACGGAAGCGAGTCTGAGTCCAAGTGTGCGTCCCCGACCCGCACATTTCTCAATTGTGTGTCCACTCATTAGTTGTCATTAGTCAAGGCTTTCAAAAAAAATGTTTTCCATGATTAATAAGTCTTGGGTTTTAACCGCCGCCCTTTTCCGTTCCCCCTCCCCCCACAAAGACGCACACCATCGCGCGGAAGCTCGTGGACAGCCGAACCAGATGAGGAAGACTTTATGTAATGTCCCCATGCAAGCGCGGAGCCCGTGTAATCGACGATACACGCAACGTGCAGCGCGTAGTCTTTTTCGGAGTTAGTCAGTGTGTCCGCCGCCCCAGCTGCTGCCAACTTTGATTTATTGCCTCGAGTTGTTGACTTAATGGATACGCACACTCAGAGCCCAGCACACACTGAGACAAGACGACGACGAGCGGAGCAAAAGTGAAAGTGAAAGCTTTGACTTTGGCTGTGGCGTGCACTGTGGTGTGGTTTGTGGCTCGGTCTTCGGCATTGGCAGAGCGGCAGCAGTGTCACTGTTGATATTGCAGTGGATGCGTGAAGGAAATTCAGAAAAGAAACGGGACCTTGCAAGGAGGAAACGAAATTGGCAGCGTGCGTGCGCTTGGCTTCACTTGGGACTGTCACTAGAGGTGGGGGTGGGGCAATTCTGTGAATTTAGTCAATGTTCAGTGATTGCACAGCGTGATGTGTGGGAAGGCGGAAAAGACAGGGGAACAGGCATTCGCGATGTGCAGCCCCTGATGGGGCGGCAGGTTTTTGTGATATCGCGAAGCTCCAGGATGCAAATGCTCTCGCTCGGATAGGTGTGCATTATATTTTCACAAATCGCAAGAAACTTAAAACAATTTAAAACAAGAAATACTGACAGGCTGCGCTCAGCATCCTTATCCTTCGGAAGATTAGTGAGAACGTTGCTTTTGCATAAATTTTGAACTTGGAAATCGTGGATTAGAATTTATGTTTTTGGTTATTCGTCTTGCGAGATTTTTGTCAAAACTATCTTTCTGTTTTTTGATTTTGGCCCTGCTGTCCACAAAGGTTCATAGAGTTCTTCAGCAGCTTTTTATGGTGTAAGTACTATTTTGCTCCTATGAGTGGGGACCGGCCTACAGTTTGTCACCGACATCGAATGGCAAAGAAGGAAATGATTGAAGTGTTATCAGGATCTCTATGGGGGTGAGATTGTGGAAAATTTTCAAGCTATTTGGTAGTATGGTCGAACCTATGATCGAACATGTAACCTTCGGCGTGTGAGTGAGGAACTTTCCCACGTGTCGGTTTAGACTCCTTCCGACGGTGCGCATCATAGTCTCGAAATTCTCGATGACCCTGGCTGGTATATCAGACTGAATTTCACCGATGGTAAGGGTTATGTTGCTCTGGTGACCATCAAATAACAAAGCTATCCAAAAGCCCTATGAAAAAAGAAATATGTTATTCCTCAATCGTCAACTTAGCTGATACATCAAAATATACGTAGTTTAAGAAGTAATTTTGATAATTTTCTAGCGCATTTAAATTTTCTGAATTTTAATGCTATCTTTATGATAATATCTGAGATTTGGGTTTACGATGATGAGCAATATATGTTTTCCAGGATAAATAACTTTTTTGGTTGCTATAATTCATACAGATCAGGTGGTGTCGTTGTATAAATTCCAAAAGAATATGAAAATGCTTGTGCTGTTGAAACATATTCTCTATCAAGTCGGCACGACTTACTCAAAATTGTTTGTCATGTATGTAATGAATGCCCTACAATCTTGTGTGCTTACCGTCGTCATTTAACTCAATTAAACAAACAATGGACTGCACTCTACCACGGTATAGACAAACGGAAATTGAGAACTGCTACCGCAATGCGACAATTGACGCACTTCACCGACATAAAAGCAGATTCCTATCAATGTTGAAAACCTTATACAGGCGCTTTACAGACCGACAGAACGAGGAGATTAGGACACTGAAGGCGCTTATTAAGAACATTCAAGCTTTAATAGCTCAAAATTACAGACTTTCTGTAAATTCGTACTGGAACAACAAGGTTCGGGCTGTGAAGTCTAACAACCCGAGCATGTTTCCACAAATAAATAGGTTCTTCAGGAGTAACTGGCAAAGCGATCTTCCGTGTCTTAAGCTCCCCAGAACAACAGACAACGAACGCATACTGACAACAGCAGGTTTTAATCCAGATAACGCTATTCTAGATGATTATCTATTCATGATCGAAGACCCGCAAGAAAAAGCGGAAGTTCTTGGCGCGACTTTTCAAGAAGTGTATAAGGTAAATGAAAGCATTCGTCCTAACTACAATCTTAAAAACCGTGTTCTGGTCAAAAACTCCCGTCTCCGGTATGATCTGCAACAATGGCGATCTGAGAACACTGACTTTGTCGTGTTCAGTGATGATAACATGGCAGATAATGCCATCGCCATTGAAGGAGTACAGCCCCCATTCATAACAGTGACGGAGCTTCAAGCGATCTTCGATGGGATGTCAAACATTGTGCTGAGACATCTCCCTCAAGAAGTGGTAAAGATGTACACGATCCTGTTTAACAATGCCCTGAATAATGCACATTATCCGGAGCATTGGAAGACAGCGATAGTGCACCCCATATCCAAAAGAGGAAAGGATTCATCTGATCCGTGCAACCTTAGGTCGATAAGTCTCCTTCCGAATATTAGCAAGGTTTTCGAAAAGGTGATTAACAGAGCTCTGCTTGACTGGGTAGAGAATAAAAATATCATACCAGAAAACCAGTTCGGTTTCAAGGCGGGGCATGATACCATACATGCCGCGTCGAAACTAGTTTCTGACATTCAATCAAACAAGTGCAAGAAACAGTGCACAGGTGCGGTGCTGGTTGATCTGGAGAAGGCCTTCGACACCGTTTATTTGGAAGGACTTTTTTACAAGCTCAGTCAGCTCGGCATGCATAAATCGCTACTATACCTACTGTTTAGTATGCTTCCTGGCAGACGTTTCGTAGTCAAATATGGCAACGTAACTTCGGTGGGCATATTTCATGTAAAAATGGTCTCCAACAGGGTGCCGTAAACTCGCCAATCCTATTTGACATTTATTTGAGCGATCTTTTAAGCTCTCTTCATAATACAATTGCGTACGCAGATGACTTGATAGTGTACAGATCAGGTTCAAAGATTGAGGAAATTGCCACTCTCTTGCAGGGTGACTTTGACTCCTTCAGACGAGATTGCGACAGATGGAAGTTAAAAATTAACTTCGAGAAGTCGGAAACCAGCCTGTTTAGGACGCCATTGTATAAGGCTTTGGCGGACACAAAAAAGAATTAGCGCAAGCTCGTAATCATTGGACAACACGGGCAACCACTGGCGCAGAGGACGGTAGTCAGATACCTCGGGATCTGGTTGGATCAGTATTTGTATTTCAACGAACATATAGATGCTGCTCTGACCAGGTCTCGAGGCGCCTTTGCCCTTGCAAAGAGACTGTTTTACAACAGCCAACTCGATGCGAGGGTGAAGGTAATCTGCTACATGGCCCTAATCAGGCCTGTGCTTACCTATGGCTGTCCCGTGTGGTTCAATGTGGGAGCCAGTCTGATGGAAAGGATGCGGTTGTTCGAGAGGACATGCCTTCGGGCCTGTCTTCGACTTTATCGAACTCCTTGGTCCGAGTACAAGAAATTCTACTCTAATGAAGTCTTATACAACAGGGCTAAACTGATCAGAGTGGATAATTTCATCCTGAAGCTGATTCGGAAACACACTGCTAGAGCAATGGACTCCGATAACAATCTAATTTCGGGAGCTTACTATCCCAACACACAATACCATGAAAGAGTGCGCTATAATGGTTTCGTTCCTCCAGAAGCATTCGTCTATTTTGATAAACTAGGTCTGTTACAAGACAAGAAAGCGGTACAGCTCATCTTTCATTTCGCCCGTTCTGCTCTGGATGGGCGGCTTAACTACGACCGTTAAGTTGCACGAAGAGCTGAGGACAATCTCCTCCGCTTCAGTACAGCGGTGTCGAAATGGGATATGCGGGATGTTGCGAAGCAGCATAAATGGTTCTGGTGGCTACGAGGCGAATCAAACTCCGTCGACGAACCTCCAAACACTGGGTAGGGAATCCAACAGGGGTGGTCGGCTATTGTTTTGCAACGGACCAAATACCAGCTGGAATCTTTGACCGACTTACATATCTTTAGCTTTAGATTTTAGATTTTAGGATAGAGTTAGGTTTTAAGACAGCAAAAATAAAATATAAAAAAAATACAAAAAATTTGAAAATACAAAAAAATATAAATACTTGACTCTTATGTCCTCTTTTGGGCTAAAATCCCTTATCATAGAGCCGACTCGAATAACAGCTGAAACAAAAACCTGTATCGATCACATTTTCTTGGGACTTGACTCTAAATTTCCTTGCAAGCTTTCTGCAAATGTACTAGATTATACAATTTCGGACCACTACATGGCAAATTTAAATATTTAATAAAAAAAATAAATATTTATTTAAAAAACACAAACAAGAAGATCAGACAAGTACGTTCCTTTTAAAAAGAAAAACAAAATTATTTATATCGACTTAATAGGGCGATTGAAGTATGAAATGTGGGACACTGTATATGCAGAAAATAATCCGTGTCTAGCCTATGATAATTTCTTAACGACGCTTAGAAAACACATAGAAATCTGCACTATTATTGTAAATAACAATGGTAGAAACCTAAAACGTCTTAGGCCTTGGATAAGCGTGAGCCTGCTTAAAAAACTTAGCACAAAAAAATGATATAGGTAAGAAATATAAACGTCATCCAGAATACCAATCTTTACAAAATTACTTTGCTGGATTAAATGAGGAAGTAAAGAATGAAGTCAAAATATGCCGGAATACATACTTTAAAAGTAAACTTCAGAATTATAAGGGTAATTCAAAAAAGAATGGAGTTTAGTAAGTGATATTCTAAACACAAATAGAACTTCAAATGGCATTCTCAATATTGAGGTAAATGGGACTAAAATATCTAACCCTGTAGACGTTGCAATCAATTCAATTGGTACTTTACCTCTATTGCAAAAAAATCGAAACCCACTCCCCCCACATATAGTTGTAAGTGTAACATATATCCGGACTTATTTGAAGATGCTTCTACAAGCAACAGTTTTTTGTTTGACCCTACAACTCCCAATGAGATTCATAAATGTTTCATGTCACTGAACAACATATATTCGTGCAACTCGGTTGGTATAACTCACTACCTTTTGAAACGTATCTCATTCTTTGTAATTGATGTTTTAACTTATCTATTTAATCTAAGTGTCAGTTGTGGTAATTTTCCGTCCTCGTTAAAAAATGCTGAAGTCATACCTCTATAAAAAAGAGGTAACAGACACCTATTGACGCAATATCGTCCAGCATAGATAATGCTTCTGACATTTTCCAAACTTTTCGAAAAAGTTGTGAAAAAAAGAGTGTTTTCTTTTTTAAATAAAACAAACAATTCGGTTTTCGTAAAGGCAAATCGACTGAAGATGCTATTTTTAAAGTATGTAGTATAACCACAACTTAGTACTCGTCATCGACATGACAAAAGCATTTAACATGGTAAATCACGAAATCCTCTTGAGCAAGCTGTATAGTGCTGGATTAAGAGGTATAATTCATAAATGGTTTACTTCATATTTGACAAATAGAACTCAGCGGATTAAGCTAAATGAAATTTTTAGTGATAAACAGATAGTTAACATTGGTGTTCCACAAAGCTCTGTCCTGGGACCATTGCTGTTTTTGGTGTACGTAAACTCGTTGTTCTGTCAAAAGTTAAATAGTAATATTACAGCATTTGCTGATGATATGGCACTGACGTACAGTAATAGCTGCCTTTTTGACACAACAATTAAATTAAATATGGACCTAAGCATACTTCGACAATGGTTTGCGAAACACGAATTGCTTATAAGCAACAACATGTGTGTGTTCAAGCGTCTTCGGATACAACGCTTTAGATGGCTTGGTCATGTAGATCGTTTGGACAACACTGCTCCGGCCCGAAAAGTATTGCAATCCAAGGCATCAGGACAACGCAACAGAGGATGCTGAAGTAACGTGCACAAATGAAGAAGGAGTCAATCAACTTGGAGTGCGCAACTGGAGGCAGCTGGCGGGAGATCGTGCTGGCTGGAGAGGCATGTTGGTTAAGATCCAGGTCTGACTGAATAAATTGCCAATTTTACAAAATCTTCATATCTCTCTCAATCTCTCTTTTTTCCAATAGATCGATAAAACTTAAGCCAGGATCTTACTTCAGAATGTTACAGCACTGAATTTGCAAAAGAGTTCACTAAAATATTCTTTGCGACTCATTGAGAAGTAAGGAACTACCAGAGTTGGACTGCTTGTCCTTAAATACCTGTGAAATATTGTTAATATCCTACGCATACGCGGTCAAACTCACAAACTAACGTTTTGTTGACACTTAACGACCCTCCTAGCGTGTGTCTTCAACAAGCCTAGAAATTAAAGAAAATGTTGTTGCCTCTGTTTTGTAAACTCCTCCACAACCACAAATTGATTTCTTAACCATTAAACAATTTATTTCTTACATCAACCATCACACTTACAAGTCTACAAGATCAAGTTTACGAAAACACAAAATTAAATCTAGCAAATATCACCAAGCCGCCACCATTAAGAGTTCCGCAGGATGACCTCCTGGATCCACTTGCTCGTCTTCTGAATATTGTGGTAAATGCCGGGCTGGTGGTCCACCCCACATCCGAACCCAGCACTCGTGATGCCAACCAAAGTGAAGCGGCCACGTTCTTTTACGATCAACGGCCCACCAGAGTCGCCTGAAAGTATGCAAGGAAGTTAGTGTCAGTGAAGTTTTGGGTGGAAAGTTTCTTGTGTGTCGCCTGACGGTAGATAATCAGCGTGACTTGGCCCGCAGCTAAGATCGTGACAAATCACCATCCGCCCTAAGGTGGCTTAGACTCATTCTCACCGAATTATTAATGAGCTTAGCATATTCAAATTGAATTTCGGTAGAAGCGCTTTTCACAAATCACTTTCTCCACGATTCAAAGAGTCGGCGACTCTTGGGCGGGACACTTACCCAAACATGCGTCTTGGTGGCCGTCAGAGTGTCCAGCGCAGAACATCTCTCCGAAGAGCTCAACGCTTATTTTCTTGATGTCGTGCCATCGGATGCACTCCAAGGGATCTGAAAACAGCTTTCGAGTTGAGCAGCGCCGAGAACAGTTTGCCATGTACTCACCTATGATCGGCACCGAGGCGACCTGGAGGATATTCGTTCCCGAGTACCCCATACTCCCCTCAGTCTTTCCCCAGCCAGCGATGACGCCCTTCCTGCCAGTCAAATTTATCGGCGTGGTCGGCAGGCAAATCGGCAGGATGTGATCGCTGAGACAAACGAAATAGACTATAGGAACCTTCAAAATGCACTCGACATACCCACCTATACCCGGTTGGTCTGGCCAACTTCAGCAGCGCGAGGTCATACCTATCTGGCTGAGTCATGCGAAACTTAAACCTTGGGTGAATGATCTTCTGAATCACGCTGTGCTTCTCTACCGGCAGCGGCTCGTGTATCATTCCCGAATTCTGGGTGTCCAGCTCACCCAGAAACACGGATATATCCTGCAGCCGGGCCTGCTGAATACAGTGTGCCGCTGTCGCAATCATGTTCGGGGACACTAGCACCCCTCCGCACTGGTACTCGGCAATGCGAATGTGCGCCTGCCAAGGGTACTCGGCGAACCTAGACGGACGGCCGCCAATAATCCGCTTTTGAAGCGTGTTCTGGTAGGTTCTGGGCACTCCGCACTCCACCTGAAATGAAGAACGATTCTGTTTCAATGATTCTGTGCCGGGCATGCACGCGACTTACCGCGGGGAAAATCTCATTATCGTCCCTTCGCTTAAGCATTACCCTCTTGGAGAGATCCTTCATCTTGTTGACGTTGAATCCGTAATTTACCGGAGTTATCTCGTTCTCAGAGATGCAGCAGGAGAAGAGCCATTTGTTGTTGCCGCACCCCTTGGCGTGCTTCCCGCCCTGAATCCAGCACGAGAAGGACAGTTTGCATGGCCACACGCTGTTCTGGTGGAAGCACTCCGACGGTACACCCAGAATGCTGTTGAGAATGCCTGCAAGTGAAAGGGAAGACGAGTAAGTTGGTGGGATCTCTTTCAAGGGTAGGCAGCCGCAGACTTCGATTTCACTCGGCCCGCTTCCCAGACCAGAGATTCCCTTGACAGGCCGTCACCTCAATCGCTCTCGCATCTCATGACAATGTCACCATCGAGACGTGCAATTGAAACAAATTCAAAGGCGTGTCGATTTCACATCTAACGAACTTCGCAAACAAATCGACTACACGGTAAAAAAAAACTCGTGAGAAAACCTCAGGCCGCAGAGACCATAAATCACTTGGCTCAACTCAGAGCTTGGAACTCGGAGACGAATGAGACATTCAGTGGAGCGCAGCATTAAAGCCGTGGATTGCAAGATAATTAACGCTGCACTGCATTCCATAATAACACACTGACGGCGTGGAGTCCATTTCTCTGAGATCAACCGAACTTACAGCTGATGGTGGAGGACGATCAGTGGAAAGCATATTTCTGGGTCAGAGTCCTGAAATCGAACATCCTAACATCCCAAAAGAGGAAATCAAGAACTTGCACATAAAGGTTTACAGCACACTTGGCAGGAAAATTTAGCTTTAAGGGTTTAGTTTACAGAACTCTTAAGAAAGTGGTTAGAGCCTTCAAACAGGATGTCTCTTAGACAAGGCTGCAGACCGACTAAGATTCTTCTAGTCTTGTTATTGGTCTGGAATACATTTCGTTTACCTTTATCTGATTGCTGGTTGCAAAATGAAAATTTGTCATTCAGTCTTCTGTACCAAAAGCAAGCGAAACTGGATAAAAGGTTCACGGGAAAACTTTTGATCTTCGACTGGATCTGTATCCTGAATCGGGCAACGATTATAAGGCATCGCAAAGCCTTAGTGAAATGACGATAAATAGGTGTTAATTGGAAGAACGACAGATTAGTCCTTTAGTTCATTGAAAGGCTGCTATGGTTCCCAACAGCCAAACAAAACTGTTCAATGGGCTCAAATCACACCTTCGTGGCGACTTTTTGAGAATATGTGTATTGAACATAAGTTCTGGCATAATTTGTGATGCTTGGCGCTCTATTCTGCATGCATGCGAGGTCGTCTGTGTCTAGGTCTTCTGCAAGCAAATTCATTTAAGTTTTAATGTGACTGAAAAGTCTACAGTTGACGTTGCGTTGATGTTATACTCATTTTCTCAGACAAATGCTTTAACTCCACACCAAGCTCACATACTCTCTGTGGAAGTATTGACTTTTGGAGAATAACCTGCAGTTGAACCGAAACCTTAATGCTCAAGATCTTTGTGCAGAATTCCTTCCAAATGTTCAACTATTGAGAAACGATTCCCACTCTCGCACAAACACTATTCTGTACTCAGCGTATGATGACAAGAACCGCGCTCTTTATCTACTAGCGCACAAGTATAGCACACTTTCTACTCAAATTTGAGTAAGGCTTCTGTGGGAGTCTCATACCGGGCCGAATTTCTTTTCAGAAAGTGGACTATTTCGGCTACGCAAAACTCACTTTTGAAATTAGCTTTTCATATCTCTCAACCTCGCAACCACAACCTATTTTGTGCTGCGAAATTTTAATGTTGACTGCCTGTCAAGGTGGGAAAAAGATGTCATAACGAATGGTTTCAAAACAACGTGTCGCCAATTCGGTTTTAAATAAGGAAGTGGGTAGGAAGTGGTAGTGGAAGGTTTGCTGCATTTTGCAGTATAGTACGCAACTTTCAGTAGGTTCAGTGTTGTGTGTATTACGAAACGGATATTTTTAAGGGACATAAAAGTTGGAGATGTTTTTCATGTTCGACGATTTCCTACTGTCGAAAAGTATGGACCGAATTCAATTTTGTATAAAAAATAGAATTAAGTGCTAAAAACAACTTGTAATGTTGACAGTGGCATAGAAAGTGTACTCTGAGTAAGAAAATGTTTAAAAGTGGTACGGTCTTTTCAAAGAGCGAGCGTTGTCTTGGGCACCCCTGTACTCCAACAACCGATGAAAATATTGAGAAAGTGAAGCATGAAATCTCTATTTACCGCTTCCATTTGATAAAATTAATGTAAACACTTGCCGACTTAATGAGTCGGCGATATGTGAATGGGTCGCCGGAAATCATTTTTTACTTAATTTGTCTAAATGTCAGGCTATTCATACTGCTATTACATTCTTTAAGTTTGACCGTGTTTGAACATATTATATCTTCACTTTTAGGACAAGACTTAACCTGGTTCAACAACTAGTCTTGGTTTTATCTTCTTCTTCTTGTGGCGCTACAATCCGGGGTGGACCTGGGACTCAATCAACATGCCTCTCCAACCAGCAAGATCTTTCGCCAGCTGCCTCCAGTTGAGTACTCCAAGTTGGTTGAGGTCCTTCTCCACTTGTATGTGTTTTCTTGGTCTAAGAAAGCTTTTCAAATTTTGCCGTTCGGAGTCGGCAAAAAACTGTAGGTCCCTTCTACTTGTAAGAGAACAGTAGCACCCAACAGGAGTAGTTGATGAGCAAGCTAGGCCCTGGTCCCCTTGTGGACTGTAGCGCTACCCAATTTTTATTATTATAGTCGCATAAGCATTGCTCAGGAAATGCCATCAATGGCGATCCAGATTTGGTTAAAAGGGTCATAACTAGCGGTACATCGTGAGTATATGGTTATAAGATTGAAAGGCCCATGAAAGGAAAGCGTTTTGCGATGGTTGAGGAGATACAAACCGAATCGCTGAGAGAGCTCAGTGCATATCAAAGCAGCTTGACGCAAGCGTGTTATACCTGAAAAGGACTTCTGTGAGGGGACAAAACAGAAGTTGATCACTAAATAAATACTTTTTAAAGAAAAATTTTAAATTGCCTCATATTCACCTTAACACAAATCAGACATACAACACGGTTCCGGTTGTATGTACACGGTTTTAAATTCACCTTAGGGCTAGTGGGGGATAAATATAGACAATCTTTACTTTAACAAGCTCAATCCTATTCTATGAGCTCAAACTATTAAGCAAGATTCACAACTGGATATCGACTCTACTACATTCTGAGCGACATTAAGTTTGTAAGTGTAAGTAAGTAAGTAAGTGTTTTTTTTTTGGATTTTTTCTAAGTGGCGCCCTCTACATGACCATTAAGTAAATTGTTACATTGTATACCGGTGTCGACGTAGGCCAGAACCTTGCTTGCTCGCTTGTTTTTGCGTGAGTTACCTTCTAGGGTTAGATAATAATAATAATTGTTGGCGCTACAGTCCAAAGGGGGACCAGGGCCTAGCTTGCTCATCAACTACTCGTGTTGTGCGCGCTACTGTTCTATCACGAGTAGAAGGGACCTACAGTTTTTTGCCGACTCCGAACGGCGAGATTTGAGAAGCTTTCTTAGACAGTTATTACTCTTTGAGTGTTGTGAGCAGCTCGAAAGAGGTGGTTCCGTGAAAAATTCGAAAAATTGGTGTTATCCTGGGAGTCGAACCTAGACCTTTCGGCGTATGAGCGTCGCACTCTACCTACTACGCCACGGCGACCACTCTAGGAGTAGATAGGACCTACAGTTTTTTGCCGACTTCGAATGGTGTAATCTGAGAAGTTTTTTCACAGACATTGCTCTTGGCTCTTTGAATGTTGTCTCGTGTTTGCAACAAAGGGAAGTCACTCAATCTACTACGACAGTCACAACTGTCAGAATACATTACAGTTTAAATGCTCTCATAGCCGGGAAGAGGGAGTCAGTTCTGTGGCTGCATACATTTTATAGGAAATACTAGGCTGACCTGCCTGGCTGGTTCTGCTTGGGAATTTACTGACAATATATGGTCTTTCTGAGAATTCCCATACGTTCACCCTTAAGCCCACCTACACGTATAGGTAAGTTTAGAAACTCGTTCTCCGGCCGCACCGAACGAATATGGAATGCTCAACTTATCCCGCTCTTTGCAAGTCATAGACATTCAAAATCAATGTCCATGGTACCTAATCTCCCTCTCGTCCTTTACTGTACCTCAGTTCTGGTAACTTAATAATAATAATGAATGGCGCCACAATTCGCAGGGGACAAGGGCTTAGTTTGCTCATCAACTACTCGTGTTGTGCACGCTGCAGTTCTCCCACGAGTAGAAGAGACAGTTTTTGTCTGACTACGAATGGCAAAGTTTAAGTTAGAAAGTTATGACTCTATGAGTGTGGTCAGGAGCTCTAATGAGGTGGAGGAGTGAGAATTTTGAATCGAACATGGACCTTCAGCGTGTGAGTGCCGCATTCTACTCACTACGGCACGGCGGCCACCCCGATCAATTCAGGGCACCAAACAATCCCTTTATCGTGCTCCAGCTATAAACAAAAAAGTGCTTGAATTATGGCAAAGCTTGTAACACTGAAAAAAGTTTGCAACCACGCTATTGTCTCCTGTTTTGCAACAGAATCAAAGTTAATCACAAGGAGCACTGTTCAAGAACTCCCAAGGAAAACTTGACCAGAGTGAAATGTGATGTGTGTGGGCAGAGGACATTCAATTACAACTTTTTTCCTATTTTAAATGCCCTTGGGTCGCAGATTTGTGTGAAGCAAGTGTATGATCACATTGAAATCGTTGTAGCACCTCATTGTAATGTAGAGTCGCTTAGAGTGTAGTATAGTCGATTTTCAACTGCAAACGTTGCATAATAGTTCAAGCTCATAGAATAGGGTTGAGCTTCCTGGGGTGGGGAACTAACGTCTGGATTTATTCCGATTTGAAAAGGTTGAGACAATGTTGCAAGTCTAATTCTTTTAACAGCTGTCTATATAGCCTGTTACGTTGCTTCTTCCCTATTGCACTGTTTCATACAAAAATTAAGTCGGGTCGCCTCTGAGGATGATACCCACAGACAATCAGTGTTCTTGTCTCGGATACACTTTTGATAAAATATCAAATGACCAAACCCTGTCGTCTATCTCTTAAGGAAATTTTGGTTTGATGTTGTCTTGACTGAGTCCCCTTTTCAGAAAGGGACCAATCGTGCCCTTTTTCCTCAGTTCAACTTGTGAAATCAAAATTTTTTAAAGATGCCTTTGAAATAATAGATAAAATTACTTAATGTCTGTAATGTTTAAAAGCACCTCTGACCAAAATTCGAACTGATTTGATGGCGTAGGCACTCTCTGATGAAAGTTCTTGCAGGAAACCAAGTCGTCACATATTGTTGACTGGAATGTTCTGGCAGCATCGTTTTTCAAGAAGTACGGACAAATTATTAAACCAACCCATTAAGCACGCCGTACGTTTTTCTGATTGTAACAGTGTTTAAATATACGCTTGATGTTACGGCCTCTCAACAACTCACGCTAAAAGTTAGTTTAATAATGAGAAGTCTTAGTCTTACTTGCTAACCACAGGTTAAAAAAGTGATGCCTAGTGGGTAAAGAGTCACGTTAAAGGTCCCGGGTTCGATTCATTAACTGAACAAATCGCATTTTTCACAGCAGGACCTCTTTCGGGCTGCTACCAACCTTCAAAGAGTGCCCCTTGTCTATGAAAAAGCTTCTCAGATTCTGATTCGGTAACAAACTGTAGATCCCTTCTACTCGAGAGGGAACAATAGTGCGCACGTGTATAGTTGTTGAGGAAGCTAGGTTTTGATCCCTTTGTGGACTGTGGCGCCGTCCAGTATATACTCGTATGCATATACCGTAACACGTCCACGCCCAGCAGTTATTTGTGCTCCCATCAGAAAGCGTTCTGTACGAAAATATCAACAACGACCAAACTGTGTGTAGCAGGAGCACACCGTTAAACGTGGATTTCCAGGCCTGGCTGACTAAATGCATTATTTCCCCACCTAGGGCAAGCAGCAACAATGTGCTGCCATGACTGCAAAGTAATCCTGCTCATTGTACAAACCAGTAAAAATTTCAAAGACAAATCGATAACGTTCTCAGTTATCCTATCCGATGTAGCAGTCATCAATCTGTTTCTAAATGTGGCGGGTCGTAGGCACTTCTTTTCAGGAACTAACGGAACAACGTGGACATTTATCCAAGAAGGTGCTTTCAATCCATGTGACTTCCTAGGAAACAGCAGCTTGCGTTGCCTGCAGAATCTTACTGCAAAAACAATGGTATCACGGCGCAAGCAAACTCTCGCGGGCCAAATAATCTTTGACATCCTAGCGCGTCCTCATGGCATTGGTGGGCCGCAGCACCACCGAATGTTTTCAAGCTCACGAGTTGGTGGGGAAACCTTTTGTCTTGAGGCCAAGAGATTGTCCATAGTCCACAACGATGAGACATGGAAAAGAAACAACAAGTCAAGTGACTGTCTTCATCCATCTGACAAAACAATTCCCATTGAGAACGAATTCGTCCGTCGGACACCTTAATGGTTCAAATTGCTCAGCGGCACTTGCAGGTGAATTACTGCCGTCAAGTCTGTGACAACTTCAAAATTTAACTCGATACATCTCAAGAGCCCTTCGCACAGTTCAGTTTCCGGGAGTGTAAATATACCATCGCCAGCAACTGAGGCAGCACATGCGTCCAATACAAACCTGCGTCAACTGACGGTTGCAGGTGGAACAGCAAAATCACTTGAAGCAGCACCCGGGAAGCAATCGATTGGTGAAATTTCCATAACAGCATCATTCGTTCAATTCAAAACGTCTCATGTCATTCTCTGAACACACACACACAACACGCGCGCACGCATCCAATCGCCCGAAAGCACTCTGAAACTCTTTTTTCTTATTGCATTATCCGCGCGGCTGCAAGACCCGTTAATAAGTGTCTGTCTCTTACATACAACCACAGCCACAAGATATTAGAATCTCACAAAATTCGAAAAAGAAAAAAAAGAATTAATTGAAAACAAGATAGAAGACGTATCGTCGTTATCGGTGAGCGAGCGAGCGCGCGCGGAGCAAGCTCACATTTCTAGGGCACTAGGTCTGCGGTGAATAAATCTCCAGGCGAAGAATCACAGCCAGTGGCTCCCTCTCCTCTGTCTCCACTCAGCGGCGGTGCTTAATTGGGTTGGTCCAGCGGCCGTGCATCATCGCAACTATTGTTACCAAAAAATACCACCATGTAGTCGAATTCCGAGTGCTTTCCGATTCCGCGCAACGATTAAGATGTGCAAACACAAATTTCGCTTCTAATTTAATTCAATCGTTTCACAGCGTTCCGCATGAGGTAGCAAACGACTTTCCACTGTCACAGCAGAGACACGCCGCAGCTTGGTGGATTAGATTTCTACTTTGTTCAACACAGCTGGGAACGGTGCAACCGCCGCGAAAGACAGAACTCAACTGGCAGAAGATATTTCATCTTCTCTCCAACCCAACAGCAGTGGCAATTGACGGCGGCGGCGTCAGCATAGCGATAGAGTTGGAGTTTACCCAGCCAAAGATGAAGAGAGAACCCGGACCGGGACAGCTGCCATATGCCGCCGGTGTTGACAGAGGCGCGATGCAGGTGAGGAGGAGGCCATGTAATCGACACGCGACACGCGGATCTCGACAATGTTTTGGTCGGTGGCTACTGCAAACATCCACTCGGAGAAGGGGTGGTCTTTCCAAGTTCTTGGATCAAACAGTTAGCAAACACGGCGAGAGACTGATCGCGACGGTCTGTCGCGTTAGAAGAGAGACGCAGAGGCGGCATTCTCTTATGGCCAGGCCCTGTCGTGGCATCTTGTTTGCTGTGGGAATCGGCATCAATTGCCGATGGGTTTGGTACTGGCTGCCTGTGCTGACTTGATGCAATTGAAGATCGAGATCGCGCAAACAATGCGTTGCATAATGGCCCGTCTAAGGGGGAATGTTCACAGGCCTGACACATTTGGCTTATTAGCCAAAAGAAATCTGGGCTAATTGTGCACTGGAGCGGCGGCAGCAGTGACAGCTGCAGCGGCTTGTGCTTGCAGGGAATTCATCATAATGGAAGCTAATGAGCTTTGAAATTATTTTGTGGATCGGCGGTGAGAAAGTGTGTGACAATGCTGATCGTGACAGTCAGATGGGTACACTTCAGAAAACGAGAAGTCGTTTGGTGATTGCCAGGGAAATGAAGGTTCTCAGCTTGAATATGGGAACGTTCGTGATTTTCTAGGGCCTGCAGCATTATCTATGCAGATTTGATCACAATTTAGTGTTAAATTGGACAAATGTACAGTTTATGTGGAGTTGTTTGATTTTCGCTTGGTTCCCAAATTTGGTAAATTGAAGTGCCTGAAATTTCCTGAAACGAAACATCATTAGCACTCGCTACAGCGATACTTTTTAAAAATATTCAGAGCGCGCTAAGTCAAGTTAGGAATATATTGCTCTGACAAACGCGAAACGTTCACAAAAAGACATGAAGACAAGGACACAAGAAGCCAAATCGCTCCTTAGTCATAGTCAAAGCTTTAGCAAATTGCAAGGTTCACTTGCAGTACAGTGGCCTCAACAATAATCGGACACAGGTTGTGATTACTTTTCAAGTTAAACAACTAATAAAATAGGCTAAAAGGGCTTTTCATTTTTTCATATTTTTATTCTTTGACATATCTTGTTTAGTAACACAAACAAACATTCAAAGAAAAACTCAACATAGCGGTTAAGAACATGAGAATAGGAACAAAAATTATTTTTGTTTTTTACTGCGCAAGAAATAATCGGACAAAGAATGAAAAATAACAAAAAACTGGATATTCATATTTAGATGTAAAGCATTTGGATTGTAAAAATCTGTAATCAGTTTTTTGCGCGTATGCCATGCTTTTACCAAACTGTCAATGAGTTGAACTTTGTTTCGTATACTCGTCAAACCAGTTTTTGCCAAAGATGCTCAATAACATTAAGGCTTGGACTCTGTGCAGGTGTCTGTAACAATTTAGAACAGCTGGGGTCAACAAGAGTTTTGCTTCTTGTGAATTGTGTTTGAGATCACTGTTCTGGTAAAACGCAAAGTCACTTAAAATGCACAGCTTTTCTGCACTTTGCTTTTCCTTTAAGATGTTGAGCTAAACCAGTTTGTCCATTCAAACGTCTATAAAAGGCAGTGCTATACCAGCACTGCACATGTAGTCCCAAACCGTTACAGAACCTCCTCCATGTTTGACGGTGACTTGGTGTTATTGTGCAAAAACTCTTTCATTTGGTCGCCGCCAAACATTCACTTTGCCATCTGATTCACGTAAATTAAATGTACATTTATCATTTATCATTTAAAATTAAAAAATATTAAGGGTTACAAATGTTTTTAAGATTTCTTATAAACGATTTACCATGTTCCGGAAATAATAAATTAATAATTGTTGGCGCGACAGTCCACATGGGGACCAGGGCCTAGCTTGCTCATCAAATACTCATGTTGTGCGCGCTACTGCTCTCTCACGAGTAGAAGGGACCTACAGTTTTTTTCCGACACCGAACGGCGAAATTTGAGAAGCTTTTTCTTAGACAGTTATTACTCTTTGAGTGTTGTAAGCCGCTCGAAATAGGTGGTGCCGTAAAAAATTCAAGGTGTTCAGCTGGAAATTGAACCTAGACCCTTCGCCGTGTGGGTGTCGCACTCTACCCACTAATCCACGGCAGCCACGGAAATCATAAGCTGTCAATAAATATTTTTAGCAAATTTCACTCCTGCACCTTTGTTTCACTAGCTTATAAAGAGCCTTTTCCTAGCCACTCTTCTACCAGGTATACCGGTATGAAGTGAGCGCCAAGACAAATGTCTCGATAGGGAACATTTGTTTTGAACGAGCCCTTATTTTTTTTTTATTTATTTGCTATGACATCTGTAAAAAATATTACTGGATGTATACCAGTCATTGAACAGACATCATATTTTTTCATCGTGTTAAAAATGTCGAATTTTGTACCAGAAAGTGATGATTTGCGGAAAGCATTAATTTTTTGTTTTCATTTGAAGAAAAGTGCTGCAGAGTCGCATCGAATGCTAGTCGAGGCATATTTTGATCAAGCTCTATCAGAAGTAACATGCAAAAGATAGTTTCAACGGTTCAGAAATAATGATTTTGATGGGAGAAAGGAAGAACGTGGAAGACCATCAAAAAAGTTTGAAGACACCGAATTGCAAACGATATTGGATGGAGATGACACTTTGAGTCAAAAGCAAATGGCAGCAATGTTAAATGTTGCACAACAAACAATTTCTGACCATTTAAAAGCTATGGGAAAGATCCAAAAGTGTGGAAAATGGGTGCCACTTGAATTGAATGAAAGACAGATGGAAAACCGAAAAAACACTTGTGAAATTTTGCTTCAAAGACACGGAAGAAAGTCGGTTTGGCATCGGATTGTTACTAGCAATTAAAAATGGAATTATTTTAAGAATCCTATATGGAAAAAATCATGGGTTAATCTGGGACAACCATCAACATCGACTACAAAACCAGATCGATTCGGCAAGAAGACAATGCTGTGTGTTTGGTAGGACCATAAATGTTTGCTTTACCACGAGCTCCTAAAACCTGGTGAAACCGTTTATACTGATCGCTACAGACAACAAATGATCAATTTGAACCATGCATTGATCGAGAAACGGCCAGAGGGGCCAGAAGACACGGCAAGGTAATTTTGCTCCATTACAATGCACCTGCACACATAGCAAAACCGGTTCAGGATACAATCAAAACACTTGGTTGGGAGCAGCTGCCCCACCCGCCGTATTCACCGGATTTGGCTCATTCCGGCTACCATTTGTTTTCATCGATGGGACACGCATTGGCTAAGCAGCACTTTGATTCCTACGAGGAGGTCGAAAATTGGGTGTCTGATTAGTTTGCTTTAAAAAACGAACGATTTAATGGCGTGGTATTGACAAGGTGGTCAAAATGTGTAGAAAATAATGGCCAATACTTTGAATAAAATGTTTTTACTTTCCCATTAACAGTTAGTGTTTTATTTTCAAAAAAACGTTCATTTCATATGAGTATACCTCGTAATATAACTATAGTAATTCGATTTTCTACGGTTTTTCGAACGGTATTTAAGCAAGTTTTTTCCACTTATAATACAATATTCTTAAGTCCTTAGCTGTTTTAAATAGATCTTTGTTTTATTTCTTTTTAAAATTTCATTGGGTATTTTACCTTGCCCCACCCTACCTTTAGAAGTTTGTTGTGCCTAGTTATTTTGTCGTGGACAGTAGATTTACTTTTCCGACTATTTTTACTGTTTCACGATCATTTGTGTAAAGATGCTTGTGTAGGAAATTACAGATTATTACTTTTGTGCACCACTGAGCAACGTTAACATTATTTGAATAACTGCGATAAACTTTTGTGTAAGTTTGATCATCTGGCCAGGTCATTCACCGAGAATTCTCCACTTACTGTCAAGAGAAATTGTATATGGTAAAATGCCTTGAAAAATAAAAAACGACACAGTTGAAATAGATTCTGACGTTTCGGTTTGTATTCTCGGAGAATTTCTCCTCTACACTTGCTTACCACGTGGAGTCATTTTCAAAAAAAGGATTTTAAATTACGAGAACCTAGTTCTCAATGCCAGTATGAAATGAATATAAAACAAATTTTGCTAACAGGTACATTTTGTGAACGATGACAATATTTTTCAAGTTGTGTACTTTATAATCTGTTAGTATTTTCATGTTTTTACCGCTATCTTGAGCTTTTCATTGAATTTTTGTGTTTGTTACTGAAGAATACGCAACAACAATAAATATATGACGAAAAGAATACACCTTTCAACATATTTTATTAGTTGCTTAACTTGAAAATTGATCAGAACCTTTGTCCGATTATTCTTTGGAGCCACTGCAGATCCTTTTCCTCGTCTTGTGAAACGCAGAAAACAGTTGCTTTCACCTTTTCAGAGGACATTGGTTTAAGAAGGATCCATGTCACAAAGTTGGGCAAATATGTTTTTAAGTAAACTTTTGATGGTGGGGTGTACATGTGAGCTGAATGAACCCAACTCAACCTGGGTGGTCCCATGTTAGGTTGTCCTAACGGCTCAAATTCAAAGACTTTTCAAGCCGGACCAATGGTGTCCACACGCTCTACATGGTCCAGCCACCTCAAGCGTCGTATCCGCAGACGCTTTACCAGGCGCATGTCGCCGTTCAGTCAAAAAAGACTTCCTTAATCCGCTTTAAGTAACGTCGAGGTTTCCGCGACATAAAGCAGGACTAGGATGATCGAGTTGTTATCCAAAACTAGCTTAGTCTATAGAGAGAGGGATTGACATTTTTTGACGTTGAAGATTTTTGTAAGTTCGACCTTGACGGAGGAATGAAAGTTCGGTAGAAATGCCAACAACCAATGCAACCTATATCTTGGCTTTATAGACGCTATTACGTGAGGCTTTAAAATCGACGAAAAAGTGGTGAGTGCGGATCTACATTTCTTGAGTCTTTTACAGGATCTCTCGTGCAGTGAAGACCTGGTCTATTGTGGATTGTCCTGGCCTCAGACCATACTGATAGAAACCTATCAGTTTAAGAACAAACGATTTCTTACGCTCACAGAATACCGCAGAGATTATTTTATATGCGATGCTGATTAGGCTAATTCCTTGATAGTTGGCGCAACCAAAGGGACCTCTTTTCCTGTGGACCGGGCAAATGATACTAAGATTCCACTCATAGGGCATGCTTATCCATGCACCCAAATAGTTCCGCGAACAATACGTCTGCCCCAGCAGCTTTGTTTAACAAGCCTGTCAAATTTTCGTCACAATCTGATTATTATTATTAGGTTACAAGTTACAATGCTTCAAGTGAAGCTACTTCTGCGATTTAAAAAAAATTGAGAAAATAGAATTTAGTGTGTTAAGTACACACTGCCTTTTGATGGGGAAAAATACCGTTCAAGCTCAGAAATGGCTCAACAAAAGTGTTACAGGGACTGTGCTCCATCAAAAAAAACTGTTTGTGGGTGGTATATTGACTGTTAACATGGCCGTACATACACAATTGATGCTGAAGTCTCTGGAAGGCCAAATGAGGTGGTTACACCTGACAACGTCAAAAAAGTACGCAAAATCGTTTTGGAAAACCGTAGAGTGAATTTGCGTGAGATAGCTGACATCTGAAAGATATGAGAAGGCATTGTGTATACTATTTCGCATGAACATTTGTCTATAAGAAAGCTGTATTCGAAAGGGGTGCCGTTTAATACTGTTTCGCCACAATAAAGAGGACCATTTGCATATCACAAGAGATGAAATAGGGAGCTACCACTACAATCTAGAATTAAATCGGTAGTCATCGGAATGGGCTGCAGTCCGAGAAACACATTCTCTTAAACCAAGACACTGCACCATGTCATAAGTCGTTGATGACACGACCTGAACTTGGAATTGCTTCCGCACCCACCGTGTTCTTCAGATGTAGCCTTCAGCGACTTCTTCCTCTTTTCACGCCTCTAAATAATACTCGCGAACTCACCGAGACCTTCGATGTCAAAATAGAATTTAGACAAGGCGATGCGCTGTCGTGCGACTTCTTTAACATCATTCTTGAGGGGATCGTTAGGAACTCACACGTCAACATCAGAGACACGATCTTCCAGAAGTCCGTTCCACTGCTAGCTCATGCGGATGACATTGACGTGATCGGCCGAACTCAGCTAGCCGTTAATGGAAGCGGCTAAAGTGGGACTCGTGGTAAACGAGGGCAAAACGAAGTATATGCTGTTATCGAAGAAGGACTCAGAACATCGACGTCTCGGACAGAGCGTCACTATGGGCAGCAGACACTTCGAGGTTGTCAAGAACTTCGTCTATTTCGGCTCCGGAGTGAATAGGGAATACAACATCAGTACCGAAATCAAGCGCAGAATCATTCTTGCCAATCGCTGTTTCTTTGGGCTTAAGAGGCAATTGAGCAATAAAGCCGTCTCCCGAACGACCAAAGTAACTTTGTACAACGCCTTGATCATCCCAGCCCTGCTTTACGGCGTAGAAACCTGGACGCTACTAAAAGCGGATGAAAAAGCCCTTGGTCTCTTCGAGAGAAAATTTCTGCGTGCAATTTTTGGTCCTGTTTGCGTTGATACCATCTAAAGGAGAAGATTCAACCACGAACTGTATGGGCTATACAGCGACAAGTGCCTGGTCAACCGTCGTCGTGTACAATGCTTTAGGTGGCTTGGCCATGTAGAGCATATGAACAACACTGCTCCGGCCCGAAGAGTCTTTGAACCCGAACCACAGGGTCAGCGCAACAGAGGAGGTCCTGGACTGAGAGGCGCACACAAGTGGAAAAGGGCCTCAACCAACTTGGAGTGTGCAATTGGAGGCAGCTGGCAAGAGATCGTGCTAGATGGAGAGGCATGTTGGTTGAGGCCCAGGTCCATCCCAGACTGTAGCGCCCTCCGAAGAAGAAGAAGAAGAAGAAGAAATAATGCTAGCCAGAAAAAAATTATGGCTCGAATGAGAAGGTAATCACCGAAACGGAAGCCTACTTTGAGGCCAAAGATATGTCCTTCTACAAAAAACGGATCGAATTGTTGTTGAAATTTGATTTGTGTCTAGAAAATGTGTTCTTACTGGTTAGCCCCGGGAGTTAAGTGATGTGTTATACGTCAGATGATCGCCATTGAACCAGGGTTCTCGGAACGCCCTTGATTTATTACGTTACGGTGTTGGAAGTGCTTTAGGAAGGCTTTAAAATCGTGTTAAAAACAGCTCAAACTGACTTATCTTGGGGATCTGCAACTAAAGGCACTTCAGACCGTCGTTACATACGTGGGACAGTCCACAGGGGGACCAGGGCCTAACTTGCTGATCAACCGGACATTTACTTATTTCCGAGGGCAGATCAGACAGCTTGCAGTAGGACCGAACAACCTACATGCAGCACAAATACGGAAATCAAGATTCGTTAGTGCAATTCTACTGAAATGATTTATATGAAATAGAAAATTCTTCTTCTTCTTGTGGCGCTACAGTCTGGGGTAGACCTGGGCCTCAACCGGAATAGAAAATGGGCACCCATATATATTCGCAAGGAAGATTAAATTCGAATAGAAATCTGTGCGTAGCAGTTATCTGCAATACACTTAGTTCACACTATCTGTCAATTCTAGATTCTGGATTTTGTTACGTTTTCTAATTTACGGCGTTACTAAATTGAGCTATTTTTGGGTTGCTAATATAGGGACTTGGTGGCCGCAGAGGCGTAGTGGGTAGAGTGCAACACTTACACGCCGAAGGTGTGGGTTCGATTCCCGGCTGAACACATCGATCTTTTCACGGCACAACATCTTTCTCAAATTTCGCCGTTCGGAGTCGGCACAAAATAGTGGATTCCTTCTACTCGTAAGAGAACAGAAGTGCACACCACGAGTAGTTGATGAACCCTGTTGACAGTACTTGTAGACTGTAGCGCCACCCATTTACTGAATGAATAATAAATAGTGCGTTTACAAATAAAAGCCAAAGTTGTCAATTTCCTGTTTTGGAAAAAACTTTACATATAAAGCGGTGTGTGGAAACCCGTAGCATGCTTCCAAATCGACCTGAAAACAGTGTTTGAAGGTTTTCAAGCACGTTAGAGGCAGTAGCAAAGCAGTTTGAATACAACTGAATTAACGCCGGACCTGGAGACGTGAAAGAGAGACAAGTCAGAGAAGAAGAGTCAACAGAATCCTTTAAGTTTCAACCATAATAGGGCATGCATGAATTCGAACAACAAAACGATTAAAAGCAAGGATCTGCAATGGTTTCCACCGATTCTCTTATAATATTAAAGTAATATAACCTTCACCTCCACTAAGACTCTTCGGTTCTAAACTACAGTTGAAAGTGAAACAAAATCTTACATCACAATACATGTTGTGGGTATTTATTAACATTTAAAATTAAAAACAAATGGAAGTGTTGCTGTCACCCATTCTCTCTCTCTCAGAGTCAGTAGGTTACCACTGCATCTATTTCTTTGAAGCCCTTGATTGGAGGTAGATCGTCTAGGAGTGTTTTCTCAAACACATTGTACACACACAATGTCGTCCATCTGTTCATTATTATGTTACTTCCGAATGCGGAGGTAGAGTAAATACTAGGCAACGGAGAAGTATTTTCAAAAGCGAGTTCAGTCGAATGCAGATTGTAAGCATATACGTGGTTTTTCGTGACTTCGACGAGGTACTCAGATTCTAAATGTTGCACAATATGCATACCAACAACATAAGATTTGGATTTTCGTTTCACCTTTTGCAAGTTAAACTTATTTTCCAAAGTATTGTAAGTTGCGATAAAATGGTTGTATGGAAAATAAACCACACCATTATGTGCCGCACAAGCTGTTGCGTGTCGCAGACACTCGTCGTCAGCTATAATTTTCGTCCATTTCATGGAAAGCTCTTCTAATCTGAACATACTCCTTCTGCCAAGGACGTACACAGCTTCATTTAAAATCACCAGGCAGTTAATTATCGGTAAAGGTGCAGCTGGGAATTGTGTCCATTCAAGTGTTTCCATGTTAAATGAATCTACACGATTTAAAAGTTTGTCATTCTCTTGGCCTCCTGCTATTATAAGCTTTTTGTCCCACGTTGTATATTTCACATTTGTTCTTGGAAATGGTAGATGAGGCCATTTGGCGTAAATCCATTCACCAGAACTTGGGTATTTCAACGCAACGTTCAAATCAAAATTAGAGTTCCCAAATCCACTTATTGCACCGATAACAATTTTGCTACTCAATTCTTGAGGTGGTTCCTGAGTGAACTCCTTCGGACTGCTTCCTTGCAGTGCATGCCAAGCAAGTGCCTTGCATACAATTCGTGAGGTCTCCAAGGACTCGCATTCTTTCTCAACGAATTTAGCAATAAAGCTGGGTGGCAGCATTTGGAAACGAATGTACGAGAACAATTTTTCCAGGAACGCCTTTCGTTCGTCCCTCTTGTGATTTATCCATGCCATTATGGCGTGGAACACTTCGCCTTCAGAGTTCTTGCGTATATGCTTGTTGGAAATCAATTCGCACAGCTGCTCCAGTTGAAGCAAATGGAACTCATTCTGCGTTCTTAACGCAACAAAGTTCACACACGCACATGACATCGCAGCGTTAGACATTTCATCGAAGCTGTGTTGCTTGGCAAAGTTCAGGACTCCCAAGCAATTCGACACGTCCAAGTGCTTAATCATGTAGGCACAGCAAATCTTCTCCAGCGCACTTAACTCCAGAATATGCGCCCCCTCAAGCACAGACTCCACCGACTGCACTGTCAACTCAATTATTCCTTTGTATATGAAATTGAGGATATCTTTCAGAGCGTCGCCATTGAACTGGCTCAGGATTACTTCGGTTTCTTTCGATTCACAGAGATACCCGCCGAACATTGCTACAAAATACTTGCTGACAGCGGCGAGAACATTCTTGTGCGCTTTTATTTTGTGTGCGCCGTCGGCTGATATGAGTGTGATGTCACAAAACTGCTGATTGTCAAAGAACTCTTGAAGTTTTCCACTGATTTCCACGAAATGTGCGTCGCTGCAGAATATTTGAGCTTTCAGTTGATCCGAAGCACGTTCACACTTCATTGTGAAACTGAAAGAGAAGAGACCCGTAAACTTCGCAGAGCTTTGAAGAAAATCCCTTACATGAATCAATTGTCGCTCACGAATGGAACATGCATTCGAGTTGAATGCTGGAATGAAACTAATGTCTTAATCGGCTTTGTATAGCCCTCGATACTGTTGGGGAAGTCCCTTGTACGAATTTTATCAGCACTTGACAAAGGCCCGGAACATCAGAATGGAAATGGCATGTGAGGGGTGTTTAGAATTGCCAACGTAAACTCTATAAATAAATAAAATCATAACTTATCAAAATTAACTTTCGATAGCAGTGCACTTATCAGGCTGCACCCCTTGACACCCTTAGCCACACTGTGAGACAGTGGAACGCAGTAAAACACACTAAACAATGAAATAACAAGGCACCTTCAAAGAAGACAAAATTTATTTGGACGAACGAATGAAGTCTTTTCGGTACATTTTGGCAACGGTTGTGCCACTGGAGTATGGCAGAACGGGGGACAACGCATTGGGGTAGTGGTGCAGTGCGCCTGTAAGATACAGGAAAAAACGTTGACAATAGTCGGGCCACATTGCAGTGTACCATCTCACAACCACATTGGAAAGAAGCACAACAACACCATTTTCAATGGCAAATATGAACACTTTTTGCTAAGGACACAATTTGTAGCAATTGCAGAGAAGGAAGTGGGACGGCATGCAGGTTTATTAACAACTCGGAATACTAATCACAAACCAGGTTTGAATGGTAGAGAGGCAAAACAAAAGCCACTTCGAAGATTTTTATTAATTTCGCGTCGAATTGTTTTAATTTTAGTTTATTTATTAAAACTATGGATTTATTTTTATTGAATACTAGCTATACCCGGCGCGCTTTGCTACGCATAAAATAAATCAAATTTAAAAAAATATTAATGTTTATACATATACTAAAAAGAAGATTTTTAGTTCTTATTTTGTTTATTGAAGTGCTGTTGGATATACAATATTTTTTTTTTTTCTATCTGGGGCATAAACGAATAAATTAGAAGGCTTTCCGACGCGTGAACAGGCCATATACAGTTGTCCATGAGAGAAGCACGGATTTTCTTAATTCAGGCCAGACAATTGTAAGGATTGCCCTTGTGCCTTGTTGATGGTAATGGCATAGGCGAGTCGCACTGGAAACTGCAAACGTTTAAATTGGAATGGTAAATTAGTTGGGATCATTGAAATGCGAGGCAATAGGACATCTTCTCCTTTGAATTTTCCATTCAATATAGTAGCTCCGATGATATTCGTCATTATTTTTTTTTTTACTGAAAGCCTAGTGCCGTTGGAAAGTCGTGGTGGATTAATGTTTCGAAGCAAAATGATAGGCACGCCAATTTTCAATGTTAGAACGCGCGGAGGCATGCCAGGTCAGTCAAGTGAATTCAAGAACTCAGTTGGATAGTTGACAACTTCGTCTTGGTTCATCACAGTATCAATGGATTTATATGTTTTCGCTTCTCCAGGTATTTCACATTGAATGGTTAAAATAATTGAGTTGACATCGTTGTTTTTGGCTGCTAATATAGCACGTTCACTGAGCCATTCATGATTTTTGTAATTTCTTATGATGTCGGGGCAAACTTTATGTATTAGCTCGTCTGCATTTGATGTGAATATGCAGAAGTCTGGTGGCAATGATATACATTGTGTAGCCTTATCGATAGTCAATTTACCATTTCAAATATCCAATAATTGCTTTGCAAAACGTTCAGCGGATCCATCAAGTTGCAATTTGGGTTTATAAGTATAGTTTCTGCGCATGTCGCCATAAAACGGATAATTTTAAATATGCATTTAGTTCGTCAGCCAGCGTTGAAGGCGGAATAACGCGAAATGTTTGTTCAAAAACCCGAATCTATAAAATTAGCGCACCTCCGAAAACACATTCGTTTCCTCTTAAGTCCTTTAGTGTGCAATGAGCCCTTCCAATGATTTGTTGTACACTATTGTATGTTGACATTGATTTGCTATTGTTGGAGTAGTTTAACATTCGGTTTTAACATTCAAACGTGATACGAAATAATTACACTGTAATGTACATTCAAATACCGTATACATATGTATTTGAATGTACAAATCCAAATTCAGATTTGGACCAGCGGTAAATCTATGCCCGGACATACACGCATCTACGCACGCGTAAGCATATATACTTCCCAAAACAACACACGATCACTTCTTGTAGTGTGCGTTGTGTGGGTATTTAGGGGTTGAATTGTGCAATGTGCGTGACTCCACTGAGGCTAGTGTCGATTCACTGGTTACAGCGAGAAAAATATAAGTTAATCGTAACACTAAATGTTTTTATTTAAAAAAAAAAAAACAACTTTATTTGCCAACGGCAGAATTACAACTCAAAAGTGAACTTAATTCTAATTCTTATTTATACTACTTATTGCTACCTTAACCTAGACATGGAGTCAGCACATATTGGTTTGTTTTCGGTGTTTGATGACACTTGCATTTCGGTTGGGGGATTGCTTACTGTGGGAAATTGGGTTCACTGGAGTTTATTGTGTGGATTTGAGTTGGCGCGTGTTTGATGACACCTGCATTTCTGTTGGGGGATTGCTTACTGTGGGAAATTGGGCTCATGTGGGAAAATGTTTATTAACTTATATGGGAAACAAAAAGCAATTAACCTGCGATATCTCCAATTTATTATTCGAAACGATGGTTGGATATTTATGTCCCTTTAGCGCGAAGTTTTCAATACTGCGTTTTTAATTTTCCAAAATTTGCATATTGATGTTTTAAAGATTTTGACCAATAACTCCAAAAGTGTCTAAACCTGAATGCTTGAACTTATTTTAGTTGAAAGTATTCATTGGGGCAGATTTTCCATGATTTTTCCAGATTTGTAGGCACAACTGTGTGGATATTAGAGACGCTCAAACTTTTTGAAGCTTCATATCTTTTTAACGGTACTCTCCACCGAAAAACTGCGAAAGAAAGCTCAATCTTATTTTCAAAGACCTTTTAATTGATATATCACTTGAAAGGATCAGCCGAACTTTGAAGATAGGCCCCAACTTCATCTCTATGGGGAGCTATTCCCCCAAACAAAAGTTGGTACCGAAACCCTTTTGACAGAATTCTGAACAAAGTTGCCAAAGACGTCAATTCTCTATCTCTTACCAGTTAAGAGTATATAGAAGATAAACAATCCAACAAACATTGATTTTTATATATATAGACTTAAAGAATTTTCTTAAAAACTTAGTAATCTAATCAATTATCTATAAAATATAAAGCTTAACCTACACCTTTATATACAGTGCAACCTCAATAAAAGCAACCATCGTTACGTGCAACTCCTCAATTAAAGCAACACCTTAAGTCTTACCATTGTTGACTCAGTTCCTCAGCTCAGCTCCTCGAAAAAGAAGTGACTCTATAAAAGTAACTATTTTTTCATTAACTTCTTTTTCTTTCGCTATTTGCATATTTTCCTTCTTGTTTATTTTTGATATGTCAGCGCAGTTATTTTACAGCATTCGTTGTACTTTTTATGCAAATGTTTGTTAGGCGATGTTTGCGTTTTGTATGACAGGCGTAGTTTTTCGTGCCTTTCACTCTGTAGTCGTTAGCGTCGTTAGTCGGATTACTATGTTCTATTGGTTATGTCTATTGTAAAAGTATTCCTTTCTATAAAGGAAAAAAGTGAAATACTAGATTAAATTATTAAGGGTATAAGTGCTAAATCGCTTTCTGAGAAATATAAAGTAGTCAAGTCTACCATAAGTAGAATTATGAGGAGACAAGGAGCGCTAACAAAATTTGTTGTAAATTCAGAATGTGGACCGGAAAAACGAGTAACTTTAAGAACGTGTGAATTTCAACGTATGGAAAAAAGCCTTGTATAAATTATTTTTGGAAATTCGACATCGAAACATGCCAATTTTTGTAAGAGTTTCAAAAGCACAGGCATGTAAATTAAACAATTACGTTATTGTTTATTTAAAAAAAACTTAATTTTATTAACAAATGGGCATTATAACCCCTTACACGCCTACTTACAATCTGCCCATTAGAAAATCTTACGCTACCTTAAATACTACTTGTTTGCGGGCTTATCTCCCACAAGTGAACTTGATCCCTCCTGCCGTACGTGATGGAATGCGGTGACAATGCTGATGGATTGAGTGGCCCAGCCGCTAGATTAGCGGTTCTTTGGGAATTTACTTGTTGTCAGGAGATACCGTTTATGGTGATGTGTTTGTGGAATTTGATCGGGAATGTGTCACGAACATTTCTTGTGTTAACTTGTATGCTGCACGACAGAATCAAGGAAAAACCAGGAGCCTTTAATGCAATCAATGGCTGGTTTTCAAATTTTACAAAAAAGGCATGGAATTCGCAACCTTAAAATTTGTGGAAAAAGCAGCCAAATAAGCCGAAACTCGTTGAAACGTTTTTTGGTTAAGTTGAAAAATTCAACTAAAGAGTTCGGTCTGTCACCAAATCAAATTTACAACGCGGACGCGTTCGGCTTATTGCTAAAGCTTTTGCCAAATAAAACCCTTGTTAGCTTTCAAGAGGTAACCGCTCCATTCGGAAGACAATCAAAGAGAGAATAACGTTTCTTGCTTGCACGAACGCATCTGGGATTCACAAAATAAAATTATTCGTAATCGGGAAAGCTCTAAATCCTAGAGCATTTAAAAATTTGAAAAAAACCCTTTATTTATAAGGGCAATAAAAATCCGTAGATGAAGAATGGTTTCACTTGACGTTTGTACCAGGGGCAACATGTGTAATAAAGTTGATCGACTTTTATAACCATTTCTATTTTATTTACATATTTGTTTCTTCATTTAGGTAAGACAGTTTCTTGGGTCTAAACATCTTCAGAAGAGGGCTCTGTTTTTGTTGGACAACGCAACTTGTCATTCAAAGGACGGTAAGCTGAAAAGTGATGATGATAGTGATGATGATAGTGATGATGATAGTCACCATGTGTTCACCAGTAAATTGCACCGCTATTCTCCAACCAATGGATCAAAATGTGATCAACGTGACTAAACTGAATTACAAAAAGATTCTATTGGCACATTTGGTCGCTAGTCAAGGGTCAGATTTGGAGACTAAAATAAAAGCATCTAATTTGAGACACGATGTATGTCTCTTGGCTAATTCATGGGACAAGGTGCAGTCTACGGCAATGCAAAAGTGCTGGAACCCTTTGATGAACTCAAGGGATGATTTTTTACTTTTGAGTGTCATAAAAGACCAAATCCTAAGAAACCGCGGAATAATATCATCGATAAATGATTTGCTTCGAGTGTCATCCCCTATTGACTGCTCCGAGGACATAAATGATTGGATTGCCGAAAACGAAACCAATCTGCCACCGACTTGCTGCAACTTGGGACACGAAGAAATTGAAAGTGATGACGAAAATGCAAAAGAATCCCCACTGGCAAAAATCAGTGCAGGGCCAATAATCCAAGCACTAAACATTTACTTTCAATGGGCTGAAGTAAGTTATGCTTCACTGAATAATGTTATAGCTCTGCTCAACTTACGAGAGTCAGCCGTGGAAAATAATTCAGGGTCTAAAACGACACAATCAAAAATTTCTCAACTTTGTATATACAAATAAAATTTAATTATTTTTATTTTTAAAATGAATTAAAAAATTAGTTTTGGTCTGTTTACCAGTTCAAGATACGTTTTTTTTTTATTTCTTTTTTGGAACAGTTTAACTTTGCCTCATTTTTGGCACCTTCCATTCCAAACGCAGTAACAACAACTGCCCAAATTTTTATTAGTTGCTTTAATTGAGGTCTCACTGTATATATATACAGCCAAATGTAAACGTGTGTATGTGTATTTGTTTTTTATATGTGTGTGTACATATGCACAGATACATGTTTTTTTTGTTTGTATCCTATTCTATCTGACCGCCGTAGAGTGCGACGCTCACACGCCGAAGGGTCTTGGTTCGATTCCCGGCTGAACACCTCGAAATTTTCATGGCACCACCTCTTTCGAGCTGCTGACAACGCTCAAAGAGGAATAACTGTATAGAAAAAGCTTCTCAAACTTCGCCGTTCGGAGTCGGTAAAAACTGTAAGTCCCTTCTACTCGTGAGAGTACAGTAGCGCGCACAGCAGTAGTATTTGATGAGCAAGCTAGGCCCTGGTCCCCTGTGGACTGTCGCGCCAACAATTTTGCGGAATCTTTCTTCTTTTTCTTGATCAGATGTAACCTCTCTTCTAATTTGAGTTGAAGAGCTTTGATAAAAGCCTTTTCCTTCCCGTTGGTTTTTTTCGCCAGTCTGGTCGGCTGCTTCATGTTTGGCAACTTCGCAAGCCATTTTGTTGAATTCGTCTGCGATTTTAATGTTTTTCAACAGTCAACAGTAACAGATGAAGGATAGTCTGGAGAATACGGCTCTAGGGGTAGGTCCAATCCTAGCGTTATCATGTTGCAAAATCGCTTCGTCTTATCTTTCGAGCGTTCCTGGTCGTTTTTACGCAATGCACGGCTAAAACGCACTTGTAGTCGATAACAACTATGATTTCGCCTGGCTTTATGTCCTCTTAGTACACTTCATCTATCTGGACACACCATTTGTAGAGTATGTCCTTTGAGCCGTGGATTTTTTTCTTTGGCGTTGATGTAGACGACGATTTTGCTTGGAATTTGTCTTCTTTCGATTTTCGTGGCCTTTCTAATTTTCTCCTCCAGTTATGATCCGTTGTATTATTACCTTTTTTGATGTAACTCCTTCTGCCATGCCACGAATTGGGCTTTGGATTGCTTCTACCGTATTCTCCAGATCTGGCCTTCAGCGACTTTTACCTCTTTTCAAACCTCGAAACGATGCTCGCAATGAAACTGGAACCTTTTTTGAGGCAAAAAAAAATCGTTCTATAAAAAATGTATCGAAATGTTGTAGCGGCGTTGGACTTATTGTATCACTCTTGAAGGAAACTATGTCAATGAATATCGATATTCGTCTAGAAAATGTGCTTTTACTATTTAGCTCCAGAAGTTAAGTGATTTGTTATTTGCCAGATGATCGTCACTGAACCAGGGTTCTCGGAACGCCTGACTTATCTCGATACGTAGTTAGAAGTGCCTTAAAAAGGCTTAAACTTTTTTAGAGTCGTGGTTGGAACAAAGTACACATTGATCTGCAAAACAGCTCTAGCTAATTTATTTGGAGATCTTAAACTAAAAAGTAGTCGTCTTCAAGCACTGCCACATCTGGATCGATGTTTTTAGTTGGCGTTGTCTGTCGTTTTGTAAATTCGGATGCTGTTTCGACCTTTTCCACGGAAGATTCTATTCACTTGCGTTAATCTAATGATCAATACATTACAACATGGTGCGTCGATTCTAGATCGTGGATTTTGTCACGGCTTTTACTTTACCACGTAACCAAATAGAGCAATTTTCGATTTGCTAATATAGGCGCTTGGCAACTATTTTTAAAAAAAAAACTTGGTAAATAAAAGTGTATACTTTACTGAATAAGCAATAAATAGTGCGTTCACAACTAAAAGCCTTTCCGAAAACACTTCCCATATACAGTGAGTAAACTAAGTAATTGCACACCTATTTTTTTTTAACGATTTCAGCGTAATCTGAACAGTTTCAGCTGAATAGAATATACATTATGAAACTGTAGTAAAAGAGTTAATATTAAATAATAATAATAATTGTGTTAATCCGTAGACGCTTGACTAGGCTCATGCCGCCGTACAGCCCATACAGTTCGTGGTTGAATCTTCTCCTCCAGATGCCATCAACGCAAACAGGACCAAAAATCGCACGCAGAACTTTTCTCTCAAAGAGACCAATTACTTCCTCATCCGCTTTTAGTAGCGTCCAGGTTTCTGCGCCGTAGAGGAGGACTGGGATGATCAAGGTGTTGTACAAAGTCACTTTGGTCGTTCGGGAGAGGGCTTTACTACTCAATTGCCTCTTGAGCCCAAAGAAACAGCGATTGGCAAGAGTGATTCTGCGCTTGATTTCGGTACTGATGTTGTTGTCCCTATTCACCGCGGAGCCGAGATAGACGAAGTCCTTCACTACCTCGAAGTGTCTGCTGCCCATAGTGACGCTCTGTCCGAGACGTCGATGTTCTGCGTCCTTCTTCGATGACAGCATATACTTCGTTTTGCCCTCGTTTACCACCAGTCCCACTTTAGCCGCTTCCGTTTCAATGCTAGCAAACGCCTCATTGACGGCTCGCTGAGTTCGGCCGATCACGTCAATGTCATCCGCATAAGCTATCAATTGAACGGACTTGTGGAAGATCGTGCCTCTGGTGTTGACGTGTGAGTTCCGCACAATCCCCTCAAGGATGATGTTAAAGAAGTCGCATGACAGCGCGTCGCCTTGTCTAAATCCCTTTTTTGACATCGAAGGTCTCGGTGAGTTCGCTACCGACCTTGACGGAGCAGCGAGAGTTCTCCATCGTCATCCTACACAATCTGACGAGTTTGGTAGGGATGCCAAAACTAGACGTGGCACTGTATAGCTCGTCTCTATGCACGCTGTCATACGCGGCCTTGAAATCGACAAATAGATGGTGGGTGTCGGTTTGTACTTCTTGGGACTTCTCCAGGATCTGCCGCAGTGTGAAGATCTGGTCGATTGTGGACTTCCCTGGCCTGAAACCACACTGATAAGGACCTATCAGGTTGTTGACGAACGGTTTCAGGCGCTCACACAGTACGGCAGAGAAAATCTTATATGCAATGTTAAGAAGACTGATCCCTCGGTAGTTGGCGCAGTCGAAGGGGTCTCCTTTCTTGTGGACCGGACAAACGATGCTGAGATTCCACTCGTCGGGCATGCTTTCCTCCGACCATATCTCACAGATGAGCTGGTGCATGCACCCAACCAGCTCATCCCAAGCCGCTTTGAACAGCTCTGCGGATAGTCCGTCAGCGCCAGCAGCTTTGTTCGATTTCAGTCTCGATATTGCTATCTTGACCTCGTCGAATATAAAATTACTACATTTATTAAAAAACAGCACACTACAGTTTGTGAATGCAAAACATTGGAAAAAAATTTATGGAACTTTGATTAATATTTTGTGTGCATCCCGTTTGCTGCAATGGTAGCTTGTAATCTCCTCGGCATTGAATCGATGAAATTATGAATGGTTTCCGGATTTATCTTTTATCACTTTTTCTTTTTGTTATTTCAGTATCCAATATACTCCGTAGATTTTCTATTGGGTTTATGTCTAGTGATTGGGGGGATGTCACAAGTTGGTGGGGGTATTATATAACAACCATTCCTTCGTAATCATTGCACAGTGTTTGGGATCATTGTCCAGTTGGAAAAGGAATGTTCCCTCCATATCCAATTTGACGGCGCTTTGAAGTAAATTATTGCCCAAAATGTCAATATACCCAAAAGCCGTCAAAATTCCATCGATAAAGGGGATGTTACCAACTCCGTTGTAAGCCACACAGCCCCATACCATAACATGTCCACCACCTTGTTTTTTCGCGGGCTTCAAATGGTTAGTTTGGAGTTCTGTGTTTGGCTTCCTCCACACAAATCTCTTTCCGTCTGATCCGAAGAGATAAACTTGCTTTTATCCGAAAACAAAACACTCCTCCAAAATTCGAACGGATAAGATTTTGCAAACTCTAACCTTTTTTTTCTGTTGATTTCAGAAATGAATGGTTATTTCCCAGCTGACCTGCCATAAATGTTTGCGGAATGTAGAACATTCCGAATAGTTTGAGGGCTAAATTTTGTGCACTTGATGACTTTTTTCGAGCCTCATTTATAATTGCTCCTCTATCTCTCGCTTCTTCGGTCGTCCGGCATGATATTTGTTTACCATTGTTCCAGTGTCTCGAAACCTTTTCAGGACGTAACGAACTGCAGAGAAACTAAATCCAACCGAATCCGCTTTCTGTCGATAGCTCTGACCACTTTCGCTCAAATACATAATTTTCGCCCAGACATTCAAAGGGGGGGGGGGGACATTTTTTTGATTTATATAGCTTTCCGATGTACACAGCAAAATTCTTCACGCCAAATGAATAAAGAAACAACAAACACCTCAAAAACCGTTAGATTTTTGACACAAGTGGTGTGTTCATTCCTTTTATAAAACATGTTAAACAGATTGTTGTACTGAGGGTTCATAACCTTCAGGCCTGTCAACAACTGCACCCTCAGAAACAACGCCTTCTGTTCCTTTGCCGCCGCCATCGCCGTGCAACTCAAGTAGTCTTGACAGATCAAAACGTGGTTTCTTGAGGACTTTCACTTTACGAATATAAACATCGTGCAAGGGATAAATAACTTGGCACATTTTTTCAATATCCTTTGCAATGGAATCCGGAGCAAGTTTGCTTACAACTGCCTTCAAATCCGAGTTTTCAACATGACGTGTTATAATCTCGGTCATTTTAGCACGGATCTTCCTGACTTGCGATTGTTGGGCGTAACATGTCTTTCGCTGCGACATTTGGTCCTTAGCCGTGAAACCAATGCAGAAAACACGCAACAAATATCCATCTGTTGTTTTAACATCAACATTGGCTTCAATCAGTGTCTGCCACTTCTTGACCATCGAACGGAATTTGTCGGTAGTCAAATCTATTCCATGGAAATTTGTAAGAACATTACGTTCTTGAACATCCTCAGCAATTAACCGGAATTTACGGAAAGAGCGCTCGGCATCGGTGTCTTTCTGCAGATCTGCCAAAGATACTTCAAATACACGTCCCTTTGAACCTTCCGACGCGATTTTGGTTCCCTGGGTACGGTTTACCAAGGTTTTGCCATTTGGCGAGTGGTAAACATATTTGGGGCTTTCACATCATACCAATCCTTCCGCGAGAAAGGATCAATTACCTTTTTCTTGCCACCTTTTTTGCCTCCTTTTAAGAGACCTTTATTCTTACCAACCGCCATATTTGAGGTTCCACAAGTAAAAAAGGAAAGGAAGGTATGCAAATAGTTTTTTGACCTTATTTTTACTCTTTTTTTTTAAGTAAATGGAGTAATTTTATATTGATTTGAATCATTTTTGTATTTAGTATTAACCCTTTTACTACAGATTTATAATACATGGTATATTTTATTCAGCTGAAACTTTTCAAATTACGCTAAAATCGTAAAAATAACTAGGTGTGCAAATACTTATTTTACCCACTGTAAAGCCGTGTATGGCCACCTTCAACATGTTTCCAAATCTTTCTCAAAACTGCGGTTAAAAGTTTCGTATGCGTATCACACTCGTTAAGGCCGGTACTAAAACACCTTAAACTTCGTCTTCTTCTTCTTACGGCGCTATAGTCCGGGGTGGACCTGGACCACAACCACCATACCTCTCCAGCCAGCACGATCTTTCGCCAGCTGCCTCCAGTTACGCACTCCAAGTTGGTTGAAGTTCTTCTCTAGTCTATTCCGTTCTCTGTTGCGTTGTCCTAATGGCTCAGATTTGGGCCGGAGCATTGGTGTCGATACGCTCTACATGGCCTAGCCATCTAAAGCGTTGTATCCGAAGAAGTTTGACCAGGCATATGTGGCTGTACAGCACATAGAACTCGTCCTTATCTTCTCCTCCAGATGCCAGATGCCATCAACGCAAACAGGACCAAAAATAGCACGCAAAACTTTTCTCTCGTTACTTTTAGTAACATCGATATTTCCGCGCCGTAGAGTAGGACTGAGATGATCAAGATGTTATATAAAGCAAGCTTAGTCCTTCGAGAGAGGGCCTTATTGCTCAATTTCTTCTTAAGCCCAATGAAACAGCGATTGGCAAGAGTGCTTCTGCGTTTGATTTCGTTACTGATGTTGTTGTCCCTGTTTACCACGGAGCCGAGGTAGACGAAATTTCTGCTATCTAGTGTAACGCTCTGTCCAAGATGTCGATGTTGTGTATTTTTTAGTTTCGCCCTCATTAACCTTCAGACCCATTTTAGCCGCTTCCGCTTCAATGCTAGCAAACGCCTCATTGATGGCTCGTTGTGTTCGTCTCCATCAATGTCATCACCGTAAGTAAGCAATTGAACTGACTTTTTGAAGTTGATTTGTGAGTAACGCACAATCTTCTCGAGGATGATGTTGATGAACCTTTCTTCACATTAAAGGTCTAGGTAAGTTCGCTACCGACCTTCACGGAACAGCGAGAGTTCTCCACCGTCATCTTACACAATATGATGAGTTTGGTAGAAATGCCAAAACTAGACATGGCACTGTAAAGCTTTTGGACTTTATTCCTGCCATTACACCTTTCCATTGCCTCGACAGCGCTCTTCTCACGCTTACCTTCTTCTGTGTTCGTAGAGCTCACGAATAGCCCTCGATGTTCGAAGCAGCGTCGCCTTATAGGCGTCTTGTTTGGCTGAATGCGCTTGCCTGCACTCTTCGTCAAGCCATGGGCTCTGACACCACCCAGAAACTCAGCACTTTACTGGCAGCTTCTTTAAAAGTTTCTTCGCAACCTCTCCTTCTTCTATAGATAGTGCAGGCAGGCATAATAGGCGCGTGATGAACTCCGAAAACAAAACCATTTTAAGCAAGGATCTGCACCGGTTTTCACCGATTCTCTTAATAACGTAACAGAACCTCCGCCCCCACCAGGACTCTTCGGTTCTGAACTGCAGTTGAACCGAAACAAATGAAACAATGTCTTACATGACAATCCAAGTTTTGTATATTTATTAATATATAAAAATAAAATCAAATGGAAATGTTACTGTGACGGACTCCCTATGTCTCAGAGGCAGTAGGTAACCACTGCATCTATTTCTTTGAATCTTTTGATTGGAGGTAGATCGTCTAGGAGTGTCTTCTCAAACACATTGTACACACACAATGTCGTCCCTCTGTTCATTATTATATTACTTCCGAATACGGAAGTAGAGGAAATACGAGGCAACGGAGAAGAATTTTCAACAGCGAGGTCAGTCGAATGCAGATTGTAAGCATATACGTGGTTTTTCGTTACTTCGACGAGGTACTCAGATTCTAAATGTTGCACAATATGCATACCAACAACATACGAATTGGATCTTCGTTTCACCTTTTGCAAGTTAAACTTATTTTCCAAAGTATTGTAAGTTGCAATGAAATGGTTGTATGGAAAATAAACCACACCATTATGTGCCGCACAAGCTGTTGCGTCTCGCAGACACTCGGCGTCAGTTATAACTTGCGTCCAGTTCATGGAAAGCTCTTCAAACCTGTACATATTTCTTCTGTCAAAGACGTACACGGCTTCATTTATAATCACCAGGCAGTTAATTATCGGTAAAGGTGCAGCTGGGAATTGTGTCCATTCAAGTGTTTCCATGTTAAAAGAATCTACACGATTTGAGAGTTTCCCATTTTCCCGCCCTCCTGCTATTATAAGCTTTTTGTCCCACGTTGTATATTTCACATTTGTTCTTGGAAATGGTAGATGAGGCCATTTGGCGTAAATCCATTCACCAGAACTTGGGTATTTCAACGCAACGTTCAAATCAAAATTAGAGTTCCCAAATCCACTTATTGCACCGATAACAATTTTGCTACTCAATTCTTGAGGTGGTTCCTGAGTGAACTCCTTCGGACTATTTCCTTGCAGTGCATGCCAAGCAAGTGCCTTGCATACAATTCGTGAGGTCTCCAAGGATTCGCATTCTTTCTCAACGAATTTAGCAATAAAGCTGGGTGGCAGCATTTGGAAACGAATGTACGAGAACAATTTTTCCAGGAACACCTTTCGTTCGTCCCTCTTGTGGTTTATCCATGCCATTATGGCGTGGAACACTTCACCTTCAGAGTTCTTGCGTATATACTCGTTGGAAATCAATTCGCACAGCTGCTCTAGTTGGAGCAAATGGAACTCATTCTGAGTTCTTAATGCAACAAAGTTCACACACGCACATGACATCGCAGCGTTATACATTTCATCGAAGCTGTGTTGCTTGGCAAAGTTCAGGACTCCCAAGCAATTCGACACGTCCAAGTGCTTAATCATGTAGGCACAGCAAATCTTCTCCAGCGCACTTAACTCCAGAATATGCGCCCCCTCAAGCACAGACTCCACCGACTGCACTGTCAACTCAATTATTCCTTTGTATATGAAATTGAGGATATCTTTCAGTGCGTCGCCATTCAACTGGCTCAGGATTACTTCGGTTTCTTTCGATTCACAGAGATATCCGCCGAACATTGCTAAAAAATACTTGCTGACAGCGGCGAGAACATTCTTGTGCGCTTTTATTTTGTGTGCGCCGTCGGCTGATATGAGTGTGATGTCACAGAACTGCTGATTGTCAAAGAACTCTTGAAGTTTTCCACTGATTTCCACGAAATGTGCGTCGCTGCAGAATATTTGAGCTTTCAGTTGATCCGAAGCACGTTTACTCTTCATTGTGAAACTGAAAAAGAAGAGACACATAAACTTCGCAGAGCTTTGAAGAAAATCACTTACATGAATCAATTGTCGCTCACGAATGGAACATGCATTCGAGTTGAATGCTGGAATGAAACTAATGTCTTAATCGGCTTTGTATAGCCCTCGATACTGTTGGGGAAGTCCCTTGTACGAATTTTATCAGCACTTGACAAAGGCCCGGAACATCAGAATGGAAATGGCATGTGAGGGGTGTTTAGAATTGCCAACGTAAACTCTATAAATAAATAAAATCATAACTTATCAAAATTAACTTTCGATAGCAATGCACTTATCAGACTGCACTCCTTGGCTCCCCTGGCCACACTGTGAGCACGTAGACTGTGAAAACACAGTAAACAAAGAAATACTTGGTTTGAATGGTATAAGGCCTAAGCAAAAGCCCTAAAACAAACCAAAATAAAACGCTTTCAATTTTCGAAACAGACAACAGCCAGATGAAGATAGGTCCAAACCGAGCATTATCTTGTTGCAAAATAACTTCGTCTTATCTTTCGGGAATTCCTGACCGTGTTCTTACGAAATGCACGGGTAAAACGCAGTTGTAGTCGATAACAACTATGATTTCGCCTAGCCTTGATTCCTCATAGTACGATTCATCTGTCTGGCCACGCCAAATGCAGAGTATGTCCGTTGAGCTGTGGATATTTGTTTTTGGCGTTAATGTAGACAACGATGGTGCGGATTCACTAGGCTTTGGAATTTGTCTTCTTGAGGTTTTCGTGGTCTATGCACTTTTCACCTCCAGTCACGATCCTTTGCATTACTCCCCTCCTTTGATGTATTTCAAAAATCAGTTCCGAGGTGAAAAATCGTCTTTCGACCTTGTTCGGCTTGAACTTAGATGGCAAATTCCTCCCCTCCCATTGATTCCGTCGGTTTAGGTTACGTTTGGCAGGAATATTTATCCAGTCAAGCCCTTAATTCTTCATCTTTAAACTATTTGGGCTGGCCAAGACGCTCTTTGCCTTCGACCCTCAGCATCATTTTAAGGTTGCAGCAAATTCATCATAAACTTTGACCTGCATTCGATAGGCTTGGCTTGAACTGCTTCTTCCGATTTAGAAAAGAAAAAGAAAATTAAAACTTCCCGTGAATGCTGGTTATTTATGACAAATCTGGAGATTATCGATGGCGTGGAAAAACAATGTTGTTGTCTAATTGTCCCGGATGTACACTTATTATAACTGGCAAATGTCACACAATTCCAATGAAGTAACTAATCACTTCCAAGATCAGCCACAACTTGCATGTGGCGCCATCTTTTGAATGCGGACTTATTCATTTGTACTCCCAATAGAAAAAGAGGGGAAAGAGAATGTCTTAAATTTGCCTTTTACCAATATAATGATCACAAGTACGATCCTGGTTTAATATTCTCGTAATTGTCCAAATGTTTTGAAAACCCCACCACAAAGTTCAGATGTAAATCTTGTCGAGATGATAAAAGGAAAGGAAAGCGGTAGAATGCATGATATGGCATAAAGTAAAAGAAGAAGATAGACGAGGGAAAGGCACTTCAATTTCTGCTTGTTAGAGCAACAACCCCATTTGAGATTAGGACATTATCAGTTAACAACCCTTCAGGTATCAAAGGAGATGTTTACATCGATTCGGATCGAAAACATTCTTCTGTGGTTTCTATTTTTCTGAAGAACTCCCAATTCTGTCCGTAAAATTCTAAATGAATTCAGAAATTTTGCAACTACTTGAAGTCGCACAAGTCCGCAACATCACTATTAATGGCTTATACTTCGTTCAAATAATTTTTTTGCCCAATAACATCGCAAATAACTTCCTGAAAAACTTTACTAGAGATTCGAGAGCATTTTACTTTTCCGATGAACGAGAGACGTTCAATATATTCTCTGTGTAGGGGTGAAGCTGTGGTTATGTATATAAAGTGACTTATTTATCAAGTTATGCTATTATTTTGGTACATTCATGTAAAATTTCAAATAAATGTTATTGTTGGAGAAAGATTTCACTAAATCATCTTTTAAAATACTTAAATTTAAAAACATGTAATTAACTACCTTACCGACTATGTCATGTTATTTTAGTACAACACTCCAGAGTAAAATCATTTGTAAAACTCATTCGGTTTGAGCTATCAGAGCGGTGACATAATAAAGACAGTATTATAACGTTTGAAGAAAATAGCGCGTTTTCTGTTACACCCATACATATCTATTAACAATTGGAACTCTACACTTTTCAGTATTCTTACAGTGATTGTTAATTCGCATTTTATCTCTAGTTTAACAGAATCATAATGGCAACTGGGACGATGATGGTGAAAATTGAGCATCGCGCTGTAATTCAATTTCTCACTAAGCAAGGAAAAAGTAAAAGGCCTATTCAGAGGATTCTGAAGAGATGGTGGCTATTTACCAGAGTTTCGCACCTTCATTATCAACTGTGTAAAAGTGGTCAAGTGAGTTCAAGAGAGGCAGAGAGAGCATTGAAGACGACTGCTTGAACGGGGGAAAGCATCAAAGAAGTCGAAAATCTTGTTATTGAGGATGCCTGAATAAAGGTGAAAATCATGGCAGAGATCACCAAGCTTTCAACTGGTACCATTTAGAACATTCTTTATGACCATCTTAACTTGCCAAAGGTCAGTGCAAGGTGCGTGCCACGAGTGCTCACAGCGCCTCAAAAAAAAAGTGAGAATCGCATGTTGTAGAGAGCTTTTGGAGATGTGTATTAAGAACGCGGACGGTGTTATGGATCGAATTGTTACTGGGAACGAAGCATGAGTTCTCCACTATGACCCTGAAAGCAAACATAAATTCATGCAGTAAAAAAGAAACAGAAATCCCGAAGAAGTTGAAAGTCACTCCGTCTGCCGGGAAGCTCATAGCCACAGTTTTTTGGGACTCAAAGGGAGTCTTGCTCATTGAGTAGAAACAAAAAGGTGAAACCATCAACGCCACATCCTACGCTTCCACTTTGCATAATTTGCGGGAGGAAATTAAAAAGAAAAGACGGGGTAAATTCGCAGCAAGTGTGTTGCTTCTTCATGACAACGCTTCTGTTCGCACGGTGCGAGTTGCCAAGACTGCTGAGCGAGTTTGTGGTTTCGAAGAAATCTAACACCCACTCTATGGTTCAGACCTTGCTCCTAGTGATTGTTTCCTGTTTCCGGATATCAAAAAATATCTTCGTGGAAAGAGATTTTCGGACGATGAAGAACTCAAATCGGCAATAAATGAGTATTTTGCAAAGAAAGAGGAAATCAATTTTTTTTGAGGGTTTAGAAAAGCTTATCTCAAGATGTAACAAATGCACTGATGTTATAATAATAATAATAATTTTTGGCGCTACAGTCCAAAGGGTGACCAGGGCCTAGCTTGCTCATCAACTACTCATGTTGTGCGCACCACTGTTCTCTCACGAGTAGAAGGGACCTACAGTTTTTTGCCGACTCCGAACGGCGAGATTTGAGAAGCTTTCTTAGACAGTTACTCTTTGAGTTTTGTCAGCAGCTCGAAAGAGGTGGTGCCGTGAAAAATTCGAAAAATTGGTGTTGAGCTGGGAGTCGAACCTAGACCCTTCGGCGTGTGAGCGTCGCACTCTACCCACTACGCCACGGCGACCACTGATTGATGTTAGGGGAGATTATATTGAAAAATAAAAACAATTTAAATTGAATTCGCATTTTTCTTCATAAAAAATATCAAGAATATATTGAACGCCCCTCGTATTTGTAATCATACAGCACTGTACAAAATAATAGAACCACGTTCAACTTTGTCGTTATTATGCTAAGAACTTTTTCCTTTGGTCAGGCAGGCGCGTCATATTTATTGCACAACATCTTCATTATATCAGTCATAAAACCCACGAAGAAGATAATAAAAAAATGCATCTTGTGATTAAAAACAGTCCCGTTACAGGAAATGAACCGAATTTTAACCGTACAAAATAATAGCATTACGTCATTCTGAAGAACGATTTCCAAGTGTACGAGTGTACCAGTGTTTCCAATTTATTTTGGCTTGAAACTTTATCAATCGTGGTTCCTAAAAGATAATTTTTCAAAACTGCAGCGTCGTGGTATGGTGTGCATTGTACTCCCGAGAAACGTGACACAATAAAAGGTTAAACTCACAAATTTATAAGTGAAATTGTCAGATTTTAAAACAAAGTGATCGCAAATGCTAAAAAATAAGTTCACAAGGAAAGGAAAAAAGGAGAGAAAACCGAAACTAACCATCACCGATGAACGGCAAACAGTAAGATTGGTCAAACGTAATCTATAATAAAAGATAAGTTAAATTTACCAGTGGCGATATCAACAATAAGAAGGCTGGTAAAGACAAATTTACCTGCCAGATGATCAGATCCTTCAAAGATAAACCCATTAAAACTAACCAAATTTGTGAACTACCTTCTGAAGTGGGATCCTTCTAAATGATGCAATATTTTACAGACGGACAAATCCAAAATAAATCCTCGAACCAGGACATTTGTTCGCTGACGAAAAAACTAAGAGTTTCAACCCGAGTGCACTTTCAAGACTGTAAAACACGGTGGAGCAAAACTTGACGGGTTATGATGCTTTTCCTATTTGGTACTGGTCCCATGTTTTGGATATAGCCGATGATGACCACCGGAGTTGAGAGAGAAACCATGCTACCTCACGCAGAGTAAAATATGCCGCTTAGATGTATTGCACTGCAAGACAATGACGCCAAACATACGAGCAAACTGCCCAAAGAATTTCTCCAAAGTAATGGAGTTCAAATTAACTGAATCCCATTGAAAACCTTTGAGCAGATGTAGCAACTCAGTAGATGTAGCAGCTCAAGGCTGTATATGAAGCCAAACCAAAAAATGCAAAACAACTATAGGATGTTGTGAAGGCGTGGAGCAGTATCCCCATGCAGACCTTAATCGACTGCACTCCACGACGTTGTGTTTCTAAAAAAATAAAGGTTACACGACCAAGTACTAACCCAGTAACAAAAAACTTCACTAATAATAATTAAAATTGTTGGCGCGACAGTTTACAAGGAGACCATGGCCTAACTTTCTCATCAACTACTCGTGTTGTGCGCGCTACTGCTCTGTCACGAGTAGAAGGGACCTAAAGTTTTTTGTCGACTCCGAATAGCGAAATTTGAGGATCTTTCTTTGAGTTTTGTCAGCAGCTCGAGGTAGTGGCGTGAAAAATTCGAGGTGTTCAGCCGGAAATCGAACCCAGACCTTCGGCATGTGAGCATCGCACACAAAAGGCACATCAATTTCTGATATTTTCTGAAGCAAATGAAGAAACACACACTCACTCTTGCCAATCGCTGTTTCTTTGGGCTCAAGAGGCAATTGAGTAATAAAGCCCTCTCTCGAAGGACTAAGCTCGCTTTATATAACAGCTTGATCATCCCCGTCCTACTTTATGGCGCAGAATCTTGGACGTTAACAATGGCGGACGAGAAAGCCGTCTTTTCGAGAGAAAAGTTTTGCGTGCGATTTTTGGTCCTGTTTGCGTTGATGGCATCTGGAGGAGAAGATTTAATGACGAACTCTATGGGCTGTACAACGACATGCGCCTAGTCAAGCGTCTACGGGTACAACGCTTAAGTAAGATGGCTAGGTCATGTAGAGCGTTTGGACACCACGGCTTCGGCCCGAAAAGTCTTTGAATCCGAGCCATTGGGACAACGCAACAGAGGACGACCTAGACTAAACTGGCGTACACAAGTGGAGAAGGACCTCAACCAACTTGGAGTGCGCAACTGGAGAAAGCTGGCGAAAGATCGTGCTGGCTGGAGAGGCATGTTGGTAGAGGCCCAGGTCCACCCCGGACTGTAGCGCCACAAGAAGAAGAAGAAGAATGTAGAAACAACTTCACTCCATTGAATTTTACCCCATTTTTATTAATTTTTGAACGTGTTGCTATTATTTATTACAATCCGAAATTCGGTGTTATTCTGGATAACGGGCCTTTTTTAAGTTAAGAATGCACTTTTTTCTTATCTTGTTTATGGGATTTAAGACTGATGGAATAAGAATAGTGACAAAGTCGAACGAAGTGCTATTATTTTGCACAGTGCTGTATATTCGTTTTGAACAAACGAACATACAGCACTGTGCTTTTGTGGGTGCTTTGGAGCACCCTGTCAACTATTAACTGTGCTGTTCTGCTGTGCTGTGCTTAACTGTGCTGTTAACTTAAGATTAGATTTACATGTGCGTGAATTATGTCACTTGTTTCGGTCTGTTTTTTTTTTTTAATTTTCCCTTATATCGATAGTAATTACTCTAAACTCTTGTCTGAGATCGTAAAACAATTTTTCTTAACTTCCCCTCGCAGAATAACTAAACAATAAACATTCTGGTGGCAGGTCTATCACATATACCAGCAAATTACGTCGTTTCAGTTGAAGGACCTTGTTATTTCAAATAACAAACAACTTTTCGCAATACTTGCAATACATCCTATATATAACAGAGTCATGCAGTGCTCACAAAAAATAATGCTGTTGATGTAAAAAATAAAAGCAAAATATTCCAATAATCGCACACTTCTCGCAGAAAGCTATGCTCAACCGCAAGATTTCGGGCAAATTCCGCATTCTCCTTCTGTTATTTTATAACCAAGTTAAATACCTTTAAACCACTTTTTCCTGCTCTATACTTTTTGTTACCGAACTGAATACAATGAAACCCCTTCTCTTTATAAACTCAGAAAAGTATATAACAGCAAGTTTTCTATCAATGTGGCAACGCTGGCCAGCGCTTGGAAGTGAAAAGACCTATAGAAGAGAACTAAAACTTCGACGGGCTAAGAGAATATTTGCACATAAACAAACGTTCCAGATAAGAAATAATACAAAAAAAGCTTATCTTTGCACGCATGTGAATGCGGACTAAAAATGCAAACAGACGGTAGTGTTTATCAAAACCGACGTTCACAGAGGGCATAATTCTTTGTATGAAAGATGATAACTGCGTTGTTTTCAAAAGTCAAGAAGATAATTTTTGTAAGTACTTCATGTTTCAACCTCTGGTCCAGTGAGCTTATTGATAGAAAGTATTCGTTTAGTTACTCACAAACTTTACCTGAGCTGTGTAATGCAATCACGTACTTTAAACAGAAAAACAGTGACAAGTCAAGATAACATTTTTGTGATTAAAATGTTCGTAAAGAATATTTTCACTCCACCTCGTTGTTTAATATCCCGCGTAACCCAAAATTCTTTTTTTTCAGTAAATTCCGAAAGCACTGTACACTGACAATAAGGCGCGATACACAATGAATCATGACACTCACAAGTTGTGACTAACAACAAAATGCGAACGTGAATTTCTGGTTTTCTCTTACTCTCACTTACGATCACTCTCTCGGCTGGATTTAATGAAATGTTTTCAGCACAAATATCACCAGATATGGATTCTTATTGTTTCATTGCTGCTAGACAAGCCACACAAGAATAAGGTGTTTTCAGTGTAATCCGAAAGAATTAGTATTAATCTATAACGAAGTTACCTAAACGGCGTCAGCCTTCTGCGACTAAACCCGATCACAGACTAACTGAAGCACAGACCACCAAAAGCAGACACGCCTCTCCGACTGCAAAAGTGCTTAAGAAATAAATACACGCATATGTTGGATTGGTGGATACTATCTCATGCATACTTATTCACGTGGTTTCAATTACATAGGGAATGGCAGTGTTCGTTGAGTGCTCTTCTATCAGTTTAATCAATCTTCGGATGAAATTCATTCGTTTGAGGAACATAAATGTGTATTTCTTGTTATAAATTCCGAACATTGATAAACCGTGCTTAACATTATACTCAGCTAAATATTTTCTTTTGAACTATGAAACTTATTAGATTTTTTCTTAAGTTATAAGATTTTAGTCTGGTCACACTATTCCTAGCGGGCCCATGTTTGATAGCTGCCAAGTGATATGCTTTGCATTTCAGCGTGAATAGACAAGGTGTGTTCCTTCTTCTTCTTCTTCTTGTGGCGCTACAGTCCGGGGTGGACCTGGGCCTCAACCAACATGCCTCTCCAGGTAGCATGATCTCTGGCTGTCTTCAGTTGCGCACTCCAAGTTGGTTGAGGTCCTTCTGCACTTGTGTGCGCCATCTTAGCCTAGGACGTCCTCTATTGCCTTCTCCCAATGGCTCGGATTCAAAGACTTTCCTGGCCGGAGCCGTGGTGTCCAAACGCTTTACATGACCTAGCCATCTTACTTAAGCGTTGTATCCGTAGACGCTTGACTAGGCGCATGTCGCGGTACAGCCCATAGAGTTCGTCATTAAATCTTCTCCTCCAGATGCCATTAACGCAAACAGGACCAAAAATCGTACGCAAAACTTTTCTCTTGAAAAGACTAAGGGCTGGCAAGAGTGATTCTGTGTTTGATTTCGGTACTGATGTTGTTGTCCCTGTTTACCGCGGAGCCGAGGTAGACGAAGTCCTTGACTACCTCGAAGTTTCTGCTGCATCCTTCTTTGATGACAGCATGTACTTAGTGTTTCCCTCATTTACCCCTAGACCCATTTTAGCCGCTTCCGCTTCAATGCCAGCAAACGCCTCATTGACGGCTCGCTGTGTTCGTCCAATCACGTCTATGTCATCAGCGTAAGCTAGCAATTGAACTGACTTCTGGAAAATTGTGTCTCTGGTGTTGACTTGTGAGTTACGTACGATCTTCTCGAGGATGATGTTAAAGAAGTCACAGTGCGTCGCCTTGTCTAAAACCTTTTTTGACATTGAAGGTCTCGGTGAGTTCGGTACCGACCTTGCCGGAGCAGCGAGAGTTCTCCATCGTCATCCTACACAATCTGACGAGTTTGGTAGGAATGCCAAAACTAGACATAGCACTGTATAGCTCGTCTCTATGCACACTGTCATATGCAGCCTTGAAAATTACGAATAGGTGGTGAGTGTCAATTTGCATTTCTTGGGTATTTTCCAGGATCTGCTGTAATGTGAAGATATGGTCTATTGTGGACTTCCCTGGCCTAAAACAACACTGATAGGAACCGATCAGGTCATGGACAAACGGTTTCAGACGCTCACACAATTCTGCAGAGAGGATCTGGTATGCAATGTTCAGGAGACTAATCCCTCTGTAGTTGGCGCAGTCAAAGAGGTCTCCTTTCTTGTGAACCGGGCAAACGACGCTGAGATTCCACTCATCGGGCATGCTTTCCTCCGACCATATCTTACAAATGAGCTGGTGCATGCGCCCAACCAAGTCATCTCCAGCTGCTTTAAATAGTTCTGCGGACAGTCCGTCCGCTCCAGCAGCTTTGTTCGACTTCAGCTTGGATATTGCTATCTTCACCTCGTCTTAGTCGGGGGACGGAATGTTTCTCTATCATCGTCCAAGTTGAGTGGGACAGTCTGCCTAACAGCGGGATTTGGACCGTTATCGCCGTTAAGGAATCTGCAGAAATGATCCTTAAAGATTCTCAGCACGGACTGCGACTCAACTACGAGTTGTTCGTTTTGGTCCCGGCAGGCCTTGGTCCGAACCTTGTATCCTCCGGATAGCTGTTTTACCTTTCGTTAAAACTTTCGGACTTCATTCCTGCCAAAGCACCTTTCCATTTCCTCGACCGCGCGCTTCTGATACTCCTTCTTTTTCCTTCTGAGAAGCCGGTGCTCTTCCTTTCTTCTCGTAGAGTTCACGAACAGCCCTCTTTGTTCGATGCAGCGTTGCCTTATAGGCGTCTTGTTTAGCTGCGTGCGCTTGCCTGCACTCGTCGTCAAACCATGGGTTCCTTTTGGGTGGTGACGTGAAACCCAGCACATCAGTGGCATCATCTTTGATGGCTTCTTGACAACGTTTCCATTCTTCTTCCATGCTTAGTGCATTAAACGTCGAACTCTGAGCGAGTTTTCGGTCGGCAAAGTTCCCAGCAATCGGCTGCGATTGTAACTTTTCGACGTCAAACCGTTTTGGCCTTTCTCGACTCCGTTGCTCTATCGATATCCGGGTTCCTACCTTGGCTACAACAAGGTGATGATCCGAATCAATGTTTGCACCTCGGAAAGTGCAAAATCGAGAATACTGGAGGAGTGTCTGGCGTCGAGCGCAACGTCGAAAATCTGTCGAAATCTGGTTGACGGTTGATTGATCAGGAGATCGCCAGGTTCCTTTGTGAATGTCCAGGTGTGGGAACCGCGTGCTAGCCACAGAGAGGTTTCGCCCCGAGGCGAAGTCCAACAGCCTGAGTCCGTTTCCGGATGTGTTGTCGTGCAGGCTGTGTTTACCGATGACTCCAGCAAAGATGTCCTCCTTTCCCAGCTGAGCGTTGAAATCTCCTAGAACGATCTTGGTGTCATAGCTGGGGCATCGATCGTATGTTCTTTCCAGGAGATCATAGAAGTCATCCTTGATGTTGTCATTCTTCTCCTCTATCGGGGCGTAAGCGCATATTAGGCTGATATTCCCGAATTTAGCCTTGATACCGATTGTCTTGAGGCGTTCGCTGACGGGGTCGTAGCTCAAGACTTTTGCCTAAGTCTGCCTCGAACAACAAATCCGCATCCGAATAAGCGCTGCCTTCTCTCTCTATAGCAATCGCCGTAGTAAATATCGCAATTCTTTATCGATTTTATGCCAGGCCCATCCCATGGCACTTCCTGTATGCCGGTTATGTCTGCCTTGTAGCAGTCAAGGATCTCCACAAGTTGTTCGGCTGCACATGGCCTGTTAAGGGACCTCACATTCCACGTGCAAAACCGAAAAACAATGTCCTTTAAACGTTTGCTGGGGTCGTCAACGGGTGATCCTTCATTATCCGAGGCATGTTTTTGTCTCTGAACTAATAATGTTTTACGTGGTGAGGAAGTTACCCTCACGCATAACCCACAGACTGGTAGGCCAGGCCCATTATTTAAATCCTCGGCCAGAGGGGCTCGCTGCATACATTAGTTCACCATACAACGGATGTTGTGATGGCTATCCAAGGGACGCCGCTTGGAGGCTGTATGTCAACTTGGCCAGTGCACTAACTAGGATAGCCTTGGCAGCTCGCCATGTTCAGCGCAATCAACGACGTTACCTCGCGAGCATAGGCCCATGCCCCTCAAGGTGTGTTCCGGTACCCGAAAAAACAATATAAAACAACACAATATGTGTTACCGTATTCCGAATAAATGGGTCTTACGTCAAATGAGCGCTCTCTCGAGAGAGTAAAATATTTCCTCACCCTTCCCATTTTCACACAAGAAATTTTTGTTGGTAGGTTGTTGGTTTTCTGTCAAATGAATTGATGTGTGTACAGAGCACAGTAAGCATAACATACTTTTCATATTAGCTTTAGATACATTCCCGTTAAGGAGAGGGAGATATACCCCCAATCCTTGACAAATGACAGACTTCAGAGTTTAACAAAGAGAGTACTGGAACACACCTACTGATAAATTATTCCAAAAACGTTTGCCGTTGATTTAAATTCTTAAAAGACAAACTCACTTTTGGTTGAATGCATAAGTTATATAAATTAAGCTAAGAGCCTAACAAATTCTACTACATTTAATGCGCTCATTTTCATTGCGCTCTGTATATGAAAACAAACAAAATTAGGTCTGTTCCAATTGTTTTGTGTACAGAAATTCAAAGTTGAGTAGTTTGGGTAAGAATTTCTCTTGCAGAGAGTAACTCTACCGAAAATTTTGAAACGACTTTTCGTAGAAATTCGTAAACAGCTATCAGACATGTGTATTGTAGCAGAAAAAACACTAAGTAAATAATCACCCTGTTCTAGATTTGTTTTCGAACACCAAGATAACGGCTTACATGTACTTGCAAAAACTTTGCTCAATCCGGGTTATCGACCGGGAATACAGCTTCATTATAAATAGGAGACAAAATATGTTTTTTACTTCTTTTCCGTTTATCGACCGAGCAATAAAGATAAGGAACTGTGTTTCGATCGCCTATCACCCGAACCTCAACACTCCTCCTACAGTATGAAATATCAGAAGTTTTTTTTATTTTCGATTTGCTAGCCATCTGCTGCCGTGCTGCTGCCTACAGTTTTTTCACCGGTAGAAATTTGAAGGGAGGGGGAATATTTTGCTCTCTCGCGAGCTCTCTCTTCTACGAAAAAATCAGTCAATGGAACGCTTATTCGTAGTTTTTCAGCCAAATTCGTAGACAGTCGTAGCAATTCTGAGCAATTGTAATGGATCTATTATTCACCAAAATATGTGCTATATCTAAACTGAATGTAACTTCAGATAATTTAGCTCGGATGGGCTCGCATCCACCATATGGCCCGGACATAGCGCCAAGTAATCTCCACCCGTTTCTGTCCATGGCCCTTTGTGGTGTGAAATTGAACTCAAACGAGGCTTGTGAAAAGTGGCTGCCCGAGCTCTTCGTAAATAAGGATGGGGGCTTCTACGAGGGGCGTATTATGAAGTTGCCTTCTAAATGAAAACAGATTGTGGAACAAAACGGCGCATATTTGATCTAAATCAGATCACTGTAACATATATTAATTTCAATTCAATCTTAAATTAAGTTTAAAGAGTTTTCATTTTTTTTGTTGAATAAAAGGCACTTAAAGATCTAGCAATAATTTAATTTAAGCCCTCAGCTATCTATTTTGAAATTCACAAACACATTCTGTTAAATTGCTAACCTTAAGAAAATCATAGTTCAACTACTAAGGTCGAGCTTATGTTTATGCACTTACTAGAATCTTTACAAACAGTGGTTTCAATTTTTCGTTGAAAGATTGCAATTTCCTCACTCCTTCCATCTATTATTTTACATATTCTCACAGTTGTAGATTGAACGGAGACTTACTTTGAAGATAATTTCCTTCCTGACCGTTATGAGATCTTAGATCTAACTATGCAAATCTACGTGAAAAGAAGCTTAGTTTGCAAATAGAAGCAAAGATAGCGCAAATTAAAGTGCCAGATCAATGCTTGGAGAAACACTCGGTATTGTTTATATAGCTTTCAATATCATAAACATCATTTTCAAATAGATTTTTAGTACAACAGCACTGTTTATTTAATAGACAAACATATGTAAACTGAGAAACACACGTGTCTTTCGCCTCTGGATGGCAACGGTTGCCAGAAACTAACGGTTTTCATAACTCCTCATAAACAATCAATCACACCACCGATGTCTTAATTTCGCACGTTACTTCATTGCAAAGAACGACACAACGCTTGAATTTTTTGTCATTTCCCCCATTTTATGTTCATTTGCGCTAATGTTGCCATTTGCTTTAGATAATTAAATACTCGAAAACAGTGAATATGTAAGATTGCAAGAGTGACGCCACATTTTTTGTTTCAACTTTGTCCCATGCTAGTGACGCAAATCGGAACATGCTGGCAATACTCTACGTATTGTACATTTCCAGTCCTATTAGCGAATGCAGTCATCAAGGGAAAAAGTCTGCGGAAACTTCGTTGCAATTGTCACCAAATCAGGGATTTTCTTGTTGTTTCTTTTGAAATGTTTCCTAATTCTCTTCTTTTTCGAAATCGTTTTTCAGAAATCTGCTGTGCTTAAAGATAATCCCAATTGAACGTTGAATTAAAGAGCAGCACGCAAAAGAGAGTGAGCGAGAAGAGTGTCAATCCATGTCAACACACACCCACCCGGTTATATGAAGAGACGAAGCGAAGAGAACATTCTTAATTTGAACTGTGTTATCAGCTCAACAATACTCTTTGCTCGAGATACGAATAAATTTGTTGGAAAAATGTGTGAGATCCCACTGGTTCGTGTCCCAAATGTTGTGAATGTTCAAAAGGCAACTCACAGGAAACCACCCAAAACTCCAGGTGGACGTTGACAATCAGGAAATGTGTGATGTTACACTCGTATCGGTGGGCGAAGAGTTCAAAGTCATGGCTCAAAAGAGAATCAATTCGACGGACGCACGTTGAAAGCGCTTGTCGATTTCATTTATAAAGAAAAAGTTGAGTTGACGCCCGAGACTGCTGCATCTGTCCTGGAAGAAGCGCATAATCTGGCGCTAGATGTACCGCACCTATATGAAGAAGAACATGTGTGTGTCGGATGCATAGGTATTTCACAGTTTGCAAAACTCCATAACTTGGATCAGCTGGACAGTGCCGCGGGTGAGTTAAGGGAAGAGGAAGAAGCGTTTCAGTCGCTCAGTCTGGATGACTTATGTGATCTGATTTCCAAGGACTATCTGCCAATGTCCTGCGAAGCCGACGTGCATCGTAGCATATTGGCTTGGATGCACCATGGGGGAGAGCATCGCCAGCAACACTTCGAGCATTTATTGTCTTTCGTTCGCTACCCACTGTTGAGCCGTGCGTTCGTTTAAAAATTCATTGACGAAGAGGTTAGGTCTCCTGACATGCAGCAACCGGTTCCAGCTACAAAAAGTGCAAAGTCAGGAACTTTGAAAACGTTTTTGCTGTGATCCAGTGTTTTTTATTTCGTGATTCCAGTGTGGCGTCAAATCTGATTGAAGGTTCAATGTCTCAGGTCGGTGGTCGGTGGTCGAAAAGGGTTCTGCAACTGGCAGCGCATTAATAATAATAATTGTTGGCGCGGCAGTCCACAGGTTGACCAGGGCCCAGCTTGTTCATCGACTACTCATTTTGTACGCGCTACTGTTCTCTCACAAGTAGAAGGGACCTACTGTTTTTTGTCGACTTCGAACGGCGAAATTTGAGAAGTTTTTTTTAGACAGTTACTACTCTTTGGGTGTTGTCAGCAGCTCGAAAGAGGTAGTACCATGAAAAGTTCGAGGTGTTCAGCTGGGAATCGAACCTAGACCCTTCGGCGTGTGAGCGGCGCACTCTACCCACTACGCCACTAAAGCAGAAGTGTATATTTTGGCTACAGCTTCACAACAGTCAATGTAGGTATTATGCCCTTTGACTTGCTCTACAAACAAAATTTCACACTTCGTAATTTGATTGTCTTTAATCTTTATCTATTTTTATAATAAGATATTTCACTCGCGACGAGGAAGCGACGGATTTAATTTACGGCACGAAGGTTTATTTTTTCTTTCAATTTTAAATTATATTTATTGTGGTGCATACGTCGGAGGATGACTCGGCACATTCTACAGCAAAAATGAGCTTAGTAATAAAACACTCTGCGACGCGTGTAGGCAAAGTCACACCTTGACTCGGGTCAAAAAGCGGCTGTTTGGTGCTTGAATCTAAGACTCTGTATCACAGAATGTGGGCTACTGTCTAGTAGTACAATGAACCAGTTTTTGAGTCTGAATGCTCCAGCGCAGTGGTGACAAAAAGGAAAATGTAACTTTGAAAAATTAAAACACAAAAACATTTCATCATTCGAACACTAAACAGAAAGTGCACTTTATTCAGAGTAGAAATTGAGTGTAGTTCCATATTCATAGGTAACTGTTGCCAAACGCAGCATCAACTTCTCTGTCATCATCGGTTAGAGGCGGTAAAATACGAACTTGAGTGCCAAATAAATCAAATACAACGAATTTGTTATCAAGATACCTTATGAAGTGCTCCCCATGTCCAAAAACGACCAAACGCTTATAACGGGGTATTTCGTTACTAAGCGTACGAATGCATGCAGACGTGTTTAAGTCGTAAACCTGCGTTATGTGGAGACTTTTGTCCCTTTCCCACACTTTTGCATGCTCTACTAAGTAGTCAGAGCCCAAGTGCCGAGAAATATGTACGACATTTTGTTCGCTCCAATTCCCATAACATTTGACGAGCCGAATTTTCTCATAATTGAAACTGCCGTCTGTAGAATCGTAGGTAGCGTAAGAGCAGCCGTATTTAAAGTAAAACAAATTCTTATATGTGGCACATAAGTCCAATGACGACGGATATGCCTCGACAGGAATTCTAACTCTGACCCATTTCTTAAAGGGTTCTTCTAACTTCCAAAACCGATGGTCGCCGGTGGAGTATATTACACCGTTTAACGTAAAGAAGCTATAAGTTCTTGCAATACAAGGCAATTCCTTCCATTTCAGAGTTTCTAAGTTCAAGCAATCCACAGGCAGCGAACTGAGGCCACGAACCGTTGCAATAAAGTTCTTGCCCAAAATTGCACATTTCGCAATACGATCGCAGCGTGGAGGCAATGGCCATTTTGTGTAAATCCACTCATTTGAACCAAAGTAGTAAAAGGCCACACACAGATCTTTGCCGCGATCACGCAGACCTCTGATCACGACAAAAACGTCTTTGAAGTTCCTGACTTTGCACTTTTTGTAACTGGAGCCCGTTGCGTCGCCATCCACAGTTCGTTCCTGGGCCAGACGTATCATCCGCTGCATGTCTGGAGACTTAACCTCATCGTCAAGGAATTTATCGACAAACGCACGGCTCAACAGTGGAAAGCGAACGAAAGACAGTAAATGCTCGAAGTGTTGTTGGCGATCCTCCTCCCGATGGTGCATCCAAGCCAGTATGTTCCGAAGCACGTCGGCTTCGCAGGACATTCGCAGATCGTCCTTGGAAATCAGCTCACATAAGTCGTCCAGACTGAGCGACAGAAACTCCTCCTCTTCCCTCAACGCAACGAAGTTTTCACACGCACACAGGACCGCGGCACTGTCCAGCTGATCCAAGTTATGGAGTTTGGCAAACTGCGAAATACCTAAGCAATTCGACGCGCCCATGTTCTTCTTCATGTAGGTGCAGCACTGCTCTAACAACTCCTCGATTTCCAGAATATGCGCCCCTACCAGCACAGGTGCAGCAGTCTCAGGCGTCAGCTCAACTTTTCCTTTATAAATGAAATCCACAAGCGCTTTCAACGTGCATCCGTCGAACTGATTCAACTTTATTTCGCGCTCCTCCGCTTCACGATGGCACCCGCCAAACATTGCCTGAAAGTATCTGCTGGCTGAGCCCAGAATGCTCTTGTGGGCCATAACTTTGAACTCGCCGTCCGCCGAAACGACTGTAACATCACAGTTTTCCTGGTTTTCGAAGTCCACCTTAAATTTTTCGAGATTTGCTAAACGGGGTTGGTCACTGCAGTGGAGTGTTTTAGCCTTTTCCAGGTCACTGACGCATTCCGACGTTGCCATAGGCGGACTGGAAAAACACACAACACAACACAAAGAACTGTTGTACACTTAAGTCATTTTAAATAAAATTGTACCTTGGGTTTCACTTCTCTGAGCAACAGTATTAGTCAGACTTTAGGAGAGCAGTATGCAGTGGCCTCCTGTCTTCTCTTAAATTGCAGCTGGCAGCAACAATATTGTTTCGTATGGTTCTCTGTTACTCCTATAAAGTCGATTTGCTCTTAAACTTGAAATGAATTCGATTCTAAAAGATTATTTATTTATAGCAGTGAAGAAGTGAAGATTGTGTAGAAATACTTTAATGTTCAGAAAACGATTGCAAATTATACGCGGACAGATTCCTCGTGCCTCCGTCCGCACAAAATGACTGCTGCGGGTTGAGTAGTCGTGCCGCAGCTTCGGTATGCGAGAGAGATTGCAATTTTACTGACACGGTGTTGCCAACATTGTGGTACGCATTCAATGCTTAAGCAACATTTTTTTCAGGAACGTACCAAGGTGAATGTTATAAGATCCTATATGCTATATCTTTGGTATTCTTTTATACTAGATTTTAATATTTTTTCTTATTTATAGAAGTCCTGGCGTGGGAAGCTGTGAATTGAGAATTGCATTGTACCTTTTACTGTTGTCATGCTGTGACTCAGTGAAGAATTGCCGGAAAGCATCAAATGACTCTTTAATTGGCAGCACTGCCAATGTGAATTTCATCAGACTTTCGGTCTGGAGGAAATTTGAAATCAAATTTGATACGCGTTAAGTGTTTCCATCCGTAATCCAAATTCATTCTTCCAACTCCTCCTGTCTCGATTGTATCCGTTCCTTGTTTATTCTAACTGATGAGTGTGATCATGTATAACGTGTTGAGAGGGATTTAGAAAACAATCATACACTCTTAGTGACACCGATACTGTTGGCAGTGCTCTATAACATACCACTCAAAAAGTCCAAACATATAGGGGACGCCAAAAACAAACGATCCGCAAATTCGTATGACAATCTGGTTTTTGCGATTTTAAAAATAATGGAAAAAACAGAACTTCGTGTGTTGATAAAACACTGGAAAAAATACAAATAAATAAAGCTCAGGAATGGCTTGAAAAGTGTTACAAAAAAAAAAAGAAGAAAAGTGTTGTTATGCTGACTTTAAACGTGGCTATACAGACACCACCGATACTGAACGCTCTGGAAGGCCACATCTATTGGTTTCACCTGAAAACGTCAAAAAAGTACACAAAATTGTTTTGGAAAGCCAAACAGTGAAATTGCGTGAGATAGCTGACACTTTATGGATATCAGAAGGCAGTGTTTACACTATTTTGCATGAACATTTGTCCACACCAAAGCTCCTTACGAAATGGGAACGGCGTTTGCTCACAATAGACCAAAAACAACAACGTATCGATGATTCTGAAAGCTGTTTGAAGCTGTTTGAAGCTGTTTGTCGCCAGAACAAGCAGGACTTTTTGCGCCGGTATGTCACAATGGATGAAACATGGATCCACCACTACACTCTAGTGTCAAATCGGCAGTCATCGGAGTGAACAGCAGCAAGTGAACCACGCCCAAAGCGTCCAAAAACGCAAAGTTCGGCTGGCAGGATTAAGGCATTGTTATTTTGTGATGCGCGCGAAATTTTCTCCGTCGACTATCTTGAGAAAGGCAAAATGTTTAACAGTGAATACTGCATTTCATATTTGGTGTGTTTAAAGAAAGATATAGAAATTGTTACTTCCATATGAAGAAGAAACAAATTCTTTTCCACCAAGGCTATGATCCGTGACACAATACATTGTCTATCTGGTTTAAATTGGGCTTTAAATTGCTTCCGCACCCACAGTGTTCTCCAAATATGGCCCCTAGCGACTTTTATATCTTTTCAGAGCTCAAAAGGATGCTCGCCAGAAAAAAATTTGGCTTAAATGAGGAGGTGAAAACTTAAAACTTTTTTGAGGCCAAAAATAAATCATTCTATAAAAAGGGTATTGTCATGAAAATTTGACAGGTATCATTACATTTCACGAAAATAAGTAATGTGTTGTATATCCAACTGGCCCGGATGATATACATACTTCCTGTTCTTCTGAAGAGGTGTCCTTTATCGCTGCCAAAACCACTGCCTCAGCCTCTCCATCTTTCCTATTATTTTAGGCCTTCCCCGAGCAAGTGGATAACAACATTTGTCAAGCTGATCTCTAAAAAGACCGAATCGTCAGCACTTGCGTCCCTCCTTTCTAAGGTCATGGAAACGGTTATCGGCAGTCATTTATAAAAAAATGTGTTGTACCACTAAAGCTTTTTAATAACAGACAGTACGGCACTAGGTCTACTGGTGATCTGATGGCTTCTTCTTCTTGTGGTGCTACAGTCCGGAGTGGACCTGGGCCTCAATCTGATAGCATATCTCGCCAAAACCAGGTAATGTGACTGGAGTTTATGAATCAGATGGTTCAAATCCGTATCACTATTTACAGTGACAACGGAAAGACTGATGAAAGAAAGAAAAGACCATCTGGCGGCTAACAGACCCAGGCTTTGAGGAAACCTGACTGGTAGTGACAGCTTGACCAGATGCTATATTCTGGTGCCACAGGAGGTCAGGAGCCCCTGGAACTTCGGTCTCAGCCTGACCGAGCGGCAGGCTTCCTTGTGGGAGTATCGTGGTGGCTGTGGCTTACCACCTAACATCGCGAGTACAGTCGAGGATTGTGTTCTGTGCTGACTCGTCTAGTTATTTGTTAACCCATGGCTAGGCAAGGCGGTTAGGGGACTATCCCGGCTCAGTGTGGAGTTGCATTCTCAACCGCGCGCTGCGACCCAGAGAGCAGAAGAGGTTTTAGAAAGGCCTCGCATCAAACCAAGGTGAGGCAATTGTCCCTCAAGCATGATCTCATTTGGTTCTTTTCTAATTAAGGCGCTTAGTCAACGTAACCAAGACTCTTGGGAAAATGGACCCCGTGATATAAGCCGAAAAGGCAGGTGATCACTTTAAACCAAATCTTACATATCTCGCCAAAAATTTAAACCAATTTTAGAACAATGCAGGAGAAAGCAGGTTGCGCTGGTTATTTCAGAATTTGACAGAGAGATATTTGACTGAGATTTGACAGAGTGTGGCATCAGGCTCTCTTGTCGAATGTGCATGCCTTCAGTATCGATTATCCTCTCCTTCAATTGATTAGAAATCACATATTGAACCTTTTAATACAAGTTGTATTCGATGTATTCAAGTCCGATATTCACAATATTAATGCTGGTGTTCCCCAAGGCTCTATTTTGTCTCCGGCACTCTTTCTCATTCCACGTTCACTCCTTTGCTGAGGCCAGTACACCTTTTCATGTTCGTTCCGTAGCTCTCGTACTCTTCGGCCATTGACGCCATAGACGAAAGACAGAATGTGTAAATACTCTTTAAATTTTGACGTTGCCAGCATTATCGATTAGGGTAAACAAGATAAGAGTGGAATTTAATTCTCAACTAGGAATTATTCACGAATGGCTCTTACGCTGTTGATACCGAACGAGTTTCCATTTTTGGTATGTGTATTAACTCAACACAAAGTTGGAGAATTTTATAGATCCAGAAAAGCATTGGTATGTCTTGGTGTCTTTCACTCTCCTGCACTCCTTTCTGGTCTGGATCTTAGAAGAGTGAACGAGAACATTTGTGGGGAATAATTTTTGTTAGAGGTTGGGATATACTGCGCTGGAACGCTCACACTCAAATACTGATCCATTGTACTACCAAGCAGTCACCTTCATTTAATGTAATTTCGTCGTTTTCGGAAGAAACACCAGGAGGCGCTTTCGTGATTTAGAACTTAGGTTTTCCGTTCCCACCACATCAGCGCTAAACAGCCGCCACCTTATACGACCAGAGGCGGAACATTAACAGAAATAGGACTCTAAAGAGTATTCACCTACTCCACAGGCATCGCAAAAATCACTAAGCCCAAGCTGACTCAGGTGCTTAGAGAAAATGAAGTGTTCCTTTAGTACGTCGACAAGTCGTCTGGACCCATTTCTGTCTAAAGATAGTAGAAAAGGCACGGATTTCTTGCTAACGTTCGGGAGCACACACTTGGTTATCCAGCATGGTGGAGAATCACGCCATCTGTGGTTGTGGTGTAGGGAGACCCAACCGTCGACGGCTGATGGTTCAAGCCGTGCGAATGCCTCTTTTGATCCTCCCCAAGCTATTTCATTGGCAATCTTGTTTCGCATAATCCCGGGATGCCCCAGGACCCAGACAAGTCTTAGCGAAATCAGCCAGCGGACCAAATTAAGGGAAATCTTGAACATTCTTTTATCTATCTTAGAAGTACTTAAAGGCCTTAAGCAAAGCTTGACTGTTGCTACAGACACAGATATTTTACTTCGTCTTTTCCACCTTTTCTTCACAATATAGTTGATAGCCATAAGGATCACCTGGGAGACCGACGCGAAATTACCTAGGGAGGTGTATGGTCTGATGTTGTCGTCTTCCACCAAGGCCCCAGCTCCAGAACCCTCTGTCGCGACGTGTAGTCTTAGAGCCGTCCGTGAAAATTTGTCTACATTCCCTTCCCTGTTCAGTTTCTGGGCAGAGTCATTCCAGGGCGAGGGGAAATTCGACCTTGTAACGACGCGACGCAAGTGTATTACTGGTGGCCTAGTGTCATAAGAGATGAGGTGTGCGTGGTCATCAAAGCTCCGGTGCGAGTTGAACCAAAGATCATTCCTCTCTAGCTGAGAGATGGCCTTGAGTGTACGTCCGATGATCTGGAGGTCACGGGGAGGGAGATTGATCAGCGCATCAAGAGCTGGGGAAGGTCCCTATGCGGCCAAGAAAAACTGTTCTTTGAAGCTTGTTAAAAGCAGCAAACACGAATTTGCGCGAAAGAAGACTGACAGCGTCTTGGAGGAGAATTTTTTTTATCCAGGCTAACACCTAGACACTTATAAGCACTATTTGAGTCAGACCAGTCAGATTCCCCCTTCCCGTGAAGAGAACAACCTCAGTTTTAAGGGGGTTGACTGAAAGCCCATTCCTAGTTGGTGTCAGCTATCGATCATGTCATGGATCGCCTGCCCGCTTGCACAAACCGGTCCGGTAATCAGTACGGCTACATCATCTACATAAGCCTGGACGAAGGTATTAGATCCATTCAAGGCGGAAAGCAAAGAATCGACCAGCATGCACCATAGCAGAGGCGACAGGACGCCGCCTTGGGGCCACCCCGACTGACCCCCAACATTACAAACTGGTCACACTCCGCCTCCGCTATTTTGGTTCCATTCATTGGCTTTGCTTTTTTCCACAACATCAATGATTCATCTACGCCGTGTTCCCTGTTCGCGTTACACATGCCATCAAAAGTCGCATTGTCGAAGGCGCCCTCTATGTCGATGAAAATGCCCAGTGTGTTTTCTTTTCTGTCAAATGCACTTTCAATTTTACCGACGAGATTTTGAAGTACAGTCTCGCAAGATTTTCCGCGCTGGTAGGCATGTTGCGTCGGAGATAGGGGGTGTGATCGTAAAGTGTTTTTGCGCACATATAGTTCGACCAGACCTTAGTGATGAAACCTTTTGCGACGCGTGTAGCAAGGGCTAAGACAAGTGGGTCCTTCAAAGACCCGCCTTGACTCGGGTCAAGTAGCGGCTGTTTGGTGCTTGAAACGGAGACTCTATATCACAGAATGTGAGTTACTGTCTGGTAGTACAATGAACCAGTTTTTGAGTCTAAATGCTCCAGCGCAGTGGTGTTTCTGTGACTTGAGCGGTCAATAAAATCAACCCTGCCAAGGACTCAGACAAGCCAAAAAGGAAAATGTTACTTTGAAAAATTAAAACACAAAAACATTTCCTCATTCGAACACTAAACAGAAAGTGCACTTTATTCAGAGTAGAAATTGAGTGAAGTTCCATATTCATAGGTTACTGTTGCCAAACGCAGCATCAACTTTTCTGTCATCATCGGTTAGAGGCGGTAAAATACGAACTTGAGTGCCAAATAAATCAAATACAACGAATTTGTTATCAAGATACCTTATGAAGTGCTCCCCATGTCCAAAAACGACCAAACGCTTATAACGGGGTATTTCGTTACTAAGCGTACGAATGCATGCAGACGTGTTTAAGTCGTAAACGTGCGTTATGTGGAGATCGTTGTCCCTTCCCCACACTTTTGCGTGCTCTACTAAGTAGTCAGAGCCCAAGTGCCGAGAAATATGCACCGCGTCCGCATAGCTCATATTTTCATAGCATTCGACGGTCTGAATTTTCTCCATATTAAAACTACCGTCTGTGGAATCGTAGGTTGCGTAAGAGGGGCCGTATTTGAAGTAAAACAAATTCTTATATGTGGCACATAAGTCCAAAGACGACGGATATGCCTCGACAGGAATTCTAACTCTGACCCATTTCTTAAAGGGTTCTTCTAACTTCCAAAACCGATGGTCGCCGGTGGAGTATATTACACCGTTTAACGTAAAGAGGCTGTATGCTCTTGCAATACGAGGCAATTCCTTCCATTCCAGAGTTTCTAAGTTCAGAGCATGAACAGCCAGCGAGCCGAAGCCACGATCCGTTACTATGAAGTTCCTGCCCAAAATTGCACATTTTACATGCCCTATGTAGTGAAAAAGCGATGGCCATTTTGTGTAAATCCACTCATTTGAACCAAAGTAGTAAAAGGCCACACTCAGATCTTTGCCGCGACCACGCAGACCTTTGATCACGACAAAAACGTCTTTGAAGTTCCTGACTTTACACTTTTTGTAACTGGAGCCCGTTGCGTCGCCATCCACAGTTCGTTCCTGGGCCAGACGTATCATCCGCTGCATGTCTGGAGACTCAACCTCATCGTCAAGGAATTTATCGACAAACGCACTGCTCAACAGTGGAAAGCGAACGAAAGACAGTAAATGCTCGAAGTGTTGTTGGCGATCCTCCTCCCGATGGTGCATCCAAGCCAGTATGTTCCGAAGCACGTCGGCTTCGCAGGACATTCGCAGATCATCCTTGGAAATCAACTCACATAAGTCCTCCAGACTGAGCGACAGAAACTCCTCCTCTTTCCTCAACGCAACGAAGTTTTCACACACACACAGCACCGCGGCACTTTCCAGCTGATCCAAGTTATAGAGTTTGGCAAACTTCGAAATACCTAAGCAATCCGACACGCCCATGTTGTTCTTCATGTAGGTGCAGCACTGCTCTAACAACTCCTCGATTTCCAGAATATGCGCCCCTTCCAGCACAGATGCAGCAGTCTCAGGCGTCAGCTCAACTTTTCCTTTATAAATGAAATCCAGAAGCGCTTTCAACGTGCGTCCGTCGAATTGATTAAACTTTATTTCGCGCTCCTCCGCTTCACCATGGCTCCAGCCAAACATTGCTTGAAAGTATCTGCTTGCTGAGCCCAGAATGCTCTTGTGGGCCATAACTTTGAACTCGCCGTCCGCCGAAACGACTGTAACATCACAGTTTTCCTGGTTTTCGAAGTCCACCTTAAATTTTTCGAGATTTGCTGAACGGGGTTGGTCACTGCAGTGGAGTGTTTCAGCCTTTTCCAGGTCACTGACGCATTCCGACGTTGCCATAGGCGGACTGGAAAAACACACAACACAACACAAAGAACTGTTGTACACTTAAGTCATTTTAAATAAAATTGTACCTTGGGTTTCACTTCTCTGAGCAACAGTATTAGTCAGACTTTAGGAGAGCAGTATGCAGTGGCCTCCTGTTTTCTCTTAAATTGCAGCTGGCAGCAACAATATTGTTTCGTATGGTTCTCTGTTACTCCTATAAAGTCGATTTGCTCTTAAACTTGAAATGTATTCGATTCTAAAAGATTATTTATTTATAGCAGTGAAGAAGTGAAGATTGTGTAGAAATACTTTAATGTTCAGAAAACGATTGCAAATTATACGCGGACAGATTCCTCGTGCCTCCGTCCGCACAAAATGACTGCTGCGGCTTGAGTAGTCGTGCCGCAGCTTTGGTATGCGAGAGAGATTGCAATTTTACTGACACGGTACTGCCAACATTGTGGTAGGCATTCAATGCTTAAGCAACATTTTTTTCAGGAACGTACCAAGGTGAATGTTATAAGATCCTATATGCTATATCTTTGGTATTCTTTTATACTAGATTTTAATATTTTTTCTTATTTATAGAAGTCCTGGCGTGGGACGCTGTAAATTGAGAATTGTATTGTACCTTTTACTGTTGTCATGCTGTGACTCAGTGAAGAATTGCCGGAAAGCATCAAATGACTCTTTAATTGGCAGCACTGCCAATGTGAATTTCATCAGACTTCCGGTCTGGAGGAAATTTGAAATCAAATTTGATACGCGTTAAGTGTTTCCATCCGTAATCCAAATTCATTCTTTCAACTCCTCCTGTCTCGATTGTATCCGTTCCTTGTTTATTCTAAGTGATGAGTGTGATCATGTATAACGAGTTGAGAGGGATTTAGAAAACAATCATACACTCTTAGTGACACCAATAATGTTGACAGTGCCGGCGTCGCCAAAAGTGGAGTTTATGTGCGTGTTTACAATCTTACTGCCGCTTATGAAATTAAAGTGTGTTCTGTGTAAGCTTTCTGTAATCGATTGTAGTGCTAAGGAAGTGTAAAAGAAACTATTGCTGTGTAAAGTCTGATTTTTATGTCACAATCACAGTTTGTTTGAATGTTTATATTGCATTGTGTGATGGATTTGCGAGACCGGTAATTGAAACACCTGGACATTTATAAGTACTAGTTGAGTCAGACCAGTCAAATTCCTCCTTCTCGTGAAGAGAATAACCTCAGTTTTAAGGGGTTTGACTGAAAGCTCATTCCTAGTACACCAGCTATCGATCATGTCAACGATCGCCTGCTCGCCTGCACAAACTGCCGCAAGGCATGGTCCGGTAATCAGTACGGCTATATCATTCACATAAGCCTGGGCATAGGTGTTAGATCCATTTAAGGCGGAAAGCAAAGAATGGACCAGCATGCACCATAGGAGAGGTTACAGGACGCCACATTGGGGGCAATTCCTGTTTACCCCCGACATTACAAAGTGGCAACACTCCGTCTCCGCGATTATAGTTCCATTCCTCAGCATTTCTTTTACCCACATCATCTATGATTCTACCACGCCGTGTTCTCTGGCCACGTCGTTCATACCATAAAAAGTTGCATTGTCGAAAATACTCTCTATGTCGATGAATATAAAGTGTTCCTCGTGGAATTTAATATTTGAAGCGCTAGAACAACGGCGTAATATTGCGTCTTTACCAGTCTTTTATGGCTCTAATGAATTAGGCAGTCGCATCCCTACCCTTTATCAATTGATCCACAATACTCGCCTCTCTGGAAAGGCTTACGGGTGTACAATTAAGCTTGCCATCGGACGTACCACGCAAATATTGAATGCTCTTTCCAGCTCAATTCTTCCCACCAATGTGCACCGTTCCCTCGTCTCCATTTCGTTCTGTGCAGTGGCTGTGATCGCGGTCACTTAAGGGTACCAAATAGTCCCTTCAGCGAGCACCTATTGTAGAAAAAATAAATTTTATAGACATAGATCACTAGAACAGGCAACATGTCGAAATTATAATGCTTTTGTTAATGAAAACGAAGCCTTAAAAAAGTAGCACAGAGATCTACTTGATTTTGCAAAATCTCCTTGTTAATGCTACAGTTGGAATTACAATTGACTCCGAACAGCAACGCGGGGTGGTAGAGTCAAGAAGAAATGAAAAACCAGGGCTCCGCGCACTTGGACGCTATTTTATGATCGCCGAGTAAACTATTATTCCTAACGACGCTAGATTGAAAGCCATTTGTGTCAATCCCTATGGTACATTTTCTCCTCTTAGATTACAGAAATTCTCGGATTCAATCACACCTTCCGACATTTCGAATGTCACTGTCGGTAACAGTTTGCAATAATTCTGTTTGTTTACGAAACAAAAACGCGAAACGACAAATTTTTGTTTTTAGTTTATTTTATATTTATGTACATAAATAAATTCATACGAACTAGCTTGACTATATATCAACGTATTACATCTACACAGTTGCCACTTGCAGATCAACAACAATCAACAAAAGCGACAACAGAACTCCTAAGTCTAAGACCTAACTTCGTGCGATAGGAAGTGTATATACAAAACGAGCAAACTTTTCAAAATAATTTAAACTTAATTAGCAGCAAGAGCATCGTTAGAGGAAGACCAGAAGGAGAGGCGGTGAATAAATATAAAAATAAGAGAATCAACAAAATAAATAAGTGAAGAAGCAGAAGAACAGAGATTCTAGAGCTGCGACGTCAGTCCGACAACGTACGATATCCAGTCGACTGTGAATGGAACGCGATGGTAGATTCCAGGTTGACCGCGCGATGCGCATGAATATCCCGCCGAAACAACGCCTGCAAGAAGTTACAAATGTTGACAAAGCTCAGGTGGAGGGAAAGTGCGCACTTACCAATCAGGTACCATCTGCCGTTCTTCTCGTGCATCAGTGGTCCACCAGAGTCGCCCTGGCAGGAATCTTTGCCGCCATTGCGGTAGCCGGCACACAGCATCTCTGGATAGATGACCACATTGATTCCGTTCTGGCGATGCCACCTCTCGCAGATCCTATTGGCGGAAAAAATAAGAAAAATCAGCACTTGACCAGTGGAAGAGCTGTCACAAACCTATTCTCGATCACCGGCACGTCGACAGCCTGCAGGGTCTTGGGCCGCAGCCTCGATCCCGGATTCAGAGCGCCCCAGCCAGCAGCCCAGCCAAACTTCCCAAGGAAATCCTCGTTTTTCTCTGGCAGACATATCGGAGCTTGACGTGCAAGAGGCAGGAATGGAGAGGGGGGGAGAAGGAAGCGAAAGATTCATGGTAAGTCAAGAAGCAAACATAATCAAGTCTTTTTATCTACCAATATGCGGCATGAAGTGAACTGGCCTTTCCAGTGTCAGAACAGAGACGTCGAAGCGATCCGCCTGCGGCGTGAATTTGAAGTACGGATGGACGTCGATGCGCCGAACGCCGAACGTGTACGCTGGCAGCGGTTCCACGGCAGAATTGATCACGTAATCGCCCAGTGTTACATGCACTTGACGTGGTGTGGCACGAGCCACGCAGTGTCCGGCGGTGACGACATGCCTCCGTGAGACCAGCGAACCGCCACATCTGTAAAGAGAAGAACGAGAATCAATTGTTGTTAACTGCGCACGCGTATCGAGTGCTCTAAGTCTGCTGGTTTGTCGAGCAGCGCTCAATTACCGCCGGTGACCAACGGCAGCAAATCTTCAGTGGAGTGTGTTCGGTTATGGGTGCATCGCACGGAAATAACCTATTTTGTGGTGCGCCGCTGTGTGATTGATCACTCTTCGATGATTTTGGGCTCATTTCAAATGCAAAAGAATTGGAAAGCATCGTCTGGTGAGTACCTATGCCGGATGTCGGAAGCTTTGGAAATTCATCCGAAATTGGGTTAGGGTGTCAAGTGGTGGAGCGGTGGGCTTATGAGGAGGCACTGCACAAGCGCATGAATGGGCAGAAATGAGTAGAAAGTGATTGAGTGAAAGAAGATTATGTTTATTCTTGAGCTGGTCTCATGCGAAACCGATTGAAGTGAAACCATCAACTGCTATAAAAATGAATTTGTTTAAGTCTGCTGGTTCTTTGTTGCGTGCTCACAAATCACATCTGTGACGATCAGAGGCGCTTAGGGAGGCTTGATTTAAGACTCGTGCAACAACGTGAAAGGGCGTATTTTAAACAAAGAGAACATTTTATGCTGTGACGTAATCTTTAGACTGGATATTTCGAATAAACTTATTTGCGGTCGACGTCTTATTTGACGGAGATATTGTGTGAGTAGGCAAGTTTTTCATTTGTGTAGCATTTCCTGCAATGAAGGGTTGGTGAGGAGAGGGAGGCTCTTTACCCCAGCAGGAGAAAAGGATCCTTATTACGAACTATTTCACATCTCATGCTCTGTGTTTACAAGTCCCACATCTCGTGCTCAGCTTGACTTTGTTCATAAATACACTAACTCAGACTTTGTCTGCTTATGAGTGGATTGCAATTGCAAAGCAGTTGCTAGCTGGAATTCGTTTGTTTTATGTTCCTGAAGCCGTTTACGCCTCTGCCAATAACTAAGTGCCTTTTGTGCATTTTCAGATCATGACTATGATCTACATTTTTTTATATTTTGCTGTGATTTCGTGCTACGCCGCCGTGGCGTAGTGGGTAGAGTGCCACGCTCACACACCGAGGGGTGTAGGTTCCCAGCTCAACACCAATTTCTCGAATTTTTCACGTCACCACCTCTTTCGAGCTGCTGACAACACTCTAAGTGTAATAACTGTCTAAGAAAGCCGTTCGGAGTCGGCAAAAAATTGTAGGTCCCTTCTACTCGTGAGAGAAGAGTAGCAAGCAGGTCCTGGTCTCCCTTTGAACTGTAGCGCCAAGAATTATTACTATTATGTGGTTTCGTGTTCTATTAATTTCTCAAAAATGCGGGATCACCGAATTTACTTGTTTCGAGACAGCCTCAGCAAGGGTACCTAACCGATGGTTTCGGACTCTGATGACAATGTAAACGAGGACACAGCTTATCGAAGGTGTTGGAGACTTTGACACCCAAGCGAGCAAAATGCCAACAACTCGATGGGAAATTTTCACAATCGATTGAACCAAATGTCCCAGCCTTGGTGAGAAACATGAACTTTTATAATTTTTTTGACAAGCCACCAGCTCATGGTGGATCGTGGTTGGATTCAAGGTAGAATTCTTTTTTAATCATTTTCAAGACGATCTCGTTCGCAGTGTTTATTAGAACTGAGCAACATTAACGCGATTTGTATTTTTTTTAACAATTCCTTGGGCTTCGTTAGGCCTTCTGTTTGCTAATGTTCGTTGGGTGCGAACTGGGGAAATTTTTTTATTCTCGGCAGTAATTCGTTTTAGTGCGGAGAAACACTAAATGGCCAAAAGCCTATTTGGTAGAATGGGTGTTTTTCAAGATCACTAAATGCACTGCTGGTTCAGGGTCTCAGAAACAAAGTTTCCGCTTAATCGTTCTGTGTGGCCACTTGTATGAGCAACGTAAAATGAATAAAAATTGTTTTTTAATCAGTTATTTACAGCTCTGATGCTTGGGGCCATCCCTTTGTGGAGGTGTTTGAAATGTCTCGGGTGAAATCGTCGCACAAAGGACTTACTTCTTTAAAAATTACAACTGTCTTATGTGCAATTGCTTTCTCACATCCAGAGAAGTCCTACAGTTTGTTGAAGATCTCGAAAGGCTTAATTTGTGCTATACACGCACAATCATATAAGAGTTGGATTTTTTTAATTTCCTGATGCGAAGAATTCTTCAAGGACTGATGACAAGTTAAATGAAATGCACAATGTCCAGGACCAAGACATGGCGTGCTAACTAAAACTTTCACCTCAATTTTCGCGAGATTGAAGATGACGTTAAACTTGAGGCGTCCAGTCTTAAATTTAAAGTCTGCATCGAACAACGCGGGCTGTTCGTGAACTCTATGAACAGAGAAGAAGGGAAGAGCACCGGCTTCTTAGAAGGAAGAAGAAGGAGCACGAGAAGCGCGCGGTCGAGAAAATGGAGAGGTCCTATGGCAGGACTGAAGTCCGAATATTTTACTGAAAGGTAAAACAGCTGTTAGTCAGAATGCTCCACTCAATTTGGACGATGATAGACAAGCATTCCGTCCCCCCGACTTAGACGAGGTAAAGATAGCAATATCCAAGCTGAAGTCGAACAAAGCTGCTGGAGCGGACGGACTGTCCGCAGAACTATTTAAAGCAGCTGGAGATGACCTGGTTGGGCGCATGCACCAGCTCATTTGTAAGATATGGTCGGAGGAAAGAATGCCCCATGAGTTGGAATCTCAGCGTCGTTTGCCCGGTTCACAACAAAGGAGACTACAACTACCGACGGATTAGTCTCCTGAACATCGCAAACAAGATCCTCTCTGCCGTATTGTGTGAGCGTCTGAAACCGTTTGTCCATGACCTGATAGGTCCCTATCAATGTGGTTTCAGGCCAGGGAAATCCACCATAGACCAGACCTTCTCATAACGGTAGATCCTGGAAAAGACGAAACGCAAATTGACACTCACCTTCTATTCGTCGATTTCAAGGCTGCATATGACTGTGTGCATAGGGACGAGCTATATAGTGCCATGTCTAGTTTTGACATTCCTACCAAACTCGTCAGATTGTGTAGGATGACGATGTAGAACTCTCGCTGCTCCGTCAAGGTCGGTACCGAACTCACCGAGACCTTCAATGTCAAAAAAGGTTTTAGACAAAGCGACGCACTGTCATGTGACTTCTTTAACATCATCCTCGAGAAGATCGTGTGTAACTCCTAAGTCAACACCAGAGACACGATCTTCCAGAAGTCAGTTCAATTGCTAGCTTACGCTGATGACATAGACGTGATTGGACGAACACAGCGGAAGCGGAAGCGGCTAAAATGGGTCTGGCGGTAAATGAGGGCAAAACGAAGTACATGCTGTCATCAAGGAAGGACTTACATCACATCACACTGGGCAGCAGAAACTTCGAGTTAGTCAAGAACTTCGTCTACCTCGGCTCCGCGGTAAATAGGGACAACAACATCAGTACCGAAATCAAACGCAAAATCACTCTTGCCAATAGCTGTTTCTTTGGGCTCAAGAGGCAATTGAGTAATAAAGCGCTCTCTCGAAGGACTAAGCTCGCTTTATATAACAGCTTGATCATCCCGGTCCTACCTCATGGCGCGGAATCTTTGACGTTACCAAAGTCGGATGAGGAAGCTCTTAGTCTTTTCGAGAGAAAAGTTTTCCGTGCGATTTTTGGTCCTGTTTGCGTTAATGGCATCTGTAGGAGAAGATTTAATGACGAACTCTATGGGCTGTACAGCTACATGCGCCTGGTCAAACGTCTACGGATACAACGCTTAAGATGGCTAGGCCATGTAGAGCGTATGGACACCATTGCTCCGGCTCGAAAAGTCTTTGAATCCGAGCCATTGGGAGAAGGCAATAGAGGACGTCCTAGGCTAAGATGGCGCACACAAGTGCAGAAGGACCTCAACCAACTTGGAGTGCGCAACTGGAGACAGCAAGAGATCGTGCTACCTGGAGAGGCATGTTGGTTGAGGCCCAGGTCCACCCCGGGCTGTAGTGCCCTGTTTACCGCGGAGCCGAGGTAGACGAAGTTTTTTACAGCCTCGAAGTTTCTGCTGCTTATAATAGTGTGACACTCTGTTCAAGATGTTGTATGTCCTTCCTTGATGTCAGCATGAACTTAGGTTTGCCCTCATTTTCCACCCGAACCATTTTAGCCGCTTCCGCTTCAATGACAGCATACGCCTCATTGACAGCTCGCAATCGAACTGACTTCTGGAAGATCGTGCCTCCGGTGTTGACTTGTGAGTTACGCACCATCTTCTCGAGGATGATGTTAAAGAAGTCGCACGACAGTGCGTCGCCTTGTTTAAGGCCTGTTTTGACATTGAAGGTCTCGATGAGTTCGTTACCGACCTGGACGGAGCAGCGAGAGTTCTCCATCGTCACTCTACACAATTTGACGAGTTTAATAGGATTGCCAAAACTAGACATGGCGTTATAAATTTTAAGGCATCGAATTATAACTGAATTAAGAATACACACATTTTGCAAAAGAGGCAAAGTAAGAAGCCAATGTCAAATGGAGACACAGTGCCCAAAACGTCCTGTATTTCCAATCAAACCCCTGCTGAAAGACGGTGGATATGGTTGGATCGGTATATATACTTCAGTGATCATAAAAAGCTATAAAAGGTTTTGTTGTGGCAAGAATTTTCTTTCATTACAACTTACTTCATTTCAGGGTGAAGGAATCTGACTACATGCCCAAATGGAGTATTGTTGTCTTGTGTGCCCTATGAACCATATGGAAAAGATGAAAATGTTTGAGAAATAGTGCCTTAAGTCCTGCTCCTGGTTGCACCCAACAACCAGATTAAGTTAAAACTTAAAAGTGGAAAATTTATTCGTTTAAAACAAGGCGATGCATTGTCGTATGACTTCTTCAGCCGTATATGACACAGTGCATAGAGGCGAGCTACGCAGTGCCATGTTTAGTTTTGGCATTCTTACCAAACTCGTCAGATTGCGTGGAATGACGATTGAGAGTTATAGCTGCTCCGTCAAGGTCAGTATAGAGCTCATCAAGACCTTCAATGTCAAAAAAGGTCGTAGACAAGGCGACGCACTATCATGCGACTTTTTAACATCATTCCTGCGACGATTGTGTGTAACTTACAAGGCAACATCGGATTCGCAATCTTCCAAAAGTTAGTTCAAACCCTGCCTTACGCAGACGTCGTTGATGTGATTGCACGAAAACAGCGAGTCGCCAATGAGGCGTTAACTGGCATTAAAGCAAAAGCGGCTAGGAAGGGTTTGGCGGTATATGGGGGTAAACGAACTTCATGCTGTCATCAAGGAAGGACACACACCATCACCTTCTTGGGTAGAGCGTCACTTTAGGTAGCAGCAACCTCGGCTTCGCAGTTAATAGGGACAACAGCATCAGTACCGAAATTAAACGCAGAACCCCGCTTGCTTATTGCTGTTTTTTGGGCTAAAGAGGTAATTGACGAATGGAGCCGTATCTTTCGAAAACTAAACAGGCTTTGTTAAACGGCTTTGTCATCCCAGTCTCGCTTTATGACAAGGAAACTCAGACCATTTTAAAAGGAGATAAGGAAAGCCTTAGTCTTCTCGAGAAGTTCTGCATAAAATGTTTGGTCCTGTTTTCGTTGATTGCATTTGGAGTTTAGTATTCAACGACAAACTTTATGGGTTGTATGTTAGTATGGTCTTCGTCAAGCGTCTTCGGATTCAACGCTTAAGATGATTACGACATGTACAGTCTAAGGATACAACTGCTCCGGCCCGAAAAGTTTTCAAATCTGAGTCATGGAGACAACGCAACAGAGGATGGCCTGGGCTAAGATGACACTCACAAGTGCAAAACTCGCCAACAAACTACAAAGCTTTTCATTGATCTTGTCTGCAACAGTTTCAAAAATGATCTCTTGGATTCGCTACTTTTTCTGATTGTCCATGGTTTGAGTCTCCGAACAAGGGAATTTCAGAAGCTTTTCATTGATATCAAGAGCTCTTTGAATGGAAATAAATGGTGGTTTTGAAGTTTCCAGAGGTCACAGTCCCGAAATTGTGCTTGGGATATTCGTTTTTTTTAATCGGTGCATCTGCACATATTCTTAATGTCTGTCGTTACAAAAAGTGAATGAGACTCAAGGAAATTTTAAATTAGACAGAAAAATTAACGTGAGTTAAGACCAGCTGTTGTCAGTTGGTCTGTGCCAGTATGCGCTGGGGTCAATATGCATTAAAAGAAGTCATTCATGTTAGTTCCGATGTTTCAATGTGAATCGTTCTGAGTTGATATTACTTGTGTGCCAAGGAGCAACATAAGGCGCGTTCATCCGACATACAAAGGCTCTGCTCCGCGACATCTGTTTGCGAGATAATCAGCCGTGCCTTTACCTGCACTCAACCTCGCACCCATGTACACCGAAGTCCATAAAAGACTCCCACATATACTTTGCGGCTTCTCTTTGATGTTGTTCGAAGTGTAGACCTTCACACTTCTACGAAAATGCTTACTGCAGCTCAATTTTGCTGCAAAACTGACTCCTGACCTCCAAGTTTCTCTTTGACAGATAAGCACTTTCGTCATCCCACAGCAAACGCTTCCACCACCTACACAATGAGATGGCACTCGCATTCCAGGTCATCGCTGTGTTCTCTTTGCTTTCCTGCACGCTGCTTCACTCCCACACCGCAAAATCGGTGCAACAGCGCGCCGTAACACTTTCTCTGCTTTTGTGCCACCGACACGTGTCATCTGTCGCTGTTCAACTTACCTCGACGATCCAATCCGAATGTACGCCTGCCAGGGGAACGATCCGAATCCAGCATCATCTCCACCCACAATCCGTCGCTGGGCGGTCTGCTTGGCCAGCGAAATGCCACAACCTGCAAGTGGACACACACAAAGTTCATTAGAAAATCGCAACAAGCAGGCACAACAAAGAGTGGTTACAACACTGACTACATGCACACACAACAAGCCAAGAACTGAAACCGAACTACTGCAACCTGCAACCCCAGTGTGGTGTCGGGTGGGCGTGCACGGGCTGCCCAGAAGCCGTCTAAGATCTTCCAAATACAAAAACTCTAAACCAGTTAGCATATCCCAGATGTTAATTGCAACCCAAAACAAAAATAAGAATTAATCAAAGCGTGGTGGTGTAACCGATTTGTGGTGCAACGCGTGCAAGCGACTCTTCCTGTTCCTCGAAATGGGATCGAAGGCCTTCCGCGATGATGGTCCCTTTCCAAATGGATGCTTGCGGCTTTTCCTTCTTGTACTCGCTGAATTCTGCATTTCTTCGTTTGTCTGCATCTCTCAAAGTTACCTTGGAATGCGTGACGCTTTCACTTTCCTCGCAGTCCACCCGTACTTGGGGCACCGTACACCCGTTGTACACTCGTAATGCGCCTCCAGGTGGGGTCTGCGTGCGCGGTGATAATTATCGCAATTCTCCGGGCGACAGCACGACGTTTACGGTTCACGTGTCTCACCGATGACGGCTGAGTTGGGTTGGAATGGGTGGCAGGGAGACAGACACTCATTGTTAGTGTTAGTGAAGAAATGGAAGGGACGGAGGGGGACTGTGGGTGCGTGTGCTTAAAACATTGGAATGTCAATTGTCTCAATCACAAGTAAAGTGTAATGACGGTCGTCTTGTGGCATGCTAACAAGGCCGACAGAAGTTATTTTCGAGTGTTAAAATTTGAGGCAGACGCCAAAGTTAGACAGAAGGGAGAAAATTGCTTTGACTGAAGAAGGTCCTCATCTTCATCATGCAGTGCTACATTTAAAGAGGTCGGGAGCATGCTCATGCAAAGATTTGATTTAAACTAAAAGATTGGAATTCATTTCGTACACGTAGAAACAGCCTACAAGCGGAAAACAATCTGTCGGGAGCGAAACTCATGTTTGGGCAGAAAAAACAGGAGCACGGCCAAGTCCTACTTTAACTCCGTTTCCTTTTATTTCCGATTAACCGCAGATATGGACGACAACTATCAAAGCTCACGATTATGATTGATTAAGACAGAAGGTAGAGGATTACTTAAGACAGAAGGTACAATCCGTATCACCATATCCGATGTGGAACTTCACAGACAGATAAAGGAGGGATTTTGCAGTCCAACTCGTTTGCTTGGCCTACTAGCTTTTTTTGGCTGCCATGGAGTAGTGGGCGGGTGGGTCAATACAAATGCTGGAGGTGACAGCTTTCATATCTTTCTGAAAATTCATTTCTCACACTGCCAATAATAATAATTGTTGGTGCTACAATTCAAAGGGGGACCAGGGCCTAGATTGCTTATCAACTGCCGGTGTTGTGTGCGCTACTGTTCTCTTACTAGTAGAAGGGACCTACAGTTTTTTGCCGACTCCGAACGGTGAAATTTTTGAGAAGCTTTCTTAGACAGTTATTACTCTTTGAGTGTTGTCGGCAGCTCTAAAGAAGTGGTGCCGTGAAAAATTCAAAAAATTGGTATTGAGCTGGGAATCGAACCTGAACACTTCGGCGTGTAAGCGTCGCACTCTACCCACTAAGGCACGGCGGCCACCAGCCAGGTTACTGAAAAAATGCACTTAGTTCAAAACTGAAGAAAGAATTTGTTTCCTTGTGGGTTGTACCGCCATCGGCTTTAAGAAAGGCATGCGAACAGCTTAAAGCCAAATGGCGGAGACGCTGCTAAGTAAACTCCGAAGTTTAACAGAAGGGGTGCTACAAAACTGGGAATCTTCGACAAGCAACGTGCTGCGCTGCAATTAACTCAGGTGATCATGATTGTTTTTTTGAATCAATTATACGAACAGCTGTTATGAGGAATGCCTGAAAGAAGGACAAACTCTGAAGTGCTAGCTGTCTGACATGACTTTTAATATTGCTCTCTTTTGTATAATATTTCTAATTCCTTTGGAGGAATTTGACTGGACCTCTAACTTAGCGACAGGTACAGCTGGAAGTTCTCTACTGAATGCAAAAATGGGTTCTACATTGGATGCCGCACAGTTCACAACGGGGTGGAGCCTCGATTTCGTATTGTGCACGATACTGTTCCTTCACGAGAAGAAGTGACCTATTGTTCTTTTGCCAACTTTAAACGACGAAGTTTGGAAAGTATTGGGTGTTGTAGGAAGATCGATTTTTGAGTCTTGTAGGCGGACTGAGACCTTCGGCGTATAAGTTCCGGTCTACTCACTACGCCAAAGCGGTCCCAAAACCTGAAAAATTGGCTCTGAATGTGTCGACATGCCACCTGTAACATTCTGATTCAGAAGTTCGTCATATTATCCGACATTGATTCGAGGCTGGAAAGACCTAAGGTTAAAGTGCCAATAACGAGGAATAATTGGTTTCAAGACTTCTTTGTTTGCCTCGGAGTGGTCTCTTTCTCCACCTGCCTTCAAATTTAACAAATGTTTGTCCCTTCCACTTGGAAAGAATATCATCTGTGATTTGCCAATAACAAGGAATAAATGGTTTCACGGCTTCTTTGTTTGTCTCTGCTCGGTGTGGTGTCTTTCTCCACGTGCCTTCAACTTTAGCAAGAGGTTGTCCCTTCCACTTGTTTACCTAAGGAAAGAATATCATCTGTGATCTGCAGATTTGAAGGCTCTTCTAGAACCTTTCAATGTTGTTGATCACCCTCACCGCCTGAGCCTTGCATCCGACTTGGCTTGGCTAGGAGCTTAAGCTTTTCTTCCAGATACCAACGAAAGCCGCCCAAAATTGCAAAAAGCTGCAATCGCTCTAAATGATGTCCATGTTCCTGCAATACAAAGGGCGAAGACGATCAAACTTTTATAGAGACCCAGCTTCAAGTAACACATCACGCAATAAATCCGGAGGCATATAGGGGGCGCCACTTACGAAAAATTCATAGTTCCGGGACATATAGGGGGCCCCACTGAAAAAATGTATTGCCTCGGGATTTTTTATGGGGACTTTATGGCAAAAAATGCATAGTCCCGGGACATATAGGGGGCGCCACTGACAAAGAGTTCATAGTTTCGGGATATATAGGGGACGCCACTGAAAAATTCATTGTCCCGGGAATTTTATGGCAAAAAATGCATAGTCCCGGGACATATAGGGGGCGCCACTAACAGAAAACTCATTGTCGACTATGGATTTTTTGTTAGTGGCGCCTCCTATATGTCCCGGTACTTATTGAGTGATGTGCTAAGTACCCTGTTATCCAGGAAGAGTAATGTGGAAGCACCTTGGAGTAATTTAGAGGCTTATGACCATCTCAACCACGAGCTGCACGCGCTATACATGGTAACAGATACAACGAATAAGGTGGCAAAGCCTGACTGCTCTAGCTCGAAGAGTCAATTCAATTCCGAAAAGTGTGAATGACTCAAAACACGATTCGATGGAAAACAAATGTAAGGGTCTGCTCTAAAAACTTAGAAGCAGATTGGAGGTAAATTGAACGCAAGTTTGAGGCAGTTGGCTAGAGATCGCCCTAGCTGTAGGAACTTGTTCATCAACGTCAAGTTCAGCACCATAATAATAAGAAGAAGTAGAAAATTACTAAAGAGCTTAGAAGGCAAGTAGTCTATATAGAATTGGAGCAAATTTATTAAGCCAGTAAGGTACATAGAGTGGAAGAGGTAAGAACCTCCGATATTATGTAGCGCATTGTAGGTTTGACGCGGTATTCAACTAAAAAAAATGTAAGTTTAAAATTAATAGTAGTTAATTGAAAAATAAGAAACAATAAGATTCTGGGCTCGCACGAGGATCGGGACTTATTGATGGCTCCAAACGGTAAGATCTAAGAAAATCCCATCAACAATTGGGCTATTGATGGTACGGCGAAAAAAAATGAGATCTGCAAGTTCAATTCAGAAATCGGGCTTGAGGACCTCGGTGCAACAATGTGTTCTGTTGGGTCTATAAGGTATTGCTCCCAGCTATGTTTTGAATTTTTTTCTAGCAGAAGTGAATACAGGCTTTTTGACTGAAGTGAAAGTGACCGCTTTGAGGTAAGTTATAGAGAAGTTTTAGGCCTTCATTCCTAACGTTTTCTTTCTTTGTACTCGGCCTGCAGATTTTTGAGTTGACTGGTGACTAAGAGAATGGTTTTTTAGATCTGGCAGATATTAAAAAGGATTTTGGTCTTCTCGAAAGTGGACTGTCGCGACGACCCTGATGTATTTCAAAATTAAAAAATTCCAAAAGCATAGACCTTATTTTTACAAAGTCGAAAAAAAAAGTTTTCTTAACTTTTGTCTTTTGTAAGGGTCTTCTGAAGCTTGAAGTTCATGAATATTCTTTTGGTAGTCATTAGTTGCACCACTGACTCTCTAAGGGGTGCACATGAATGTAATCGCCAGACGAATCGTTGTCGACTCCAATAAAGAACTCTGCCTAATCACCTTGTTACAAAGTAAGTGAATACTAGGTTTGCTGATTCAAATTACAATTTATCGAGGAAGACTGGGTTAAGAAAGGATACGAGCTTCGACCTTTTATGTACGTCCAAAAAAAGCGTTAAAAAACAGTTTATGGCGGGATCAAATTCTGGTGTTAGTAATGACATATGGCAGGCGAAGTGATGCCAAATTATGAATCAGGAATACACCTCCTCCTGCCAAACTGTTGCTTACCCGATGTAATCGCGTTCAGGGCACTCTGCAGGTTTGAAATTAAGACATATTTTCAAAATGAAGCTACTCAGATTTAATTTCCACACTTATTGCTGTATTTTTCATCCTGTTCCGACATTCATTACAAACACAAATACGAAGGCGTCGGCCACTTGAAAATTCATGTAATCGGTAGGAAGCACACATTCGACGGAAAGCATTTTAATGGTCCAGCTGTCAATCGGCTGATTGCTTAAAACTTTGCTTGATTTGATTTTTGTAGGTCTTTCGCTTAAGTTCACCAATTTTTTGTCGACAATTCTTTGATGGCAAAATCTTTTTTAAATATTTTTTGCAAAATTTTAAAGAAATATAACTATTTTTGCCCAAAAACTTATCTTGAAATTTACCCAAGGTTGCTGTCATTTTTTTGTGGCCGCCGTGGCGTAGTAGATAGAGTGCGACGCTCACACGCCGAAGGGTGTAGGTTGGATTTCCAGCTCAACACAAATTTTTCGAATTTTACACGGCACCACCTCTTTCGAGCTGCTGATAATACTCAAAGAATAATAACTGTCACAGTCACTATGACAGCTTCCCAAACTTCGCCGTTCGGAGTCAGAAAGGGGTGTACTAGTACTTTCTGTACCAAATTCTGAAATCTGTCATTTGTTAAAGAGTGGGGCTACAATTTTCTCAGAAAGTGTTAAAGTACGGGAACGCATCTTATCCAAATGTGTTGACAAACTTCACATATTCGATTAAGATGTAAGAAATGCCAGATTCACTTTTACGCTACAAAAAATAAAAACAAAACTTGTAAGTCAATGCTCACTTACTCGTATCTCTCTACGAACACCAATTAATTTGACAGAATACCAAGAATCTACCCACAAAAATTTCTTGTGTTAAATTGGGCAGAGTGGTGAAATAGTTTACTCTCTCGAGAGAGTGCTCATTTGACGTAAAACCCAATTTATTGGTATATGGGAACAGACTTTGGCTTAGATTGTGTTAGTTTGCACCGTTTTGTGTTGTTTGTTTCGAGTACAGGTACACACCTAATGGCAAATCATCAAAAGATGGCTACAAAATAAAGCACTTCCGGTAATGTTTAAAACATCTGACGATTCTATAATTTGTTTAACATTAACCACCTTCAGCTTCAATTTTTAATAGTGTCAGAAAAAAAATTCACAACCCTCTGCCTTATCACTTTATAGAAGAGGTACCAAAGGTCCGCACGTTTCTGAAAAATGTTGAATTTCAATGGTCCATTTTATTTTCCTTCTAGCTACCAAAGTGAAAGTGTAAATACAGGAGATTCAGGTTTTCCTTTTTGATCCTTGAAGTATATACACATTTTGTTGTTCTCGATTACAACTACTTGCTGATTAAGGTCTCACCCTTCTCAGTAGGCATTTTATTCGAGTATTTCAAATGCCATGACATTATGGAATTTTTTTGGTTTTGACCCAGATAAGGACTTAGGACGTAAGTATCGAACTGCTTGGCGTCTGTCTTGTGCTCAAGTTCTGAACCTTTTCTTTGGTATCATATACACATTTTCATTATGAAAGGAAACATTACAGTATGATCAAATTTTGACACGTGAAAATGTTATTTCTTAGAAGATTCTCCAGCGATTTGTGTTTCAGTTGTTTGATTTATGATTGGCTGGAAAACAACAAGAAGCTTACGGCAGACCTAAGCAGCAGCTCAGTCTGAATAAATCCCGAACCATACCTCGTTACCTTGATACTGGCAGCATTGCAACGCCTTATGGAGGTGGTTATAAAAAAAACGACAAAATCGACATAAATGGTTTGAAAATGAGCGAAATCCGCGTTGAAGTGGATGAAAAATGGATCATTAGCTTGACATTTCTTTGTAAGGGATGCAACACACAATGAAAAAGGAATTTGAGCTCAAGCCGCTGAAATTCCAAAACCAGCACGACCTGACACCGAGCGGAATAAGTTAAAGTCCAAATAGCGAAGAAGTTGGTACGCTTGAACGAACGTGTTAAGTTGCGAATTTGTGCTTTCTTTAAGTCGGTATTTATTGTCGAGCAAAAAGCAAAATAACCGAGCTTACTTGACTGAGAGGTCATTCGAAAATGTACGCCTCCGGACTGCCACCAGATGGTTACCGATGGTCGCCAATGGTCATCGATGGTCGCCAATGGTCACCGATGTTCGCCATTGGTCGACGATGGTCGCCATTGTTCGTCGATGGTCTCCGATGATCATCGATGGTCGCCAATGGTCGCCAATGGTCGTCGATGGTCGCCGATGGTCACCGATGTTCGCCATTGGTCGATGATGGTCGCCATTGGTCGACGATGGTCGCCATTGTTCGTCGATGGTCTCCGATGATCATCGATGGTCGCCAATGGTCGCCAATGGTCGCCAATGGTCGCCAATGGTCGCCAATGGTCGCCAATGGTCGCCAATGGTCGTCAATGGTCGCCGATGGTCATCGATGGTCGCCAATGGTCACCGATGGTCGTCGATGTTGCTTTACATTCGCATTTTTGGATCATGGTGCCAAAATTATTACAACTGTGCACCCTCTTAAAGCGTTTCTCAACAAAAGCAGAAAACAATGTTCAGCGCTTGATTTCTTCGACACAACAGATTGTAATTCCTCTAAATGGAAATCCGTTAAATTTTCCTGTTTGTGGTACTTTGAATTTGAAAGTTAATAATAATTGCTAGCGCGACATTCCACAGGAAGATCAGGGCCTAGTTTGTTCATCAACTACTCTCGTTGCGCGCTCTACTGTTCTGTCACGAGTAGAAGGGACCTACAGTTTTTTGCCGACTCCGAACAGCGGACTTTGAGAAGCTTTCTTAGACAGTTTTTACCCTCTGAGTGTTGTCAGAAGCTTGAAAGAGGTGGTGCCGTGAAAAAATTCGAGGTGTTCAGCGGGGAATCGAACCTAGACCCATCAGCGTGTGAGCGTCTCACAATTCCCACTACACCGCGGCGGCCACGAATTTGAAAGTCGTTACTGTGGGGGAGGGGTAGGCGAACTTTGGAGGGACAATAAGCAAACAACAAGTACTTAGTGAAGTGACAGTTTGTTCCATAAAAGAGAGAGGGTGCACATGCGTTGTGGGCGGTACATATACCATCGCCTTATCCAAAGATTATGCTAAAGGAGGATAAGCCGATCATGAGACTCGTTCTTTAAGTTAATTGTAATTATCTTTTACATGAATGTTAATTATTAGGACTCGAAGGGTGTTATAGAAGTGTGATGACACTGTTTCTCAAACTTTTCGAATATTTTCTACAGTACTAAGAAATATGAAAATAAGTTGGACTTCACCAGTAATGGGCAGCGCAAAGAGTGAACTACTATTGCTGCAATTTAAAAATCCATGGCTTTTCCAGGGTGTTTTGCTTTGGCACAGTAAAATTTATCAAAAAACAAGCAAAATATATAAAGTTTCAAAAAGTTTTAGTTCGATCCATTCACCCTGTACATGAATGAGTGAGAGAATGATGAGTGGCGCCATAAGTTTCTTCTCAGCTACTCCTGTTTTATATTTTTCGTTGGAATTTTGGTTAAGCCTTACTGTCTCGAAATATGATCTATTATACTACCAGGTAGTTAACTACATTTTATGTTATTTCTTGGTCTTCTGGAGGAATACCAGCAAGCACTTCTGTGACAAAGAACCTAAACTTTCAGCTTTAATTACATCAGCACGAAACATTTGCCAAGGCAGCTAATTGACAGAAGAAGAGCTCCGCAGTGTCTTAAACTGTGAGCGACCCACAGTGTTTCATCACTAAGTCCAAGCACACATAAATGGTTAGATGAAGTGTCTTGTTAATACGCCAACAAACCGCTTGTGATCTTTCCTGTCTTGGGATCCATTGAAAACAGCGCTCGGTTAACTTGCATCCTGTAAATTCATGCCATCTCTGGTTGTGCTGTCGAAAGACCCAACTGGCGATGAAGGGCCTAACAGGGATGCGCGGATTTCTTGCTGTCCGTTGAAAACAGCGCTTGGTTAACCTGCATCCTGCAGATTCATGCCATCTCTGGTTGTGCTGTCGATGAACCCAACTGGCGATGAAGGGTCTAACTAAGGACGCCGGAAGTCCTAAGGTCGATTCGGGCCCTTTGACTGCTTTTTAGATTACCTATCAACTTTAAGAAACATTTCGTTGCCCATGATTTTGTGGTTTTCCGGGACCCTGACAAATTTTAACGAACTTAGACTGCAAAATTAAGGAAAGACTTGTGCTATGTTGAAAGTGTTAAGAGGCTTGAGTTTGGCTGTCGCTACAGACGCACAGACTTCCACACCTTCCCGTTGTTCTTCACAATATGTTATAGCTCGTGGCTATTTAGATCCGAAAAGTTTTCGCTTAGAATACCGACGCAAAGGAACTGAAAGAGGTTTAAGGTCTAATCTTGTCGTTTTCAACGAAAGCATCAGTTCCTGATCCCTCCATCGTATTGAAGCCGTCCGTGGAAATCTGAGTACATTCCTTCCCTGTTTAATTTTCGGGTTAGTCCTGGACACAGGGAAAGTCCACGTTGTCTAAACTGCTCGCCCTGCTTTACAAACTGGAGGACATCAAAAGAACTTAAAATCATTTTTTCGTCCAGTCTTGGAAATTCAAAAACTGATTTACGTTTAAGTTGCTAAAGGACCTCAGTTTTAAGACCTAAGCTAAGTGAAGATAAACTAAATAGACGTCCCACACCACATTGTCAAAGATCACATTGATTTGGAAAAAGAACATTCATCTCGCAAGCTTCGTGTTATTTCTTTAAGTCCGGGCCAGAACTGCATAGCCCAATCTACGCTAAATTGATGCGTCAAATTAAGCTAAGCCCAAACTACGAAGCTAATCCGAATTTCCGATTTCCACGCTCCAAAATTTAAGCAAGTCACGACCGCGGTCTAAAACAAATAAAAGGTTCTCCCCACACTACTTCCCGTAATCGCGACGCGCGTTAATCTACACTCCGCACAAGTTAGTTCAGTTACACATGCCTCTCCACCCGTGCTACCATATCATGTCCGCGTTCAACAAGAAAAGCAATTCTCACTCACTGGGATCGTTCAAAACTGGTCCGTAGTTTCTGTTTGGAAGATCGCTTAGATCAACTGTGCTACTATAGTCGGAGGTTTTCAGATTCGCCGACTTCGCGGTTCGGTGGCAGCATCCGCGCAACAGGCCGTCGCAGGTGCCCTGCAGGAGGCCACCCGTCATCCAACACCCGAGGAAGAACTCACAGGTACCGCCACGGCTCTGGCAATGCAGTTCAGTGTTAGTATCGGCTGGAATCGGTTGACATTCAAAAGAAGATTCGTTTTTGTTTTGGTTTTGTTTTGTTTTGAATTTGACGGTAAATTTGAAAGAGATAAAAAGCGGTTAACAGGGAGAGACAAAGAAGACAGAGAGAGAGAGAGAGATGAGAGAGAAGTGCAGAGATAGAATGTGGGTGAAGCGAATGTTATGCAAGAGTATTTGATTGGCAAATGATCGTCCTACCTTTCTCCTTGAAGGTGCTCGCCGACTGTGGTCCCGTTAATTCGCCGCCGACGACGCCAGCCCCGTCAATGTCCTGGAGGCCGAATTCGTTGCGGACCTCTTGGATGGCCGCCAGCTCGTTCAGGCCAAAGTTTTGGTCTCTGCCCGAGCGGAAGATGACACGCACAAGAACAAGAACAAGAAGAAGAAGAAGAAGAAGAGATGTAAACGTCATTAAGCTGGACGTGTCAAAATGCAGCATTTACCTAAAAGCGATGTTATCGCTGAAGTACACCCCGCTCGATGTGCTGGTCGTGCCGAGATTGTCGTTCGAGGGGAACACCACGCGGGGCGACCGCGACGACTTGAACGGATAGTAGCGGGACTTCCTCGTCCCCATATACTCGCTGTAATCACTGCCGTACTCAGTGAAAGATTTTGGCGGCGCATACGGGCGTGGACCGCCTCGGAAGTCACTCTCACCAAAGAAGAGACCGCGCTGCGGCCTCGGAGCGGCTGCGATGGGCCCGTTGATGTCGCCGAACTTGGTGACCTCGTCCCGGAAGATTTTTCCCGGGTATGGTTTTGAGTTGGCGCTCACGCCAGGGAACTCGATCGAATGGCTGCCCGTGAGCGGTGGACCGTCCAGGGACTCCTCGCTGTAGGGCCGCTCATACGACCCACCGTCAGTGAAGATGGGGTTATCTTCGCGGTACCCCTGCGGGCGGAATGGAAACTCAGACTTGAGGTTGTAGGTTGGGAATTGGAAGCCTATGCGACGCCCTGACAAGTCATCTATATCGATCTTATCTTCGGATTGTGGACTTCGTTCCGTTCTATCGTTGATCAACAACTCACCGTTGTATTCATCAAGGGGGGTGCTGTCAACGGGCGGCGGGCGTATGTTTGTCAGGGTGACGTTTCTCTTGTGCGGCGCTCTGTTCGGATCGTTGTTGGGGCCTTGTAGGAGCGGAATGTACACATAGTTCCTTCCAGTTCGAGTTTGATTGTCGGATTTCGATGATGGCGAGGAGGGCGTGTTCTCCATGACATCCGATCTTCTCTGCGCAGCGCGTCCGCTGCGGTAAGCTCCGAAGGACTGCACCAGGCTTCCGTCCGACCGCCTGTGCATGCGGGGGAAGCTCACGTCGTCAATCTTAGAGAAGGCATTGTAGGGGGCGTAGAGGTTTCGGGCAGTTCGCTGGCTGTCCGCACCGACCCACGGAAGTCCTTGGTTCGCAGGGCTGGCTAGCACAAGGTCTGTCCTGCGCGACGTGCTGTGGTCGGCTATTTTAGCGAAGTGGCCTGTCCGCGCGGGGCTATCAATTGCGTTGGTTAATATCAAACCGGCAACAATTGTCAGGAAACGCCATTTGTTGGATTCTAACATCTTACATTGAGGTGGGGGGTTGTGATTTTTACGGAAGTGGCGGTGGCTTGCTAGATGGTTCTGGTGTGTGCGATCTATCTAGGTGTCGGTTCGATGTGTGTCGCAGCTAAGCGTTGAATTCTGTATTGTGGTTCAATTATCAGTGCGGATCGCGCACCACATCAGTCTCTTGGCGGGAATTGTTTCCTCTTACATGCAACGGAACACTCCGCTCTCTAGCCTCGTCATATCTTCAGGGCGTATGTGAGGACAATCGACAACCCGGCATCGGCTGTGTGCGTTCAGTTGCCGAAGTCAAGATCTTCGGTTGGTCGGTCAGTGACTGCCTTGCAGTGGCGATGGAATGGCGAACACTTGCACTGATTTGTACTTGCCTCGGATATCTCGTTCGCCGTTGCAGTCGTGTTCGTGGCCGTCAGTCAGACGAACAGGTTTTTCTGCTACCCCGAAGAAAAGCACCTCTTAGTGGATGAAGTTCAAAGTCGCTCGTGTGTTGCTAGATTTGGTGTTGGTGATGGTGGTACGGAGTGGCGCTGGGGTTCCTGGTGGTGGCAGTGACTGTAATGTGGTTCCTGTAATTGGTGACTGGTTGTGATGGAAAATTTCACCTCTAGTGCGATCGAATTGCATGCGACATTCAAAAGCGGTGAATGCACCCATATGCCGACAACGTTGATTTGATAGCTTAATGGCGGTTTGTTTGTCCAACTAGCTGAGGTATTCGGCACCCAAGTGTATCTGCAAAGGAGACGAGAGTGAAAAGGTCGACAATTAATTAAGGGAAACAAAGTGTTGGCGGAGTAAATGATAAGAGAATTTTGAATTATTTCGTTTGACGTTACGTTGGCGGTATGACAAAGGTGTGCGTGACAAAACTGTACCATCGATAGCAGTATGAGATTAGAATGAGGTGAACGGCAATGCATAGTTGAAAGGCTGGTAGGAGAAACAAATTTACTCTCAGTTCCTACAGGCAATGTGGAAAACTCAGATTTCTAACTGACTTTCTTGACGTGCCAAATAATCTTCGTGGCGTCATGGGTTCCAATTTACCTTCGGAACTCTACGCTTTCGGTGGAGGATTGTATTTTAAAGAGAACGTTTAGGAGGTTTCCACAAGAACTTTATTTTACTGCGCCTGTGGTGTTTTATTAAATTTAAGAAAACCATTTGAGGGAGCTACAGATAGTTTTTAAAATTTTGGTCTGTGGTTAAAAATGATATAATTGAGACAACCAAATGAGAGCGGTCCAAATAAACCCGTCGAGGGTTTCGTTTCCGAAACGACACCATTAATCTCTGGTTTAGCTACATCCCCTAACTACAATACGATTGCAGGGAAATTTCGAGTCAGACGCGTTTTCCTTCGCAAAAAAAAGATAATTCAAAATAATCTTTTAGGGACGGTTTCCAAATCAGTAAAAAAAATAAGTATCAGTCTAATAAAACAGAGCTAAACTGTCAGTCAAAAAATAACAAAATCTTTAATTTAATTTTCTTCGACCCATTCTTTCAAGCCTCTTATGACTGACTTTTCAAAAAACACGCCTATGCACGGATGGAAGTTTATTGTTTGGACTGTCTTCCAGTAGACCAGATAATAAGCGTTACTCAGAGCATTTTTAAAATGCGTTGTATATGTATCCACAGCGTCAGAGAGCAGAACAATATTCGGTGTTCCATCGATTCCCACTGGCTTCTTCTTCTTGAGTGAGTCATAGACACACTGATGTTCATCATTCGAAAGAAAGATCATCGGCGATACCATTAACATATCACTCAGTGAGTCCCAGAACTGGCATATAGGGGGCGCCACTAACAAAAAATCCATATTATTTTTAGGAAGTAAATTTAAGTCATTTTCATGACAATCTGATTATTAGGTTACAAGTTACAGCGCTTCAAGTGACTTTAGCGATTATTAGGACGATGCAAAAAACGGAATTTCGTGTGTTGATTAAAGACAGCTTTTTGATGGGAAAAAATTGTGTGCAAGCTCAGAAATGGCTTGAAAACTGTTGCAGGAACTCTGCTTCGATAGAAACAACTATTTGTCGGTGGTATGCTGACTTAAAACGTGGCCGTACAGACACCAATGATGGTGAACCCTCTGTAAGGCCAATTGATGTGGCTGCAACTGAAAACGTCAAAAAAGTACACAAAATCGTTTTGGAAAGTCGGAAAGTGGAATTGCGTGAGATAGCTGACACTTTAAAGATATCAGAAGGCAGTGTGTACACTATTTTACACAAACATTTGTCCACGACAAGGCTCCTTTCGGAATGGGAGCTGCGTTTACTCACTATAGACCAGAACAACAACGTATCGATGATTTTGAGTTTTTTGTTTCGCCAAAATAAACACCAAAATGTATGTCAAAATGGAAGAAATATGGATTCACCACTACACACCAAAGCCAAATCTGCAGTCAGCTGAGTGGACAGCAGTCGGTGAACCACGTGCAAAGCATCCAAAAACACAAAGTTCGGCTGGCAAGGTAATGTCATCCCTATTTTGAGATCATCGTCTATCTCGATAAAGGCAAAAGGATCAACAGCGAATAGTATGTGCCATTATTGGTGCATTTAGAAAAAGAATAACAATAATTGTATGGCGCGACAGTCCACAGGAGGACCAGAGCCTTGCTTGCTCATCAGCTACACGTGTTGTCCGCGCTAATGTTCTATCATAAGTTGAAGGGACCTACAGTTTTGTGCCGACATCGAAACGTGAAGTTTGAGAAGCTTTATTAGACAGTTATTACTCTTTCTTTATTACTCTTTCCTTTGAAAGAGGTGGTGCCGTGGAAAATTTGGTGTTGAGCTGGGAATCGGGCCTAGACATTCAGCGAGTGAACGTCGCACTCTATCCACTACGCCACGGAGGCCACGCACTTGAAGAAACATTTTAAGTGTTGTCAGCAGCTTGAATGTGTTGTGTTGAGCTGGGAATCGAACCTAGACCTTCAGCGAGTTAACGTCGCACTCTATCTACTACGCCACCAAGGCCACGCACTTGAAGAAAGAAATTATAAAAAATAGTCCGATATGAAAAACAAAAAATCTCTTCCATGAAGACAATGCACCGTACCACAAGGCTTTTGCCACCATGGCCAAACTAAACGAATTAGGCAGGAATTGCTTCCGCACTCGCCGTATTCTCTAGATCCCCAGTGACTTCTTTCAGACCTCTTAAAAATGTATGACGGAAAAAATATGGCTAGAATATGAAGGTGATCATCAAAACTGAAGCCTATTTTGAGGTATAAGATAAATCGTTCTGTAAAACAGGTATCGATATGTTTGAGCGGCGTTGGAATGATTGTATCACTCTTAAAGGAAACTATGTTAATGAATAAAGTCGAATTTCGTTTAGCAAATGTGTTTTTATTGGTTAGTCCCGGGTCTTATTGCTGTGTTATGCTTCCATACTTTTGTAAGTAAGGAGTTGAGATCGTCAGTAAGGCTGGCAACAAAAGCCAAACAACTTTTGTCAGAATTTTCCAAGAATGACAAGAAATGTGAATTTTAAAAATTTAAAAAAACGCGGCATTGAACAGCGGTTTGGTGACATTGAGGAGAAATCAATATGAAGACATGCAAACATAATACCGCAGCATCGCCCGTCAAGATGGAGTCACACACATTAATTTACATAAGTACACAGAGGTGAACTTGTACGCGTAGTAAGTTTGTGAATCTCAAGCGTTGTTCTAAAACAATTTAAATTGGACAGCGACATTCCTTCTCTAAAGAAGCAAAACACGTCTCGCTAGGAGTGCACACCCGTTCACCCTTAAGACCACCTTCAAATGCACAGTTTAGCTATAGTGCATTCATATATATATATATATAAAATATATATATATATATATATATATATATATATATAGAGCGACAGTTTAGAGACCCGTTCTTTAGCCGCACTGGACGGATATGAAATGCGCTTTCCAGCTCAAATATTCCTCCTTCTTACAATCCAAAGGTACCCGCTATGGCGTAGTGGCTGGGCAATTTTTTAAGGCACAACCCCTTTAGAGCTGTTGACAACACACAAAGAAGATTCTCAAACTTCGGCATTCAGAGTCGGCAAAAATATTGTGAGTCCCTTCTTTTCGTAAGAGAACAGTAACGCACACAAGACGGGTAGTAGATGAGCAAGCCAGACCCTGGGACTATGGCGCTGCCAATTATTATTACTCACAGTCATTTAAAATTGATGAGCGACCGTTACTCCCCTTCTCTCTCTTCGTCCCGCGCTTAATCCTGGTCACTTAAAGGTACCAAATAAACTTTTTAGCGAACACCAATTCTACAAAAACAGAAGAAGTACACTGATTGTAATTACCTTCCTTGACTTCTTTCTTACTATCCCTCTTTCATCACAACACAGAAGATATTTTCTAGAATACTTTATGTACAAACAAATTAGAGGGGGCAGCAAAAAAATGACCACCCTCCTTTTCCCCAAGAAAGATGATAAATCACGTCGTTGAATTTTCGATCGTGTGGTAGAGTATAACACAACAATTCAAATATGTGATAAATTGACTGCCAATCAAGTCACATGGAGTAGAACTGCTAAGAGGAGTGTCTCAAATGTGTCTTCTTCTTCTTCTTCTTGTGGCGCTACAGTCCGGGGTGGACCTGGGCCTCAACCAACATGCCTCTCCAGCCAGCACGATCTTTCGCCAGCTGTCTCCAGTTGCGCACTCCAAGTTGGTTGAGGTCCTTCTCCACTTGTGTACGCCACTTCAGTCTAGGTCGTCCTCTGTTGCGTTGTCCCAATGGCTCGGATTCAAAGACTTTTCGGGCCGGAGCTGTGGTGTCCATACGCTCTACATGGCCTAGCCATCTTAAGCGTTGTATCCGTAGACGCTTGACCAGGCGCATGTCGCTGTACAGCCTATAGAGTTCGTCATTAAATCTTCTCCTCCAGATGCCATCAACGCAAACAGGACCAAAAATCGCACGCAAAACTTTTCTCTCGAAAAGACTAAGGGCTTCCTCATCCGCCTTTGCTAACGTCCAAGATTCTGCGCCATATAGTAGGACGGGGATGATCAAGCTGTTATATAAAGCTAGTTTAGTCCTTCTAGAGAGGGCTTTATTACTCAATTGCCTCTTGAGCCCAAAGAAACAGCGGTTGGCAAGAGTGATTCTGCGTTTGATTTCGGTACTGATGTTGTTGTCCCTATTTACCGCGGAGCCGAGGTAGACGAAGTCCTTAACTACCTCGAAGTTTCTGCTGCCTAGTGTGACGCTCCGTCCGAGACGTCGATGTTGTGTGTCCTTCCTTGATGACAGCATGTACTTCGTTTTGCCCTCATTTACCGCAAGACCCATTTTAGCCGCTTCCGCTTCAATGCCAGCAAACGCCTCATTGACGGCTCGCTGTGTTCGTCCAATCACGTCAATGTCATCAGCGTAAGCTAACAATTGAACTGACTTCTGGAAGATCGTGCCTCTGGTGTTGACTTGTGAGTTACGCACGATCTTCTCGAGGATGATGTTAAAGAAGTCACATGACAGTGCGTCGCCTTGTCTAAAACCTTTTTTGACATTGAAGGTCTCGGTGAGTTCGGTACCGACCTTGACGGAGCAGCGAGAGTTCTCCATCGTCATCCTACACAATCTGACGAGTTTGGTAGGAATGTCAAAACTAGACATGGCACTGTATAGCTCGTCTCTATGCACACTGTCATATGCAGCCTTGAAATCGACGAATAGGTGGTGAGTGTCAATTTGCATTTCTTGGGTCTTTTCCAGGATCTGCCGTAATGTGAAGATCTGGTCTATTGTGGACTTCCCTTGTCTGAAACCACACTGATAGGGACCTATCAGGTCATGGACAAATGGTTTCAGACGCTCACACAATACGGCAGAGAGGATCTTGTATGCGATGTTCAGGAGACTAATCCCTCTGTAGTTGGCGCAGTCAAAGGGGTCTCCTTTCTTGTGGACCGGGCAAACGACGCTGAGATTCCACTCATCGGGCATGCTTTCCTCCGACCATATCTTACAGATGAGCTGGTGCATGCGCCCAACTAGGTCATCTCCAGCTGCTTTAAATAGTTCTGCGGACAAATGTGTCTCAAATGTGTCGTGAAACTATATTTTCTTCTGCTTGATTTCGTGCAGTCTTTCGATTTGGAAGCCAAGTCGATTGTGGAACCAGTAGCTTCCACCTTAAGACTTACCCTATAGACAATATGGATTAAAACAATTTTGGCAGAGTCCTAGGAAGTCAATCTTATATACTGGGGCAATGTTCGAGAATCATCTATTCAATATGTGTGAGAAAATGACTGCAGAAACTGTTACAGCTGAGTAAGAAAGGTGAACACCCTCGACACCTCGGGAAACGGGGGAAACGAGGTGGTCAAGAAGGCGTTTCTGACTTCCAATAGGGGAACATATTAAAACTCTGGCAGTCAGCGTGGTAAAAGTCTACATCATCAGATACAAAGTTTGAGAAGGAGAACCGACCCACCGTAAGAAGACTTGAAAGAAGCTTAAAGTATGACTGTGCCCAACAATTTTCCAGCTTCTTGACGTAACCTTGCGATGTTCCATGTCTGTGTCAAGATGAGCAGACACATAAGTTCTAGACTAATAGATTTTCTTGCAAGAGTTTATACACTCACTGGCAGATTCCTTGACAGACTACAGGTTTATGGAACACCTTAAGAAGAAGGGGACCCTTTCGAATATAAACAGGTACCTTTTGAGGCAAGAGACACGCATGTATAATTACGTTTATGCCAGGCCGCCGTCACGTAGTGGGTAGTGTGCGTCGCTCACCGCCGAAAGTCTAGGTTCGATTCCCAGCTGCACACCTCGAATTATTCACGGCACCGCCTCTTTCGAGCTGCTGACCACACTCAGAGAGTCTACTGTGTAACAAAAAGCTTCACAAACTTCGCCATTCGGAGTTGACAAAAAATTATAGGTCCCTTCTGCTCGTGAGAGAATAGTAGCGCGCCCAACAAGAGTAGTTGATGAGCAAGCTAGGCCCTGGTCTCCCTTTGGACTGTAGCGCCAACAATTATTACTATTATGTGGTTTCGTGTTCTATTAATTTCTCAATAATGCGGGATCACCGAATTTACTTGTTTTGAGACAGCCTCAGCAAGGGTACCTAACCGATGGTTTCGGATTCTGATGACAATGTAAACGAGGACACAGCTTATCGAAGGTGTTGGAGACTTTGACACCCAAGCGAGCAAAATGCAAACAACTCAATAGGAAATTTTCACAATCGATTGAACCAAATGTCCCAGCCTTGGTGAGAAACATGAACTTTTATAATTTTTTTGACAAGCCACCAGCTCATGGTGGATATTGTTCGGATAAGGATAAGGAAGCTAGGTCCTAGATCCTTGCGGACTGTCGCACCATATAATTATTATTATCATGCCAGAGCTAAGATGAACTTTCCTCCAATGAATTTCCCTTCCAATGAGTCTGTTAGCTCTAGATGAGGGTCTATGAAAGTGGTTTCTTCTTTCTCTTGGGGTGTCTAAGGTCTAAGTCTAAAACAGTGTCAGGCAGAGATAGCCCGGTGCCTATCATTCGCCCTATTTTCACTCTAAAACCAACAAACTTAAACAAATCCGAAATATAATAAATTTGTCTTGTACTTAAAGCCGTAAAGACACGTTAAATATTTCAACTTGCAGAGAACTGAAAGCAATTCCAAGCCCCCTCGAAAATCACTTCACTACTTCAATCTCCTCCCACATTACCTTCACAACAAGATCAGAGATCGCAACGTCTTCACTTGTCCATCCTTTCTTGCATCAAATCTAATCACACCCAAATTGACCTCATCTCAAGGCCATAGCAAAGCTCACAAAGCCCGTCACCTTCAACGACGATGCCAACGAACCGCCGTACAATCCAATCGAGCGCAACCATCCGGCAACCAATTGGCTCAGCACCGCCCGGCACAGCCTGAATTCGAATTTCTCCCTGCCCCCCTCCCGACACCACTCATCCACAACTCAGCGATTATCACCTTTCTTCAGCTTCACTGAGTTTATTGGGAGTATTAAACTCCCGACGCCGGGATGCCATAAGCACGGCGATGACGTCGCTGCGAACGAGAATGGCTGCGGCACCCAAACGAGTTATACGACATTTCGTGACGAAGTACCAATACTCTGCGTCGCCGCTGTTCGTCAATATCAATCAATTACAGCATCGCTACCGCTGCCGCAGTTGGTGCGACCGCCGATACTGGTGCATTAGAAATTCCAATTCATGTCGGGGACCGGTATCACCACCCAGCTAGCCCCGCCACACGGCAGCGAAACATAAAACCAAATAGCACCCGAAATGCAGGTCTAATGTGCATAATTAGCTGACTGCATCAGCGGCGACCTCGCGGTTGCTGGCTGTAAAAGACGTGTGCCTTAGCATCGGTTCGCCGATTTTACTTTCCTGCCGTGCCATCACCAGTGCAGTACTCTCGTTCAGAAAAGAAAATCTGTTCGACTCCTAAAATTAATGCCTCCGTCGCATTCGCCCAATCTAGTGTCCGTTTATGGCCTTTCCCACATGTCCGAGCTTAATCACATCCTCTGCTGCTGCTGTTGCTGCTGGATTGAAAGTTGTTATGAAATCGATTCGATGCGGCCGTGTTCACTTGTGTTCGTGCACAAATTACCGTCATACACACTCTCGGCCAGCTATTCCGGAATGATGTGCAACAGCGCGAACAGAGTGCACATTGCTCCTCTGCCGAGTGTCTCCTGCGTGAAGTACGGAGATCGACACCGTGCATCGCGCTGTGTACATCCGCCGCCGCCGTCGTCGTCCATCGTGTTGAAAGAAATCGAAAGTGAGTGCATTTCGAACGTGAAATACAGCTTCTTACAGCATGGCCCTGCTCTCAGCGGCAACAGAAAAACAAGCAAAAGCAGAAACAAAAAACAAAACGCCATGCAAAGTGCAATGAATTGATCGATCTTCCACCGGGCAAGGTATTACCGCACAACAAAAACATTGCAACTGCCAGGCACAAGCGAAAAGGAAAGTGAAAACTTTTACTTTCCACGGACTTACAGTACTTCACAGATTTTGCTTGCGGATACCAGATACTCACTCAGCCGCTCGTGCGCAAGTATAACAGCGGAAGCGGGCAAAGATACTTGTGCAAGGAAAAAAATACAAAACCACAGGAGGATGTTGGACAGATTGACTTATGGCCGGTACAGCCGGCCAATTGACACTCGCACAGCTTCAGCAGAAAACCGCAGTTGAGCTGCGTTGTCTGCAGTGCTGTTTCCGTCTTCACCTGGGGTCTCGCGGGTTCGGAAAACTTTCCACGAGCTATGACTTATTGAGTCGTCGCCGTTGTCATTGCGGGGGCCTATTCATGATCTCTGACTATAAGTCCCGACCTGGACGTGATGTTGTCAAGGAGTTTCTCGCGCAGAGCCAATGCGGAATGAAGAAATCATGAGTTGATAGCACGCCAATCTTAGATTTAAAAAGTTGTGGAACGATGAAGGGAACTCTGTGACTTGGGGTTGCGTGGAGGTTGAGGTCATTCTCGGCAAATATCTGCGTTGTAATTAGAAAGCTGGGAGACTTCCTTCAGTTCGAGTGGCAGCTCTTTTAGATTTTTCCTTGAAAAGAAAATGATAGACCTTCTCTGCGGCACTAAGTGCTTAAATCACGGGAGAGAAATTGGGGCCGTGTCTCCACAATCTGATGGCACCTCAACAGGGCTTTGTAAAGCAAAACCTTTGCAAGTCCTTATGACGCTATTGTCCGCAAAAATTGCGAATTTGAAACAGTTGAGCAATTATTGCATAGAATGCTGGCAAGCATGTGTCCTTTTATGTCTCTTTGATTACTATTTTCCCTGAATTTTGAAGTAATTCGAATTTAAGCATGAAGAAAGGCAAGTCTTGGACGGCAGGAGATAAGACGAAGTCATCTGCATTTGACGGAATGTGACGATCAAGCACGATTGCAGCATATCCAGACATTGCTAGCACACTTGTTCAACAAAAAATGTATTTTGGTCAAATAACCGGTATCGTACAGTGGGGGGAATTTTGTAGAATTTTGCCATGTTTTGTGCGGTTTGCAATGACGGGAAATTATCCTCTATAAAGTGGTTTATATATGAGCTAGTGGCTTTGACAATGTTAAACACCTAAAGGACTTTTTGAACAGGTCAAAAGAGATCACAGTCGAATTTTATACAAAATCTACGCAAGGAATGCTCTACATTGAAGACACTGTTGAAAATTTTAGCTCTCAGTGAATGCAAACCCGAGCTTTCATGTTCTTTGACTATATTAAAGACACAGGGTTGAAACAAATCGCTGCAAAGTACTGTGTGTACGTACTTGCTATCGGAAGAAAGTAAATTTAAAAAAAAAAATATTTTTGTTCAACATGTACAGCTGAGAGGTAATTTTTGTTCTAGCTTGCTCATCAACTGCTTGTGTTATGCGCGCTACTGTTCTCTCATTAGTAGAAGGGACCTGCAGTTTTATGCCGACTCCGAACGGCGAAATTTGAGAAGCTTTCTTAGGCAATTATTACTCTTTGAGTGTTGTCAGCAGCTCGAAGAGGTGGTGGCGTGAAATATTCGAAAAATTGGTGTTGAGTTGGAAATCGAACCTACATCCTTCGGCGTGTGAGCGTCGCATTATACTTACTACGCCACGGCGGCCACACAAAAGCTATTCTTGATAAAAAATTATATGCGTGCGAAAATACAATCCACAAACGCAGGATACTGCCCATATTTGAGGCTTTTTTAAAGCTTTCTTACAGAATCGTGAATAAAACTACAATCACAAATTAAATTTAAAAAAAAAATATTTGAAGGAATGATAACTCGATGTGGGTGTACATACAACTTTATGATCTCATTCAAAAATATAATTTAATCGTTGAGTCGCTTAATATTCGACGATTAGTTTACTAAATAAATAACATATAGATTTTCTTGCTACAATGTGGAATGTGGAATGTGAATTCTCGTGGTAATGCAGTGCGTTTTCACAATACTCTTGTAGTGCAAACATTATGAAGTAAATCATGAACAAGGGTTTTCATAATTTTAATGCCTGTTTAGTAAAAACTTAAAAACAAATTAAAAAATTTGATGAAAAAAAGTATTTTTATAGAGATACATTAACATATTACTTTGTTTTCATTATAAGGAAGGTTAGTTTAGCTGAGATACGACAGTCGGAAACATAACCAAAAGTTATTTTGCATGAAGTGAATGCATGTTACACAGTCACTGAAGGTCAGGTGTGTATACCAAGGATGAAATTAAGACTTCAAACACAAACTTATGTGAAGCAGTCCCTCCCAATTATAGTATACAATTTTTTAACGGCCAATTATCCATCGCTGAGACAAGGTAAAGATTTCCGAAATTGCATAAAAATTGCTTCGCAAGTTCAGGTGGTTTGACGGGGAGTGTCTGAAAGTCGGGATAGATGAACGGTTTTATCGTTGGGTGGACAATCTCAAATAGACATTTTCTCGGTTTATCAATTGTTTGATGTTTAACTACCAGGAGAACTGGGCCCCGTGGTGTAGTGGGTAGAGTGCGTCGCTTACTCGCCGAAGGGTCTACGTTCTACTCCCAGCTCAACACCAATTTTTCGAATTTTTCACGGCACCACCTCTTTCGAGCTGCTGACAACACTCAAAGAGTAATAACTGTCTAAAAAGCTTCTCAAATTTCGCCGTTCGGAGTCGGCAAAAAACTGCAGGTCCCTTCTACTAATGAGAGAACAGTAGCGCGCATAACACAAGCAGTTGATGAGCAAGCTAGGCCCTGGTCCCCCTTTGGACTGTAGCGCCAACAATTATTATCAGCTTTTGTGCGTCCCAATATTTGTCAACATTTTTCAAAACCTGTCCCAACATGCTGTACTAAATGGTCCTGCAAGAGTTCTTCGTACTGAACATGCCACTCTATTCCTTTTATCACGTATGTCTTTTAAACGACTACGATCGAAGTCGAGTATTCATACAAATCCTGCATTGTGTCTTCTAATTTAGTCAAGGGTTGTACTTGTAAAGAAAGCAGATCATTCGAAATCAAGTTATGCTTTAGATAACAAGTGTTTGTTTTAAAGTCCAATAGCAAAGCAAGGATGCTGTAAATCTCTGAAAACTTCTGGGCCCTGTAGAGTACACAGACGTATTTAAGGATCTTAAAATGCCTCAAATATAACAATGACGGTAATTAAAACTAAAAATATTTACAAGTCGTTACTTGCATTAAATGAAACCCATAAAGCATCGAGAATAAAGATTTTTAGAACCCCTTAGAAGGATCTTCACATATTTATTTCAATTCGAAACTTTAAGTTCACCTTCACACACGTAGTTCGAAAGAGGTGTGATTGTATATAATGCTGAGGGAATGGCGGTGCATACGAGCATTTTTTCAATGGCTGATACTCGTAAGAATATTGCTGTTTATGAATGTCAAACGCCACAGCTTTTCTCTTGGTTAATCAATAAAGCAATTTGGTAGCCTAGACTTGGATTGGTGGGTTACAGACATTCCATTCCATTCATTTAAGGTTTCGCGTATTGTTGTTCATGAAGACAGGTTCTTATTTAGTTAGAATCATTTCTAAAATCTAATCGTATGCTGTCGCCTGATCTTGCGGCATCATAAATTCGTCGCTACTTTCAAGAATTGGTTTGAAAAATACGCTTCTCAGTGCTTGCATCCCGATTGGGCGTTTAAATATAATTGAACAAGTTCCAGTGAATTATTGCTCTTGAAATTATTAAGCCGCAGGACTAATGAGCTTTATTTCAAATTTTGAATATTTTTTGTGGTTCAGTGGTTTTGGTTGCATGTGCGGGAGTTTTCCTTTTTTTATTAACAGAATCGACAAACAAAGCATAGCAAAGTCGAATAATTATGTGTTATTCCTTTTTCCATTTCCACAGTGGAGGCTTGCATTTTAAATTTGTTTTCAAAAGAAAACCACACCACACAATTTTAAAGATTGAATATTTGTTCCTCGATGGAAGGTAGATTGGGCAATAACACTCGATCACTTAAGGTTTCATGATCGTTACATGGTTAAGTTTTTAAGTTTTTGTTTTCCTTTTCTTAATACATAATGCGTCTTAGTATGAATCAATGTTCTTATAGTAAATAATAAAGTCGTTGAAAAACATATAAAATTAGGTTAGTCTTAGAGAGCCTGCGAAGGGCCAGTAAGATTATGATTACACAATGTTAAGTGAACTAGCTGTAAGCACTTTTGTCTAGAATTTAAGTGTCCCCTTTATGAAATAATGAAATGCAAGAAAAAAAAAAGGTTTCGTTTTTTATTTGAAAAAATCAATTCAAGTATCAAAGTAAGTGTAATACGTAGAATTCTACTCGTAAAATTTTATTGAACCTATTAATTCAGTTCTTAAATTGAATAAGAATAAAGTACATACCAATAAGATTGTATTTAAAACTTTTAAACAAATACAATGCATGGGCTTCGAACGTTAATTTCTCGAGGAAGCTTTGGTGCCAGAACTAAATAATAACCAACTATGTAAATACTTCCTAAATTTCTTCTTTCAATGCAAAAGTTTGTTCTCGTCAGAGATCGCACGGCAGGAGTAGTCACACAGGCTAATATTTCAATCATTGTACACGCCGTATCTGCATGCATGTTATCAAGCTGTTTATTTCTTACTCTTAGAATATTTCAGTGACTTAATGACTTGTAAGCACATAAAGAATAAAAAAAAAACAATTTCATGATTAAGTAAATCACTAGACTTTAATCTGGATTCACGTCTAGGGTGAGATAAGCGTGCGATTTTGTAGCAGCTCATAAAAAATGAGATGTGCATTCTGCTGGCAGTTTCGATATAAAGAAATAAAGAAGATAACGTTTAGTACCTATGGGTCGGTGAGGGTTAAGGGCAGAGCTCCATATCCCGAGGATTCCGGAAAACTTCAAAAATTCCTACATTTCTTCTAAAATGAAAACTTTTACCGAAGACACGGTTCTCAACAGAAGCAATACTTTTGGTAGCTTTGGGACTTTGAAAACTAAATTTACACGCAATGATCAAGTATTTGGTTGAGGAATTTCGCTCTTATCATGGATTTTCATTTTAGGCAATTTAAAGATGCAGAAATGGAGAATCTTGTCAGATTTGGGATGGAGATGGGTAGGCTGAAACGAACATTTCCAGATTCTGTTCATAAATGACAGTAGACACTTACTACTACTACCTACTTTTTGTGAATGGATGTGAAGAGATAAAACATCTCATTTGTCGCCAACACAATCCTTATTTGCTAGTTTAAAATTTTGAAAGTTGATATGCAAACGACGACTTTCCTTTCTGCTTATTAAACCAAATAATTAAAATTTGAATTTTTGCAAAACAAGCCTAAAAAGAGACCATAAAATACAAATCGTTCTATTTATTTAAATTAGCAACCTTAATTTGAATGGTTTCCTTTCCAAAATTGATGCCATCATAGTTTCTCCGTGTCTGTTTGTCTGACTCTCTGCACAAATTTTTCGGAGGCTAATGGCTCAATTTGCACAAAATGTTGAGACGGGGTGCTACAAATAATGAATGTACATATAAAACAAAAATTAAATTCTAAAAAGCGATTCCCCACTGTGAACAGCTTCTGCGTGGACTACACAAATTTTCGTTTTTATAAGAGTTTTAGTGAAAATTGGGTGACGTGGTTAATATTTTTTTGTCTGTGTTATTTTATTTGGTGTTCGTCGTTTTGTTGTAAATGTTAGTAATTTACTAACTAATGTAATCTAATTTTATTTAATTTAATATAACTGTTTAGACAGAAAAACAAAGCTATATATGTGTGAATACAGCTCACAGTTGAACGGTTTATTTAAAATTGCTTGTATTTGAAATGTTAATTCCGGTGATATATAAAAATAATTAAGGGCACTCCACAAGGGAAGTTCTCTCCCGAATAGAAGTTACCTACAATTTGTTGCCGACTACGAGCGAAGAAGTTTGAGAAGCTTTCTTGAGTGTTGTCAGCAACTCAAAGGAGAAAAATTCGGGGTTTCCTGCTGGGAACAGAACCTATACCTTCGGTGAGCGGGTGTTGCGTTCCCCCCACTACGCCATGGCGGGCATATATATTTAATAATTGTTGGCGCTACAGTCCAAGGGGGGACCAGGGCCTAGCTTGCTCATCAACTACTCGTGTTGTGCGCGCTACTGTTCTCTCACGAGTAGAAGGGACCTACAGTTTCTTGCCGACTCCGAACGGCGAAATTTGAGAAGCTTTCTTAGACAGTTATTACTCTTTGAGTGTTGTCAGCAGCTCGAAAGAGGTGGTGCCGTGAAATATAAGAAAAATTGGTGTTGAACTGGGAGTCGAACCTAGACCCTTCATATATATTTGGCATTGTTTATTACAAGTTGTCTACGATAAGGAGGAAAACGATGTAGATCGAGGTCGAAGTCCTAAAACTTAACATTCCAAAAATACAAATTTGTCAAATTCGTAATTTTTTAATGAAAATATGATTCCACTTCACCCGTATTAGGTAAAATTTGGAGAAATTACGCTTCTATTTCCTTTTTCTTCTTCTTTTTCTTTTTGTGGCGCTATAGCCCGGAGTGAAACTGGGCCTCAACCAACATGCCCCTCCAGCCAGCACGATCTTTCGCCAGTTGCCTCCAATTGCGCACTTCAAGTTGGCAGAAGTCCTTCTCCACTTGCGTACGCAACCTTAGCCTAGGCTGTTCTCTATTGAGTTGTCCCAATGGCTCAGATTCGAAGACTTTTCGGTGTCCAAACGCTCTATATGTCTTAGTATTCTCAACCGCATTATCCGTAGACGCTTGACCAGACGCATGTGGCTGTACAGTCCATAGACCTCGTCGCTAAATCTTCTCCTCCAAATGCCATCAACGCAAACAGGACCAAAAATCAAACGCAAAACTTTTCTCTTCAAAAAACTAAGAGCCTTTTCACCCGCTTTTAGTAACGTCCAGGTTTCCGCCCCATAAAGTAGGATTTTGTTCATTCCCATTGTATCTTATTTTCAGGATTAAGGGCTTTTTGTGCAGAACGAATAAAGTTTTGATTTTTCAAAAATTCCACTTTCTCTCTCCTTTCTAGATGGATGCTAAATAAATGGAAGTAAGGCTTGCTGCAAGAGATTTACTGGTAACTTGTATTTAGCCAAAAACGAAGCTAAACTCAGCACAATGCGAAGAAAATCTGAAGCAGACTCTTTTTAAAAATTAATCCTTTTAGACTCATTCAAAATTTCGCTCGAAAACATTTAATTCGATTTTAATAAGATGGATCAAAGTACATGTTCACGAAATGAATGCAGTCGTTTCCATAGCCTGTGTCTTGTATCCAAGACTCCTTCTAAGGACAAATGACATATTGTGTATCCACTGTTACATAAAAACAGCAATTCCTAATCAATTCGAAACGTGTATCCTCAATCTGTCGTCAAAGACAATGAACGGTTTTGTGTTTGATCAAATTCGTTTCTCGATAATGGAACTGAAAAGGCTACGCCCGCTGTATTGTTATTTATAAAAATAAAACAACTTGAAAGATTTGCAGCAGAAGATTTTTTAGAAACAGGTAACAGATCACTTAATAAGACACGGGACATATGGTATAGGGGGCGCCACTAACAAACATAATTAATTCAAAACAATTTTGAAAAAAAAGTCCTGGGGCCTATTGAATAATGTATGAGTTCTGGGGACAGTAAATATAACTTTTGCTAGCCAACGCCGCAATAAAATGCTGTGGCATCCGCGGTTTGGAATTCTAAACATCTTGATTTTCATGTTGTCAAATACACAAGTGTCTGCCAAAGAAAAAGCTTCTCAAACTTCGCCGTTCGGAGTCGGCAAACAACTGTAGTTCGTTTCTATTCGTTCTATTCTATTCGTGAGGGAACAGTAGTGCGCACAACACGAGTAGGTGATGAGCAAGCTAGGTCCTGGTTCCCCTGTGGACAGTCGCGCCACCCAATTATTATTATCAAATGCATAAGTGTTGTAAACATAGTTTGCAATCGCCCATACACCTCAAAAGTGAAAGAATTTCCATCCTTGGTCTGTACCAATACACATTTGTCTTCCAGCAAGTCAGCTGCAAAATATATTACCTTCTCATATTTGTCTTCAAAATACAGACACTTTGAACTTAAGAGTTCATTAATTCCAATGCTCTTGAACATTCTTTGTACTTACTTAACAGCAATGGAAGTACACAGTCAACATGGCCAAGCAATCGCCCCTATTAGGTGCATAGTATACTACTGATGAAGTGAAAAGTCGCAAATGTGTTATGAGAAGAGAAAATGAAATGCTCTTTAGTTTATTTTAAAGAGTAGTAGGACTTAGAGACAATAATGAAATGACAGACGACGTCCTGCTCCTGGGTTTGTGACTTCATTTGGTCACTTTAAGAGCATCGCCATCCCTCAATCCAAAACAGAAATTTCTTCAAGCTACCGCTTTAGAGTAGAGTACCTTCTGTGTGAACATTTCTGAAATTCCTGAGTGAACAAAAATGACCTCAGGGTCCTCATTTCAACTCCAAGACTCAAGCAGTTTTTGAGTTTTCGTCTAAGCTGCGCCTTTCTGAAAGCTGCGCCAAAACACAACTTACGACAACATTATGGATGCGAAGTTTCTGTTTTCTCATATGCTGACCACTTAGAGCCAACAAGTGCTTTTATGTGCGCGCGCCTTTAAGAGGTCCCCTTCTGTTTGCAGAATCACAGCAAACTCTCGAGAAAGCGTTCCACGGCAAAAACAAATCGAAACTCATTGAATTTCGATTCCTTGAAAGCGCAGTCAATGTCCGCTCCCGGCAGCCTCTACATTTCAACTCCCCCTCAATGTCGCTGGCGCACACAACTTTCGGCAACGAAAGTGAACAAAAAAATAAAAATCAAAACCAATTACCCATTCACCGGAATACGGTCCTCAAGTGGGACATTTCGCTTTCAAATTGGCCACGATATGCGTACGAGGTCTCCCCCCAGCGGTAGCCTCCATTTTCCCACAACAATCCAAGTGAAATTATCCGCATCTAACCGCATGGATGTGTACTTGAAGATCGAAGTGAATTTCTTTCGTAACAATGACACATTTCCCACTCGCGAGGGCTTTGTTCGTTCGAAGGTGGCGGCAGGGAGACGGGGAGGCGGGGAAGCAGCTGCCTTTGATTTGCTTTCGCTGCTTCAGTTCTGCCGACCTCAACTAGACCAGACAGCCATCCGTCCCGAGCGACTGAAAGACGACGCGAAAGAAACTCACTGAAGATCACCGCATCATGGCACACTTTCGCCCCGCTGCTGCTTGACAAAGTGTTGGCAGTATTTCAGCAACTCGTCGTTCCATTGGCCTACAACCGTCATCCCATCCGCCTATGGGGCAACCCCTTGGCTGTGGGGGTGTCCGCGGAGTTGTCGAAACGCGGGTCTAATTAGCGTCATGCAACTGACATGCTAGAATGCATCTGTCACAGGGACACAGGCTCCTGCCAGCCTGATGGTTCGATTGTTTGTTGTCTGCCCAGTCGACCACAGGCTTGATTTGCCCAATCGAGGTTGGACGCGGCCAGCCCGCCGGAACGGCCATGTGCCTCTTCAGCGCTTCGATGGAACGACCATGTGTCTGATACGCGGAAACACTACCTACTGCTCGGCGTTGGCACCGCCCACAGCAACCGAGTGGGCCCTTGCAGCATCTCAACTCAACTAAGTCCAACGATTGACAGGGCGACTGACAGTGCGGAGTGAATAACATTTTCCGCCACTGCCCCTTCGTCCGTTTCCAGCGTTTCCACAATTAAATGGCGAAACGAAATATTTTTGTGGCAAGTGAGCGTTAAATTCACAAGATTACGTCCTAATCACGCTACCACCGGTGGCATGCAAGGCAACCACCGCCGCTGACGCCGGCTGGATCGCATCTCTAATTGGACGAAGTGCAATGTTACCAGAGCGCTCGTGTGCAGTTCGTGCAGCGAGATGTGAGTGGCACGACGAATGCGGCGGTGACGGCACAGCAGCATGCTGTTAACAAGAAGTCAATGCACCTGCAACAGCAATGCTCTGCGTTTCACTGGCCAATGTTCGGAGCATTGGCATAGCGATGCACTGCGCCTGGGAAGAGACAGTGGGAGATAGTGGAAGACAGGCTATGCGTTCTCGGCTATGATCGGTATTTTATTGTTTCCAGTCGAAAGCGCTTGTAATTGCTTACGAGGAACATGTGCGACACATGTTCAGGGAATCGTGGCGAGATATTGCGGACTGGTACACAGATTACGTCCTGCTTTGGATAAGATGATCTCCATGTTGATTGAGGGTATTAAACTCGAAGGAGAATTGGTTGGGGGTAAGTGGCGATGATGCTTGTGTTGATTATTGAAAGAAAGTGCTGACTTCTGTGAGGCGGTGCGCATTGAACTGAATCTATAATCTGTTATTGGAAGTGCATAGCTGTTATTGGGAAAAAGGAATAATTGTGCTACTTAAGGAGACATCTGCCGAAAAGAGGCAAATAGTGGAGGAAAGGATTAAGTTGGCCATATTTTCTAAATTGAAAACAAGTCAGAAATTATTCTTCAGGGTCACCTGAAGGGTTTTATTCACCATTTGGTCATACAGCTATAGGGAAAATATGCCTTCTAGCATTTAATATTTCTTTATGAGAGAGGGTATTCAGAACAAGCTAGATTTAGAGAGGAGTTCGATATCAGGGGCGGAGGAAATTTCTATGAAAAAAGTAAAGTTCTGAGTTTTGGTTAAACGTCGCTAAAATTAGAATTTTTAAGTTTTTATGATAACTTTTTCAGAATTTGAAGCGATATTGGATGCAGGGACTCTTCTGGTGATAGATTGTAAGTGCTGACCGGGGCTTAAATGGTTTTCTACGCATGTCTCCGTACGTTCCGCAAGAGTTTTCACTAGAAACTGAAGCAAATTTTTTAACTGCTTTGCTGCAACACACAACATTGTGGATACGTGTTGCTTAACAAAGTTCATACACTTCTGAATGTCAAGCGCGTAAAATCGATTTCAGTTGAATGCTGCAGAAGCGAAAACAAATTTTTGTTAAGATCTGCAACCAAGACCTTTCTGGCGTGGAGTATCCACACACTTGGAAATTTTATTTGCTTCTGGGTATTTACTCGCATTTCTCTGACAACTTTACTCTTGCATTAAGCTAAACAAATTTATTTTCAAAGTCTTTTTGCCAGCAATGGTAATCGGGAGCATTAAACGGTTGAGATGAGACACCAAATTCAATCACCTTGGAACTTGAATAGGTTCAATGTCCACTCGGAACAATTATTGCAGGTTTTAATGACAATTACAGAAGTCAAATAACAGCAACATTTCCCCATATAAAGGGACGACACATTCTTATTTCAAAAAAATTGAGAGCAGACTCGATGCATTTGACCGATACACTTGACCCCGTTTCGCTTAAATTTTTCAACACGACTAAAAAATACATTTCTTGAAGATCCTTCGCGGCAGGTTCTCTCATTCGGCTTAAATTTTTCAGAAGTTGTTTCCGAGACCACATCTCGAGTACACGGTCGGTAAGGCAGCCATTCAAAGCCTACTCCGACCAGTCATCGATGTGTAAGAGCATTTCATTGTTTGCCGAGTAACACAAGGTGGAATTCGACATCAAGTAGGCGCAATGATTGAACGTAGCACAGCTCGTCTTCAAGTACTCGTCATAGATCCGTGGTTGTGAGTCCCAGGAAGCAGTAAGCAAAGCCTTTCAGTTCAGTGAGCCACTTTCCGCCAACTTTGAGTACATTTACCGACTGAATTCCATTATTGTGACTGTTTTTTCGTCGGTAGCGTGCAGAAATGGATCCTTTAAACACATCTTCGAATTGCGCTCAAACCCCATCGAAGATTGCTCTAACAGAGTGTTAAGAGTGCATTCGACAGCCTTCGCAATCAGCTAGTCTAGCTTCTGAGGTTTCAACAGTCTGTGTATACCTCGCGTAAATTTCATCGTCCGTCGGTCAGTGCAAGATTGTGGACTATTGTCACAATTTCCTTTGTGGTAGCCGCTTCCACGATACTTGAACGAGTCTTATGAAGAAACGGTAAGCGAACTAGCTAAACGAGGTGACATCTTTGATCAGAGTATTTTGGTCCCGTGTGTGAAGAAGAATAACTCCGCCGTTATGCGTGCGTGCGTTGTTCCTACAAATTAATGTCGTGACAAAAATTAAGCTTCAGCTAGCTTGCATAAGACAAGAGGACTCGCTCCGGAGAGTCGTTTGTTCGTTTTATGGTGGATGGCATTGTGGAAAACCATACCTACAGTAAAGGGATGGCGTTGACCAGGACGTCTGAAGCCTTGTACTACGCTGTTTAATGGCCAAGGCACGCGCTCTGAATGAATGGAGAGACTTGTTGCACCCAAGGCCTTGTAGTTCGTTGTTTAGTGTCCTAGGTGCACGACCTATATGAATGGAGAGACTTGGTGCTAGAGACCAGGATCCCAGTTGTCGCGCTGATGGCGGACCAGCATCACCAAACAGTATCAGTTGCTGGCCTGAATTGATGAGAAAAGGGCATTCGGCACGTATCGCAGGCCGCGATTCTAGCTTCTGAGAGAGCAAGTTTCTCTGGGTCTACCTCGCGCACCTTCAATCGTCCGCAGGCCAGTGCAAAATTGTGAACTTTTGTCACGCTATCTTTGGTGATAGCCACTTTCAAGTAATCAGGACTCATGAAGAAACGAAGAACGAAGTGACTGATAGCCGCATCGGAGTCATCGGAGAGTTGTTGGCCCCATATGTAAAGAAGGAAAATTCTGCAGACGCCACCAGTTCCTAGAACTGAAAAATTAAGCTCGAGTGAATAAGACAGCTAGCTTGCATGACTAAGGAGGAAGAGGCCCGGATGGTGGTTTGTGTCTCGCTGGTTATGGTAGACGGCAGGGCGGAGGACAATGCCTACGCTGGTTGCATAGACCTGGACGTCTGAGGTAGTGTGCTGTGCTGCTAGATAGAGGGACATCGCAGCACGACCTGAATGGATGGAGAGACTTGTCGCTTGAAAGCTGAACCGATCGCGCCAACGGGGGGTGTGACATCTGCCATCAAACCACTGTTGTCTGGATGATGAATCCGGTTGAAAGTCAGTCTAAATCAAGATCATAAAATGCTTGCTGTCATATTTTCTACGAAATTTTTTTCAGTTTCAAAAATAGACTCCATACGTCTGCAGAGTAACCATCATGAACATCAAATTTTAGTCTGACGAATACGCAGAAGGCCTACGTTTAACATACGCTCTGTCTATGAAGCCGTGAAAGATATTAGTGACATGTTTCAATCGTTTTCCTCATATTTAAAGATTTGTCATGTCATATAGTTCAAGCGATAAGATGTTTTTGAATTTCTTCACACATGGCTGTCCATCTTTATCTCTGTTTCAACCACAAGTCCCAAAAAATTGAACGACGAATCTAACGACGAATAATCACAGTTGTTACACCACACGTTAACCCTTCCGTGTCACATTTTGTCACTATTGCCTATTACGCCCAATTCGGGTGCCCTTCACTTTTGAAAATCCGCCGCAACCGTCATTATTGCGAATCAATTCAACGCCACTGCGGCGGCGCGACATCGCAGTTGGTTAACAATCCGAAACGCGTTCACTGACGTAGACAATGCGGAATTTGATGACAATTATCATGCGAGAAAATTGAATGATAATTGAGAACGAATGGCAAACTCATCGAAGAGTCTTTTAATCGACAGAATAGAAGGCTAGTGGCTGAAGGGAGAAAGTGGTTCTTTATTCAATTCAAACGAAGATGAATTATGCTTTCTGAAAGTGAATCGAATTAAAGAGCGCACCGGTGATGAAAACGAAATGAAATTTTATTATGGAAATTGGTGGTTGCTAGAAATAGGCTTTCTGATTGAAAGTTGGAAATAGAAGTTTCTGCATGCCTTTGAGAGGTCTTGAGCTAACGAAAACGAGAGCGATTAGTGATCTACTTTCCGCATGTGTCCGTTTGAATCAGACATGAATTTACGATCTCTCATGAATTTATAATCTGTCATGAATTTGCAATCTGTCGAAAGGATAGAGAAAATTTCTCTGATTATGGCAAATTGGAAAGAGGCCTTCATTGTGGAAAAAACGGTGGAGTACTCTAAAGGACAGAATGCAGCACTTATTCTAAGTCAAACAGACACCATGGTGCAGGCATCGCAACGACCAACTCTATAGGCTGTGGTACAGGATGGACCTTGCCACGTCTAATGCTTGCCCAGGTCTCTGCTGCCAAGACTTTAGACGGCTACGTGACTCAAAGAGAACTGATGTCACCTCTGAGTTTCCAGCATGCATGGATTTGAAAATTTTCTTCACAAATTTGGTGCTTCTGGACAACTGACCAGATAACTTGGCAATAGGAGCGTTATGTGGATTTAGGCCTTGTTCCTACTAGACGGAGGATAGTGGAATTATCACACGGAGTTTTGTGGCAAATACTAGTACTTCATGCAACAGGTAACATTGGCTTGAACACAAAGGAAAACTTAGGTAGGTAGGTTAAGGTGACTGATGAATGCACTTAGTCCCATATAGGACCATTGTGCTACCACACCATGTGGGAAGAACCTCAAGCCAGCTGGAGCAAATAATAAAGTTTAAAATGTCGGCGGGAGGGGTTTTATTGAGGTCGTGTAGGCCGTTGAGTAATTATCTTCCAAAGTGCTTGTATCTGAGGCGCGAGAACGCCGGGCATGCGCATAACAGGTTTAGGAGAGTTTCTGATTCTTCCTCATTCCTGCATCTTCTGCAAAAATAGTTTGAGGGTGCCCCTAGCCTGCGAGCATGCTCACCGATTAGAAAGTGCCAGGTTATGGCTCCCATGACCACTCTTATGTCTGATCTTTTGAGCGATAGTAGCAGCCTGGAGCGTTTGGGTTAAAGAGAGGGACACACCTCCTTTGAGACGCGACAAAGATTGATTATGGTTAGAGACGCGACAAAGATTATGGTTAGACCACTTTTAATTAGTCTGATAGATCGCGTTCAAGTGCAGATCCGGTGTTCAGTTCAGTCCAGTTCATGTGGCGAGAGGGATACCGAGGTATTCGTGTTCCAGAAGTAGTGGTTGCATTGTAGCAAGCCTGGAAAATTCGTCTGCTTGACAGTTGCCCGGAACGTCTCTGTGACCTGGCACCCAGCACAGGCTACCATATATTGAACTGATCAGCCATCTCATCTAAGGACGTGCGGCAGTTCATGACCGTCTTAGAGTTTGATGAGACAGATTTCAGGATCCTGAGTGCTGCTTGACTGTCCGTAAGAATAAGGATATCAGCTGAGGATATTCTATTCCGCTTCAGGAAAGACGAATGGCCATTACTTCAGCTTGGAACACACTACAGTGATTGGGAAGTCTGAATTTCAAACTAAAGTTAAGCTCCTCTGAGGTAAAAGGGACAAGGAAAGGAAAACTTATAACTTAATCACTTTTCTGGCTTTTCTTTCTTCTAGTGAAGCATTTGACAAAAAGGAATGAGAATGCTTGTGGACTCCTTTGCCGACATTGACTGTGACATTGCACAGAGCTATTTTATGTACCCAGGAGCAAGTTTGGTATGCGCTTAGCATTGGTAATGGAGAAGAAGAAACAAAGAAGAATAGAATATAAATATACACAAAATCTGATCACAACAAAAGTAAAATTATGTGAAGTAGCCTTGATCACTGAAAGCAGAATAATTAGACGCCGTTTTCGATTTCAGCCATTAAGAGCTTTGGGCTCAGTTATTTTAACCGCCGCAAAGGGGCAAAGAACAAAACGTTTGCACTTAATCAAAAGACCGCCACTTGTGGTGCAGTTCAAAGTAAGAGGCCACTTTTCCATGCAGTCCATAAATGTGCAAATTGAACTCATCTCTTCACAGGAGGACGCCAGATAATAATAATATTAATTGTTGGAGCGACAGGTCACAGGGGGACCAGGGCCTGGCTTGCTCATCAACTACTAGTGTGTCACGAGTAAAAGAGACCTACAGTTTTTTGCCGACTCCGAACGGCGCAAGATAATTCTTCTTGAGACGCTACAGTCCGGGGTAGACCTGGGCCTCAACCAACATGCCACTCCAGCCAACACGGTCTTTCGCCAGCTGTCTCCAGTTGTGCAGTCCAAGTTGGTTGAGGTCCTTCTCCACTTGTATGCGCCACTTTAGTCTATGTCGCCCTCTGTTGCGTTGTCCCAATGGCACGGATTCAAGGACTTTTCGGGCCGGAGCAGTGGTGTCCATACGCTCTATATGGCCTAGCCATCTTAAGCGTTGTATCCGTAGACGCTTGACCAGGCGCATATCGCTGTACAGCCCGTAGAGTTCGTCATTAAATCTTCTCCTCCAGTTGCAATCAACGCAAGAAATCGCACGCAAAACTTTACTTCCGAAAAGACTCAACCACCTTTGCTAACGTCGAAGATTCTGCGCCATAAAGTAGGACGGGGATGATCAAGCTACTATATAAAGCGAACTTAGTCCTTCGAGAGAAGGCTCAATTGCCTCTTGGGCCCAAAGAAACAGCGATTGGCAAGAGTGTTTACCGCGGAGCCGAGGTAGGCGAAGTCCTTGACTACCTCTAAGTTCCTGCTGTCTATAAGTAGGGCGGGGATGATCAAGCTGTTACATAAAGCAAGCTTAGTCCTTCGAGAGAGGGCTTTGTTACTCTTATTTATCTTGAGTCTAAAGAAACGGTGATTAGCAAGAGTGATTCTGCGTTTGATTTCGGTACTGATGTTGTTGTCCCTGTTTACCGCGGAGCCGAGGTAGACGAAGTCCTTGACTACCTCTAAGTTTCTGCTGCCTAGAGTGACGCTCTGCCCAAAATAATGCAAGTTAAATATTCCGCTCAAAAATCGAATTTTAGACCTCGGGTGTCTGTGGCTGTGCAATATAAAGGAAAAAAAGGAGGAAAGTGTCCACGTAAGTCAGATTATATTGCTCGCGAAAAGTATCCCTTCCCCAATGTAACAGGATAAGAGGAGGACAGCTTCCATTTCTCTTTGCGTGTTCTTACTTTTATTTAGCTCCACAACGTGTGCTGTCAAAGTTTGTAAAAACAATCCCATAAACTCAATCAGAGAGAGCCACATGGAACTACACACAATTTTCTGTTATTCCTCTTTTTTTTTCCAGCCAATCCCTCCAAGATCCATATGTCAGTCCACCCACTTGTCAACCATCACAAAAAGTCATTTCCTCGATCTGTCGATCTGTGCCACAACCAACTCATCCACTCGAGCCCAATCGCATTTTGTGGAACACCTACATTCTGCCGAATCTAGCCCACATCGTCACGAACACACCCATCACCAAAGAAAAACAAAATTATTCATAAATTCCATTCGAATCCAGCTGAAGTTCACTCTTTTATCGTTCTGACCCAGATACATTGGATCAGGGAAATAGAACAAACCATCAATAACCATAAACAACCCGTTCAAGGGAGGAGGGGAAAATCGAAATCGGATATCAACCAAATTGATAATCACTCCGTCACTCGTTCATTGTGGACTGGCGCAACCTTTCCCATCCCCAGCATTGCAGCAACATTGAGACAACAACCAATGACGTGGACAAAACTTTCCAAAAAAAGATTATCTCATTTTCAAGAGTGTCTTATGGCCTTAATGGCGCTCAGTCACTCCCCATTGCCATCGGCTGCTAATCGAAAAAGTAAATAGCTTCCGTTTCCCAAAAATAAACCCAACACGGAAAGGAGAACCAACACAAAAAGTTTTGGACCTACACCACAAAACAAGACCCCGGAGAAGTTATGCAACCGCAGAGTGGACCCAGACACAGAGTGGTGATGGTGATGGCGGTGGTGGCAGTGGCAGTGGCTTAAATATTAATAAACCCAAAACAATAATCCGGCCTGCATCTTTCACTCGGATTGGGCTTAATTTTGTTTCCCTCCGAAAAAAAATTGCGTAAGAAAGAGAAATTTTCATCCATCCGCATATTGCAACAAGATATTAAACAAAAAGCAACAAAAACAAAGAAGCAAGAGGCAACAGAAAGAAAGAAAGAAATGACGAAAGAAGATGTTGTTGGTCTGCTGGCCCCGGTGTGTGCCCCAACCGGAAATAAGCCAAACCGATGTGTACGCACGGTGTTAACATTAAGAGGCCAAAAACGAACGAATGTGCGAGACAACTGAAACCCCCTCAGACCACGGTGCAGTTGAGGGCTTCGTATCGGGGCTCTGTTACGTGTGTGCTGTCGTGAAAAATATTGTTACGCCATCGAGGCGTTTTTTTTTTTTTTGTTTTTTGTTCGGTCTTGTCATGTTTTTTCGGGCAGATAAATTCGTCATACAAGACACCATTAAACTGTTGGCAACTGACAACTCCGGTAACCACCACCACCGTCAAGTCGCGGCTATCGGCTGAGTGGTGCATGATGGCTGGCTGACTGGCTATTGATTGCGTAAAGGTGAGCACGAAGCGCGCTGATGGGCCACTTGATATGCGTTACGATGAGCCGAATGTGTTCCGTCCCAGTTATACAGATCTTGATGATTGAATTGAGTAAATATGACGGAACCAAAGTGATGGTTGGACCCACTTAATGGGTGTTCGCAAAAATGCGTTGAAACAGGGAGCGGGCGGCGGGTGTTTCGGTTTTGATTTCAATGGCATTTGAGAAAGAAAAAAATTGAGTTGAGGTGGAGTGCGTGCAAGGGAGAGAGGAGTGTGGGTGGCGTTGAGAAGTCACGGAAGTGGCATGAGATGCGGGCGGACAGACGAGTTGGTGGGCGAACTGTGTCAAATACATTCACCTATGAATGTAGGAATCTTATCCTCTTGGAGGCGGCAGTACAAAACACAATCCATGTGAAGTTGCAACTATAAGTTGTGCGAATGGAAGCATAACAGATTGTGGAGGCGGTGTGACGCTGTTGACGCATTGGGTTCGACTTGGAACTTTGTCGGAGCTAAAAGGAGGTGTCCTTTTTTGTTTTTGTAACTGTCAAGGTCACCGTGGCGTAGTGGGTAGAGTGCGACGCTCACACGCCGAAGGGTCTAGGTTCGACTCCCAGTTCAACACCAATTTTTCTAATATTTCTCGGCACAACCTCTTTCGAGCTGCTGACAACACTCAAAGAGTAATAACTGTCTAAGAAAGCTTCTCAAATTTCGCCGTTCGGAGTCGGCAAAAAACTGTAGGTCCCTTCTACTCGTGAGAGAACAGTAGCGCGCACAACACGAGTAGTTGATGAGCAAGCTAGGCCCTGGTCCCCCTTTGGACTGTAGCGCCAACAATTATTATTAACTGTCAAGAAGCAGAACGTATCAATGAGTCCCGTGACATTTAGGGAGCGCTACTAAAAAAATAATTTCATATTTATAATTTTTGTTAGTGGCGCCCCCTATGTATCCCAGGACTGATCTGTTAGGTCAAGACCAGCTTATATAGTCTTAATAGATGTGGAACGCACCATTTATTTTTAAAAGTGTAAACTAAACTTACGACAGATAGACTCCACAACCATGTGACACCTTGATATGACAAAGTGGTGTTGGGCCCCTCGATTCCACATCCCTGACCATCTAAGTAAACTTTCTATCACCAGGATGCTTAACTAGAGCACACGAAAAGGAGAAAAAGGCAAAATACAACAAAATTAGCTTTGTTTGGAGTTTAATGTCTTCCGGCTATCAAACGCTTGTTTAATTGCTACAACCTTCTTTTGCACGATAATATCTGTGCGAACTCTCAGCAAATTCATGCGAAAAAACGTTGCTTGCTTGCATTTTATTTTTCAATTAACTCCAAGAGAAGATTACGGCAAGAGTAACTAACTCTCACTAAGTAGTTTCCCTTAGAAACTTCGTCAGTGCCTGAAACCAATTAAATATCTTTTCTCAAAGAATGAAATCAACGTGGATGCTAAAATCCTTTTCATTGCTTCGCAAGTCTTAACATCAGCCTGACTTTAAGCCCATTTGCATATCTTTCATATCGTCTAGCTAACAATAAGTGATAATGGCACTCGAACGCGTATGCAAACATTCTCCATTCATCCAGCACTTAAGAAACCATTAAGCCAGCAGACAAGTCTGTGCTTTTTTTCAGTAAATGTTTGAACAACTCGATCATCATGAAGGAGGCTCTTCCCACTCATCGTGCTCAAAATAGCATACACATGATCATTACGTGCTTAGAAGTCCTAAGAGCACGCATCATTACAAGAAAGCAATACTTCAAACAAAAGAGTTGACTAGCGAACTTAAAGCAATCACACAACAAAAAAGCAGTCCATACTCACATCAAATCGAATTGTTGAATTATCCAAAGTGTTATCCAAATAAATGAACTTGTGTATCACATAGTTATCCAGAATGTTACTTGTCAAAACAAAGACGACAGATCAGATATCAAATTTTTTACACACAACACACTAAATGCGCCTCCTTTCTTGATTTTCGCGACTACGCACCGAAGTGAAATTGAAATCAACTTTGAAACGACGAAACGGAAACAACGATGGCGACACGAAAGCGAAATCGAAAACGAAATCACACTCCTTTTCTACACGACCACTTCTGGCTGCTCCAGAAATGCTCAACAAAATGTAACGACGCCTGGCTCGGCCGAAAAATGCAGACCAAACCAACAAATAGGCAGCGCGACTGCGACTATTAAAACTACAAGACGGCAGCAGAGGCAACAAACGTAAAAATTACTATAATAATAAAACACCACCGTAAGACAATGAATTAAAAAAAAAAACGAAATGAAATAAAATACGAGCACTTTCTCTTCTCCAACGCGGCGTGGGCTAAGTTCTGCCTGCCGTCGTCTGTAGACTAAAATTGTGAACTGAACTCCTCGCGGGAACCAAAGCGTGTATCCTTGGTCAAGAGCGTGTGAAAAAATGTTAATCGCTCAGTGGCAGAGCAGAGACCACGGAGATCTGTTAAAAATCAATCGAACAACACACGAAACGCAGGAGAGAGAGACGCACGCGAAAACATTCGACCTTCTTGAGTAAAAGCTCAAAGAAGTCTGACGTGAATGTGGAGCCGATCGCGAAAGACTAAAACTCGAAAACGTACAAAAAAGCATTTGCCTTCTTGCATCGAACAATCTGTTACATTGGCTCTCTGTATGGGTGTGTGTATGCGAGTACGAAACGCTGGCGTGCTGCTGCGCGGTGGTGTGGCTGTTTTTGTTGCTGTTGGGGGTTTGTTATGCCTCTTCAGCTGATATGGCCAGGTCCAAGTGGATTTCGTAAGTCAGCAAATGCGATATCGTTGTGAGTTACGATGGTTGGTGGTGGTCTGTGCTTTGTGTGGCCGACGGTGGCGAGATTAGTGTTTGACTTGCAAAATGTCGAAGCCGAACAATGATTGCATTGATTAGGGGATCAATTGAGAGATTTTTTTTCTGCTGGTTCAGCCGAGCTGCTCTTTTTTCCGCCATCTCGGCAATTACGTCGTCCAGCATGAACCCACCGTCCCCGCAGCCGCGCGCCGTGTGTAGATGAAAGTGAAAGGAAAAAAGATGATTAAGCTGTTTGAAAGCGATGCTGCTTGTGTTATGGAGATGATTACTTTTGCGAGGATGAGTATGCCTTTGTCCCCCTGGCATTCCTCGTTTGAACGGCAGGGAATCTGCCAAAATCTTGGAACTCATTAGGCACAGGGTATTAGGGACAGGAGAAGAGTTGCTGGGTGCATATGATGTCATCCCATCGGCCATCCAGACAATCGCAACTAAATTAAAACGGAATTTGTTGAGTGAAACTTTAGAGGCTGGGCATAAATTAGAAGAGGCTGTCTGGCGGCCTGTCTGTTGAACTGTGAGAAGGTGGATTTTACGAAGAAGTTCCGTGTTCCAAATATAATCACAAAGTGAAATGAATTTGCATAGAAATTGCTTCTTTGGATGATCAAAACAAAAGAGTTGGATAACGAACTGCGCGCAGTGCTGGATGATTGGTTTATTGTGTGGATGTAAGTGGTTTTCCCTCCGTAAAGAGCTCGGATCTTCGGTGGAAAGTTAGGACATAAATCTTTTGCTTGTGACATGTGGAAGAGGAAGATAATTAGAGTGGTCGTGTGGTTGGTGTTGTGGGACCGTGTCACCGACACCGCCTTACTTTGTGATTTGTAACAGAAATGCCGTCAAGGTTTTGACTCTTTACGAGATAATTCATTTGATGTGTGGCTGCAATGGCATGTCTGGAGAGTTGTTTCCCCTGAGTGAACTGGTGACTCAGTTATAAATCCGAACGTGATTCGCTGGGTTTTTCTGAAGGTATTGCCAGACGTAGTGCACGGTGGCTGTCCCTGACCTAGAGTGGAGTGGTTTTGTCGGCATCGATAAATCAGTGATTGAATGAGAATGGTCCATGTGGATAAATGGAATCGTTTTAACTCAGATCAACGAATTTATCGTGTTGGATCATAAATCATAAATTGAAAAACCCGTGAGGGTTTTAAACTGATTTTTGCGAAACTTTGATCTGGGGGAGGCTATAATAAGACGGCGAATAATTGCTTAACCTCTTCTCGATTGAATTCATCAACAAATGTGTTTCCATCTGGGTGCATAAACCTACGAAGTGCCACGTAGGATCATCCTTAATATTGGGATTCAAATTCAATTTGAACTCGAGAAACATCACATTCGTTTAAATGCTGAATACACGCAATACATGGCCTCAGATATTTCCGGGAAAAGAGAGTTTCAGGTCTGATTTGCTGCTACATTATTTCAAACGACGTACATTAGTATTAGAAGAACTCCACTATGGCCATTAAAAACCTTTAGTTTATGAAGTGGCCAATTAGAAAATTGAAAGGCGCTCAACATCAAATAGTCATCCACAGAATGATTCAATCCACCACAATTCATTACAAAAATATGTATGTTTCCAAAGAATTGCACCAGTTTCATCAAATAATGTTTGGCTTAACAAGCAACAATCAAACAACTCACGCATTCATAAGCACTTCGAACAAATGTGAACTGGTGTGGCAAGCAAAGACTCTGTTTACAAACATTCTTCCTCCAAATTGAGCGTGTCAACCATCTAAGCGGCGTACCACTCACGCCTCTCGTACGCCTAATTCACGAAAACAATACCACCATAGAATGTGCGTACAGCCATCAAACCAGCATGCAAGTGGTAAATCTTTGAATCACTTAAACAAAAGAGTTGATCAGCGAACCTATTTCCATTTCACAATGCGAAATACATTCAAATTCACTCTCACCACATGCACGTTCCGTAATTGTTTACTCACTTATTCGAGGCGTCGAGCATTGAAATTGCAACCATGAATTCCCTCGTTCATCCCCCCCGCTTAACTCATCCCTTTTAAACATTTTCACTGCAACGCTTCGCTTGTACCCATGTACAACACAGTTTTGTAAGTACAATCATTTTTTGCGTTCCATTTCATTGCGAGACACTTTTCATTAGTCCCCGTATGTGTGTGCTCTTACACTTTGTGTGTTGCATAAACACATTCCCCAAACTATGCGAACTCTCTGTACACATCGAAAAAGAAAGTGAAAACACAGACCATCCCCTCCACGGTGTGCACTCCGGACACACTCGCACACTCGATCGCACTTGGTATTTACTTATTCAAGGTTTAGTTCAAGTTTAATCTTTCGTTATAGATCTAAATTGCGAACAGAAATGTGCTGGCCGCTCGTTTGCATACTAAAGACCGACCATGGCAACGGAGTCCACATTGTGCTGGGATGTGAAAAACGGCAAAACCTTCCCGTCTTCGCTATTCAGTCAGAAAATTTCTTTTTCATTGTTTATATAATGTTAATCTTTCTCTCTCTATCTCTTCACTCTTGGCTCGTCGCCTTTGTTGGAGGGATCCCTCCTTGCCCGCTCTGAGGTCATCGTCATCATCGTTTCTCCTTTCCCCAGAGCCGCACACACTCGGTGCCAAATGATTTATTTTCCTTGACAGCAGCCAGCCAACACTCACTCACCGAGGCAGCAACTCAGAGATAATGACTTCCTGTTGGGGAGATATGAGAAATAGTGGGCTAGGACGTCAGTATCTCTATCGGAGCTGGGCTTTGTGCGTTTAGAAAGCCTGCTAATCTGATTTCATCAATCTTGGCACAAAGGATTGTGTCGAGTGTATGCTTCCCGGACTGTATGCACCCGTGTGACATCTCCTTCCCTAGTTCGGTGCATAATTACTAGGTAAATTCTTTTTATTCTCTTCGATTCGACATCGCCACCGTTGGCGGCCATGACCAGCAGCGGCCACATTGCGGGACAACAGTGGGCGCCTTTCACACTTTCGAAAGCGGACGGTTTCTTGCGGCCGAACACTTTTCCCTCTAGCTTTGCAATTAGAATCTCTGTGTGGCGGCCGCAGCGGTTACATCTGTCCCTGGTCCAATTTCCAGCGGCTATCTGTCGTTCGGCTGTTAACAAAAGCCGGCCATTATGGCCAGCGAATGTGTGTGCGAGTGTGGCGTTCGCATTCTCTCTTGCCGCTGAAATGAAAAGTGTAACAGTTCCCGTTGTTGTTGTCGGATAGCGACGAACCAGATGACGGTGGCGGTGGTGGTGGTGGCGGCACACACTCTTTAAATAGAAACCGTTTATTGATGGTTGCTTTTTTCAGCGCGCGCACGCTGGAATAAAATTAAAACACTAAAATCCGTAGCAATTCTTGTCGCCGTTCGTTGTCTTCGGAGTCGGCGTCGTCATTGGTTTCGTCGTACCCAGCAGCCGTCACCGGCGCCGCTACCTCTGAGCAGTGTGTCTCCACAAAAGAGGAGAAAGGTTCGACTTCGGCGAAGAGAGGTTTTCACCAGTTCCCCAGAGGGGGGTGCATTTATAGCCGAAAATAATAAATTTCCGTTCGCCCCAACTGCCGCTCCTTGCGGAGTAGCAGAGACAATTCGTACTCGAGTGTGGGTCGAGCGAAATTTGTCGAGGCCCAGAACCATCGGCGACACGAGTGAAGGACGGCCGATTCGCCAAGTGGTCGGTAGCATGAGCAGAAGAGGCCGCCTCGAGTGTGTTGTGCTTCAAATAATGAAATTAGTTTACACGAAAACAAAAATGAGATCACAAGTGGTTTGGGATTGGCGATGGGTATGCGCGAGTGGCCCGCACTCGGGACTGGGATGTGCCGGCGTCGAGTGGCGGTGACCACGTAATCACCGCTTAATGAGCCATTTTGGCTCATGAGCTCTTTCTCGTAAGTAGGTGCTAAAGGAAGAAAGTGAGAGTTGTGAAATAAGAGATTGCTGTTATGGACGGATGGACAGTTATTACAAAAGCCACTGTCTCCGTTTTCATTTCCATATGCATGGCTCTGGTATTTGCGGCTCGGAACTGTGAGTGTTTGGACTTGATGTAACCTTTGTAAGTGATATTGACGGTGGTCTGGCAAGCGCTTTCGGATTTGTATATCTGATGTCGGCTTTATGTAACCGCATTTCTTCCGCGCCAGTCTCGAAGAGGCTGTGTGAATTCAGTTGTATTTGCTGAGCATAAGGAAGCAACGAAAGAAAATATATTGACAAAGCTCCAACCCACGGAAGATGTCTCGTCAACCATCTACAATGCAACGCCCAGGATGAGGATGAGGATTAGGATGAGGATGAGGATGAGGATGAGGATGAGGATGAGGATGAGGATGAGGATGAGGATGAGGATGAGGATGAGGATGAGGATGAGGATGAGGATGAGGATGAGGATGAGGATGAGGATGAGGATGAGGATGAGGATGAGGATGAGGATGAGGATGAGGATGAGGATGAGGATGAGGATGAGGATGAGGATGAGGATGAGGATGAGGATGAGGATGAGGATGAGGATGAGGATGAGGATGAGGATGAGGATGAGGATGAGGATGAGGATGAGGATGAGGATGAGGATGAGGATGAGGATGAGGATGAGGATGAGGATGAGGATGAGGATGAGGATGAGGATGAGGATGAGGATGAGGATGAGGATGAGGATGAGGATGAGGATGAGGATGAGGATGAGGATGAGGATGAGGATGAGGATGAGGATGAGGATGAGGATGAGGATGAGGATGAGGATGAGGATGAGGATGAGGATGAGGATGAGGATGAGGATGAGGATGAGGATGAGGATGAGGATGAGGATGAGGATGAGGATGAGGATGAGGATGAGGATGAGGATGAGGATGAGGATGAGGATGAGGATGAGGATGAGGATGAGGATGAGGATGAGGATGAGGATGAGGATGAGGATGAGGATGAGGATGAGGATGAGGATGAGGATGAGGATGAGGATGAGGATGAGGATGAGGATGAGGATGAGGATGAGGATGAGGATGAGGATGAGGATGAGGATGAGGATGAGGATGAGGATGAGGATGAGGATGAGGATGAGGATGAGGATGAGGATGAGGATGAGGATGAGGATGAGGATGAGGATGAGGATGAGGATGAGGATGAGGATGAGGATGAGGATGAGGATGAGGATGAGGATGAGGATGAGGATGAGGATGAGGATGAGGATGAGGATGAGGATGAGGATGAGGATGAGGATGAGGATGAGGATGAGGATGAGGATGAGGATGAGGATGAGGATGAGGATGAGGATGAGGATGAGGATGAGGATGAGGATGAGGATGAGGATGAGGATGAGGATGAGGATGAGGATGAGGATGAGGATGAGGATGAGGATGAGGATGAGGATGAGGATGAGGATGAGGATGAGGATGAGGATGAGGATGAGGATGAGGATGAGGATGAGGATGAGGATGAGGATGAGGATGAGGATGAGGATGAGGATGAGGATGAGGATGAGGATGAGGATGAGGATGAGGATGAGGATGAGGATGAGGATGAGGATGAGGATGAGGATGAGGATGAGGATGAGGATGAGGATGAGGATGAGGATGAGGATGAGGATGAGGATGAGGATGAGGATGAGGATGAGGATGAGGATGAGGATGAGGATGAGGATGAGGATGAGGATGAGGATGAGGATGAGGATGAGGATGAGGATGAGGATGAGGATGAGGATGAGGATGAGGATGAGGATGAGGATGAGGATGAGGATGAGGATGAGGATGAGGATGAGGATGAGGATGAGGATGAGGATGAGGATGAGGATGAGGATGAGGATGAGGATGAGGATGAGGATGAGGATGAGGATGAGGATGAGGATGAGGATGAGGATGAGGATGAGGATGAGGATGAGGATGAGGATGAGGATGAGGATGAGGATGAGGATGAGGATGAGGATGAGGATGAGGATGAGGATGAGGATGAGGATGAGGATGAGGATGAGGATGAGGATGAGGATGAGGATGAGGATGAGGATGAGGATGAGGATGAGGATGAGGATGAGGATGAGGATGAGGATGAGGATGAGGATGAGGATGAGGATGAGGATGAGGATGAGGATGAGGATGAGGATGAGGATGAGGATGAGGATGAGGATGAGGATGAGGATGAGGATGAGGATGAGGATGAGGATGAGGATGAGGATGAGGATGAGGATGAGGATGAGGATGAGGATGAGGATGAGGATGAGGATGAGGATGAGGATGAGGATGAGGATGAGGATGAGGATGAGGATGAGGATGAGGATGAGGATGAGGATGAGGATGAGGATGAGGATGAGGATGAGGATGAGGATGAGGATGAGGATGAGGATGAGGATGAGGATGAGGATGAGGATGAGGATGAGGATGAGGATGAGGATGAGGATGAGGATGAGGATGAGGATGAGGATGAGGATGAGGATGAGGATGAGGATGAGGATGAGGATGAGGATGAGGATGAGGATGAGGATGAGGATGAGGATGAGGATGAGGATGAGGATGAGGATGAGGATGAGGATGAGGATGAGGATGAGGATGAGGATGAGGATGAGGATGAGGATGAGGATGAGGATGAGGATGAGGATGAGGATGAGGATGAGGATGAGGATGAGGATGAGGATGAGGATGAGGATGAGGATGAGGATGAGGATGAGGATGAGGATGAGGATGAGGATGAGGATGACGATGAGGATGAGGATGACGATGAGGATGACGATGAGGATGAGGATGAGGATGAGGATGAGGATGAGGATGAGGATGAGGATGAGGTTACACCTAACATCGCTTCCCCTTTTGGCAGAAGTTAAATGATTTCATTGCAACGCTTTCTTCACCTCTGTGACTATAACACCCAATTTGCATACAGCCAGCGCTTTAGTTACGCCCGTTCGCCATATCCTCATTTCTCTACGATGACTGTTTAAAACAATACAAAAGTCGAAAGTGCGCACGCATAAAATGCGGTACACCTCCGCGCGACAGAAGCGATCAAGATAATTGCATCTTGTTTATGCGAACAATTGCTGCTATCATCTGCGCCGGAGCCGCCCTTAGCGAATCACCTACCCGCAACCAATTCTCCACCGCCGCCTACACAAGCATATCTTTCGCACAGCCGGGCGCCGCCTACCCGCAGTGAAAGCGAAACGTGACTCGATTATCATCGCAAATGTACAATTGAAAATAATTTATGTCATCACATTTAAATACGACGGCTCACACCGCGCACTGCCCGCTACCCATCTTCTGAGTTGCGACGCACCTACCTCAACACAAGTGAACTCTGACGTCAATATCTACGCCGACCGACTGCCTAAGCACCTACTTATTCTCACTATCAAGGAATTTTTTCTAAGAATTCGTCACCCGTCGATGATGAGCTCGGACAACATGATTAGGGTTTCCCCATCGTCTTCCAAAACTGAATGTCGCAATAATTAATTATGAACTTCATGATTACATGTTGCGGCTTCGATTATGCCACCGCGTGGCCGATAAAGCAAATAGAAATGCCAAAACAAATCCCCTGATGCACAAACACTCGCGCGGCAGCGCTGAGGTGACGGTTATGCAATTGGACTTAGAGGCACTCTGCCGCAGTCGTGCTGCCGCTGCCAAAGTGTTATACAATTCTCTCTCCAAATCAATCAAACGTGTGAGTTGAGTGCAGCTCTTGCACCAACCGCAACGCAGACAGCTTCTGGCCGCAATGGGACGGAGGAAAGGGCATGGGCAGCGGGGCGCGTATCTGTATGGCAGTCACATAAAAGTGTCACTAGATCAAGTGTTTATGCATTGTTTTGGGGAAGTTCGATGGCAATCGATGGAGATACACGGCCCTGCCGTATGCAGATGCGTGATGGATTGGGGGACCGGTGCGCATGAGTTGAATATTTAGATTCACTTAGCGTTGACCCACATAGCGAAAGTTGTTGGATCATCATTGGATCGGTCGGAATCGATGAGTGCGAGTGTCGTAATGTGTGGTTTCTCGCATTGTATTCCTGGTTTGACGATTTAGCGGACAGTGAGATGGGAGTGGACACACGCTTTGTCGTGAGCGAGGGGTTTGTTGGTTTTTTGTGTAAGTCCTCTAGTTGATGCGATAATCTCTTGTCGATTGGGGCCAATTTATGGTGCTCGACAACGATGAGATTGGCTTCATTTCGACTTGAAATACAGACTGACGATTGTGAGTGGAACAAGCTTAAGCCGGCTAAGGACCCATAGACGTTTAAAAATGGATTAGGACATATAAGTTCATTTAAAAGGCGCTTACTTGCACTTGGTTGACGCTGATTGTTGTGTGGTCTAGTTTTTTCTTCATTAATTGTTGTTTACAACAATTGTGGTTTAAAGTACTCAGCTCGGCAACAAGTAGAGTGGAATGAGGAAGGTCAGGTGAGAAGGCCGGAAGCTAACCTTTTAGGATTTTATGGGGCAGTTTTGTAGGTCATTCCTCAGAGTTGTTCGCTTCACACGCAAACCTAAATAAGCTGAGCTGGTCTATTAAGTCCTTAAAGGCAGTCTGATTGCAGGTTACTTTGAAATGGCCCTGTGACCCAATTTTCGTACTGCCCTTAATTTTGTAATGCCTCACTGCTTTGATGTATTTTATAGGTTTGACGGGTTACTTCAGCAAAGCACAAATTTATGAATATTGTTTTTTAAGCTCATACTACGACCGAAACGACAGACTCTGCTTTAACTTAAGGATCTACCTGAATCTGTCTTTTAAATAACAATTTTTTTAAGAGAAGAGTGGGCAAATTGTGTCAAATGACATTTTGAAGGAAGCAAACAGGAATCATCCTTCAAGTCGAAATTATCGCGAAACACCCGCATACACCACCGCTAAAGCCTTCCAGACATTCTCTCGCCGTCGATCAATTCAATCAATTCATCATTCTCCCCCCGTCGTCAGCTTAGGTCAGAGAAAAATTTCAAACTACCAGCCATTCAGCAGAAGTTACGACCCATTCTGTGGTCGGTCATAATGATAAATATTAATAGGCTTGTGACCGTGCCACCGGAGTTTATACAACGAGGGAATGGCTTCTGTTATACATTAACCGTGCGCACTTTGAACCGTCCTTTCGGGAAATGAAAGCACTTTTCTCTGACTGAATGCAGCCATCCTGCCCCTTGCAATATCTGTGCGGAATCATAAAAGTGAAGATACAGACCTGGGCCAACCTGAGAGGCACACTTTGGACTGGGGAAAGTTTAAATGGGCAGTTGATGGCTTTTATTGTCTTTCTCCTTTGCGCAGAAAATAATAATTCCCGTGTTTTATTGAATCAGAAGACGTTTATGGGCTTTTACGATTATTTATGGCCGTTTGAAGGAGAGTGTTGCTAAAATATTCATTTGAATGGGAGATTAGTTTAAGACGGGTGTGGATTAGTTTAGAAATCGATGGAGTTGTTGAGTCTTTGCTGGTGGTCAAATCGAAAATATTTGTGTATCTGCCCGAGGGGACACTGAATGGGATAGACACAGACCTTAATCCTTAAGATGACTTGTTAAGCTTGTCACTTTGTCAGTTTTGTATTGGGGATTTGGTTTGGGAATTAGTTTCGTCTCCAATTCGGGTCGACTACTTTAATTGTCCCCTATTGGAATCTTTAACCATTTTTCAAGCCCTGTCAGCATAATATGCATTGAATCATTCGAAACTATTACATCTTGTACTAAGTTACATTCTTCACCTAATGAAATCGCGCTTTTGTGTGAACAACTGAAGTTGTTTGTTGATATACGTACTCTGCTACCTCTTTGTAACTATGGCAGATACTAGAAAACACCCAAAGAATGAAAATCAAGACTAGAGGGTTAGTGTTTTATTGAATTTAAGACTACCGATATCGTTCTGTCGTGGCTTAGTGGATAGAGTGTGACACTCACACGCCGAAGGTCCAGTTTCGATTTCCTGCTGAACATTTAGCATTTTTCACGGCAACACCCATTCCGAGCTGCTAACTACACTCAAAGCGTAAAGATTGTCAGTGAAAAAGCTTAAAATTCGACGAAACTATAGGTGCCTTCCACTCCCGAGCGAACAGTAGCGAGCACAACACCAGTAATTGATGAGCACGCTAGGCCTTGGTCCCCCTGTGAACTGTCACGCCATCCAATTATTAATTTTAAAACACCGTGCACAGAGACTTATGCTGTGCCATGTCTAGAAGTGGGACTTCTACAGTAAAGGATGAAAATGGCGTAACCGCATTGTAAAGATTTGAAACTACCCACGAGGCCTCAAATGTCAAAATTTGACTTAGAAAAGGCACTGCGCTTAACATCAATAATAATAATAATTGGATGGCGCGACAGTCCACAAGGGGACCAGGGACTAGGTTGCTTGTTTTACCAGTAGAGACGTCATCCCCACGAAAACTTGGCTAAACTCGCAAGTGAAAACTAAAAAATGATCTGGCAAAAGTCCGTTTGGCACCTGGCTTGTAATTGACCAAGCCGGACCGAGTGGCACACCTGTCAATTAACGAAATTGGCTGAAAAGTTTTCTTTAAATAAAAGTAGAGCGCCATTTGACTATCATCGAGAGGTACGCACAATGTCGAAGGTGCCAGATTTTGTTACGAGTTTGCCAAGTAAGTTTTTCCTTCTTCTAGCGAAAGATCGTGCTGGCTGGAGAGGCATGTTGGTTGAGGCTCAGATCCACCCCCGATTTAAGCGGCATAGTTGGAGGTGGACCTGAGCCTCAACCAACATGCCTCTCCAGCCAGCACGATCTTTAGCTAGCTGCCTCCAGTTGGACACTGCAAGTTGGTTGAGGTAGCCTAAGCCGTCCTCTGTTGCGTTGTTCCAATGGCTTAGATTCGAATAGTTTTCGGTCTGGAGTAGCAGAGCCCATATGCCTTACATGTCCTAGCCACCTTATACATTGTTTATGTAGACACTTGACAAGGTGTGTCACTGCGCAGCCCGTAGAGCTCGTCTCCTCCAGATGCCACCAACTTAAGCAGGACTAAAAATCGTAAGCAAAACTTTTCTCTCGAAAAGACTAAGAGCTTCCTCATCCGACTTCGCCTAGTGTCCAGGTTTCCGCGCCATAGAGTAGGGCTGGGATAATCAAGCTATTATATGAAGTGACTGTCAGGCGAAAGAGGGCTTTATTACTCAATTACCACTTGAGTCCAAAAAACAGCGATTGGCAAGATTGATTTCGGTATTGATGTTGTTGCCCCTGTTTACCGCGGAGCCAAGGTAGACAGTCCTAGTGTGACGGTCCATCCAAGATGTCGATGTTGTGTGCCCTTCCTTAATGGCAGCATGTATTTCTTTTGCCCTCATTTACCGTCAGACCCATTTAAGCCGCTTTCGCTTCAATGCCGACAAACGCCTCATTGACGGCTCGCTGTGTTCATCCAATCATGCTCATGTCAGCAGCGTAAGATGGCAATTGAACTGACTTTAGGAAGATCGTGCCAATGGTGTTCACTTGTGATTTATCCACGATCTTCTCGAGGATGATGTTAAAGAAGTCTCAAGACAATGCATCGCCTTGTCTAAAACCTTTTTTCACATTTAACGATTGGGTGAGTTCGTTATCGACCATGAGAGTGCAACTAGAGTTATCCATTGTCATCCCACACAATCTGACGAGTTTGGTAAGAATGCCAAAACGAGACATGGCACCGGATAGCACACTGCACATATGTGGCCTTAAAATCGACGAATAGGTGGTGAGTGTTGATTTGCACTTGGGTCTCTTCCAGGATCTGCCGTAAAGTGAAGATCTGGTCTATCGTGGACTTCCCTGGCTTGAAACCTTACTGATAAGGACCTATCAGGTTGTGGACAAAGGTTTCAGACGCGGCAGAGGGGAGTAACTATACATCTGCAATAAAAAGTGGTTGCAACGTCAGCGCCAAAATCAATCGTAGAACCACTGTTTCCAGTAGCGCTTAACCACCCTACTCTATTGTACAGGACCCTGACCCGATATTTTTTGAGAAAATGCACACTACAAGCAATATGAGCCCAGGCGCATTATTGAAATTGCACGGATGACGTGCTTAAAATGGTCCACAGCACTGCAGTAACAAATTTATAGACACCAAAATTTAGACGGCAAAACGTATACTCAAGGTCAACTGCGGAGAAAATAACAAGCAGAAAAGTCCTCCTTTATGGGAACAGTCTTAATTTCTTTTTCCTTTTCTTGCTCCAACAGATGATAAATCCTGCGAGAACATTATACTACCTCGCCAACTCCTAATAACAAATTTCTTCGATCCTATGAGCACAAACACTTAGCATGTAATAGTCCATAGAAGGTTATGCAAAGAGCGATACACTTCACATGCACATGTAGCCATCATCGTGTTAAGAAAAGAGGTAAACAGAGGACAACACAAGATTCCCACCAAAATCACTTTGAGCAATAAAAAGACTCTCTTTCTGGAAAAAAATCAATATTTTGTAGGCCATCGACGATCTCAATCATTGTTTGCTGACTTTGCAAGTCTACATGAGCTTAAAAAACATCAGTTTTTGTCAATATTACCGTAAGTTAAGGGCAAAAACTCAAGGACACGTTCGACTGCAGCGCTCAAAGCAATATACCAGGTATACCGGTACAAAATGAGCGTTTTTTTTTTTTTTTTTGAAAATAAAACACAAATTATTTATGGGAAAGTAAAAACATTTTATTCAAAGTATTGGCCATTGTTTTCTACACATTTTGACCACCTTTCTGGCAATTTGTGAATACCACGCAAGCCAATCAGACACCCAATTTTCTACCTCCTCGTAGGAATCAAAGTGCTGCTCAGCCAATGCGTGTCCCATCAATGTAAGCAATGGTATACGGAAGGAGCCAAGTCTGGTGAATACGGCGGGTGGGGTACCTGCTCCCAGCCAAGTGTTTTGATTGTATCCTGAACTGGTTTTGCTTTGTGTGCAGGTGCATTGTCATGGAGCAAAATGACCTTACCGTGTCTTCTGACCCATTCTGGTCGTTTCTCAATAAATGCATGGTTCAAATTGATCATTTGTTGTCGGTAGATCATTATTAACAGTTTCACCAGGTTTTAGGAGCTCGTGGTACAGCACACCGTTTTGGTCCCACCAAACACAAAGTATTGTCTTCTTGCCGAATCGATCTGGATTTGCAGTCGACATTGATGGTTGTCCCAGATTAACCCATGATTTTTTCCGTTTAGGATTCTTAAAATAAATCCATTTTTCATAGCTAGTAACAATCCGATGCCAAGCCGATTTTCTTTCGTGTCTTTGAAGCAAAATTTCACAAGTGATTTTTGCGGTTTTCAATTCGATTCTGTGACACCCATTTTGGATCTTTCCCATAGCTTTTAAATGGTCAGAAATTGTTTGTTGTGCAACATTTAACATTGCTGCCAGTTGCTTTTGACTCAAAGTGTCATCTCCATTCAATATCGTTTGCAATTCGGCGTCTTTAAACTTTTTTGGTGGTCTTCCACGTTCTTCATTTCTCACATCAAAATCATTATTTCTGAACCGTTGAAACCATCTTTTGCTCCCAGCTTCTGACAGAGCACGATCACCATATGCCTCGACAAACATTCGATGCGACTCTGCAGCACTTTTCTTCAAATGAAAACAAAAAATTAATGTCATCCGCATAAGCTAGCAATTGAACGGATTTGTGGAAGATCGTGCCTCTGGTGTTGACGTGTGAGTTCCGCACGATCTCCTCAAGGATGATGTTAAAGAAGTCCCATGACAGCGCGTCGCCTTGTCTAAATCCTTTTTTGACTTCGAAGGTCTCGGTGAGTTCGCTACCGACCTTGACGGAGAAGCGAGAGTTCTCCATCGTCATCCTACACAATCTGACGAGTTTGGTAGGGATGCCAAAACTAGACATGGCACTGTATAGCTCATCTCTATGCACGCTGTCATACGCGGCCTTGAAATCGACAAATAGATGGTGGGTGTCGATTTGTACTTCTTGGGACTTCTCCAGGATCTGCCGCAGCGTGAAGATCTGGTCGATTGTGGACTTCCCTGGCCTGAAACCACACTGATATGGACCTATCAGTTTGTTGACGAACGGTTTCAGGCGCTCACACAGTACGGCAGAGAAAATCTTATATGCAATGTTAAGAAGACTGATCCCTCGGTAGTTGGCGCAGTCGAAGGGGTCTCCTTTCTTGTGGCGATGCTAAGATTCCACTCGTCGGGCATGCTTTCCTCCGACCATATCTCACAGATGAGCTGGTGCATGCACCCAACCAGCTCATCCCCAGCCGCTTTGAACAGCTCTGCGGATAGTCCGTCCGCGCCAGCAGCTTTGTTCGATTTCAGTCTCGATATTGCTATCTTGACCTCGTCGAAGTCGGGGGGACGGAATTCTTATCCATCGTCGTCCAAATTGAGTGGGACATTCTGCCTAACAGCGGAATTTGCGACGTCATCGCCGTTTAGGAGTCTGCAGAAATGATCCTTCCAGATTCTCAGCACGGACTGCGACTCTACCACTAGTTGTCCATTTTGATCCCGGCAGGCTTCTGTCCGAGCCTTATAACCACCGGATAACTGTTTTATCTTGTGGTAAAAATTTCGGACATCATTCCTGCCATAGCACCTCTCCATTTCCTCGACCGCGCGCTTCTCGTGCTCTTTCTTTTTTCTTCTGAGAAGCCGGTTCTCTTCCCTTCTTCTCTGTTTGTAGAGCTCACAAACAGCTCTCGTAGTTCGATGCAGCGTTGCCTTGTACGCTCATCATCGCTTACTGGTACAAAATTGAAAATTTTTAACACGATGTAGAAATATGATGTTGTCTGTTCAATGACTTGATGTATACTAAATATTTTTCACAGATGTCATAGCAAACACACAAAAAAAAATAAGGGCTCGTTCACAACAAATGTTCCCTTTAAAGGCATCTGTATCTTGACGCTCACTTCTAGAAAATTCTTGGGAAAGCATACATCATGACAAGGCCGCGGACACAGCGTCGACAATGCATTCCATACTCAAAATTGGTGATAACCTTGTTCATTTTACATGCCGAGCATGTGATTAAAAACCCAAACTCTGTTATATCAGAAATCATGTGGTTTTCTACGTTTTGATGAAAGGCTTTGGGGCATTTTGTAACAATTCATATCTAGAACGAAGCGCGTTTTTCTCACAACTTAAGATAAATCGCAACTAAATCTTAAGTTTGATGATAATTCTTGGTTTTCCTTTAAACGACACTAATTTCTCGTCTAGACAAAAAAAAAAACGTACAAGTTAAAAACTGGTTCACAGAAGACATTCAAAGCAGTCACCAAAAACAGGCAAGAGCGAAAGCAGAGCAATAATTGCAATTAGTAGACGCCTCGAGATTTAATTTAATTTGCGCACCTCTGGTGATCATGACGACACAATTTTACTTATCTACTGATGAATGATTTAGATCAATTAATCACAGTTGGTCGTTAACAACGCTTGATAATTCTTTTAAAATCGCATTTAGACTTAGATTGTGTCACTTTTAGGCCTATTAGTTATGTTACGCTGACAGATTATTTCTTTAAATGAATATTAATTTACGTACATACATTACAATTTAAAGCTTCAACTAGCACCTCGCACCTCGGTAGGATCCCATTGGTTACGATATCGCCTCTGTCGCCGACGTGGCGTAGTGGGTAGAGTGCAACACTCACACGCCGAAGGTCCAGGTTTGATTCCCTGCTGAACCCCTAGCATTTTTCACGGCAACACCTCTTTCGAGCTGCTAACAACACCCAAAGAGTAAAGATTGTATTTGTAAAAAGCTTCTCAAACTTTGACATTTGAAATCGGCAAAGCACTATATTTCCCTTCTACTCGTGGGAAAATAGTAGCACGCACAATACGAGTAGTTAATGAGTAAGCTAGGCCTTGTGAACTGTCGCGTCACCCAATTTTATTATTATTATTACATAACAATTTGTAACGCTCTGTATTGGGGACTGAGGAGAACGCGTGATACGCATTAAATGCGAATAGTTGTCAGGGTCTATTGGTCAATCGTCCTAGAAGAATGTCTAAAAACTGAAAACTAACTTCTGCTGTAAGCTTTGAACAAGTTTTCTCAAGAAAACATAGGAAAACATGTTCAAAAGACGCACTTTTTGCTCCTAAACAGGAATTGCAGGAGTAAGAGTTATGTACATTCCGCTGTAGATAATGAAAGCATTCTGTAGACACGTTTCTGCTGCATTATCAGCACTCCATCGCTTGCGGCACTATGTCGGTAAAGTGAATGCGAAATTCAAAAATATCATGCTCCCAGGCAAAACACATGCACATCGTGTGACTTAAAAGAATAAAGGGGTTTTGAAAATATGACGACTTTTTTCTTCAAACCCTGTTGAAAAACTATTTTTATTTTGCTGACCGAATCCGACCTAGGAATCTGTGTTGATGGCAGCAGTTATTAATGTAAACGGAAGAATAAGAAGACGCAGACCTGGCATGGTGGAACACGATTTTGACAAGTCTTGTAGTTTTCTTTTGCGATTTGTTGTCGAGATGGCCGTGTATAATTTTGCATGGTGGAATTCGAAACGCTTCTGAGCCTCTGCATTTATTTCACAGTCATTTGTTTACATTTACAAAGTTCATCGGCTACAGAGAACAGAGAAGCTCGGCGTGCTCAAGCCTCTATTTCAATTGAAACCTGGTGCCTGGTGGGTGCATGTTTCTTTGGCTGATACAAAAGGAAGCAAAACGCATTCGAATTGTACTTAAACAGCGTGCAACACTGCTCAAGAAAGCACTTATTGTTCGGGGTGAGAATATGTGAGATATGTCTTTAAATCATCGGTCGACGCGCAATAGGAGTGGAATTTTTCACGTGATGGTGGCTTTTGAGGTGTCGCAGATATTGATTGCCACCCTCTTATACCTTCTTGCACTTTCTTGCTTATCTTGCGTATCAAGCTATCTTTGGTTTCTGGACCATTTCTGATGAAACGCCGTTCGTCATAGCAGAAATGTTACGCATACATTTTAGCTTACGAAGAACCGTGGATCAGCACAAAACAAATCTTTTTGAAGGAGAAATACGACCAGCATTCATGGCAATGTGGTAAGCCAGTTGGGACATTTACACAAAATATAGAGGGACACAGTCGATAGATCAGCATCAGGTTCGAGAAGACATTTGTGATCTGAATTTTGTTGTTTCTTCCCGACACCTGCATAAGCACATCCCCATCATCGGGACCTGGATATCAAGACCCACAGGGAAATGCAACCATAAACTCTCACACTTCCTTCCTGGACACGGTAGTAACCGAAAAACTCGTCACAGGTTTGGGGACAATAACTCGCCGCCCTGCCCACAATGTCCAAACTCCGAGGAGGACATATAGCCCACAGTTTTCCATCACAGTAATTTTGCGCAGCAGAGACGTCAACCGCCGACAGTATGATACCTTATATGATGGGATCTGTGGAGAACTGTAATAAGATATGGCCACTCATTGTAAATTGCATTCAGAACTAAGACAGTCTGCAGCAGAAAAGGCTTCCCTCCAGAGCAGGGTGTATGTTGCTAATCACCTACACTTAGTAGTGTGTAGCGGCTGTTTCGATAGGTGATTGGTTAAACTGTGCGGGGTATGGGTTAGTATCCAGGCTATTTTTCCGCTGGGTTGGGAATCGCGCATACTGATTCGGACTGCTAGAATCTTCGGAAGGTCTCATCCTTGGGATCATCCCACAAATAAGCAGACAATAGACAAAATTATTGAATGCATAAGCTGCAGTGGTTCGGAAGTGGTGATCCTCGTCTCTGCTTGCTTTTCAAGAACTCGCTTTGTAAGAGTAACTAGAAATAAGTATGGGCTCAGTTTAAATTTCACTCCAACATGCTCGGTTTCACCATAGAGACCCAGAGTTCAGTGTAGCTAGCTTATTGGAACACCTTTCCATTGAGGTACACCATTTTCCTCTACCACGTTGCCCCGACTTAGAAACAACATGTCCAAGATATCAACACAAAAAAACTGTCAAGTGGTGCACACAGGATCCTCCCTGCTCAAGATCACTGAGTCGAAACCGAAATGGAATTCTACACCCTTTCACCAAATTTCATCGTTACAGCCTCCCTATTCCTCATGCCCTGACTGTGATGCGGGACGTGAATTGATTCTCTTGATGCCTTCCTGCATTCTGGAAGAAACGCCTTCCTTCTGTCATTGTCGAGTTCCACATTCAAGGCCCAGCTGAGTTCGTGACTTGTTCCGAATTGTTTTCAAATGTAGAAACGTCCCCCATTCAGAGATTATATTCCACAAATTGTTAACTTTGCCTCGCTGCCTGTTCCTCTCTCCCAACTGTTACTCCACCCATATCGAAGCACTTAAACGACATAAACTATGCCGACACCAAGCAATATCCTTTAATCGTCGCCATCGACAGTCTTATCCCATAAGCAGCTGCCCCATCGCAAAAGTCGACACCGTTCCGCATCAACGACATCACTCATTGTAACTGCCTCATTCATTTGCGTACAGATGAGCTCCTTGTGACGCACAGCAGCACTTGAGAAGATCGCCGAGCGAAAGTCGATCTTGTGAATGCAAACGACCGACGCATAAATTTACATCGGCCATGGTATCGCACCATTGGACACGGTTGTCCGCTTCTATTATGCTTCCACATCTCTCACAGCCATCTCTCTTTTCATAGATCCCCGCTGATCTACACACATCTCCATAGATGTCCGCAGATTTGCGCGGATCATGACGTCAGATCGATGGGAAATCCAACATAAACTCCGAAATCACTGAACTGAGGCTTGCACTGCTCAATCCTAAACGAAGCTCATAAACCGAGTGGTCGCCACCATCGCCATCGCTGTCGACGTTGATGTTGTCTTCATCGTTGCCGTGGTCGTTGTCGTTGTCGTATTACGGTGATTTAGTTGATTGGTTTTACTAGTCTCCACTCATTGAAGCGCAAGATTAAATTTTACTCGCTTTCTTTCTTACGTAACGCGGTGCACACAGTACCAAGCCTATCCATCCGATCACCAGCAGCAGCAGCAGCAGCGGCGGCGTTCGTCCACTCTCCGTGGTGTCGAGATGGAGGCGGTTTCTTGCTTGATCACTCCAGTTGCGCGAAAAATACCTCAAAACAAGAGACCCGGTCCGTCCTCGAGTTTTCTGTTCGGATTTCTTTTCACGACCACGGGTATTCTCGGCGCACACTCCCCGGTGAGTGGCACTGAAGTGCTGATTCATCAAGAAGAGGAACACCACGACCGCGACGCTGGGCACACTCCGAACTCGTGTGTTTTGTGCTAATGTATCGCGGTAGCAGAAAACCGTAAAAAAAACGACAACACAGAGCAGAATTAATTGGTAGCGGCAAGGGAAAGGTCATCTGGTGATGGTGGTCGTTCGAAAATGAAAGTTGGCAAGGTCGTCGTCGCTAGGCCAATTATTCCGTGCCCGAGGGGCGTTTGGTTCGCACAAGGGGGAAGGGACGCTTCTCTGTCGCCGGTATGACGGGTCTCCAGGGGCTTATGCAATTCGTTGCGTCCATATCGGATTTCGAATTTCTCTTTTTTCTGTCACCGACGCAGCAGCTTCTGCAGACGGTGGCTGAACGTGGCAATTTGCGGATGCCTCGGCGGATCTTCGTTCGACTTGATTGAGGTGGTGCAGCGACCGAGGCGGCAAAAAACAGCTTAATGCGACCGCAAATGGAGCAATCGTTAAGGGAAACTCAGGCTGGAGACATGAGTGTGTTCTGCGGTGATTGACAGATGATGGGTCTTACTCGAGACTGACCACAGATCAACTTAGAAACGAGTAATGACCGAATTGAACAGTGAAGTCTAAGAGCGGATCAAACTCGCCAATGAGCTCCACCGAAAACTGGGCCGTCATTTGAATCTTTTCTCAAAATCTGAAGAATATGCAAAACCAGCTGTTTGCGACGCAAGTCAGGGCAGTTTTAACGACCTCCAGCAGCAGAGGCGGGGCGATGTGAACAAAACAAAATTCAGCGCTTGCGAATTGATAGCAGCACGTAACTAACTGTGAACTGTGAACAGAAATCATCTCGATCTGCCATTCAGAGACCACATGAAGACAGTGTAGGTCTCCGCGTTCGTTTGCAAATTAGGTTGCACAATACAATTTATTGCGACGGGTGATGCAAGAATCGTGAATCTCTTCACTGCGGCTAAGCACTTGACATTTTTAAGGGTTTGAGCGCGATTAAAATGTACAAGAGGCCAACTAAACAGAGAGGCATCTTCAAGTTGTACGACGAGAGTATGATAAGCGGTTGTGTTTAACGATCGACCGCGACGTTGAATCGAAATACCTTGTCTACCGTCATTGAGTCTTTGTGGCGATGCTCGCAAAATGACAATTGGCGAACGAATTCATTGTGAAGTTTTGTGTTGTTAACTGTTTAAGGAGAACAAGTGATTTTTGATCGCTTGTCAGAGGGAGAGGCTAGGTCCAGATTGTGTAACCTAGAAAGGCGCGATACTGCCGGAATCTGAAATGAATGTTAAGCCTATCAATAATTCATCACTGAGGGATGGAAGAGTGGAACACATATTTTAGTCCTGCCCGTTTACACTAAGCGTTAATAATGCTTAATGGCTGTGAGTACTTTGGAACCACGATTCTACACCAAGACAGCAGATTATTTGGCGGGTTTGGGACATAGAAGTCAGTGTAAACAGGTATCAGAGATAAGTTAACATACAAATAAACTGACAGAAGTGTGTCAACAATTAATTAAAGCACTTGAAAGAAACTAAAGGGTGATTTTTTAGCTATTATCTTTTTGGCAACACTGGTTTAAACAGATGACACACGTTTCGTGTTTTGTTTCACTTTCAAACATCTTCAGTTCGGCCTATTATTTAACCATGAATCGTCTTACAAACGAACAACGCTTACAAATCATTGAATTTTATTATCAAACTTAAGAAAGTTCAACGCGCGCTTCTTCCATTTTATGGTTAAAAATGGACAAAGCTCATTTTTGGCTCAATGGGTACGTAAATAAACAGAATTGTCGATCTTGGAGTGAATATCAGCCAGAAGCATTGCAAGAGCTACCAATGCATTCAGAAAAAGTCACAGTTTGGTGCGGTTTATGGGCTAGTGGCATCATGGGACAATACTTCTTCAAAGATGATGCGAGTCGTAACGTAATTGTGAATGGTGAGCGTTACCGTGAAATGATACGTATCCAATTTTTTTTTTTTGCCCGAAAAAAGCTTGACTTGCATAACATGTGGTTTCAACAAGACGGTGCCACATGCCACACAGCACGCGCAACAATTTACTTGTTGAGAGGCGAGTTCGGTGAACATTTTATTTCACTTTCGGTACCGGTCAATTGGCCGCCTTGGTCGTGCGATTTAACGCCTTTAGACTATTTTTGTGGGGCTTTGTTAAAGTTCATGTTTATACATACAAACCCGATTCAATTGACGCAAAAGACAACATTGAAGCATTTGCGAAACGTGAGACACCGGCCGAAATGTTGGAAATAATATTTGTTGGCACTACAGTCCATAGGGGGACCAGGGCCTAGCTTGCTCATCAACTACTCGTGCTGTGCGCGCTACTGTTCTCTCATGAGTAGAAGGGACCTACAGTTTTTTGCCGACTCCGAACGGCGAGATTTGAGAAGCTTTTTTAGGCAGTTATTACTCTTTAAGCGCTATCAGCAGCTCGAAAGAGGTGGTGTCGTGAAAAATTCGAGGTATTCAGCCGGGAATCGAACCTAGACCCTTCGGCGTGTAAGCGTCGCACTTTTCCAGCCACTTTTCCTATAGCTTTTAAATAATCACCCTTTATAAGCATTTAAAGTCTTCCTCGCTTGTCGCTAGCTTTTTATTTCACAGTAGCACCATGTTACTACTGACGGGTAAAAGTCAGCAGCTCAACATTTTTAAAGCTCAGTTCACTTTTTTAAAAGAACTGACCACACTGTCTGACCTTGACTCTCGCTTAGGCATATGAGGTTTTGACTTCTAATTGAGTTCAGCAAGCGGCGCCCAGTAAGGTAAATTGGCGTGTCTCCTAACGCAGACTATTCGAACGTCTGAAACAGGCCGCAATATTGAAGACTATAAAAGGCATTCCAACAAACTGGGATTGACGACTTGATGTAGACGGTGCGAAGTGGACAGTGCTGGTGTGACACTTTTCTGTTGGTGGTGTAACCCGTTTGTCTTGGTGATAGTTTTTTGCCCCATTCTGTACCAGATTGACGATGTTTGCTGCTGGAGTAAGGGTTGTTTAATCTCGTTCTCTCCATTAAAAGAAATGGTCTTTGGTTCCACTCGCTTTGGAGCTTTGATGACCTCGCACACCGCATCTCTTATGATACTACTCTCCTGTACAGGCTGTCTGATGCGAGCTCGCCAATAATACAGTTGTGACGCATAGGTGACTTTTCCCGTGTGCTGGACTGGCTCTGGGCAGAAACTGAACCGGGAAAGGAATTTAGTCGGATTTTCAAGGACGGCTTCAAGAAGACGGAGGTTTCTGGAGCTGGAGCCTTCGTGGAAAACGATAACATTAGACTTCACACCTCCTTGGGCAATTTCGCGTCGGACTCTCAGGCGGATCCCTTCGCGATCCTAATGGCCACCAACTACATTGTGAAGAATATATATAGTATCTGTGTCTGCAGCGACAGCCAAGCTGTGTTTAAGGCCTTACTCAACCCTTTAACCACTTCCAGGATAGTTCAAAAATGCAAGTCATCCCCTAATTTGGTCCGCAGGCTGAATTCGCTAAGACTTGTCTGCGTTCCGGAACACCACAGGATCTTAGGAAACGAGATTTCCGATGGACAAGCTAGGCCAGGTTCAGAAGAGGATGTTGGATGGTTTTGTCTCCCTACAGCACAAACAGAGATGGCGTGACCAAGTGTATACTACCAAACATTAGCAAGAAATCCACTCCTTTTTTGCTATATTTGGACAGAAACAAGTGCAGACGACTTGTCGACGTAATAATGGGACACTTTACCTTAGCTATGCACATAAGCCGGCTTGGGCTTATTGATGTCACCCTTTGTGACGCCTGTGGAGAACAAGAATCATTTTCTCTGTTAGTGTCCCGCCTTTGCTTGAATCAGGTGGCGGCAGTTTGGCGCTCATGTGGTTGGAACTGAAAACCTAAGTTCTATATCACAGAAGTGCCTCCTGGTTTTTCTTCGGCAAACCAAGAAACTACATTAAATGAAGGTTATTGCCTGGTATTACAATGGACCAGTATTTCAGTCTGAGCACTCCAATGCCAACAACCAACCTCCAACAAAAGAAAAAAAAAACAAAAAAAAAGTTGTTGTGTTCATTTCTTTTGAGATTATGAATACATTCTGAACAGACATGTCTGTTTCATAATCAGTACTCCATCGTTCGAAGAGCTGTGCCGGTAAAAAAGCATTTAAGGGACGTTTAGACTTTTCTTCGATAGGAACAATAACGGACGTGGTACTTTTTCCCAGTTTTTTTAGAGATTTTTACTCATATTGAAAATGATGGCCACCAAAGTACTTGTCTTGATTGGGCTTTCTGTAGTATAGCGTAGTATTTTGTAGTGAGCGTCTGAAACCGTTTGTTCATAACCTGTTAGGTCCCTATCAGTGTGGTTTCAGGCCAGGGAAGTTCACGATAGACCAGATCTTCACTTTACGGCAGATCCTGGAAAAGACCCAAGAAAGGCAAATCAACACTAATCAACTATTCGTCAATTTTAAGGCCGCATATATACAGTGCCACGTCTAGTTTAGGCATTCCTACCACACTCGTCAAATTGTGTAAGATGACGATGGAGAGCTCGCATTGCCCTCCCACGGTCAATACATACACCAGTACCGAAATCAAACGCAGAATCACTCTTGCCAATCGCTGTTTCTTTGGGCTCAAGAGGCAATTGAGTAATAAAGCCCTCTCTCGAAAGACGAAGCTCGCTTTATATAACAGCTTGATCATCCCCGTCCTACTTTATGCCGCTAACACAACATTACGAGTACTTACCGCCTCGCCGTCTGGAGTCGGCAGAGTACTCAAGGTCCCTTCTTCTTACTCCTAAGAGTACAATAGTTACTCAAGAAGTTAGTTCATAATTCATTTGTAGACTTTCAGGCAACTAATCTTAATTCGAGGCCTGCTCAAAAAGGGTGAATTTAAAATTTCGCAGGTTACGTGCATTCGGTTATTGATTTCTTTTAGTTTGTTATATTGTCCGGTCGGAGGCCGTGGCGTTGAGGCCGTGCGTTGAGGGCAGAGTGCAAAGCTCACACGCCGAAGGGTCTAGGTTCAACTCCCAGCGTAACACCAATTTTTAGAATTTTTGACGGCACCACCTCTTTCGAGCTGCTGACAACACTGAGAGAGTAATAACTGTCTAAGAAAGCTTCTCAAATTTCGCCGTTCGGAGTCGGCAAAAAACTGTAGGTCCCTTCTTCTCGTGAGAGAACAGTAGCGCGCACAACACGTGTAGTTGATGAGCAAGCTAGGGGAGGATTTGGAAGAATGAATTTCCCTTAGACATGGAAACAATTAACGCGTATCAAATTTATCTTCGAACATCTTGGCACAGACCTGCTGCCTGTTTTTAAAACGGACGCACTTATATGATTCTTTCCGGGCGATTCTTCACTGAGTCACACCATGAAAACGGTAAAAGGTACAATGTAATTCTCAATTCACAGCTTCCCACCCTAGGCCTTCTATAAATAAGAAAAAAAATGAAAATCTAAAATTATAAAAGAATACCAAAGATATAGCAATCACGATCTCAAAACATTTCTCTTGGTACGTTACTGAAGAAAATTTTGCTTAAGCATTGAATGCCTACCACAATGTTGGCAATACCGTGTCAGTAAAATTGCAATCTCTCTCGCATTCCAAAGCTGTGGCATGCTACTCAAGCCGCAGCAGTCATTTTGTGCGGACGGAGGCACGAGGAATCTGTCCGCGTATAATTTGCAATCGTTTTCTGAACATTAAAGTATTTCTACACAATCTTCACTTCTTCACTGCTATAAATAAAAAATCTTTTAGAAACGACTGGCTTGTATTGAATCGTATTCAGTTCAAGATAAAGAGCAATTCGACTGGAGAGGAGTAACAGAGAACCATACGAAACAACATTGTTGCTGCCAGCTGCAATTTAAGAGAAGACAGGAGGCCACTGCATGCTGCTCTCCTAAAGTCTGAGCAATACTCTTGCTCATAGGAGTGAAACCCAAGGTACAGTTTTATTTTAAATGACTTAAGTGTACAACAGTTCCTTGTGTTGTGTTGTGTGTTTTTCCAGTCCACCTATGGCAACGTCGGAATGCGTCAGTGACCAGCAACACTCCACTGCAGTGACCAACCTCGTTCACCAAATCTCGAAAAATTTAAGGTGGACTTCGAAAACCAGGAAAACTGTGATGTTACAGTCGTTTCGGCGGACGGCGAGATCAAAGTTATGGCCCACAAGAGCATTCTGGGCTCAGCCAGCAGATACTTTCAGGCAATGTTTGGCGGGTGCCATCGTGAAGCGGAGGAGCGCGAAATAAAGTTGAATCAATTCGACGGACGCACGTTGAAAGCGCTTGTGGATTTCATTTATAAAGGAAAAGTTGAGCTGACGCCTGAGACTGCTGCATCTCTGCTGGTAGGAGCTCATATTCTGAAAATCGAGGCGTTGGGGAATCTGTGCTGCACCTATATGAAGAAGAACATGTGTGTGTTGGGTTGCTTACGTATTTCGCAGTTTGCTCCATAACTTGGATCAGCTGAACAGTGCCGCGGTGCTGTGTGCGTGTGAAAACTTCGTTGCGTTGAGGAAAGAGGAGGAGTTTCTGTCGCTCAGTCTGGAAAACTTAAGTGAGCTGATTTCCAAGGACGATCTGCGAATGTCCTGCGAAGCCGACGTGCTTCGGAATATACTGGCTTGGATGCACCATGGGGGCGAGCATCGCCAGCAACACTTCGAGCAGTTACTGTCCTTCGTTCGCTTCCCACTTTTAAGCAGTGCATTCGTCGAAAAATTCCTTAACGAAGAGGTTAAGTCTCCTGACATGCGGCGGGGAATACGTCTGGCCCAGGAACGAACTCTGGATGACAACGCAACCGGCTCCAGCTACAAAAAAATGCAAAGTCAGGAACTTCAAAGACGTTTTTGTCGTGATCAGAGGTCTGCGTGATCGCGGCAAAGATCTGAGTGTGGCCTTTTACTACTTTGGTTCAAATGAGTGGATTTACACAAAATGGCCATCGCCTCCACGCTGCGATCGTATTATGAAATGTGCAAGAACTATTGCAGCGGATTGTGGCATCGGTTCGCTGCCTGTAAATTGCTTGAACTTAGAAACCCTGAAATGGAAGGAATTGCCTCTTGTTGCAAGAGCATGCAGCTTCTTTACGTTAAACGGGGTAATGTACTCCACCGACGACCATAGGTTTTGGAAGTTGAATGAACCCTTTGAGAAATTGACCAGAGTTAGGACTCCTGTCGAGGAATATCCGTCGTCGTTGGACTTGTGTGCCACATATAAGAATTTGTTTCACCTTAAATACGGATCCTCTTACGCTACCTGCGATTCCATAGACGGCAGTTTCAATTATGAGAAAATTCGGGCCGTCAAATGTTATGAAAATATGGACTATGAACGTTTCGGCGGACGGCGAGTTCAAAGTTTGGAAACTGGTTTCAATGTTAGATTGCATTAACTTGGAACCTGACGACGTATATATAGTCGACGCTGAACATTATTGCTGCTAACGCTTTGATTTGAAGCAATTTCCTTGTCTAAAGGCCATGCAAGGTGCTCCTATTTGAGGAGAGCGTGACTGTGAATACCAAATTAACACCCATTCGAATAATTTTTAGAGAATGTTTTTAATTTGCCTTTTTTGGTCTCGTTAAATAAGAAACAGAATTGAATTCCTGTTTATTGTCATGCTAATTGTTGAATGAACTCTAAGCATTGATTATCGTCTGCTGAAGCAGTTTGGCCAAATTCTTGTCACAGCTTGCAACCCTTCTATTGGTTGTACGTTTATTATCGTTGAGTCCGGTTACTTATAGCAGTAACTGTTGAAAGACATCTTACATGCCCATCCGTTTTACATATACGAACTCTGTTCGGTTACCTTCTCGTCAATTTAAAGAGGGAGTTCAACCGTTGCAACAATGTTCTGCCTGTATGCATACCTGCACTCGTATCCTTATTAGAGGTTTTAAATCCAGTGTACAAGTTCCATCCATCTGAGCAATACAGTACGATATTTTATACGTATTGAAGTTTTAGGAAACTTATTGAAACTTAACAAAACTAATCGAAACTTAACGAAACTTAACGAAACTAACCGAAATTGAACGAAACTAACCGAAACTTAACTAAATTACCAGAAACACAACGATACTTAACGACACTTACATAAACTTAACGGAAATCAACGGAACCTTACGAAGCCATTGCAAACTTAACGAGCCTTAACGCATTAACGAATTTGTACTCAAATTGGGGAATAAACAAATCTTACTGAAACTGTGCAACACTTAACGAACCTTGACCAACACTTAACGATTTTAACAGAAACCCAACAAAACTTAACGATACTTACCAAACCTTAACGGAATCTTACGAAACCTCTGTCAACTTAACGAGTTTCAACATGCAAAACTTAAGGAACCTTGACCTTGATCAACACTTAACGATTTTAACAGAATCGCAACAAAACTTAACGATACTTACCAAAAATTAACGATTTTCAACATGCAAAACTTAACGAACTTTGACCTTGACCAACACTTAACGAGTTTAACAGAAACGCAACAAAACATAACGATACTTACCACAACTTAACGCAATCTTACGAAACCTCTGTAAACTTAACGAGTTTCAACGCATTAACGAATTTGAATGCACATTGACGATTCTTAACAAGACTTACCGAAACTATGCAAAACTTATCGAACCTTTACCTTGACCGAAAATGAATGGCGGTTACAGGAACGCAACGGGATATAACAATACTTACTAGAACTTTACCGAACTTTACGAAACTGGTGTAGACTTAACGAAACTGCCAAAACTTCACGAGCCGTGATGCAACTTAACGATTATAAAATAAATTGACAGCACGATTTATTCTTGTGCTTTCCTCCAGTCCTATCCATCTCCTATCCTTCCCACACTTCCCTTCTATCATCATACGACATCTTCTCTCCCTCGCATCCATCTCAATTCTCTTCTTCAAAGTGCACATCCCTCAGCACATCTTGTCCCCATCAGAAAATCCCAAGCGAAAAGAATTGCAGAGCTACTGTTTATTATTGAATTCACGACTACTGGAACATTGAGAGCGAATCTTGCTTAAACTTAAGTAAGCCTAGGCGGTAGGATTAAATATATTTTTGTATTCGTAGTTATTGCTAGCACAGCAGTTTTGTGATACGTTTACAGTAGGTTCCCTTGAATGGCCTTAATACTAGGAGCATAGAGCTAACGTCAACTAACCTAAAAACAAAACGCAACAACACCGATAAACTTATTCTCTAGGAAGTCAGGACGAATCGGACGGGGTGGTGGAGGCCGACGTGGAGGAGGAGGATGCCGAGGAATTTCCTCGATTCGGCGTTGTGTGCCCGCACTTCTGGCAGACCTTCGATTCGTTGCCCTCTGTGTCAGATGAGACAATTGTCCAGCCGTCGTTAGACACAACTGCACCATCTGGCGACTTTTCGGTGCACTCCAGAGAAGACCACATAGTCGTCGGCGATGTGACGTTGTCTGGGGTGACCGGCGAGGGCGTGCATGAGCTGTCATCCTGACCCGAGGACGACTCGAAGGAGCTCTTGATTCTGTTACCGTGCTCGTCGTTAATCCGCAAACGGAACTTGGGAAAACTGTTGCTGCCGCGGCGGAGCCATGCACGATCGGTGCGAAAATTCGCGCGCACTGCCTCCCAGTCCACGGTCCCGGGCGAGTCAACCTCAGCTATGCCCGGCAGCACGGCACAGCCAAAGGTGTTCGAGCGGAACTCCTGGCGGGTGGTCACGGACACAGCATTAAAGCCGTCGTTCACGTAGGCACAGTCGTCGAAGGCCTCCACAACGGGGTCCAAGTAGCGCTTCCCATGGTAGATCTCGTCTTTCTGCTGCTTGAACTGCGTCCTGACGGATTGCTGCTTCCCATTGCAACGGTAGACGTACACGTTCTTCCGTTTTGATCCACTGCGACCAGCTGTTGGGGGACTACACAAAACGCTGCTGCCGTTGCTGCTGCTAGATGTCTGCGAAGCTGTCTGAAATATGATGCGATTTCGGGCGGGGGAAACCTGTGGGGAGGTAGTGGATGAGCAGAAAAGTGCGTCGCCGCTTGCTTGCGCAGAATCAAAGCAAGTGGCGAAAGTCACGGAAGTCTCCAAATTTCGCATGTACACTGTATTATCGATGATGTAGCTGCTTCTGCTGGGGATGGTGAGTGTATTGGGGGGCTTTCTACTCTGGACTCGAACCACAGCGCCCTGTTCGTCCGGGCACGGCAGCGACCGTGCGATGTTTTCCATCGTCGGTGTGGCAGTTTGGGCTGCCACAGCGCTGATCAGGTTGTAGCTGCTGCTTGGCGTCAAAATTAGTGGCGAGATCATGGGTGGTGGCGTTCGGGGCGGAGTGCCCAGTGACTCATAAGCTGTGTAAGAGGACAAGAAGCATTAGACTGTGTGAACTGGGCGGTCGTTGGAGAGCGTGACAAACATGGAAAAACATCGCATTTACCAACTACGAGTGCAGCGGGAAGTTACATCCAACACACACACAAGTGGTGGGAAAAAATTTGGGGTTAGCTTGGGATACACAACACCTAGGATGAATGAGATGTGAACTCTACGCTACCTGTTCTTCGTACCTTCCCAGCCCTCCTCACTGTCTTCGCAGATGGGGTTCGCCTTACCGTAGCTGGTGGTGGTGACCGAGGGTGTGGTGGAGGAGTCCAGGCAGGTCTGGACGACGATGTCCATGTGGGAATCCAGGGAGAATTGCTTGCCTAGAGAAGAAGTCGAGCAGGAGCTTGAGTGGAAAGGGCCTTAACAGACTTACCCGACATCAGAATACCGCGCACCCGGCGTCGCATTGATGGGGACTCCTGATGCTGAAAATGAGGCGGTTAGAGCGAGGGACGCCCTCTCAACCTGATCAGTACTCACCGCGATCCGTATGCCGGCGTAGGTCTTCGCCAGGAACTCATCAGCGTCGAATATGGCCGCGAAGGAGCCATTGACTATCTTTGGGGACATGGGGGAGTTGGCCAGCAGCAGGCTCGACCCGAAAGCTTCGTTCTTTTCCTTGGTGTCTGTGAAGAGAAGGCAGAAGTCGTTATGTTCCACCACCGTCTAGCCAGTCGCCCGTACCCTTGAGAGATACTTTGGCCCTGTCAGTCGAAATTTGAATGTTCATCTCTTCCAAAACGGCACCGGCGACCAGACGGATCTCCGACCAGTCACTGAGGATGTCATCCAGAGTCGTTCGAGTCGAAGTCACTGTAAACCGAATGACGTACTTTCCCTTGATCGAGGCAGGGACACAGTGCAAGTTCCCGCGGTGGTTCAGCCGCTTCAGGAGTCGTTCGGTGATTTCGTTCTCACCTCTGATCCGGAAAACGACCATACCTGAAAGAAGGATGAGGATGCAGAGCTTGGGGCAGTCAAGAGGCAGGTGTTTATACCTAAGTGTCGCTTAGCAGGGATTTCGAAGCGGTGGTCAGCGCCCACAAGCGCCTCGAATTTCTGCGCCAGACGGACACCCTCGCGGATGTGCTTTTGCAAGCCTTTGATGCCAAAGGACCGAAGCACGAACCAGAGCTTGAGCGAGCGGAAACGCTTGCTCAGGGGTATCTGCCAGTGCATGTAGTCGATGGCCAGGCCTGAGTTCTCATGCTGAAGGTAGAGCGGTTCCACGTTAAAGGTCCGATGCACGGCAGTGCTGTCCTTCACCCTAGAATTGAACAACACATGAGACAGACACACATTTCCGTGCCCAACTTCTCCCTGCATACCACAAGGCCGTGCAGTCAAAGTGCACCATCAGCCACTTTGAGGGGTTGAACGCGATTGAGTCGGCTCGTTCGATGCCCTTCAACCACGACCGATATTCGGGACAGATGAACGCACTGCCGGCGTACGCCGCATCCAGATGCAGCCACAGGTTGTACTCCCGGCATACAATGCCAATCTGAAAGAGAAACCACTCAAACAAGGCGTCTCACCGCGGACCATCATACCTCCTCCAAGTTGTCGAATGCGCATGTCCCTGTTGTTCCCAGAGTCCCACAGACCTGTTGCAGACGAAGACACAAACATCAGTCACCGTAATGACCAACAAGTGGATTGGTACGCAGATTGGCACAAGATGCTCCCGCAACTAATAGATCCCTGCGGGACTATCAGCAGCCAATCTGCTTAATGTCAATCAGAAGCGGCGGCCACCCAACCCCCATGACCACACTCACCCAGAACGGAATCAACCCTTGTTTGGTGTCGTCTTCGATTGCCTCGCGCAGCAGCTCACCCCTCATGGACAGATTCTCGTCCGACTCGATGTACCGCATCCGGACTAATCCTGTAAGAATAATCGGATTTGTGAGTGCTTATGTGACGCTGGCGACGGCAGTCCACTCACCAATGAGCGCCGCTTTCTCGACGCTGGAGTGGGCCTGGTCGGAGCAGTAGGCCACCAGGCGGGCGTTTATCTCCGCGTCCTGATAGCCGGGGCACCGCTCGTGGAAGCTACGAATGGCCCTCGTTCGCCCCGCCAACAGGCACACCAGAGTCGCCTCGCTGGCCGTCGTCTGGATGACGCCGCCTCCCTTGCTGTTGTTGTTGAGATGCAAGAAGTCGTCCGGCAGGCCGATCATCTTTCCCAGCCAGTTCATGACGATAATCTCCAGCTCGGTGCAGGCCGGAGAGCTGGCCCAAGTGAAGCCCAGGCAGTTAATGGCATCGGCCAGCATGTCGCCCAGCAGGGACGGGAACGAGTTCAGGGCGGGAAAGTACGCGTGCATGTGCGGACTCTGCCAGTGGGTCACTCCGGGCATGATGACGCGCTCCACGTCGTTGAAGATGGCATCCCAGTTCTCGCCCTCCACCGGTGCCGACTCCGGCAAGAGGTTCCGCATGTAGCCCGGCTTCACATCGGGGAAGACTCTGCGATCCCGAATGTTCTCCAAGTAGTCCGCGATATAGTCGACCATCTGCTTGCCTGCAAGAGAGACGGGCAGTGTTTAAATTAATTCGGAAGCTCCTAAGCCAATTTACACTCCGATTTAAGGAAGATCTGCCCGGGCTCCCGGGGCTTTATGCGAAATAACGGATAAGTCAGTGCGAATGTCGGGGATTAGACGAATCCAATATTCGTCCGTCGGATGCGATGACACCGAAAGGGACGTTTGTCCAGTTGAGGAAGGGGTTTGGCCATTTTATTGCGGGTGCTGCACATAAATTCAGTGCGTATTCTAATTTGATTTTTCACTGGGTGTTTGGAATAGTGGACCTGTGGCCTGGTGATAAATTTGACTTTGGGAGATTTGAAATTTGATTTCTGGAGCAATTTCAAACCGAGGAAAGTTTGCCTGCTTCCGATTTTTGGTTGAATTTAAAAGTTGTCTGAACAAAAAGCCGTTTGAAGAGACAGGACACGATTTCTACGAAGCATTCCTGGGGAAGTGCTGGGAATCTACGAACCCAAGCAAGATTCTTCAGTCTTCCAAAAGGAAGACTTCCGGTCTTTGATTCCAGATCTTGGACATGACACTTGGAACGACTGTCAAATTTGTCGACCGTTCACAGTGCGTGGAAATGAAGGTCAACAAGGCATGCAAGGCCTGGGGGATAAGGGTCTGAAGTGGTTAGAGACTGAACCTTTAATGCTCTGTGTCAAATTGTTCTAAATTTTCCCCTTTTGACGTTTTCTTAGAAGTTGGCAATTCCTTGAATTTTAGAAAGCTTCAAATGGAAATATTTGTCGGTCATTGGATTCGTAACCTTGAAAGGGAAGGTTCGCGGGTCTTGGATGCTCTGTGTGGAGCCTGTTCTACATCCGCCTTTGAAGGGTATCAAGCCTGTAATTGGTCTCAAATTCAGCGGAGCACACATTAAAGCACATTCATTCGTGAATTGTGGAGAGGAAGGTTATCCGCTTCAAAGAAGCTCGAGTTCCAGCGGTTTGAGTATGCTGACCGACGACAGAATGATGGCGAAATGGTTGCGAAAACAGGCATCCTTCATGAAATGTTCGGGATCAGCTTGATGAGCGCTCCCTCCAGACACCAAGCCTACCGTTGAGGCAGCTTCTAAGGATTGTTTATACTGAACGGCTTGTCGGGGCGGAAGGGGTTAAGAGTCAATGAAACTCGGCTCGGAAAATCCTAGGTGCGACGTTGAGCCAAAGTCGAGAAGTGTCTTGTCTTTGGAAGTCTTAAATAAAGACTGTATGGGGAACAATTATGAGAATTTTACTACTCCAGGTGATACTCGCGATTGCGATAATCCAGTCGTTGTTTCTCGACATCAGCTGGGGCAAGGATTGTGAAGGCCCCATCCAACCTACTCCCAGCACTCTCCACCCGCAGTGGCGCTGACACAAACGATTCCTGCCACTCACTCTACGATGCACTTAGAGGAATGATTTGAAAAACTGGAGAAAGTTGCGGAGGGGCTCAGCCTGATATGTCTAATCTCCGGGCTCAGAGTGGGGAAGCCTGCTGGAGTGGGACTTGGTTTTACGTGATCACCTGCCTTAATAGGTCCATTGAGTCGTCGATAACGCAACGAAAGATCTTAGTTACCCAAGTATCAGATTTAGATCACGCTTGAGGAACAACCACCCCAACTTGGTTTGATGCGAGGCCTTCCTGAAACCTCTACTGCTCTCTGGATCGCGACGCTTGGTGTAGAATACAACTCCACACTGAACCGGAAAAAGTCCCTTAACCGCTTTGCCTAGTTTTTGGGTAAATAAACAACTAGACAAGTCAACGCAGGCTAACCTCGACCCTGCCCGCGATGTTGGGCTGTAAGCCACAGCCACACCGATACTCCCACAAGGGGGCGCTCGGCCAGACTGGAACCGAAGTTCCAGGCGCACCTGACCTTCCGTGGCGCCAGAATATGGACTCTGGTCAAGCTGCCACTACCTGTCAGACTCAGCCTGCCGGAATGCTGCTTCTGATGGTGCGTCTCCGAAATCCGATAAGGAGGACGGAGTCCAAAACGATGTGGCACCTGGGGAACAATGACAAGGACCTAACAAAAAAAGGAGGAAAAAGAAGTCTGCCACCAAGTAGCGCAAAGAGAACACGAAAGTGTTCAAAGGCGCAAGCGTTGAGGCCGTATCCTTTTAGCGACGAAGGCAAAAAAGGTAAGGTTAGCAGAAGTATCACCAATCGAAGCTGGCTAATCCTCCGAAACCAACGTTGCCTCCTTTTCTGCTGGTTCAAAACGCGAGACACGGATCACTGGTAACTCCTCCCGCCCGCAAGATCCGTACGAGACCTGTTCCGCAAACAGTAGTGGATGGGGCCCAAAGTGATATGTGCAGAGGAACCCGCGAACAGACTTAAACGCGCTGCAATCGGAAAACGAGATCCTCAGCCCTACAAGAAGGCTGCAATTTCTTCTCTGTTGCTGCGAAAAGGGAAAGCAACAGACCGGAGCAAAATACAAACACTGCGAAGATCAGCTGTGGGAGCTGGCTAAGGAGAGAACGATCGCTTCCAAGTGAGGGGCTGTGCTCTGGAAAACAAAAACTTCTTGGTGAAGTGCTCCACACACCAATCTTTTGAGTGGTTGTGCACTTCTGTGATGAAGGTCCCCCCCCAATGGGAACTACAAGTTATAAGGCTCACAGGCACTTAAGTTCTACCCTGTCACTCCTTTTTGTTCCAAAGCTGCAACTTATTTGCCGGATTTTAGACTCAAATGGACTTGTTGCCACTGCCAGGGAGAACAACTTTTCACACTTCCATGGAGTTCATTTTTCAGGCAACTCACAAATTTTCGAGCAGCGATGAGCACAGTTTATGGATCTAACACGAGACTACAAATGGACACTAATCTCATTTGTTTTAGATCGCCTTTGTACAAACAGATTAAGCTTGTGATCCTGCCCACCACCGTCACCTGGATTCAATTCACAAGAAATTTGCTGGGAGTCGTCATGACAAAACCAGACCAAAGGTCCCCACCTCCGGGTTAACCCTAAAATGTGATGCATGTGCCACACTTTATAGATCCTGCACGTTTAGATTCACAATTTCCTTCGATCTCTGTTAAACTATCCTAATGACGTTCTATACTGTTGCAAAAAAGTCTACATATGCACCTCGATCACAAATCTCACAAACTTACCCCGATTGGAGCACTTTTTCACTCCAAAACTGAGAAAAACTTATTGATCGGAACATCACACCTAACTTAAAGCTAAATATAAGAAAGCAGTGTCTCACTTACCACGCCTGCGGTACTCCTTAAAGTCCATGCCAGCCATGCACACTTGTATTGATTTATCGGAAACTATCACTGGGTCACCCTTTTGCTTGATTTGTTCGGCCTTCACAGCAGCTTTTCCGCTGACGAATAATTTTATTTCTTGCTATCGATTTTCTTATCTAACAATTGAAATCGATTTTCACTTAGATTGCTCGAAAATTAGAGAATTATGCAAACAAACAGGAGACACGGGATGTGAATCGGGAAAATAGTGTAGACCCCCCGAAAACTATGCAACATTATGCGTAGATCCCTTCACCTGCCTGACTAAACTTGGAATGAACACAAATCGTTGCATAGTTTTATGCGAGTACCACGAAATTTTACTTAAGACAGTCTTTTCGTATGACCTGAACTTCAATTGTGCATTACTTGGAAGAAAAATAAACAACAGCACCACCACCAACTTCTGTTTCGGGTCCGTTCAAGGACGTTTGATGATCTTAAGGTTTTTCTTGTTTAAAATTTTGCTCATTTTGGACTAGGAACGGTGTATGACTGGGAGAGAGCAAATCCGAATCAAACAGCCATTGGACTGGGAAACCACGACGAAACTGAATTTCGCAATCGAACAGCCTATCCACGGATGGCTGCGATAGACAGCCGATGACTTACAGGTGGCTCCGACAAATCGTTATGCACCTCGTCGTGGTGGCGTACTTTTGGGGCTTCAATTTACTGGTGGCAACCGCACGAGTGACTGAAACAACGCAGCCAGCGTTGTCAATTTTGAAAGCAAAGCACAATTGATATTTGTCGTGTGTGTGCGGATTTTGTTGTTCTTTGCGAGCCCGGCTGACGTGCAAGGGGTTAAAGAAAATAACCACCGGGAAGGGAATGAGAGTGGAGTGGGACACGCGCTGGGTTGTAGTTAGACAATTTGTTGACATAATTAGTGATATTGGCCTTACAAGTGCGACAGGATACAAAATAACACTACACACACTCCGGGCACTGTTCACTGTGCTGTGAAGGAGAACTGGTGGAGGACGCTGGCAAGAGTCCAGGAAGACTGATGTGCACCAGAGGAAAATTCTTCTTTTATAGCGGACCAAAGCGTGCGAAGAGGTCCCGTCGTGCAAGGCATCCTTTGCGCGTTTGCTACAGAGTAACAAAGAGGAAACAACTTCCATCAACCCCTTTGGACGGGGATGGTCTGTTTGTAGAGAAACCCACCAATGAGGAACAGTTTGTCCTCCCGGTGGGAGGGCACATTTCTTTTTTGATGTTTTAACTTGTCGATCCTAGATAGTCGTGGGCGCGAATTCTGTGCCCTTTTGACGTCATCAGGTCCTTCTTGGGATGGCCTCACTGCCTTTTGCCTCTCTCTAAGCACCTATGGTTTCCTAATGGCACTGCTAAGGATGTCTGTCAATTGGACTTTTCGCAGAGGCTGATTTAAAAGGCATATCATCGTAATCATTTTTGGTGACCCATATATTCTTCTAAAGGACTCCCAAAGACACCATTATCGATTCTAACTCATCAGGTGCTATTCCCAGGTTCAACAAGGCGAGTTTGTGGACAACTTTGCCCAGGATCTGCCGTATGTTCCTGTGTTCTGCTTCGTGGAATAGCATTTAACTACAAACTACGTTTCTGCTTAGAAAAAATCATGTAAACGAAAACGTGAACTTCTTCTGCTTCTTGGATTGGCACTTGAATAAGGGGTGTAGTGGTCCCTTAACTAATGCGATCCTAGTTGGAAGCTTAAAGCCTTTCTTCACGTTTTCGCACCGTCTTGAGCAAGAATTCCTTTCGTTGAGTTGTCCCAAGAGCTCAAATCCAGTGCTCGGACAGGCGTTCTGCGTAACCTAGTTATCATTTGACTTGTAAGCATCCGGTTTGCAGCCACTTGATAATGATAAGGCCCTTGCCGCCGTATGGTCTCTTAAGATGCCATAAAGGGGACCTTCCTTACATGATTCCCACGTCCATGCGTCAATGAAGTAGAGTAGCTCTGGAATGGTCAGATCATTTTATAAGACGATCTTCGTCTTTCGAGGGATGACTATTTAAACTTGTTCATATAGTGGTGCTTGGCTTCTTCGAAGTTTTTCTGTCCATGGAGTTGCTTTCCCTAGAAGTCGACTATGCGTGTCCTTCAATAATTAAAGGAACCAAGTCCTTTGTCTGGATGTGGCCGCCGTGGCGTAGTGGGTACAGTGCGACGCTCACACGCCGAAGGGTGTGGGTTCGATTCCCAGCTCAACACCAATTTTTCTAATTTTTCACGGCACCACCTCTTTCGAGCTGATGACAACACTCAAAGAGTAATAACTGTCTAAGAAAGCTTCTCAAATCTCGCCGTTCGGAGTCGGCAAAAAACTGTAGGTCCCTTCTACTCGTGAGAGAACAGTAGCGCGCACAACACAAGCAGTTGATGAGCAAGCTAGGCCCTGGTCCCCCTTTGGACTGTAGCGCCAACAATTATTATTATTAAGTCCTTTGTCTTTATGTACCGCCGGATCGAGTTTATCAGATTGCATCTCAATGTCATAAAGCGCCTGCTTGCTTGGTTGGATCTGCTTCTTCAATTTAGCAAATTTAATTTTCTTCTGCCTGCAGACGAGCCAAATTTGGAGGGATCTTGCCTTCGACTTCGAAATGTAAGTTTCATACGAGCTTTAGAACGTCTGCTAACACACTTCGTTCACATCGAAGGCCTTCGTGAAAACTTGACGAATCTAGACCAACCATGGTGGATCTTCATCATGCTAGACAGTCTAACAAGTTTCACAGAAATTCCTTTTTGACACATGTCACTTCATAGCTCATCACTGTGCGCCCTGTCATACGCGACATTGAAATCGAAACACTTCTGAGAGTGTTCCATGATTGGCTACAGTAAATATTAAATTTTCAACATTCACTTTATTTTAAAATTGGCCGAGATATGAGGCCTTTTTCTAGGCAGTTGACAGAAATGAGTTGAAAAAGGGACAAACGGCACGATACGGAAAATGCTTTCCTAGGACCACATGTATGTATATTCAAACCCGACCAGACTAGTCCCATCGTCTGTTAGTACTTTTGATTGATGTCCATAAGCATACCATAGTTTGCTTGCTAAAAGAAGTGAAAAACAGGAAAATTATTGAGTGTGCACCTGAAGCGCAAGAGGTTGAACTCAACGAATTAATTTTTTCAAGCTATGCTTAGATTGATAGATTTCAAAGGATGCCCCGTCAAATGGCAATCGGGCGTTATTCAACCCAACAACGGTTGGTAAATTCAACCTTGCCTTAATCACAGCCGAAATTGAGCTAGGACGATTAGAAACCGCCAAGGATGTATTTCCAAGAACAGAGAAAGCAGAAAATAATTTGTTGGCAATGTATTTAGTTACAATCTGAAGAGCAAATAACGAAACCATTACAATACTGTTCACCTGTCACACTTGTCATATCCATTTCTGACTGAAAGCTTGTAGACGGTAGACGGTTTTAACCAGAAGAATGCGAAAACTGCAACACGCTAGTTATTTTTTTTTTAACAGAAAGGTATTTTCGAAGATGCAAATTGATAAAATTCTTTCTGCCGTATTGTGTGAGCGCCTGAAACCTTTTGTCTACAACCTGACAGGTCCCTTTCAGTGTGATTTCAGACCAGGAAATATAGTAAAAAAAAACCCTTTTTCGAAGGACAAAGCTTGCTTTATATAACAGCTTGATCATCCCAGTCTTATTTTATGAGCGGAAACATGAACGTTATTAAACAAAGATGAGGAAGCCTTCTCGAGAGCAACGTTTTGCGTGCGATTTTTGGTCCTGTTTGCCTTGATGACATCTGGAGGAGAAGATTTAAAGACGAACTCTATGGGTTCAACAGTTACAGCCTTCGAATACAACGCCTATGACGGCTAGGCCTACGGACACCACTGCTCCGGCCCCAAAATTCTTCGAATCAGAGCCATTGGGACAACGCAATAGAGGACGGCCTAAATAAGGTGGCGCACACAAGTGGAGCAGCGCTCCAACCAATTTGAAGTGCGCAATTGGAGGAATATGATTGGAGGCATGCGCCTGATCAAGCGTCTTCCTATACTATACATGACTAGGCTATGTAGAGCATACGGACACCACTGCCCCGGACTGAAAAATCTGGGAATCTGAGCTATTGGGATAACACAACAGAGGACGGCCTAGGCTTAGGTGGCGCACACAAGTTGAGAAGGAGTGCGCAACTGGAGGCAGCTGGCGAAAGATCGTGCTGGCTGGAAAAATATGCTTCAGGTAAATATCCACCCCGGACTTTAGTACAACAAGAATAAGAAGAAAAAGAAATTGATAAAATGCTTGAGGATGGATTACAGAAACAATTTGGATGAACATTTTTAGTAATTTGAATATTCCGTTTTTTTTTCAGAATTAAACAAAATCGCTGGACTGCATATTTCAGGAAGGATTTTGGAGTTCTGTTGCAGCATTTCGAAAGAAGCAGTTGCTTGACCATTTTGTATACATAAATGGGCAGCTTCTTCAGCAACTACTCGTGTTGTAGTTATTGTTGTTCCGTTGTACCAGGTATACCGGTATGAAATGAAATGAAACACTAATTATTAAAGGGAAAGTAAAAACATTTTATTCAAAGTATTGGCCATTGTTTTCTACACATTTTGACCACCTTTCTGGCAATTTGTGAATACCACGCCAATAAAATTGTTCGTCTTTTAAAGCAAACCAATCAGACACCCAATTTTCGACCTCCTCGTAGGTATCAAAGTGCTGCTCAGCCAATGCGTGTCCCATCGATGAAAACAAATGGTGGTCGGAAGGATCCAAGTCTGGTGAATACGGCGGGTGGGGTAGCTGCTCCCAGGCAAGTGTTTTGATTGTATCCTGAACCGGTTTTGCATTGTCATGGAGCAAAATTACCTTGCCGTGTCTTCTGGCCCATTCTGGTTGTTTCTCGATCAATGCATGGTTCAAATCGATAATTTGTTGTCGGTAGCGACCAGTATTAACGATTTCATCAGGTTTTAGGAGCTCGTGGTACAGCACACCGTTCTGGTCCCACCAAACACACAGCATTGCCTTCTTGCCGAATCGATCTGGTTTTGCAGTCGATGCTAATGGTTGTCCCAGATTAACCCATGATTTTTTCCGTTTAGGATTCTTAAAATGAATCCATTTTGAATCGCCAGTAACAATCCGATGCAAAACCGATTTTCTTTCGTGTCTTTGAAGCAAAATTTCTCAAGTGCTTTTTCGGTTTTCCATCTGTCTTTCATTCAATTCATGTGGCACGCATTTTCCACACTTTTAGACCTCTCTCATAGTTTTTAAACGGTCAGAAATTGTTTGTTGTGCAACAATTAATATTGCTGCCATTTGCTTTTGACTCAAAGTGTCATCTCTATCCAATATCGTTCGCAATTCGGCGTCTTCAAACTTTTTTGGTGGTCTTCCACGTTCTTCATTTCTCACATCAAAATCATTATTTCTGAACCGTTGAAACCATCTTTTGCATGTTGCTTCTGATAGAGCATGATCACCATATGCCTCGACAAGCATTCGATGGGCCCCTGCAACACTTTTCTTCAAATGAAAACAAAAATTTAATGCTTTCCGCAAATCATCACTTACTGGTACAAAATTCGAAATCTTTAACACGATGAAAAAATATAATGTTGTCTGTTCAATGACTTGATGTATACTAAATATTTTTCACAGATGTCATAGCAAACACACAAAAAAATAAGGGCTCGTTCACAACAAATGTTCCCTTTAAAGACATCTGTATCTTGACGCTCACTTCATACGAGTATACCTGGTAAGTGTGAACAGGAGTTGATGATATTTTTTAAATTGAAATAAAATTTAAATTTTTTTAAGAAATAGTTATCTGACATAAGTAAAAACTGACTTCTATGATGAAACTGCCACAGTAAGTCAGAAGTAGTCTACACTGGAGACCCAATTTTTGATGAGTTTTTCAACTTTTGTGGCCGTATATCGCCAGTAACGCGGTGAATAATGTCCTCCAAGTGGTAAATCGTTTTGGAATTATGGGCGTAGGCTAGAGACTTCAATTGACGCCACATATATGAGTAAAGCGTCGTTAAATTGTACGATCTTATAGGTCGGTTCATAACATGCAATGCGAGGTCAACAACGTTTAACGTTTTTTTTAGTAAGTCATTTGCGGTTAGAGCTGTGTAACACATTGCGCCTTCTTGTTGAAACCTTAGTTGCTGCACATCATAGTTGTTTGTTTGATGAACAAAAAAGTCAGCAATCATTACTCCATAGAAGGACCATGTTCCATTGCGTTCTGGCTAGCATCGATTTTGAAGATGTACGAATAAAAACTATTCCACCAACATTTAAAGCACTCTTAATAGTCAGGTTTTGCTTAAGAATAACCATGACGCCTCATTCGTCAATTTTGATTATTGAACGTTTCTTAGTTACATAGACGATTACGAAGGTTGTCTTTTATATTTCGGGATTGGGCAACCCTAGTGTTGCAATCTGGCAACTACGAGCACTATCGTAAACTTTGACATTTTTGAGGTTATACGTACTCAGAACATTTTGACATTCGAGCGCTATTTGAGTTGTTTACAGTAACTTAAAAGATTCATCTCGCCCAAAAAAGGGAATTAAATCGTGAAAATTTTAGTGCGATTATTTTTTACAACTTTCGACTTGGATTAGCTCAGCAACAGTGCGTCGATGAATTTAATTCAATTTTTGGCAATAAACCTCCATCAAGGACCAGTGTTTATCGATGGTATGGCGAATTCAACCGCGGTCGTAGTTCACTCCAGGACGAATTTCATGAAGGTCGTCCAAAATCAGTTTTTGTTCCGAAAACCATTGATGCTGTGCGCCAATTGATATTGCAAGATCGTCATGTGCCCTATCGTTAGATTGAGACAACTTTAGGCATTAGTGGGACCAGCATACATTCAATATTGCATGAACATTTGACCGTCAAAAAAATTTGTACGCGTTGGATCCCACACAATTTGTCAGTCGTTCAAAAGAGGCTCGTGTCGATTGGTCAAAAAAAATAATCCAAAAATGCAATCGCGGTGCTTCGAAACATTTCTATGACATCGTGACAGATGATGAATTCTGGGTTTACGCATATAACGCCGAAAGTAAACAGCAAGCGACTGTATGGGTGTTTCAAATTAAGCCAAATCCAACAAAAGTTGCTTGCACTCGAAGCACTTTCAAGCAAATGGTCAACTGTTTTTTCTGAAAAACTGAACATGTCGTAACCGTACTGTAGAACAACGCAGAACAGTCAATTTTGAGAGGTACACAGCCATTTGTTTGCCAGTTGTCTTCCAAGAAATCAGGACCAACCGCCGAGGACGGAACACTCTTCACCACGACAATACGAGCTCTCATACATCGGCTCAAGCAATTGCATTTTTAAGCAATCAAAACATCGATTTGATGAGTCATCCGCCGTATAGTCCTGACTTGGCACTTAATGACTTCTTCTTGTTCCCGTACGTAAAAAGTAAAATGAGAGGTCAACGGTTTTTGACACCTGAAGAATCGGTTGATGCGTTTAGAATGCCTGTTTTGGAGTTACCTCTGTCAGAGTGGCAAAAGTGCTTTGACAATTGGTTAAAACGCATGCAAAAGTGTGTAGATCTTAATGGGGAATATTTTGAAAAACAATGAAGCTATTTTCAATGATTAATATTTGTTTTTTTATATTTCGGAATAAGAGAACAACTAATCCCGAAATATAAAAGGCAACCCTTGTATGTTGGTCGTGAAACGGACGTAATTCGCGTCAAGTATTTCGAACAGAACCATGATTTTCAAAATAAATTTGCGTTCATTCATGTTGAAATGTCAAAGAAACAAAAAAAAATATAAATAATTCACTTGATAACTCATAGAATGGCTGCCAGTTAAAAAAGAGTTGCTAACTTAAAGTTCTGTACATCTGCAAACATTCTTTAAGATGGCAACTACAGCTTTTCAGCCCCCACAGATAGGCAAAAGTTGAGAAACTTTTTCCGCAAGCTGTACTCTTTGTTGTCACCAACTGGAAAAGCGTGTTGCCGTGAAAAAGGACAATATTCTGACCAGGAATAGCGCGAAGGCCTTCCACTTTATCTACTATGCCGAGCCTTAGGTCTTTTATGAAGATCTGACGATCTTATGCTCAAGAGACGAAATTTGCAATTCGGCCGCAACACATCAGTCTTTCTACCTTCCAAGAAGATCAAATAAATCTCTTTTTTTTTCCGAAATACTAAGAATGTAGGGAAAAAGGACAGTATGACAGATGTAATGGATTAAGTCACACATTTAAAAAAACCGAATTGGGGAATTGTGTTATTCATTACTTCAATCGAAACGCTTGTCAGGCATAACAATAAAAGCTCTACTACTGACAATATGTCCCCAATTGCTCTGAATTGCTCCGAATGTCAACGAATTTGCCCGAAAAACTGCGAAAAACCGTTCCATTAGATGATTTTTTCGTAGAAGAGAGAGCTCACGAGAGTGCAAAATATTCCCCCTCCCTACGAATTTCTGTTGATGAAAAAACTGTGGGCAGCAGCTCGGCAGCAGATAGCTGTCACATCGAAAATTAAACCACCTCTGACATTTCCTATGTTTGATAGCTGTTCTTCTACGAAAAGTCGTTTCACAATTTTCGGTAGAGGGGCTCTCTGCAAGAGAGATTTTTACCCAAACTACTCAACTACGAATTTCTGTACACAAATCAATTGGAACAGACCTAATGATTCAGCAAAAACTTGAGTCCTATACTCATTTGTTTACATAAGCTTTCACATCAAACAGAGAACCAAAGAACTTTACAAGATCAATGACCGAGAATTTTACATACTGGTCATGCAAATGCTGGCCTTACCCAATATTTCACAACCGTCCATCTGAATTGCTTCGATCCACAGTTTCAGTTGGTTTCAGACCTGTACTTGGTGTGGAATGCATGTTCATTTATTTCTTCGAAATGATTGCAAAATCAAATGAAATCAGCAGACAAATCTTACGACAACAACAGACAGAAGGACAAGTAATGAGATCGGAATGCGGTGACACATAAAAACCGTAGTGATTTCGCGCATCTTGCACGAATCTTTTTAAGGTTTCTTTTCAAAATTATTTCTGTCTGTCTACTTTTGCCAGGTTTTTGAATCGATTTGCACCAGCAATATATAAGGGTGCACGAGGGACTCTGAAAAGGAATTTCATCCTACGTTTAATTTCTAAAAATCTGAAAAACAAGTACAAAACTTAGTTTTATTTTTGTTTTAAAAATTATTGCGTGTGTTCCGCTTAATTTTTTGGAAATTTTTATTTTTTTGACAATTTGAAATAATAATAGTAATAAAATTTTGTTTAAAAAAAATAAACGGAACCACGAATGCTTAAGTTTAATTTCAATATAAACGTAGACCCTTTTCTTGAAGTGGAAGACAGAGGTTTGATACTCTTGCAGATGTTAAAAATCTTAGACTTGAACATTTCGGACTTAAGATTAGCCTACGTGAGAAAAATTAGTCTCCAAACGCAATAATAAACGTTGGCGAATATTGAATACTTATTTCCGAACTGCGTTCCACTTTGCAAAGCCAAATAAAATAAATTTTGTCCAAAGATATTTTGTACATATATACTCGTAAGTTTGAATAAACGTTTTTTTGGATTTGTATACTAGTGGACAACATTGATAGTATCCGACGACGTTTGGTGGGCATGGATAGGTTACAGAAAAATGATTCACAAAAAATCCGGTCTCAACAGCATTTCATGCATTAGCATTGAGTCAATGCTTCACAATGACCTCGAATTTGTTCCCTAAAAGTTTCAATTAGATGCTATTTTCTTATGCTTGGCAAATTAAGCACTTTGAATTTGGGGTCAGTTTTTGTTGTGGCCGCCGTGGCGTAGTGGGTAGAGTGCGACGCTCACTAGCCGAAGGGTCTAGGTTCGATTCCCGGCTGAACACCTCGAATTTTTCACGGCACCACCTCTTTCGAGCTGCTGACAACACTCAAAGAATAATAACTGTCTAAGAAAGCTTCTCAAACTTCGCCGTTTGGAGTCGGCAAAAAGTTATAGGTCCCTTCTACTCGTGAGAGAACAGTAGAGCGCACAACACGAGTAGTTGATGAGCAAGCTAGACTCTGGTCCCTCTGTAGACTGTCGCGCCAACAATTATTATTATTATTATTTTGCTCGAAAATTTGGGATAGCTATGATTCCAAACAAAATGTCCGCATCTTGCCCTAGAAACATTCGAACAGTGCGCCGATTATGAAGTCGTACCGTGATTGCACTACTTTGTTTCATTAGTTAGGCTGGGAGCAGAGCTTTGTTCAAAAATGGGCCATGCTAACAAACGTGGATTAAGGCGCACTCTAGTTTAGGAAGAATGACGCAGAATGCCACGGTTGATCCTTTGTATTCCATAAGCCATTTTAGCAGTGTCGCTTACTATCTGCCTTTCTGCCTTTGAGCTTATTGTGTGAAGACCCATGAGCACATTCTCACAAAACAACAGTCCTTAACCTATTCAAGACGAACTTCAATCGAGGAATCCGATAAAGGCAGTGAGTTCTGCAAAAATTAAAATTGCCGGGTGTGCTACTGTGAAGGCAAAAGAGGGTCCCAATTGAATGTCGTTGTAGTTCATGGTAAGGAAAATTGAACCATTAGATGATTTGAAAAATTTAACCATTCACTTAGTGTGGTCTAACTGCCTAAACCTAACGCACAAAAAAATGTCTGGCCTTCTAAGCAAAACGGTAGAGATTTCAATCACTTAAAATTTTGTGACAAATTTTGGGTGGCATGCGTTCAAACTGTAACCAGATCTCTGTATCTACGTGTCTTTTAATTTTTCAAAAATAGTGATTTAAAGTTTTAGTCATTCTTAAATCTGAAAATGAACTAACAAGCCACTCCTTACAGGCTTATTATTCTTCTTTGTGTGACACTGCAGCCCCGTGTAGACTTTTGCCTTAACCAATATGCCTTTCTCGCCAGGCGTTTTCTCCCCACCCATCTACTTGTGTACTCCAAGTTGGTTGAGGTCCTATTTCACTTGTATGCGCCATCTCAGTCCCATTGGTTCGGATTTTAAGACTTACCTCCAGAGTTAATCCCAATTCTCACGAAGACGATGACCCCTTAATTCTTCCATGACAATATCAAAACGTTCGAAAAATATAGAAAGCACCGATGTCCACTGGAAACCCCAAATCCCACCGAAGCCTGCAGTTCTGCATCCATCCACCGTCTTGCAATCTCTGCGGTAACTGTTAATGAAACACGCCCCTACCGCGCTACACCGCTTCGGCCCTTTGCCTTATCCGTCCAAATTAAGCGGATTTACCTGCAGAAGCAAGCGAACGTGTAGCTCCGCATCTGTTGCCTACCCTCACAGCCTCACGTCGTTTCTCATATTTATTCACCTCGATCGTGAGTTATCGCCGCGTGCTCTCCACTCGGATACGACGTCATCGTTTGGCACCAGGAAACGTCCGTCGTATTCACTTTTAACGAACATTGACCTGCGGTGGCTACAATTCGGCGGCAGTTAGAAGCGTTTGTTTCATCAGAGTTCGATGACTTCCAGCGCACGAAGATGACGACGGATGACGTTCACAACGAGGAGATAATGATTCTGATGATCATCGGGATGACAGTGCTTCTGCACACTGACGCTGTGATGCACGTTACACTTTGTGCTGTCAGTGTCAGTGTCAGTGCCATATGACGACAACACACCGGCAATCGGTGGCAGTTGCCTGCCGGCGGGTTGGTAACAGGAAGAACTTTCTTCGGCGGTGGCGGAGCTATTGTGTTGCGATGGCTTCATAAACTGCTTAAAGGTATTTAGCAGATTCGAAACGTTAATTGAATTCTCTTATCTGCTTTTTTCGGGTTCCGTAAGATTTAGAAGGTGACGCACTACGTATGAGCAATCGGCGTCCGTCCCTGGAAAAAATGTGACACCCCGGAGCACATGTGCGTGCAGACGTTCAAACAATTAGCTCTGTTGGGCTCTCCCTGGAGAGGTTATCCAACTCGGCACCTTGCGGCCGGTCTTGTGAAATCGACGCTGTTCTCGCTAGACACTGTGTGAGGTGACGGTAGGCCTCTAGTGATGGCTGTCGCCTCTTGTTGGAAGTGGAATTGATTAGGTTTCTTTCTTGTTTCTTTAATTTATGGCCGCCAATGAAGCGCAAGGTTTGGGCGCGTAAAAATATGGACAAGCGTTTTACGAGGGGTTTTATGGGGATGAGATTTAAATCTTTCACAGAGTCTCGTGTAGGCGGTGCTGAGAGTGTACAGGAAAAAAAAGGTTAATATATTTTTATTTTACTGCTTATGGAAGTTGGAGCTTCACCTAGAATTGTGTCACAGCTGTTGGGATTTTTTTTTCAATTTTGATGCAGACCCATAAAGCGGTTGAGGAAAGCATTCTGTTTGGCTAAGTCCTTTCAACGGTTCGCAGACAAGTTCTATGAAGATGGTGACAAAAGACCTAAAGACCAGAAGGCATATACGACATCGCAGTGAAGGAGTATATCATTGAACCACACGAGCGCTTTTCTTCTTTGTTATGTTGACATACATTTTTTGTTATTGTTTCCACATGATACTAACTTTAAAAACTTACCGCTAATTTTAACTTCATTACAGCGGAAAGACTACGTTTCGGAATTTTTAATAAACTTTAATTCAAATATCAAAGCTTAATAATACGACTTAACCTGTCCAAGTCTTGATGTTTTAGGCCTCCAAAATTTTGGTCATTTGAAATGTTTTGGCAATGTTGTCTTTATGAGTTTTTATTCGAAACTTTTTAATTGCTTACATTTTTTCATAACTTTTCAATTGTTTGCATTTTTGATATTTAAGAATTTTGGTACATTTAATTTTCCGCATTTTTCCTTTTGTCAATCTCTTCTTTGTCGTTTTTAAGGATATGGCTTTTTGCATTTCAAACAACACATAATTGCATTGTATGCATTGCATCCATTATTCTATTACATCATTTTTTGAATTTTCGATGTGCCAAAATACGGAAATTTAGGGTTCTTAGCTTTCATGTACCTTTGTTTAGCGATCAAAAATCATCCATCAATAACAAGGACTTGATCTTTTGCCATCTTTTTTTATTGTGGCATTGTCATATTGCTGAAATCGAATGAGGTGTGTCCATTGACATTGTTTTTAAACCTTTGCAAGTGTACCTTCGGATGCATAGGCATAGGTGCACAAGTCATAATTTGTTAATATGTAGATCTTTGATCTCTCCAAATGCGCCACTAAACGTTGATTCAAAACCAGAAACGAGCTATTAGTGCAAAATGTTCGTGGACATTAGTTGGACACGCATGACTCACTAAAAAATAGCTTCAAAACAGCAAGTGCACAGGACCTTCACTCGTAGTACATTTGAATATTAAATTTTTTAAAAAGCTTATATAATAGATCAGTCAATAAGTCCCGAGACAAATAGGGGCAACACTAACAAAAATTATTACTGAAATAATTTTTTTTTTGTTAGTGGCTCCCCCTATATGTCCCTGTACTTATTGAGTGATGTGCTTTATCACAAGTTTGTTACACATCCAAATAATTTTTGTGGCTTTGGTCAAAACAAATCTGTCATAGGTCCTCTTTTAATATAAACTGTTTTCGGATATCTATAAAAATCTTGTCTCTTGAAACTCCATTTTACAAGTTAATGTTCAACGTCAAATAAACTCCCTTGAAAGACGTGTCTTCTTGCCATTTTGTAGTTTTTATGTACCGGGGTTCTTCTAGTTAAGGTAGGGTGGTTGTCTAGCATTCTGACTTACTGCTTAAATTGACTGGAAAACTGGCTGGATGAATGACTGGTTGACTAGGTGACAGGCTGGCTGGCTAGTTTCCTGTCTGTCTACTTGGCTGGCTGGCTGGCTGATTGGATGGCTGCCTGGCTTACTGGTTGACTGGCACGCTGATTGGAATTCGGACTGTCTGGCTTACCTTCTGTCTGCCTGCCGAGATGGCTTGCCCATTAGCTGTGTGGCTGGATGCTTGCTAGCTTCCAGATTAACATAGCCACTAGCTAGTTGACTGTCTGACTGCTTCGATGGCTTTCTGGACGAGTTGCTGGCTTGCTAACGAATTGTCTGGCTGATTGGGTGGCTGCCTGGACTAACTGGCTGGTTTACCGTCTGTCTGCCTGCCTAGGTGGCTTGCCCATTAGCTGTGTGGCTGGATGCTTGCTAGCTTCCAGATTAACATAGCCACTAGCTAGTTGACTGTCTGACTGCTTCGATGGCTTTCTGGACAAGTTGCTGGCTTGCTAACGAATTGTCTGGCTGATTGGGTGGCTGTCTGGACTAACTGGCTGGTTTACCGTCTGTCTGCTTGCTAGCTTCCAGATTAACACAGCCACTAGCTAGTTGACTGTCTGACTGCTACGATGGTTAGCTGATTGGGAGGCTGGCTTGCTAGCTAGTTGATTAGCTGGCAAGTTGTAGATGGCTCGCTGATAGAGTGGCTGGCTTGCTAACAAATTGGCTGGCTGGTTGGGTGGATGTCTGGATGTGTGGTTGACTGGCAAGCTGATTATAATTCTGACTGGCTGGTTTACCGTCTGTCTGCCTGCCTACGTGGCTTGCGCACTAGCTGGTTGGCTGGGTTAACTGAACTAACGACTAGTTAGTTGACTGTCTGACTGCTAAGATGGATAGCTGATTGGGAGGCTGGTTTGGTAGCTAGTTGATTAGCTGGCTAGTTGGGTGGTTGGCTTAATGGCTCGCTGCCTTGTTTGACTGGCTGACTGGTTGATTCGATGGCTGTAAAGCTTTCTGTATTCCTTATGGTTGGCTTACCGTCTGCCTGCCTAGCTACCTGGCTTACTTAATAATTGGCTGGCTGACTGGGTGGTTGCACGGCTCCCTGGCTGAACTCCAGACGGGATGACTGGCTCACTAGCTTCCTGGCTAAACTAACGACTAGCTAGTTAACTGTCTGACTGCTTTGATGGCTAGTTGGTTGGGTGACTTGTTGAGTAGCTGGCTTTGCTAGCTTGCGGACAAAACTAACGAATTTCTAGCTAGTTGACTGTCTTATGGCTTGGGTGGCAAGCGGGTTGGGTGCTGGCTGGATAGCTGGCTGACTAGCTGACTAATTGGCTGATTGTCTGGTTAGATTACAGCAAGCTGAGTAGTGGCTGGCTGGCTAACTGCCTGGCTGTCTGGATAAATGATTGAATGACTTGTTTGCAGACTGGGTGGCGGGTTTCTGGTACCTGGTTGACAGACAGGCCACCTACTAGTTTACCGGGTAGCTCCCTTGTCCCTTTGTTCCCTGTTATTTTAAAAACTCGATGACAGGCTTCGTTTTTGTAAATTTCAAACAAAAAAATAACAGTACTCCAAAGTTATGACATGACGAGATCATACAAATTTTAATTTTCTGCAACATGCGCAAACTGCCGCTTGATTCTCACATAATTGACAATTGGAAAAGAAAAGTTAAGACACAAATTCCAAAATGCCTTCAAAATCAAGTCAACAGGTTTTTCGAGTCAGTTGTTAAAAGAAGTCAAAATTTTGCTTGTGATAACCCCAAAAAGAAGGGAATTCGCAAAAAGACAGCACATTCATGTTTTCTAGACGATAACTTAGAAAAGAATTAAATTTTAGCGGACGTCGTAGACCTTTCCGCAAATTTCCTCATAAATCTGCACTCAAGCACCCATTCTCTTGGTCACGGCTAGCAAAGAGCTGAATTTAAGATTCATTCTGCCGGTGAGTTCCGCTTCAAAGCCGACCTCATTTTCACAACATTGGCAACAAATTTTCAAATCCACATCCGTTGAGCGTCCATTGTCTGTCCATTCCCCACATCAACGCCGCCACCGTCAACAACTGTCGTGTCGCATCAAATTCCACGCGCATGAGATGACAAATTTTCGCAGGGCTTTGATCCCCGGATTTAATAGTTCCTTAATCTTTTATTCAACACCTACGATCAGCTGCTAATTTATTCACCAATCAGCCGCCAAACGACGCTTTACTACAAGCCCCGTTCTGGCCAGGGTATCGAACTCCGGCGAAGCCCGGTGCGGCTTAAGTCCAAATTTCCATAGTAAAAGTAAAAATTTCAATGGGATTCTTGACCTAAGACATCCCCCTCCACAGCGATTCTGCCATCCCCCACGCGCACGGCTGTGATTCCGTTCCGAGCTGCCTCTCTAGATATCGGTACAGACAGTGGGCGTTCATCAGGGCAATTTATAGCGCAAAAACCTCATCAAATTTGTCTCACATTTCAAGTGAGTTTCCTCTCAACATCCCGCCGCAGTGTCAATGACACCCTCTCACCGTTGCTGGCCGACCACAGCCGTCGCCGTCCTCGTCACCTGGCGTGGATTATTCATCGGCAGCCTCACGGCAAGATAATTCCCCGAAAAATGTTTACCCAAAAAATCGCCGAGATTCTGAAGCGCTGCTGACCATCATTTGATTACGAATCGCACACAAACTCACCGAATTTATGCTGTGTGTGCGCGAGCGCGGAGAAAACGACAAAGGCGAAGACGAACACCGCGCTGACCAGAGGTCATTGCTCCTTGCCAGTATTTTCGGCTAAGAACAGTTATAAACGTTTTTATGTCGTACTCCGTGCGGCTACCTCGTTCTCCGCGTCGTCTTCGTCGTGCTTCTTTGCATGACTCTCGAGTGGCTTTTGGCAAAACGGGTTCTCTAACGAAAGGCTCTTGTTGTAGTTCTTTTTTGACGGTTTTTTTTCGAAATTTCGAACAACTTCCTCATTCTCCTGGAGCGACCTTTGATTGGAGAGGTTTTGCGGTTGTGCCGTGTGAGAGTGTGGGTGGACCGAAGCGGAGATAGTGAAAGAAAGTGGAAGTCGAAGGGCATCCCTTAACGAGCAGGGCTACAAAGTAACAATCCTCCTATCCCGAAACGCTTCTGAAATCTAATCCAACTCTCTCCGCCTTGCACACACACATACTCCTCACACAGACGCGCAGAGTTCTCTTTAATGTCAGTTGACAGTTAGTGCAGCATAACTATAAGTACGTTCGTTGACCTCTGGAGTTAAATGACTAGCGGTACATTCAGGTTTCGTTTCGTTTATGATTCTCCGATTCTCCGATTCTCTGCGGATCTCCCGTTCCCGCGACGCGCCGGCGCGGTATCTTGAGCTGGTTCTGTCGTCCGCCGCACACAGGCACACGGTTCCGACCGTCAGGTTCTTGAGCGCAAATACTGAAAGAGCGACCCACAGAGCGAGAGAGTTCTTGTGTTTTTCGTTTTCGTTCGTTCGGTTAGTGCGCTTCTCTTTGAAGTGCTTTCTCGAGACATTCTCTTATAACCTTATTCGGTGGGAGGTTGGGTTATCGCGTCCCTCGATCGGTCCGTTGGGGCCGCTTGTGTGTAATCTATGAATGAGGGAAACCAGATTCTTGTTGTTTTTGTGTGTGCTTCTCGTTTCGCAGATGGATGATAGAAGACTTTTGTAGGCCAATCGTAAGTTCTGTTGTCGTAACCTTAAGCGCAAACTGGTTGGACCTGAACAGGTGTCTAACGGCGTGTTCTGTTCAACCGCGCAATCCTTCTCTAGTCAGGAAACACTGCTGAATGTGACAAAAACGACACGACGATGATGGTCGAGTCGCACGCGGAGGCGACTAGCGGCCACTGGAGAGTGCGATGAGGGAGCAGAAAAAAGGACATTCAGCTTGGCAACCTGTTGCGGCTGCTGGTGGACCGTTACATAAGATTCCCGTCAAATGTTATACGACGTTGTTTAAATTATTGAACTGCATGTTGCTTAACCGCGGCGGCACTGTGCACGCACTGAGAATCTGGTTGCGGCAGCGAGGAAGGAATAAATCCACTGGACATGGGATCTTTGATTGACATGTGGAATTAATGTCGCTGAATTAGGAAGCAGACTGGGGGAGCAGTTTGGCGATGATGATGATGAGGCCGGCGATGGTCTGGTTGGGTTTTAGAAAGTCGGAGGTCGGAATTTCGATAAGCCGAGGATTCTGGATGCATTAAGACTCAGGCCATACGTGATGTGCTGTCGATGCAATGACGGCTGGCGATTGCTGTCTTCATTCGACCGTCATGAAAATGCTAATGGATGCAGTGCTTACTGCGCTCACTGCGATGAAGAATATTTTGCACGAAATGTTGTTTGGAATTGACAGCCATTTGTGAGAAAATGAGTCGCCATCGCAATATGGTTGACTGCAGAGTGGCTTGTCCGTAATGATCACAGTTATTTCGTTTTTGAGCATAGAAAGCGCTATTCTAGAACTTCCGACGTTAAAGTTGGTTCTCTGAATTCCAGTCAGTGAATCTCAAACTTTTCTAAAATTTACACAGATCGATCGCAGCAGCAAGCGACATTAAGAATAACCAAACCTCCGTCAGATCTGTTCTCATGCCATTTCGCTCATTTGTTTTTTCAACTCACGCCGCTGAGGTACATTCAAATCAGAAACTAAGCAATCTTTGGCCGGTCACGTCTCGCGAATTGAAGCCGTATCGAGTGCCAGATTCGCATAAATTCTAAACGTAATTTGATACGAATCACGTGACACCGCTTGATGGCTTTGAGTGAGTTTTTTTGTTAAACAATGCGAATCCCACAGGACAGATGTTAATCCCCATCGACGAATGATGTCGATTGATGTGATGCTTGGCATGAGGTTTGTGTTCGGAATTAAGTCTACAGCGGATGCCCAATTGGCAGATCAAATGCTTATGCAAATTTTTAAACTTTCTTTCAAATGCACGTATGGTGTGTCTTTCTCTGTTTCTCTCTTTAGTTTTTCTCTCTTCCTCTGTGGCTCTCTATTTCAACTTCAGAAATGCGCTTCTTGAACTTCTAGTGTTGAACTGAAGCTGTCCCGTTCCACAATCTGCCTGTGGATCAGGGTCACGTTTCCATTGAACGTAAATACAGTGAACCAAAAAAACCTGGGACACTTATTACCTTCAAATTCAGCTTGAAATATCCCAGCGATTTTTTAATATATTAAAACGAAATATATTGTATATGAAATTGCAGATTAATACGGTTTCAGAAATTCAAACTTAGTTATTCTTAATTTTTTAATTTTAGCAACTAAAGGTTTTTTTGTGGTCGCCGTGGCGTAGTGGATAGAGTGCGACGCTCACACGCCGAAGGGTGTAGGTTCGAATCCCAGCTCAACAACAATTTTTCGAATTTTTCACGGCAGCAGAGGAATGATTCACAAACAATCCAGTCTCAACTCTCTTTATCATTGAGTCAATGCTTCACAATGACCTCGAATTTTTTTCCTTAAAGTTTCAATAAGAGGCTATTTTCTTATGCTTGGCAAATTAAGCAGTTTGAATTTGGGGTCAGTTTTTGCTGTGGCCGCCGTGGCATAGTGGGTAGAGTGCGACGCTCAATAGCCGAAGAGTCTAGGTTCGATTCCCGACTGAACACCTCGAATTTTTCACGGCACCACCTCTTTTGAGCTGCTGACAACACTCAAAGAGTAATAACTGTCTAAGAAAGCTTCTCAAATATCGCCGTTCGGAGTCGGCAAAAAACTGTAGGTCCCTTCTATTCGTGAGAGAACAGTAGCGCGCACAGCACGAGTAGTTGATGAGCAAGTTAGACCCTGGTCACCCTTTGGACTGTGGCGCCAACAATTATTAATTATTAACTAAATTTTTAAATCAAAAAAAACCGGGACACTTGTTTTCCAAGACCAGAGGCCGTTGATTTTATATCCTCATCATTTGATCAAAGTTTATTTCCGCTATTCTTTCAAGTTGCATTATGAACAAAATTATAGTCTTCGCGAAATTTCTTCAGTGGCAATACAATACAATCTACAGTCTTCAATATTATAAAGTCTTTTAAAGATAACGGTTTTCTTCATCGTGTTTCGGGAAGTGGAAAGCCTTCCAAAATTTCTACGAATCAAAGTAAACGAAAAAGGTTAAGGGTGGTAAATAAAAACCCGAAGGAATCAGCTGTGTAAATTGCCAAAACTTTGAAGAAAGAAAAAATTGCCGTAGTTCATCCGCAAACAGTGTGCAACTTATTACATAAAAATTATCTAAAAGCCCTCACACCTCGCAAAAAGCCAGCCTTATCAGAAGGAAACATAAAAAAGCGACTGGAGCATGCCAAGGAGTACTCGCAGAAAACAGATGAGTTCTGGAATCAAGTAATTTTTTTTGACGAATCAAAATTTAACATTTTCGGTAGTGATGGTCGACGCTTTGTGTGGAGAGGGACGAAACTGTCTTGGATCCCAAAAATGTTACTTCTTCAGTTAAGCACGGTGGTGTGAACATAATGGTTTCGGGTTTAACGGCAACAAACGGAGTTGGTTTTGTTCATGTAATTGAAGGAAATTTAACAAAGTTTGGATACGTTGATATCCTAAAACGTTGTATCCATGAAACCGAAGAAAAATAGGGACTACCGCCTGGTGTAATGCTGTTGCATGATAATGATCCAAAGCACACAGCCGGTATAATAAAAGATTGGTGTATTTGGAGCACGAAAAAGGTTTTGCCGCATCCTTGTAGCCTTGTTGTTTTAAGACTCAGTATGTGATAGTCGAACAAAGCTGCTGGAGCGGACGGACTGTCCGCAGAACTATTTAAAGCAGCTGGAGATGACTTGGTTGGGCGCATGCACCAGCTCATCTGTAAGATATGGTTGGAGAAAAGCATGCCCGATGAGTGGAATCTCAGCGTCGTTTGCCCGGTTCACAAGAAAGGAGACCCCTTTGACCGCGCCAACTACCGAGGGATTAGTCTCCTGAACATTGCATACAAGATCCTCTCTGCTGTATTGTGTGAGCGTCTGAAACCATCTGTCCATGATCTGATAGGTCCCTATCAGTGTGGTTTCAGGCCAGGGAAGTCCACAATAGACCAGATCTTCACATTACGGCAGATCCTGGAAAAGACCCAAGAAATGCAAATTGACACTCACCACCTATTCGTCGATTTCAAGGCTGCATATGACAGTGTGCATAGAGACGAGCTATACAGTGCCATGTCTAGGTTTGACATTCCTACCAAACTCGTCAAATTGTGTAGGATGACGATGGAGAAATCACGCTGCTCCGTCAAGGTCGGTACCGAACTCACCGAGACCTTCAATGTCAAAAAAGGATTTAGACAAGGCGACGCACTGCCATGTTACTTCTTTAAGATCATCCTCGATAAGATCGTCCGTAACTCACAAGTCAACACCAGAGGCACGATCTTCCAGAAGTCAGTTCAATTGCTAGCTTACGCTGATTACATTGACGTGATTGGACGAACACAGCGAGACGTCAATGAGGCGTTTGCTGGCATTGAAGCGGAAGCGGCTAAAATGGGTCTAGTGGTAAATGAGGGCAAAACGAAGTACATGCTATCATCTAGGAAGGACAGACAACATCGACGTCTCGGACAGAGCGTCACACTAGACAGCAGAAACTTCGAGGTAGTTAAGGACTTCGTCTACCTCGGCTCCGCGGTAAACAGGGACAATAACACCAGTACCGAAATCAAAAGCAGAATCACGCTTGCCAATCCCTGTTTTTTTGGGGTCAAGAGGCAATTGAGTAATAAAGCCCTCTCTCGAACGAGCAAAGTGACTTTGTACAATACCTTGATCATCTCAGTCCTGCTTTACGGCGCAAAAACCTGGACGCTACTAAAAGTGGATGAGGAAGCCATTGGTCTCTTCGAGAGAAAAGTTCTGAGTGCGATTTTTGGTCCTGTTTGCGTTGATGGCATCTGGAGGAGAAGATTTAATGACGAACTCTATGGGCTGCACAGCGACATGCCTTGTCAAGCGTCTACGGATACAACGCTTAAGATGGCTAGGCCATGTAGAGCGTATGGACACCACGGCTCCGGCCCGAAAAGTCTTTGAATCCGAGCCATTGGGACAACGCAACAGAGGACGACCTAGACTAAAGTGGCGCACACAAGTGGAGAAGGACCTCAACCAACTTGGAGTGCGCAACTGGAGACAGCTGGCGAAAGATAGTGCTGGCTGGAGAGGCATGTTGGTTGAGGCCCAGGTCCACCCCGGACTGTAGCGCCACAAGAAGAAGAAGAATGTGATAGTAAATAAAATGTGCAAATATCAGCTATTACAGCACACCTGCTGCCTTCTACGGATGCGGTTCACAAGAGCGCCATGGTTAACGATAAAGCACAGACAAATTGTAAATACAAATTAATTTATTTATTACATAGTAAAAATAATCGTGGTCGCCGTGGCGTAGTGGGTAGAGTGCGACGCTCACACGCCGAAGGGTCTAGGTTCGACTCCCAGTTCAACACCAATTTTTCTAATATTTCACGGCATCACCTCTTTCGAGCTGCTGACAACACTCAAACAGTAATAACTGTCTAAGAAAGCTTCTCAAATTTCGCCGTTCGGAGTCGGCAAAAAACTGTAGGTCCCTTCTACTCGTGAGAGAACAGTAGCGCGCACAACACGAGTAGTTGATGAGCAAGCTAGGCCCTGGTCCCCCTTTGGACTGTAGCGCCAACAATTATTATTATAAAAATAAAAAAAAAACTTTATTTCGCAAACAGTACAATTTAAATATTGCAAAAAAAAAATTACGAAGGCGATTAGGCCGTCCGAGGACTGAATCGTCCGACAACTGTATCTCGATTACTAAACCGTTTGACGTCTGGATCTCGATTGCTTTTTTTTTGCAGGATGCTGCTCGGCGTAAGTCACCTCGGTATTCTTAATCTGATGTGTTGCGGAAGAGGGTTGAAATGTGAAGCGATGCACATTTTTGAACATCATTCCGCTGCTCAAGTGGTTTCAGGGATCGCTTGGGTCATAAGCCATAATGTTTATGAATTCCAGATGGTATTGTTTGCCCAGTATTATTTACGATTGCATCGAAGTGTTAACTTACAAAATTGAGCGCCCTTATTATCCAACGCACGTAACTAGAGTCTTACAGTGCCATCAAATATTTTGATCTTGTGCATCAGCCTTCCTATAAAACTTACCAGATCATGCAATTTTCTGTCCTTAAAGTGATCCAAAAGATTTCAGGTTTATACCTAAACAACAAAAAGTTCTCCAGCTAACCCAAGTACATTTTCCCAGCAACTGAAATTGAAAAACGAATCAAAAACCGCGACAAATGTCGCGAAAAAGTAGGTCAGCACCACCAAGCTCTCTTCTTCGTCATCGCAAAACAAGTCTTCCCAACTGGCTCTTGCCCAGCCTCAAACCTATCGGCGAATGTATCAACAAGTGCTCAGAGGTGTTCCCCCTCCAAACGACACCATCCAATGCGCCTCCACACCCGGCAGCGGCAACCACTTAATCATGCGAGTACGTCGATGCCGTTGCGTACCCCGAAAAGTGATGTTGGTCTAATAAGAAACAACTTACGCCATAGACGACTATTTTCTTCTAGGCAAACACAACACCTTCCCAGAGCCCCGCACACCGCCGCCGATCAAACAGAAAGCCAAACAAACATCTCAAAAGAAACCAAGAAGACCCCACGAAGAGAGAGGAAGAGCGAAATGCAAACAAAAACATTATGTCATACTCTCGGTACGCCCGATACCGTAGGTTCTGAGCTCCCCAGCTCAGCGCTGAGACATTCTTCGCCGAGATGCTTGGTCATGGCACGGGCAGACGTCATCAAAGTTCGCTCACCTCACCTGCACCCAAACACGCCGCTCCCGATCCCGTCTCCCCGTCTGGGCACTGTATGTAGGTAAAGCACGGCCTGCCCCCACGCCGGCAACGGTGGCCGATGTCCACTTGGGCATTTTTTGGAGGAACGAGCGTCTCGGAAGGGAGGTCTTGCGAAATTCTCGCATCTGTGTGCCTGTGCGCGGGATCTGGTTTTACTGGATCGCTCTCCTGTGTGTTTGAAGTGGATTGTGTGGATTGTGGATGTTGGACGGTGGGTCGCGTGGAGGTTCTTTGGCTCTCTTTCGCCACCGATGGCTGCTGCTTGAACCTGACTGTGGTTGCCAAGGTGAGAACGCCCCCCATCCCTCCGTTTGTTTTGATTTATTTTTTCTCCCACCCTGCTTCGCTCTTAAGCTGAGCCGCAAGGCGTCTCTCGGCTTTCTTCTTTCACCGAAGGTGTGCGCACAAACGGGGAAATGCGGATTCGATCGGCACGGTGCGAGTGTGAGTATCGCCTGGATGTGTGCTGAGCGACTCCTACTGAGTGACCACAACATCTCGCCTTGCGACAACAAGAAATCCACGAAGAATCGATTAACCGTTCTAAAAGGGAGTCTGGCTGGCTCTCTCTCTTCGGTGCTGGCTTCCTCTGCATCCCCATATTCTCCTCCGCCACCGCGCCGCCCCTTGGCCGCAAGCGTCAACACCAGCACCACCTCGTCTTGGCTGGGTGTACGGTTCAGGTTCGGATCTCAAGCACAGCAGAACTTTCGTGTTCTGTTCTGATGACGATCACTACGACGACGACGACAACGACACCGACGACGACTACGCCACGAGATGGTGATTATGGTGATGTTGAGCTGCTCGCCTGGCTCCTACCAATGAAATGTACCACTTTAGTGAGCATCTGATGGTCCGCTTGGCGAGAGGTCAGATACCTTTTTTTGTGGGAGACTCTTGTGTATTTCTCGGATTTTTTGATTTCTGTTCTGTGCTGTGCCTTGATTCCGATTCCGATTCCGATTTCGATGCCGATTCTTATTCTGATTTTGATTCCGATTTTGATTGAATTTTCGAGAGTTTAACTGTTAACACTCGTGGATTGTGTGCGTGTATGCACTGCGCTCGGTGTTTGCTTTTTGGGTGTAATTGTGGGCCGTGGAATCTGGCATCGTTATGCTATTAGTGCGGCAAATTAACGAGTAACGTTCTATTGTCGTGCATGTGACATATGCGATTCGATTTGGTGGCTTTTTCCTTTTGATCGCGGTGATTCAACGGAAAACGGTTGCACGGAGTGCGTGAGAATATGTGAATGCTGAGTGAGAATCGAAATATTGTCTGCTACACATGCGCGCCTGTGTTCCGGTGAATGCAACGTTACAATTGAAAGTTGGGCGATTATGTGAGTTGTGAGAGAAGAGATACAACAAAAAATTAAAGGCGTTTTTGAGTGCAAAACTTTGTGTTGTCCCATTGGATTACGATTGTTATTTTGAGAAGCACGCATCAAGGATTTACGAGGATATACGATGCCGAGCACTATTAGAGGTGAGTGAATTGAATTTGATGCTGTTTTTCATGTGAATTTATGTCCACCGGCGTTTTTCCAGCAAAGCATGAGTGATTCATTCGGGTCTGAATCATTCTCTTGCTCTTGGTAGGTTACAATGGAACGGTCAAGACAAGATCAAAATGAGTGACCTGCAACTGTTAGATCCTGTGCATATTTCCTTTTGACTTTCTTACAGGTTTTGAGAAAATGTCGTTGGAGTTTGAACCTTTTTTCTTTTGGAGTACGGAAGGGTGCATCATGAGTTCTACTTTGAAGCACTCATGGTGTACCAGAAAAACTGGTGACCTAACTGCAGGCTCAATCCCTTTTATTCAGAAGCCTTTTAGCCTTTCGAGGCATAGACAGTAGGGGCTCTTCTAGGAAGGATCATACATTACAAGCTTTAATCACATTAGATACGAAGCATTTCTGTCAACTGATACAAGACGGGGGGAAAGAAGTTCTTTCCCGGGGTGTCGCTAAGCCCAACCCCAAAAATATAATTTGCAAAGATGTAGTGACCCCTTGGTTAGCAAGCAAGACGTATATAATTTCAAAAGACGCAGTGGTCCATTGGGTAGGAAGCAAGACGAGAAGTGGTCCATTGGGTAGGAAGCAAGGATGTAGTAGCAAACCTGATAGCAATAATAAAATTGATTCGACGGCACGTCACACGGTCGTTGACTTCTACCAACGGCCTGATCTTCGGGCTTACTACCCCAACTTGTTGTATTTCGAAAAGGTACGGCAGAATGGCTTTATTCACCCAGAGGCATTTCTTTATTTAGACATGATGGGTTTAGTTCAGGACAGGGAGGGATGCCCTATAATCTTCCATGTCGCACGCCGAACAGTGGGTCGGCGACTCCTTTATGAACCGAACGTGGCTCGCAACCGCGAGGATCTGCTTCGGTTCAGTAGAGCGATCTCCACCCGAGACAGGAGGGAGTCTGGGAAAGAACGTCACCTGTACTGGTGGCTGTGTTAAGGCCGACCCCTGCCGTCGTTAAGGGTTCTTTAAGAGTTTTTCTTTTTTTATGTGTACGGATATTGATCAGCTGGGCAGTCTGTGGTCAGCTTTTTAGCTTTAGTTTTAAGTAGTTAGAAGTTAGGTTTTAAGTTATGTTTAATCTTAGGTTTTATATATAAAACAAAACAAAAAAAAAACAAAAACAAGAAAAAAAAATAAAAAAACGTGTACCACGGTGTATAGTCTCTATATGTTAGGCATATAAATAACTGATTCGCCTTGGTGCACGCGTCCTTACGCCGGACATAGTAAAGGTATAGTATATTAAGTAATAGTATGTAAGAAAAAAAAAAAAAAAAACGAAGTGCACCTAAGTTTCTAATAGTTTTCTTAGCATAATTTAAGTTTGGATTAAAATTAAAAAAAAAAAGATGCCGAAAGGCAGTAAGATCAAATATGTTTAGATTAACTTAGAGCATCCGCATAGGGTCAGTAAGATAAATGTAAGAAAAGAATATGTTAAGTTAGTTTAAGAAAATTTGTCTAGCATATAAGTATAACCCTGAGTTTTCATAAAATTTTCAATAACAAAAAAAAGGATGTAGTAGCTCATTGGGTAGCAAGCAAGACGTACATAATTTGGAAAGATGCAGTGGTCCATTGGGTAGGAAGCAAGACGTACGCTTGTTTTTTTTTTTTTCAAACATCCTTAGAAGACATGCATCTTACAGTTGACTTTGATCCATTTGTGAATGTAAGATCAGATCAAGGACGCAAGCATTCACAATGCAGGTTCGCATCCAAAGAGACAGCGATGGCTGTCTGGCAACCTTATCCGTGATTTCATATCCCGTGATCTTAACAAGATTTAGCGATTTTTGACATGAGTTTTGGAACCCAGTTCGATTACATTGAATTGTGTATAAAAGCCCTTAATTCATATTGTCTGTCGCAGGGATTTCTAACTTGTCCTTCGCAATAGAGGTTTTTCGATAAATCAAAACGCATGATCTGTTGTAGCGTCTTCATTACGTCGTCTATATTATTTTTCTGGCTTTTTAAAAACCTATTCTAGGTGCACGGATGTGTTGTTTATGGTAACATAAAAGATTCATCTCGCCAAAAAAATTAAATTAAATCGTGAAAATTTTCCTGCGATTATTTTTACAACTTTCGACGTGGATTAACTCAACAGCAGTGCATCGATGAACTTAATACAATTTTTTAAGCTCCATCAAGAACCAGTGTTTATCGATGATATGGTGAATTCAACGGAGGTCGTAGTTCACTCCAAGACGAATTTCGCGAAGGTCGTCCAAAATCAGTTGTTGTTCCGGATATGCTGCTGTGCGCCAACTGATATTGCAAGATCGTCATGTGACCTCTTGTTAGATTGAGACAACCTTAGGCATTAGCGGGACCAGCATACATTCGATATTGCATGAACATTTGACCGTCAAAAAAATTTGAAAAATCCCACACAATTTGTCAATCGCTCAAAAACGGGCTCGTGTCGATTGGTCGAAAAAAAATGCTCCAAAAATACGATCGCCGTGCTTTGTAACCCGTGATGAATCGTGGATTTCCGCGTATAAGGCCGAAAGTAAGCAGCAGTCGACTGTATGGGTGTTTCAAATTGAGCCAAACAACAAAAGTTGCTCGCGCACGAAGCACTTCCAAGCAAATGGTCACCTGTTGTTTCGGTTAAACTGGACATGTCGCAACCATACCACTAGAACAACCTAGAACAGTCAATCCCGAGTGGTACATAACCATTTGTTTGCCAGTTGTCTTTCGAGAAATCAGGAAAATCAACCGCCGAGGACGGATCACTCTTCACCACGACAATGAGAGCTCTCACACATCGGCTCAAACAACTGCATTTTGGAGCACTCAAACCATCGATTTGATGAGTCATCCGCCGTGTAGTCCTGACTTGGCTCCGAATGACTTCTTTCTATTCCCGTACGTAAAAAACAAAATGAGACGTCAACGTGTTTCGACACCTGAAGAAGCGGTTGATGCGTTCAGAATGCATGTTTTGGAGATACCTCAATCAGAGTGGCAAAAGTGCTTTGACAATTGGTTCAAACGCATGCAAAAGTTTATAGACCTTACTGGGGAATATTTTGAAAAACAATAAAGCTATTTTCAATTATTAATATTTGTTTTTGTTCTCAAAACCCGAAATATAAAAGGCAACCCTCGTATGGCGCGGCTGTCCACAGGGGGCCGAAGACCTAGTTTACTCATCAACTACTCGTGTTGTGCGCGCTACTGTTCTCTCATGAATGGAAGGGACCTGCAATTTTTTGCCAACTCGGAACGGCGAAGAGTGATAATCTTTTTCTTAGACAGCATTACTCCTTAAGTTCTGTCAGCAGCTCGAAAGAAATGGTGCCTTGAAAAATTCGTAGTATTCAGCCGGGAACCCAGCTTCACATCTTCTTAGACGAAATATTTTTGTGGGAGTGCGCTATACACAGGGAAGTAGGACATAGGGGTCGAGATGCTCGGGTAACGCCGAAAACAGCCGAGACCGTTGCTTCTATTGACGCTCTTACCAAAAACAGTCACTTATTTACATTAATGATTTTGCAGTCAAACGCGCAATGGAAAGAAGAAAAATGACTTTCCCCTTCTCGAAGTCCTCTATGTCCAGATTTATATTTTACTGAACTTATGTCTGGGTGAATACTTTTTTTTACTTTGCCAGAAAAAGGACAGCATCTTGGCAATTTGCCCTCTTTTTTTCTGTGGCAAATACCCTTTAAATAGGATTCATATACAGAAGATCCACAAAGGTAAAATCCCAATATTTAGTTTTCAAATAATATTGGAAGAAAATTGTAGCCAAGTTGCAATGTAATTAAATATCTCTGGTAATAATAGTTACGTCTGGCAATACCATAGCTGTTAAAGATTCCATGTTAGCGCTTAGATGGTCTTAAACATTCTTACAAAAAGTATATTAAAATAATTGATCAACAGGCTTGAACTGACAGCGATAAGATTTATTTTTTTCATCAAACTTTTGTCAAACGAAACCATCAATACGCGAGTAAGTTTATTACGTTATTTAGCGAGAAGTTTTTTAGTAACCGGAAATCCGGTTACATTTTGGTTTTCTCCAAATGGTAACAATCGTTATAGGTTGCTGTAGTATTAAAAGAAAACGATGCTGTTGTAGACAAGTCATCGGAAGAATGTTTTCTGATTCTTTTCTCACCTAGATTGATTACTTATGCTGCAGACCAGACTAACTGGTCAAGCGATTAGAAAACGTTTTTTTCCCATTAGCTTATCAGTGTTTAAGCTTTAGGCAAATGGACACTTCAACACCGTTGAGGTCAATGCTAAAGCAGTTTTCTGACCAGTTCTGTTGGTAAGTTTCAGTGTATTGGGATTGGAATGAAACTGCATTGCAGGAACACTTCCCTTATCTTGGAGCCCATATTGGTAAACGTTAAAGCGTTATTTGTCCATGTGTTTAAAAAACACGTTTCTTGGAATTTGCGTCTTATAACTTTGCTGCCTGATACTTAACAAATTTTAAATATTCTAACACCAAGTATTGCGAAATGATTGATCAACAAGCCTAAACTTTAAACGGTGGTATTTATTTTAAAGAACTTTTGTCAAACGAAGCCATCAATACGCGAATAAGTTCAATATTAAAGGTCTTTATCTTCGTAGGAGGAGAACTTTAAGTGAGAAACACTATTTTAACTGGATGCTATTTTGTCAGCTGTCAAGTGATTTATTTTAAGATAGGTTTGGCAGTTCAACAAGTTGCGCACACTTATCTTGAAAATCATAGCTCTGTCCGAAAAACGTATGTCTTAAGGTATAGTGCAAAGAATATATAAATATCGACAAAATCTGACAACCGGATATCAGACAATGTTCAAGACAATAATTCGAAAGCAAAATGTATCCCTCCTGCCACAACGATACAATCCATCGATTGTTTCAGGCCTTCAGCTTCGATTTCCACTCCTTACTCATTAATTGACTGTGCACAGGAAGCACATTCTCGTCAGATTGACACGATCATCCGGATTTAAACTAAGCCGGCCTCTATCTCACGAATACCCTTTAGCAACTTGTTGCAGCATTACTCCTTAAGTTCTGTCAGCAGCTCGAAAGAAATGGTGCCTTGAAAAATTCGTAGTATTCAGCCGGGAACCCAGCTTCACATCTTCTTAGACGAAATATTTTTGTGGGAGTGCGCTATACACAGGGAAGTAGGACATAGGGGTCGAGATGCTCGGGTAACGCCGAAAACAGCCGAGACCGTTGCTTCTATTGACGCTCTTACCAAAAACAGTCACTTATTTACATTAATGATTTTGCAGTCAAACGCGCAATGGAAAGAAGAAAAATGACTTTCCCCTTCTCGAAGTCCTCTATGTCCAGATTTATATTTTACTGAACTTATGTCTGGGTGAATACTTTTTTTTACTTTGCCAGAAAAAGGACAGCATCTTGGCAATTTGCCCTCTTTTTTTCTGTGGCAAATACCCTTTAAATAGGATTCATATACAGAAGATCCACAAAGGTAAAATCCCAATATTTAGTTTTCAAATAATATTGGAAGAAAATTGTAGCCAAGTTGCAATGTAATTAAATATCTCTGGTAATAATAGTTACGTCTGGCAATACCATAGCTGTTAAAGATTCCATGTTAGCGCTTAGATGGTCTTAAACATTCTTACAAAAAGTATATTAAAATAATTGATCAACAGGCTTGAACTGACAGCGATAAGATTTATTTTTTTCATCAAACTTTTGTCAAACGAAACCATCAATACGCGAGTAAGTTTATTACGTTATTTAGCGAGAAGTTTTTTAGTAACCGGAAATCCGGTTACATTTTGGTTTTCTCCAAATGGTAACAATCGTTATAGGTTGCTGTAGTATTAAAAGAAAACGATGCTGTTGTAGACAAGTCATCGGAAGAATGTTTTCTGATTCTTTTCTCACCTAGATTGATTACTTATGCTGCAGACCAGACTAACTGGTCAAGCGATTAGAAAACGTTTTTTTCCCATTAGCTTATCAGTGTTTAAGCTTTAGGCAAATGGACACTTCAACACCGTTGAGGTCAATGCTAAAGCAGTTTTCTGACCAGTTCTGTTGGTAAGTTTCAGTGTATTGGGATTGGAATGAAACTGCATTGCAGGAACACTTCCCTTATCTTGGAGCCCATATTGGTAAACGTTAAAGCGTTATTTGTCCATGTGTTTAAAAAACACGTTTCTTGGAATTTGCGTCTTATAACTTTGCTGCCTGATACTTAACAAATTTTAAATATTCTAACACCAAGTATTGCGAAATGATTGATCAACAAGCCTAAACTTTAAACGGTGGTATTTATTTTAAAGAACTTTTGTCAAACGAAGCCATCAATACGCGAATAAGTTCAATATTAAAGGTCTTTATCTTCGTAGGAGGAGAACTTTAAGTGAGAAACACTATTTTAACTGGATGCTATTTTGTCAGCTGTCAAGTGATTTATTTTAAGATAGGTTTGGCAGTTCAACAAGTTGCGCACACTTATCTTGAAAATCATAGCTCTGTCCGAAAAACGTATGTCTTAAGGTATAGTGCAAAGAATATATAAATATCGACAAAATCTGACAACCGGATATCAGACAATGTTCAAGACAATAATTCGAAAGCAAAATGTATCCCTCCTGCCACAACGATACAATCCATCGATTGTTTCAGGCCTTCAGCTTCGATTTCCACTCCTTACTCATTAATTGACTGTGCACAGGAAGCACATTCTCGTCAGATTGACACGATCATCCGGATTTAAACTAAGCCGGCCTCTATCTCACGAATACCCTTTAGCAACTTGTTGCTTAAACTTGACTAAAAAGCAACAAGTTTCCCAACAAATGATTCGCTTCCGGAAACTGATCATTCTGGCACTTCACCACACGCTAGCCTCCGAGGCAGTGGCTCCTCTCTCACACTGCCCAACTAGACACGCATCCTCCTCATAGCCGCGACAACAACCAGCATAATATCAGCAAATTACAGGCTTTTTTCTTGTCCCAGACACGTTTACCGTTCGAAGACATTCTGAGAAGTGCAAAAGTCACAATTCAAGGAATGCTGTTGCAGATGCCTTCTGGCATCCACACCATCGTCGTCTGAGCAGCTCCAGCTTCTAGTTGCGTCGCATCACTGCGTACAGCCCAGGAAGCTGAAGAATGCAACGACTCTGCGCGACACACACTGCACCGTCAGAAGTGCGCGTCGCGCAGAGGCTGCCGCCTTCGAGGCACATGTGTGTGCCAAGTCAATTGAAAAGAGAAACAAGGCTAAGTTAATAATGAATCGATGAGGGGAGTGTGGAGCTTGTTTCCAACTCTATTACCCAAGTAGCCCTCTTCAGCCAGGCAGACTCCTCCGTCTCTTCACTTCGCACATCCGTCCTACCGTCCTCATCTCTGGCTGGCCGATTGGCTGGCTGGCTGTTGCTTTACCACTTTGCTGCCGTGTTGCATGTGTTTTGTGTTTTGCTGCTTGTTTGTGTTCTGTTCGCTGGCGAAAAAGTGGGACTAAGTTACGGGACTTTCAGCCTATTATCAAGAATCAAGCAGCAAGCCTCGGGAATCATGGTTACCGTATCGTTCTTGGTACTTGTGTTGTTAAATTGGTTTCGTGATGTATTCACTGCTGCGCCGGCTCCTGCTGCTGTGGCTGCTGCTGCTGTTGGTGGTGGGATAGTAGCTGTGGCAATGGCAGGGACACGGTTATCGGTGGCTTTCCCCCGCTCTTCGTGGCTCGTTAACGCTGCATAAGCCGGTACTGGTCTTCTGCGCAACGTCGGCAGTGGTGGCGGCAGAGATTACTGGCTCTAGGTGTATATATGTTATTGGAGGCAATTGCTGGCGGTGGTCATCAGGCAGTTTATGTTATTGAACGCTTCTTTCCCTCATTTGGATTGTAATGACTTTGCCAAGAGTGTTTGGTAATAAGTGATTAATTCAAGGTACCTGGGGGGTATGTGGGCGATAGACTGGCCACGGCTGCGCTGTGAGCTGGAATTTCGCAAGATTGATTTCTGTGTTTTTTCTGCTGTCGTCGTCGTGATGGCGGCGGTTATTAGACGTGCCGCTGCTTAAACGCTGGGCGGATGCCAACTTATGGTCAAGAGTAATGAGGAAATTATTTCAATCTTCAAGGGTCGCTTTTTCATCGCTGATGTGTTGAACTCCTTTGAAAATTTGCGGACGTGAGTTTGCCACAACTGACAACTATCCAGAGAAATTATTACTTAAGTGGAAAAAATGACTTTAAAGTGCTCTTCAAATTTATAAAGCGGGAGTCTCAAGGTGGGCCCGAAGATGTCATCCCACTTTATGGGCATGGGCAGGAAAGTCATGAAGACTAAGCGGTCGTTGAGAGCTGAGTTGGTATTCTTCACCAAGGGGCTGGGTTTTGAAGACCCTCTTTGCTGGAACGTTGTTAACCATGCGTTCGAAGCGACGGAGCCAGTGCAGTCGGGACTTTTTTCTTCCGGACTACATATGGTACGCCTCTCAGTGCAGCTCGTAGAGTTCGCGGTTGTCTTCCACTTCATTCAACTTCTAACAGACATGACCATTTACTTGATATACAATTTTTTTTTCCTTCAAAGGCACCAAGAATGAGATCTGCTTTTGTACTTTTCGTTCAAGTTTCGTCTTTATATCTCAAGACTGGCAAAATAAGTGTATTGCGGCATAACATTTCTAATTCGAGTCAGGAGTTTTGACAAGCTACAGTAGCCAATATCGGCAGTGATTCTACTCTTTAAAGCCACAAGGAAGTCGTTCGGTAGGCAAAACAGTTTTACTTCCTTGCAGCTGCAAATAGCAATGTATCGGCCGAACCCTTTGCCGAAATTCGATGTGAGTTTCAAAGATGTAGGTGTAAGCTTGGTGCAATTGAACTGAATCAATGTCCACGGGATCCTGAATTCGTCCATCGAGTTGAATAATTTAACATAATGAATGACGACAGATACCTTAAAATTTTGGGACATATAGGGGGCGCCACTAACGCCAATTTTGGATTTCCTTATAAACTATTAACTACCATAACCTTCTACATAAGAAACAGTTTTAGCGACTTTTAGGAAAATCCCACGAAAACCACAAAAGAGCAATAGAGAGACAGAGCTACCTTCAGTTTTCAGGTGGATAAACACCGAGTTTGTTGCTGTTTAAATACGTCATAGTGTAACGAAGGCAAAACAAAGTGTCCATATTCTGTCATCAAAGAAGACCACACAACATTGAAGTCTCGAAAAGACTGTCATTATATAAGGTCATAAGTTTGAGGAAGCCAATGACTTTATCTACCTTTGCTCCTCAGTAGATAAAGACAACAACATTGTTCTCAAGTTAAAGCGCAGAAGTATGACATTCCGCTTATTTATTATTTAGTTTCAAGAAGTTGAATAACTGCCACAACATCAGTTTGGTTGTGTATAAAAGATTGATTTTTCCTAGCCTTCTATGTGACGCCGAAAATTCCTCTCAAGAAAGAAAACCTAACTATGAATTTTATAAGCTATACGAATGCGCGCACCAAGTGTATATTGATAAAAGGGATATGTGTAATGCGTTCTAACAACTCTGCCGAAGACTTCAATGTTTCACAATTTGAAGCATTGGGCAGTGGAGTACGTTCCCTTCTAAGACGGCACATGCCATCAATCAGGCAGCTGGCAACACAAAATAAGAACTTGAGAAACATTTTAGCTCCTCCTCCATTTGCACCCCGAATTTCATTTTTCAACCAAGGAAGAATGCTTTCTTTTCCTACTAAAATAATAAAATGGGTTTCAATATGTTGTAACAAGCTATTTTATGCAAACGCATACAGTGACTCCAATAAGTATTCGCTCATACACCTATATGATAGGGAAAATATTCATAGAATAAAAACTATGATAGATAAAGTTATCAAACGCATATATTTTTATTCTGTATGTTATCATTTAATTTAATTTTTTTTGTTAGTAGCGCCCTATATTTGTCCCGGGACTTATTGAGTGATGTGTTAAATGATGATGCTTTAAAATGTACGAAAAGGTAATCGATTTAAAACTCGCTGGTCTGCTCCGGTTCAGGTTCTTTACCGGACGGTTTGACTGACATAAAGCTGCACTGGTACGTGTCGAACAATGTGATGCGAAACGTTTTTTAAAATTCACACATTACCCTGGGCAGGAATTTGTAGACGATATAAGGTATATAAGGTTCCTATTCCAATCTTCCAGATCTTCCCGAGAATAATGATGCAAAATCTGTAGTGTGCCCCGTTCATCTTCAATCCAATCCGTCTATCGTAGTTGAGAGAGTGTGAATTCTTCATGTAGCTTCAGCAAAACGTAACTGTTGATTGGTCCTGATGGAGCGCCATTTGGGTTACTTCACTAAATGTGTAGTTGTCTTAGCGCATTGTAGACCCAAATAGATACCATTTAAAAGCATAAACGGTTCACAGCTCGACTAAATCCCAAAAACCGAAACTTCCATCTCCTCTTTTCTCTACAACTTCCATTTCATTGTCATTTATCCATTGCACAAACCCGACAGCAATGAAAACCGCTCCCTCACCTTCCCCCAATTATCCTTTCTCCCAGAAAGAGAAAAGCTCTCGCTCTCCTCTCATCAATCTAGCATGTTATTCGTCCTGTTTGCCGCCTTCTCTCCCACTGGAAAATTCCCAATTCACTTTGTTACATAACTCGACCCATTTTCTGTGTGCCCACACTCCTCGGTTTCCACTGCTTCCAGTGGATTGCACTTGGCATTTTCCTACTACTCCATTTTCCAATAAACCAGTCCTATATACCGACTGGAAGCCCGGCCGGAATTGTGCCACACGGCTACATTGTATGAGTGCGGGCGCCTTACAAAGCGCCTCCACATCCTCTACTGAGTTGCAACTTTTTTTTTTTGCCTCCCCCTCTTTGCCCCTTGGTGGCATACCGACGACAATAACCATTACGTTAGGGAAAGCCCCATAAATGTATTAAATTCATTTTCGCTGGGAGTGTCGGATGAGTGGTGGGAAGAGGGTACGGAAAGCGGCGAAGAACAGAAAGCACTGTGGCATGTGAATATGGTCCTGAAAGGAGCGCTCTCTCTGTCGCTCTCACACTCCGTCCGTGCGAGGGGGTGATTTTTTCTAGTGCGTGCGCATTGTTTGTGTCGGGACTAGTGTTGCAGAGCCGTTCTGCACGCAATGGTATTTCGGATGCATTGACATTTTCCTTTTCTTCCGTTGTTCTGCTTTTTTGCTGGATTTTGTTGGCTTTATTTATTTGACAGGGCGAGGGTGGGGAACCTGTTTTGTTTGTTGACTCTAGCTTCGGACGGATGAATGAATGGGCGACGAAATGGGTGGTTGGGGGCGAGTGGCTGTGTAATGTGTGTATGTTGGAGATTGTGGGGGTTTGATAGGACGGGTGAGTATGAATTTCAGAGCGATTAAAATCGATTGAAATTTAAGGCTTTGTCGGGCAACAACGAAGATGTACGATGACTGCCTTAAGACCGATTCACACCCCTTCGCAGTGTCATTTGATTTGAATGAATTCGAAGTGGGGGGGGGGGGGGGGGTGTTTCCGGTGCAGATGGCACGTTGAGGAAGTGGGAAATGACGTCTCTGGTAGCTCACTCCGATTGGACAGAAAATAATGAAAACTTTGCGAATAATAGCCACACTATTCATTTTGATGGATGTTTTCATTGATTTTTTATACAAATGGTCTTCAAGCTTACACTGAGTCTTGTGCTGAGTTGCTTTTGGGGCGGATTTTAGCTTGGTGTTGAATTCACACGAAATGTGTTCGTCAAGAACTACGCTTACGTCATGTGGCGTGGCGTTCATTTGAGGGGAAACTTAATTTATGTTGGGTACGCAGCATATGGAGTTGTAAATTCTTGTGAAACTTTCTGTCCTTGGGATAGATTCCTTAAACAAAGTTCAATGCAATCAAGAGTTGTTCAGAATTTTCGACAGTCCGTAATTTAACAAGCCGGTGGGGAACGAAAACCGCGTTATCTAAGCTAAATGCAGACTCAATTTTTTTCAAGTTAATAGCTTATACAGCCTCATTTTGCATAATTTACATTAAGAAAATTTGAAGTTGCCATTGGCGTCGGGTAACAATTATATAGAAAATGGCGACCAACATGAGACCATTTTGTTTTTTAAACTTTCGAAGTCTAATGCAGGATTTTTTATTGCTTTCGTATTTATGTCTTAATCATGTCGTACATAAAGTTTTAATCTGGATTATGACTTTAGAAACACAAGAGGAAGAGGCAAAGCTGAGGAAAAAGCCAGGAAATAGGCGTTACCTAAGCCCAATACAGACTTATTTCTTTTTTCATGTTAATAGTTTATGCAGCCTCCTCTTGCATATTTCTCTTCAAGAAAATATGAAGTCGTAGTTAGTGTTTGAAAACAATTTTATACAAAGTGGCGCCCAACATGAGACCACTTTGTTATTCAAACTTTCGAAACCTTAAATTTTATAATTTTTATTGGGTGCTTTTCCGGCTCTCGAATTTATATCTAAATCATCCCGTACATAAATCTTAAGCCCGGATTATTAGTTCAAACGTATAAGGGGAAGAGGCAACGAATGAGGAAGCTAAACAGGAAGAACAAATTAATTTAGGTGAAAACGTTGCAGACCTCTCACTACAGTGGGCGAGCAAACATTGCATAGAAACAACAAACCCTATTTATAAAGCATGTTTTTACGACGTGATGTAGACTGAATAATTTCTAGTTTTTCTCTTTCTCTCTAACCATCTTTAAACGCTGTTACAAGCCTTTCTTACTTTCGATTCTATCTTCTTTTAAATATCCTTCTGTGTATTTCACGTAATATTGTTCGTTCGACCCGGGAACTTCATTGTAAATTGAATAATTCCAATGATATAGATCTCGGAAAACACTTTTTGATGTATTTTCGATTTCCGCATACGACAGCATATACAAAGACCACTTAAAAAGTACTAGTTCCAATTTTGGATTTCCTTATAAACTATAAACTGCCATAACCTTCTACATAAGAAACATTTTTAGCGACGTTTAGGAAAATCGTACAAAAACTACAAACGAGCATAGAGAGACAGAGCTACCTTCAGTTTTCAGGCGGATAAACACAGTTAGAGTTTGTTGCTGTTTAAATACGTCATGATATAACGAAGGCAAAACAAAGTGTCCATATGCTGTCATCAAAGAAGACCACACAACATTGATACATCGAAAAGACCGCCATTATAGAAGGTCATACGTTTAAGGAAGCCAATGACTTTATCTACCTTTGTTCCACAGTAGATTAAGACAACAACATTTTTTTCAAGTTAAAGCGCAGAAGTATGGTATTCCGCTTATTTATTATTTAGTTTCAAGAAGCTGAATAACTGCCACAGCATTAGTTTGGTTGTGTATAAAAGATTGATTTTACCTAGCATTCTATGTGACGCCGAAAATTCCTCTCAAGAAAGAAAACCTAACTATGAATTTTATGAGCTATACGAATGCGCGCACCAAGTGTATATTGATAAAAGGGATATGTGTAATGCGTTCCAACAACTCTGCGGAAGACTTCAAAGTTTCACAATTTGAAGCATTGGGACTAAGCAGTGGAGTACGTTCCCTTCTAAGATGGCACATGCTATCAATCAGGCAGCTGGCAACACAAAATAAGAACTTGAGAAACACTTTAGCTCCTCCTCCATTTCCATCCCGAATTTCATTTTTCAACCAAGGAAGAATGCTTTCTTTTCCTACTAAATTAAAAAATGACATGCAAACTAGTAATGTGTTTCAATATGTTGTAACAAGCTATTTTATGCAAAAGCATACAGTGACTCCAATAAGTATTCGCTCATACACATATATGATAGGGAAAATATTCATAGAATAAAAACTATGATAGATAAATAATTAAACGTATATATTTCAATTCTGTATGTAATGTACAATAAAAAAAAATAATAACAACTTCAGGAATCATAAAAAAATAAACTAATATTGTTGTAGTTTATTTTTTTATGATTCCTGAAGTTGTTATTATTTTTTTTTTATTGTACACGAGATTACCATTCAAACCTCCAAAGAGTATTCGCTCACACTTACAATAACTTAATTCATAACGCATCTAGTAATTTGTCGGTCCGCCTTTATTTCTAATTATGTGTGCTAGTCTATTTAGAATAGAATGAACAAAATTTAGAGTTACAGCAGATGTAATTTTATCCCATTCAGTCACTAAAGCTGTTTTCAACTCAGCTTTATTCCGAATGTTATAATTTCTTATATTTTGCTATAAAATGTTCCATATATTTTCAATTGGAATGATGTCTGGAGATTGAGGTAGCGTCTGAATCCATTTTGGGGTGTTACAAAGCAGCTACATTTTAGTGTTCATGGCTGTATGTTATGGATCGTTATCCTGACTAAAGATAAAATTAGAACCAAGACCTCGCACTGGATTGAAGGTTTGTCTTAAGTATATTAATGTACGCTTTATGGTCCATTATACCATCAATTAAATGCAAATTACCAAGCTCTTTAGCACTCATACAACCCCAAACAAGTACGGAGCCACCATGCTTAAATGGTGGCTTAAGATTTTTTTCTTTCATTTCAGTAGTTTTTTTCTCCATACCAGACATCGACCAACTGAACCACAAATGTTATATTTACTGTCGTCCGTAAATATAAACTTGTTCCAAAACTTTTTCGGTGCATTTTTATATATATTTCGTGAAAGTAAGTCTAACAAAAAAATAAATTTTTTGCGTGTGATTATTGGTCCTGTTTGCGTTAATGGCATCTGGAGGAAAAAATTTAACGACGATCTCTATGGGCTGTAGAGCGACATGCGCCTGGTCAAGCGTCTTCGGATCCAACGGTTAAGATGGCTAGGCCATGTAGAGCGTGTGGACACTACTGCTCCGGCACGCAAAGTCTTCATATCTAAGGCTATTGGAACAACGCGATAGCAAATACAATCATTTTGAGTCCACAAATGTTCAACAGAGGTGCTACCTCTTTGTGTAGAAAAAATTACAAAAAATCTCCACTTGACAGTGCTCGGAGAGAACAAAATCGTAAAGGAATGAACTCTTTTTCACTCATTTCATTTTTTTAAAAAGACTTAAATTCACAAGTTGAGTTTTGATTACAGTGTTTTGATGATGCCGACCTTTTAAGGAATGTCTGGCTTATAAATGATCGTTACTAAAAATTTTTTATAGTTTTTCTTATATAAGCTTACATAATTTAAAATGTCTTTCTTAAATAACTTAGTCGTACGCTTGCTCCCGCCATACGAATCAACTTAAGCTTTGTCACTTAAGTCCGACATTTAAGATTGTCGGCAAGTGCCTTTGTTTTACGAGGACCAAACCCACAGCCTTCGAAAATGAGCCATTGGGACAACGCAACAGAGAACGGCCTAGGCTAAGGTGGCGCAAACAAGTGGAGAATGACCTCAACCAACTTTGAATGCGCAACTAGAGGTAGCTTGCGAACGATTGCGCTGACTGGAGAGGTATGCTGGTTAAGGCCCAGGTGCGCCCAGGACTGAAGCGCCACAAGTAGAAGAAGAAGAAAAGTCAAAAATACGCTGAGACACTATTCGCGTCGAATTTAAAAACAGGCGTTTTAAGTTATCTCCCATAGCTTGTTTATATTTAGTTTTTGAAATGATCTTGACATCTGTCCATCTGTCTTGACTTACACCCTATTGGTTCGAAACCATTATTCAGTTGGTGTGTTTCGTTGTCGTGCGAAAAAATGAATTTATTATGTCATTTTATCCTCGTTTTGTTCAGTGGATCAATAAAGCACTGGGACAGCCTATTTCTAACTTTCTAAGGAACCAATCAGACCTAAATATGCATTTAAAAAAAGAAAGGAAACACTTGCTTAAAGTTATATTATTTCTTTATTAATAATAATTGGAGGACGCGACAGTCCACAGGGAGACCAGGATGTAGCTTACTCATCAACTACTCATGTTGTGCGCGCTACTGTTCTCTCACGAGTAGGAGGGACCTACAGTTTTTTGCCGACTCCGAACGGCGAATTTTGAGAAGCTTTCTTCGACAGTTGTTACTCTTTGAGTGTTGTCAGCAGCCCGAAAGAGGAGATGCCGTGAAAACTTCGACATGCTCGAACCGGGAATTGAACCTGGATCTTCGGCATATGAGAGTCGCAATCTACCCACTTCACCAGTGCGGCCATTAGTCAAATATACATTTGAGAAAAAAGAAAGCAAATACTCGGTTAAAGTTATATTATATCCTTATTGCATAAATATAAAAAAATAATTCAAATACTGAATGCCAAAAAAGAACTCAGACAGATAATATTACCGTTGATCTTATATATATCTTATATCTTATATATTTCTGAATATTTGTTCCTCATTCGTTTACTAGCCTCGGATAAAAAATATTCAAGACATACATTCCTAATTTTTTTTAAATAAAAGTCTTCAAACCAAAGTGAGAAGGCAGTGTGGAAATAAATCCTAAGAAATTAGGAATTTTACTTTAAAATTATTTCCAGTTCTTTACTGATCCACTGTATGTACATGATCGTTGCGCTCACCGTTGCTCCTTGCATCTCATTCCTCTATTTTCTCAAGTGCCTACGACGACGTTCTCACGTACAATTCAATCTTCCTTGAAATGTATATTTTCTTAGGTGGTGGGACAATACGTGGATTTCAGACGCCTTCTAGAAGTCGTAACACTGAATGTCAGACTTCGTTTACAAGCAATCTGAACAGCTGTTGAAGAAAAATACGTATGAGGGAAGTGTAAAACATGAACCAAATAAATGCACTTTTATCGTTGTTGTGCTTTCATATTTGATCGATAATATTTATCCATCTAATGCAGTTTAATGATAACAATAATTCAGATGCAATAATAATTGTTGGCGTGACAATCCATAGGGGAACCAGGGCCTAACTTACTCATCAACTACTCGTGTTGTGCGCGCTACTGTTCTCTCACGAGTAGAATGGACCTACAGTTTTTTTTGCCGACTCCGAACGGCGAAGTTTGAGAAACTTTCTAAGGCAGATATAACTCTTTGAGTGTTGTCAACAGCCGTGAAAAATTCGAGATGTTCAGCCGGGATTCGAGCCTAGATCTTTGGCGTGTGAGCGTCGCACTCTACCCACTACTCCACGGCGGCCACAAAAATTCAGATGTACTTCAAGGAAAAATGGGGTTTTAAAGATTCACACCTCGTACAAGGAGGTCGTGGTTGCAACGGTTGCCACAGTGTTGGACATTTGAGGATTTTTCGTCATTTATTATTGACGTAAACTATTTTTCTTAAGGGGTGGATACCCATTACACGTCTCTGTTACCTGAAGCCTGTTAAACAAGTTTGAGTACTAGAAGGTTCAACGCAGATGTAATCGAACTATCCCACCGAATCTAGTCTTACTGACAGACTTGCAAAGCTTATCAATTATAGGTGGATGATGGAGTTCATTAGTGTTTGTTGTTGAGCTTATCTCCTTGACAACATGAAGGTGACGGATTGCAACATCAAAAGTTTGAACTGATTTTTCGGTATTTCGACCTGAAAGTCAGAAACAGTGGTTGGTGTATTGAATATTTTAGATTCGGCTGTTTTGATATTACGAGTATTTCGATGATGACGGGTCTTCTTGTCTTATGTCTGTCTATACAAGATTATGTGTACTTTATCTATTATAACTGCAGGCTGCCGTTCTCTCTGGCTAATAAACCTAGTTACAAAGTTTTAACCTCGACTTACTTGCTTGTCTTCTAAAGCCTCATGGAATAAAAACATACGCGTTAGCACAACTTTTACTTTGCTCCAAATTGTGCATGCTAAGAGAAGTATGACATTCCCTAATGCATGGAGATTAATAAAATGTACAAAACATGCATTACTAGCAATCGTGAAACGCGGCTTTTTTTCTTCTTTTTTTATAAAACTGAACCGTCACTCATTTGATTGCTTTTTGTTCGCCCCTTGAAAGTTTAAGGGGTTAAAGCAGTTTGAGCGTCAAATTTGATTCAGATCTGAACTCACAGATTTAGCGTTGATTAAAAAATTTCCACCTTTAAATTGAAAGGTTGTAACCAAAAATTCCTGGTCAGGCAAAAATCATACCATCCACAAAAATATCCAAAAAAAGTATTTTTTCCTTAAAGCTACAGCTTACATTTACCAAATCACCCCAAAATCGTCTTAAATTCTGTTGAGAAAGCAAAACTATCGGATTGACTTCCCACACCCCGTCGAAAGACATTTTCGTAGAAAAATAAATATATTCATGGGAGTCCCTAAAGAAATTTCATAAGTACAAAACGACAGCAATAACAATTTACCCTTAAATGGATGCACGTGCTGGGCGACATTAAATAGTTATGTCTTCCACGCCGCATGCTGTTCGTTCGCTTCCATCCCCTTTAATTCACACAAGATCCCCGTCCAAAGATTCCAAATCAGCTGGCATGTCGGCCTAAACAAAATCGATTCTCAGATGCTTCATGCTTCAGAAGAAAATGTACACATTTGCAATTCTAACAGTCGAGATAGAGAGACCACCGCAATACAACCCCTCACTCCCCTCTTATCCTCATTCCTCACCGGCCGAGTACACTATACGAACTTTGCTCCCTTTCGCGCAGCATTGCACACTTCCATTGTCATTCGCATTTGCGTTCCAATTTTTCTGGAATATGCCACCACCGCTCCACTCCCACGGCGCGCAATTGAAACGAATTTACCCTGAACCTGAAAACACACACAAATCACCCCCTCGTCGATTGCATGCAAGTGAGCCAATCCTCGGGCTCTTCTGCGCAGGACTCTCCCATCCAACCCATCGTTTCAGACATTCCTGAGAGGCTTTCCAAAATTCTACATTTGTGTGTGCAACCACCGCTGCAAGCGCCATCAATCAACCCCCCTGCAGCACCGACCCCAGTGTGCCATATTCCAGTGCTTTGATGGGAAGTTTTTCTATGTCCCCTGGAACGCAAGCCTGGAAGTCCACCGACCGACCGACTGAAGCCAGCCGTACCCAGAGAGGATACACAGCGACCGCGAGAGAGAGCTGAACTGAAAATCCGCCATTCGTGTTTTCAATCATAAAGACTTGTAGTTTTTTGTTGTGTTTATCTGCGCCATCGAAACGTGCGAACTGTTTCCCGAGCCGAAGTGAATTCTGCGAAACCGAAATCGAAGTCGAAGAAAAAACCCCAGCAATCGATAGTGCAGGGATTCGATAGAGAAGGGAATGAAATGCTCGCTCCCCGACCCAGACACCAGGACACCATCAGCCACAATCGAAACTTCATAGAGCCTCCCCATCGCCACAGCATCGTCATAAATTCTATTGTCCACTAAATCATCATCTCATCAATCAACCCGAACAACAACAACAACTGCAACGGCAACAACAACAACAAAATCCACTCCAAAAACCGAAAAGAAGCACGTCGCATCGCATCTGCCCATCGCATCGAGTGCGCATTGCATTGCATTTCTTCCTTATTCGCCTCCAACTCTCGCTCTAGCGGTGTCTTGGTCTATCGGTTGTGTTGTGGTGGTGGTATATATTAACTTCGATAAGGACTATCGGTTGAATTTTGATAAAACGCAGAAAAATCACCCAAAAACCAAAAGTAAACTCAACTCGACTCGAGACAAATCACTGAGCAATAATTTTTGTGTATGTTTTTCGTTTTTTTCGGGGAAAATTTTCTTCGCTTCGCGAATGTATGCTACGTCCTAATCGACGTCTCTCACGGTGAAGTACGTTCAAAATACGAATTAAATCACAAACACACACACCCTCGACTGAAATTCTTGTGCCGTTGTTAAAATTTAAGCAAAAACAAAAAAACATATATTTCGAGAACGTCGTAACATCTGCCCCGCAAGCTAAAAGGATCTCTTGCAATTAAAGAAAAACACAAAGACTCCAAAAGGAACCGCGGAAAGCTAAGAAGAAAAACACAATAATCGGGCAAAACAACAACAAATTAAAGTTTAAGCAAAAAAAAAAACAACAAGTAAAGAAATTAACAAAAAGGCTGATTTTTCTCTTATTTTAATGTCGTGCATCTGTGTGTTATCTTTTTTGTAAGGAAACGTTGTAAACGAAAAACAAAAAATCTAAACATAGTAAAATAAAATATAAATCGTTTATTTTATACCTTTGCGCTGAAATTCGTCAAAATAAATATACACTAAATTAAATCTTGAAAAATAAATATCTCGTGTCGTTTTTAACCCTAAACCCCTTAGTATACTACTTTTTAAAAATAATCGGGCTATTCCTTATATAATTTTACAAAGAATTGAAAAAAAAGCATTTTTTCTACTAAACTTAAAAAAAAATACCAAAATCTCGTAAACTATCGCACAAAATTATATCAAAACCCAAAACAATAACAACAACAAAACGTTAAATAAAATAACAGCACATTCGTAAAAAAGTAGAAGACGCAAAAGAAGGGAAAAAAGTTGCTTGGTGCCTGCTGCCTTCCGCTTGGTGCTCTCTCTCTCACTCACTCTCTCTCCCCTCTCAATCCCCAACCCCTCCCGCTGACAAACAACCACACACTGTCACCGTGCCGCGAGTTCCAGTGTACTCTCGTGTGTCTGTCTGTGTACGTTAGTCGGTTTCGGTGGAAGTTGAATATTTTTGTGGTTCATGTCCCGGCTGCAGGGGTGGTGCACAAAAATAGTTTAAACTGCGTGTGACTCTGCCACAAATTGTGTGTGTATGTGTGTTTGCGCGCTCGCTCGCGGTAATGACATGAATTCTTAAGAGCAGAGCCCGTCATCCTCGCCCACTCCGCCCCCATTCGTGGTGTATACGCTAGCACGCAATACTGGAAAGTAACCCTCACCCACAGGCCAGCATTTGTTGTTTACCGGAGCAGAGCAGAGCAGTGTGTTCCGAAAATTCCGAATACCGATTGTAATTTGTGAAAAATCTAGTGTAAAGGATAGAACAACAACAAAGTGGCGACTTCTCGTAAAATTCAGTCGTCCGCGTCGTCGTCGTCGTCGTTGTCGTCGTCCTCGTCCTCGTCTTCGTCCTCCTCCTCCTCCTCGTCGTCCTCCTCGTCATCTTCGTCGTCTTCGTCGACACCACCCTCACCGCATACATCAACTGTCACAGCCAGCCTAGTCACGGACGAAATACAAATTTGCCATCAGTCAGCGGCGGCCTTAAAAACTGCTGCGAGTTTTCGAAACAAAATTCCCTCGATATCGATAATACCGATACCGCCTGCCTCCTCCTCAGCCGCGACCAGTTCGACAGTGACCACAGCGAACAAGGCGACATCGCCACCGTTGGTCGCCAGCTCGACACGCCTGTTCAGTGTGACTCAGCAGCAGCATCACAACCAGCACCAGTCGCAGCCGCACCAGCACAACCGACCACAGCAGCAGCACCAGTCACAGCAGACAGACAAATGCAGCGCAGTGCTAAAATTTGACGTCCGTGGTGGTGAACTGGTTCCCGCCAAATCGCACACAACATCTACGAGCACGTCAACTTCGACCGATCAAGCGACACTGGCGTGTGCCCAGCCGATCATCGTTAAGATCGAGCCGACGCAATCGTTTCAAATAGTCGATGAGAACGATACTCGGGTGCTCAGCCTGCCAATTTCAGACTGCGATCGAGTGGGGGCGAACTGGATCGACCTGAAGGACATCGCTGGCTTGCAGGCGAACGCGTTCGTTGATGTGAATTTGGATGCGTGCGTCGACACCAGCGCACACCAGCAGACGGTCCATCTTCAGCAGCAGCCCCAACAGCAACAACATCAGGAGCAACAGCAGCAGTTGCACCACTCGAAGTCAAGTCAAACTACAATCGTGTCCACAAGCGGCAGTGGCGGAGGCGGTGGAGGAGGACTGAGAAACCAAAAAGGTGGCGGTGCAGGATTAGTGGCCACTGCAACGACAACCATTACATCGGCAGCGGCCACAACTACACGCGAGGGATTATCAGTTGGACCAACATCCAGTGGAGCCATGACAGGTGGGTCAATGAGCTATTATTTGTTGTTCTTGTTGTGCGGGTGATTTGAGCACCCTTCCCATGGGTTTCATTTAACAGTTGCAGCGTCGAGGGCCAGTGCGAGAGTGTTTGCAGGTCGGCTCTGGGGATTTCAGATGAGTGTATGACTCTAGGAACCTACCATAAGTGTACTTTTGGGGAAACCCTAAGCGGTTTGCGGAATTGACTGCGGGAGGGGATGAAGTAACTCCGAAAGGGATTATTTGTCTGGTGGATTCGAAATATGGAGCCCTTTGTAAATAATTTGTTTTCACAGCAGAAGCAAATGCGTCAACTTGTCGGTGTTGGTGTATACAACTGATTTTGAATGTTGTCCTGGGCTGTTCTTTCCTGGGTTTACTTTGTAAATAATTTATTCTTGATGGAATTTTGGACAAATCATTGAATTTTGTCCATTCACGGTCAGAGTTAGCAATGCAATAAAAACGAGGTCATCAGGTGGAATTTAGGAAGTGTCCATAAGTCTGCTCAATTATTGGAAAGTCTGAGCATGAGGCGGAACAGAGATATTGTCATGCCTATTTGTTACAAAAAAAAGTCCTTAAGTTTCTACCAGGTTGGGAATAATTGCTTAAAATAACTTAGCCGCCATTTTAATGATGACATTGCATTAGACTAAAGTCTTATACATTTGCTAGTATTCGGAGTTCCGAAAATAAAATATTTTGAGTTAATCCGACGTCATCGTGCGCATTGTTGAAATGGACTTTAACGTTTCCTTTCATTCAGTAATTTAAGACTTCAAACATTCAAGCAACCATTCATTCAATTGTTCAATAATTTACTCATTGATTCAGCCTATCTGTTTAATCTGCCTGCTCATCTTTTTGTTCCGTAATGTCAAAATTTCTAAACGCTACTCCACGGAATTGTTGGAAATACTGAAAAGGCAAAGTTCCGAAAACATACGCAAACCCGATAAAAGGAGGCATGACGTACCCCATGCATTCCGAACCCTGTTTGGCTTCCCTCAAAATTCTGAACTTTAACTAATTTTTGCTGAATTTTCAAGAATGGTCTTTTCGGAATTTAACGCTTTTCGGAATTTTTGTTTTCGAGATTTCAGACATGTTGGGACGTTTTGGCATTCCTTGAGTTATAAGTTTAACATCTCGACTTGTTTTTAAAATAAATATTATCGGAAGTAAAACGTGGGAAACTCATTCCAGGGGGAGTAATCACTAGTCACAACACATGACTCAGTAAGTTCCGGGACTGACATAGGGATTGCCACTAACTGAAAATTAATATTTTTTAGGAAAGACAAACATTCAATTGTAAGGTTACACAAAACGCGTGGAAGATCTAGACTGCCATTTTTGTTCACAACTTTAAATAGTTCACACTCTGGCCAAAAAGTCATATTCACCATGAAATCAAAGCAGTGAGGTTTCGATGGTTGGGTTGGTGTAGGTTGTACTCACGGCTCTAGCAGTTGTGCTGGAGCACACAAGTCGTTCGGTGGAACCAATGTGAATCTCCACCTGTAAGATCATCGTCATTATCATTTTCGGTGACACATATACACCGTTTATGGGGTCGAGGGAGCAATGTACGCATGAGGAAACCCCAGGCCACTCAAGCGTTTATGGGATTTAACCAACGACCTCGGCCAGGTTCTGTCTATCGGTCTCCTTTTTGAAAATCGAACCTAAAGCACATCTTAAAAGTCGTGACGGATAGAGAGGTCTGTAAGAGTATCACTGGAAATAATTTTAAAGACCACAGAGAAATCCGATCTCGGTAGCTTGTATTCGCTGTCTTATTCCTTCAGTCATTTCCTAAATTTCATGACCATTGCTGAGAGCTGAAATAAACACTCTTTTGGTTTCCACGCTATGCTCAGTCTATCTTAGATTCTGCCGTTCTTCCAGGATCCTTTAAAAATGGATCCAGCATTGACTCTTCTATTACTCGTGAAAAAGACCACGAAACACATAGGTTATTTCAATGTGACCATTCTATGTGACCACTTACATGAAGAGTGCTTTGCACAGATTTCATAGAAATAACCACAACTCTGGACTTATTCACCCAAACTACAGTCTCAGCACATCCGACTAGAAAGCTATTGAGTCCTCGCTGGAGTTCCGTCTTGTATTGTGTGAAGCCAACTTAGACATTTACTAAGGCATTTACCTAAAGTAACATGTTCATTGTTTTGACATCGCTGCAACATCCAGTACATATATAAATAAAAAGAATAGGTGACAAGACGGACCCTTATGGAAAGGCAAAGCTCTTGGCGAAAGGCAAAGCTCTTGGCGAAAAGCATTATTTCCATGATATGGCATCAAATATGAAAAATATTCGCAGAACATCTTACGAATCGGTTTATGGTGAACCTTGTGCACACGCTTTGGCTGGTTAGGAGTGAGCATCTGTCAGATGGAAACAATCATACTGATGTTGCCTAAGGCCGATAGTCACACCGATCAGGAACCAAACAAGCGGTGGAGATGATAACCGATTTTTCTACTAATTAGGAGTATAGACAAATGTGTATGTTCAAGAGGACAGAGGTAATTTCCACGTCATAAAGTTCCAGTTGTGGCCGCCATGGCATAGTGAATAGATTGTGACGCTCACACGCCGTAGGTCGCACGCTCACACGCCGTTGGTCGCACGCTCACACGCCGTACGTTCGAATCCCAGCTGAACACCTCAAATTTTTCGCCGCACCACCTCTTTCGATCTACTGACAGTACTCTAGGAGTAAAAACTGTATAAGAAACAATTTCTCAAACTTCCCCATTCTGAGTAGCCAAAACCTGTAACATATTATATCACTCAATAAGTCCCGGGATTAACCAATAAAAACACATTTTCTAGACAAAATTTGACTACATTTCCTTCAAGAGTGATACAACCAGGCTAACGCCGCTCTAACATTTCGATACCTTCTTTATAGAACGATTTATCTTTGGCCTCAAAATAGGCTTCAGTTTCGGCGATCATCTTCTCATTCGAGCCATAGTTTTTTTCTGGCGAACATTGTTTTGAGGTCTGAAAAGAGGTAGAAGTCCCTGCGGGCTAGACAGAAGAATATGGTGGGTGCGGAAGCAATTCAAAGCGCATCGTAGTCAACGACTTGTGACACGGTGCATTGGCTTGGTGAACAATTTTTTTTTCTTTTGCACATGGAACCGTATTTTGCAATTTCTTCCTTCAAATGCATTAATAATCCGATATAGTATTCGATGCTGATCCTTTTGCCTTTCTGAAGATAGCCGATGGAGAAAATTGCGTGCGCATCCCAAAATACGAATGCCATAACCTTGCTAGAGGACCTTTGTGTTTTCGAAGCATTGGGCGTGGTTCATTGGTTGCTGTCCACTTCGCTGACTGCTGATTTGAGTTCATTAGTTTAGTTTTTAATGCATTTTTATTTACCTACTGATCTTAATTCTAACTAACTGACTCTTTATGAGTACTCTAAGCTAATCTAGGGTTTTTGTTTTTTGCCTTTCGGCTTCATGTATTATTTTATTATTTTAACAAGTACTTAAACCTACATATATATATATATTTAATGACTTTATCCTGCTGATTTGACTCTGGAGTATAGTGGTGGATCCGTGCTTCATCCATTGTGACATACCGACGTAAGAAGTCATGTTTATTCTGGCGAAACGGCTCCAAACAGCTCTCAGAATCATTGATTCGTTGTTGTTTTTGGTCCATTGTGACAACGCGGCACACATTTCGAAAACTGCTTTTTCATAAACAAACGTGCACTCAAAATCGTGTACACACTTCCTTCTGCAATCTTTGAGGTGTCAGATATCTCTTACAATTTCATTTTGCGATTTTCCAAAACGATTTTGTGTACTTTTTACACGTTTTCAGGTGTAACCACCTCAATTGGCCTTCCAGAGCGTTCAGCATCGTTGGTGCCTATATGGCTACGTTTGAAGATATGGTACCACTGACAAATAGTTAAATAGTTGTTTTTGATAGAGCAGAGTCCCTGTAATGCTTTGGATTGACCAATGCTGAGTTCTCACGGTATTTTTTCCCATCAAAAAGTAGTATTTAATCAATAAACGAAATTCTGTTTTTTTTCCATTGTTTTAAAAATCGAAAAAGTAGTCTCACTTGAAGCACTATAACTTGAAACCTAATATTCAGATTGTCTTGAAAATTTGAAAAGTATATTTAAATGTTTGCACTCCCTAAACGTAATATGGAGTTTCTTGTAAGTGGCACCTTTTATATTCTCCATGCTACTCGTAAGAAAACAGCAGCGCGCACGAGTAGCTGAAGAGCAGGCTAGGTCCTGGTTCTCCCTGAAGACTGTCACGCCATTCAGTACATATATAAAGTTCCATGTTTTCTTGCATTCTATTGACACACGTTTCTTCGCTTTGCCCCAACGGTAAGGGACATACTAAATGTAGAGTTCATTTATGGCATTTGCCTTGCGTGGACGTTCTTTTGCCCTTCTTCGATTTTATCTATTCCAAATAGTTGATTGACTATGTTTCAAATTTGGTGTGAAAAAAAAACATTTAAGTGCGCCGACGCATAATGCTGCGTTTGGCATGTACTGAGCGAAGCAACGTTTGTCGGAGGTGTAAAATGCATGACATGTGACAGACGGAGATCAAACTGAACGCAAGAAACGAAAAAAATACGACTACTGAGAACCCTGGATTCTACTATGCAATGTCTTCGAGGGACCTTCAATATATTCTCGGTATCGATATAAAGGAAAATCCGAATTCAATTTAAATTGTTTTTATAATCTCCCCTAACATCAATGGGTTTAATGTTCGATCAAGGTTCGATTCTTACTTCAACACGCATTTTTCGAATTTTCAAGGCACCACCTCTTCTGAGCTGCTGACAACACTCAAAGAGTAATATTCTCAAATTTCGCCGTTCGGAGTCGGCAAAAAAACTGTAGGTCCCTTCTACTCGTAAGAGAACAGTACCGCGCACAACACAAGTACTTGATGAGCAATCTAGGCCCTGGTCCTCCGTGGACTGTCGCGCCAACAATTATTATTTTTAACATCAATACATTTGTTACAACTTGAGATAAGCTTTTTTAAACCCTTAAAAACATAAATTTCCTCTTTCTCTGCAAAATACCCATTTATTGCCGACTTGAGTTCTTCATCATCGAAAATCTTTTTCTACGAAGGCATTTTTTCAAATCCGGAAACAGGAAATAATCACTAGGGGAAAGGTATGGACTATATGATGGATGATGGATTTCTTCGGAACCAAAATCTCGAGCAGCAGCCTTTGAAACTAGCGTCTTGTGAACAGGACCGTGGTCATGAAGAAGCAACACACCCGCTGCGAGTTTACCCCGTCTTTTCCTTTTGACTTCCTCCCGCAAATTATGCAAAGTGGAAGCGTAGGATGTGGCGTTGATGGTTTCACCTTTTTTTTGTCCTCAATGAACAAAATTCTCTTCGAGTCCCAAAAGACGGTGGCCATGAGCTTTCCGGCAGACGGAGTGACTTTGAAATCCTTCGGGGGTCTGTTTCTTTTTTATTTCACCGCATGGACTCTTTTTATGCTTTCAGGGTCATAGTGATGAACCAATGTTTCGTCCCCAGTAACAATTCGATCTATAACACCGTCCGCGTTCTCACTACACATCTCCAAAAGTTCTCTACAGCATGCGATGCTCACTTTTTGCTGAGGCGCTGTAAATATTCGTGGCACCCACCTTGCACTGACCTCAGCTCCTTGAAAGGTTAAGATGGTCATGAAGAATGGTGTGAATGGCACCAGTTCAAAGCTTGGTGATCTCTGCCATTATTTCACCTTTATTCAGACATCCTCAATAACAAGTTTTTTGACTTCTTTGATGCTTTCATCTGTACAATGCTGTACAATGTACAAATGCTCTCTCTGCCTCTCTTGAAATCACTTGACTACTTTTGCACAGTTGATAATGAAGGTGCGGAACCCTGGTAAACAGCCACCATCTCTTCATGAATAGTTTTTTGACTTTTTCCTTGCTTAGTGAGAAATTTATTTATAGCGCGATGCTCAATTTTCATCATCATCGTCTCAGTTGCCATTATGATTCTGTTTAACTCTATATAAAACGCGAATTAAAAATCACATTTATATGAAATTTTGGAAGAATAAATTAAAATAATTGTATTACCTGATAGATAAGTCAATTTATATATTTAACCACAGCTTCACCTCAATACCGAGAAGAGCCATCATACCAATAGTATCAGCAAAAGTATTTTTTCCGCTAGGGCGACACTGTGCCCGTAAAATGCGTAGAATGAAATAATTTTCTCGGCCAAATGGTATTAGTTTTTCGATTCTACATACCGGGTATGAAATGAGCGTTTTTCTTTTAAATAAAATAAATCATTTTGTTAATGGAAAAGTGAACACATTTTATTCAAAGTATTTGAGAAAAAGTCAAAATTTTGTTGACCTCTTATGAGCAGTTTCGGCGCACGAGATGGTCGTGCGTTTTAAAAATTTCGAAAAAAATTCGTAGTGGTATATTTAAAAGTTTAAGCCCCTTTGGAACATAATTATAATATTTGTTGTCGCTACAGTCCAAAGGGGGACCAGTGCCTAACTTGCTTATCAAGCACTCGTGTTGTGCGCGCTACTGTTCTCTCACGAGTAGAAGGGCCCTACGGTTTTTTCCCGACTCCGAACGGCGAAATTTGAGAAGCTTTATTAGACAGTTATTACTCTTTGAGTGTTGTCAGCAGCTCGAAAGAGGTGGTGCCGTGAAAAATTCGAGGTGTTCAGCCGGGAATCGAACCGAGACCCTTCGGCGTGTGAGCGTCGCACTCTACCCACTACGCCACGGCGGCCACTTTGGAACATAATGTCATATCTTTTTGAAAGGGCGTACATTTAGCGTTCAACCTACATTAACAGTTTTTTTTGATTTTGACTACCAGTTTACTAGGTCAATCTTTTGATTAAGGCCACTCTTTGTGGGAAGTACTTTCATGTTTGGTGGAGCACAAGAAAAGTGTTCCAAGAGGCTTCAACGGGAAACCACTGCCTCGGCATATGGCAGCATAACCTCTTCTAAAATTTTAACTCACCACCGTCCATTATACTCTTGACAGGATATATAGGTCCAACCCCATTATATGAGAAACATGTCCTAATCATTAGTTTTGCTCCTCCATGTTTAACAGTTTTAATTGCATAACGGGGATTATTTTCTTCATTCTTTGGTCTTCTTACATATTCCCGACGACCCTTTGACCCAAATAAGACTATATTGCTTTCATCGCTCCACAGAATTATCCTCTATTTCTCCTTAGGCCAATCTTTGTGAAACTTTGCGAATGCCAATCTTTGTTGCACGTGCCTTTTTGTCAAAAGCGGTACTTTTTGCGGGCTTCGAGCCGGTAGTTTAGCCTCTAGAAGACGTCTTCTAACCGTCACAGCACTCACTACATTATCTGTTTGCAGCTTATTGAAGGGTTCTCCTTTGCCATGTTGATAATTTTTCGGTCAGTTCGCTTAGCAGTCACTCTTTTTAGAGCGCATGTTTCAAACCTAGCTTTCCAGTTTTTTTATTTTTTTTTTTATATCCATCACGGAATAACACAAAACACTACGTTCTCTAAGTGCTAACTCTCAGTATCGCTTTACACAGCACATTTTTACTAAGCGACTAAGGATCATCTACCGACTCTTATCGTCTTACAGATTGCTTCAATAAATAATATTAATGTAATGTAATATGTAAAAATCATGTTTTTAAATTCTAATCGTGGCAAGCTAAAATCAAATTCGTTACAAAGATCATTAAATGTATTTATACACCTTGTAATGGGTTTATTATTATATATTATATAATTGGTTCTATGCCTTTTATCGCATTACTGACCATTTTCGCTGAACATCCTATGATTTCCTGGATTGAATATGTTTTTCCCTCCGAACGCAATTTAATGATACAATTCCGCATATCTTCGGCTCCAACGGGAAACCACATTTTTCTGAAAACTTGAAATATTTTCTATTGATGGTGTAAGAACAAAAATTCACTTTTTTGCACTTTGGGAGAACGAATCTTTTAAGTGGAGCAATCTCTGCCCCTCGATTTTTTTACATTTTCCTATGATTTTCCTTCTAATGCTTGCATTGCGCAAGTATCATGGACATGAACCACTTAGTAGTGAAGAGCAAGCCTTTTTACACTAAGTTCAGATCTACAATTTTGTACAACGCGTGTGTTAGTAAATTGTATTGAATGTAATTTTTCTACATAGGTATGAATTCCAGCTTTGTTCTGAGCCTAAATTTATTGCCGTAAATTGTTATTACATATTTTTGTTTTGGAACTAAACAAAAACGTTTGCGTTTTTTTTTTCAATTTTTTTACCTAAAATTACTTTGTTATCCTTCATGCTATATCAACGATTTGACAACAGGAAGATCTTATGGCACTGATGCTATATTCCAAGTTTCATCAAGTTCGGTCAACGGGTTCAAAAGCTACAGATTAATATCCGCGTTTCCCAGACAAGGGCAGCACTGAGACGCCGCCAATTTGCGTTCATAGCTGAACCGATTTTGGGTTCAAAGCCGAAAGCTATGCAAGTCCATCCAGTAAGCGAGTCTTCTGATTACAGAGAAAGCTTTTGTAGGGGTGTGGGGCGTGAAGAATTCTTGTCTGACTTCTATTTACGTAAAAGATCACTCCAAGGAGAACGCGTCAGAACATTTTGGGTTGCACTCGTGGTGAAAGAGTCATTACCGTGTTCCTCTAAAAATGGTTTAACCATAAGATGTGGATTAGCGGGCTACTACGACTTGAGGGTTTGACCAGTTCTTATACTGCGCCATTTTGTGGATAATTTCAGTGACCCGACTTGCGCAAGAGGTCTTGGTCGGCAATTGATTCGGTTTAAGTCGCTGCTTACCTGTTACAATACCTGCTGCCCATCTCGATGTATCTAAAATATCCTGCAATGCTTGGAAATATCGCAGATTTCGGCCGCTGATTGTCTTCAACTTTTCCATGTTTATTGGTACGTCGATAGAGGGGTGTAACTCGATAACAAGACGTCATTGTGTTTGGGAAGAAAATTGAGTGTATTGAGGGAAATTCAAGGGTCGAATGAATTTGAGCTAACTACTGTTCTAAATTATCCTCTCTCACACGTCCAGAAGTTTCTATAGAGACACTCCCAACATCATCAAATCAATGCATATCCCATCCTTTCTCGCTTTGTCTTTCATTAATTTTCCTCCACTATGACCTTCTCTTTAGTTGACTCTTTGGAAACCCTTCCACAACCCAGCCCTAAGTCCTAAACACATCGGTATTTATTGACGTCTCTTATTACTCACTTCACTACCTCCGCCACTCTGTACAGATCGGTAGAAGGTGTAAATTTTTTTGTTGCACACAAAGTACGGGTCCGTTATCAGAGATTTCTCCGGCCAGTCCCAGCCAACTACCGTTTCCCTGTCGTAAACCTTCTCAAAGTGCTGTGCATGTCCAATAAAGACATATTCTCCCGTGTATTCCATATTGCCCGCCACTCCTAAGGACACCGCAATTACAAAGTCTCTCAGACTGACCACTGTGACAGGCACTTCGGCTAGAGGTGTGAATTTGTCTAAAAACTTTACAGGCCGCAATTGTGCCCTTTTTTCGCCCCCCACCTCACCCCTCATCGATCCAACAATGTGAAAGCTGTGTGCATTGCTCTGCGGTACTCGGCGCAAACAGCAAACAGCCCCGTGCACCTCGCCGCGCACCGGATGGGATCCCTATCGCTGTCACGTATTGGGCGTAAAAACCGATACTGTCGACAGTGTTTTATGCTTTCCTAGGCTTGGCCCGCTGCGCCGCGGGCATATTTTTCGCACAAAAGTGTCAATTCACTCCGCGAGTGCGGTTCCATGCTTAAATAGGTCTCGGTCTTCGTCATCCGCTCCGTCGCGCCACATAACCCCTCTGTCGGTGTCTGCCTGTGGCTGTGCAGTGCGACTGGCGACTGCGTCTCTGAGGCTGTCATTGGGTTCGATTCGGTCGTTAAATTCCATTCTTGAGGAATGCCTTTGCCGGTGTGCACTGTCACACCAAAGACGGATCCATGCACGGATCCCTAAATTGATTTTCCCCGTGGGGTCATGGAGTAATGCGAGAGCGGGGACCGACCCCCGCCGTGTGTGTTCCGATGGCGCATAGCGTACGGGGGCCTATAGCAAGTCCATTTATTGGCTGTTCACCTCATTTACTACGGGCCCAGTTAGTTGTTGTTGTCGGACGCAGAGTTGTTTGTTAGTTTTGCACTGTTACGGTGCCGCCGCCGTTGCCGCCGCCGCTGCTACTGCTGCTTTCCTTACTGTTTATCGACGCGGCGTTCTACTTTTGCTCATGCTTTTGGCACATTAACATTAGTTTTGCTTTGTGCCTGCTTCCACATCGGCCAACACCACTACTACCAGCACCACCACCGCCACCACCGTTCGGCAGAACGTTCTTCTTCTTCGGCGCGTCCTCTTCGCCGCATACTTTCGTTTCGTACTTCTTTTCGTTTCGCCGGAGTGCTGGTAACACACTGTGCGCCGAGGAGGCCCATAATTTTTTTTTTGTCGCTCCTCCTTTCCCGCGGTCTTGGCTGTTTTTTTGTTTGTATTTTTATTTTACCGTACGACGAACTCTAGCGGTAATTACGTCAACTACAAACTATACAGTTATGAGTGAACGAACATGGTGGATCTGCTGACAGTCGGGCAGTTGGCTTACGGTCGGAGGAGGTGGCGGTCTTCTGGGCCTCCTTCCCCGCCAGGGACCGTTCTGAATTGAAAATTCCTTTCGTGCTGCTTTCTGTGAAAGACTCTCGGCTAACGCGGGTGTGCATGTGTGTGTTTGTGTCACTAGATGGATAGATGGCGCGCACTCTGCGGGTTAGGGTTGGGTATGAATTCTTTTGACTTGTCACACAGACACGCGGTGCTTCTTGTGGGATGGCGTGTGGTTTGGGGCGCGCATCTGCGGATGGTTGATGGTTTTGTCGTTTCGCGTTTCCCTTGGTTTCCTTGCGATTTGCATTTCGTTAGAATTTCTTCGTTTGGCGAGTCGCTGCTGCTGATGATGATTGCTCACGTCGACGTTGGCCATGGGGGGTTATTGGTATTAGACGCAATTAATCTCTCTCATCGCGCCCAGATGGCGGTGATTTTGCGCTCGTTGACGACGACGACAACGCCGACCGCTGGGCTATGGATCATCCGCTGACGGAGTGATGATGATTTCTCTTTTGATTTTATGGCTGGAATGGCCAGTGTGGAATTCCTGCGTGGTAAGGTGTCACTGTGCACAGTGCACACTTGCTAGCGTCTGGCAGTGGACCGATTGGGGTCAATCGTGTTTTGTGCTATTCATACGAATCACCGCATTACACGTGGGGCTTGGGGGATAGGGACGCGCGCTGCTGAGCAGAATGCGGATGGGGAATAAATTAGAAACGTCTGCCGATCATGGAAATTTTGTGTGTGTTTTGATTTTTTTTCCAGAATTTGCAAAAGGTGCTAAATCGGCTTTCGGACGAAGAGAGAAATGCTGGAGCGGGTTTATGTGAGATGCGAAAATGACTTCTGACTGCGGGTATGCATGCATCTAGAAGAGGGAGGAAATTATTACTGACTGTGATTGTGGCGTTTTTCCAGCTATCTCGGAATGTTGGAATTTTCGCTTCCAGTCACAGAAGTGCGAAGATGGTGTAAGAATAAAAATATTCCTCTTAAGGTTTCGTTTCGAAAGACCGCCATGCACGTCTTTCTTGCGTTTATATCTTAAAAAAAACTTCGTCTTTTATTCAAGTACAGTGCACGATAAATTCGAAAAGAATCAGCAAATAAGTCAATTAGAGGCTCAAAAGTTATTTTATTTCTCATTTCCTAAGAATGTGCTCCCTAGCAAAGAATAACTTTTCCATTTGATTTTGGTCAACTTAAGTCTGACTCAAAAACAAAAAAACAATTCTCAACAATAGTTGCAGCTCTTTGCTAGCACCAAAGATTTAAAGAGTTTGAGGACAAGAATGCATTTAGAAGCGCAGGACTGCCATATCTTCCGAACCCCCACTCCTTAAACGACCTCTAAGCACATAAAGAGTTGTTGCTTCAAAATTAAACTATTTGCCTCAAGCGACCGTAACCAGACGCTTACAAGAAATAAACAGAACGAGGGAATGCATCATGTAAAAAAAGAAAGGCACTGCTGCGTGCATCCGATAATATTTAGAGGCAAAGAGTCCTTTACTGTGGACCACATTCATAAGTTGGTAATTTTCTTGCAAAAGTGTGTTGTAGAGTGATTCAGGTTTGTTTTGGAAATTTGAAAAAATATGCGTGTCATTCAGTTAACAAGCAACGCAACCCCGAACAGTCGTTGAAACAGTTAGGCACGGTGTTGGAAGTGTTAAGGTATGAACTGTTTTACCAATTTTAGAAAATAATGGGATAAATGTAAATTTACCCGATCTAGCGTCGAGTTTCTGAAACTTCATTTTTTAAGGGCTTAACCGAGATTAGCCGGCGGATGCAGCGTTCAGACCGAAGCCTGCCAGGACCAAAGTGGACAACTCATAGTAGAGTCGCAGTCTGTACTAATAATCTGGAAAGATAATTTCTGTAGACTCCTTAACGGCGATGACGGCCCATCATGATAGACAAGAATTCCATCTCCCCGACTTAGACGAGGTGATGATAGCAATATCGAAGCTGAAGACGAACAAAGCTGCTGGACGGACTATCCGCAGAACTATTTAAAGCAGCTGGAGACGTCTTGTTTGGGGGCATACATCAGCTCCTAAGTTCCGCGACACATAGGGAGCACCATTAACAAAACTTATGTATTAATTTAATACTTTTTGTTTGTAAGTGGCGCCCTCTATATGTATGTCCCGGGACTTATTGAGTGATGTGTTATATACAAATCTATAACCAAAAAAATTCACCAGAAATGTTGTCTTCGACGCTAACTTTGAATTAGCACAATTCTGGCAAAAAAGATATAGCAGGCTTAAACCCTTTCAACGTAAACGACCACGAGTTTCGAAAATACGGTTTTGGAATATGACCGCATTCTATAAGGATCATCAGGATTACAGCATTACATTTTTGTCAATCCGGGTCTTGGTAGCGACTGTGATCTTTTCAACGACAATGATTTCGTTCTATTCAACTTTTATCTTTTATTAAGGTTTCGTTCACACAAATTCAACCTTGGAGTGGACTTCTGGTGCATACGTCTCTTTGTCTGGCTCTTCGTCACATTTTCAATATTTTCTGAACTTGTTAAGCGGATTCTTAAATTGATTCCGTGTTCACGATCTTTGTTAGCACACGATAAATTGTTAGAATTCGACGTCATCATTCGAGTAGTAAGGAAAATTTAAAAATCTTAACCCACCCCGATATCAATTGACAAATCATTTTAAAAGAATGACAGACTCTGTAGGTCAGCTTCCGATGTTGGGATTAAGAAACATTGACAACACACATGTCATGTTGCACGTTTTTCAAAAATAGAACGAAACCTTCAATGTGCACTTGCCCACCATACAGTTTGTGAATGTTTCGTTAGGTAATATGTACATGCAACTTTTTTATAATGGTTGTTAGGTGTTGGCCTGACAATCTCAATTTTGGCTTACTTAACACCCTTGCTACCCGTGGCCGCCGTGGCGTAGTAGGTAGAGTGCGACACTCATACGCGGATAGTCTTGGTTCGATTCCCGGCTGAACACCTCGAATTTTTTACGGCACCAACTCTTTCGAGCTGCTGACAACACTCAAATGGTAATAACTGTCCACAAAAAGGCACAGAACTGAATTAACGGCGGCTTATTTAGTTTAGTCATACTGTACGTGCATGAATTAAAAGCATCCGTAAAGCACGCATTGTGGCCGCCGTGACGTAGTGGGTAGAGTACGACACTCACACGCCGAAGGTCCAAATAATTTTTCCCGAATTTTTCACGGCACCACCTCTTGCGAGCGACAACACTCAAAGAGTAATAATTGTCTAACAAAGCTTCTCAAACTTCGCCGTTCGGAGTCGGTAAAAAACTGTAGGTCCTTTCAACTCGTGAGAGAACAGTAGCGCGCACAATAATAATAATAATAATTGTTGGCGCTACAGTCCAAAGGGGGACCAGGGCCTAGCTTGCTCATCAACTACTCTTGTTGTGCGCGCTACTGTTCTCTCACGAGAAGAAGGGACCTACAGTTTTTTGTCGACTCCGAACGGCGAGATTTGAGAAGATTTCTTAGACAATTATTACTCTTTGAGTGTTGTCAGCAGCTCGAAAGAGTTGGTGCCGTGAAAAATTCGAAAAATTGTTGTTGATGTGGGAGTCGAACCTAGACCCTTCCGCGTGTGCGCGTCGCACTCTACCTATTACGCCACGGCGACCACAGCGCGCACAATACGAGTAGTTAATGAGCAAGCTAGGCCCTGGTCCCTTAGGAATGTAGCGCCACCCAATTATTATTATTAACACTCTTGCTTAATTTTTTTCATGCTTCAGTTGATGTTTTTGCTAGCTCCTTGACAAAAGCGTAACGCAACTATAATGCCACGTTTGTCAGTTCGAAAATGACCTCACTCCTATTTTTTAGCTTCCTCAACTCCGATAACTTAAGCAATGTTTGATACTTTCTTAAATATTCTAACAGCCGTCATTTGCGCTTTTTTCCAACAGATGGCATTATAAGATCACTTTTCCAGTGTACTTTCTCTTTAATCATTCTTTGGAAAGCTGCTTGCGCGTAGATTCAGAATTTGTTTCGTTGAGTTGAAGAATGAACATCAATACTGTTTTATTTACTAAACATACAAATATTTTGCTTATTATTTAAATATGAAAAAAACAGGTAAAGATTTCCGTTGCATGCTTTAGCGAGCTTGTCACACGGGTTAAAACAATTACAACTTCAACAAAAGAGTGTAGGACATCCAAAGTTGATGGCATTACCATCTAAATCCGACAAAAAAAAACTTAAATACACACTCAGTTTCTGCAAAAATCGATCTTTTGAAAATTGAGTGATGCGAAGACTCCTTCTGTGTTTATTTTTATAGTTTGTTTATGTTGCGTGATTTGCTGATTGTAGGAGAGAAACTTAAGGTTTCCCATGGGAGAAATCTTGCTTTAAAGATTATTTCACTGGTGAGAAGGAATTGATCCATTACAATAATCCAAAACATCCACAAGCCTAAGCCTACCGCTGTCATGCCTCAACTTCGACTTTTGCTATGAATATTCACACCCAGCAGGCTGTAATTTTGTAAGTTGAGTGGGTGTACTGTGCAGTGAAATGATCATAAGGGAGGTGTCTTGACGCCAATCGATGCATTTGAACCTTACATTAATGGAGAACAGTTGGAAAAGTACGGGAATATTCGGTCAGATCAAACAATAGTCAACTGATCGCCACTGCACCTTTGGTGGATGTGCCAAGGACGTTGCTGTGAGAAACTTATTTAATTTGGGAACTCAAACGAATATTTGATCCGAATATGAATATTCACTCCAGCCATTCAATCGAATGCAAACATTCATCAGTTCGCCAGAATCAACTGCTGGTCCATTAAAAGACCGCGAAGGTTCCCGAGAACCAACAAGTGAAAACCGATTGGATTCCTTTAGATTGGTTTAATCCCCTCCCCCACCCTAACCTACTTCCACTCTCATCACCACAACAGAAGAAACAAGGTTTGCATCCGCCGTTCGTTGCCAGAGAAGCCTTCAATTACAGGAAACGGAAATCAAAGTTATTTCACTCCGTGCGACGTCGTTCCTCCGTCCGCAATCACAGTTATGCCCAGGAATGCGCACACAGACAGACCTACAGGCACACATCACAAAGAATAACACACAATTGATTGATAGGATAGTCCTTATGGTCCTTGAGCACACCATGAAACCCTCATCCTCATCCGCCCCCGCCTACTTCTGATTGAACTCGTAATCTTCAATTAAATCGCTCCCTTCTGCGGCACTTTTCCGCGTCCCACACAACCAGTCCGATTCAAAGGTCTGCAATTCAAAATCTGGCTCCCGAACCGAGAGGAGTCCCCTTGGCTCTGTTCACGCGCACTCGCTGCAATTCGATTCCCACCGTATCCACCTTAATCGATGGACCGACACAATGCCAGTGAAGGACTCAATTTTCCTTTTATGTTTACGTCATTTCGGGGCGAATGCGCAGCGATGCGAGGCACAATTCTGACAGTCGGCGGGTATTCGGGATTGCGCTTCGGATACTCACTTTCGTGTTCAGTCGAGCGGCTGATGAATGACACGATGACACCCCTGCAACGGGCTTCGGTAAGGCTCCGGTAATCCGCTCTTGTTGGGATTTGAATTCGTTGTTTTTTGTACTGCTTTGTTTTGTCGTCCTTTCTTCTGCGACGGAACACTCGCGTGTGCGTGTGTGCGCGCTGATGATGTTGACGATGGCGAGCCAGGTGGAAATAAATTCAGGTGTAATCTGCAAGCGGAGTTACAACACTGTTTCAATACCGCGGCAGCGGCAGCGTCGGCGTCAGCAACGGAGTGTTTTTTGCCTCTCGAACCACCTTTGGCAGGACTGTGATTGGAATTACTTCCGCTTTGATGGATACGGGATTTACATTGGTGTTTTCTCTGCCGTCGGTTTTTTTACTGTGCGCAACAGAGTCCTGTAAACAACATCAAACAAATGAATTAGGTAATTGTGCAGAGGGCGAGCATTATTTCGGAATGGGTTCTGACGAATTTGCGCATTTTCGTTTTTGTCATCTCCTTGGACGGTGCGGTGATGCGTGATGTGTGTAGGTACCTCCTCCTTTGTAGTCATCTTGCAGTCAAGTGTGGTGTGCAATTGATGGGGGAGGGGGGTTCGCACTGTGTTTGTGCTCTCATGTTGGATTCTGTGACCTAGAGTGCGTTCCTTCATCCCGGAGTGTGTTTTTTTTTTTTGCAAGATTCTTGTTCACTTTAAACCTGATTTGTACTCCAGGAAGGGAAAGTGGTTTAACAAGTCAATTTGGCGCATAGAATCTATTTCCCAAAAATCTCTTTTATTTGATTCTATCGATTTTTTAATGGTTAACTTTCGGAACTAACCTGAGCTCTCATTTTTAAAGTCTGACTGTTTATTCGACTGTGTTCATAGTCACAAATGGGTAAAAAGTGACTGAAAGTATAGCAGGTAGCGTCTGCCTCACTGACTTGGACCTTCGTCCCTGCTTTGACTTAAGGCACCGTTTAGAGCATACAAAATTCATCAAACAACGTTTTCAAAACAACATAATAAATCGTTGTTTGTGTCTTGCAACTTAACTCCTTTGGCCAGAATGTTGAAAACAACTTTAGTCGAAAGTGCACATAGAATACATAATTTTGTGTTTATTTTTTTCATCTTTCAAATTTTTTGACACACACATTCTTCTTCTTCTTCTTCTTGTGGCGCTACAGTCCGGGGTGGACCTGTGCGTCGACCAACATGCTTCTCCATGAAGCACGACCTTTCTCCAGCTGTCTACAGTTGGGCACTCCAAGTTGGTTGAGGTGCTTCCCCACTTGTGTGCGGCACCATAGCTCCGGCCGTCCTCTGTTGCGTTGTTCCAATGGCTCAGATTCGAAACCTTTTTCGTCCCGCAGCAGTGATGGCCATAGGCTCTACATGTCCTAACCATCTTAAGCGTTGTATCCGAAGACACTTGAACAAGCGCATTGTACAGCCCATGGAGCTCGTCGTTAAATATTCTCCTCCAGATACCATCAACGCCCACAGAATTGAAAATCGCAAGCAAAAGCTTCCTCTTGCTAAGGGCTTCCTCATCAGCTTTAGATAACGTCCATATTTCCGCGCCATAGAGTAGGACTGGAATGATCAGTTACATAAAGGAGGCTTAGTCCTTCGAAAGAGGGCTTTATTACTCAATTGCCTCTTGAGCCCAAAGAAACAGCGATTGGCAAGTGATTCTGCGTTTGATTTCGGTACTGGTGTTGTTGTCCCTATTTACCGCAGAGTCGACGTAGACAAAGTCATCAACCACCTTGAAGTTTCCCGCAGCCTAGTGTGACGCTCTGTCCGAGACGTCGATGTTGTGTGTCCCCTCTTCTGAAATAAAAAGTATGAAGAAGGGAAGGTACGCAATTTTGTACTTTGATTCTTGCTCGACTGCAAAACAAAAGCTGTCAACTGAACCTCAAACCATTTCGAAAGTTATTTCGATCGTCATTAAATTTGAGGCGTACGTAAATTCTGTTCATGGAAACCAATTATAACCCCACTTGCTTGAATATTTTACGCACAAAGGCACGGCTCTATCATTCAGTATTCTAGACATTCTAGTCACACAATTTAAAGCACAAGTAAATAGCACTCAGATACGTTTTTTCCGTTTTTTGAAACGAAACCTATAACTTAGGCGTTTACAACCTGCAAGGGATCAAGGACTAGTTTTGTTAGAAACGCCTCGTGCAAACGGTTTGTAGTTCTCTCCCAAGTGGAGAAGACTTGCAGTTTACTATTCATCTTGAAAATGTTCATGATTCTCATGAATCAATCTCTCACCACTTCTTTGGTGCATAAAACGAATCCCCCGTATAAGCCAACACATTCTGTCATGACGGGGCAAATTCAAGGATATGACTATTTCTTGGCTTAAGACTTCACCAAGTCAGCTTGCATAATGACATAGCTTCACGTCAACTTATCTGACAAAATGTAGGGTTTTGAAGAATTGGTCATGGTACAATAGGAACCTTAGAGTAACGACCACCACTCATCCGAGGACTTTTTGATGTATGATAATGTTCCTCCCCAACATACTTCTTTGCCGGATTCTTCTTTTTTCTATGGTGCTTCTGTCCGGAATGGACCTGGGCGACAACCTCTTTACCGGATTGGTTTCTTAAAAATTATATTGAACGATGCGTTCACATACTAAAACCTCCTCATTTTTTTGTTTTATGATTCTATACTCACTGTACTCACTGTACTCTCTTCCGTATATGGCGAAGGGGTAATTTTTATTGGAATTGGATGGCCCGACATCTTGCTGTGGCGCTTCAGTCCGAGGTGAACCTGGGCCTCGATTGCCAGATATGAGATTTGAAATAATAAAACATCATTTACATTTACGGTAACAAAATTTCGGAGTAACATTTCTGAGGAGCCGAAAACATGACAGGAAAAAACATTCCACGAAACATAGAATCAAACGGTACCTTCTACTAGTCCATGGGAAGAGGATTTCCTGTTAACACATCTATGGAGTTCTAGGGGTCACAAGACATTATCGCAGGCTAGTAGACACATTCCAAATAAATTAAGGGGTTCTAAAAACGAGCATTTTACACACTCAGGCTTAAACAAAGCTTCTAGAGCCCAAGTCATTCTGTTTCTCACTGCCTTGTTACCCCTCTACCTGAAGCTTAGACTTTAATGTACCGTCAGTGTTACGTTAGCTAAAAAGTTATTTGTAAACAAAAAATCCAAAGGGTACTGGAAAAATGTTCGGCGCTATGTCAGCGTTCCTTTAGTTGAAAAATGGTCAAGACATACGAGGGTTGCGTTTTATATTTCGGGATTAGAGAGCAAAAACAAATCTTAATCATCGAAAATAGCTTTATTGTTTTTCAAAATAGTGCCCATTAAAATCTATACACTTTGCTAGCGTTTGAACCACTTTTGCCACTCTGATTGAGATATCTCCAAAACATGTATTCTGAACGCATCAACCGCTTCTTCAGATGTCGAAAAACGTTGACCTCTCATTTTATTTTTTACGTGAATAAAAAGAAGTCATTCGGTGCCAAGTCAGGACTATACGGCGGATTACTCATCAAATCGATGTTTTGAGTGCTCCAAAATTCAGTTGTTTGAACCGATGTGTGAGAGCTCGCATTGTTGTGGTGAAGATTGATCCGTCTTCGGCGGTTGGTTTTCTTTATTTCTTGGAAGACAACTGGCAAACAAATTGTTGTGCACCACTCAGAATTGACTGTTCTGCGTTGTTCTAGTGGTACGGTTGCGACATGTCCAGTTTTTCCGAAAACACAGGCGACCACTTGCTTGGAAGTGCAACTTTTGTTGGATTTGATTCATTTTAAAACACCCATACAGTTGACTGCTGTTTACTTTCGGGCTCGTACGCATAAATCCACGATTCATCATCTGTCACCAGGTCATAGACGTGTTTCGAAGCACCGCGATCGTATTTTTGAAGCATTTCTTTCGACCAGTTGACACGAGCCATTTTTGGAGGGATTGATAAATTGTGTTCTTGCAAATGTTCATGCAATATTGTATGTATGCTGGTCCCACTAATGCCTAAGGTTGTCTCAATCTCACGATAGGTCACATGACGATCTTGCAATATCAGTTGGCGCACAGCATCAATGGTTTCCGAAACAACAACTGATTTTGGACGACCTTCACGAAATTCGTCTTGGAGTGCACTACGACCGCCGTTGAATTCTCCATAATAATAATAATTGTTGGCGCTACAGTCCAGAGGGGGACCAGGGCCTAGCTTGCTCATCAACTACTCGTGTTGTGCGCACTACTGTTCTCTCACGAGTAGAAGGGACCTACAGTTTTTTGCCGACTCCGAACGGCGAAATTTGAGAAGCTTTCTTAGACAGTTATTACTCTTTGAGTGTTGTCAGCAGCTCGAAAGAGGTGGTGCCGTGTAATATTCGGAAAATTGGTGTTGAGCTGGGAATCGAACCTAGACCCTTTGGCGTGTGAGCGTCGCACTCTACCCACTACGCCACGGCGGCCATACCATTGGCAAACACTGGTCCTTGATGGAGCTTCATCGCCAAAAACTGAATTAAGTTCATCGATGTACTGTTGTTGAGTTAATCCACGCTGAAAGTTGTAAAAAATAATCGCACAAAAGTTTTCACGATTTAATTCCATTTTTTGGACGAGATGGATCCTTCAAGTTATTGTAAATAGCACAAATAGCGCTCGTATGTCAAAACGTTCTGAGTACGTATAACCTCAAAAATGTCAAACTTTACGATAGAGCTGACAGTTACCAGATTGCAACACTAGGGTTGCCCAATCCGAAATATAAAAGACAACCTTTGTAGTACGAGTCATGAGTCTTTAACCAAACTAAAAAATTGTACTCACTCTTTATGGGTCTGTTCCAATTCACTTGTGCACAGAAATTCGCAGTTGAGTAGTTTGCGTAAAAATCTCTCTTGGAAAGAGTAACTATGCTTAAACTTGTGAAACGACTTTTCGTAGAAATTCGCAGAATTAAATAGCTATCAGATAAATGAAATGTCAGAGACTTCTTTGTTTTCACTTTGTCATCTGCTGCCCACAGCATTTTCTTTGGCATAAATTCTTAGGGGGGAAATATTTTACTCTATCGCGAGCTCTCTCTTCTACGAAACCATCAGGAATTGAAACGCCTTTTGAGAGTTTTTCATCGAATTCCGTAGGCATTCGTAACATTTCAGAACTGTTGAAACAAATCTAATGTCAATGGAGCCAGATTTTTAAGCAGGAGAAGTGAAGGCTTCTCTTGTAAGAGCAATATTCTGTTTGGTCAATTGTAATTGAAGAATTTAACAGCTTCCGTGTTTGGCTTAAAGTAGTCATAAAGATATTTTATTCAAGTCTGGTCAGCCGTGATCCAACCACGGTTGTGTAGAGCAGATTTCTTACAATCCTTGTCTCCTTATATGGATGTGCAACCCCAAAGTCGTTTAGCATTCTTCGTAAAAGCCAGTGATTTAAGAAAGCAATGTCTGAAGAACACGGCGGGTGGGCTAAGATTTTAACATTCCCACGCATTTTTTGGAGCGCTACTGTCACGTGCAACCGAGCTCAATTGTTCTGCAAAGTTACATTTTAAGCCTTTCCGTAGTTGTTGTCCGTGTTTCAGCCAATGCACGGCTCAAACGCATATGTTGTAGTCGATAGTTTGACATCAATGGTTTCGCCTAGTAGCTCATAGTACTCATTCCGTCTGCTCCCAACAAATGCCGAGTATGACCTTTAAACCGTGAATGGTCTTCATTGGCAATGATGCAGACAATAAGGGAACTAGTTCACCAGACTTCGCATAGTATTTTTCTTTTCTTCTTGGAGTTTTCGTAATATAACCACTTTTCCTAGTCACGATTCAGTGCAAAAATCCCTTCTTTTGATGTCTTTCAAAACGCAGTTCGGAGGTGAAAAAATGCCTTTAGATATCTTTCGGTTTCCCCTCGGACCGCACCCAATTTTCTTGCTTTCGAATGATTCGGAATTTCTTCAGCTGGACGGAAATTTCTGGCTGAGTCACTCCCAATGGTTCTGCAAGTTTACTTTTCATTTGTTGATCCAGCAAAACCCCCAGTTTTTCTCCTTTAAGCTTTTAAGGCCTGCAAAATCACGTTTTGATTCCGTCCTTTAAATCGAACCTTTTGAAGCGACGAAACCACTTTCTGCATGATTTATATATCGGAGATTATCTATAGACTTCCATAGACATTCGATAGGCTCCAGCTGCACTTTTATTCCAATTAAAAACAAAACCACGAAACTTCCCGCAAAACCTGGTTATTTAAGACAAATCCTGGCATTTTCAAAAGGTCAAAAAGGAATAATATTGCCTATAAACGACGCTGATGCTCACTTAATTGCCGACAAACATCACTCACTTCCAATGAACTAGGTAATGGCTTCCAAGATCAGCCACAATTTGCAGGTGGCGCCACCTTTTGAAAACAAACCGAATCGATTGTACCCCCACAAGTCAACTTGGCTGTCCCTTATATTAATAACAATTTAACACCACCCCTCAAGCGTGAGGCCTTAAGAACATGACTTCATGTTTGTAGGCCTCATAACGTTTCACACGCATCCACAAAGAAATAAAGTAAGTCACAACTGTAGTCACAAATCGAAGTCGAGCATCCATTCAATCCAATCTTCGATCTCCCCTACCCCTGCTTGGAACCAGAAACGCTACCTCTTAATGACGTAACCAATTAGAAGTCCTCCACTGACTGAATTCACATTTCCAATCCGCAGTTTCTGTCATTCCCGCGCAGAGACGACACATGTTAGCCAGAACATAAGCACTCCCGTTCGAAGTTTTGACGTGATTGCCTGAATAATAAGATTCTTGCGATTCCCCTTCCACCTAATCATCGTTTCTTAATGATTTGGCCTATATACTTACCCCATGCTCGTGCTCCTGCGCCGCCACCGCCAGCCGACCGGGCAACATGCAATTTTCTTGTTTCATTCCAAAACCGTTGATTATCATCTGCTTATTGTTGCACACAAGTATAACAAATTAAAACCGTAATTACAGGTACGCATCCGCTCTCGGGCCGGCTTAATGAAATCTCTGCGCCTCTTTCCCGCTCTGTGTATTAACTGTTAAATCAACTTTGTTGCCTCCTCTCTTTGGGCCGCGCATAAACACCAGTTACAGAGGCAATCGTCTTCTCTGCCGTCTCTGGCCTCCTATGCTTTCCTTTTGAAACGACATCGATAACGACGGACGCACATACGCTCGCCTGCACCAGTACATGTGTCGCATTGACACAACAAGCTCGCAATTGTCGTCAAATTAAGATGCACAGAACATTTGCCTTTTTTAACGGTTAATGGCCGAACAAGCGCACTCTGAAACACAATTGTCTGTCGTGGTCCTACCTCCACCCGTTGGGCGAGGAGCTCGCCTAGCCCGGATTATAGATCTTGGTTCTTGGCTCTTGGCTCTTGAATCATGGATCATGGATCACCGTCGGTGAGCAGTGTCATTATTTTGAAAGATACGCGCGCGTATTACCTGTCACAGTGATTTACAAATTACGGTAATGTAATGATGTAAACGGACGTGCTGTGCATCGAGATTTGTCAGCCGTCCGGCGAGCCACAGCCATCGCTGACCAGTACGACTGCGCTGCTTGCTTCTTGTCCGAATTTCGTCACAGGAGCGGGTTGCTGCGTCCACAGGGAACGGTTGTTTTATAGGTCGTATGTGACGCGCTTACGTTCCCATTTCATACCTCGCTGCGGGAACATAAATCTTAATTGTCAGTCAATATGGCACAATGGTGGGGGCGAGGGTGGAGGGCCTTGGAACCAGGTACGCGCCGTTCAGGAGGAATGGGATACAGTTGTCGTTTGTTTCGTAACGCGGTGGCGCGTTGTCGCACGACTGCAGAATGACAAGCGACGCGCGCAAGAAAATTGCATTCGACAGCTTGGCATGGATTTTGGATTTTGATTTATGCGAGGTTGTAAAATCTCGATAGTGATTTAGTCGCCGCAGAAAGACTAGTCGCATCTCCGGGAATCACATGTCATAAGCGAGCGTGATGGTTTAGATAAGCGAGCGCGGACACGGAGCGCGGCGAAAGTTCACCATCAATGCTTTCTACACACGATCTGTGAACCCTTATGTCATGCAGCCTGCGCGACCGTCGAGGTCATCGGTGACACTAGCACGCAGAGCCGCTTGTTATCTCAACTGGCAGGATTATGGGAACATCGCTTTGGGAAAAATTTCTGTTTAATAAGCGCCGAATTCGGCTGTAGTCATAAATTTTGGGTTTCTATTGCGGTTTTGACGAATTAAATTTATGAAATAATTTGCGCATAATTTGGCAATACGGCGAATCTAATGAAATTTGCCTGCGAGGCAAGAGAATGGAGCTGAATTGGGTACACGGGTGTGTTTCGAAATGTTTTCACAGAATTGGCTTGTGTGGAAATATTGGCTGCAGGAAAGACAAGTTTCGCATTGCGACAAAGTAGCGCCGAATAGGTAAAAAGGATTTACCGGAGCTGTCCTGATTAGGCTTTCTTTTCAACGTCGATGTGAAATCAGAAGTCCGAAAAATCATTCCATGGGCTGTGGGGAAAATTTAGAAAAATTACTGACCTCTGTAGGGTGTCCAACGTTTTGTATCATATGATGCTGCATCAATTACCATACAGTTCAGCATCTCAGGGAATGAACAGACTAAGTGAAACATTGGAGGGCTTAAGCGCCGGGTTGAAAATGTAAGAAACAAAACTGCTGCTGTGGGTTTTCATCAATCAAGGAAAATCATCGCGGGGAATTTAAGAGACATGAAGGATAGCGAGACAAAATTAAGTCGAGAATGATGATGATGAAATGAGTCCTTGGTTTAGTGCACTAGAAATTAACTTTCTGCACTTTCTTCCGTTTTCGTCGCAATGTTTACACCTCTACAACGAAAATTAAACAGAACTTTACTTTGTGTATATGGTACACGCAGTGTGTGTAGGAAGATTGGTGAGGAGGGTTTGGGGCCTCTGTAGCTCCCTGTTGATTTTTTACTTACTTGAATGAACAGCGTTAGGCTGGTTTTAGAAACGTCCGAAAATTAAGAATGGTTTGTCATACTGATTTTTCGTCCTGTTTGCGTTGATGGCATCTGGAGGAGAAGATTAATCGACGAACTCCATGGGCTGTACAGCGACATGCGCCTGGTCAAGTGTCTACGTATACAACGCTTAAGATGGCTAGTCCATGTAGATCGTATTTACGCAGCTGCTCGGGCCCGAAAAGTCTTTGAATCCGAGCCATTGGAACAACGCAACAGAGGACGACATGGACTAAAGTGGCGCACACAAGTGGAGAAGGACCTCAACAAACTGGAGACAGCTGGTGAAAGATCGTGTTGGCTGGAGAGGCATGTTGGTTGAGGCCCAGGTCCACCCCGGACTGTAGCGCCACAAGAAGAAGAAGTTCAATAAAATGAATTTATATTTAACTTGCTATTTTTTTTTTTTGAGACTGTTTTTTTTTGTCATATTTTATTAGATAGGTATTAATCAAGTATACTTTCAAACAATCAATTTTATTTTGTAAACAAACAGAAAATTTGAAAACATTTATATGAAAATTTTCTTATGACTTAATTATATGAGCACAAGTGTATATACAGTTTGTACAAGAAAAAAAAAATCGTTATATTTAATTTACTGAGGTATCGAACTGTTCAGGAAAACAGTCCATTTCACTGTTTCGTTTATCCTGTCTTTGGTAATGAAATTTAAAACAACACTTTGTGTCGCCTGACGAGGGATGAAATAATTTCAAAGAAGATTTATTGTTTTAATATGAAAACTGACTACAAAAAAGTTCAGACACCGCCTTTCTGAAACGATGTATTCTTGCTATCAACCAAATTATCATCTCCTTTTCGTCAATATGGTGTATGTTCCAAGCACCATGCCCAATGAATGATGTTTGCATTCTTCTCCTTCCACATACTCTGACACTCCACAACATACCATCAATTTCATATCGTTGTCCGCAATTCTATGTGATTTTGCGTCCTAAATCCATCCCTCGAACATCGTTTGGAATTATGACAACGCGGTGCTTAACCTCCAACCCCAAATACACGGCAGGATACAGTCGGAAAACCAACATAAACCTGCCATCGCACGATCTGTTGCCAAAAGAAAGACCGTCCAATCGCTGATAATGCACCTACAGCACTTATCTTAGGCCCGAGGGCCTGCATCTACTAAATACCGGACATCGGTGACCTGCAATGCGAGAGATTCTCATTCCCATACCAGTTCTTCACAACCAACTCCCTCGAATTCCAATCAAGACCGACCATCATTTCACATCGATTCCTTCCACTAGATACCGGAGTCTGCGCCGTCCAAGGAATGTAAAGGTCGTTAAACAGACGCCCTAAGCGGCGGCGGTGGCAACGGTGACGGTGGCGGCGGCCGCTGAGTAATCATTCATTCAGGCAAACATTTGATGGTATCAAGCCGCAAGCACCACCGCACACCACTGACCGATTCCTGCCTTGCATCCGTCGGTCTGCATCGAGCTAAGTAGGATATCGGGGGAAAAAAGCCCAACGTATGCATGCATCCGAGCACAGGTTCCCCACACCCGTTGCGGAGCACCGCTCATAAATCCGCCGCTAAACGAATATAAATAACATCTCCATTGAGCATTCAATCATGCAATTGCAACATTAACCCACCAATCGCCGTTAGATTGCATAAAGCTGATAATATTCCAGCAGCAGATACCACTGCACACAAACACGGACGCAAAACACACTCGTACTCTTGTCCCAATTACTGCCCGACCCGCCGAGGCTCGCCGCACCGGTCTCCCCGACGGGTTCTTACTCAAGAATACCTTGTGTGGCTGGTGTACCATTGGCATCATCATCGTCATCCGATGCGCCGGAGAGCATCCAAGAACACTGCTGCTTCTTGAGCATCTCGCCTCCACCACCACCACCACCACCGGCACAGCACGCCGCCGCCGCTGGCTGCAGTCTTGTCAGGGTGTGTGCGGATGCCAGGCTAACCTACATTCGTCTGTGAGGAAATTTCATCATAACTTGCTGTATTCGCTTACACAGTAGGCACCAGATCCGAGTGCCTTTTCGCTTCTTGTTCTAGATAACAACGATACCGGTAAGAACTATGCTCCACGATGCCAAGACTAGCGTTGGGGGGAAGCGCAAAAACAAAAGGCAGCAGCAACTCGATTTCGAGTTCCGTTCGGTCGTCCGTACCTGTGCGCGGAGAACAAACCGGAAGACAGTCCGGCCATAAACCTTCTTTTGACTAATTACGAAACAAACGCGATTGTTGTTTACTGTTGTGTGCGCTGTTCTGGTTGCAGCCGTGTTGCAAGATCAGCGGCGATCTTGTGCTCGCAAGAATTTATGCTGCATATTCGGTAGCGTGGGGATCTTCTTTGTCGCGTTTTGGCTGGTTCGCCACTTTGTCTCGCGACAGGCAATGCAGTGAATGGTTGGAATTTCCTGAGGTTGGATGATCGCATGAGGTCTAAAAACATTGGAAATTAATTTACTTGAAGGAAGACTTTAGAATTTAAAACGTTTGCTAGAAAAGATTTGTTTTTGGGAATGGAATGGGAATTCTGTAAAACTGTGTTAACATCTTGACTCAGAGGACCAAAATTTAGGTCTGCATGGCGTGAATCCGTTCGTCACTGTGATGGGGAGGCGAGTGATGGAGGTTATGGGAAATGGATAAGCAGATTTTTGGTACCTTCATGCCTGGAATAACTGGAATTACGGTGCTCCATGCAGGAGGGTCCTGAAATCTCGGTTAAATGAAATTTGAAGAAGCCCAAACCTCAAGTAAAATAAAAATAATTATGTTGGATTATGTTTTAAATGGCGTTAGAGCCCTCCAACTCCATCTCTCGCCAGTTTCTTCTAATCACGCACTCTAATCTGTTTGAGATCCTTCTCTACTTGTGTGCGCCACCTCAGTACAGGGCCGTCTTCTCTTGCGCTGTCCGAGTGACTCAGAATTTTTCGGACCGCAGAAGTGGTGTCCATACGCTCTACATGGCCGAGCAATCTGGCGATGTGCCCGATGATGCTAGACCAGGCGCATGCCGAAAAGACTCGCTTTTTTGTTTAATTGCATCAAAAAAAGAAAATATTTAATAATAATTTCCGACATTAAATTTAGACTCGAAACGAAGCTGGATCTCATACCTATAGGGAAAAATTACATTCAATACAATTTACTAACACACTTGCGTTGTAAAAAAATGTAGATCTGAATTAAGTATATTAAGGCCTGCGCTTTACCACTTAGTGGTTCATGGCCATGATATTTACACAACACGTGTATTAGAAGGGAGATCGTAAATAAATCGAAAAAAAAATGTCGAAAAGTGACCGAGATTGCTCCACTAAAACAACTCGCTCACCGAAAGTGCAAAAGAGTGGGTTTTTATTTTTGCACCATCAATAGAAAATATTTCAAGCTTTCAGGAAAATGTGGTTTCCCTTTGGAGCCTTTTGGAGCACTTTTGTTATTCCCCACCAAACATGAAGGTACTTTCCGCAAAAGGTGGCCCTAATCGAAAGACTTTTCTAGTACACTAGTGGGCAAAATGAAAAAAACTGTTGATGAATTTTTAAGGTTAACTTTACTCCCTTTCAAATAAATATGACATCATGTTCCAACGAGGCTTATTTAAAAAAAAATTGAATTTTCTTGAAAAAAAAAAACGTCGAATTTGTAAAATTTTGTATATATTTTTTATATTAATTTATTATTTATGAGTCCCAACCTTGAGCTAGCTATTACACCCATTAGAAGTCAAAAAAATTTTGACTTTCTAGGTTCTCAAATATTTACAATCGAAAAAACGATACCACTTGGCCAAGATTTCATTTTTCGTATTTTTTCCGCTCGGACACCACTGTGCATGGTTGAATCTTCTCCCGCATATGCTATCAACGGAAACAATAGCATTTCGCATGTAGAACTTTTCTCTCTGAAAGAATAGAAGCTTCCTCATCCGCTTTTAATAACGTCGAGGTTTCTGCGCCATAAATTAATAATAATAATAATTGTTGGCACGACAGTCCACAGGGGGACCAGGGCCTACCTTGCTCATCAACTTACTCGTGTTGTGCGCGCTACTGTTGTCTCACGAGTAGAAGGGAATTACAGTTTTTTGCCGACTCCGAATGGCGAAGTTTGAGAAGCTTTCTTAGACAGTTATTACACTTGGAGTGTTGTCAGCAGCTCGAAAGTGGTGGTGCCGTGAAAAATTCGAGGTGTTCAGCCGGGAATCGAACCTAGACCCTTCGGCGTGTGAGCGTCACACTCTACTCACTACTCCAAGGCGGCCACAAATTAGGACTTGGGTAATCAACTTGTTATATAAAGCGAGCGTGATCCTTGAGTCTAAAGAAACAACAATAGGATAAGAGTGATTCTGCGTTTGCGGTACTGATGTTGTTGGCCGTAACATATTACTAAATAAGTCCCTAGACATAATCGCGTAGACACTAACAAAAACAAATTGATCTTCTATTTAGCGCAGAGACGAGGTAGAGGAAGTCGCTGACTAGCTCGAAGTTTCTGATGCCTAGAGAGACGGTCCGTCGGAGACGTCGATGTTGTTTGTCCTTCCTTGATGACAGCATGTACTTAGTTTTGCCCTCATTTACCACCAGACCCAGTTTAGCAACTTCCGCTTCAATGTCAGTAAACGCCTCATTGACGACTCGCTGTGTTCATCCAAACACGTCAATGTCCTCCGCGTAAGTCAACAATTCAGCTGACTTTCGAAGATCGAGCCTTTTGTGTTAAGTTTTGAGGACGATCTTCCCAGGAATAAAGTCAACGAAGCCACACGACAGTCCATTGCCTTATCTAAAACCTTTTTTGATATTGAAGGTCTATGTGGGTTCGCTACCTACCTTGGCGGGTTGAGAGTTCTCCATTGTCATTCTACAGAGTCTCACCAGCTCGGTAAGAAATCTAAAACTAGACATGGCACTATATAGCTCGCCCTTTTGAACAACGTCATAGACTGCCTTAAAATCAACGAATAGGTTGTGAGTGTCGATCTGCACTTCTTGGGTCTTTTCCAGGATTTTCTGTGATGATCTGGTCTTTTATAAACTTCCCTGGTCTGAAACCGCAACGATAAGAACCTCTGAGATCGATTACAAACAGTTTTAGGCGTTCACACAATAAGGCAGAGAGGATCTTTTAGGCGAACATGAGGAGGCTGATCTTTTGATAACTGCCGCAGTCAATGGTGTCTCTGTTCGTTCTTACAAGCAGTGCGACGGGTAACTCATCATTTGATAAGTCCTCGGACTGACCAATAAAAACACATTTTCTAAACAAAATTCAACTTTATTCTTCAACATAGTGTCCTTCAAGAGTGATACAATCAATCCAACGCCACTCTAATATTTCGATACCCTTTTTATAGATCGATTTATCTTTGGCCTTAAAATAGGGTTCTGGTTTGGGGGTCGTTAAACCATGTTTTTTCCATGTTTGAAATATGAAAAGAGGTAGAAGGCGCTGTGCGCCAAATCTAAAGAATACGGTGGGTGCGGAAGCTAATCAAAGCCCAATTCGTGCAATTTGGCCATGGTAGCCAACGACTCGTGCATTGTTCTGGTAGGGGAGCATTTTTTTTTTTTGGGATGAACCATGTTTTTGATATGCGATATTTTTTCTGCAATTTCTTCCTTCAAATGCATTAATAATGCCTTGTACTATTCGCTGTTGATCCTTTTGACTGCCTCAAGGTAGTCTATGGACAAAATTCCGCGCGCATCCCAAAATACGTATGCCATAACATTGCCAGCCAACCTTTATGTTTTTGGACGCCACTCCGCTGACTGCCGGTTTGACTCTGCAGTGTATTGGTGAATCCATATTTTAGGACATGCTAGCCAACTTTTGTGTTTTTGGACTTTTGTGCTTTGTCCACTCTACTGACTGCCGATCTGACTCTGCAGTGTAGTGGTGAATCCATATTTTAGGACATGCCAGCCAACGTTTGTGTTTTTGGACGCTTTGTCCACTCCACTGACTGCCGATCTGACTCTGCAGTGTAGTGGTGAATCTATATTTTAGGACATGCCAGCCAACGTTTGTGTTTTTGGACGCTTTGTCCACTCCACTGACTGCCGATCTAACTCTGCAGTGTAGTGGTGAATCCATATTTTAGGACATGCCAGCCAACGTTTGTGTTTTCGGACGCTTTGTCCACTCCACTGACTGCCGATCTGACTCTGCAGTGTAGTGGTGAATCCATATTTTAGGACATGCCAGCCAACTTTTGTGTTTTTGGACTTTTGTGCTTTGTCCACTCCACTGACTGCCGATCTGACTCTGCAGTGTAGTGGTGAATCCATATTTTAGGACATGCCAGCCAACGTTTGTGTTTTCGGACGCTTTGTCCACTCCACTGACTGCCGATCTGACTCTGCAGTGTAGTGGTGAATCCATATTTTAGGACATGCCAGCCAACTTTTGTGTTTTTGGACTTTTGTGCTTTGTCCACTCCACTGACTGCCGATCTGACTCTGCAGTGTAGTGGTGAATCCATATTTTAGGACATGCCAGCCAACGTTTGTGTTTTTGGACGCTATGTCCACTCCACTGACTCTGCAGTGTAGTGGTGAATCCATATTTTATGACATAACCTAGCCAGCCGACTTTTGTGTTTTTCTGATGCTTTGTGAGTGGTTTTCCGTCTGCTGTCCACTCCGCTGACTGCCAATTTGACTCCGAAGTATAGTAGTGGATCCATACTTCATCCATTGTGACATACCGACGCAAGAAGTCATGTTTATTCTGGCGAAACAGCTCCAAATAGCTCTCAGAATCATCGATACGTTGTTGTCTGTGCCCTATTGTGCGCAAACGCGGCTCCCATTTCGAAAACAGCTTTCTCGTGGACAAATGTTCATGCAAAATATTGTACACATTACCTTCTGATATCTTCAAGGTGTCAGGTATCTCGTACAATTTCACTTTGCGGTTTTCCAAAACGATTTTGTGTACTTTTTTGTCGTTTTCAGGTGAAACCACCTTAATTGGCCTTCCAGAGCGTCCAGAATCATTGGTGTCTGTACGGCCACGTTTAAAGTCAGCATACCACCGACAAATAATTGTTTTTGATGGAGCCGAGTCCCTGTAACACTTTTCAAGCCATTCCTGAGCTCGCACAGACTTTTCTTCCTTCAGAAAGCAGTGTTCAATCAACACACGAAATTAGGTTTTCTCATTGTTTTAAAAGTCGTAAAAGTAGCGTCACTTGAACATCTGTAACATGTAACCTTATAATCCGACTGTCATGAATATTTGACATCAATGAACTTCTTAAAAGTAATATGGATTTCGTGTTAGTATCAGTCTCAGTTATTGAGTGATGTGTTATTTCAAGGGGCCCCTGCTCTAGCTTCGACTCCTTAGATTAAGGAATTAACACCACCTGGCTGACAACACAACACACACTTGGGCAGTTGTCTTTAATGTATTTATTTCTTCAATTAAACTCAAACCTGGTCCTCCTGCCGAATAGCCAACGAACTAACCCTTCACAGGCAGTCTCAAAATGTTGCTGCTGGCTATTCTCACACAATTTGACCGTTAAAGTTATTGAAATACAGTTGCCACACAATTTCCCTCCGACTTTAAGCAGCCCTGAGAACCATCACCGAACCGTCTTCATTACACCGCAAATAGCCCACCATTCACTCATTCCATCAAAGAACCGTGTAGAACCTTCAATCTAAACCACTTAACCGAATGCTCTGTCTAAACGCCGGGTCATTACACAGCCCAACTGGTAATCACCGCTATTACCTGTCCCCCATCATTTAGAATCTTGTCTGCAGTAAGCGATTACACAATCTTCCTCAGATATTCCTTCTCTATGTCATAAGATTACAAAATCATCACCCGACAACGATTCTTCTTGTGTTACCACTTTTTGTCATCGTCATTCTCGAAATTCACACTCACCACCAACACCAGCGCCCATTGTTTATGTGGCCCTGCGTGTGGCTGTGTGTTTGTTTGTGTGAGCGTTGTGAATCAAACAACACACAAAATTCTGTTTGAATGTGTGAATATCTAGGCCCGTTACAAGTCATTGACCTCAAATCGTTTGGCATTGACGGCCTAACGCAATCTCACTTAAAAAAAAATTCTAACAAATATCTGTATCTGTGCACTGTATCTGGTAACTGAAACCGTGCAAAGATATCTAATCTGGATGACAGTAAGCCATCCACCATCGACAACCAGTTATCAGGCAGACTTTCCCACTGAGCCGACACACCACCTAGACCTAGCTTAACACAGTTTCCTCATCCTCCTCCCCTTCCTCCTCCGCAGCAACCACCCGCAGTAAGAAGCCGCAGCGACACTGCCGCTTCTCGGCCGTTAATGCCTATTTTTAGTTGGCCCGTTAGCCACTCAAAACTGTTTTGGTTCATTCTCACGCGGTAATTATTTGGCGCTAATTTCTGCCGGTGTGCGTAATTAGCCGCTGCCGCAGCGGTGGGCACCCCGGTGGCGACGCAAGATCGTACCTCCAGATACACGGGTATCTCACAAATGTGACTCAGATTTGTCAGAAGAAATGACGAGCGTCTGTCTTGTTTCTTTGCGGTGTGCTGCGGGAGTTATTTTCGGCCAAAACTGTAACGCATAATGAGCTTTCTTGTACGCCTCTTTCCACTTCTTCGCCATCGCCAATGGTGCGCGCTGCGACTGTGTTGCGTTACGTTGAAAGCTTCATTGAGGATACCGTTACTCTTATTTAGTTCACATACGTGTTGTGACTGCACGACGAACGCGGACGGCGATCTCTGGATGCATGGTGTGAGTGCATTGCTACAATTCGTACACGTGTTTCGACGAGTTCTCGGCTTCCCTCGTTCTCCCGTGCGTCGGTGCTGCGTCACGCATGGGAAAAACCAACCGAGATACGGTTCTTTTTTGATTACATAAAATCCCCACACAAGCGCACCCGCGCACACATGCACCGCATGCGACAGTCAGCCGCCCCAAAAGCTCCAATGCAAGCCACTGACACATTGCCTCGCAGCATGTTGACAGCAGTGGACTGTGGGACTCATCCACACACAGATTGGGAGGCGTGCAACAACTGCCGCCGCCGCCACCGCCACTGACGAATCCGTCAAAAGGGAGCACGAAGCACAATCGATTAGATAATATGACCGATGACAGCGCTACCATCATCGTCGGGTGCAAGGGCCCCCGTTCGGCCCGCCCTCTCTCACGAACAACCCCTTACTGTAACGGCAGTTGTATTAGATGCGTTCAACGAACCGATGCTGAGAGACGAGTATGCGTGTGTGGGCACGGCTCTCTTTGACTACCGCTCAAAGAGAGCAACGAATGACACGCACAAAGCGGGGAGAGAGAAAAACAATTCCCGAACAGCTGATTGGTGTTTTCCTATGCTGGCAACATGCCCCGCAACACACACGCTCATTATGAGCGCGCCCGCCAGCAACAAACGAAACGTAAGCGATGTTGCTGTGCTGAGTGTGTTGGCGGGGGGGCGCACAGCGCACAACGAGGAGCTGCGAAAGAGAAAAAAAGAATCACACGAAAAGGAAAAATGAAAAAGAAACCATGAAATACATTGTATTTGTGGAATGGTGGAATACAACGAACTCAATCTTATTTTGAGGCAGTCTTTAACCGTACTCCGTTTTGAGCGTATCGCGGGAATGCTGTTGACGTTCGTCGTCGCCTCATAGATACACCACCACCTTTCTTTAACTATTTTCTACATTTTATTTGAATTGTTGTAACGATTGCGTTCGAGCGAGTGGAGGAGTCAGCCGGAGATCCGAAGTGTTTCGTTTTTTTCGTTGCTGTCGTTCTTTTGGTTTTTCTGTTGTCTTCCTTCTCCTTGTTATTTTTGTTTTCTTGATATATTTTCTCGTGTGATGTTCCATGTATCTTGTGCCGAAGTGATGAACTTTGTGTGTTAAGTTTGCATCTGTGTCTCACGCCGTCGTATCTCGCTCTGTCTACTGCGGATGTGTGCTGTGTGCAAGGATAACAACATTGCATTGGCATGTGCATTATAACATCGGGAGTGTGTCAGTGACGTAACGTTGAAAGGAGAAGAGAAGAAAAAAAAAATCGCAAAGAAAAAAATTTCTGCATTTCTTTCTGATTTTATTTGATTTTCTGTTAAAGTGACGAATCGCGCGCTTTTGTGACCGTTATCGAACGAAAGCAAAACGACGAGAGAGTTTGCTCGTTTTGAGTGCAAAAAAAGGATACAACGAATACATGATGTTCTCTGTGAATTCTTGACAAGGATGTACAAGTGTTAATCATATGTCCGACAAAATACGACACGGAAAGCAAAGGGGATAAGTGAACGAGTGATAAAAGGTTGTGCGGGAGAAACGAGAATATTAAAAAAAAATTGATTTTGTATCAACTTTTGGATTACAAGCAGGATACAAGGATACACATCGCTCGTCTGTGCAGTTGGAATAAGCCAAATGGATTATCGGGAGCCCCTAACACTTGGAAAAGGTTGTTTGAAGGGTTTTCATATTTCTCAGATTTAAACCAACAGGCATCCGGGTGGGAGGTTTTCGGAATGATATTTGAAAATGTTGGGAAACGATTTGCTTTTGTAAAGAATTGTAGGAAGAAATAACAACGGCATATAGATAAACTTCTTCGAAAAAAGACTAAGTTCTTAGTCGCGCAGCCGCAGATGCAATTGAACCCAGCCAACTCTGGAGCTGGTAAAACTTTGCGAAGAACAATGAGAAAATAATATTTGTCCGTCGGACAGAGACTTTTGTATTTAGTGTAGTCTATTGCAAGAACATTTTTGAACCAAATTCAAAATTATTCTTTATGCGTCTCTTTTGGAACAGCTTTTAGATATGTATTTAATTTTAACCGAAAATATTGACACATCACTCAATAAGCCCCGGGACACATAGGGGGCGCCACTTACAAAAAAAAAAAATATTTAATTAATAATTTTTTAGTGGCACCCCCTATATGTCCCGGGACTTGTTGAGTGTTCTGTCGAAATATTTAACAACATCAGAATGTTCCTAATTTGCAATGTTCATTAGTGAATACGCTTACATATAAATTAGGTCTTATCCTTACAAGGTAAATTTTGCCTTATCTGGTTACCAATTCTTTCACAGCTTTCAATACTGAATTTGGGTGACACTTGCTTTTTCTGGTTTGAAACTCTTGATTTGATCGAAAATGTGGGGCCTAAATGTAATTAAAATTTTGTTTCTTTTTTTCCTAAAAATCTGATCTTTCCTAAAAATGAAGATTTTACCAAAATAACAGAAATCACTTTTAAAACGTTGAAAAAAATTGTAAATCAGATAATAATTCAAGAAAAGACAAAATGCTTTTTTCTGAAATCGATTTGGGTAAATAGCAAGGAACCTTGCCAAAAAATTATTTACTTGTGCTCATCTATCAAACTGCGAAAATTTGTAAAGAAAAAACCACCAAACCAGACATGGACAGTAGCGGATGACTGGATTTCACGCAATCAGAGTCATTCAGTATAAGCTCTAACTGGACTGAGTAATGGGCTTAAACACCTTAAGTGCCATTGAAGATCTTGTCTTGATAATGATTCAAGGACATTTTTTTTTTCAATTTGCTAATTATTAGGTTGTTATATGCTACGTAGGACACATTTCCGAAGACTTCTTTTTCCCATCTTACAGCCTTCAAAGAGTGGCTGCCGTGGAGTTGTGGGTAGAGTGTGACGCTCACACGCTGAAGGGTCTAGGTCGATTCCCGGCTGAACACCTCGCTTTTTTCACGGCACCACCTCTTTCGAGCTCCTGACAACACTCAAAGTGTAATAACTGTCTAAGAAAGCTTCTCAAACTTCGCCATTCGGAGTCGGCAAAAAACTGTAGGTCCCTTCTACTCGTGAGAGAACAGTAGCGCGCACAATACGAGTAGTTGATGACCAAGCTAGGCTCTGGTCCCCATGTGGACTCTCGCGCCAACAATTATTATTATTACAGCCTTCAAAGAAGGGTTGAGTGCGGAGTTTTTTTGTGAAATGATAGGGGAAATCAATTTCCTAATCATTTGTTACGGCGAAAGGGTCTGTTTTACGATTTTCGGCGTTTATATTACCCCTCATTTCGTACACGAACTCAGACGAATCTTAAATCCCTATAATCGCTCTCCAATCCCGTCAGGCTAATTAGGCTTTTTCTCGACTTTTCAAACACAACTTTCGAGTTGTAGACAACACTTTCACGGTTGGAGACTGCAATAATCAGTGAACCTTACGCGCAACAAATTGTTTAAAGCCTAAGGTAGTCAGCCAGCAATATGATCTTTTGGCACGGTCTTCATACTTCAACTCATTTAACAAATGGGTTTTACACCTTACGAACCTTGTTATCCTTATGGGAAGGGTAACTGTATTTACAAGCTAAAATTTCGCCCCTCAAAAACCTCCAGCGACACAAGGGGACCGACACAGCAAAGCTTCTGGTCAGACTGCTCCTCTCAATCCAGTTTTCAATACCTTAATTGACAGTCTCTCATGATATTAATCAAACCTTGGCAGTCGACCCCAATTCACCCTGTTTCTATTGAACAGATTGACACAATTCCGTGTCCATAGTCCAGTCGACTATAGTTATTTCGTTAGTGGCGCCCCCTATATGTCCCAGGACTTATTGTTATTGTCGTAAACTGACTTAAATCTTGTCAATCTTACCTTCTATTCTTGTGTTTCTTCAACACCTTTTGCTTTGTATGACACTGAACTTTCAAAAGCGTCTTAGGCAAGTTAGCGTGCTGATCAATGTCAAATATAGAATTCTGCTGTACTTCATGGATCATAAATGTTGTCATGTCAATCTTGATTTTTGTAAAGCTAAGATTTCGCACACATTTCTGGAACATCCTGTCAATATACATAGGTAACTCTTTCTCCACCGATTTTTCATGATTTTTGATTTTGTTAAGGATATCCCACTTTCCCCCAATGCTTCTATTCACTAAACTACTAAGATGTCTGTAACTGGGAGCTCTTTCTTGTAAACTGAATCAAAGGGGATGGAATAGATCATCTCTCTTGGCAGCAGAGGCAAAATATCAGACTTTGTCCCCGACATCAGAAATCTATGGATTCTTGAGGAATAGTTAATCACAAGCAACATTTGAAAAAAGTTGTTTGACAACACTTCAAAAGGATCATGGGTTTTAGAGAGGTGTATCTTTTACTTGATTATTTATGAAATGTGTGCACTCGCAAACCAATTCCACTGTTTTCATGATAAGAGCAAAGGTCCTTCGAAACTTTTACATCCTTCAGTTCCTCTGTTTGTTTCTTTTTCTAATTCCTGTACTTCTATCTGTTGTTGGTTTTCGGTTCTTCTTCGTTGCCTTCCCTCTTCCAAGCTTCCTTAATTTAGGCGCAGCTTTCTTTTACAAAGGGTGATGGGAATTTCACAAAGCTAGAATTAGGGTGTCATTCACCTTCGACAACGATAGTCTTTTCCACCCTCCGATTTTTTAGCTCTGCAGTTTATCACCGTAATAATGACCCAAGTCTGAAGGTTCGAAATTTGATGTTTTCAAACAACTATTGTGTGGTAGTGCCACGCTCGGAAGCCAATTAACCACTTCCCTCGTAATAAACAAATCCCAACATTTACTGTGAGGAGGGGACTCAACCTCACGTATCCCTTGCCATCTCAATTTATGTGTAGCTCCACTACAGGGGCCTCATCATTCCATCCACTACAGGGCCCCCATCACTCAATGTCGACTACAACACAAATTGTTTTCTAATTATTGGCACCGAACATGACAACTTTTACGTAGGCTCCGGACCTACACACTATAACATGACACCCAAAGAAAATAAATTGTTCCTGACTTCCACTTCCATTCCGAAACAACAGAACAAATTGCGGTTTCCAGGAAGTTTTTTCACATTTAATTTTTAAAAAAATCTTGTTTGGACAATGCTCGCAATCTTGTCTATGGGCGTTCGCTAAGAATTGGGTCCAAAAAGGTCGTCAGATGTTTCTAAATTCAATATCTCTGGTAATTGCATCTGGCAATACTACAGCCTTCAGAAATTATGAGATCTTCGACGCCACCTTATTATGAAACAGCTTTGAGTCCGTGACACATTCAAGCTAAGACTTGGTCTTGTTGTAGCCCAAATTCATCCAAAAATTCAGAAATTTTGATCAGAATTAGTCTTGTTTTTCTCTATACTTACTTTCAAACCTCCCAGTCTTCGTTTAGGATTAGAGCTCCTTCCTTCAAAAAACGATCCATAAATCGCAACTCACAAACAACTCGATACCACTGCGGAATAACCTCTTGAGTCATTTCTTGTGTCCGTGCCGATCGCCGTGTTACTTGAGGGCCTCGCATGTCACTTAGTCGCAATTATTCACCAGCTAATTGAAGCCACCTCATTGTCCACCGAATTGAAATTCAAAATCGGCTACAATTTGTTAAACAAACTGCAAGCGGGCAGCGCGCCAGAAGTGAGACGTCTTTAAATTCACGAATGCGTTTCCATTTTAATTGGCCGAGTCCACAGCGATGACTAACCGGAGGGCTACGTGGCTCTTGCTTTCGATTCGAATGCGTTTCGAGGAAATATTACAGTCAATCGAAGCGGACTGATTTGTCATGTGTCATCTGGGCTGAATTGCCATCTGTCTGCCTTCGACTCGCAAATCAATATCCGCCGCTCGGTGGTGCGTCTCGTCTGGGGACATCCTTGTGAAGTCAACAACGTCGGCTTGGGGTTGAACACGAATCCCTGAAAACACACAAAACACCGTCCCCGCCGGAAAGTTGTTTATCCTATTTAACCAAAATGTGCTACCATAGATTAGCACCCTCGTTCGGTGTGCTGTTTGTCTTCGGCCAGTGTGCATGTGTGTGTTTCCTGTACCCCTACCGCCCCCGCCAGGCGACTCGTCTTTACCGGATCTAAACGACTGAGACGGCAGCGGCAACGACGTATGCGACGACGACAGAGGCGAGCACAAATCCAGTGTCCCATATACCCGCTGACTTATATTTTTGCTCGGCTGCATGATTGCATGCCAACGAACGGGCCAATCCACACGCCAATAGACAGCCATACCAGCAACTAGCAGTCCCCACATAGTGACAGCGTCAACTACGACTACGACTGCGAGTACGTCGACGACGACGACGACGAGACATCAATAACAATCAACAGTGCAACCACCACCAGCAGCAACATCGGGTACACGGCACAGATTAGGAGGAGGAGGACGACGACGACGACGACACAAACGCCAAATTGACACACACACGTACAAACAGACTGACTCCCCGCCTGACTTAGGCACGAGTAGATATTTGGGGAGGGAAGCACGGAAAAGCTGGGTAGAGACGGAGCAAAGAAGAGCAAAAAAAAAAATGAAACTCATTGCTGGCCCGGGACGAAGCTGCCTCTGGTGGAGCGCCGCCAATGTGCCGGTATGCTGTGCATGCGAACATGAATCTTAGCCCACTGCCGCCGTCGCCCGGTGATGGGGTTGTGCCGGGTTCTGTTCTGTGGGCGCTGCACATCGTCCTCTTGCATACCGAAATTGAAAATTAAACAATGCAAAAGGAAGTTGGAAGGACTTCGCAGCACACTCAAGGGAATGCCAGCAATTCTCTCTGGAGAGAAGGACGCCCGCCCGGGCCAGAGCACTGCAGTGGCACAGGCTTACTTCGGTGCTGGTGTTGCATTCCTGTGGCTTCGGCGCTGCTGCTCTGCTGTGTGCATCCACATGCAATTTTCTGTGTCTGCTTCGTATTTAGGTTGCCGCGGCTTGTTGTTTGTTGTTGTTGTTGTTTTACTGGTGCCGTTTTGTTTTTAATTTTCTCCAGGCCCCAGATCTTTGACCCACCGATGGATGTGTCTGCATAAGCTGTGCGCCACCTCCGCATTTAGGCTGATTGGAATTACAATTTGCCGGTTGGTTGTACAAAGGCGAGCGAAATGACTTCTTTTCTCTCTTCCTCTCTGTCCCTCTTCCTCTCTCTTCTCTTTTCGTTGTTGTTCTTGTTGTTTTGGGTTTAGTTTTTCTGCATGACTTTGAGGGTGTCTGCGGTTCGCAGAGTGCACAGAGTGGGCGGGAATGGCAGTTAAAAGCGATTTGCAGTGCATCTGGAATGCTTTTGGTGATTGATTTTGTCTGGTTTTTGGTTAAGTTCTGATTGCCAGCGAAACTATGCGAGAAATGAAAGAGGAATGCATTGATTTGGGCAGGCAAAATTCCAACTGGAATCAAAATGTGAAAACGGACAGCACAAATATTTTTGACTTGATCCGAAGTTCTCCATAAAATGTTGCCAACTTCAATTTGAACATACATTTGAATTTGTTCTGAAGTTTTCGCCTTACAGACGTCTTTAAATAAGATGGACTTAAGGTCGCTGTGTATTTTTAAAGTTCTCATATTTTGGTCACAATGTTGATGTAAAGAATTAAAGCCCAATTTTGGCAACATGTTCGAAAAAATGTTTTTGGAACAAAATTTTCAGAAATGGTGACTCCTTAACGACTTGGTATGAGACTACTTTAATGTGGACCTATTTTATGTTTTGATCAAAAACTTTTATGGTCGAATAGAATTAAGGCCAAGAATTTCGATATCTTCTCAGAATCTTTTTCTGATCAAAATTGTGAGAAGCGAAGTCTTAGAAAAGTTCCGATCAAATTATGGCCAACCCCCGGTCAAGGGACTGAATAAAATTTCGATCACGGCAATCGAAACTTCCGTCATTTGTGAATTTTCAAACTAATCATAATCAGAATCGCTATCTATCGTAATAGCTTCTTAAACAAAGAAATGTGCCCAAAAATATGGCAATTGGAAACAATTTGGATGAATTGGGTCAAGTTTTTTCAGACCCAGAGATGAAAATTAATTTGGACATGAATCTATCTGACCCTAGCGTATATGTTGTAGCACTTAAAGGAAGCACCACCGCAAAGTAAAGATTTTTTTAACGTGACCCAAATTTTGACAGAGAGACAAAAGAACCCGAGTCCAAAAGTTAACAGTTTCTCACAGAGCAGCGTGTCAAAAAATCTAATCCAAATTTTAACAGTTTCTCACCCCATAAGGAGTCTGCTAACTTTAATCTCGTCTTCTTTAAAGGTTGCCCAATTTTCTACAATGATCACCAGTCCATCGCCTGACGTTTAACATTTCCCCTCTTAGTTCAATGGGCGCACCCTGTTCACAAAACAATCCTTTTGTTCGCAAAATCACCTGAAACTGTGAAGATTTCTTAGCAAACCCTTGGGGAATACAATACACTCAGTATCACAGCCACACCCAGACAGGCGTCATCGTCGTACTTCACCTAACAACATCAAACCCCTCAAGGTGGTGGAGGTGGGAGTGTGAGTCCCAATGAATCGAATCATAAAATACAAAGCAGCTAAGGAAATTATTCCTTCACTAATACGACGCAGTGAGTTTCCTGTTTATCAATCTGTGTGGTGGTGCCTCCCGCTCTTCACACACCCTCCACCAGCAGGCCACTGCAGCCACCCACCGTTCTCTTGACGGTCAGTTGAAAGTTTTAAATTAAAAAAGAAAATATTCTGTCTGCCAATGGCCCTCTAGCCAATGTCCTGCATACCCACATACAAACATGGGGAAACGGAAGAAAAAGAAAAGGCTTTGCACTCACTCACCTTACGGGGAACATCCTAGAGCAAGACATTAATCGTACTATGCTCTGCAAGCAGGAGGAAGCAGGCGAAACAAAAGCGCACAACAACACACAGTTCCTTGCCCCCGCACACATCGCCAGAACACGGCTGTTGGGAGCTAGGGTTGAGGGTGGAGAGCTGCACCTCAGCGCTAGTGTCTATCCTCGGAGTGTGTCCCTTAACCAGGGCAAGTATGATGCAATCTGGTGTGTATGTGTGTGCTTTTATGAATGACTCCATTTCCATTCATGTAGACTTGATCTGGGCCAGGTGGGTGGCACTGCGGGTGAACTGGTTGGTGAGGAGGAGTCCGTGCATATGAAATTCCAGGAAGCCCACATACGTTCGTTCATCTCGTCCTTTTATAGCTGCTTGCTTCTGGAATCAGGAATCCTTTAATATTCGAGTTCGCGCCTTCCTCCTCCTTCTTGCGACGCTCCGCCTCGGGTTTAAGGTGCACACACACGTGAAGTGGCAGCGAAAGAGTCTTGATGTGCCAAAGGAGGAGGAAGTGGATGTGTTATGCATTAACTTGAAAGCCGATGAGGAAGAAGAAAGCGACGAAGGGGTGGGGTGACAACAGGCAAACAACGAAAAAAAAAAAGACGAAGAATTTTGCGCTGACTTCTTGGCATGGACTCTTGGAACATTTGTGTGCCTGAGGAGAGATGGCTTTCTTTCTTTGGGTTTTTCGTTTGGGTCCCTCTTTCTTGTTTTTGTCTTAAGAGGTTTTTGTCGCATTGAAAGCAAACAAGAATTGTTGTTGTATAATGTAAAATGTTGGATTTGCTTTCGAGAGTGTTGCAAAGGACTTACTGCAAATTCAACTCATTTATAAGGATTTCTCCTCGTTTTTCGGGGATTTTTAGTGGGGACGGAGGATGGAACATGATGTAGACCTTAGATTAGGTGTCTTGTGGGCTGGGGGATGACATATGTTGAAGTTGTTGATGTTATGCACATTTGGTTTTAAAGCTGTGAATAGATGATGGTTTCCCTTCAGAGATATGTGTGACAATGAGCAGTTGGTTGGGTTTTTCAAGTCAATCATAAGGGTCCTGTGTGCAGGAGGGGAGATGGTATTGCGGGTCTAGGTTGTGACTGTTTATTTTCAAGTAAGCTTTCTGAAAAATGAAGCGCTGGATAAAAAAAGTTTCTTCTTTTTTCTGAAAAAAAGTCCCACGAAACAATCAGCTGCATGCTTTCCTCTTATGAATTTTCCGGCAATATGTGTTCTTTTGTGTTCTTTTGGTGGTCGCCGTGGCGTAGTGGGTAGATTGCGACGCTCACACGCCGAAGGGTCTAGGTGCGACTCCCAGTTCAACACCAATTTTTCGAATATTTCACGACACCACCTCTTTCGAGCTGCTGACAACACTCAAAGAGTAATCACGGTCTAAGAAAGCTTCTCAAATTTCGCCGTTCGGAGTCGGCTAAAAACTGTAGGTCCCTTCTACTCGTGAGAGAACAGAAGCGCGCACAACACGAGTAGTTGATGAGCAAGCTAGGCCCTGGTTCCCCTTTGGACTGTAGCGCCAACAATTATTATTATTATTATGTGTTCTTTTGAAAAATTGTATGTGGATGAAGGTTGAAGCCCTTCCTTATTAACCGCTTCTTTTCCTTCTCAAAAAATTAAAATAAATGAATCTATTGGCTACATTTCTCCACTTTTAGGATTTCCCCGTAATTTTTTTTTTTCGAGAACCTTGTTCTTTGCCTACATCATAGAAAATGAGAAAAGCCAACTTGGTTTTTAAAAAGTGGTATTTATTTAATTTTAACGCAAGAAAATTTTCGCTATTTAATTCCATTTTTTGAGCGAGATGTATTTTTCAAATTTCTGTAAACAATACAAATAGCGCTCGTATGTCAAAACGGTCTGAGTACGTAAAACCTCAAAAATGTCAAACTTTACAATAGAGCTAACAGTTGCCAGATTGCATCACATGGGTTGCCCAATCCCGAAATAGAAAAGGCAACCTTCGTACGGAACGTAGGGTGAATACGAAACCTGAGGTGAATACAGAACCTAAGGTGAATACGCAACCTGAGGTGAATTAAGAATCTAATATAAATACGAAACCTGAGGTGAATGCAAAGTCAAAGGTGAAACTAGATGCGTATGGTCTTAATGTTTTATAAATCTACATGAACCTCTTTATTCAGAAATCTTTAATTTTGAACTTTCCATCAAAATAAAGAGAACACTAGCCTAAGGTCTCGTCACTCTGGCTAATTGCTAAACAACAATTTTTTCAATTGCTGTATTAGTTGTAAAAAAAATAAATAAAAAAGGGAAGACAAACGTATGCCAAAATAAAAATTTTTGTGAAACCCAAACTTTGAACTGTCTTAAAGCCACAGAAGCACATTTTATACTTAATTTAATACATTTTGGAATTCGGCTCTTGAAACTAAGTTTTTCATATTTTGAACATTTGAATTGTGTAGCGAAACAAAAAAATGATGAAATTTTACAAAGTCTGAACTCCAAAATAGTTAAGTTGTAAAGAAAAGGAATTAAGATAAGAAGAGTTTGCAAATTTTAAGGAGTCCTTGGATTTCAATTAAAGATCGTTACAAGTTTTGCATATTTTCATGCGAATATAAAAAAATAGATCACGTTTATAGAAATGTTGTCCAAATTTTGTACTCCATACAAGTTTAGGTCATTCCAAGCAATCAACAGCTCGACAAGTAGGTAAGCTCTCAAAGCAGAACAGTCTTGAATCTTGAAATAGTATTGAGTGAACCAAACGTGGTTCAGAAATGTTTACAATTTCTGACAAAAAGACTATGACTCAGCAATATCATTCCAAAAACCACCACGACGATGTCAAAACCACCGTTCACCCTGCAAACAAATTCTAACCATAAAACACTATACATTTTCCAGGAATATAAACATATAATGGATTTTCAACCGGGATAACTCAAAAAGTGATTTTCTGCAAAACCAAACAAATTAACAAACAAAAACCCTCAATTACCAAACCAAAATCGTGAAGTTTTTCTTTGCATTGAATTTGAAATCGAAAAGACGCCAAATAAATAGGAAAACATCAAATAAAAAATTAAACAACAAGTGTGTGCAAATGCCTGCAAAGTCTAGTGTCAACTTCCGCTTGCATCGCTCAGATGTCTGCCGAATTGAAAGCAACCCCACAGCTGCTATCCCACAAAGGTCCGCGCCGCTCATCATTAGAAAATAAAATGCCAGTGAAAGTGATCGTCAATAGATGCCAAACTTTATTGCATTGTCAAACTACAATTTTACAGGAACAATGAACACCAGTCGTACTGTTGTGTGGTCACATTGAAAGAGAAAATTCCGCAGTTGTGTATCTTCACATTTATCGTTTTATTTTTGCATCGATTTTTGGTTTTGGTAACACTCATATTTCGGCCAAATTTGTTTTCTGTTCATATATGTTTCGACCAAGAATAACCAGGAAAATGTGTCTTAGCAGATGTTAACCAGACCGATGTATACCCAATAGTACCTTTCAAAACAATAGTTGAACTGTGATATCATTTAAAAGAGTAACAATTTTACATCAACATCTACTAGTTATATAATAAATACTTACAAGGGAAGCAACAAACAGATCTTATTTTATACTAAGTGTAAAATAAATAAATTGTGAATTTTTCACGTTAAACATAAACGCAAGCAAAGTAGTGCTTCTGCTCGACACACAGCAGGGAGTCATAATTCACCTAGTGAATTAAGCATTAACAGGAGAGTTGACTGCGAGGGAAGTGCAGAAGGAACGACGCGGTAGCCGTGGAACGCCAGACAGACACTATAATGTACACGTCACGTATGTTTGATATGTGGAGCAGTGTTACATCCAAATTGGAAGCACACGCAAATACATTGGTTCAAACGAATGTACAATCACCAGGACAGAACAACTCAAGTGGATCAATTAAAGGTAAATAAGAAGTTACTGTTTTCTTTTTTGAGTAAGCAAGTGTGGTGGGTGATGTGTGTTACTTCTTCTTTATAAGTATTTTGCACGACACTGTTGACGTGAGGTGCAACACGGCAATTGGTTTGATTTTCTTTTGAATGTTTTGATGCTGCTCGGTACATATTTTGTATGTTAAGGTTGGTACTACTGTCAATCTAACGCCAAAGTCTTCAGAATTGTCTGAGATATGGATCCTTTTCCAAACATGGGGTCCTTTTCCAGACTGTTGATGGACGTTCTATTTTTGAAATTAAAAATTGTATCTCTCTCTATGCAAGCGAGACATCCGCTTCTTCTTACCATCAGTCTAAAAAGATGGTATGACTGAAATTTCGTTTGAATCAGAGGTCCTCATACCCTAGATTCCCTTTTCATTATCGCACTTGATATAATAGGAACGGACAAGGACCTTTTAATGGGCGACGGCCGTCGTTTCCGATCCTCAGACGGGACATGAGTATACGATAAACTTGTCAAAGCTACTCACTTAGTTATTTCTGTTTACATCTTATTTCCCTCAGTAAAGCGCATATTACCAGATATACCGGTATGTAATGAGTTTTTCTTTTTTGAAAATAAGACACTAATTATTAATGGGAAAGTAAAAACATTTTATTCAAAGTATTGGCCATTGTTTTCTACACATTTTGACCAGCTTTCTGGCAATTTGTGAGTACAGCGCCAATAAAATTGTCCGTCTTTTAAAGCAAACCAATCAGACACTTAATTTTCGACCTGCTCGTAGGAATCAAAGTGCTGCTCAGCCAGTGCGTGTCCCATAGATGAAGACATATGGTAGTCGGAAGGAGCTAAGTCTGGTGAATACGGCGGGTCGGGTAGCTGCTCCCAGCCAAGTGTTTTAATTGTATCCTGAACCGTTTTTGCTTTGTGTGCAGGTGCATTGTCATGGAGTAAAATTACCTTGCCGTGTCTTCTGGCCCATTCTGGTCGTCTCTCGATCAATTTATGGTTAAAATTGATCATTTGTTGTGATCAGTATTAACGGTTTGACCAGGTTTTATGAGCTCGTGGTACAGCACACCTTTCTGGTCCCACCAAACACACAGCATTGTCTCCTTGCCGAATCGATCTGGTTTTGCAGTCGATGTTGATGGTTGTCCCAGATTAACCCATGATTTTTTCCGTTTAGGATTCTTAAAATAAATCCATTTTTCATCGCTATTTACAATCCCATGCAAAACCGATTTTCTTTCGTGTCTTTGAAGCAAAATTTCACAAGTGTTTTTTCGGTTTTCCATGTGTCTTTCATTCAGTTCATGTGGCACCCATTTCACACACTTTTGGATCTTTCCCATAGCTTTTAAACGGTCAGAAATTGTTTGTTGTGCAACATTTAACATTGCTGCCATTTGCTTTTGACTCAAAGTGTCATCTCCAATTGTGGTCGCCGTGGCGTAGTTTGTAGAGTGCGACGCTCACACGCCGAAGGGTCTAGGTTCGACTCCCAGTTCAACACCAATTTTTCTAATATTTCACGGCACCACCTCTTTCGAGCTGCTGACAACACTCAAAGAGTAATAACTGTCTAAGAAAGTTTCTCAAATTTTGCCGTTCGGAGTCGGCAAAAAACTGTAGGTCCCTTCTACTCTTGAGAGAACAGTAGCGCGCACAACACGAGTAGTTGATGAGCAAGCTAGGCCCTGGTCCCCCTTTGGACTGTAGCGCCAACAATTATTATTATTATTTCATCTCCAATTAGGCGTCTTCAAACTTTTTTGGTGGTCTTCCACGTTCTTCATTTCTCACATCAAAATCAATATTTCTGAACCGTCGAAACCATCTTTTGCATGTTGCTTCTTCTGATAGAGCATGATCACCATATGCCTCGACAAGCATTCGATGGGACTCTGCAGCACTTTTCTTCAAATGAATACAAAAAATTAGTGCTTTCCGCAAATCATCACTTTCTCGTACAAAATTCGACATTTTTAACACGATGAAGAAATATGATGTTGTCTGTTCAATGACTTGATGAGACATTTGTATCTTGAGGCTCACTTAATGCCGGTTTACCTAATATTTCAAATGCGTGCGTCTATACTTATCCGCTCCCATGTATATCGTTTTATGCATTTCTTAACGTACTCTTCAGACTGGTCTGTCCACGGTGGCGTAGTGGTAGACTCACACGCCGAAGGTCCAAGGTTCGGTTCCCGGCTTAACGGAATTATACCGTCTCTTTCGAGCTGCTGACACAACTCAATGAATAAACCGCTCTAAGGAAAAGCATCCCAAACTTGACCGGTCGGTACAAAACTGTAGGTCCCTTTTTCTCATGGGAGCATAGTAGTGCCCGCAATACGCAGCAAGCTAGACCTTGTTCCCCCTGTGGACTGCCGTGCCATCCAATTATTTGTATTGTATTATTACAGACCGATCGTTTAGATTAGCGAACACACAGAAGTCACGCGAATAGTTGATTGCGGACAAATTTGAGCCAAGTTTCTGGGACATAACTACCGATTTTGATTTTCGAATTCAACGTTTTTAACACCAACCTAGGTTTCAAATTTATGAAGACTAAAAAGTCGCTCGAAGTACTTGTCACTGATCCTAAGATCCTTTTTCACTGTGTCGTCAGAAACTCAAAAGAGATGGTGCATTGAAAAAATGCGAGGTGTTCAGTCCAGGAAACGAACCATGAACTTTCGGCGTGTGTGTGTGACTTTACTCACTGCGTCGCGGACCCCATTTTCGAACAAATTTGTTTTACTCAACATCCTTTTTGTTTAACTGAGGGTTTTTTTTTGTTGAGGATTGAAGGCTTTGGCCGCCGTGGCGTAGTAAGTGGAGTGCGACGCTCACACGCCGAAGGGTGTAGGTTCGATTCCCAGTTCAACACCAATTTTTCGTATTTTCGAGCTGCTGACAACACTCAAAGAGTAATGACTGTCTAAGAAAGCTTCTCAAATTTCGCCGTTCAGAGTTCGCAAAAAACTGTAGGTCCCTTCTACTCGTGAGAGAACAGTAGCGCCCACAACACGAGTAGTTGATGAGCAAGCTAGGCCCTGGTCCCCCTTTGGACTGTAGCGCCAACAATTATTTTTATTACTGAAGGCTTTTTGATGAATTTTATACTTTCGCACTCAAAATTTATCGGAAGTGTCTTTTAAACACCGCTCAAAATGCTAAGAATTTATTTTTGGCTGTTTTCAAAACCACACATGTATCGCACAAAATTATGATTTTTTTGTTTTAATTGCAAATAGCAAGTTTTCTGCAAACGAAACCTTAAAAAAAGCAAATTTTGACCCAAACATGAAACATTCTGTGCATTTTAATTAACTTACACGCGGGGACGAATAGATTCATCAATTAACAGGAATTTTTCCAAGCTTAGACGTTTAGTGGCTTAATTGATGTTTTATGGCTTGACATTTGAACAGAACGTACGGCTTTGTACACTGGAAGAGTCTCGTCAATTGGCACAGAGTCGTTGAACTTCTTTTAATTACAAGACGCGAATTTTTTCTTTGTGTTGTGGACTTTTTGAGAGCCAATTGAAGATGGCCTTGAAAGCTTTGGATAGAGCAGATAATGTCAAATGCTGATTCACAAGAAGTTTGTTCGACCTGATTTTATAAGTGACAGTGTCCTTAAAGACCACTACTCTCCGATGTCCGATTTTTGTGAAATTCGCGGAAATTCATCCAATCAATCCCGAACTGTCATTTACTAAACATCGCAAAGGGGAGCTCTTTTCTGCAAGAAATAGCAGCGCCATGATGTGCGCAAACAAGACACAAGCGAACAAATTTTGCCACACTCATTTTTGCCACAATTTGACGGTTTTTTGTTTGTTTGCTTGATAAGTTTATAAGCCATCCTTTCCATCCTCTCGCAATGGGTAATCATGAGGGCTCCCTGCACAATAGACATTCATACATTAAATGGGTGGTTGTCAGAGAACTTAGGATGCTGCACCTGTTTGGACTTTAAATCAGGTTTGTGTAATATGTCAAAAACAAAGCTTCTGAGCTCCGCCAGGCTTACTGACAGCTTCCCCTAATGATGCGTAGAATTATATAAAATTGAATTAACTTACATAAAGAAAGGGGACCAAGGGGAAGTGACCAAATGTTGCTGGGTACTGTTTCTGTCTTGGGGTTCCCACGATCCAGGGTCGATCGGATGAATGTTGAACACACTGATGTCATTAGAGATCTTGAAATCTTGAACATTCTGTTGGACATCCATCACTTGTCAGTTGCGTGTGTATGAAGTGTGAACACATTCGACTCGCGTATGCAGAGAGTCTTACATCAGATCGGTTGTTCAAGTGAAAATAAATGAATGCTCGGGAAATACAAACATTCCTACATTCGGGAACCTTGTGTAAAATTTGATGACAAGTTAAAAAAGTCATACAACCTGTGAAAATGGAAAAACATTCCGCTTCCCTGAGCGCAACTTGAATGACTTGGTCGTCACAAAATCTGTGAAAATGGAAAACATCCCGTTTCCCTGAATGCAGCTTGAATGACTTGTTCGTCACAAAATCTGTGAAAATGGAAAACATCCCGCTTCCCTGAATGCAGCTTGAATGACTTGTTCGGCGCAGAATCATGATTTTGAAGCGAATGGTTCACTATGGAGTTAGACTAACTTGGGTAGCTTCGGTGCATTTGGGCTATCCGCAACCACCTTCTTCCTCTGCAGTACGAGGTGGATCTGGGCATCAATCCACATGTTTGCGCAACCAGGTTGTAGTCCCCAGTTACGCACTCCCAGTTGGTTGAGGTCCTTCTCCACTTGTGTGCGCCACCTCAACCTAGGCCTACTTTTCGGGCCGGAGCAGTGATGTCTATACCCTCAACATGGCCTAGCCATTCTTAGCGCAACCATCTGTTTATTTGAAAATAGTGTTTCTTGCTAATCCTATATCCTGTATGTTGTTTCCTTCAATTTCTTTAACACGGGACTCTGACAATTTTCTCGGAGAAATACAATTCAGCTAGATGGTTCATCGTCTGAAAGGTGCACCAGCAAAAAACGGGAAGTTTTGACATTGAGTATCTGAGTACGCCGAAGATTGCCGGTATTCGACAAACATATTCGCCCACAATATGTGATTTCTATGTCACTCGACCATCGAGAAGATGATGAAAATCACTTAAGGAAAGCTACCAACTCCCGACACGAAACTCGTGATATGATGACGAGTGTGAGACAGAGAAACGTGGAACCGATGAAGTATGCCAAGTGGTGCTGCAACGGAGAACAAGAGGTGCTGAAAAGGAGTACCGGGCTAGAAAACGGGAACAAAACAAAGTTTCTATGCTTGAAGAAAATGTCGTTCGCAGCGTCTTAGCTCAACGATTTTGAAAAGGTTTGATACAGATAAAGATACGGAATTTCTTATGAAAAAGTTAAAGTTTAGCTTCAGGCTGAAGGAAAGGTGACACTTTTTCAGGTTGCACAGCATTAGACAGCACATGAATTATAACATGTGTATAGTCGATTATGGATTTTTTCTTAGTGGCCCCTATATGTCCCGGGACTTATTGAGCGATCTGTCTTGATGCGAAAAAGGCGAATGGAAAAAAAGGCAAATGAATCAGAATGAGAATTCTGTCCGGAAGGTAAAAGTTCCTCAGCTATTTTGGGTCGAGAGCTCCGAGTGCACCGATAGCAACGTTCCAGTATTGAGAGTCTCGAAAACCCCCTGTTTCGAGAAGGAAGGGAAGGCCGAACATCTGGTGTGAAGGGACCAAGTCTTTCTGACTGCAGAAAGTTGATGCAGTGTGACTTGAAGCAATGTGCTTAGTTTTGATGACTTGAAGCAGTTTTGATGACTTGAAGCAGTTTTGATGACTTAAAGCAGTTTTGATGACTTGAAGCAGTGTGCCGAGGACCGTCAATAATGGGAGACAACAACAGAACCTCTAAACTCGACTTTCACTCGACTGTTGTCGCGAATGTGTATGACTTGGCCCAGGTACTTTTTCCCTCGAGCAGCTCCTTTCAAACTGTGTTTGTTGAACTCTTAATTCACGCCTTATTGGAACAAATTACTGGCAGTGACAAAATTGTTTGCGCCTTTCGAAGATCAGGATTGAATCGTGGTTTCGCTGTGTTGGAACTTTGCAAATCGATTCCGTGCTGTAAACCTGCTTCCGATTTCTTTTCCGGAAACAATTTTGATCTTGGCGATCTGTAAGGCCACCGGAACGAAAGGTAACACACTACAAGCCTCAAGTGTATTATTACAAGCACTCCTATTTATTGCAAAAGAAAAACTTCAAAAAAGGAGCTCATGGATTTTCTATCGCATCGAATCTATCGCCCCTGTCCGATTGCTTTTTGTCAGTACTGTTTCGGTAACTTCGGTCAATGAACTGCTTCGTATCATGGAAAACTATGGAATCATATGAATCATAATCTTTGTTATCATCGCGCTGACGCCAACGAAGAATGAGTCGCCGGGGAAACAATTGTTGTGAATGCTCGATATTTTCGAGATGCTCGCATACGCGATACACTTTGACCATGAAACCGATTAACTCACGTTCGTTAGGTTTTGTTTACTTTCGTAGAACATGCAGTGCTCCCTCTGCACGTAGAAGGCACAAAGTTGAATATGTAAGCGTCTTTTAGTGTGGACACAGATAGCGTAATGGACCTTAATTCCTCGAGAAAAAAGTTATTAGTTTGTTGATTTTCTGTTTAGGCTTGGCATAAGCTTCGAACCTTGAAATTTAGGAGTCCACGTTTACTGACGATTTGTTTTATGTTTGGAGTGTCATTTTTTCTTTATTCTAGTCCTGGGTGGACTTGGTCCTCAGTTTACAAACGTACATAGACGGCAAAAGTTGGTTTATTCCTCAACTTGTCTAAGCCATTTTAATCTTGGTCTTAAATGTGAGATACTCGAGGGTTGGAGCAGGATTGTAATAACGCAGCTAAACACTGAATTGACTCTTTTATTCTAAGAAACCACGATTGACTGGGAATGCTGCTTCAGTCATAAAGATCACCGTCTTACATCTGCTATGGCTTAGTCTTTACAAGAAGGGCTTTGGTGCTTCGTTGTCGGGGACCCTCTTAGCTGGTGGATTGTTGTCTATTCACTCGAAATGGCCAAGGCATAGTAGTCGGCAACCATTTTTATATCTTGGTGATTTTCCACTCAGACAGAAACAGATAGCCGGTAGTGATTCATTTTTCAATTGGGTCTGTTGTGCCGCCTTGCTCATTGTGCAGTTTTCGGCTTTGTACAGTAAATCGGCGAGGTTAAGAGTCGTAGAGGACATCGTTCGAATCAGGAAACCCTTTGACCCTCTCCCCACCCAGTTTCAATTAATGAAAAGTCGTCGGTTGTTGGAAGCGATTTAGAAATGACCTGCCAGTCACCGAATAATTCTTTTTTGCCCCCATTCCATCTGCAAAACTTGTCCAACATTTAACTGATTCACAGCTTGATAGATTTTTTTTAAAATACAGGCTTGCAGATTTACCAGGAAGTTCTTTATTGCCTTTGACAACACCTATGTACATCTTTTATTCAGACAAATTCAGAAAACGTATATATGACAGCACATTCATGCTTCGAAGCACGATGTCGCTCCGTCACACATTATTTGACCCCTCCAAGGTGCTCAATCAAGATTCCCATAAAACGGCTTTCTAATCACTTCTGACATATTTTCAAATTGCAACGATCAAGCCAGCTGTTCTAGCGCTCAAAATACATCGTTCCACAACCCCGTGCCCTAGTTACTCTATCTCAGCATTCCGAACCTTCAATCTACCCACAAATACACACTCTGCGACACAATGAACGGCCAAGCAGTGTACTTTTTAAACCCTTGAACTTCAGTGGACTTTAGCTACCTCGCGAAATTAGGGGACGACCACCTCCTTGTCCTCTTTCGCCTTATTTACCATAAACTAGATAAAATAGCCCCCGGTTATCTGCAAAAATTGTGCGGTCACTATAGACCCTGATGGACGAACGGGCAATGCAAACACTTCGGTTAAACATACTAGTTCTTGTTTGAATACAAAACAATAGCGGTTACCGTCATTTGACAGTGACGGCAAAAGGTCATATGTATGAACAACAGTTACTTATCTATTTCCCATTTTTCCCCTATCTTTCCCTCCACCACCGGCACTACTTGTCGCTTTTGTCTGTGGTCTATCGCCTACATCTGTGTCTATTGTGGACGCGCTTCTACAACCGCGATAAGTCATATGGCCCAAGAACGGGCATTTCAGCCAAACACTGTGCAATTACGTCTCCGCATGGCGTCTATTTTGTCTTTTTCGAGCCTCATTTGGTTTATTTAGTGCTCATTCGAAATGCAAAAGGCGTCTCTAAAAATAACTGTGCTTCTCCTCGTTTTTTTTTCATTTCTATTTGTCTAGTTGTTCGTTTCTTGTTTTTTGTTTTATTTTAAAGTTTCGAAGTTGTAATTAAAAATGCGGCGAACAAAGCGAGGAATTATGTACAAACTGCAATTGCTGATGTGCTCCACTACACCGCTATACCGCCACACCAGCCCACTCTCCAAGCTTGTGTCTCTCACACACACCCACCACGCATGGCGCACCCTTTCTCCCCCTTGGGGGATCGAAAACCGCCTGCACTGTGTCGATGTGCCTCTCCCTCTCACTCGCTCTCATTTGTAATCAAACAAAAGAAAGAAAAGTTTATTCCCCCCAGAGCCCCAAAAAAGCAAAAAATTCGAAAAAACAAAAAAAACTGAAAACCTAGCAACAAACTACGAACACTATTCCGCTGCCCTCCTGTTTCATTAATCAGCCACCAGCTCCCCCTGGCCCCCACAGCCACCCTTTTGCACGAGCGAACCAACGACCGACCAACACACACGCACTCACACACAGATTCAAATCAAGTGTTTACAGTTTCTTCTAAGTCACGTCGATGCGTGCCGTGCTACAACACTGACGACGACAACGACGACGACGGGCCACAGATGATGATGGTGCGCTGCTGATGGTGGTGGTGGTGGTGGCGGTAGTGCTGTGTGTGCATAGATGACGGACTGACAAAATATTTTCGGCGGTCATTCACCCCGAAAAGAGAAAAACTAGCAACTGTCCGTCTCCGTGTTATTCTTTCTCTCTCCCTCTCTCTCCCAATCGTTGTCTCTTCCTCTTTCTCTTCTTCGTTGTGCACTACGTAATCGACGACGGCAGCAACGGCCGTAAATGAAATTTCCAAAATCCCATTCACACACGCACAGGCAGTGAGAGCGCCCAAAAAGCAGTACCACGCTAAAGGGGGGAGACACCCCAATAGCGGTGCGGCAGTGCGTGTGTTAGCTAGGTCTACCACGAGCCTACACAATAATAAAAAATAATCAAAAAAAGAAAAAGCCGTCGCAGTGTGCGTGGCGGAAAAATTCTCTGTTCGTTTTGCTTATAGAGAGTTTTTTTTGTTCGACTTTGAGGGTTTCTCCACAATTCCTCCACTTCGGAGAGACGCCCTTCATAGACTTTCCAGACCAGACGCTAGCTAGCCACATGGAATCCGATTTTGCACCGCTCAGCCGCGGGTTTTTGATGCCCAAATTTGGTGGACTGCATTCAGGCACGACAGGGAAGGGTTCGTTTCAATCGCCCGCCCTCCCCCTCCCCCAATCATCGGAGAAATAATTAATAGAACAAAACGATCTTAAACTCTACACACGCATTCAATAAACAATAAAACGGGACTATTAATTTCCCGAACGATTCCCGCCTCCTTTGTCTGATAAGCTCACGAGAACTCGTCCGGGAATGTCGTCAACGAACGAAAAACAAACGCCAAGCACACACAAATCCATTCCGAACGGTGATTAGATGTTTAATTTCGTTTGAAATGCGTAACGCAATCGCGACCCGTAATGTAATTAAGTTAAATACTTTTTTTTTGGTTTCGGTTCCTCTCTGCGCTTTGGGGTGGTGAGTGCAGTACTCGGTGCTGTACGCAGAATGGCGGAGTTTATCGCTGTGCCTTCCAGAAACAAAGCGAAGCAAGTGAAATTTGAATTTTGATTTATGAGCACCCGGAAGCCCGAGCTAGTGGTGTCAGTGTCCCTAGCTCTGAATTGTTCTTTCATATTTTTTTTTAAATTTTTCTTTCTTTCATTTACGGCTCTTCTCAAAGTTGACCTTTTGTGATTCATAAATCATCAAAGGGACCAATGCCACTGAGTGCAAATAGATTTCGGCGGCGTTTTGTTGCTTTTAGTGTCTTGGAAGAGCCAGGCGCACGGTTCCGAGTTGATTTAAATGCAACAAACTGTGCTGTGGTTTCGCCCTTTTATGATGCACGCTGGATGCGCTGCGTGCGTGTGCTGGCGGCTTCGGCTTCTTGTTTTTTTTTTTTTTCTTCGGGGAAGTGTTTTATTTCTGGCAAGTGGTATTTTATCGGTTAGCATGATGATGGTCCATTAAAGCATGTTCTTGAAGCGGAAAGCGCATAAAATGATGTCTCATGAGTTCGGAGAGTGCACTCGTGTGGGGCGAGGAACAGCTGTGTGAAGGTCTTGTGAATGAAAGGAAGCGATCGGTCTTGCGGTTGGTTGGTCAGGCTGGTTTGCGTAGTTTACTTACATTTTGATATTATGCGCTTGATTTCTAAGTCGTTAAAAGCACTTCGTTTGAGACAGTTGGAATTTTTTCGAAGCTTATTTTTGGCGTTGTGGATCATGAAATCAAGACAATTGTGTCTTGGCCCAAAGAAACTTACAAAGCTGAGGATTCTACTCTATACCTATCTACACAGAGGTGTTTGGCAACGAGATGGTCAACTTCTTTCCCAGATGGGCAGAACCTTTGTCTAAGGCTTTTTGCAAAACAAAAAATAGCAACTAGAAAGACTGACAAAAGCTTGAAATAATATCATACAGTAAAAACCCCTCTAAGTGGACAGCCTCAAAAATTTTTCAAAAATCTGAGTAATGAAAACTCTAAAAAAATAGATTTTGAAAAGAACGCAGATTATAACTTCTGTAATCAAGCAGTGCGTGGCCGCCGCGGCGTAGTGGGTAGAGTGCGACGCTCACACGCCGAAGGGTGTAGGTTCGATTCCCGGATGAACACCTCGAATTTTTCAGTTCACAGGGATAGCCTTCATATTTGAAAGGTTAACGTTTCCATTTTTACGACCCCAATCGAGTAATAAAGCTACAAAAAGCTAAAGCCTGATCAAGAGCTTAATAAACCCCGGAACTTATGATTTTTTTAAATTCAAAGAGCTTCAGAATGGCTGTCGAATGATCTTCTGAATAATCCTCTGACTGGTCTTCTGAATAATCTTCAGAATAATCTTCTGAATGACCTTCTGAATGATCCCCTAACTGATCCTTTGAATGATCTTCTGAATGATCCCCTAACTGATCCTTTGAATGGTCTTCTGAAAAGAAACCTTTTATAAAAACTATGAGTCAAATGCTGAAACTTCTCTTGCCTCAAACTCTGTCTGTGGCCACCGTGACCTAGTGGTTAGAGTGCGACACTCTGTCGCCGAAGGTGACAGGTTCAACTCCCGAAATGAACACTTCACGTTTTGCACAGCACCTCTTTCCGACGGATTATGTCTGTCTGTCTATGTAAACACTTCTCATGCTTGGCTTTTCGGAGTCGGCAAGAAACTGTTTTCTTTTTGTGTTGGAACAGTAGCGCGCACAATACGGCTCTTTAATGTCAACGTGTGGACTATAAAGCCACCCAATGTATGGATATTTACACTTTTACTCTGTCGCCTTTGATACTTACTTACTTTGATACTTCCTGATCTACGATCTGTCTCCTCTCTTTCTATCAATTTCAGAGTTGATCCGTGGGACAGACCTATATTGGCGACCATACACATTTCAAAAATGTATTCTTTGATCGGAGATTGTTCAGTATGGTCCCACAAGTGGGATATGTAGCAATGTAGTACGAAATTGCCTAAAGTCCTTCTGTACTTGAATCTGTTACAACGATGAGGGCTCCTTGCTGTGCTGTCGTACAGTGCTGGCTGCAGTGATGATCCCTATAACTTGACAATGTGTACGCTGCTGTTCTCAGAAATTTATTTAAACAGCATGATCGACATTCACAAAAACCACACAAATAAAAGATTTTGCAAAAGAAACGCCCTGCCACGAAGTAGTTTCGAATAAATTTCATATTTGCCGTCACGACACTGACGAATTTCTCCTCGTCCAACTTTCTACTCCACCATTCACGATATCCACCACCATTCACAGGAAGGCAACAAAAATGCCGAATTCAACCTCCATCCACACTCAAATGTTTGCCAATAAAGACGTCATAATTTACTCAAATTGGGCTCTAACAAAATTTAAATTAGGATCCAACCCGCCTCGCTTCGGTACAACCTATGGCGGGAGACACCTGTCACATCAGTCCCAAATTCGAGTCAATCGCACTCGAAATGCCACGCCAAACGCGTGACACTCTGTAACCGATGCTGATCGATCGTAGTTCTGTGCGACTTTCTGGTTCTGTTCTGCGTGCAATTGCGATCGCAATTGAAGTTGTTTTAATTACTCGGCAGAAAAAATCGATACACAGCATCGATTGTCCTTGATACCCGCACACCGTGCCAGCCTGTGGAGGCCTGAACTTACACAGATGCTGACCAATTTTCGCTGTGCTCGCGTTCTGTCCGCAGAGAACCGAAAGTCCAAGTGAAACTCGTTACTGAACTGTAACCTGTGGCTCTCTAATGCCTTCTACAGCGGTTGTGGGCACTGGTTTTCTTTTTGTTTGTTTTTTCCAAGCACACTCAAGAAATGGTCAAAGTTTTGCAAAATTAAAACACGACGAACAGAAAAAGCACGAATTACAAGAAATTTGTGTCAATGCGAAATGTAACCGACCACTGCAGCAGCACCAGCAGTTGGCAGTTGGCTGACAGGTTGTGTGTTTTTTGCGCGTTTCGCGTCTTTTTCTGCGTGCGGTTTGCGTTTTTGTCTTGGACGAGACACCACGTCCGTTTGCGATTTTTTATCTCTCTCTCTCTAGGTCTCCTCTATAAATAATCAAGCAAGTCACACGAGATGCAGTGATGATTGAATGTGCGGTGTGTGATACGCACGAAGATCTCCGGGGAGTTGCCGGTCTCGACCGCCCCGTCACCCATTGTGCGGATGGCCCATTATGCAACGCAGCACGCACCCGCACTACTTCGATTTGCCCCAAAATAGACAAACCGATCGATTGTCGACCGCCGGTCGAATGCCGATTCGCCTTAGATAGCCGCCTCGAATCAAATGCCAGCCAGGGGGATCGCCGGCTTCGAAAGGTGAGCAGTGGGCAATGGGCTAATGAGTGTGTAATTGCGTGGCGATCAGTGTCGATCGGTGGCGCGGCAGCGGCAGGCAAATAATGAACTCTGCGTCTGTGGACTTGCTTAGCACGTCCGTCGGCGTGAGCGCCCTTTCGCGATTCGAGTTGCTTGTGCGAATATTTTCTTCTCGCCTGCTTCTTCGTCTTCGATGTCTTCTATGAGTGCGACGCTGCGAGGAGCGTGGTGTGGCAGTGGCTGGTTTTTGCCTTCTTTCGGTTTGTGTGCCAATCTAAATTGAGGTCCTACCATTCCGACACACTCGCCGGAGTTGGCCTACACTTGAAATATGCAAATTGAGTGATTTGCGAAGAATTTTATGCAGCTATCGGTTGTTGTTCCTCTTTTTTCTCTTCCTCCCTACGCCTCCGGTCCGTCTTGGCTTGTGTTTGGCAGGGATAGTGATAGAGTGAGAGAAGGAGAGTGTGCCAGGTTCGGCAGCCTGTGGCGACTTCGTGCAATGCAGTGCGAATTGCCGTACCTACTGCAGAACAAGCGCGATGCACTCCATTGAATGACGACGCGGTGTTTCTGAGTGGTGTTATGTTGTGTAGAGCCTGCAAAGCAATTATTTGTGTTTGCTCGCGCTGACTGGGCCCGAGGGCTGCTTCGACTTGGGCTGCAGATAAACACGGGGTGGGTACTGAATGTTTAATGGGTTTGATTGTTCCTTGATTTGTGTATGACACATTTGTGGAGGGGAATAGATACATGGAGATCTATCCACTTCGGCATTGAACTGGAACTTTTGAATCGATGTTGAATTAGTCATGGCAAAACATTGACAGCCCACTTTGGACACCTCTTCTGATCCGGTTGAGTTTCATTCGAATGGTGTACAGCAGCGCGGTCAATTATGGCGCGGTAACCTTCGGTGGGGAGTTTTATGCTGGATGCGTGTGTTTGGGATTTTCGCATCAAATTTGCGATGGGATTGGCGAGTGTTGTTGGTTTGAGATGAGGTCACTCGGGTGCAGGCTATGTGTGGCGTAAATGATTTGAAAAGGAATTATTGCTTAGACAACATTTTTCTGTATGTGATTGGAGTTTGGAACTTGTATTCTTAAAAGGTCTGAATGGGGAGGAAGGCGTTCATAATTCCATTTCCAAGACGTAAAGGTTTTTTTTCATTTTAAGTTCCTTGTTTATAAAACTCTCTCCCTTTTACTCCTTTGAATTAGGTCAGCTCTTTGCTCAAATTTGAGTAGCCTACTGTTCTGCGCTAACTTTTGTGAACTCAGCTGCTTTCTGTACCCACTCAATACATGTTCTTCAAAGGACTTATTCCATCTGCTATGGCACTAGCCTCATGAACATGTTGTCTGATGCGAGGTCACCAATAATACAGTTGCGACGCTCATGCAAAGTCGACTTTCCCCATATCCTGGACCGGCTCTGGCCAGAAACTTAACTGGGAAAGAAATGTAGTCGGATTTTCACGGACGGCGGATGACGAAGGGTTCTAGAGCTGGGGCCTTCGTGGAAGACGATATCAGACTTTACGCCTTCCTTGGTAATTTCGCGTCGGTCTTCCAGGCGGAAGCTTTCGTGATCCTGATGGCCACAAACTATATTGCGTAGAATAGGTGGAAGAGACGAAGTTTCTGTGTCTGTAGCGACAGCCAAGCTGTGCCTAAGACCTTACTCAACCCTTAAACTTCCAAGACAGTCCAAGAATGCATGTCTTCCCTTAATTTGGTCGACAGGCTGAATTCGCTAAGACTTGTTTGAGTCCCGGGACACCACGGAATCTTGGGAAACGAGACTGCCGATGAACTAGCCAGGCAAGTTTTAGAAGAGGCATTCGTAGCGCCCGAACCCACAGTGGGACTACCTGCATCCTTGGTTAGGGCCTCCGTCGACGGTTGGGTCTCCCTACAGCACAACTACAGATGGCGTGACTATCCAGGATGCAGGATATTAAAGAGCTTGCCCCCGGACGTTATCAAGAAATCCGCGTCTTTTCTGCTATCTCTAGACAGAAACGATTTCAGACGACTTGTCGGCGTACTAACGGGACACGTTTCTTTCGCTATGCACCTAAGTCGGCTGGTGCTTGATGTCACTCCTAGCGACGCCTGTGGAGAAGATGAAGACACTTCAGAGCATTTTCTCTGTCAGTGTCCCGTCTTTGCTCGTATCAGGTGGCGGCTGTTTGGCGCTGATGTGGTGGGAACTGAAAACCTAACTTCTATATCTGCCTCCTGGTTTTTTTTCGGAAAACCAAGAAATTAAATTAAATGAAGGTTGCATGGTAGTACAATGGACCAGTATTTGAGTCTGAGCGCTCCAGCGCAGTTAATCCCAACCTCCAACAAAAACAGTTTATTCCCGTAGTTCATTACTTTATGAAAAGCTTTTGTTTACGTTTGGACAAGTTGAGCGAAAAGTTCGACTCTAAGATTTCCATTCTGAGCTATTTTTCATAGGATTCCCTCGGATTTCATTGCAATTTCAAGTTGGTAGCTCTGACATTTGCCTAGCATTGCTGGCAATCAACAATCGCGTTAAAATCATTTAAACTTAATTTAAAAGGAGCATGTTTCTCATGATTTACTGGTAGTAGCTTCATACTTCTCACCATTCCGCGTACATTTTTGGATCCGAATCCTCACGAAACCTCTTGACCACACGAGATGCGCTCCTAAACACACTTTTTGAGTGTTGGAACAATAAAAAAAAAATCTTCTCCAACTTCGCATTTCGGAGTCGGCATAAAACTGTAGGTTCCTTCCACTGGCGAAGGAACAGTAGCGCAAACAACATGAGTAGTTGATAAGCAAGCGAGTCGCTGGTACCTCTTCGAATTATCGCGCCATCCAATTATTAACAATGGATAGAAAACGCCGACTTTTTGAACAAAATCTGTAGCTGTGACGAGACCTAAAAAAGGACAACTAATCAAAGATGTGGCAGGGTTCGCACCAATTAATTGCTTGATGCGATCTGTAGCCAAGGTTTGTAGCTATTCCCTATTTCTCCGCAGATGTCCGAAGGCCAGTTGTTCCTGTAGTGAAGGGAGTAAATGGTTAATAATTTGTTTTGGGCACCGATTGGCAATTATGACTTAGAGGATATGTGGTTCCAAGAAGATGGGGCGACCAGTTATACACCAAGTGATATCTTCAACGACTTTGTGGTGAAGAAGTTCCCAGGTCGCTTAATTTCATGTTTATAGAGCCTTCATAGGTGTCCGCCGTGGCGTAATGGGTAGAGTGCGACGCTCACACGCCGAACACCTCAACACCAATTTTACGAATTTTTCACGGCACCACCTCTTTCGAGCTGCTGACAACACTCAAAGAGTAATAACTGTCTAAGAAAGCTTCTCAAATTTCGCCGTTCGGAGTCGGCAAAAAACTGTAGGTCTCTTCTACTCGTGAGAGAACAGTAGCGCGCACAACACGAGTAGTTTATGAGGCCCTGGTCCCCCTTTGGACTGTAGCGTCAACAATTATTATTATTAGAACCTTTATAGCCCACCATCTTGGTGAGACTAGGCATCGTTTAAGCTTTTCTCTAAAAGACCGCGCTCAAAACTGTGTTAACGCGAATAGTCTCTAAACTCTGGGCTCATAAAAAGGTAATGACAGGGAGCACAAAAAGGGTTAAAAATCGCATTAAGGAACAGCACACTACGGATCTTCTGAACTCAGGCATTTAAATGCAATTGGTTTTCAACCATTGTGTTAAATTATGAACTTCCTAAAAAAAATTAATGAATTCATCCAAAAGAATTGCTGTTTGTGTTAATTTTGGTGTAAAATTAATGAAAATTGAATGTTCCTATACAAAGTGTATAGAAAAACACCTCCAAATGTATAATTTCAGATACAGCATTGAACTGCAGGATCCATCCACTCATGAAAAAGATACACAGACCGAAGTTATTCATCGTACGACGTTCAAAAATTATAGTTTTCAGTACTAAATGAAAATAAAAAGAAAAATTATTTACGTACAGCAGAAAATTTAGTTTTAAATTTTCGGTCTTTGTTTAGTAATAAATAAGGTATTCGTATATCAATTACACGACAGAACTCATCGTGCTCCTGCTAAAGAAAATGGTTTAATACATTGCAGTTGGTTTTCAATAACCAAATAAATAATGGCCTCGACGAGATTTAAGGACAACTTGTAGTCTACGCGGCATTGAACAAACCAGCTTCTGGGTTAAATCTTCGGGTACTCTATCCCATTCCATTAGCACAGCTTTCTTGAGTGAAGCCTTTGAACTTATTGTGTTCCTATGCCTCTGTTTCTCTAGGAAGTCCTACCAAAGCTCAGTGGGGTTTAAATCTGGGCTCTGTGGAGGAGAATACAGCTGTCTCGGGGCATAGTACAGTAACCACTCCTTTACTTTTCCAGTTATATGCTTAGGATCACTATCCTTCTGAAATATACTGCCAGATTTCAACCAGACTCCAATCTTTTTATAATTACCAGTTTTTCCACACCGGACCAAGTCATGGACTCCCACATCGTACCACTGCCTCCACCATGTTTACTTGTTCTTTTCGGGATTTTTTATTTCCAATGCTGTGCCCCTATTTCGCCATGCTTTCGATGGACCATCATGTCCGAAAACCTTGTCTCGTCATCTTCTTTGTGTAAATTGTCCACGCGTTTCCTCTGGTGGCGTAGTGGGTAGAGTACAACAGTCACACGCCGAAGGTCCAAATAATTTTTCGCGAATTTTTCACGGCACCACCTCTTGCGACCGACAACACTCAAAGAGTAATAACCGTCTACAAAAAGGCACAGAACTGAATTAACGGCGGTAATGGGTAGAATGCGACGCTCACTAGCCGAAGGGTCTTGGTTCGATTCCCGGCTGAATATCTCGAATTTTGCACGGCACCACCTCTTGCGAGCGACAACACTCAAAGAGTAATAACTGTCTAAGAAAAAGCTTCCCAAACTTCGCCGTTCGGAGTCAGCAAAAAAACTTTAGGTCCCTTCTACTCGTGAGAGAACAGTAGCGCGCACAACACGAGTAGTTGATGAGCAAACTAGGCCCTGGTCCCCCTGTGGACCGTCGCGCCAACCATTATTATTACAAACATTATTTGGGATGTTTGGTGTACTCTAACTCCGGTGAGCAACGAGAGACGCTCTCATACTTCCCCGTTCAGAGTACGAATATAACTCTTGGTGCCCTCCATCGAACCAAAGAGGTTTATGCCTGAGAATTTGTGAAGAAATGAAGCACTCTTCAATCCCCTTAGCCTTCAAAATTGCGTAACAGTTCACTGTATTTGTTACAAGAACATGTGTGCAACTTCAAACCAACTTTTGAAGGCAATCTTCCCGGTCGCCAAAGACGCGGTTTAATACAAAGCAGGCGTTGTGGCAACTTACTTTTAGATTTTCATAGTGCCATAAAGTTCCTTCGCGCAATCAACAACTGATGACTGATGGTACGTCTTCATCCCATTTTTCCAAAAGTCCTCTGTCACTAACATTGTGTGAGAGCCTTACTTAGAAAGTCCAACACACATACGCATCCCAAGCACATGTACATCCCGCCCATTTTTTTTTTTGTCCAAATCGATTTTCTGATTAGCAAGTGCTGCTTAGAACAAGTGTATCCCCTTCCCGGTGGCGTGCGTGTGTGTGACGAGTGTGCGAGAACGATCGTTTTCCTTCATTTCATTGTCGGGTATCATGGACATATCTCACGATTTATTAATCACGAACAAGCCGAAATTACAGTTAAAATTTGATAATTTACGAGGTTTTTCCACGTTTCCCCGCGCCCGTACACTCTTTTCCCAGTCAATTATCCAAACACCGCTCCTCGAAATGTGCCGCCGCCCGGCAGAAGAGCCACACACCGTTCACACACACACACACACACGAGAAAAGAATGGGGCCAGGAATCAGAGAACGAGGAGGTGGGCAGACGGGGAGAAGCCAAAAGAAAATCAATTTCGAAGTTCACAGTTTCTACTGGCTCGCATACTGAATACGTAATGCAGCGTGGATTATTATTGAAATTTATTACGAATGCGAGACAATGGCCAGGAGGTGGAGAGAACTGAAATGAATCAAAAGACAAGGAACGCCAGATAGAAACAGTTAGCTGGTAGCTGCTTGTGGTGGTCGGGCGTCTTTAGAGAATAATCAAGTGTGTACAGGGTGTTTGAGGGCCGCGCTGAATGCTTCTTGTACAATGAATGCAACGTCATAGCCAGCGCCATCGTCGTCGTTGTCGTCGTCGCTGAGTGCTGTTTCCCTGTGCGAACCAAGTCAGCAGCAAGAAATGAAGAACGTGAAGCACAAGAAGTGGCAGGCAGCTATAGGAACCAAATGGGAAGTAAATTAATTAAGCCTCCGTTGGGTGGTAATCCCTCGGGATCAGCCAGCGATTAATTCAGTTTATAATTGTCTAGATGATTTGATAGTGTGTGCCGACGGTGGAAGCGGGGGCTCTTCGGCGATTGCGAGAGTGGAGCATAGAGAACGACGATATACCGAGAAAATTTGTATTCATTAGTTCTGAACTCAATTCAATCACCGTTATCTTGAAGATTACATTTTCCATCGCTTCGCAACCGTTCCACGACGACGAAAAGGAAGTGGGGAACAAAACCGAACTAAGTCACTGTTTTCTCAGTGAGATACAATTAGTTCCCTTTGTTCTATTGTTGCGTTCCAGGAGTGAATTATTAAAGTTGTTTTGAGTTGCTGAACGCAGCAGCGGCAGGAGTGGCAGGTAAAATGTATAATGACTCGCATTCAGAGAGGATAATCACGCCATTAGCTCGAAACTGATGGCTGTGTTCAACGGGGAGAAAACTTTGTTTTCCTTTTTTCATCCAATTGCCTCGATGTCTGTCGCTGGATTGTGTGATGGTAGGGGAATTCTTGATGGTTGTCAAAGGAATTGGAAGTTCTTTGATATTGCAACACGGGAAGTTTGTTTGATTTGTTGCAGTGTCTGGTAAGGATTGAGGTTCAGAGTGGGGCATTTTTGGGTGGCGGATGAAAGAGGAGGTGCTGTTGGGTCAGTTTTTGCCTTGGAGAATGTGTGGTGACTTGTTCAGGCTGGCTTTTTGAGCTCTTCTGGTAAACATCAAAGTTGTTTGCACAAAGACGGAGGCAGCCGCTTGCCAGGCGGATAGAGTGGCTTTAAGTTGCATCTGGTACTAAGTGGAAAGGAAGTGCCGTGTGGAAATTTTTCAATGAGCAGCTTGGACGAAACACGAAATCATGTTCCCTAATGTTTCTTTGAGATAGGGATTGTCAATTGTTTCAATAAGCCATACTTTATTAGTTTTTTGTGAAATGGGGATCCATATTATCAATGAGGAACTCAAGCTTGTCCTACGTTACGATTTTGAATCGGCTCTGTACCATGCGTGAAACTACGCCTATTCTTAATAGATTATTTCCTTCGTATGGACAAGGGTTTTGTTTGAAAAAGGTGGAAAGGGAAGACTTGATCGTAGACACTCTTTATTTATCGGACATCTGACTTGGTCACCGTAAATTTCTATCGAATTTCAGGTTCATCAAGTCGCAGGCTTAAAACATTTTTGAACATTTTTTTTACGGGCTGGAAGTATTTTTTTTTTTATTAAGACCTCAGATACATAAGACCTCAACATTTTTTTTGGAAACTGTCTTACATTGGCTGCATATAGTCACCTCTGATCCAATTACTTGCACCATTGGGATTGCTCATCAACTGCTCGTATTGTGCACGCTACTGTTCTCTCACGAGTAGAAATGTCCTTCAGTTTTTGCCGACTCCGAACGGCGCAGTTTGAGAAGCTTTCTTAGACAGTTATTACGCTTTGAGTGTTGTCAGCAGCTCGAAAGAGGTGGTTCCAAGGTGTTCAGCCGGGAATCGAACCTACACCCTTCGGCGTGTGAGCGTCGCACTCTACCCACTACGCCACGGCGGCCACTTATTTTCAATTAGATTAAATTATTATTGAATTATATTTAAAAAATAAATTAAAATTATTATTAAATTGAATTTAGAGAGAAATAACACAGGATAATTTTAACATTTCATATGGCCTCCCTTGGCTTTTATGGATGCGTTGACTCATTTTGGCATTGATGAAACAAGTCGTTCGCATATACTTTTTATTTCTTCGTCATGAAACCAAATATCAATAATAGACAAAATCAGCTTAGTTTTTGTGGTACAGTCCCTCGTTCTGAGCCTTCCTTTGGTAATTGCCAACAGATTCTCAATTGGATTGAGGTCAGGGGGGTTGCCAGGCCAATCCAGATGTGTGACATGGAGCAAGATCTTGTTGGAAAATTGAATTTGCTACGGAACGTCTCCTCTGAATGGTTGGAAGCAGCTTTTGAGTTAAAACTTCTGCGTGTTTGGTGCTGTTCATCTGTAGATTCCGTGTTGAATAAGTAACATTTGTTCTCGATGGCTCGAATGTCACTTGAAATTACATAGCATCTAATATCTTCATAGAATTGATTAGTCGTACACCTTCCGTATTTAACGATGTGGGGACCTCCCCATAAACAGTTCTATTAAGTAGTCGCCTTTTGTCGACGTTTTCATCTGAGATGATATAAATTCGGTGTGGACAACGCGATAACTCCACTTAATGGTACTTCTTCACACAAACAAACCCGAACCTGGATACAAAGAACATCTGAGCAGAAACGTGGAAAATTGTAATAGAAATGCATGGACCTTCTTCCCGTTCGCAAATTTCTCCTACAAGGCAGCGGCTGTGTGAACTGCTTAAAGGAATTTACAACTTGGGGTGAGCGAATGGAGGAACCCCAAGACCCATTCCAGATTTTTGTTTTTTTTGGACATGAGAATGCGCATGACAGAGGTTCATTGTGTCTTTTTCTGGAAACTTCCATGTTGCATTATTTAGAAAAACTGTAAAAACCTTCAGAAGAAGAAGAAGAATAAAAGACTTCCCTGAATGCTTAATTTTGTTGCAATGACTGTCTTGACGTATCCCAAAAAGGCCATTATTTGAAAGGAAGAGAACGATCCAAACAGAATCAACATTTCCTTTATTTGCATCTCATGGATTATACCAACAACCACATATTTTCAAAACTCCTTCCTTCGGAGCCTGCAAACAACTGTAGAACCCTTCTACTCGTGAAAGAACGGCAGTAGTAGATGAACCAGCTAGGTCCTATGTATGAGTTTTTCTTTGAAAGCTTAATGAAATTTTTAAAAAAGAGAAATGCTTGCTATTCTCTCGGCAACGCACTCATATTTCTTCTGCTTTGCTTCCTCTGTAAAGCATGCAGTTTACAGTTTTAGCTCTTCCGACTACCAAGTCATATTTTTTTAAGTTACGAGGTATATTCTTCATTGGCTTGCAGTTTGTAGACTATTTCTTGGGTCCAGGTTGTAGGAGGATCATAGCTTAATTGATGAATGTGTCTTCGACGAATATGTATGTCTTCGTTGTCGTCTTCCCAACCATAGGAAGAAGCAGGAAATTGAATTTCTGGTAAGGAACAAAGAAAGTAGGGTACTCGGTGGGCGAAACAAAGTGCAAAATTCGTTTTAAAAATCTAATAAGTTGCGAGCCAAAGTAAGCAAGTAAAGGGTGATTTTTTAAAAGCTGTAGAAAGGCTTAAAAAAACATAAAATTCAGGAAAATGCATGAAATCTTTATTTGAATCGATAGTACGATCCATATAATTTAATGTTTGAATCTCATTACATGCAAATGATGACCTTGAGTGCGCTCCAAATGGTCCATCCGCTTAGTCCAATTTTGGCATACTCTTTCCAACATTTCGGCCGGTATCTCACGAATAAATGCTTCAATGTTGTCTTTCAATGCGTCAATTGAAGCGGGCTTGTCTGTATAGACATGAGCTTTAACATAGCCCCACAAAAAATAGTCTAAAGGCATTAAATCGCACGATCTAGGCGGCCAATTGACCGGTACCGAACGTGAAATAAAATGTTCTCTGAACTCGCCTCTCAATATCCATTGTTGGGCGTGCTGTGTGGCAGGTGGCACCGTCTTCTTGAAACCACATGTCATGCAAGTTAAGCTCTTGCATTTTGGGCAAAAAAAAAGTTTGATGCCTATCATCTCACGGTAGCGCTCGTCATTCACAGTTACGTTACGATTCGCATCAGAAGTACGGTTCAATGATGCCACCACCCCATAAACTGCACCAAACTGTGACTTTTTCTGGATACATTGGTACCTCTTGAAATGCTTCTGGCTGATATTCACTCCAAAATCGATAATTCTGCTTATTTACGTACCCATTGAGCCAAAACTGAGCTTCGTCCATTTTTAACCACACAATTGAAGAAGCGCGCGATGAACTTTCTTAACAGAGCACGCATTTTAGAATAAAATTCAATAATTTGCAAGCGTTGTTCGTTTGTAAGACGATTCATGGTTGAATTATAGACCAAACTGAAGATGTTTGGCAGTGTAGCAAAACACGAAACGCGCGTCAGCTGCTTAAACCAGTGTTGCCAAAAAGGTAATAGCTAAAAATCACCCTTTAGATGAGGGCCCAGCTCCTATTTTCGTTCAATCCAATCCCCTTGGCTTAACGCACATAGGCAGAAAACAAAAGAAATTATCATACTTTTCTCTAGTTTTTATACTTAAAGGGTATCGGTTTAAAGTGGACAGAATCTTTATAAGTCTTCCTACATTTAAGAGAGGTTTTTAGAAATTCAAAGGAGTTAGGGTGTAATATACTCAGCAATTATTCGTGATTCTACGTCCAATTAGTCCCTCCCAAGGCTTGGGAACCCACGTCGCAAAGCGAGAAAGAAGGTGAATAAGCAGTTTTTTCTGAATTTGTTGCCCTTTCCGAAGCTCATCTGGCATTTGTTATTTTTCTTAAGAATTCAAATGAAATACAACTTCTAAAATTCAAAATATTTGAAAATATATACAGCCATCAAATTCAACAACTGGCCACCGTGCCACAGGAGCTATAATAGTTGACGCCTGCTAAAAAAGTGTTAAACTCCCACTGTGGACAAATTCAGATCCACAGCGGTACCAAGAAACACGGTATTAACTAGATTCAAGAATGTATATTCAACCAAAGTGCCTTTGCTGATCGTCCCTTCAGTTCACTTACATCAATTCTAACGGTGTTCTATGACAAATCACTTCTCAACGCCATTGCGTGAATGTAAATGTGAACGTACGCAAACAAACCGTTACTCAAGCACAAACCCATTCAATTGATGGGAAGCTTAAACTTAAAAAAATTTTGTACGGTGTGCACCTTTTGACGGTACAACGCACCCTAACGTTTAAATATCCATTAAAGTGCTCTAAACTTTAAGTGCATGTAAAACAGTATTCATTACAATGTTTGACGTCATACAAAGAACGGTGTCAGAACGGGAGAGGCAGACAGAAAGAGTATGAGAAGGAGGGAGAGAGAGGGAGAGAAACGCATTTTAATTACCACTCTACCGCAATCCCTACAACAAATCCATTAAACCCAGTTACACAACATGCACGTTCTACCGTTATGCCGCGGCACACATTTCGCCTCGCCATAGCGAAAGAAATCCATCATGGAGCGAACCCGCTGACGGAGAGGAATAGAGAAACAAGGCAAAAGAACTGGGAAACATACGGGACTCCATTGCTAGAGCAACTGTTTGCTTCGCCCCATTCCATCACCCGAGCACGCAGACATACGTACACTTTGTTGCCAGCATTTACATGTCCCACTACCGTCAGAGTGGGTCGCATAGCACCGCCTGAGGCCTCCCGAGACAGTGCATAGTCCGAAATGCAGCGTCGAGGAAAAAATTGAAGCTTAAGGCACCTACTGCAGTCACACCGCGATGCATCCACCGCCACTATCTGGCCTGCCGTCAGCAGCCCCATCATCGTCGTCATCATCGTGATCATCATCGTCGTGCTTATCGTCGACGGGGAACAGCAATGGGCACAGTTTCGAGCGTCAAAGCCTTGGGAACACTCACCACCACCACCATCAGAAGCACCAGCTCTAGCTCCAGCACTAGAGCAGTCATGTCTGAGCTGTCGGTACCTACGACGACAACAGCGACTACGACGACGTGATTAAGAAGTCCGTTCACGTACCGAACACTACGGTACATTACGCGAGGGAATGCGCGCTATGCATACGCCACAGCGTATAATTACGGGCGTGCACATTCCATGTGTGTGTAGCTCTATCGCCGCTGGCATGCAAACTAGTGACACAAACAACCGAGACTTTCCCCCTTTCCCGGGAAGTCACAAAAGAAACTCGCAGATAACGTTATAAGTTTTTCTTCTCATAATTGGAGTCCGCCGCACCGTCACCCGAAAAACTCCGCCACTGACAGGCCAAATTGGTGTCAACGGCAGATACGGACGCTTCCAAGTGACCACGTCACGCGTCCGCCTCGCCTTCTTGCTCCTTGAGGACACGGCCGGTAGTCCTCCGCGCATTTTAATTACACACACAAGCACCGTGGAACCTCTACGGCCGACAATTTATGACGTTCGATGTTCAGCGGATTGTCTCAGACAGTGCAGTACACTGCGCACAGGGGGTTGCTGCCCCCGTGTGTCCGCGTGCCCTGCAGTTGACTGACACCACAATGCCTTAATAGTTTTGACCCAATTCGCAGCGCTTATGTGCTAGCGATTAGAGTTCTTCCGCTGCATCTTCGCACACACAAATGGATGTGCTGGTGTGTGCACAGGCTGCAACTAGACTGCTTGCAGATTTCTGACGTTTACAAATGTTTCCGGTGGAGATACGGCCGCCCGGCAGTCGTGGCCTGACCCACATGCCGCCGACGACACTGCAGTCTGTCAAAAACAAATCCCGATGGCCGCACAAATGTTTCCCATCAATTAGACACAAGATGACGGGCCTGTCAAATGAGGTGCTCTCATGTCAATTAGTCACACGACAGTGACGGCGCTGGGCGCGTGTGTGTGCGTGAATAATATTTTTTTGGAGAAAGCACTACACACTTGCCAAAGACAACAACTCACCGAGCGACCACCTTTCTTCTGCTTGCAGGTCTTTCTCTTCCGCTTTGATGGCCGTCCACATGTGTACTTCCAAAGTTAACTTTCGTATCATACCCGCTGCCACTCACGCCCACTCTCTCTCCCCCCGCCTCCCCGCCGGCGCCACAGTCATCGCGTATCTTGCGGAAGTTGTTGTGGGCTGCTGCCCAAAATTTCAATTCATTTTCTACCCGAAACCAGAGAGTTGATACTTTTTTCGGCTTAATACGCCGAAAAAAAAGTCTACTCGTTTCGACCATTTTGACTTTTACTCATTTTCTTCTCGTCTGAATGAGCAAGCGATGAGAAAACGGCTTTTGACAGGCGGCGAGTGGAAGCGTGGCGCGGCGGTGCGTACTTGTGAAGGTTTTTTGTTGTTGCTGGAATTTATCAACCACCTTCTCGCGACGGCCCCGGTGGTGGGCTATTGGTTATGGATCGTTGAATAAATTGAAAGTTCGAGTATTTAATTGGTTACACCGTTAAGATAACAGCAAGCTGGGCTGTCAGTCGAGACGGAGACTGTGGCGAATAGTGGCACGTATTGGTTCCTTTCGAATTGTCTTATGTAAGATCGTGTTCTTTCTTCTGGTCGCTCGTGGGGTTGCAACGGTGGGATATTGAGGTTTTCTATTCTGCAGAGGAATGGTTTCAATTTGTACGGTGACTGATGCTGCTTCAGCTAGCCAGATGATTCAGCATCAGTCACCGTAGATGTGGTTTTTGCAAGATAATCTGGAGAAGTAAATTTTACGTCACTTTCCAATAGCGCCTTCCTTAATGAAGACTGAACCAAGTGCTAAAACAACGGTAAATACGGGGGCTGTTGCAAACTTCCACAAACTTTCATTAAATTGGATGAAAGAGCAAGAAGACAAAATTTTGCAGTTTGGAGTGATACCAATCCACATGCGATCCTGTCGATGGTTAATGTGCAGTTTTGTGGTGGGCGGTGTATGAGGTTGACGTTGACAGGCAATAATGAACAAAAGCATGCATGGATGCTGCGAAAGCTTATGAATAGCGGTCTTATCAGAAATTCATGTGCGACACTTCTTGACATATTGTACAACGCATTGAGTAGGGGCGACTGAAATACTGGTTATCTCAGGCATCGGCGATGACAACTCGGCACTGGGGACTCTTTTAAGTCAGAAGTCTTGACCAATATGTAGTAGAGGCCTTTTTAGCCAACGTGATACCATCCTATTGGTTAATATCAGTTCAACTGACTAACCAGAGTCTTATAAAATTGAACATTTTGTACGCGCGGAACAAATTGAAGGTTCACTGAAAATATTCCTCGCTAAGGGATTAAAAGCATTCAATGAACTCAGACTAGACTTTCACTGTACGGTAGATGTTGGAAAAGACCCAAGAAGTACGCATCGACACTCATCATCTATCTCTCGATTTAAACACTCCATATAACAGTGCGCATACTGACGAGCTATACAGTGTCAGGCCTAGTTTTGGCATTCCTCATAGCTCGTCAGACTGTGAAAGACGACAATGGAGAACTTCCGTTGCTCCGTCAAGGTCGGTAACGAATTCACCTCGACCTTCAATGTCAAAAAAGGTTTTATATAAGGCAAAATGCTGTCCTTTCTAGAAAGACAAAGCTGGCTTTGTATAACAGCTTGTTCATCCTCTTGTGTTTTTTTTCTTATGGCGCTACAGTCCGAGGTGGATCTGAACCTCAACCAAGTCAGCACGATCTTTCGCTAGCTGCCTCCAGTTGCACATTTGGTTAAGGTTCTTCTCCACATGTGTACGCCACCTTATCCTAGAACCCTCTTCTATTGCGTTGTCCCAAAGGCTCTGATTCGAAGACTTTTCGGGCCGGACCAGTGGTGTCCATACGCTTTACGTACTAAGCGTAGTATCCGAAGACGCTTGACAAGGCGCATGTCGCTGTACAGCCCATAGAGTTCGTCGTTATATCCTCTCCAGACGCCATCAACGCAAACAGGACCAAAAATCGCACGCGAGACTTTTCTCCCGAAAAAACTAAGGGCTTCCTTATCCACTTTTAATAAAGTCCAGGTTTCCGCGCCATAGAGTAGGACTGGGATTATCAAGCTGTTATATGAAGCGAGCTTAGACCTTCGAGAGAGGGCCTAGACTTTCGGCGTGTAAGCGTCGCACACTACCCACTACGCCACGGCAGCCATTCTACATAAAGATCGTAAGATTACCGCTTTCACCATGTCAAAGTTAGGGTTTCGTTATGAAACTTTAACTTTTCATTGTTAACAAGTGTCCCGAAATGAAATGTTTTTTTTTCTCGATAGAGCTTGTTCAGGCCCAGGACCGCCCCGGACAGCAGCGCCACAAGAAGAAGAAGAAAGCTTGTTCAATTCTTAAAAATGATTAATTGTGCCTTACGCAATAAGCTCGATCTCTTGTGGCTTATTTTAGAGCCTCCTTTTACTGCAAATCATTTATGAAATCATTTTAATCACTTCTCTAGCGCATGAATCTGACGATGACCTATCGATGCTTACATTCGTTCCCATCTTCTGTTTAACGTGTTGCTTATTTGTCTTGCAACTCTGGCTGGAATATCAAGTGTTGCTTCTGGCATTTTTAAAAGCGACAAATGGTTTGATTCCCTTAATTGTTAATGGCAATATTGAGTGCTTCCTTGTTGTCTCTCGTTTTGGAACTCGGCCCTTCAACCCCAAAATTTTGAATATTCAGTCTGCGGCGCATCTTGTTCTACTCAAATATTACTATTTTTCAAATGGAAGAAGGGCTGCTACTTGTGCCGACCAAGAAAACTTTGTTCTCTTACGCCTGCCTGTCGTTCTATTCACATGGTACGAATAATCATCTATCAAACTTTTGAATCATTTGGAGCCATCGCAGACTGTTGGAACATTTTGTTGACACAAGAACAAGGAGAAGTTTCACTGAAAATATTCCTTGTAGAGGATTTAAAACATTTAATGAAATCAGAGGAGACTTTAAATCTACGGCAGATCTTGGAAAAGACACGACAAGTGCACATCGTTACTCACACCTACTTCTCGATTTTAGGCCGCTTAGAACAGTGTGCATAGGGACGAGGTATGCAGTACCATGTCTAGTGTTGGCATTCCTACTAAACTCGTCAGACTGCGAAGGATGACAATGAAGAACTTTCGTTGCTCCGTCAAGGTCGGTAACGAACTCACCGAGACCTTCAATGTCAAAAAAGGTCTTATATAATTCAAAACGCTGTCCTCTCTAGAAAGACAAAGCTAGCTTTGTATAACAGCTTGTTCATCCTCTTCTGTTTTTTTTTTTTCTTATGGCGCTACAGTGCGAGGTGGATCTGAACCTCAACCAAGTCAGCACTCTCTTTCGCTAGCTGCCTCCAGTTGCAAACTCTAAGTTGGTTGAGGTTCTTCTCCACCTGTGTGCGCCACCTTATTCTAGGTCGTTTTTTATTGCATTGTCCCGATGTCTCAGATACGAAGACTTTTCGGGCCAGAGCAGTGGTGTCTATATGCTCTACATGGCCTAGCATTTTAAGTGTAGTATCCGAAGACGCTTGACAAGGCGCATGCCGCTGTACAGCCCATAGAGTTCATCATTAAATCTTCTCCTCCAGACTTCTTCTTTGTGTAGCGCTAGAGTCAGGGTTGGACCTGTACCTTAAGTGACAAGCCTCTTTAACCAGCATGATTTCCCCCCAGCAGCCTCCAATTATTCACTCCAAGTTAGTTGATGTCCTTCTCCATTTTCATGCACCATCTTATTTTGTTAATTTACGTCCTTTTATGGCGAATCTTTTCGTGTTTTTGGATCATCTTCGTCCGACAATTCATGCATCCACATTTCAATCCTTTTTCCTCAGTAGGATGTTTTAAATCTCTTAAACTATCATTCTCAAGTGTCTGGTAATGTCGCATATTCACCGACGCTTTAGAAGCAGTCCAAGAATACTGGGCGGGGTGCATATTTCGCAACTTCAAATAAAACTATGCAGACACTCTTCCACTTTTTCTCTTGAGCGCGTGAACGTAAACTTAGAACAGAAAAATAAGTCGATGCGCCAAAACTTTGCCATTTAAGCCCTTTCGTTACTATCCTCATTCTGTAGGTGCATTACAGTATCCTTCTGCTACAAGTCAAACAGTCAACGTCCAAAATATATCCTGGTCTCTTGTGGCCATTGCTCGTTATGAGTAAGAGACGATGCCGAAGATCTCGGTAGCGTTCAACGCTATAACTGAAACCTTAGACGAAACACTTTTCGCATTTATCGTTATAAAATTTGTTATGCAATGGTGACCAACTTCGTTTCCTATCTAAAGATGTTCCTCACGCAGTAACCGATCTGATCACAACATCCGACCAACAGTTCAAACAGCTCAGTTCCTTTGCTGCACTTAGTGGTTCTTGCAGAAAATCTTGTGGTTTTCCTTTCCGTACGCAACCACTAGCAATTTTCAGATCAATCTCTGCCATGCACACACCACATTTTCATCTTTCCGTCTGTGCACTCAAGCCACCTGCCCCACCTGCATCCCCTTCACTCCATCAAGGTGACAGTAAACTTCAACTTGTGTTTAACTTGTTCCTTGATCCAGTCTACACCTTCCAAAACTCCAACAACAGCCAACATTCCATCACGAGATTATGACCGCCTTATCGGTGTGTGTTGACACGACACGTTTTAAATCTTTAAAGCCCGTTGCATCACCACCGAGTCGTCGTGAAGGCGGCCCCGTATTCCCAGAGTAAATGTTTAAAGTCACTCATGCCGCATCCCAGCCCGGCCGAAGTCCATTCCGGGCTAACGAGCCCATCCCCCATTTTCCAGGTGATTATCTGAACGTAGGCCCCCCATTCATTCGGAGAGGAAACGCCAAAGGCTCCGTTGCCTGATGCTGCTCCATGCGGAAAAAACATCCGACGAGCAGCAAACATATTCGCCCGTCGGCAGAGGGAGCATGCAGAAAGCGCGGATGACTGGAGAACACGAGAAAATGTGCATCTCCAGTGCAAACAAGGCGAAAGAGGAGAGAAGCCAGCACCAAAAGAAATCAGTAAATAAATAATGAAAATTACAGTTATAACGGTGCATGATGCGGGAACACCTTGCGTTAAATGTGTGTTACTTGAGCCGCTTCTTTCCTTAATCATTTCTCTGTTTTCTGACCCAACTCCTGTTCCACCTTCCCCTACGCCTCCTCCTGCTTTCCGTCGCGTTGTCATGTTACGTCGCCGCTTGCCGCTGTCCGTCCGTTTATTTTTATATGCACACCGAGCATGTTTGCGCGCGCTATTTTTAGTGGATTCCTTTTCATCTTGTCGTTTGTAAGTCGCTTTGCCGAGTGTGCCTTCCTTCCTCCTTCCACGTTTGTTTCTCCTTTTCTATTCACCGCCCACCGTCTGTCGTCTGTGCATAACTCCTGCACACTCGCCCACACACACACACACACGCCGGCTGATTGCAATTTGCGTTCATTTGATTGTACGCCGTTTCGCAGTGCGGCGCTATTTGTGTGATTTCTGTTTTGATATGGTCGTTCGTGTATCCCACTTTGTGGGGACTCAGCCCTCCCCCGTGCGGGTCGGCTCTCTGTAATCTGTTTGCGGGGCGATTGTGTGCGATGATGCTCGCATCTGCTGGAGTTTGATTAAGAAGGGTCGCTTCTATGGTGTGTTATGCAACAGCTTTGACTTTTTTCTGTTTCATTTTCTTCCTTCTCGTTCGTTTTTGCCGCTGAGGGTTACCATCATGTGGGAACTTTTTAATTTGTCTCGACCCGCTTTTGTCTAGGGCGAGAGTTGATTGGGAGGAGGGTGGACGTCCGCATTGGTTTGCATTGGAAGCTCGAGTTGGAGCGGAGTTTGTCTGGAGTTGGAGAAATGCTTTGACAGGGCCTTAAGGGCATATGGTTTGTTATGTTTGCGTCTAATTCGGCTGTGCGTTGAATGCTTTTTGGGTAAATAGTTTTTGGGAGTCTAGACAGACTGAGGTGAGTTGGTGGAAAACTTGCTGCTTGCAAAATAGTCGGATTTTTGGGCTTGGCCGATGAATACTGTCCCAGTTCGACACATAGAGGGGACAATTTAGCCGCACATGACCTCGTCGACGCACAGAATTTATTTTGGCCATGTTGGTTGTGAGTGACTGCGACGGGTTAGCGTATTAAGCCTAAAATTGGAACATTTGAAATTCGGATCAGATATCCGAAAAGCCAGAACTTTCGAGGAACTAGAGATGTTTAAGAAGAATCCAATAAGGGAACACTTGCGTGCGGTCTCAAAGTCTTTTGTTATTACTCTTCAAATTTTATAATATCCGGCATGGCGGTAGTTGGGAAATATTAGGTAAAATGGGGCAGCAACATTAGTACCAAACAGGATATTCTTTCCACTCGCCGCTTCCTTGTGCTCGAATAATTGAGTACTAGAGCCCTCTCTCTACAGATTAGACTGGCTTTGTGCAACAGCTTGACCATCGCAGTCCTGCTTTATAACACGGAAACTCCGAACTTACTGAAAGAGGATAAGGAGGCCTATAGTCCTTTCGAAAGAAAAGCTCTGCACGCATATTTTAGCCCTGTTTGCATTGATAACTCTTGGAGGAAAAGACTTAACGACGAAATCCATGAGCTGTACATCAGTATGTGCCATCAGTATGTTAGAATACAACGTTTAAGATGGCTTCGCCACGTAGAGCGTATAGACACCACTGCTCCGGCCCGAAAATCATTGGATCTGTAGTCTTTTTTTCTTCTGTTATTTTATTTTAACTAAACACTTAACACGCCTTGATGCTTGTTATTTTAAGATAGACTGACTCATTGTTTCCTTACTCTCTTTTCGTTCACCTGCACAGCCCTTCCATTTACATTAATTTTTGTATTTTCTTTCCTTCCCTCACTTATTAAGTTTAAAACAGTGTTGCCATTGAAACAACATTACAGAGGACGGCCTAGGTTGAGATGAAGCACCTCGCCAACTTGGAATACTCGCACAATTCGAAGCAGCTGGCGACATCGTGTGAGAGGGAGAGGAATATTTCTTAGGGGTTAGGTTCACTCTGTCGCCGTCGTGGCGTACTGGGTAGAGTGCGACGCTCACACGCCGAAGGGTGTAGGTTCGATTCCCAGCTCAACACCAATTTTTCGAATTTTTCACGTCACCACCTCTTTCGAGCTGCTGACAACACTCAAGGAGTAATAACTGTCTAAGAAAGCTTCTCAAACTTCGCCGTTCGGAGTCGGCAAAAAACTGTAGGTCCCTTCTACTCGTGAGAGAACAGTAGCGCGCACAACACAAGTAGTTGATGAGCAAGCTAGGCCCTGGTCCCCTGAGGATTGTCGCGCCATACAATTATTATTATTAGGTTCACTCTGCACTGTAGCGTCAATCAAGGAAGAAGAAGTCATGACAGTCTTTCAGATTACAGTTAATCATAGTTGCTTGGCGTTTTGGAATTTGGACATTTCTTTTTTTGATTTTCTGTCTCTTAACGTTGCTACAAAAATAACAGTTGTAAGCAAGTGACATCCTTCATGGAGTCGATGATTCTTACTTCAACATCTGCGGTGTTTTTTTTTCCTCGAATAACCTCGTTCTGTCGGTTCCAACACGTTGTTGGAGAAATTAATAATAAGATTGAAAACCCTGGTGAACCCAAGATCTATGTCAGTACGAAGGTATTGGCATTCTTGGAGGGCTTCGTTGTGGCTGAAAAAGCAGAAAGAAGCATCTGTGCCAGAGTTGTAGGAAAATACAGCTTTCACGACAATGCTTTCGTTCGGAAAATTTCCGGTAGCGATCTGGAGTAAAAAAAGACGCCTCAGACCCACAAAGGACATGACGGTCTTGCGGGTATCAAGTAGATTCATCATACTGCTATCGTAATCTGTGATTTTTTTATGCTGGATCCCACATTGACAAGCATTTCTTTACTGAAGCACACCCAAAAGGACAATGAAGAAGTAAACACGCTTGGTGTCGAATCGCAACCGATCGAAAGCATCTCTTCAAACTGAGCCTTGTTAAAGACCTCTTGTTGTTTATCATTGGAAGCGTTGAAAAGCTGCCACAGGGAAAGTGAGACTGAAATTAGAAGCCGTAGTTTGACGACGTGGTGCAGACAATCTTATCAAGCAGAAGGTTTACGCTCTACAAGAGTCTTATTCTGCCAGGCCTGCTTTATGGAGCCGAACGCTGAAAATTAAGTAAGGCTGCAGACCTGATTCTTGGTGCCTTTGAAAGAAAAATTCTACGTCGGATATATGGTCCCGTCTGCGAGGCGGATGGAGGAGAAGACACAACCGCGAACTGTAGTCCGAAAGGCAAAAATCAGTCGACTACACTGGCTCGTCAAAACATGGAGCGAATGGAGAACAACGCTCCGACAAAGAGGGTCTTCGATAAAAGCCTCCTGGATCGAGAAGGAGAGGGAGACCGAAACTCCGGTACAGAGACCAAGTCATCGCGGATGTAAGACAACGTGGCATTGATGACTGGAAGCAGCGTGCCCAGGACCGTCACCGATGGAAGGCAGCAATTGCTCAGGATCTGACCCTTCATGGTTCGTCTGCCTGATAAGTAAGTAAGAGAAGGTTTATAGGGCAACGATCTTTAGAAAGAAGTAAAGATTTTCTCAGCTTCGATCAAGCTAATCTTGACGTAGAGACAGAGAGGGTTGTCTGAAGGTTAACCACTTTCCACAGACTGACTGAAATTTAATAGCAAATAAAAGGCGAAGTTGGGGAAGCAATTTTTATGGAGTTACTTCTTTGTTGTCAGGGTCTCAAAAGGAGTGGTGTCGTGAAACGTTCCAGATGTGTAGTCGAGGAGTCGAACTTGGGACTTTTAACGTATGAATGTCTCTCTCTCTCTTTCCGCCTTCTCCTCAAGCCAAGGTGGCCATGTTGTGCATTTAAAAAATGTTTACCCCCTTTAAATGACTGAGATGAAGACACAAATAACGCAGAATGGACTCTCCGGCTTGAGTAAAGGACGGTGGAAGTGCTGCCTCGCTTCGATCATGACTAACTTAGGTTAGCAACATTAATACTGTAGTCGAACAAAGTTGGACCGAACTTTCCAAAGGATTTTTGAAGGCTGCTTATCTTGCACCAGCCCATTTCTATATCTGACAGATTCGAACGATCTCCGGGTGACCTGTATTTCTACAAAGCACCATACTTTCTAAAAATCTCCCGTTGGCGACATATATGTCAAAACTGTAATGGCTGTCAGCTAAATCAGAATTCAGAAAGCTTCAAATGATCTTGCTGCCCAAGATTTCTCATATTCAGCGGCTGCAGAAAATTCCAACTGATTGAGATGTTCATTGATGGACTGCTGTCTACAAAGAGTTCAAGGTTCTATATAACTCACCAGTCACAAATTGCTTGAAATTGGAAGAGCATGGTGACTTCATCTTCAGCTCCCTCCTTGCTTGCAACCATAATTCAAGGTGGTCAGAGCTTTAGTTCATTTGATTAATGCGTCACCTCGGAACATCAAATTCGAATGCACAATCCAATCTCCGACAAATTGCACCTTGAGTCGATTCAGAACAATCCCAATCGGCTTGCCCACTTTTCCATAGCCGCTGGCGTGTCGAAGGCCCCGTGGTCTTGTCGCTGTTTTTTAGCTGCTGGCATGCAAAATCCATTAGAGTCTCACAATAAATTGAAATTAATTGCGAAAGAACGCGTTGCAACACCAAACCATGCCTCTGTCATGTTCTGACAGACGCTGTAACTGTTTAATCACTCTATTCATAGACATTTACCCCATGTTGCGCAACATTTTATTAATCCATTGTCTTTCTGTTTCCTTCTAATTACAGGTACGTACACCACCGAAGACGGCCAAAACTTCTAACGAGCCACGATCCCGGAGTTCACATGAAGATTATTAGAACAGCCTTAATTATGCTTTTTCTCTCCTTCGAAAATGACTAACGTGAGTATGTGCGTTCCTGTGCACACACACACCCAAGCACGCGCCGTCCTAATGAATTTGAGCGCAGCGACACATGTTTCACCTGGGCTCCGGATGCCCCGGAGTCCGGAGACCGTAGACCGGAGACCGGGGTAGAGTTACCAGCGGCCGTCCGTGAACCCCAAGTACAAACTTTTGACGCCGCATTCGACTCCGGCTGACGACTTGAGCCGTTTGCCGGTGCTGTGCGAATGCAATTAGACGAAATCAAGATGTGAGCGCGGTAATGCTATGCACATAATTGCACATGCACGAACCATCCGAGCACACATGCACGCCCCGCGCGGACACACGGGCGCTGGCTGACGGGGGCCATTGTGCAAAGTACATGAGAGAGTCGCGAGAGAAAAAAGCGCGTGCACAGCAGTCGCTCTGCCGTGTAATTAACCGATGAGCGTTTGAAGGAGCCATTGTGCAATATGCAATTGCAATCTGCAATTTGCAACTCAATCTGGAGACGCAGCGACTCCGCGTGTACGGGTGAGTGCACGGCTTGTCGCGAGTGCGAAACAGGGCAAATATGAGACGCTGCGAGCCGAACCAGCCACCCAATTGAGCTCGAATGGCCAACTGGTTGAGTGGTTGACGTTTGTTTGACAGTTTGACATGTTGGGAAACCGGTCAAGTTGGCGTCTACGGTGTGTGGCGGTGACAAGACCCCCAGTGCGACGGCACATCGGTTCTCGGCACTTGGCAGTCGCTTCCCATTGTGCGTGCAAGAGCGCGGTTTGGAAACTCCGTTTGCTCGAGCTTATTGTCTGTCCATCTTGGCTCAGCTTGTGTGATTTGGACTCGAGGAGTTGCCAATATTGGCAGCACACGCCGCCACCGTCGTCTTCGATGCCGATTGCGGCACAACCCCGCGTCCGTCTGATCGATTGCCCAATGCGATCGGTTGGCGCGAACAGCTCGCAAACAAAACAAGCGCGCGAACCAGCGCGCGAGTGTAACGAGCCAATATGCCAGATTTCGTGTATCTCATTTCGAAATTCGCAAATTTATGTGCATACATGTGCATGCGATTAGAAATAGACGCGCGAAAGAATACCGACCGACGCTGGCTGCACAAACACAGGTGGCACGACGCAGCGCGTACTTCGCACGTCTGTCGTCTTGCGACGCCTCCGGTGTCGCGGAGCACGAGGATGGCCGCGATAATGCTAATTAGCTGACCTGCATTGATCGGAGCAGCGGGGCGCAGCGGAGCCCCGCACGAAGACACCTCACCCGCAGCGCTATTCTAAATCCATTAGGGGAGCTTAGAACGGTTCTGCCGTGCGCACCGCATTAGGCGGGTCCGACGCGGGGTGTAATTGCGAATAAGCTGCGATTCGTGTCTGACACGGCGATTTGGAGCAGAGGGCGCAGATGTTTTGGCCTGGTGGCCCCTGCGAGCGCAAGTGGACTGTGTAAAGCCAAGAAGATTTTGTCACATGTATGACATCGCCGGGGGCGCGCGTATACCGCTTCCGGGAGATTGCAACCGGCGGCGCAACGATGTGATTTGCTGACAGGGTGGCGTGCTGCAAAGACATTAGGCTGCGTCGATGTTGCTCGTTGATTATGAAGAGATAATGCACATCGGTGGCGGTAATTAGTCTTTGTCACAGGGCGATCTGAGAGTTCCATTGAGCAGAATGTGGGTCAAGTCGATTTTGTCGCCATCGAGTGTGGTACAAAATTTGGATTTGAAACTTGTTCTGTGGGAAACTCTACATTGCAGGGCATTGACTGGGGGGGGGGCCAGGTGTTGTCGAGGCAAGAAAAAAGCGCTTCTCAAATGTGTCTTAGCCCGAGGGATTGCGCAGCAAAACCCAGTATGTTTAGGAAAAGAACGGCGTACCCTGGCGGATGAAGATCAAGTTGGTATATGCAGTATGTGCAAGTGAGTAAGAGCTAGAGAGGTGTACGTATTTTCCTAAGTCCGTCATAGTCTACGGCAAAATCAGAAATGATCCGCACAACTATCTTGACATGTACAACTTCATCCACTAAGACTAATTCGATATAAGTTGGGATTCAATAGCCCAAGGACTTTGCCTTGGATTAAGCCAAAGATTTGTACAAATATTTGGACAAGAACTTAAACAAGCGCATTGATAAGAACGTGAACAAAAGCGTGGACAAGACCTTACACAAAAAATTAGACAAGATTTGGAAGAATTTTTTTGGCGCTACAGTCCAAAGGGAGACCAGGGCCTGCTGCTCGTGTTGTGCGCGCTACTGTTCTCTCACGAGTAGAAGGGATCTACTGCTTTTTGCCGACTCCGAACGGCGAAATTTGAGAAGCTTTCTTAGACAGTTATTACTCTTTGAGTGTTGTCAGCAGCTCGAAAGAGGTGGTGCCGTGAAAAATTCGAAAAATTCGTGTTGAGCTGGGAATCGAACCTACACCCTTCGACGTGTGAGCGTCGCACTCTACCCACTACGCCACGGCGGCCACGATTTGGAGGAATAAGACATTAAAAAATAGACAGGATACTAGGCAAGAAATTCTGCAAAGACTAGATGAGAATTTGGACTAAAATTTCGACAAAATCGTGGACAGAATTTAGAGAAGAAACTTAGGCAAGAACTTGGGCAAGAATTTAGAAAAGACATACAACAGGAACTTGGTAGAGAACTTATACAAGAACTTGGACACGAAATTGGACTCTAATTTACACAAAAAATTTGGACAGAAATTTAGAAAAGAATTTGTACAGGAACCAGTATAAGACTTTGGGCTAAAATTTGGGCAAGTTCGTATACAAAAGAAGGACAGGAACTTAGAAAAAAATTTATACAGGAACATAGACAAGACTGTGGACAAAAAGTTGGATAAGAATTTAGACAAGATTTTGGACTTAAACTTATGCAAGAACTTCTGCAGGAACATCCATAAGATCTTGAACTAAAATTTGGACAAGATCGCGAACAAAAAGTTGAACAGAATTTTAGAGAAGAACTTGCACAGGAATTTAGGGAAGAACTTGTACAGGAATCAGGATAAGACGTCGTAATAAAATTTAGACGAGATGGAGAAAAAAATTGGACAGGAACTTAGATAAGAACTTGTGCGGATGTGGACAAGACCTAGGACTAAAATTTGGAAGAAATCGCGGACAAAATTTGGACAGAAATTTAGACAAGAACTTGCACAGGGACTTAGCCAAGAACTAGTACAGGAACGAGGATAAGACATTGGTCTAACATTTAGACGAGATAGCGAACAAAAAGTTGGACAGGAACTTAGATAAGAACTTGAATAGAAACTTTGACAAGAACTTGTACGGAACTGGACAAGACCTTGGACTTAAATTTGGGAAAATTCGAAGACAAAAAGTTGGACAGAAAGTTTGACAAGAACTTACACAGGGACTTAGGCAGGAACTAGAACAGGAACTAGGATTAAACGTCGATCTAAAATTTAGATAAGATAGCAAACAAAAAGTTAGACAGGAACTTAGATAAGAACTTGCACACAAACTACAACAAGAATTTGTACGGAACCTGGATAAGACCTTCGACTAAAATTTTGACAAAATCACGGAAAGAAAGACAAGAACTTAAACAGAAATTTAGACAAGAGCTTGTGCAGGAAGTAGGGTAAGACATTGGACTAAAATTGAGACAAAATCGTAAACAAAAAGTTCGACAGGAGCTTAAATTATACCTTAAACAGTATTTATACAGAACTTTGATAAGAACATGGACTGGAACGTAGACCGTGGAACCGTGGATGAATGAAGAATGAATGAGAACTTGTAAAAGATTTCAGACGAGAAAGGAATAGGTATGTAGATTTCATCTTAAAGTTGGACAGAAAGTTAGACAAGAACTTGCACAGGAACTTAGGCAAGAACTTGTGCAGGAACCGAGATACGTGGACTAAACTTTAAACAAGATCGCGAATAAAAAGATGTACAGGTATTTTGACAAGAACTTGTACGGAAAATGGACTAGTCCTTGGATTAACAACTGGACAAGGCCGATTATAAAAATTTTGGCATGAAAATATGGTAGATAAGAACTTGGATAGTAATTAGACAGAACATTGACAAAAAGTGGAATGTAGACAAGAAATCCTGCAGGAACTAGTTCAAATAAAACTTGAACAAGAACGTGGACAAAGGTTGGACAGGATAATAATAATAATTGCTGGCGCGACAGTCCACAGGGGGACTTGTTCATTTCGTGTTTTGCGCGCTACTGTTCTCTCACGATTAGAAGGGACCTACTGCGAAATTTGAGAAGCCTTATTACCCTTTGAGTGTTGTAAGCAGCTCGTGAGAGGTGGTGCCGTGAAAAATTCGAGGTGTTCACTCGTCGTTCATGTCGCACTCTCCCCACTACGCCACGGTGTCCAAGTAGGACAGGAACTAAGACAACAACTTGGACACTAAATGGACATTAAATGAACTTGAAAAAGAATTTGAAAAAGGTTTCGGACAAGAAAAGAATAGGTGTGTAGATTCGATCTAGTAACGTTTATTTCGCATTCCCCTCCGATTCTACTCTTTCCCGCGTTGCTACATCAAAGCAGTCTGCTAATGAAGAGCTTAATTAAATTCACCATCCGCTGTGACAGCCTTTTTCAAGTAATCCCTACGCACAAAACAACGGAATTTCAAAGAATCCACATCTGCGTCCTTTGAGATTGTACCTTCAACTTGTTTATTTTGTTTCCAATTAATTTTAAGTCTCACGGAAAAACATTTCGAGGCTCTGGCCAAGTATTCAAAACAAAAATATTTTCGTAACTTATTCGGTACATCAGCTGTGACGACTATAAAGTATTTTGTGTTGACAATCGCTTCCCAGTCCAATCTGTTGTTCACAATATTCCATTCAATCACGACTTCCATTCATAGGTAAAGGAAAAATTACGAGAAGCAAAAAAATATTAAACTCAGTTTGCCCATACCAAGAATTTAGGACAAGCAATTAAATCCGAAGAATTCCCATCTCGCATTCGAAACCCCAAAACCCTCTACTTACACCATCGCTTCTTAGAACATTGTGCCCAATACCCACAGAGTCGAGTACCAGCACCAGAACCTGCCGCGTGTGTCATTGCGACTCCGTTCGGTAATTGAAGAACTTCCCAAAACTACAATGGAACTCGCCTTCCGTCGTCGCAAGGCATTCACAGCAAGATACGAGTGTGCAGATAAAAATGATTAAATTACAAATTTATTCAAAGTAATTACATGGTAATTAGACAACTTGTACAAAACTACTGTATCCGCATGTTGAGCGGGACGGAGGCACATACATACTTCGCCACTCACCCATGCCAAGTCAAGGGGGGGATTCTATTGACCCCCTGAGGGTCCCCTTAAACCCCCTTCCACCCACCCACCATCCGAGAAGACAGCATTGTACATTGTACGTGGACATTAGTCGAAATAAAGAGATAATAACAATAAAAATTGCCATCCATCAAATGCATAGATGCCCACACACATACACACACAGGGGCGCGATATGCGCTCGCCAGCAATAAACAGCTCGAGGAACAAGCTGCGAAAAGGAAGAACACAAAAAAATTTGCAGCGATACACAGAAAACTGCATTCATAGATGCATCGCTTAGAGAAGTGGTGCTGGCTGGTCGCGCTTGTGTTCGTCGTGGTGGTGGTGCTGTGCAGTGTGAGTGAGTGTATGGCAGCGCCGCGCCGCAGCTTTTATAGCCAACTAATAAGTAGGACAAAGTTGAATAGACGAGCCAAGGACGGGTATTTAAAAAGCGAAGCGAATCGAAAGAGTGCAAAAAAACTGCCACACCACCACCACCAGCAAGTCGGGCAACAACAACAGCGTTGTCGTTGTCGTTGTCGTCGTCATCGTATGCGCTGTCGAATGAGGGGAGAACAAACGACCGAATGAACGAACGAGCCGGAGTTGGGTGTAGTGGTTAGCGCACTAACTTGGCACACGGTGGGATAGAACAAAACGTTCTCTATGATAGGCTCGCACTCTCACACACTGACAGTAGGCTTTGAGGGAGCGAACAACCGAAAAAAGAATCAGAAAACGGCAGAAAAAAAGAAAACCGGGAATAAATGAGAAAAATGCATAGAAAAACACATCAAATGCACTCTGGCTCGGTCTTCGGTCGTGTCTGAAGATGGATGGCCGACGCAGGAGGCAGTTGGAAAGGGGGTTGCGGGTGGTGCATTCAATGGATGCATTTCTATGAAGCAAAGAAGAGTGGGGAAAAATTAAAGCAGCGCTAGAATCATTATAGAACATGCCACACAGACTGCAGTGTGTGCACATGTGTGAGTGGGGTGGGGTTGGTGAGGGGGGCTTTTGTCAGTTTGGGTGATTGGATACACCCCATAGGCGGCCGGGTTGAAGAAGCCATCGTCTTATCGGGTAAATTAAAGTGAAGAGGAAACTTAGCTCACAGCCTACACCCCCCAACACCCTCCCCATCCATTGTCGCTTCCTCACAAGTTAGTAGTTGAAAGAGGAAAATTTAGGAGTATTGTCCTTTTCCCTTCCCCTAGCCGATGCTCGTATTGTTCAGCCTATCTCGTTCTCCTCCCGTCCATTGTTAAACTTTTTTTGTGTATTGTTCTCGACTTGCATTCTTCGGATGCAAATGCACTTTCCTTGTGCGTGTGTCGTGTGTCGCATGTCGTTTGAATGTGACACACATTATGTGGCATCTGGGGCTGGCGAGCGGTCGCGCTGTGAGTGTGTTCGGAGATGCGAAATACATTTGGTAATTCGTGCGTGATTGAGGAATGTTGCCTCTGATGCTCTGCGACTTTGATGTGTGCAATTCGATTCTAACAGATGTGTGATACAATCGCAGCATTCATGTTGCAAGGAACTGTCAGTTCATTGTGTCAAGAGTGGTTGAATGTTGTCATTGTTGGATGCATTTGCGTGTTTTCCGGTACTGGGAGCTTGTGGGAATGTAAAACGCAAGTCAATCTGATTTCCCAGGTCTTGGATAAGAATCGAAAGCTATGCAGAAGCCATGTCAGGTGTCTGTCATTTTGTTTGCCTTTCAAAGACTATCTGGTTGAAGTCATCTAAATGTCACCAGTGTCAGGCAGTTTGAAAATTTTGACGTTTTGGCTGTCTGTCGAATTAATTTGCATGAGCTGTCAGTTTCATATTGGCTCTTATTTAAAAACAAGGAATTTGGACGATCATCACCTTCTGGCGTACGTACAGTTGCTTAGGGCTCAAATCTTCAACGAAGATTACGACCGCAAATTCCAGCCTGCCTTGACTTAACAACCGAAGTGCTGATTACTTTCATTGAAGCAATTTTTATCCCTCGGAGGTAAAGTCAAAAACTTTCGGTTATAAAGCATTGCTGTTCACTTTGTCCAGAGGATCGAGCGAACCTAGGCGTAAGGGTCGTTAGCACAGTAGGCGTGAGAGTTAAATGAGTTTTGCCCGTTTTTCGTTAACGTACGACGGCCGATCTTTCTTCTTCAAAAAGCAAGATCTATGCTCACAAAATGCCTGCTATTTTAAAGTGATCAAAGTGATCAAAGTGATCATCGTGAGTTTCCATCCTTCTACACCATATAGATCTTGTGTGGATTAGCAGAGGGTGTGGCTTTATTCCCCCTGTCTTCATTTGCCAGAGCAATGGGCAAGAATTTTACAGAGAATATATCATAATTGCTTTTTTTAAAATTGAAATGAAGTGAATAACGCTTTATTTGGCAAACAAAAATTTGCATAATCAATAAAATACGAAACGCTTAGGTAACTGCCTCCTTCGTTTTTTGCGCTTTTTGACACCCTCGGCCCCAGAGTAAAGCTCAATCTTAGATTAGGAGTTTCCCAAAGAAGAAAAGTCCAAAGAGGTAAAATTTTAAATCGGCGGGGCACACTGAGCTTCAATATACATTGAGGCAAGACACACAATTAATTTTGAAAAGAAGTTCTCAATGTTTACCAACATCGTAAAAGCGTTAAGCGACACATTTTGTCTAGTCGAGGTATGACACTGAATTACTGACAAGATGTCGTCAGCTTAAAAAAAATACTCTGATTGCAGCAAGTAGTCATAGATGGAGGAGCCTTTACTCCACATTGGGTTTTGGCTTTGCATCAAGTCCCGATGTTCGGATAGTGGATTGCTCCATCAAAAGCCAGCATGGTCCATAGCAGCCTTGTCCATTCTTCTTAGGGATTCGACAATAGCGTACGCAGTTTGTACTTTTATTGAAAAGTTAGCTAAACCTTCGGCCCTCAGTTTAATCAGGCTCAAATTCTTTAGCGTTAGCCTATGTTGATTGTGCTAACTTACTTGGGATTGTTTATGTCCTTAAGTGACCGGAATTAAGTCACAGCACGGGCCGAAGGTGTAGTGAAAGAAGGGGAAGGGAATTACCGAGGCACAGTGGTTTTAAATGCCTGTGGATCACAATGGTAGCTTAAACTTGTTCCGATCTTATTTTTTTTTTTGTAAATAACTTAATGCAGTTATTTTAAATTTAAACGTCTATTTAAGATAAAAATTATTCGAAGTAATTTGTGGATCAAATCCCAAAAGAACTGCACAGTTTGGCAGCCAAGAACAAATCAGGACAATTTTTGATATTCTGCTCTGAACCGCATTTCAGTGAGGGTGTTCTTACGCGACCGGACCAAATGGAAGTCAGAAGGCGTAAGGTCTGGGCTATAAGGCGGGTGGGGTAAAACGTCCCATCCCCTGTTTTCCCAATAGTTCTTAAGTTCGAAATAGCAACGTAGGCCAAGCGTCATGATGGAAAATTATTGCCTCGTTTCTGGTCGCATATTCCGGGCGCATTCCGGCTATTGTTCTCTTCAAATGGATTAAATGTGTTCAGTAGCGTTGTCAATTGTTTCATTCGGTTTTAGCAGGTCATAATACAGCACAAACTTCTGATCCCACCAAATCACCTTTAATAATAATAATTGTTGGCGCTACAGTCCAAAGGAGGACCAGGGCCTAGCTTGCTCATCAACTACTCGTGTTGTGCGCACTACTGTTCTCTCACGAGTAGAAGGGACCTACAGTTTTTTGCCGACTCCGAACGGCGAAATTTGAGAAGTTTTCTTACACAGTTATTACTCTTTGAGTGTTGTCAGCAGCTCGAAAGAGGTGGTGCCGTGAAATATTAGAAAAATCGGTGTTGAGCTTGGAGTCGAACCTAGACCCTTCGGCGTGTGAGCGTCACGCTCTACCCACTACGCCACGGCGACCACTCAAATCACCTTTGCGGCATGGATATTCTCTTTACCGTCTATTTGGCCGGGTTTTACATACGACTTTTTGCACTTGAGGTTGTCGCTATGGATCCATTTTTCATCACCAGTAAAAATCCGATGCAGAGCTGACTTCCTTTTGTGGCGTCCCAGCATAATTTCGGACATGTGAAACCTTCTGACATCCCTTGGCTGGAGTTCATGTGAAACCAAAATTCCTTGCTTTGGAATATATACAGGAGCTCTTTGCTTTGCAATGGCTCGAACATATGTTTGCAGCTTCAGCTAGATATTTTAACCGAATATATTTATATTTTTGTGTCCGCCTTGGCGTAGTGGGTAGAGTGCGACACTCACACGTAGAAGGTCTGGGTTCGATTCGCGGCTGAACACCTCGAATTTTTCACGGCACCACCTCTTTCGAGCTGCTGACAACGCTTAAGGACTAATAACTGTTTAAAAAAGTTTTTCAAACTTCGCCGTTCGGAGTCGGCAAAAAACTGTAGGCTCCTTCTACTCGATAGAGAACAGTAGCGTCCACAACACGAGTAGTTGTTGAGCAAGTTAGCCTTTAGTCCCCCTGTGGACTGTTGTGCCATACAATTATTATTATTATTAGCAGCATTTCGGACATGCAAAACCGCCTTTCGACATCCATTGGCTTGAATTTATGTGGAACTCGATTTCCTTGCTTTTGAATATATCCACCTGCTTTTTAACGCGAAATGGCTGCTTGAGTGGCACCCAAAGATTCTGCCAGCTCTTCCTATGTTTGGCAAAATCCTTCGTAAAGTAATGCTTCCAGTGCTTCATTTTCAAACTTTTTTGACTGTCCAGGACATTCAGCGTTTTCTAGTACGATGTTCCGACTTTTAAATTGTGGAAACCACTTTTGGCACGTTCGCTCACCATACACTTCCACCAAAATTCGATGACTTTCGGTAGCAGCGTGCCGTTTCGCGTACGATTTTTGGTCCTGTTTGCGTTGATGGCATTTGAAGGAGATGATTTAACGACTGTGGGCTGTACAGCGACATGCGCCTGGTCAAGCGTCTTCGGATACAACGCTTAAGATGGCTAGGCTATGTAATGCGTATGGACCCCACAGCTCCGGTCCGAAAAGCCTTCGAATCTCAGTCATTGGGACAACGCAATAGAATACGGCATAGGCTAAGGTGACGCACACATGTGGAGAAGGAACTCAACCAACTTGGAGTGTAAAACTGAAGACAGCTGGCGAAGCATCGTGCTGGCTGAAAAGCCATGTTGCTTGAGGCCCAGGTACACCTCGGACTGTAGCGCCACAAGAATAAAAAGAAGAAGAACAAGAAGAAAAACAAGAAGAACAAGAAGAACAAGAAGAATAAGAAGAACAAGAAGAAGACAAAGAAGAAAAAGAAGAGGAACAAGAAGAACAAGAAGAAGAAATAAGAAGAACAAGAAGAAGAACAAGAAAAACAAGAAGAAGAGGAAGAAGAAGAAGAAGAAGAAGAATAAGAAGATAGAAAACACTCAAAAACACTTTTTTTCAGAGACAAAGTCTTTGTCGCGTTTGTTTACCGTACACTGACAGTAGCTTTCCATGTTCCATTGGAATAACAACAGTGGAATATTACAGGTTACTCCATCTCTTAACACTCCAACAAGTAACACATCACTCCATGAATCCCGGATATATGGAGCGCCACTGACAGGGGACTTATTGAGTGATCTGTTAAGTTATAGACCCAATACTTTAATGGGGGGGGGTCTTTGTCATTCTTTCTTTGTGCTTATATTTGTTGCATTTGTTAAAATTCCATTTTAAGCAGCTTATTTCTCCAGCTCATGCCTTCCCCTGAAAAAGTCTGACTAAGAACTTCCTTATCTGTGTGACCACCTTGCGCATCGCCAAATAGAACGAGAACAGAGGTTCGTTGACTAAAAAATATTTCCATCAGACTCGCTATATACCCTAAATCTGAAGGCTTTATTCTTTATTCTTGTTCATAGCAAAAGCCATTGTTTTTAAAATGGTCATTGAAAACTTTCACAGTTTTTCACATTGGCGCCCAATGCTCGACCTGCATTCACTTTGTAAAGCCACGATAGGTGCTTGTAGAATAGACAATCACTTGCACATAGGATGTAAAACTATAAAAATAAAGATCTACCGAGGCACATGCAACCGAAGTTTTTTCCAAAAATCCTTTTTTCCTGTTTTTTTTTCATTGCAAACAATTTTTTTTAAACTGCTGCTAGATGATTAATTAGAAATTCCAATCAAAGTGAGTCCTTCCACTGAATCACTTTCGAAATCTTCATTTCTTTCGTTCTTTCCACGAAGCGCTTTTTTAGCGAATTTTTACACGCGGTCATGCGTTTGTTTTTTTTTTTTTTTTTTTTTTGTTAGATCGCTCAGATTCAAAAACTGCTCCATTGTACTACCAGGCAGTAACCTTCATTCAATGTAATTGCTTGGTCTTCCGAAGAAAATGTTCTTTTGTGATAAAGAGCCTCGGTTTAAAGCTCCCACCACAACGGTGGGCCGCCACTTGATCCGAGTAAAGGCGGGACATTGGCAGAGGAAGTGCCCTGCAGGTTCTGCACCATATCTGCAGGCGTCGCATTAGGTACCGTCACCAAGCCCAGGCATACTATAGTGTTTAGCAAAGGTGAAGTGCCCCGTTTGAATGTCAATAAGTCGTCTGCAGCCTTTCCTATTTAGAGATGGAAGGAAACCAGCGGATTTCTCATCGGTGTTAGGGAACGTGCACTCATTCCATTTCTGGTTGTTTCTTTCTGGTTGAGACCCAACCGTCGAAGGGAAGGCACAATCAATGGGTGCGGGATATCCCGAGATGGGTTCGAGCCCTACGAATCCCTCTTTTGATCCTTGCCTGGCAAGTGCATCGGCAATATCGCTCCCCATAGTTATGTGGTTTTCCGGGGACACAGACAGATCTTAACGAATTTAGTCCAATAATAATAATAATTGGGTGGCGCTACAGTCACAGGGGGGCTAGGGTTTAGCTTGCTTATCAACTACTCGTGTCGTGCGAGCTACTGCTCTCTCATGAACCAACTTAAAAGTGGTTCGAAAGCTAAGTAAGGCTTTAAGCACAGGTTGACCGTCGCTAGGATCGCATATGTATCCGCCTGGAAGACCGACGCGAAATCACCTCAAGAGGTATGAAGCCTCATGTTGTTATCCACGAATGTCCCAGCTCGTTGCTATTTATTAAGACCTTTTTCTAAATCCCTTCATTGATCCTTTGATCGATTTATTACAGTCGAATTGAAAATCAAACTCGACAAGAACCCAAGCGCCCTACCGCATGGCCTTTGAATCTAGACTAATTTTTCGTTTCCTCTGTCTTCTTGCAAATGCTACCTCCACAGAAAAATCCACAAGTACAATTATCCCTTGAACCCGCGTGGATTCTTCTTCACAGCAACCCATCGAATTCACCTCAGGAGAACCGCAACACTGCCCGAAAAGCATAATTCATTGCAGTCTCCCTAAATGGACACCCCGGTGCCAATTAAACGCGTTAAGACGACGCAGTGATCTTTTGGAATACCACCGCGAAGCATTGTAGAACCATTCAATAGTCGCCACGCTCGTCGAGCAGTACAATGGCAGTCGACTTGGTTGAGTATCGTCATTAATCACCTTGAGATAAAGCACTGAATCGCACTCGCTTTCGCCTCTTTTCATCGCAGTCTGGTGGCTGGCTGGCTGACCGAGTGGCGTCTCTGCCTCCTTTCTACAGCCAGTGTAGTGTGTTTTGAGTTATTTTCACTTTCAACGCGGGGCAGAATGGATCTATTTTTAGGAACACCCAACGAGAAAGCTATTTAAACTGCTTAAGTGCAATGAAAATCGAAAGTAGTTTCGTCTAATCGTAAATAGTTTAGAATATGCTCACACAGATGCACACAGGCGTACGGCTGTGCTCGGGTGTTGTGCAATCACTCACACAGCTGTCGGCACAAAAGCATTCTGTTCTTGGGGCTGTAGCCCACCCCCACGCATGAGTACTCCATCCACCACTCCCCCGCTCCCTCAGCCGCTGTCGCCAGCGCAAACAATCGACTGAGAGCATGGCAGAAGGAAGCTGTGACGACATTTTTAGAAAATGCACACAATTCAGTTTGATTGAAGCTACCCGACGCACACACGCGAAAAGGCAGTCATGTCGCTTGCAAGCGATGAATGGGCGGCTATGGGTGCTTCGGGTGCCGTACATCACCTCCGATCTGATACGGTTTTGCGAAGATTTGCTCTAGCTGATGACAGCCCTGCCCTATCTCACAGATGATTTGACGGGGCCTGATTGATGTGTGGACATTCACCCGCCTGCGGATGGCAGACGTGCTAATTAGTCGATGCTCGGATTTCCGCATCTGCTTCTGCAACAATTCGGCGTTTCTCTGCGGCCGAATCCTGGTCTAGATCTGCAATCTGAGGAAGCCGATCTGAATGTAAATTGGCTTTGAATGAAATTGGAGCAAAGAAGACGTCGAGACGTTTCGCAAAAGAGTCGCTCGTAATTACAGGCTTCAGACGGCGGTGGCGTCGACCGGCGGGTGTGGGAGGCAGGGTTTTCTTTTATTTTGCTGCGCATTTTGGGGGGAAAACTTTCGGGCTGGTAAGTGGTTCTTGCAGCAATGCACTGCAATTTGTGCACTGACTGGTTGGCAGGGCAATTGGTCGGAACTCGGTTGCGCTATTGTTTCGGGAGGATTTTCTAAGTGAAGTAGGTCGTGGAATTAACCTCTGACACTGCAGCAGTTACTTTGGTCGTTTGCAGTTATTAGATGTGGTCTTCATGGCGGTCTGGGCATATGGTTCGGATAATGAGCTCAATTGGAGTTTCTCCATATTCCTTGTATGATGTGTCAATCGTACGTAGGGGTACGAGGTTTAATGAGCTATGTGCTGCAACTGGGAACTGAGAGCTGCACCATCCCGTGGAAATTGCTTCGGATCCGTTTGCGATTCAAGTGACTGCTTCAGTCACTCATGTTTCCTGTCGGAATGGATTTTCAGTACCGCAGTAATAGGGAGAGGGATTGTGTGATGAAATGTACGTGAGTAAAGCGATGCTTATAACTCCTTCTAGGCAGATGAAAGCGCTTGTATCGACGACCGAATTGCCATACTAGTTGTTGAACAAAAAAGTATGATGATCTGGCTGCTTCACTGCGCCATTGCAGCTTTAATGGCGACTCCAGACGAAACTCGAAAAGTGTTGTTACTGTTAACAAAATATGAAAAAGCGTCAAATTGCTTGCAATCCCCAAGAGCACCTTGTATGCGAAATTCCACTGGTTTCTATAGAATTGACGTTTTTCAAAAGAGGGAAGTATTTTGTGTAAAGGTTGTTCAATAGTTTTCTGTTGGAAGTAAACGTTGACCACCAGTGTGTATTGAGAACAATTTGCGGAAACCAAATCTGTTTCCTCTTTTATGAGAATTGGAACTTTCTTTACTCAATCAGCAACACACTCAAATTTGCTTAATTTGTGTAACTCTGGGAAGTTGACGAGAGCAGTAGCTCGCACAAAACGTTTAGTTGCTAAAAAGGTGGGCACTGGGTTGTTGACACACCATATCGATTATTGCTTTAAGTTACATCCGACCGCAGAAGGTTCCGTTTTTAGTTTTTTTTTTTGAGCAATCAAAATATGATTTAAGTTCTAAACGGAATTCAGTCAAGATCGAGGCCCGATCCCTTATGTTGCCACATTCTTCGAATCTTATGGCTTACTTATGTTCACATATGAAGGCATATACATATGTATGTACACCTACGGATGGATAGGGACCAAGCACGATCACGGTTTTTTTTTCAGGAGCTGTCTTAAGGTTAGAAATTAAAGTGAATAAGCAATACATCAACGAAATTGAAAACAAATTCCTTTTATTTCTGGTATGAGTGCAGATTCCAAATTCTTTCATTTTTAAATGCCCTTATGAGGCTCCTCAAAATTACTTATGCTGTTATGTGGTTGTTGTACAGTTTCCGCTTAACTGTTTAAGCCACAGAGCATGACAAAAAACGTAAAAGGTTATTTCTATCCAGATCAAAACATTTTCTGTCGTTCTGTTACATTCTAAAATAAATCGGGGGACGAAAGAAACCATTTCCCATATTGACGTCTGTTTAACGAACTTCAACGATTTATATGTTGACCTACCCCAGCCCAGTTTTACCTCTGATTAGGACCCAATATTAGAATTGTCTATATGACCTGTCAAAGTCAAAAACATTTCCATGCAAATTCCGTGACATTTGAAGTTTTTACCATTCACACATTAAAGGTTTCGTTTTGTAAAAAATTAACTTGAAAAAGCTTAGAATTTTTTTTTTGGATACTTACGAAAAAACGACATCAGATAACTAAATGTACAAGCAAAGTGCAGAAGTGGTTGAAACTAATCCTTTTACTGCGTCTAAGAAAGTTTCATACACACATTAAAGGTTTCGTTTTGTAAAAAACTAACTTCAAAAAGTTTAGAATTTTTTTTTATACTCACGAAAAAACGACCTTAGATAATTTCAGACTAAATGTACAAACAAAGTGTAAAAGTGGTTAAAACTAATCGTTTTACTGCCTCTAAGACAATTGCGTGGCGTAGTGGGTAGTATGCGACGCTGACACGCCGAAGGGTCTAGGTTCGATTCCCGGCTGAACACCTCGAATTTTTCACGCCACCACCTCTTTCGAGCTGCTGACAACACTCAAAGAGTAATAACTGTCTAAGAAAGCTTCTCAAAATTTCGCCGTTCGGAGTCGGTAAAAAACTGTAGGTCCCTTCTACTTATGAGAGAACAGTAGCGCGCACAACACGAGTAGTTGATGTGCAAGCTAGTCTTCCTGAGGACTGTCGCGCTAACAATTATTATTATTATTCAATTTGATGTTATCGTCCAAAAATGCGAGCGAAGTGCGACCATCAGCGGATATGGCGATTTAAACCATCACCACCGGTGCTGCCTGCTTTCTGGTGGCCGTCGGAAGTTGGAAATTTTCGAAGGACCTCTCTGGAAATAAACTATGTACTTTTATTTGATGTTCGTTATGGCGACTCACCGAAAAAAACAAATTCGGCAACTCACCACTTTTGTGCAAGTTGTTGCAGCTTCTTCGGCCTTTCGACTCAAACTTTTTTTGTAGCAATGTAAGATCGTCTGTTTTGTGGAACTTCACTGGCTTGAGTCCAAACTTGTTCTTCAAGATATGCTGCATCCGTTTCAGGGATATATTGAGCCCACGAACCACTTTTCTTCCACTTCCACGCGGACTTTGCTCAATTTGAGCCTTTACCTTCTGATCGTTTCTGCTGATATTGCCCCTTTTTTTACCACAATCAGGGCGTTTTAAAACCCCTCCAGTATTATGGTATCGAGCTTTGGATCGAATAACAAGTGAATTATTCACGTAAAAGTGCTGGGGGCTCTAACTGGACCTACTTCTGGCTATCGAGACAAATTTATCGAAATCACACGTTTGAATTCTATCCCAAATCAAAATTGTTGCACACAACTGGGACGCAAATCGTTTAAAATGCTCATAAAAAATGTTTCTGTCATACGTCAAAATTTAAGCCTAATGTCATGAACAGTTCACAAATTAAATTTCTTTTTAATCTTTTTCTATTCCGAGCAAAAGAGAATCAGAAGGTATTGTAAATATAACGACGCGTTTGGGAGCTCTTAAAAAGTGGGATTCCTTCGGTAATCATATTGGATTTATGTCAGTTCACTTCGTTTCATCGCAGATAACTCACAGCTACTGCCGACATTTTCAACTGATCATATTTTAGAACTCCATAAGCAGCATGAAAACATGATACAGTGACTGGAACTGAAGCTAGACGCTTTTCCCTTGTGAACTGTTCCGCGATCTAAATTTCGTCTCTTCATTCTGTCATTACAATCGCGCTCAATCAAAAACCTTAAAGAAGTTCCCCTTGAGAACAAAACTTTGTTCCAGATTCCCTAGTGAGTGGAATGCAGATAACTTGTCAGTTCGTGTGGAATTCCAAACGGCTTTCATGGTTTTCAGATGCTCTTTTAATCAAACATAAGCACACATCTCATTGCTCAAAGTGGGTGCCAATTAATTTATAACCCTTCCTCATCTCTTTCCCCATCTGCTTGTACTCAACAAATCTCAGTTTGCTTATCTATTGGCACGACAGAATGTAGTTTACGGGATACATGTGTGATTCATGAAAATTTTCTATTTTCAACTTTCCATGACGTTTATCCATTCTGTTTGCTGCAAGACCTCAATTTCTCCAGATAGACTTGAGCTTGAATAAATTGTCAATCCACAGCACGTGACTGCTTAGCTCGTGCTGGTTATCAGAACAGATAACATTCGCTTCCTCCGTTTCACTTTTGGAAATTCTGGAGAGGTATTCGGAGCTGCCAAGAGGTTTCTTTATGGTTTGCTCAGTTTTAGACTTGGCCAGCCAGCTGTCAAGAACGAAGTTCCTTCTCGATTTATGGGATAAGATTTTGGTTTCTCAATGGCATGAGCCTTGACTGCAAATTAGCAGCATTGGTCAGCCGTTCATCGCTCTGGATGCTTACGAAAAATGTTTGCTTCTGCAATTTTCTTGAAGCTAAGCTCGTCTTTCAGGATTTCCTTGCATCTGGGGTACATCGAGAAACATTCCCATACACAGACAGCTCATGACTTTGTTATTCTTGGTAAAAAGATGCAATCCTCGCAAGATTGCTGACTCTTCTCAACGTGGCGCCCAACAAGAAACCGCCATTATAACGAATTCACTTTTTTCCTTTTAAGCGGCTATCTGAAATTTCAAACCATGCTCTGTCAAGTTTGCTGCACGCTTCCAGTAACAACATCATTGTTGGGACAATACCCGCTACACAAAAATCGTATTCACGCCTGAGGACGAGTTAACGCATTTCAAGGTTCTCTTAATCTGATGTTGCACAACAGATGCCTCTGTCGGATGCGACTGGTCGCATTTCACGATCGTTCACAAGATCAATCGACGATATCAGTCGAATCCAGTTTATCGCGTCAAATAACCTCCTCGATGGCATCGTTTTCATTCGCACTTCCCCTCATAAGTGGTTGCAAAAATTGGCATTTTGCACTCTTTTCTGTCGCTCGATTTTTATCTCTGCGACGGATCTCCTTTCAAAATCAATATCAGCGATAGCTTGCAACCTGTCTCAATCGTCCGACGGACAGTTCACTTAACTTTCAAGCCAACTCATGATCGGTCCTTGGCTTCGTTGCCCCCGCTAAATCGACTTCTCCACGCATTACCACGCAAATCCATTAATCCACCTGACTTTCGAAAAACAGACGAAAAGTCCAAAAGCAAAGCGAAATAAATCTCCGCTCCGTTCGTGTCATGCACTTCAAAACCGATAAAACGACAAACGATAACCGAAACCCAACCGAAAAGCGGCCGAAAATCGAAATCCAAAGCCCGCATCCCAATCATGCTACGCATTTCACCTACCTTTGCACACACAATTAAATCGGACGGCAAATCTCCCCAAAAAACCGTACGATTCATGCAGTCGTGTGTACGTGTGCAAAACAAGTGTACCCACCACACTAAAGTCCACTCGTCGGTCGGGTGCAGCGGTGCGGCGCGGCGGCACCCACTTCGCCAGCCGCTGCAACATGTATCGCCGAGTGTGCATATGCGAAGCACGCACAAACGTACAGTACGTCGAAATTGTTATAAAGTATCTCCACTCTGCTGAGGCAGCGAAGAATATGAAAAATTGCTTCATAAACACCGACGATGACGACCGCGAGGAGCGACGACGAGCGAAGCCCAGAGAAGCACACGGCAAACGCTCAAAACCCGCATGACAGAAAAAACACAAAAAAAGCACCAGAAGAAGCAAAAGATACAAAAGATCGACCGAGCGGGCGAGGCAAAGAGGCGAACTGGAAAGAGACAGCGAAAGAGAGAAAGAAAAAAGTATCCAACCGAACTGACGACTCCACTTCTTTACCGTTCGCATCGCGGCTCCGTAAGTGGGTCAACGCGAGGTAGGGTCAATGCACTATGCATGCCATATTATTATTCTCATTCCTCCTCGTCTCGTGTATCCGCACTCTCTCACACACACGCAGCACGAGAGTAAACCGTTTCCCCATGTGTGTGGGGAGTCCGACTCGGACGAATGACAGGGCGAAGCACAGCAACAAAAATAGAAAACCGAAGAAGAGTTCTCTTCTGCCTTTCGCATTCTCTCTCTTTCTCTGAAACTCTCTGCGGTTGCGACTGACAGATAGGAGCGCGGGAAACGCCACCAACATGTTGCTAAACATCAGCCCGTGCCGGCAACACCGTCAATTCTAAAGTGCGTAGATGCACGACATTCCTGCACTCGAGCCGAGTGTCGATTGCTGTGTCCACTCTGGATAAGGAACTGGGTCTGTTTGTACGCAGCTCACACCTTATTAGACGGACGGGCGGATGAGTGGACACGTCTCGGCGGCGGCGGGCTTTATGGGGTCCGAGCCGAGAATGCCAGAGAACCCATCGGCCCATAAAACGGTGTAAGAATCATAAATTATGCGGTGGGCAGCTTTTATGGCGCAGAGGGTGCAATTGAGTCGGACGCTTCGCTAGGTCCCGCCGACGCGTTTGCTTTTATCAATCACGGCGCCGTAAATCATGTGGCCGATGACATAAGTGTGAGAAGGAATGCACGAGCATCTAGCGCGATTGATTGGAGTCGTCACTATAAAGCAGTCGCATGGAACTTCTGTTCGGATTTGTGCAATTTGCATAACCGCAAGTTGTGTCACCGTGTCAATGCCAAGATAATCAGATAGGAAAGCTACTTTGCATAGGCAGGAGCCGCTACATCGATACACAGATATTGTAAATGCGGTGTGCTAAAAGCCGATTGCGACACCCCACCGCCAGCTATTGCATAAAAGAAGATGGTTCAAGGCTTTGATGTGTTGATGTGTTGTTTGCGTCTTCGGCTTAAGCGGTGATTGATTTCGAGATGGCAAGGGTTCGATAGTGGGGCGCGCCGAAAAATCGTAATTTTCCATTCATTTGCGAAATTCACAGCCCTGCCGTGTGGGCTCGGAGTGTGTCCCTCAAAGTTGGCCAATTGGCTGTCGGGCCAACTGAAAGTCATATCAGCTTACATCTGTCACTGGTCACAGTGGGGGCCTGTAAATTATGTTTTCAGTGGTCTGCGGTGGGGATAAGAATCAACAGATTTGTAAAGGTCTCTTGGGCTCATGGGCGTTTAACATCGTTACAACACCGAGAAATAAAAGCCTGCTTCAGTGTGATGGGTGTGCGCAATGAGAGGCTGCGGAAGCCGTCAAGGTCAAGGAATTCTAAAAGATTTTGTCATCCAAGTGCGTATGTCTCTATTTGGGTAATTCAAAGAAAGAGTCCCTTTACAGTACGCTGGTTCAGTGATTTCACAGACCCATTCGCATATGTGGTTTAAGTAAATTTTAACCGAAGTAAAAGGAAGGAAAATAATAGGTAGTCAAATGGAGAGTTACAGGGCATCAAGGAAAGCTAATTTTAGGAGTTTCGACGTTTCTCTTGTGTCTTCGGAGGCTTGAATTAATACTTTGAAGGACTAATTTAGTGAGTTTGTGAATGTCCCTTTTCATCTTATTAAATTCTCAATGTTGGCACCGTGTCTTTAGTATTTCACTTTCTTTGTGAGCGCTAGCAATGTGTCTTGTCTGGTCACATCGCCTTAAAGGGAAACGAAACTTCCACGCGCTGCAGAAGGTTAATTTACCAAAATTAAGCATCCATTTAACAGTTTTCGCATAAAATTTTAAAATCAGCCTTCTTCTTAGCTCTATTAAACACGAACATGTAAATGTCTGTTTATTACCCGGCCTTGAAATGAAAACTCATAGTAAGCCTTAAAACCAGTTGCACTGAAAAGCTTTGCAAATTCCATATTCTTCATAATAAATTTCTGTAGATCACATGCTCCCTTAAAGGAGCAACGGATGCGTGTTTGTACGTTGGACCTCGAGTACGGTTTTAAAGGCGCCGAAGCCATACTTCGTAAGCACGTAAGTTAGCGCAAGTGCAGTTTGGATGGTTTTAAAAGTTGGTTAGTTGACATGGTCATTAGTTTCATTCGATCCTTGCTACTGAACTGAAGACAACTCAGTTCAACTTCCTCCTTTCCTCCACACTGCCAACAGAATCTAGAGATGCTTATTGAAGTGGAATTTGAATCCGAGCCAATGGGACAACGCGACAGAGGACGACCTAGACTAAGGTGACGCACACAAGTGGAGAATGACGTCAACCAACTTGGAGTGCGCAATTGGAGACAGCTGACTAAAGATCGTGCTGGCTGGAGAGGCATGTCGGTTAAGGCCCAGGTCCACCCCGGACTGTAGCGGCATAAGAAGAAGAAGAAGAAGTGGAATTCGACAAACAGACGGGGTGTACTAACCAGGCGCTTGAAATATCACAGGGACTTCGAGTTTGTCCTTTAAATCCAGCAAATGTACATACGATCAGATGCGGAATTTTGCTTTCAAATTTTTTTTTTCTACATCTGCCTTTTTAAGCGAGCACTTGGTTCTTTTTACTATTGACTTGAATTTTGTGTAAGTTGTCATTATCTGAAGGAACACCTTCATAATATCCTTCCCATCATCAGAAGCCAGACGATTCTGATCAATTCCTTAGTTTGAATGACTTCCCGATGCTACGATGCTTTCCTGATTATATATTTCTGACCATCAATCTGGGCTTAATAATAATAATAATTGCTTGACGCGACAGTACACAGGGGGACCAGGGCCTAGCTTGCTCATTGACCACTCATGTTGTGCGCGCTACTGTTCTCTCACAAGTAGAAGGGGCCTACAGCTTTTTGCCGATTCCGACCGGCGAAGTCTGAGAAGCTTTTCCTTAGACAGTTACTACTCGTTGAGTGTTGTCATCAGCTCGAAAGAGGTAATGCCGTGAAAAATTCGAAAAAATTGTGTTGAGCTGGGAACCGAATCTAGACCCTTCGGCGTGTGAGCGTCACACTCTAACCACTACGCTTGGCGGCCATGATCAATTTGGGCTTGGCCACCATTTATGTCAACTTGGCCACTTTTCGTCACTAGTGACCAAGTATGATGGTGTGGCAGTCAGAAGGTTTTCGCAGATAAGGTTTCGGTTAAAGTTGATTGGCAATGACGCGTTTCTTTAAGCATTGTTTTTAAGCCCAGCCTTTTGCATACATTCCCCTAAATGTCACTTTATGTTATATTTGATTCCAAAATTTTACACTAAAGCTTACAGGGCGCATACAGTGACTTACATAAAATTATAGACAAAATAAACTGAAAATAAACCACTAATTATTAATGGGAAAACACTTTATTCAAAGTATTGCCCATTGTTTTCTACACATTTTGACCACTTTTCTGGCAATTTGTCAATACCACGCCAATAAAGTTGTTCGTCTTTTAAACCAAACCAATCAGACACCCAATTTTCGACCTCCTCGTAGGAATCAAAGTGCTGCTCAGCCAATGCGTGTCCCATCGATGAAAACAAATGGTAGTCGGAAGGAGCCAAGTCTGGTGAATACGGCGGGTGGGGTAGCTCCTCCCAGCCAAGTGTTTTGATTGTATCCTGTGTTTTTCCGGTTTTTGATCTGTCTTTCATTCAATTCATGTGGCACCCATTTTCCACACTTTTGGATCTTTCCCATAGCTTTGAAACGGTCAGAAATTGTTTGTTGTGCAACATTTAACATTGCTGCCATTAGCTTTTGACTCAAAGTGTCATCTCCATCCAATATCGTTTGCAATTCGGCGTCTTCAAACTTTTTTGGTGGTCTTCCACGTTCTTCATTTCTCACATCAAAATCATTATTTCTGAACCGTTGAAACCATCTTTTGCATGTTGCTTCTTCTGATAGAGCATGATCACCATATGCCTCGACTAGCATTCGATGCGACTGCAGCACTTTTCTTCAAATGAAAACAAAAAATTTGTGCTTTCCGCAAATCATCACTTTCTGGTACAAAATTCGACATTTTTAACAGGATGAAAAAGAGATGTCATAGCAAACAAACAAAAAACAAATAAGGGCTGGTTCACAACAAATGTTCCCTATCGAGACATTTGTATCTTGACGCTCACTTCATACCGGTATAACTGGTAAAAGCCTTTTTATACTTTCCGACATGGCCTGGAAAGTTCTGTGCGAATTTTTCTCAAACTGAAAAATCTTCTCACTATTCTTTAATTGCGAAACCTTTTCAAATTGCTCACAATACTGAATGATCCGATGGAAGGCTTCTATAGCTCTCTCTTCTCACAAAATCCTAAAATCATGCTCAACTTGGGCTAAGCCCTGTTCTCCCGTTGGACTGTATTGATTGGGTAACTTATGACAGGGAACTGTACACGAGGCGGAGTGAATTTCCTTTCATAACCCTCTATTTTACAGAGCAGAGAAGCTTTTAACAAATCCTTTGCGATGATCGAACTTTGCATTATAAGTTTGAGTCTTCCTTTGAATGACTTCGGGGAACAATGAATTTTCATGATTTCCTATTAAATTTTTTCTCGTATTGAATGCCGAAGGGTTAACTTAGACTAACGCTTTCCACAATAGCAAAAAAAGTGAGATGAGAATTTCTTTAAGCTCATTTCGTTTGTGATCGTATATAACTTAAACGAGTAAAACGCGCTCTTAAAAGCGCCCCCGAACAAAGTGAAGCTTGCGATGTTTCCTGTAGTTCTTAACACTGCTCGTAACACTATTCGTTACCCTTTACAAAACCAAGGATGTCATACCTCAAACGCTCAGCACTGCTGCAAGTTATTTGCTTTTCCTTCTAAAAAGTGTACCATGTAAGCAAGCGTTGGGCGCCACTTTTAATCCACGTCTTTACCTCAACCCGCAAGTGATTTGAAATGTTTCCGTCCTTCCAAATCATATAAACCCAACATTTTATCGTCACAACCCTCACTTACATGTCATGGATCGTGACAGTTTTCGGTTTTCAAAAGTCCAAACCTCCATTGCATCAGCCATCGGTGTCACTTACTCCCCCCGCAGATCAATTAACAACCATTCCCCGAGTTATGTTTCTGAATACAATTATGAAACTAAATTTCGAAACGAATTTCTCGTCAAAACCACAAACCTTAGCATCTCGAATGAAGGGAACCGAAAAATAAAATCAGAAAAATTGCAAGTCGAATAGAAAACCTCTAAATACGCATAAACATCGGTATTAGTAATGTAAATGAATAGCTCATTATATAATCCGCGACATCGGCTGGACTCAGCTCGCCGGATGAAAGCCAGTGGTCCGTTGAAGTGTGTCTTTGCGTTCCCTCTGTTCCTCCCGTCATGCACACAATTTCTGCCCTTTGTCCCGTTGAAAGAGTGATTCGTCGTCAAAAGCGTTAATCTTTCGAAATCAATGGTGTTGGCGATTTTTACCTCGTCTCTGAGGTTTCTCTCTGCGCCGCTTGTTCGTTTTCCCTAAGCCGGTAATTATATCAATTTGTTTTCAATCTTTTTTCTTCGTGTTGTCTTGTCTGTTCCCCAGTTCTGTTGGAGTTCTTGTCGGTTTTGTTTTTTGCCTTTTCTCAGATTAGCGGTAATTAATCTTAATTTCGCCCTAGGAGATGGTGGTAAATGGAAACAGACATATCCACTCACTAAGCGAGTTAGTTGAGATGGATTATGCGTTGGGAGGCTCATCTAAAATGAATAAGAATAACTAAGCTGGGGATTGGGTGAATTGGGATTGAAAGTCACTTGGTAACAAACGGTGACTGCTTCTTTTGAGTGTTACCACTTTTGTGAAGCCAGTGGAAGGTGGTGGTGCTGGCGACACAGATGAGCTTGGTATGCTGCGATCGGACGAAAGAAGAATGCTCGTAGAAGTTGAGATATGTGTCGATGACTTTTGACAGCAAGCTGTGTAAGTCGTTCTTCAGATGACGCTGTTCCGATTGAACTTGTTTGACAGGTGCTGAGGGAGTTTCGATGTGTGAAGTGAAATAATAGGAAGTTGGATTGAAACTTGTGTCCAAATTATTACCTATTTTCGTAGATGGCTTCTGTAATTTCAGCTGAGTTGGACTAGACGTGTTATTCTGAAAGCGTGCGGAAGTTGTAGCTTTGTTTAATTTGAGATAAATTGAAAAGGAGTAACAGGAGTTTCAGATAGTCTTCTTGTTTCTGAGGGGATCTTTTCTCTTCTTGAATATAATAACATACATATAATAATAATTGTTGGCGCGACAGTCCACAGGAAGACCAGGGTCTAGCTTGTTCATCAACTACTCGTGTTGTGGGCGCTACTGTTCTCTCACGAGTAGAAGGGGCCTACAGTTTTTTGCCGACTCCGAACGGCGATGTTTGAGAAGCTTTATTAGACAGTTATTACTCTTTGAGTGTTGTCAGCAGCTCAAAAGAGGTGGTGCCGTGAAAAATTCGAGGTGTTCAGCCAGGAATCGAACCTAGACTCTTCCGCGTGTGAGCGTCGCACTCTACCGACTACTCCACGACGGCCTTTAATGGCAGCCGTTAAAAAATGAAGTTTTTGATTTTTATCGTAGCATAACTTAAAGATCGCGTAATAACAGACCGCAGTTTCAAGGTGAACGAGAAAGCTAAGACAGTAGTTATCCCCAAAGAGTGCTTGATCTTGGCTTACTTCCTGCACTAAAAATTGGGTACAGCATCGCGTTTCTTCACTCTACATAACATACGGAACCATGAGACTTCATCCTATCAACGGCTAGGGACTGTTTTAGTGCAATCCCTGTGTCTGTGTCAATTCTGTGTCGGTGTGCCCCTGTCTACAGATCGCAAACTCGTTGAAGCACACCAGACACTTGAAAATATTTTAAACTGTCGACTTTACAAGACAGCGTTCTTCGTATCATCGTAGGAGGCAATGACCGAGACGCTGTTGTCTGGAATTTAAGTTTAATTTTCTGGAAAGGAGCAAGTAGCTAAATTGCTTAATGATTGCAGTGTCAATTTGCAAAAAGAAGTGGTAGCGTTTGGAAAAAGAAATAGTGCTGCTCCACAATGAAAAACACTTCCGATGTAATCGCAGTCAAATTAGATGAGTTGTGCTATGAACTGCTGCTCTATCCACTGTACTCTGCAAACTTGTCTTTGGTCCAGAAATGATTTGTCTCTTAGAAATTTGAGTCGAATGAGAGGGTTGCCGGTGCCGGTTACCAGGGGAACAGAGTCGAAAGTTTTCTTCAGACTTTTGAAACAAGAAACGATCAGTCAAGTGACACATGTCCATCGTTTTTTCCTTTCTTTGCTGACAAAGTGCTTACCGTGGCGCCCAAACGGTGACTGCTTCTTTTGAGTGTTACCACTTTTGTGAAGCCAGTGGAAGGTGGTGGTGCTGGCGACACAGATGACCTTGGTATGCTGCGATCGGACGAAAGAAGAATGTTCGTAGAAGTTGAGATATGTGTCGATGACTTTTGACAGCAAGCTGTGTAAGTCATTCTTCAGATGACGCTGTTCCGTTTCGTTTTTTCCTTTCTTTGCTGACAAAGTGCTTACCATGGCTGCCTTGTGCAAAGGTAAGACGACTTCTGTGTTAAAAGTGTGTCAAAAATGTCAAAGAAACAAATGAGAAGAATGCTATATTACCCTTCCAATGCTCCCTTACGCCTGCCTACATATTGAAGTATAATTCGACTAGTTTTTGTTTCCTAATGACAGCCAATGCTAAACCGACTTTGAAATCTATGCCTCTTTCCTTTTTTCGTAGAAAAAGAAAAACCCGTTATGTTTCAAACCTTATTGTGAAGTTATCCAAACGTGCCAAAGCCTTTTGTGGGAGACGTTACTTTCTGTTGGACCATTTTCAGCCGTGTTTACTTTGCCTCACATGCCATCAAATTTCCCTAAAATCCCTGTTGGTTGCTGTCTCGGAAAACGTAACTTTGAGTGCAGAGACTGGAGACTTATCCATGCCTCCGTTGCGCTTGTTCGTGATGGTTGTCTTTTGCTGACTAGATCACCGTCTGGAATATTTAAGGACTCAATTGGATCATAGTGGCCGCCGTTACGTAGTGGGTACAGTGCGACACTCACACTTCGCATTATTCACGCCACCACCTCTTACGAGGTGCTGGCAACTCTCAACGAGTAAAAATTGTCTAAAGAAAAGCTTCTACAACTTCGCCGTTCGGTATCGGCAAAAGCCTGTAGGCCCTGGTTCCCCTGTGGACTTACACGTCATTTATCTGCGGATCCTCACGTCAGAAACGTACCAATTCTGTCCTTCAAAGTGGTGATTTCATAGCTTTTATTATTTCTTCACCATCGATGACGATATGATACTTTTCCCCGGCCAGTATACCATCACTCACTATTAGCTGTCAGTAGTCAGCAGTAGAAGTGGTCCTCAAGAAGCAGTTCAAAAGCGACGTGTTTTTCGCAGTGTTCGGATAGGAGGCTTGAGACGTATCTTTTAGCTTGCTTGAATAATAAGGTTGCAAAGAAAAGCGTGCACTCGTACTTTCTACATAAAGCCTCTTTATGTGTATGAATTGACTCATTATTGCTAACTTTCAACTTTTGGTACTCTGGTCATGATTCTTCAAATTCGAAAGTCTTGATCATCTTGGGCTTTATTCTCCGTGGACTTTAAGGTTTTAGCTTAAAAACCTCTGAAATGCACCTTCATTTTCTCCCATTTGTATGTTACTGCAACCCATCCGTTTTCAGCCGTCAAAAAACGTTGGATCTGCCATCCTATTTATTCCTCCGAAGAAAGAAAAGAAATTTGTTCCCCTCTCCCCCTTCTTCGTTGACTGGCCAACTTTCGGTCCTTGTTAGAAGGCACAGACGTCACTTTACTTACAAAAATCTTCCCGATCATCGAACGCTACTCTGCTCGCCTTAGTTTCCTACAGATGTTATCAGCTTCCCCCAACCCGGCTTCGTCGTCAAATTACACACAATCAAGCCGTTTGCAGTGCCTATCAATGTCAGGAATCTCCATGTTCTCGGTTTATTCAGCACTCTTTAACTGCTGACAAACGTCTCCATTTCGGGTTATGCCTGATTACCGAGTATCGCCGTTTAAAGAGCCGCCATGACTCTGTGGCAAATTAACGCAATAAAAGTCCTTGCTCATTGCTAAACATCTCTCATTGCGGCAACACGCTTAGGCATTCATTCGTCCTCACCCTTACACCCCTTCAGCCATTCGCATTAATGACTGCCTTTTTTTCTTAATTACTTCCCCCCGTGTCATTAATTTCCAAGGCACCCCCGCTCAAATTGATTCCCACGCAAGTGGGTAACAGGAAATCCCTTAATACCCAACCGAAGGATCATTGTACTCGGGCCCGCCCCCTGGAAAGGACATAGACCCGACGAAAAGCTCCCCTTCCGTCGTTTTATTGTTTGCCAGGGCTTTGGGGTTTCCATGACGAAATGACATTTCTCGTCGCTTTTGTGTGTCGGTTGCCGGTTGTCGGCCAGGCTCTCCTTTGTTTTCTCATGCGTGAGAAAGAGTATCTATGAGCGATGGGTGGCGGGCGCCGCGTTGCTGCGTGCTATTCACAACTGCGTACAGTGGCGCAGTGAATGACGGGTTGTAAAGGAATTTGTAAATTTCTTACGCACCGCTCCGAACTCTGAAGGCAGGCAGTGGGCTGTGGGCCGTGGACTGTGGACTGTGGGATGTGTGTGGCAAATGGAAAAACGAACGAATTTTCGTTCGTCTCATTTTTGGCGGCCATTGAACCCGGATAACGCACAAGCGGAAGGGGGAATGTGTTCGACTGAGGGTTTGTGTGTGTGCGGGAGGCGATGTGGAGTAATAAAGCTGTTGGCGGTTACTGTTAGCCGTTGAAATGGTTTTATTCGCTCAGCCCCTTCCAATCTTTGCCACTGTTGACATAAGATGTGACGAAACGTGGAATGAGAGGAGGTGGGATCAATTTGATTTCGTTAACAGGCAGCCGCCGTTGTAAGGATTTTGGTATGGCAGGGAGCACTAACCCAAGGAGCCACGTGCAGGAGCCTATTTTAGGAGAATTTCCGATGAATTTATGGCTGGAGGTTGCGGCAGCGTATAAAAAGTCCACTGACCTCTGCGCAATTCATCACTCAAAGTTAAGCGATTGAAAGTTGCGGCGTTTGTGAGGCGTTGTCACGGAAGGATATACCGCAATTAGAGCAGAATAGGTCAGCGGCCACGAGTCATTGCACTCGTTATCTGACAGAACGTGGAGAGATTGATGTGGGCAACTGATGGGTGATGGGAATTTTATGGTGACATCAAGATGGTTGGTGGCTAGTTCATTGACTTTTGCTGAAGACGATTGCGGTCATTCTCACGCTATGAAAGTTGACATCGACTTGCAGTTATGGATTTTATCGAGTTCTTAGTCTGAAAGAGTCTTAAAAGATCTACCAATTTGTAATTTACTTTCATTTAAATGCTCGTCACTTTCGCTTCAAAATTCTTCTAGTGCCTGTGATGGCCGTTCAGAACTTTAATCCTGAAGGAGAAGAAAATTTATTGCGGCAGAATGTAGGGAACAATATGCCGTTTAGGTTAATGAACTAGATAATTGAACCTTTTGAGAAATCATGACAAATCGACTCTATCTTATAACCAGAAGGAGTTGGACGAGAAGTAACTTATCATTCTGCAAACATTGGAAGCCGGTGTAGGCTGGGAATGGCTGCAGTGCTTCTTCTTCTGATAATTCTCCACGACTGTTGCCCGTTGGTTGAGGCCCAGGTCCACCCCGGACTGTAGCACCACACGAAGAAGAAGAAGTTCCCCACTACTCTTGGTGAAAGGAAATGGCTAATGAAGGTTTGATTTTTGCATTTGAAATTTTCAATTTGGCATTTGTACGCTGTGTAATAATGTATCCCTTTTTATGCAATTTTCTGGGGTGTATGGATCCTTCAACGATGACCCCATTCAGCCAGTCAGACTTTTCGTCACCTATTTCCAACTCGAGACGCTCAGCCAGTTGAGGCTATCCGATAGGGTGCATGCTCTCATACTTGTTTCGATCAGACTTCATGTGATGTCAGAGCAATTTCCAAAGACACAAACCCTTATAGCCCAGTATTTGGGGATTGTAGTTCGTGGAAGAGTGTATCGCGTGCAATTCAACTGGAAAGAATGGTCTTTTTCGGACCTTCCCGCGTTTTGGAGGTTTTAGTTCTGATGCTGAAACTGGCTATGTGTGTTAGCGTCTTAAGTATAAAAAAACAAACAATTGAAACGCAGTTGGAAAGAGGCATAAGATCATTATGGCCAGACTTTTCCATAAGGTTCGGGAAGGAGTTGTTGAATTCCAATAGAAACTTAAATTTCCCAAACAAATGAAGTGTATACAGAAACAGCTAATTCCAGGAAATTTATTTCCACTTCGTATCGTAATGCACAGCTTCCATCAATCCGACATCCTCTTAATTGAAGCTGTATGTTATTGATTTGATTTCTGACTAGTCTTTTTCCTCGTTGCCACTCCCTTGAAGACAGCAAAATCTGTTTGGAGCAGTACAAAGAAAACGAAAAGCAACCCTTTCAGATGGTAGATTTTGGGAGAAATATATTCATTCCATTTTAGTGTTCTCATAATCCTTATATAGTCTGAAATTAAGTGAAACTGCCGGGAGAACCAAGTAATTAATAATTATAATAATAATAATAATAATAATAATAATAATAATAATAATAATAATTGTTGCCGCGACAATCCACAGGGGGACCAGGGCCTAGCTTGCTTATCAACTACTCGTGTTGTGCGCGCTACTATTCTCTCACGAGTAGAAGGGACCTATAGCTTTTTGTTCGAAAGAGGTGGTGCCGTGAAAAATTCGAAAAATTGGTGTTGAGCTGGGAATCGAACCTAATCGAGAGAGGTGGTGCCGTGAAAAATTCGAGGTGTTCAGCCGGGAATCGAATTTAGACTCTTCGGCGTGTGAGCGTCGCACTCTATCCATTACGCCACGGCGGCTACTGAACCACGTAATTAGTATTGAGAAAATTAAAACTTGAACAAACTGTGTCCTATTTATGGTACTGTTGAAACTTGTATACGAAATGGGATTTAAGCTAGTCTTAAATGGGTCCTTAACAGTAAGAAAAAACCAAAGGCGCATCATTATAAAATCTGAGGAGAAAAATCATTTTGTGACTTTGTGACAGTGATAAGGAGTCCTTTATTTCATAACAGATTACTTAACAAGTCCCGAAACATATAGTGGACGCCACTTACAAAAATGATTAATTTAATATTAATTTTGGGATGCAACTTGACTATGGCTGGGCAGATTTCGGGATTCCCATCCATCAACGGATATGATGGATGGGAATTCCGAAACCTGTCCAGTCATAGTCAAGTTATGTCCCAAAAAGGTTGCTGGTCCCTACAGCTTCGTCTGATCGTCAGGTACGAATGTATGCCTGCCAAATTAAATTTATCCGTTCTTTTTTTTTGTGTAAATGCCTTACGAGCCATATGCGTGGCTCAGCCAAACAACGTTCTCCAGGAATGAGAAAAATGCAGACGAAGCGCAAAGAACGAACACCCCGTAACCCCCTTTTATTGGGTTATAAATTGTCTCCCTACAAAATACATTGTCATAATGCACTGTCACGCTGTACAGGTTATATATATATATATATATATATATATATATATATATATATCTATATATATATATACATAATATATATATATATATACATATATATACATATATACATATATATATATATATATATATATGTGTGCATATGTATGTATATGTATATGTATGAATGTAGGATCACCCTTAAGGAGTACTACAACGAGCACTGATAACAGATGAGAGATATGAAGAGGGGGCTCCTTTTTCGGGGCTTTTATTCTTTCTTTCTTATTGGGATCAACCGCCAAGAGTACAAGACGTCCACATCCTAAGCTGGAATAAATTAATTTTTTAATTGAGAGAGGATTCTGTATGTATATACTGTGTGGCGCGACAGTCCATAGACGGACCAGAGTCCGTCTATGGACTAGTAGTTCTTCAACTACTCGTTTTGTGCGCGCTATTGTTCTCTTACGAGTGAAATGGACCTACAGTTTTATGGCGACTCCGAACGGCGAAGTTTGGAAAGCTTATTCATAGACAATTGTTGCTTTTGTCAGCAGCTCGAAAAAAATGAAACAAAAATGAAAAGTTAAAATGCGAGGTGTCCGAGAATCGAACCTGGCACCCTCGGCTTATGAGTCACACTCTGCCCATTACGCGATGGCGGCTGTACAGGGTGAAAACTTAACACGTTGAAGACGGCGTGGCTCACACATGAATGTTTTATCTGGCGGCGTGTGTGAAGAAAAAATGGAACAACAGAAGCAGTACGGTATCAAAGTGTGCAGTTTTTACAAGTTTTGTGGTTTTTCTTCGAAATTAACTTATTATAATATAAATTAACAACTTTTTGTGCAAGGCGCTGCCAGATAAAGCAACGCTTGATTTTCGCTGTCACCAGATAATGCTAAATACAGAAAATAGCGCCGTCCATAACTTGTTAAACAAAACGGATGAAGGAATGAGCTCCTTGGGGAACAAAATTCACTGACTTATCATCGATTCTTGCCTCGAAAGTGATTGGTGTAAGTCTACGACATGTACAAAAATCGTATCAACTTGCGTTTGATGGCGAAGTCATATAAGGCGACTAAACAATACCGCTGATTGCGATTTCTGTTTATGGAAGACGAGTTCATGGGCTAACGAGCTAGGATACAAACACATTCCTTTGAACCATTTGATAAAGAGCGAGTGATGTTTGTATCGATGTTCAAAAGAAAGACTACGATCCAATATGCAATTATTTCTGACTTCAAGTTAAGAAGACAATTTTTAAAAGAAAGCCGTGATATTAAGGCTGCCACATACAACCATCGTTCCTAGTTTAATTCAAAACATGGGCATGGCTTGAAATTTAAAAGTATGAACTAATCCCAACAAGTTTCTGCCAAATGGACAATTGTCTATTATGCTTTCTAGTCTGAAGTTAAGGTGGAACCTTTCTTAAAGGAACCATTTCACGCAGATCCAGAAGATTGGTTTTGACATTCTTGTGCGCGCGGACCTTCTTTTAATTGAAAGCCACGTTACTCAGTTTACAGTAAAAGTTTTTTTTTAAGTTTACAGGTAAAGGAACCCTACTTTTATTCAGTTTGTTCTTAAAACAGTGTGTGGCGCTTCAGTCTGCAAGAACAAAAGCCAAACCACTCGTGAAATGCTTTCTACTGTATTGACACAAACTTTTGTAGCAACCATTCGTGAAGTGCGTTCTATTGTTTCGACACTTCCTTAAATTTCACCTCGAGCCACGAATTTGAGAAGTCCTCTATAGAAACTTCTCAAAAGTATGCAGCAAATCGAATATGACGTAATATTTAAAAAGCATCCCTAGTCCAAGACAGGCTCTATGATCTCTGACCATGATCGCGCAAATTCAACCCTACGCTACTGTTCAGTCCATACGCCGTTCCAAACAGTTTCCCAATTACAAAGTTTAAGAAACAGTAAAAAAAAAAACTTTAATTGACTTTCTAAATCCGAAGTTACATGAAACCATTCCCTCCAACATTACAAAGCTCATCGCACCATCCAACATCTCCTTCAATTTCCCCATCGACTGCCAATGACTGACTGCATTCCAACTCAAAAATCCATCAAAAGCATTCGCTTCCGTCAATCTCGTTAAGAGTGCACACCCAAAGCCGAAAGTCAATCCAAACAAGAATGCACTTAACCACAAATGAATCGCTTCGAAGCAGCGTCGCAAAAAATGCACCGTGTCATCCAACAATTTTTCATAATATCTTCGACAATTTTCCATTTAATCACGCATCAAGTAAACACCACTCGAAAATTCCACACAGCCAGTGGTGGCTTCCCTTCTCGTTGACATTCCCCAATCACTCAGCGGAGACAGCCCTCAAGCTGCTCGTAAGGCAGCACACCACCTCTTTCGCGTGCCCATATCGTACGAGTTCTTTTTGAAACCGATTTTTTTTTGTTCATTCCCAGTTGAGGAATCCCGCTTTTAAGGCACACAAATTGACAACTACCCGAGATCAGGCTCTTAGCGCCACAATCCACGAACGAGTCACCGCTTCTTCACTCGTGCGGCGAAACCCCATTACCGCGATCAACAACAGCAAACTGACAAACGAGAGGCATCCTCCGCCCCGCCCTCGGTTCACAGCCAAAACAAAACGAGGTGAAATGAAATTACAAGGGAGTGCCAAAGCGATTTTTCGCAAAATTTAAAGGCTGAGTGCGGTTAATTTGAGAGTCCCTCCACACACGCACACACACGCCCACATGGGACGCACTGCGAGGCGAGAAGACGATATAACGCTGATAATGTGCTCGGCGATGGTCCGGGGTGTGAGCGGGGCTCCATAAATCAACATATGCTTGGCAATCCTCTGAGGCAGGTTCAAAACGCGACCGTAAACGGAGAGACCGTAAAATGCGCGCCGCAGAGATGCAAGACATCACATGGGAAGCGTAGTCGTCGGTCGTGGAGAAATGTCGAAAAAAGTCAGAAAAGAAATCCTTAATCGGGGGTGATTTATGGCAATCAATTAGGCGAATGAAACGTCATTTGTCTCTCGGTGATTTAGCACGACAAGCGTTGCGTTTTTTAGCTGCGCGAGGTGAAGTGACGATGACAACGTCGATGGGGACTTTGATTGCAGGCAAAGTCGCGCTAATTCCAACGCGTCTTTTCTTTTGCGCGGCGGGTGTGAATGATGGGAAGTGAGTGAACTGGTGACCCAGTGAGTGTGGGGAAGGGGTTGGGAAATGAAAATAAACACAGAGTTTGCGCAACTTGATTTAAAAAGGAGACAAATTGGGACATAAAGGATAGGTGAGCGGTAGACGGTCGGAATGGGGGAGTGGGTGAGTGAGTACGTCGACTCACACGCCGAAGGTCTTTGGTTCAAGTCGATTTCGGAGCTGTTTTAATCTCTTTCGTAAAGGTTACAACAGTAAACGAGAAGTGCATGCCAAAAAAAGCTTTTTCAGCATTTACCATAAACTGCAGGTCCCGTCCACTAACGTCAGATTAATACCGCGAACAACAGGAAAAGTTTCTAAAAATGGGACTCTGAACTCTTAATGACTGTGGTGTCCTTCGGTCAAAAAACGGACAGTCTGGTACATAACTGAAAAATTGGCCATTTGGCACAAAGACAAGGATTGATGCAATCCCTTTCCAAATCGAATCGAATTCTATTAGCGCACAACCAGAAAAAAATTTGACCGATATTTGACTATTCACCTTTCTTCCTTAAGTTTTCTAGTCTTGCTGCTTAGTGCCTTGACAACGCCTTGTTTTTAAGTTTGCATCAATCCTAGCACTCTATCCACTCTTCTTTGACATCATTCAAGAAGTGACTAAAAGTCAGAAGTATTGTGCTGTTAAACGACAAACGTTCTTTTGGCATGGAGACCCACTGTCATGTCACGTTAACTGAAGATGACCTACACCTCCTCGGGGAACGACGACTCGGTGAACGACGACTCGGTGAACGACCACTCGGTGAACGACCACTCGGTGAACGACCACTCGGTGAACGACCACTCGGTGAACGACGACTCGGACGTCTTGGTGGACGACAACTTTGTCAACGACAACTTGGTGAACGACAACTTGGTGAACGACAACTTGGTGAACGACAACTTGGTGAACGACAACTTGGTGAACGACAACTTGGTGAACGACAACTTGGTGAACGACAACTTGGTGAACGACAACTTGGTGAACGACAACTTGGTGAACGACAACTTGGTGAACGACAACTTGGTGAACGACAACTTGGTGAACGACAACTTGGTGAACGAAAACTTTTTGAACGACAACTTGGTGAACGACAACTTGGTGAACGACAACTCGGTGAACGACGAATGACTCGCTGAACGACGATTCGGTGAACGACGATTCGGTGAGCGATGACTCGGTGAACGACGGCTCAGGGAATGGTGTCTCGTTGAACGATGACTCTGTGACACAAGACTCGGTTCACAACTGACAGCGCAATAAGCTCGATTCTCTAAATCCAATATGTACACGGCGTGCCCGTACATTCCTACAATGGGCGTGAAAAGCCTTGTCACAATTTACTTCAATACCGCCAGACCTTAAAAACTTCCCATCGGAGAGCCAAACTCTCTGTCCTGGCCACATTAAAACTCACCTTTAAACACTTCAAATAAACTAGACCAGCAACTTGCTGGTCATGCTACACACACGATGTCCAATGTATTGGTGTAAACAACAAAAAAATTTGAAATACTCTCTTTACTTTGTTGCTGTTTCCGGGTCACCATGAAGCCCCAATTCTGTTCCCTTCTAATTGTTTTCCATTTTCCAGCGAAAGTGAAGCCAAATTCAACCCCAAATCCACGGCGCAAAGTCCAAATTCAATTAAACCACTGCGATGCGCTGCCGTGCACAACACGCTACATCTGCAAAGAGGTCACCCTTGTGAAGACAACCAAACCCGCACCCTTCTACTTCGTCACATGTCGGCTGGGGAATTTGCAATTACCTCTCACCGCCCATCGAATTTATATTAATTAACCCACATTAACCTTCCCCAGGTTGATTATGATTAGTTTTCCCGACTTTTTTTTTCCATTTTTCAGCGAAAATCCCATCCGGCAGGTCCGCGCCCCCGTCACCACCGCATCTCGGTGCCTTATCACATTTGCGAGTGCTGCGCGAAGTTCACTCTTGAACTATGGCAGTCGGTGCACCTGTGCATCAGTGTGCGCTCGTCAGAGGTGTACCCACAGCGTTGTCGGCGTCACCGTTGTCGTTAGAGGTTCGCGTAGTCAACGAACTTTTCAATGAAATCAACTACCAACCAGTCGGTCGATCGGTCGGTCGGTTGGTGTTTGTGTGCGGCAGCCAGCTGTAATTCAAAACTATCTCAGAGATACGAACGATTACGTTGAGTGTACGACACCACCAACACACTGACTGATGTTACATGATCTGCACCGACACACTCGCAGTCCGCGATACACGCGCAAGCGTTTTGACATTTTTATTAATAGCCCGAACACGACTTGGCTTATTTAATTTTTGTGGTGTTTATGGATGCATTTACGGGCGCAAGCGAGTATCTGTCTATCTGCTGGCTTTGAGCAACACCTATATGCATTATTCATGAGATCGTTAGCTGAATTGGTGGAATTTTGCACTTGTGTTGCGGTGAATTGAATGATGATGGCGACGACGACGACGACGACGATGGCGTTTGAAGTTGCTTGTAAGTGGCCTACGACCGTCGGCCGAATGTTTTGGTGCGAGTGAAAGAGAGCTGCAGCGACAAGGTAAAGGCGACGTGTGGAGCTTTTGCACAACGTCCTTGGCGGCACACTGCGCTTGCACTTGCTGCAAAATTAACTGAAATTGCTTGCATTGGCAATTTGGATGCACATTTGTGAATGGAGGGGACTCTGTGGATTGTTCTAATGGCGCGGCTGAGTGCCTCGGATACGAAAAGAGTTACAGATGAGATTGGTATTTACATGAGGCATCTTTGACTAGTGTTTATTTGCGTAGATCACGGTCACCACCTTTGAATGGGGGCTTCTGCGAGTGGCTTTGGTTGGAGAGGAGCAGCCGGCCATCACCTCCCACCTCCTGCAAATATCTGTTTGGGGTTGAGTAAACATGAAACTTTGAACTTCGTAAATAATTGAGACTCGGATTCGACCTACCACACAAATCACGCATGCAGAGGATCCGTTCCATAGCACGACTTCTTCCAAACGCGTTCTTTATTGGGATCTGCCGTTTTTGGCGATCGTTTGATTTGAGCGAGCTGTGTTGCATCACGAATCCTTAAATGGAACTCCCGCCTTCGTGATTGTCCGGGAATGATATATTTGCTTGGGGTTTTATAGCACAGAGTGGAACCTTGATTTTGACTCACTCACCCACAGAAATCGTCGTGTGTTCCACTTAATCTGTAAGGAAATCGGAATGGTGGAACGTGTCACGGAGGGAAGGCTTATATTTGAATGTATTGGGATGCTGTGTAAGCTCATGGTCAATTGTGTTCAATTGATTCAGTCATTATGATTCTAGGCCACTTTTTGAATTTAATTCAGGAAAACAGTTGCATATACGATCTTAGACACTAACAAGAATTACTCTGCAGTGCCAACAATCGGTGTCTGTCCTTATTAAACACTCTCTCTCAACTGCTGGCTTAGAATTATTATACTTTTGTTTTGCCCTCAAATTTAATAAAATTAAAAATGTTCAAAGGCGGTGAAGAAATGAAATAATCGCCGAATCAATTTGGTAAACTTCCCCAAACTGGAAGAAAAAATAAATTTTGGAAACTAAAATTTTATAAAAAGTGACACAAACGTGTCTTAGTATAAAATACAAAATTCACACAAATTTTTAATATTTTTTATTTAAAAAAAACATCATTTTGTGATCACCAAAAAGGGTAGGATGTCAGAATGGTATTAGCTTCAGCGCATTCTATTGCTTTATCAAAAATTCCAACGTCTTCAGCCGCTATTATCGTTGTTTGAGATTGATTGGCCGGTTTTCTTCTTTAAAAAGAATGAAATGTATGCCAAAAACTAGCAAATTAGTGACCGAAAGCATGAACATGTTCAAAAGTGTGCAGACATTTTTGGATCATGTAAACGAGGTTTATTTTGTTCAGGCTATAGAGTACTCTTTATAAAAATATGCGTGTTCTCGTTAGAGGAGTGTTCACGGAATCAGGGATTCCCGCTACCCAGACAGTAACAACGGCGGAATGTGTTTCACTACTACCTGCAGGCTTGATCTAAACTGTGTCCTCAAAATTTAAAACTTCAACAATTAAAATATTTAAAATAGTATAGGAATGGGAGAAAATATACCAAAGATAATGTTAAACGAATTTTTCTTGCGAAATTTAAATAAGCCTTTTAAAGCGCTGTATTATTTTCGTTTGTTCATTCTTCTTTATTAAAATATCCTTGGTGTTCAGTTGGCTCCCTTAAAGAATGACTATCTTAACTATCTAACCAACTAAAGCTCAATATAAGGTCTTCGAAAAAGAATAATTCAAAAGCAAGTTGTCGCCAAATTGATTTAAACTGAAGTACATCTGGCAATACCATCATTTATGTGATGTTTCATATTGTTGCTTGGAGACAGTATTGGCATTTCCAAAAACTTTCTGGCATTTAGCTATTAAATGTCTGTACATAGTCATTTATAGAAAAGAAGAGAAAAAATATTCTATCTTTTGATCCACTGTCATTTCCTTTAAAATAATTAAATTTCCTTTTGGCATTGCAGCATAAGCTTTCAACTTTTGGCATTGAATAGTATAGAAACATAAAGCTTATACCCAGTTCTCTTTGATGAAGGGTTGGCTCGGACTGACTCATTCTATCACTGATTGAACTGAAGGAGGAAAACTATTGTCTTCTTCTTCTTGTGGTGCTATAGCCCGGAGTGGACCTGGACGTCAACCAACATGCCTTTTCAGCCAGCACGGTCTCTCGCCAGCTGTCTCCAGTTGCGCACTCCAAATTGGTTCAAATTGGTTCTCCACTTGTGTGCGCTACCTTAGTCTAGGTCGTCCTCTGTTGCGTTGTCCCAATGGCTTGGATTGAAAGAGTTTTCGAGCCGGAGCAGTGGTGTCCATAAGCTCTACATGGCCTAGCCATCTTAAGCGTTGCATCCATAGACGCTTGACCAGGCGCATGTCTATGGGCATGTACAGCCCATAGAGTTCGTCGTTAAATCTTCTCCTCCAGTTGTCATCAACGCAAACAGGACCAAAAATCGCACGCAAAACTTTTCTCTCGAAAAGACTAAGGGCTTCTTTATCCCCTTTTGGTAATGTCCATGTTTCCACACCATAAAGTAGGAGTGGGATGATCAAGTTGTTATATAAAGCGAGCTTAGGCCTTCGAGAGAAGATTTTATTATTCAATTGCCTCTTGAGCACAAAGAAATAGCGATCGGCAAGAGTGATTCTGCGACTGATTTCGATACTAATGTTTTTGTCTCTGTTTACTGCGGAGTCGAGGTAGACAAAGTCCTTGACTACCTCGAAGTTTCTGCTGCCTACTGTGACACTCTGTCCGACGCGCCGATGTTGGGTGTCCTTTTTTGATGACAGCATGTACTTAGTTTACCGTCTGACCAATTTTAGCCACTTCCACTTCAATGCCAGGAAACGCCTCATTGACAGCTCGCTGTGTTCGTCCAATCACGTCAATGCCATCAGCGTAAGTTAGTTATTGAACTGACTTCTGGAAGATAGTATCTCTGGTGTTGACTTGTGAGTTACTCAGGATCTTCTCGAGGATGACGTTAAGGAAGTCACATGACAGTGCTACGCCTTGTCTTGTTAGTTCAGAGACAAGAACATGCCTCGGATAATGAAGGATAAACTGTTGACGACCCTAGCAAACGTTTAAAATTATTGTCCGTAAGTTTTTTGTTTACTTACAGCTAACAGTGAGAACTTACAGATTCTATTCCCGGCTGAACACCTCGAATTTTCGAGCACCATATCTTTCCAGGTGCTGACAACACTCAAAGAGTAATTACTGTCTAAGAAAAAGATTGTCAAATTTCGCTGTTCGGAGCCGGTGAAAAACTGTAGCTTCTTTCTGCTCGTGGAAGAACAGTAAAGTGGACAACACGAGTAGTTGATGAGCAAGCTAGGATTCGTAGCCGGGAAGGTTTCTGTTCCATATATGTTCCAGTGCCTAGCTTGCTACTCGTGTTGTGCGATGCTCTCTCACAATGAGAAGGGACCTACAGTTTTTCGTCGACTCCGAATGGCGAAATTTGATAAGCGTTTTCTTACATAGTTGTTAGTGTTTTCTAAGTGTCAGCAGCATTTCCATAGAGGTGATGCCCTGACAAATGTGAGTCGTTCAGTTCGGTAACTGAGCCTGGGATCTTTGGCGTGTGAATGCGGCAATCTACCCTCTACCCCACGACGGCCATTTTCGATAAAAATGTTCAAATATTTACTCATGTTGGGCATTAATAAGTTTTCAGGGGAAAATTCCATTTTTCAAACCGACTACAGGTTATGATAAAGCCAAATGCAATTAGTGTTACGTTTCAGCGCCATCTACCGACAAATTGTTTGCACGTCCACCCACTGTAGCAGGTCTTAAATAGGTAACTTATAACTCTAGAGGTGATCGCGGGGCCGGGCAATTAACGTCCACCATATTCTTTGAATTCCAGAGAATACTTAAGGAGGGTAACCAAGCAACTAGTTGCCCAAAATTTGCTGTTGGTGCTGATAAGAGATATTTAATAAGTAACTCGATTCATTAGCTCTATTTAGGTCCACGAATATGAACATCACTGTTCACATGGGTACGACAACACCTTCTGTCTGCTTCAAAAAAACCTTATATTCTCACTAATTCTTGGATCCTTTCTCTGCTTTGACTATGAAGCAGCTGAATAAATGAAAATCAAACAACTTCCGTTCTTGATTGTTTCTTTTATTTATTGACGCCTGGAGGATACGTAGAACAAGTGTGCTTTGACATGTTTTGAAAGGTTCCGTAGTTCCAGGAAATTTCCTTTCTTATGTTTATGTGCGTTCGTTACTCCCTTAGGAGGGAGTAATGAAATCTGCTAAGACGCATGTCCTTCGTGCAATTTAGTGACTTGCGACAGTACTCAACTCTACCTTCCTCTGCCACCCTCAAAATTATGACATTTATGAGGAACCTCAAAATCAACACTCGTTTACACAACACAAAGCTGTGGACAGAGTCCGTTTGTGACCAATGGGAAAAAGAAATCCACCCGAAGCCAGGTTCAGTCAACATTCTGCACAGCATTCGGTTGTAAAGCAACTTGCTTCTGCTCTCATTCACTGCCAGACAAAGAGTAAGGTTCCGCAGATCGTCCCTCCAAAAGCATTTTATTTCCGTGCACCCCCAGCATTTCACTCGTTCATTGCCACTTGGAACCGATTAAAATCTCACAGTCATAGCCACTCTATGTCTCCTACGAGGTATTGAACTTCTTTCCCGTCCCGGCGTGCATCCTTTTGTTTGACAAGAAGAATCAGCGTCGTTTCATCTCGAAATATGACAGTCATTCCAAATGCATTGAACCAGCGTTCGGCATTGTTGCAGCGGCCCACCGCTGAGCGTCGAGACAATACGAACTTTTGTTGTTCAAAATAAATACGAGAACGAATGAATAAACCGTTAAATAATAAAAAAGTGAAAGTGATGATGTTGCTGTCGCCGCCATCGTTTTCGATGGTGATGACGACGACACATCGACGATCATGTGTATTAGCCGTCGTCGTGTCGCTGTTGTCGCCGACGCATCGCTGCTGGTGTGAGTGTTGCCGCTTGTGGTTCCTAACCACGGCAAAGCGCTATTTTCGGAAGCTTTCTTCGACTTCGACATCAGACAATACAACGACTGCCGAAAATAGAAAATCTACCACCACTAGCCATCCACTGCGAATCGCTTCATTTTTGTTGTGCGCTGCTACTGCCCGCCGCGCTGGTGCTTCGTTCGTCGTCTAGCCCGGCGCGTTTCCAAAAATCTTTCCGTTTTCCTTCCTCAAAGCCCTACGTGCGTGTCACTCACGACCTGCTGCTCGCTGGAGAGAGAAACCTCAGAACCCGAACTTTTCTGCCATCAGTTTTGCCTCAGCTGTGCGTTGTTCGTTCCCCCGCCCCGTGTGGGTGCGTGTGTATTAGTGTTACGATCTGCGCGATCATATTTTTGCTTGCGATACACTTGTGCGAGATCTATTCAATTGCCCGTGTGCACAATTAATTGAGTCTTTAAGTGAAGCCGAGTATTGTTTCCTCTCGACTACGACGGCGAGTGGAGGAGGCGCGGCGACCCGACCAGCAACTTCCTTGCCAAAACGTTTAGCTTACCCAATTGTCAAAAATCGAAAAAAAAAAAACCTGAAAAAGATACGAAGAGCGATGTGGATTGATTGCGTTTTAGGTGAGTGTGTGGTCGTTGGTAATTGAAGCTTTTTTTGTGTGTTTCCTTGTGTTGTGGCCCTCTGCCTCTTCTGTGGACTCAAGTCATTTCTGCTGTTGAAAAGTGAAATTTTCTACATCGCCTCTGAACGGTTTCTGTTTGGTTTTGTCTGCATTTTTTTCCATTACTATTTTTTTCTTTTGTCGATTTCTTAATTGTTACTGGCTCAGACATGAAGTGGTGAAATATGAACGAAGTTTGTGTGACCTTTGAACGGGATGTTTTGTGCTAACTTGTGAAAGAGGTGACGAGCCTTTGTGGAGTGTTTGTGTAGAAGCCGTCCTAATGTTCCTGTCTGATGACGTAATGGGTAAGGAATAGTGCATGTGTGTGACAATTTGAACGATTTTTCTTTTCGAGGAAGCTGTACCGCTAAAGTTATCGCTGGATGGTAAAAGTCTATTGAAACGAAAGTGTGTGAGTGGGTTTGGGGAACTTTTTCTTTTCTGACAAATGAAAGGTGCTCCTCCACTCCTACGTTTGGTTTATTTTCTTGTTTGGTTGACGGTGATGAGTAGTTTTTCTGAAGAGTCACTTGTCACAATGTTCATGAAAGTGTTTGGGGTAATGTCGGTAATGAAGTTCATGAAACCGCGTTTGCGGTCGTGACCAAAAGTGATCTTTGCAGATCAGTGGTTTCAAGGAGACAGTGAGGATCATGGTATGACGCTTTCTGCCAGTTCTCTGGCGAATTCTACAGGCTATACAAAGCCGATACACAACGACTGTAGTGATCGTTCAGATAAATCGAGCAGATGGACAGAATTGCTTCAGTAAGGGGGATCGTCCGACTACTTAACTCTTTTGTTTTCCTGTCAGAGACCTTTTCCCCAACACGAAACTCCTCCATGAACGATTAACCCGATTTCTGCCGAGTTAATAGGCCTCAAACAAATTTAGCGAAGACCCAACCCGAAATTATTTCGTTCCTAAATCAAATTTGTGGCCGCCGTGGCGTAGTGGGCAGAGTGCGACGCTCACACGCCGAAGGGTCTAGGTTCGATTCCCAGCTGAATTTTTTCACGGCACTACCTCTTTCGAGCTGCTGACAACACTCAAAGAGTAATAACTGTCTAAGAAAGCTTCTCAAATTTCGTTTCGATCGGCAAAAGACTGTAGGTTCCTTCTACTCGTGAGAGAACAGTAGCGCGCACAAAACGAGTAGTTGATGAACAAGCTAGGCCCTGGTTCTCCTGTGGACTGTAGCTCCAACAATTATTATTATTATTCTAAATCAAATTTGTCGCTCTCGGAGTCTGTTTGCCTTAGAAATTTGACGGTAAATGGCAAGGATATTCTATACTAAAATAATTGCTCACTTCTTTTAAATATGTTTCTTTCCCCTCAATTAATGGAAAGTGTTCTTTAAGTTTAATTTTATTTGGAAGCCGGGTATGATTCACAAACCAGCACGAAAAATGGAGCTCTGGTAACTTATTTTAAACAACGTTCATAAAACTAAGCTTTCACTTGGCTAAAATTTCGTCAATAATGACAAATCTTTCAAACTATCCTCTATAACGCTAGGATGCTACAGTGAATTACATCCTTTTTAGGAATGCTGTCAAATGGTTTCCTATAAATCTTACACATAACGTTAAAATAAAAGAATTAAATGTGTGCGGGAATTCTTTATCATCGCTGTTACCGGACGTGGTTTTAAATCGAGGAATGAATAATAGCTAAAGATGAGAGTTTGAATCTGTTTTCAGTAATCATTTTACAAATCACAGGCAGTGCCCGTATATTGTCGACTTTCTTTAAAAAAAAAACTTAGAGTGTGTAATAATATATATTCTGATATTTCGCATCCACTTCATCTTCTTCTTCTTCGGATGGCGCTACAGTCCGGGGTGGACCCGGGCCTCAACCAACATGCCTCTCCAGCTAGCACGATCTCTTGCCAGCTGTCTCCAATTGCGCACACCAAGTTGGTTGAGTTCCTTTTCACTTGTGTGCGCCATCTCAGTCTAGGACGTCCTCTGTTGCGTTGTCCCTGTGGTTCGGATTCGAAAACTCTTCGGGCCGGAGCAGTGTTGTCCATGGGCTCTACATGGCCTAGCCACCTTAAGCGTTGTATCCGTAGATGCTTGACTAGGCTCATGCCGCCGTACAGCCCATACAGTTTGTGGTTGAACTCCTCCAGATGCCATCAACGCAAACAGGACCAAAAAATCGCACGCAGAACTTTCCTCTCGAAGAGACCAATGGCTTCCTCATCCGCTTTTAGTAGCGTCCAGGTTTCTGCGCCGTAAAGCAGGACTAGGATGATCAAGGTGTTGCACAAAGTCACTTTGGTCGTTCGGGAGAGAGCTTTATTACTCAATTGCCTCTTCAGCCCAAAGAAACAGCGATTGGCAAGAGTGATTCTGCGCTTGATTTCGGTACTGTTGTCCCTATTCACCGACGAGCCGAGATACACGAAGTCGTTCACTACCTCGAAGTGTCTGCTGCCCATAGTGACGCTCTGTGCGAGACGTCGATGTTCTGCGTCCTTCTTCGATGACAGCATATACTTCGTTTTGCCCTCGTTTACCACCAGTCCCACTTTAACCGCTTCCAATTCAATGTTAGCAAACGCCTCATTGACGGCTCGCTGAGTCCAGCCGATCACGTCAATGTCATCCGCATAAGCTAGCAATTGAACGGACTTGTGGAAGATCGTGCCTCTGGTGTTGACGTGTGAGTTCCGCACGATCCCCTCAAGGATGATGTTAAAGAAGTCGCATGACGGCGCGTCACCTTGTCTAAATCCTTTTTTGACATCGAAGGTCTCGGTGAGTTCGCTACCGACATTGACGGAGCAGCGAGAGTTCTCCATCGTCATCCTACACAATCTGACGAGTTTGGTAGGGATGCCAAAACTAGACATGGCACTGTGTAGCTCGTCTCTATGCACGCTGTCATAGGCGGCCTTGAAATCGACAAATAGATGGTGGGTGTCAATTTCTACTTCTTGGGACTTCTCCAGGATCTGCCGCAGTGTGAAGATCTGGTCGATTGTGGACTTCCCTGGCCTGAAACCACACTGATAAGGACCTATCAGGTTGTTGACGAACGGTTTCAGGCGCTCACACAGTACGGCAGAGAAAATCTTATATGCGATGTTATGGAGACTGATCTCTCGGTAGTTGGCGCAGTCGAAGGGGTCTCCTTTCTTGTGGACCGGACAAAGCGTCCAGTTCGTTCAGTCTTTAAATAATTTGAACTTGTTTAACATGCATGTGTGCGGGCATTTTGGTTTTCCATGTATTTTGCATGCTCCACTAAGAATGTACTACTGTAATCGAAAAATATTGAATTGGAGGTATTTGCAAGCGCTTATCATACAACAATAGTACAGATGATTAAACTTCCGCTGTAGTCAACAATACGGTCGCGTATGTTCCATAAACAGTACGCAAAAAGTCTTACCAGAGAGTGAGAGAACTTTGCCACTCCACTGTTTCAAATTACACCATTTAAACGTGCACACCATTAAACCGGAAGTGAACAACCAAAGGCCTTACATGCCTTGCATATATGGGTGCAATAACTTAAATGACAAAACTTAAAACCGAAACATGTTACAAATTTTGAAGTTTTTGAAATTTTTGAAAATTTGTTTATATCATAAGCCCTAAACCGTTGATGGGAAACGAAATAATCTGTTAGAAATTTGAGCGCTTTTTGTGTGAAATCTATGAACCATTTGGCTGACTTAAGGAATACAAATCGAACCAGAAAGCGAAATGAGAGGCTTTCTTCATGAAATATTGGAGGCTATCCTCCACCCTCTATGCACTCAGACGAAATAGAGACAATTTGGACCTGCTGTGGCAATGCTGAGATCCCTCCCAATGAGTAATTTAGACATTTTAGACTTTTTAACTTAATGGGTGCAACAGCTTTCAGTCTAAATATTGTGAGATAGGAGAATGTAAATTCGCGTTATCACAAATTTTCAAGTGCTCATTTTGAATACACATCCGTCGTACGTTGCCATCTGATAGGCTCTTTCTTCAGTTTAATTACTTCTAGGTTCATTCCTTCAAACTTGACGTTATTCTTTGATTTAACTGAATGGGTTGTTATTGTGTCCTGGCATAAGGCGCAAAGAAAATTACTCCATCAAATCAGTGCAAAGAAACTGTTTCCAGAATGGGAATAGTTCACTTTAGAGACCTGGCCACTAAGATGGAGAAGTGAAAGTGGGCAATGCAATTCACGGTTCCCCAAATTAAACCTACTGTCCTCTGTTTTATTTCGTGTTTTGTGGACATGGTGGTGGTTTGTTGACAAGCGTCATACGTTATTCGGCAGAGTTGTTTTCACTTCACCTTTTCTTCGTGGTTTTCATTTCCAGGGGTCCCTAAAACCGTGAGTGTTTTGAGGAATTCTGCACGGTTTTATCAAGACTTTTCTAAGTTTCAGATTGAAAGAGTTTGGTAGTTTTTATATACTTTCTTTATTTACACACAGGTATTCACTCAGCGTCTAAAGCTGAATTTTTGTCTAAAATCTTCCGTCTTGATTGCATATTATATGATCCTTCAAATCATAAGGTGCAAGGTGAGCAAAGGGAGATGATTCCATTGCTTAGGGCCTTGCGATGAAAAATGGTTTTGTGGAGATTTTCGGTCCCAGGTGGATTGAAATATACTAATGTAAGTAAGTGTGGCCGCCGTGGCGTAGTGGGTAGAGGGCGACGCTCATACGCCGAAGGGTGTAGGTTCGATTCCCAGCTCAACACCAATTTTTCTAATTTTTCACGGCACCACCTCTTTCGAGCTGCTGACAACACCCAAAGAGTAATAACTGTCTAAGAAAGCTCCTCAAATTTCGCCGTTCGGAGTCGGCAAAATACTGTAGGTCCCTTCTACTCGTGAGATCACAATGGCGCGCACAACACGAGTAGTTGATGAGCAAGCTAGGCCCTGGTCCCCTTTTGGACTGTAGCGCCAACAATTATTATTAATGTAAGTAAGAAGTCGAAAGGACCACTACTTTCCCATCATACGTTCAGTGAAGGTTACAGGCATTCAGAGGACCATTGCTTTCAAAATATGTAGCAAATGGAAAACGAATGTGCATCGGTATCCTTACCTTCTCTTCCTCTACACCTTCGGCCCGTGCTGTGACTTAGGACCGGTCACTAAAAGGTACATATAAACAATCCCTTACGAGACAATGACAAAGGAAACAACATCAACACACATAAGCATGACGAACGACGCTTTGGTAGAGACAAGGCAAACTATTCACTTTTAAGTAGAAGATTTGGACCTACACTTGTCAAGGTGCATATAATAATTGTATGGCGCGACAGTCCACAGGGGGACCAGTGCCAAGCTTGTTCATCAAGTACTTGATTTGTGCACGCTACTGTTCTCTCACGAGTAGAAGGGCCTACTGCGACGGTGAAGTTTGAGAAGCTTTTTTTACTCTCTGAGTGTTGTTAGCAGCTCGGAAAAGGTGGTGACGTAAAAAAAATACTTGAGCTGGGAATCGGACCTGGACTTTCGGCGTGTGAGCGTCGCACATAGGGTACTTTAAATAGGGAGAGTTGTAAGGCCCGAAAGATGAATTGGTTGCGGAATATTTTTGAATTTGTATCATTAAATAATTGTCGTTGATTCATAAGTCTTACAATCACGTAATCTGGTTCGTTTTTTTCACTAAATGTCTTGGAATATTAGTATATTCGCTCGGTTTTCATAAAGGGCTGTTAGGTAAAGCACAAATTACTTTTACCTACCTTGAGAAAATAGGTAAGGTGGCGATAATTTCTCTTAGGAAGGTACATCCATGGCTGCTCTGTAGTCAGAATTAAAAATTAAAGGAGCCATCGAAAAGCGTCAATGGGAAAGAAACTTCAAGTATTGTTCAATTTCCTTAAGTTTGAGTTATGGAAGTGTGGCGAAGTCAATGGACCTCTTGTAGGATCCTGAAACTCGCGCGACTTGGACGTCCTCACCGCATCAATTTATTGGGTTACAGCACAGAAGAGGTGTTGAAATCTATCAGAAATATACTCTGAAATCATTAAATATTAGAAACGAACAGGATTCACGTTTAAGAAGAATTCTTAATCGAATGGTAGAAGGATTCTTCATTTACCATCATCAAAGGATGTTTGTGCAAATTTTGGTTTTATCTCTCACGCATGATATTCTAGGCTTACCTTCCCTTTGAACATTAAATACGGTGTCTTGGTACAAGAAGGCGTAAGGGCTTTTTTATATATAAACCCCCCTTCTCTGAGCAGATCCAAATTGATCAACTTCACGCATTTTTCACGTCTTTTATTCCATTGTGTTTATTAAACTCACAAATAGGTGCAACTTTGTGATGCTTGTTCACAGCACTTGTCAGTAGAATACTGCCATGCAAACAGTTGTTAGCAGGCAAAGAGAAAAACGAGTTTTCAACTACTCCCTCTCCTACTCAAGGCTACACCTGTTATTCATGACCTCCCCCAAAAGAAGGCTCAATTTGAAAAATCCTTCAGCATCTGTTCCCATGACAGCCATAAAGATATTCAGAAATTTATCCTAACGAACCTTTGATTCATCCAAGTCGCAGCACAGCACCCGTCATCACTCTGTTAGTGTCAAATTTGCATTTCCTTTGTGGCCTCAAACAGAGCTCCTTCCAAGCAGAAACACACATGGTACACGGTTAAAAAGCAAATCACAGTCTAGTGGCAGAACAAACTCGTTCTAATGATTTTTCACACCCTGAATGACTTCACCCCTTTCGCAGCCCTTCCCCAACGCCCCCTGGACCGTCACATTCGTTCACACCACCATTCATTCTCCGCTCGTATCTCTCTGCACGTTCATTTGCAATTCTGATACAAAAATAAACAAGATTTCTAAAACCGACACAGATGCTAATGACGTCTAACTGACTCAATCAATGTTATTGCCTTCACTTAATGAGTACATAGACCTGTTGAGGTAGGTCATGCCACCACCACCCGACCGACTGCTACCAAAACACAACAGCGACCAATACAGTCGCACGCCTGCCGCTCGCTGTTCGTCGTTCTATAGCCGTTCTAGCGTTCTGCTTGTGTTCTCAACTTATGTTCCCGGCACACAGTCATGCGGGAGCTTGCAAAAACGAATTCTAAATGCGGAATGACACAAAACCGCATACAGTCACAGCGTGCATGGGGCCTGAGAATGAAAAGCTTGCGCATTCATCCGCTTGTGATTTAGATAAACAATCGCTGCGCCATTGTCGCCCTCTGCCCGCGGAGCTGCCGCGTCACCGCCCGGCCCTGCCGTCGCAGTCAGCACGTCGATTACCTCAACCGAGGTGTATGCGAAAATGATGCAAATTTAACTTTCGCTTCTTTTCACTGCGTGTGCGGGGCGAGATATTGTTCGAATTGTGTGGAGGGACGCGGTGCTGCGACAATTTAAATGCGACAAACCACCGCGCCCACACACACATGTGCGCGTGCGGCCCGTGAGTGGGGGTGGACCGGCCATAAAAATCGCTTCACTGTGCCAGTGCTGGTGCAAGTGCCTCATGCGTGAATATAATTTCAATTAAATGTATCCACAAGCTGCAGATCGACAGTCGAAAAACCAGCGAAAATCTCCCCTCCACCCGTCCGACACTCTCGGATTTTTGTAACGCACACGCGAATGTCGTCTCGTCAAACACACCACCTGTGCATGCGTGTTCGCCTGTTTGGCATCATCGGACATTTAGTCGTCTTGCTAAATTGTTTATAAGCCTCTCGAAGAAACAAGAAAACAGCAGAGACGGGCGGGAGAGGTGCAAACAGAGGAGGAGCGAAAAAAAGAAACAACGACTCAAAATAATAAAATGAAAAAGGCAAAAGAGAAAAACTGAAATGGTTGTCGGTTGTTAATATGTTGCGCAATCGGTTTACGTTAACCTCCAATGTAGGTGTGTGCCAACACACGCAGATACACAAGAGAAAACTCGAAAAACCAACTATCCACAGCTGCATCGCGTTCAAGTTGATGTGCACACTGAATGCGAGAAGTTTTCGAACACCTCGGTGGGGTTTGAATTTCCAATTTATTTCAACTGAATTGTGCATCTTTTGAGGAAAGTTCTGGAGGTAAACACATTTTTTATTAAGTCCCTCACCTAAGAGAGAAATATAACCTAAAATTCCGATTATGAACGTTTAAGCTTTTAGTTTGTTCTAATCTTATGTCTTAATCTTTGAGGCATTTAGATCAAATTTCATTTTAAGAAAAAATATACAAATACTTTGGAATGTCACTTACGCGCAGAAGGTTTCGTCTGTAATATTAAGGCAGCAAATCCAAAGCTTAAAATTTCTAAATATGCAAATATTAAACATTAGTGGTTTGATTATGTATCGAAATTTTACATTCATCAATCTAAACGCTGTAAACAAAATAAATCATGACAGAGTTTTTCACCTGGCAACTGTACTTTACTACAAGCAGGAAACAATGCGTTAACCTACACCGAATTTCGTGCGATATTTTTTAATTCTTCAACTAATGTAAACTTCTTTGGCTTCGTTTTCAAAGTGCCCTTTCAATTGAATATGCCAACATTTCAGTTTTCTTTAACAATTTATTCCTAAAAATCAATTTCGAAAGATTCTCTTTGCTTTTTTTTGAGATTTCCCTGATTGTTGGTGTATACATCGTTGGAGGTATGCACAGGAAAAGTATGGTAGCGGTACAGAGTTTCAATTTAGTTTCACAAAGACTGTCGGTTGATATATAATATGTTGACGTTTGTTGACAATTTTGCCTGAATTTAAATGCAGAACGAAACCCTAATACAATGTTGATTTCTTTTGGTAAAGCTTAGGAAACTTCTTGTACTCCAAAAGTATTCCCAGCTCCCTTACTTTTTGTGTCCATTAGAACAGCCGGCAACATGGAAAGTAAATGTGAAAGTGCTGCTTTTTACGCTTAAGAACCGAAGCATAACATTTAACTTTTTCAAAGCGTTCCTCTGAAATGTCAAATTATTATACTGGACATTACGAAACAAATGGTCTACAATTTAGGAGTCATAAGCCGGCCTGTTTCTTAAAGTTAGACATGTGAATTAAGAATGTTATGTTTGTGGCTTATCTTCTGATAATGAAAAAAAATATGATTGACAGGACTGGACATAGTATATCGCTTTCATCTCTACGCTCTTTAAGAAGTGTCTTAAAGCTTGGTTTCCTACCATCCATACAAATCAAAAAACACACAGATCTCGGCTCATGGTTTATGGGTCTGACGTGGTTGTATTCAGAATTTCAGAATGAATTAGGACCAATGGCTTCAAACAACCGCCGTGGCAGAGTGAGTAGGGTGCAACACTCAAACGCCGAATGTCCCTGGTTTGATTTTCGAACTGAACAACTCGCATTTGTCACTGCACCATTTCTCTCGACCTGCTGAAAATAATCTCTGCCGCACGGAGTAGACAAAAAAAATAAGGCTGTGGTGCCTCTGTTGACTGTCGAGCCATCAAATAATAAAAGCCAACTTTTACACGTAGCAAAGACTATAGATGGATATGTATCTTATTTCAAAAAATTTAAATTCTATAGCATTTTTCTTTTCAATCATTTGAAACGGGTTATGGGAAAATAAAGAAATCCATCATAATGGCCAGCTGCATCCACTACTACGTGGAAGGTCCATCTTTCGTTTCTCTTGGCAAATTGCCACGCTCAGAAGGCACTAGATGTCTACTGAGCAGGTTTTTAAGAGTTCATTTCTTCTTCTTCTTGTGGCGCTACAGTTTATTTACGACTCTAAAAATTTAGATCCTGGTGTCTGCATCTCCAACCAATTTCCTTAGTTGTCTCAATTGCTCGTTCTTTGGGATTTTTTTGATTTCTTAACTCCCTTCTTAAGGTCTTAAATTTGCCAGATATGTTACTTTCAAGAAAATTTACTTTGGATACTGTCCGAAAAACAATTTTCCCTTTTTTTATACCTTCAAAGGTCCAACTGAAAACTAGCCTGAAATTTAAATTGAAAATGTTGTTGCCAATTGAATGGGAAAACTTCAAGTGAAACCTGAATACCAACTTAACCACACCATGAATCCAGACATCTTGACAACTGTGTGGGTTGCGGAGACGGGCACGTTTTGACAGAAACTTTTTCTTAATCTCTTCACTTCCTCAACAAGCTTTAATGGAGTTAGACATCAGTTCCTAACTGACAGCAAAAACACGCTTCGCCAACAATAAACGACAAGGTTTGGGAAAAGTGTAGTAGTACATTGGCGATTGTCAGCAACTTGAAGGTAATACAAGTGTATGGAATTCAGATGCATGACGAATTACCAGAATTTTGGGCTTAAAAGAACGGCTGGACGTGCAACTTTCACGCATTTATATTGAACTAGGACTGTAAAACTTGTTCTGTTTACTTAATCGATATCCCTTCGCCGTAAATTGAAAGAAATAAAAATAATTTCGTATTGATAAGAACCCAAAACCACAAAAAAATAACAGATCGTTAGCATCTATAAAAACAGGAGAAAAATATTTTTCAACCAGACCTCAAAAGTTCCCATCAATTTAATTTATTTTACTTGATGTAAAATGAAACATTCCATACCCGAGTAAAAACATATTCTGTCCATACTCGTACCAACAAATCATTGAGCTAAGCACTGTCAGATTTAGAACTGAAAATCCAGGCCTTAGCTTAAAAATTTTAACAACATCAGAGAAAGTCTGGAAATAACTTTTGTACACCACTGTAGACATTAGACGAATCAACATATCAGCTACAAGTGCAATTTGCTCGTGTGCAGCATTGAAAAAAAGCTCGTCACACTGCTCACCGACTCACCGATTCACCGATTCACCGATTCACCGACTGACTTATCGAGCAGCAGCGTGAAGAACGTTCATTTACCTCTCGCCACACTCGCTGCGGGCGCACGGACACACTGGCGCACGATGAGCAGCGCGGTTATGAAATTGCGTTTTTAATGGTTTTTCATTTCAATCGCTTCCCATCCGTTCTCACCCCCTCCCCACCAAGGGCTGCAATCATATCCAATTGCAGAGTCACAGCCACACACTGCCGGCTCGCAGAGACTTGCGAAAACCCAAAACCAAAAAATAACTGGATGCATAAAAGTTGCAGAGAGCAGCATCAAAAGCATGGCCACGACATTAAGAGCGATTTCATTTGACCGAAATCGCTTGAATAGAAACTAAACAAACTCTTGGGTTTGCAAAATTCCCATAAATGTTAATTTCTTTGGTTTTATTCAGTGTTTGCATAAATTATTCCACGGGATATCGTTCACTTGGGAATGGGTTGATTATCTAATTGGCAATCGATCGAAAGCGGTGCGCGGTGGACACGGCAAAATTTCAAATTTGAGAAACTGTTTCGAAAAATGCTAATATTCGCGTCTGTCATCCATGGCCTGCGTGATGCGACGTTTGGCAAGCGGTCTGCCAAACAGGATGTGTCGAACTTACACAAGCGCCACTGTGACACATTCAAATGCACATTTTTCGCATGTTGACTTGTTGCCCCTGCGGGCTTTTGATTTCTGTGATTTCTACCGTGCGGCTTGACTGCCTGCAAGGTTGAAGCCTGAGCCCGTCACCTTTCTCTTTGACGTGAACCCATGTGGAGACATGCAATCGTCGTGGTTAATAGATTGATTGATTGATTTCAAAGGAACACCAACGTCGGGCTGAATTTGAATTAAAAACGTGTCAAAAACTTGTGAAATTGGTTTCTGTTTCTTGATTGATAATTTTCATTTAAATGCACATAATCCTTTCATTTAATAAATTGCGTTTGTTTTCTTTTCTATTGCCAATGTAACCAATTGAATTTTGTTTTTCTGTTTCTTTCAGGTATGTATTCAGCGAAGGTTATGACTGACTTAAGGATGCAGTGTCAGCTGCCAACTCACTATGTGGTGAGAGGTTTGTCGTTGAAATCAATTCTTTAATAATAAACTATTCAGAAAGTGCTGAGTTAATTTTTAATCTGAAACTTCAGGGTTGCTTAACTGAACGCACGACGTAGAGAAATCATTTTGATGGAGATATAGAATGTAATTAACACGAATGTGTTTAAACAAGTCCACGAGTGCCACTCGTCATTTTAATTATTTTCAAGGGGGAGAAACGATATAACGTTAGAATAAAATAATTGCTAAGTTTAAGTTTAAATTTAGAACGAATTTTTTTTACTTCTTTGTGTTGCATTAAATGGAATAAGATGTATTAGATCCGTATTTGCCAAAAGCATCGAAAAAGTTTAAGTTCTATTGGAGGCCCAATTCTGTACCAAAAAAAAAAAATGGCTAAACGGACGTGAGTCTTCTCAGCTCTCACACTATTTCGAAAACAGGCCCAAATGCCCTATTTTTTCTTCGTGCAAATTCACCAGAAAGCGCTGCAATGCTGACTTTTTCTTGTAGGCATATTCTAAGAAGAGTGACCGGGAATATGAAATCTAAAATCCTGCTTTAGTAAGACTTTTCCAAGAAATGTATTCAAATTTAGCACTGCTCCAAATCTTGCTTTGACTCCAAGCAGAGGAGTTTCTTGTCTGGAATTTATTCTGCGGTGTATAATACTCGTATTTTAGTTTAACAATAATAATGATTTAGCCTAAGGCCCTCTGATGCTCTGGCTACTAAGCTACATTATAATTTTAATCATATTGTAGCTATTCAATAAATAAATAAATAAAATTATAATAACTAATAATTACAATTGGATGGTGCAACAGTCCCCAGAGGGAGTAGTGCTTAGCTTGTCCCTCAACTACTCGTGTTGTGCGCACTACTGTTCTCTCATGAGTAGAAGAGTCCTACAGTTTTCTGGCGACTCCGAACGGCGAAGTTTTGAGAGGCTTTTTCTTAATCAGTTATTACTATTTTTGAGTTGCCTCGAAAGAGGTGTTGCCGTAAAAAATTCGAGGTGTTCAGCCGGGAATCGAACCTAGACCTTCGGTGTGTAAGCATCGCCATCTATCTACTACACCACGGCCTTGAAAAAATCACAAAGAAAAGCTTTCAAGAAAACTCTCGATAAAAATTCTTCCGAACTTTCGGGTCCAAATAAATTTTGGAATTATTGACCAAAAAATGTTCCAATCTGGATTGGAATTGAATTGAATTTGAATTTGATTTTTGAACACACTCTTTCACTTTCAAGAAGCAATCGCTTTTACAATTCGGAATCGGTGATCACATTTTCAAAAGCGCAATTTTTAGCTCTAAAAGAAATAAAATAACAAGTCATGTAAAAAATTTGAAACTTCTTATTCATTGTGAGATGTTGCGTGTGAGTGAAACAACGAATTGGTCGACGTGTCAAAAAGATCAATGCCGTTAATTTATGTTGCTCAAAAGAATCGACTGCTACAAACGAGACGGCAATAACCATTTGAGCGAAGTCGAGGTCTTTTCGGTGGACTTCAAGCCGATAATAAAGTGTTTCAAATATTTCAAATTGTTTGCGCTTTATTTGCAAACAAAAAAAATGCCAACGGCTTGTAGGAAATTCTTATATAACAAAATGCAAGTTTTGAAAATTTAATCTAAATTAAAAAAAAAACCTGAATGTTTTCAGGCCTCGCGGGTTTAAGTAGTTGTTTCATTCTTTTATTTTCTCCCCTAAATGCAAGACTTAGGCTAAGTTATTTATATGTGCCGCATCTGGATCAGGGTCCAACAAGTACCCGTGTTTTGCGTGCCTACAAGTCTACAGATTTTTCTAACTATTTCCAGTGACAAACTTTTCTCTTTAAGTGGTATCAGCAACTCAAAAGAGGTAGTGACGTGTAAAAATGCGAGGTTTTAAGCTCTGCAGTTGAACCTGGGACCTTCGACGGGGTATGTCTCACTTTTCAGTATTCACATATAACTTATTTATGGTAGTAAAGGATTAATCATGCTCGATGGATGCAATGTTAGTTTGTATCATGTTCTTTCATTCTGTGGTTTTTAGTCGGTTTATTCCTCTTAACAATTAATGATGGTTTCGTATATTTAACAAACAAAAAATATACGAAACCATCAATAAGTGAGTGTAACTTGCACTTGACCAATACATTTCTGACTTATGCATATAGTCATCAATATCTGGTACTACTACAACGAAGAATTTTTGCGTTTAAAAGTAAGTTTACGTTTATAACTCAGGTCATGGACAATGGCTTTTACTCGTACATTTCTTTTTGGCAGAAAGAGATCTACGTTTAAAGCACTTTCGCGATCAATAATTATTTCATCCTTTGTGAAACCTCATATTCATTCAATTGATAAAACCCTATTTTGGACAAATAATTGAAAACAATGTTTTTTTTTCTATATTTTTTGGGTTTCTGTGCATAAAAAATTGGACAAAAGATTTATTTATTATTTGATAGGGGAAATAAGAAGGTTAATAAGTTTCTGCATAGTTTTCTGTTGTCTCCAATCCATTAATAATAATTGTTGGCGCTACAGTCCAAAGGGGGACCAGGGCCTAGCTTGCTCATCAGCTACTCATATTGTGCGCGCTACTGTTCTCTCACGAGTAGAAGGGACCTACAGTTTTTTGCCGACTCCAAACGGCGAAATTTGAGAAACTTTCTTAGACAGTTATTACTCTTTGAGTGTTGTCAGCAGCTCGAAAGAGGTGGTGCCGTGAAATATAAGAAAAATTGGTATTGAACTGGTAGTCGAACCTATACCCTTCGGCGTGTGAGCGTCGCACTCTACCCACTACGCCACGGCGACCATCCAATTCATTGCTTCTTCTTCATTCCTTGAAACAATCTCTGACAAGATGTTCTCTTCAAACATTTTGGTCTTTTGCACAAATCACGTCAATTTGTTAGCAAGCAGTACAAACTTCTTCGAAATTAATTCGCCTACTCGTTTTATTTTCCTTGAATTTCCTCAAATATAATGCAGCCAATACCTTCTGCTTGCTTAACCTCTTCCAAACTCCCTTGTAAGCTGTCATGTTCGTTTCCAGTCGTTGTCTCGACAACGCCTGTAAACATTCAAAAGAATCTCACGGGCACCAACTGCAAATTATCCCCCAGATTGTGTTCAAAATTATAATCTTTAACGACGGCGGCGTGTTAATCCCACTGTTGTTGCGCCTGAAAGCCTCAAAAACGTCTATTTCTGTTCAACAAACGCTTCCGCATCCCGAGATCTATGTTTAGAGTCGCTTTGATCACACTTTTAATTTTTCTATGATTCATCACCACCACCCCGCCAATTTATGATGAAACCAACCCAGGCAGGACTCTACCTACCCGCCTGATTTACGATCGATTCAGCACTAAAAGCCCAGAAGTCAAAGCTAGCTGCAGCGGCACCCAGGCCAGGATCGGGGAGGAAATGATTAACGGCACAATAAAAAACATCGTCACGGCGGGGATGAGAAGGCAAAACATTGGCGGCGTCGCAGCCAAATCCCCGTATGACAGCGTTACATCACATTTGACATTTCCTATCACGGCGACCACATCTTCGTGTCAGCGCGTCCAATTCCACACACTAGAGTTCTAAAAATAACCATCGGCCACTTGGATGAGGCATTTTTTGTTTCGTGCGCTCTCTTGTGTCGCATTCGTTCTCGTTGCCGGGTTGTTGCCCCCCGACGACGCAGTGGTAGGCCAGCCAACCTTTGCTCTGCTCAGTTGGGCTTATCGAAACCGCGGCGTTCTCTTCTTCCGATAACGGCTGTCGCGGCGGGGGTGACCGACGTCGCGACGTGACAAATCTATCGAGAGGAGACTTTGGGGTGGGATGCGAGGTGCCTCAGTGTGGGAAAAAAGCTCGCAACCCCACCAACAACGGATCACTTTCACTTGGTTGGGGTTAGGGTGGCTCGGCAAAGACTACCCTGTGTGGTCAGTGTACTGTGACGAAACCAAAACATGACATGACATGAACCGGTGTGGTGCGGAGTGGGGGGGGGGGAAGAAAAAATATAATCAAGGGATCGCTGAACAGGTACAAGAGTGCACTTCAACTCCGAGCAACCCCTAGCACGGGCGGAAACAAAATAAAAACAAAATTGACTGTTTGCTGGGAACACACATTCAGCCGCACACAGGCGCACACAGCTCGTTTTGTCGACTAACGGCGGAAGAGGACACCATAATTTATTTCTCTGCCATCGTCGCTCACTCGGTGTTATGTGTACAAAAGGGAACATCGACCCCAAAAGAATCAGCTGACGCGCGCGCTGGGGCCTGATAAGAGTGTCAGTTGGGTGCCCGCGCCGTGAACTGTATGTCAGACGTGCGGTCTGCGGATACAGTGAACCGCATTTATTAGATACCCCGGCCGACCACATAGCGCATGAACACAAAGCATGTAAATATGTTGCCAGCACCGCTGCCGCACATCCCCTTTAAATGACAACCCATGTTCGGGCTGTCAGTATGGGTGTTATCACAAGAGGTACACGTGTCGCACTCTGTGCTGGGGCTGGGTGCGATGTGATGTGAAATCCGCACCTTGTAGTGCACTGTAAACGATATGTCCTGAAACACAGTCACACATTTTCACATGCACACACACTCACACTCTGAAACGGCAGCCGCGCAGAGAGAGAATATTGGCGACCTGCGACAGGAGGCACCCCTGGTAATGATGGACTGCTCTTACTGTCTGAAGGTGGATGCTAATGAAATACATGAAGCGTCAGGAGTGTCAGTAATTTGTGAGAGAAAAAGGGAGTCCGACTCTTCATTGCGGCTGACTGAGGGAGCGGAGCGTTCGACTGTGTGTTGATGCAATTTTGTTTGAAAAGAATTACGACGGTGGCGGTGGGGCGCGGTAAAATGACTGCTTCATAAAAGGGATGTTAGGTGGTTGGGATGGGTATTTGTTGATAAAGCAGTCGCATGCAAAAGATGGGCAGGATTCAATTAAATCCTTTCTGCGCGCTATATCAAGCCTGCCCTTGTGAGGGGGAATGATCTCGTTGAGACGTGATGCTTTGCGGAATTAGGGCTTTAACTGTGCAAAGGGGATGATTGGCGGCTTTGAAAGTGCAGGCAGGGTCAAGGAAATGTGCAAATTCAAGTGAGTTTCAGGGGATTGTGGCACGCATACGCCCGAGTGGTGCAATTTTTAACGATTTTTTATTAACTCGTAAAAACGTGATTTTTTTCTTTAACTTGTTGATGTTTGTGTCTCACTGTAGTTCTCTTTACGTCAGATCTTTAAGAAAGTGTAAAGGCTTTGTTTTTATTCAGATTCCACTGTTTGTGGAGAATCGGACAATGCAATAAGTTCATAAGTTCATAAGTAAGTCATAAGTTAAAGCACGTTATAGCGAAGGCAATTAGAACAGAGTACAAGTCTTTATAAATAGTCAGGAGGATACAAACATAAATTTGCTGTTCACTTTTGCTTGGTGCAGTCTGGAGGAGAACGACGAACATCTTAGACAATAATGTGTCTTCGGACGCAATATTTACGATGGCTAGGCCATGAGGAGCATTCTTGTTTGCAACGTTAGGAAAAGGGAGGAGGCTCAATGAAGTTGTAGTGTAAACTTCGAGCCAGTTGATGAGAGACCGCGCTAGCGGACAATGTTGACAAGTTGAGGAGAAAAAATTCCGATGAGTTCTCACCACTTTTAAAATGTCTTCTTAGAAAAGTGGACCACTGTTTTGAAATGCTATGTTTTTAGAAACTGTAAAGGATTATCTGTACGAGTCAAACGTACGTACTCCGCGAAATTGTAAAATTTTTTGAATAGACCTTGTACTTGTGTCTGACAGCCTTCTATTGCGCCATGTCTGCCAGAGTCGTTGTCCTCCATTTCCTTTGTCTCTCGGTTGATTTGTAAAGATGCTTGCATATGAAATGTACCACGGCAAGTTGTAGTTAAACTTGCGGAAGCTTAAATTTCTTATTTGTGCAGACTGTTGTTCAATATATTAATAATAATTGTTGGCGCGACAGTCCACAGGGGGACCAGGGCCTAGCTTGCTCATCAACTACTCGTGTTGTGCGCGCCACTGTTCTCTCATGAGTAGAAGGGACCTACAGTTTTTGCCGACTCCGAACGGTGAAGTTTGAGAAGCTTTCTTAGACAGTTATTACTCTTTGAGTGTTGTCAGCAGCTCGAAAGAGGTGAGGCCGGGAAAAATTCGAGGTGTTCAGCCGGGAATCGAACTCAGACCCTTCGGCGTGTGAGCGTCGCACTCTACTCATTATGCCACGGCGGCCACAATATTGTTCAATATATTGCTCCACTGTAATGACACCTATCTGGAGGGGTTGAAACGTTAGTATCCTAAGACGAACAAAATGCCTCTCCTCTCCACCCTTTCTGATTAATTCATTTGCTCTGTTTGTAGAATTCTTCTTGATTCCTACTGTAACACCAGCTTTAAAGGCGATGGCGTCATACATCAGCTTGTATGCTTTCCTAGGTATTGCGGGAAACTTTCAGGTTGCAAAGTAATTACGAACACCTTCATCCATCTACTTGTGATTATACGCACTTATATAAGTGCGCCAAAAAGTCCAAAACAGGAAAACGGAAAAACACTTTTTTTGCGAACAGATTCCGCATCCCAATTGTGCCTCTCCAGGCACAGTGGGGAGGCTGAACCTTGTGCACTCTCACTGATTGCCCACACAGAGGGAGACTTCACTCACCCACAAGCACCCCGAAAAAACAAGAATAAATTGAAGCCCACCTCTGCGGCCGGTCACCCCTGCCACATGCACATGCACCCCCGTCTGCGGCGGCCGCCACCCCAAATTCCCACGTTTCACAGTCTGTTATCCTCCATTAAGCCCAAAAATACCAGGCGAAACAAAGTGTGATTAACAAGGGAACAAAACCATTGCACTGCAACCAGCAGCAACCGAAGTAGCGCCGCGCCGCCATCATCGTCAGAGTCAACGTCGTCGTCGCCATAGCCGTCGCCGAGCCAAACACAATATAAACAGCAAACGGCAAACGAGACAGCTTCTCCGGAATGAATGACTCCCCCTCGGCGGTTGCATGGAAAATCTGTTCACCAACAAGCAGCATCCACCGCCAGAGTTGGTAGTGTGCGCCAAACTATTATTCGTTTCGTACTCTCCACCCGGAGCCGCTTTGTGCACCCATCTACGTCATCGCTTATGCAGTTCAACTTTGAAATTATTTATTAAAATATATGCACATGCAGTGCAGCCCTCGTTCCGCCCTCCAAAACCCACCCCCTCATACACACACATACAGCCGAAAAGTCCGTCTCAGACAAACAGCCCCAGCATCATCTGGTTGCACATTCCTCCATGCACACGGGTTCACTATGCAGCAGCGGCATCACATATCTAGCATCACACCGAGCCCTGTGAAAAGCGAACAAAAAGCCAACAGGAACGAAAAAGGAGAGAGAATCGGAAAAAAAGAAGAAAGAACAAAAAAAAACCTCTCACAGAACACCACATAGATTCAGGCGAACACATAAAACAATCCCACGTCAAGCGGTTGTTCTTGTACATAAAACAAGAAAGCACGAGAATATGTGCCAATGGCCTCAGCGACACCGGCAAACAGGCTCGATAACTATTCGCTATACGCGTAGCTATGGACAGCGATGTTTCGCCCAGTTTGTTCGCCTTCTGAGGAAGATTCCGTCCCCTGTCGCCGCGTGGACACGACCCAACAACAAAGTCCCGAACGTCGACCACGGCAACGCAAACGGCAGCAGCGGCGACGGCTATGCAGGGGAAGTTATGCCAACTATCGGTGGAGCAGAATGGATACTCTTTGGAGAGAGCTGGGGAAAGTTTGGCGGCCGATATGAAGGGAGGATGCAGAGAGTTCATTTGCTCTTCTAGGTGGGGGAATGTAATCCCCGGTGTGTTGGAAGAGCTCAGAAAACAGAGAAGAGAGCCCACACGAGACATGCACTTGGCAGCAGAAATTTGTGGCTTTAGTGACATCATTTGAGAAATGGAAGTTGTAAAGTTCATGAAACTGTATATCTGCTTGTTGTGAGCTAAGTCTGTCTGTAAAATTCTGAATTTTCAGAGTTTCTTGAAGGGGCCTAAGTGCTTAATCGGGAAACGTATTTGGTCTCTTCATGCAGATGTGGGATTTGGGTTAACGTGATCACCTGCCTTAATAGCTTATATTACGGGGCCCATTTTGCCAATAGTTATAGATAACGCAAGTCTAAACGCCTTAGTTACCCAAGTACCAAATTAAGATCATGCTTGAGGGACAATCACCCCACCTTGGTTTGTTTCGAGGCCTTCCTACAACTCCTATCGCTCTCTGGGTCGCAGCAATTGGTTGAGAATGCAACTCAACACTGAGCCGGGAAGGTCCACTAATTCCCTTGCCTAGGCCAGGGTGAGCAACAACTTAAAATAAAACTAGTCACATCACCTGGAGGTTCCTCATACAGATGTGGGATTTGGTTTTACGTGATCACCTGCCTTAACGGCTTATATCACGGGGAACCTTTTTTCCAAAAGTCGTAAGTAACGCAAGACTAAACGCCTTAGTTACCTAAGTACCAAACTGGGATCATGCTTGAGGGGCAATCACCCCACCTTGGTTTGATGCAAAGCCTTTCTAAAACCTCTTCCGCTCTTTGGGTCGCAGCGCCCGATTGAGAATGCAACTCCACACTGAGAAGGGATAGTCCCCTAACCGACTTGCCTAGTTTTGCTTAAACAATGGCCTAGACAAGTCAGCACAGTACACTATCCTCGACTCTACCCGCGATGTTAGGTGGTAAACCACAGCCACCACGAAACTCCCACAAGGGGGCCTACCGCTCGGTCAGGCTGGAACCGAAGTTTCAGGAGCCCCTGATCTGCCGTGGCACCAGAATATAGCCTCTACCAGTCAGGTTCCCTCAAAGCCTGGGTCTGTTAGCCGCCATCCCGCCACAGATGGTCTTTTCTCCATCAGTGTTTCCGTTGTCACTATAAATAGTGATACGGATGTGATTTTGAATCATGTGATTCATAAATCCAGTCACATCGTCTGGAGTAGGTTCCTCATACAGCATATTTTCTTTAAAATGGAATGCAACAGGGTGTATATTAGACGCTATCCAAATATTACTATTTCCTTTAAAAGTTTATATCCGCCGCGGCCAAAAAAATTTGCGTTGGCTCAGAAATCATTCATTGCACAAATGCATTAAATCAAGCTCAACTTACGAAATTCCTTTGTGGGCCATTCAACAAACCTCTCACCGGAGATGAATTCAAATAAAGAAAACTCAGGAATACCAAATAAAGCTTCACTGCCAAATTGAAAATTCAAAAATAATTTAACATCATTTGACTTTTGCGGAGGTGGCTCAAACACCAGATTGAAATCTGTGCGAAACATGTTTTCATCATCATTTCTTCATAATTTTTTTAAACCCCTATTAAAAGGGTTGCTCAAAACCGTTCGATCCTCCGTCATCGACTCTTTCTTATCAGGAGCTGTTCCCAAGCGCGTTTATGGATTTGATGCAACCACCTCGTCCTTGTCCTGTCGAGCGATCGCCTACCTAATGGAATCGCATCTAAAGCCAGCCTCGGAATTCGTGATGAAGGAAATATCCGTACTACGTGACCAAGCCAACTAAATAAAGCCCTTTCCGTCTAAACCTGCTCAACATTGAGTTCTCCCCGCACCCTCACAGCCTATTTCGATGATAAACTCCCGCAACGGCACGGAGACATTTCGTCTCAGAGGCTTGTATTCGAGATCTTATTCTTTCGGTCATTGCCCAAGTTTCATGGCAATAGGTGAGTTTAGACAAACAATGAGTTTATAATCGTTTCCTTGGCTTTACCACCAAGCTCGGTCTTTCCTTTTACTGATCTGTTAAGTTGTCTCAAAATATATTCAGCCTAACCATGTTTTAAGTCTTAAATTCAAATGTTCATTTCTTGCATGCGATACGAGTATATATTGGAGTCAGTGCCTGTCTACTGTGCGACCTCGTCATCTACTCTGTGTGTCACTGGCGCTGGCTCATGTTAATCCGATAAACCAAAGTCAAGCCTGACAGGCATGCACTGTAGCTGACAAGCCGCCCAGAGTTTTGTATATTTCCCGGCAAAGAAGAGGTTTAAGAAGAGAGAAATGAAAGAAAATTAATTTTGAGATCAGCAATCTAGTCCTTTTGTAAGGACTTAGCTTAGCTTTGTTAACAGTTGGGTCAATGTTTGTTCAAAGCAGCAGTGCTGTGATGCCTTTCAAAGGATTCTTGTAGTAGGTACAGTCATTAAAAGGCACTTGTATGAAAACTTGCATCCACCTCCGATTGACTGATAAAAAGCCTTAAAGGTGTTTTTTAAGATTTTACGGACAAGAATAGAAGTTTAGCTACCTAAGCCTGCTTTCCACTTAAATAAACGACATAAGACCGGGTCACATCAATTAATAAAAAACCACCGAAGTTATTTTGAATTTTGTTAAAATAATTGATAAAACCGTGTGTTTATGAGGAGGTGAAAATTGCAAGGAAATGAGTTTGCTTAGGTTCTTTAATTAAAAACTCAAATTTGAAAACAAGACTTATTGACACCTTTGATTTTACGTTTAGTCAACAAGCCCGGTTACTTCATCGAGACATTCTTAATATGTGGTCAAGTTGAAAAGGCCTCAACTGAGCATTTTCGTAACAAAACTGCATTTAAACCAAATTTTTCAACATTTATAACAAGAAGTCTTTCTTGTCTTTAAAAAGGTCTAACGCCCAACTAGTGTATTGCTTCTTTCCACTCTTCCGTCGATTGAAAAGCAAGCTACTGCATTCAAAAACATAATTCCTAGGTTCTTCTCACTGAAAAGATAAACTATCCCATCTTGGAGTAAGGGATTCATCATCTTCGTCATTTCAATGAATTTTTCAAATTCATTCATCTTCTTCAACTTACAATATATTGTTTTCTGAGGCCCAATATTCTTAGCCTAAATCGTTCTCAGCCATGAATGCTGCTCTGCGATTGTCTTCAATGCATGTCAAACATTTTTGAGGATTTTTTATTGAACATAGAATCTGTCAAAAGCGTTTAGAAATCTTGAGAACATTGTATCAAACTGTTTGTGATTCTATGGCCAAAAGACAGTGAATTCAAAAAGACGCACATGGTGGCTTCCATCTAAATCACCCAACCACTTAAGTAGAAATAAGAAGTAACGTAAAAGCTCCTTGTTGGTGCTACCCCCTCAAAAAGGTATCTCTTAGATAGCAATTCAAATTCTTCTCTAAAGCTCCAACGCACTGTGGCGGGCTCCTCGGCAAAAGAGTATTCGCTCCGAAGCATGTACAAACCTCATGCTCTTTGCAATCCCCAATGAGGCGGACATTTCTCCTCCTCCCCAGAATGTATATAGGAAGTGAAATTGTTTCTCTTTCATCCAACGGTACCCGCTCACTCTTTCGAATTCCTTTGGCATCGCGGTAGTGTGCCGTTCATTCACCAGGCCATTCGCGGTGGATGTGTTGTAGCGTGCCGCTGCTCTGAAGAGCTCAGTCAACAAACCCGACACGGCAAAGTAAAGAGAACCCACTCATGCCGGCTGTGTGGGTGGTGGTGGTGGGGAGTTTAGTTGGGGAGACCCGAAAAAGTTTATTCCCATCAGGAGGCTCGAAAGGCTCGTGCTCCCACACCACCACAGCGACTGCATCATTGATCACAACTACAGGCCGAATCCGCATGGGGGGCGGAAGAGCGGAATTCATAAAACATACCAGACAGAGAAAATCTCTGTTTGAGAAAAATCCCCAAAAGAAATGTGAAATAAAACGAAACCATCGGTCAGATACGAGTCTCGGAGTCGGATACGATGAATAAAATGCGAAAAGGAGGCACAAGTCGTCGCGGCAGCATGCGACTGTTCAGCCTTTAGAGCACTGCGGCGAGTGTGTTGTGCTCGCCGGCCGACGAGAGGAATCGGGCGCGTTTGGTTAGATGGGTTGGTTGGTCGATTGGACGGTCGGTTGGCTGACTGTGTTATGTGCGCTGAGGAGACCAGGCTCTGCCTCAGCGGCGTTCCTTAGCCAGAGCGCAAAGCGAAAGAGGCGCTCTTAAAATACACATCACACGTCGTCGTCATCGCCATCGCCATCGTCGTCGCTGTCGCTGTCGTCGTCGTCGTATATGATTACTATTTGGTGGATACTATACTCTGTACATTTGGAGTTGGTTCTTGCCGTCTGTCGGGTTGGTTCGGTTGTTTGGTTGTTTGGTTCGTCGGCGCTCGACAGTGGTTTCTCTCCGTTCGTTCGGTCGTTCGTTCACATTTCCTTTTACTTCTCGGCGATAGATGCGCCCCCGTCGCTGTTGTCATCATCGTCTTCGTTGCGGCTGTCGTTTTCGGTGTCGTTGACGGTACTATCGGTATCGCGGCCGTTCTCGCTGTCGGTATCGGTATTGAAGTCGGTGCCGTTTCTGTTGCCGTTTACGTTTGACTTTCTTGCGTATTTTATCACAAAACAACGGGCGATTCACAAGCAAGCAAACAAATTAAAGAATTAATTTATCAAATATCTTTCAGATATTTTGTTGTAATTAAATTCTCTCTTTTTAAAGGAAGTGCTACTTTAACACGTATCGTGGTGAGCCGTGTAGCGCCACTGCCGCGCCATCGTTTCTGTCGCAGTGCATGACACTGGACCCGACATCGGATGGGATACGGTATTTCGAGTAAAGTCATCATCACCACCGTCGCCGACGTGTGCTGTGTGAAGTTTTTTTTGCGTAATTATGTGTTATTAGAATTTACAAAAAAGAATTCAATCTCCTGGTGGGCGCCTGTTCTTTCTCCCACACCCACCGGCAGATTTATTTTTTGCAAGAAATGATTGTGCCTGTGCAGAGATGTTGAAGTTCGCAACCAACGCATCCGTCTTTGAAATACCAACAAAAAAAATTACATAACAACAAGCAAACATTGTCTGTGGTGCGCCCATGTGCAGGCACATCCCGTGCGGTTTGTGACATTTAATTAATTCAAATCAGATTGTTACAAAAATTCGTCTAGTGCAACGTTGTACGACACCCCTCCCCACCCTCCCACCAACCCTAGTCTGTTGTGACGGAGAAAAAAATCTGTTGCCTACGCCAAACTCAAATGCGTCTCCTCTGACGAAAGGGGGAGCACGCTGAATTAATATCTAACAAATCATTAAAATCAAAATCAAAATACAACAACAACAACAACTATCAACCACAACAACAGCACACATCGCGCAGCGCAACACCGCACCGAGCGGTAGAACAGCCGCAAGCCAGCAGCAGCTCGGAGCAGAGTAACTGAAAGAAAATAGAGAATTTATTTTCCTAAGAAAACAACAGCAGCAACCCAACAACAAAAACAACAAGAACAAAAAGCGAAATAGGAAAAAAAAAGATTATTATTATGTATTGTGTTATAGTAAAGTTCATTGACACTTTCTCCGTCATGACGGTTCTGACGGTTTTATATTTATACAGATAGAACACACATTCTGTCTCCCCACTCTCTCGTTCAGTCCTCTCGCTCTCTCTGTCTCTCTCTTCATCTGTGTGGTGTGCGAGGCCTCCAACAACAACAGGAACACAGAAAAAAAACACAAAACTCAAGCAGAACTTAGAAAAAAAAACGTAATCAACGGTGAGGAGGGGAAAAATGAAATACAAAAAAAAAAATTGTGTAGATACACCGTTGCGAAGAGGCACTCTCTTTGGCGGAGCGTCTCTTTGGGTTTTCCCTCTCATTGGAGCTCTTAGTGGGGGCAAAATAGTTTGTTCTATTGCCATTAGATACATTTGTATCTTTTTTAGATGTTTTTCTGTATTTTTTTTTAAATTTTTTCTATTTTTCACCTTTTTTGCTGATTTTTGTCTTCCCGTTTTGTTTCTTTTTTCTTTTTCTCTGTTCCTCTCTTGGTCGGGAAGAGGGGAGCTTATGCGGGGGCCTAGGCTGACAGCTAATGCTTCCGTTAGGGAGGAGAGAGAAAATGTGTTCTTTTAACTGCATGTGAGTTTTATCACAGTGGTGGCGGTGGGCTGGGAGTGCTCACCATTCTTAGGCAGAATTGGAGAATCGAGGCCTTAAAGAGTTGGTTTAAGTTTTGGGCTGTGTATGAGGTTCGATGGGTTGTTTGTGTAAGATTGCGGGAGCATAAAACAAAATCCTTTTGACGGAATTTTGATGGTGCTTCGTTTTATGAATGAAACTGCAGTAGGTGTATGGCCGTACTGAGGAGGTTCCTTTTGGAAGTTTACATAAAAAACCGTTTGGCCCTTTGAAGGGATAAACATCCATGTCAAGAAATAGAAGGAACCGCATTAGAGATTCTGAGAGTACACGCGTCTCAGGTGGAGTTCAGTGTGCAAAAGTTTTAGATTTTTTAAGGGACAAATGAAGGATGTTTGTGGTATAGAACTTTGTACTTTTGTAAGGACCTAAAATGCAACCTCAAATCACACAGAATCAGATAGGTTCCCTTTTAACAGAACAAAAAACAGCAGTTTTTTAGAGCTCCATTGGATCTTACATGAAGGTAAATAGCGTGCCACAGGGATGTAAAATAGGCCCATGTGGTTTTGCTAATAGTTGAATTGAATCGTTTTTGGGCAAGAGGGCTCAATTTATTGAAAATTCTGACTCTTTTAAAAACGAAGATTGGATTCTGCTCCCCGTAAACTCAAAAATTCTTCGTCAACCTACATATGTGCAGGATATTACAAGACAAATTTTTGTCAATTAAAAGCTAGCTAGGTGGCCATGATAGAACGTAAAACCAGACGCTTAAGGGTCACCAGTGAATTTATAAAAAGATCGCGAACGTGTACTTAGAGCTCGACCTTTACAAAATCTGACACGGAACGCAGATAGAAATATGAAATGTTAGGCATGCAGGAATTGTTTCAGACTAAATTTTTAAGTTTGACTAAATTGTGGGCAGATGGAAACTTAGGCCTACAGAAATTTAAGGAGCAGGATTTCGATTCGGAGTCGGCTGTAAAAAGGAGGTTCAAACCTTCTACCGAGAGAACAGGACTTCGCATAGCACGTGTTGGGTGAACATACTCAATAATTCGACAAATCATATTTTCTGTGATATTCTAATGTCATATATGTTCATTTTGTACGTTTTTTAGTTTTTCCCTTTTTCTTTCATAATTCTGTACATTTTCTTGAAATAAAGACTTCCTGAAATCCAAGTTAATCGTTTTGGCAAACTATTAAGTTGTGGCCGCCGTGGCGTAGTGGGTAGAGTGCGACGCTCACACGCCGAAGGGTCTAGGTTCAATTCCCTGCTGAACGTCTCGAATTTTTCACGGTACAACCTCTTTCGAGCTGCTGACAACACTCAACTAGTCATAATAGTCTAAGAAAGCTTCTCAAACTTCGCCGTTCGGAGTCGTCAAAAAACTGTAGGTCCCTTCTACTCGTGAGAGAACAGTAGCGCGCACAACACGAGTAGTTGAAGAGCAAGCTAGGCCCTGGTCTCCTTGTGGACTGTCGCGCCAACAATTATTATTATTAATATTATGTTCAACAGCACGAGAGAATGCTAAAGAGCCTAGGTCCCAATTTTTCAAATGAATTATTATTGCAAGGAAAGCGGTTCTACATGAATTTGAAAGTTTAAACACCAGTAAACTACTGATGTACAGGTTGTTTCTGGACTTTCAACCGGGGTTTTGTAGCTTCACATTGCTCGAATTTTTAAGAGTCTGAAGGATCAAAATTCTTGCTTATTTATTTCCTTTAGAAGCCAGTTGCCCACGGAAGTTCAGATCTAGGGTCGTCTTCCATACTTCCTGGTGACTAACAGTTGCGAAGATCAAAATGTGTATATTTTTTAGGCACTTATGCTGTATTATTTATATCACCTCAATAAGCAAGGATCCCCTAAACATGACAACATTCCCTGTCGAAACGTCGGGACAACGCAAATGACATAAGCTCGTTTCATTTGCTACTTAATGACCAACGACTGACGAGGAATTAGATTCTTCAACTACAAAGGAGATCAAAATGCTTATCATCTGCGGCTAATTGGTTCAGACCTGAAAGCTAGAACTTAAACACTCCTCGTCTGCACTCTTTTGGATTATGCTCGATGTGTGCCTTTGCCAATTTTTCCATATTTTGTATAGTGGAGCCTTCTCCTCTGTTAAGTTTCATCTTAAAGAGGACTTAATGTCCACTTAGTATTCTAGCGCGAATATGACTATACCGGTTTGAATGTCAATGCAATTTTCAATGCACTGGAGTTAATTTAAGGTGCAGATATAGAACAGTTCAAATCTGCGTCGACTTACACGCCAGAGAGCCCACGTTGAAGTCTGATAAGCCAAAGGACCCACGTTCGATGCGTGCATTTGAACGTTGAAGTCTGATAAGCCAAAGGACCCACGTTCGATGCGTGAATTTGAACGTTGATGGTCGATTTGTTCATGACAACAGCTCGTTCTCCATGCTGACAACACTCGAAGACATTGATCTGTATATTAAACCTTTTGAAATTAAGTCAGCATGAGACCGCGCGGTTACACGACTGCACGCCCCTTGTGTTCTTCAGAGTACAATGACAATCCCAACTCGAGTAGTCTATGAAGAAGCTAGAAGCCTCCTTTTCACAACTAATCCTTAAGCGCTTCAGTTCGTTCTGTAACGCCGTGTTTTTTGCAAAATCATTACTCAGCTACTCGCGTTTAGCGATGCAAGGACCTATCCAGTGTTCTGTTCCCCTTTGGATTTTGATAATAACCCCACAGTAGCAGAACTCTTGAAAGAGCCCATCATCCTCTTAACTGGGTGTGTTCCCTGATACTTTGTCATTTTGTACAAAAATATATGAAATGTCATCATTTCATGATGATAAATGTTTGCGTACTACCAACAGGAACCAATTATTGTTTTCATTTCGATGTTCCACAGTACGCAGCATGTTAAATCAGTGAATGATTTATGGACGCCTCGGTCAAAGTGTTCCCGCAAAGCATGCAAACGTGAAGCATTCCCAAAATTATTGGTTTCTAAATTGAAACGGAACATCTATCCGCCAATTTGTCATGTTTGGCTTGTTAAATTTATTCTTAAAATCAAAGGAATCCCGAGAATGTAGATTTGTGTGGCATTCTTTGATCGCTTTTATGGAGACATTTGCAGACGATTTGGCTACTAGCCAAATTTAAGTTTTACTGTCTCATAAGTGTGTCTCAGGGATCGAGATCGTTTCATGTATAAAAAAAAAACATGCTGTGGAGATCGAATAAAATGAACTGGATTTAACTATAAAATCTGTGGAAATAAAGATTTTTAAAGGATAGACGCATATTTTTAAGGGATATTTGAAGCGGCCTTGTACATGCCTGAGTGAGAAAAAATTAACTCTTTAAGGTTTTTGTCACGAATAATACCCCAAAATCATATTCTCTTCGATCTGTTTAAAATAAGCGAGGACACAATACGTTGATATTTAGTTGTGCCTTGCTCCAAGAACCGAAAGCATGCAGCAATTTCGAAGCATGAGGCATTCCACTGCTTTGAATGATTTATACCTTTGTTTGACGCTTCGTATGACATTCTTCGATAAATGGACATCTTGCCTGTTCTTAAGCAAATGCACATCTTGCTTCATAAATTTGAAGGATACGGAAATACGAACAAAAGAACGAACACATCAATATTCTGAAGTTATCCTTCTAGAAAACGAAACCTTTAATATGCCAACAAATGAATCATTCAAATGAATCATTTCGAAGGCAATTTTTTCCCTCGTCTTTTTGGCCAAGATCGAATGCCTTTACAGTCAAATGACCACCGGGAAACTTTGAATCAAGCAAACTCGAAGGGAACATGTTGGATGTAGCAAAATCTGGGAAATATTTTTCCCTGGATTATTTGGAGACAGAATTAAGCGCTTTCAGCAACACCAGCTTGGTAGATACGTTCTTTTGTATGCTCTGCGTGATCGAGATTAATGCTTCAATTTCAGTGCAGTAAAAATATTTTGCATTCCTTCATCTAAATCATGCCAGTACGCTCTACAGCTGAGAATGGTACACCCGCTAAATTGGAAATCCCAAGGCGCACAGGAGGATAATCAATAGAAGTAGAGACAGTCCTAACCGTGATAAAAAAAAATCATAAATGTGTCCAAACAGGATATGCACCATATGCACGTGCCTTCCCCCAATTCATGAGCTCTATTTTATATCCTCTTCTGAAGCCGAAAATGGGATCTGCTGTAACAAGTAGACAGTATCCTACTAACCCCTACGTCAAGGTGGCGGTAGGCGATAGAAGCGATAGAGGCGATAGAGGCGATAGAGGCGATAGAGGCGATAGAGGCGATAGAGGCGATAGAGGCGATAGAGGCGACAGAGACGATAGAAGCGATAGAGGCGATAGAGAATAATTTTCTAAATACCGACTTTTTTGGTCTTGTGAGTCCTTAAAAGATTGGTAGTTACTACATAAAGTGCCTCATAGCTTATCCGACCCACCCATCGTGTGTATTTCCAAACGAGTGCGGCTTGTAAATAAATGGAGTTAGAAACAGGATTAGAATTATTTTCTCAGAAATTTCTGATCATAAGGAGTCGGAAACCTTTTTCTGGTGCTAATGGAAGGGCCGAGTTGATTTTTTTGACTTCAATCAGACTCAGCAGCACTTGTTGTGTATAAACCATTTCTGCAGCCGAGACTTCTGTTCACTTAACCCGTCTGCGCGTACGCCCCAAACCCATCCTATTGCTCCATGCACCTCCTAGCAGTTCAAATTTCAACATCCACTTATCTCAGAAAGTGGCAGAAAACTTTCGTTTTTCTCACCAAATCTTCTTCGGCCACCACTTAACAGTTTTATCTCGCTTGCACCTTCCGACCCACTAACAGTCTCATTAACATATCACAAACTGTCAAGAAATGGCAGACAATCTCAATCAAAAGACAAGCTAATCGCTGACACGGCATCACTTGCACAACCCTCTGCCCACATACACACACCCGACAACCGCAATCCGCACCCGAAAACGTTGACAAATACGAGTACACGATAATTGTTTTTCAATTGCACAGACGAAGGGAAAAACGGCAAAACTTTTAAATCGCCCAAAAGTTCATTGGCCAGTGTTGTCGTCGCCGATGAGCCGCGCCGCGCCGCGCCGTGCCGTGCCGTGCCGCCAGTCGAAATGCTGAGCACTTTCTGTCGGTTTTCTGTCCAGATAATCGTTTTTCATCGCCTTTGCAATTCGGTACACAGCTAATTGATTTTTATGCAGTGTCAGCGTTAGCGGCAGCCCACCGGTGGGTACCGCGGGTGCCCCTTAATGGGCACTGGCCAATGGTCCCCGTGAGCAGCGTGCACACCCGCGCACGCCCCTGTGTGAGCCGGCACCGGCACAAAGCGGGTCATCATTCATTCGTTTCTTGACCTAACCAACTCGAGCGACTGCCGGCAGAGAGAGGGCGGGCGGCCACCGGGAAACCACACTACAGTCATACACCCAGCCTCGCTCAACTAGCCGAAAGCTATTAAAAATTGTTTATACGTTTTGTTGCTTTTTTACGAGGTGGCGAGCATTTTCCAGCACCGGGTACGGTACCCCGAACCTTTCGACAATTGTTTGCAGTTACAGCGCAGAGTTTTATTCCAATTCTTGATCGTGTCATCGAAATTGGAGACGAGCGCGGAGCGAACGAAGGCAGAGTGCCCACCGGGCTGGGTGGCTTTCGGCTGCCGTGTAGTTGGGCACCGCCATCAAAGGTGATTGGTTGTCGAACGTTCTGGGGTATTAATCGCGATCTTCATCTCTTTGTCCTCCGTCTTCTGCCTGCCGCCTCAAGTTCCTAGGTATTCTCTGCTTGGCAGCATGTTGCCGTTGCGTTGAAGTTGTTGTTGTGCGTTGTCGGTTTGTTGTTGCGCCCTTATGTACCCATGTCTGTTTTGTTGTCGCGTCCAATCGCCCATTCCAGTGCGCGATATAACCGCCGAAAATGTGGATTGTACGAGTGCTAACAAGGACAGTGTACCCAACCTAAGCCCCAGATAAAGTGTAGTTTCGAGGTCGAATGTGAAGAAAGAGAGAACAACTATCCAACGCGACATATTAGAATGTAATGGATACGGATTTTTCGGAGTTTTTCAGTCAAAATTGGTCACAGCAGCCAGCCAGCAGCGGCGGTAATGGAATCAAAGTTGAGCCGTCGACATTTTTAGCGCATCCTCACAATCACCCGCAGCATCAAAGCAGTCACCACCATCATCACAGTCATCTGCATCCGCAGCAGTCGTCATCCACTCAGCAACACTATCAGTTTCCCTCAACCGGTTCTGCCTTACTCCTGCAACACCATCATCAACAGCAGCAACAGCAAAATGCAAACGCAACACGTGCCTTGTTCGATTCGCCACAGTTTAGTCGGGCCATCAGCTCGACGAACGGTATTACCTCGTCACAGCGGAGCAGCAATCCCCTGGACATGAAAGCCGCCGCCGCCGCCATATCGTCCTCCTCATCAGCAGCGTCATCAGCTTTGGTGAATAATAATAACTCGCCGATGTCACCGGTTTCAAGTAGTGCCGCGGCAGCTGCTGCCGCTGCCCTACGCCTCCCCATGGACACAACAATATCGAGGAACTGCGCCAGCAATGGCCATTCGCAGTTGAGTTCGCATCATCTGTCTTCGCAGCAGCAGCAGCCGCAACAGCATTGTCATCCACATCAGCAGTCGCAGCATCCCCATCACCAGCAACAGCAGCAGCATGCGGCTGCAGCGGCGGCAGCGCTGGTCGCTGCTATGCATCAACAGCAGCAGCAGCAGCAACAGTCCTCTTCACACCCTCAGCATATTCCGCCGCATCATCATCACCTGCCTCACCATCACCACCATCATCATCCGCACCTCCACGGTAATCACCATGCAGGATTCTTTGGTGCTGCATGCGGTGGCAGCGGTTCATGTTGCACAACACCGGCCGCCGCCATTAGCAGCACGGGGGGAGGCAGCACCAGCAGCAGTAGTTGTGCGAACAACAATTGCGGGACCAGTTGCAGCAGCAATAGCTCCTGCAGTAACAAGACTCTATGCCCGTCGTTTTCGGACTCTGTCGACAGTACAACGCCACCGCCGCCTTCTTCTAGTTCGTCTTCTTCTTTATTTATTAGTAGTAATGCAATTGATCAGGATAAAAAGACTGCGAATTCGATACGAGGTGAGTTTGACTTTTGAATAAATTTCTAACACTCTGAGAGACGTTTAACGAGATAGGGTTCAAATCCCGACTGTTGAAATTAAGTATGACGGAGATGTAGGCAAATATCGTCAATAATAAAGTGCTGTCTGGTGTCGGGCGCCAAATAATTGAATTTTGTAGAAAAGAGTGACTTTTGAACATATTTTGTTTTTTGCGGTAGAGATTTCTACATAGGTATTCGTATCTAGAAATTCAAAGCACAAAGTGTTTTGCTGTGTGTTAGTCCGAACACTTAGACCTTGGTGGCCATGCTTGGGCGCCAGTTCTTATAACAGTCAGTTTACTGAGAAGAGAACTTGTTTATTGGAATAAATGAAAGTCTAGGCTGTTTCAAAGCCCAAGGCCACGCAGTTAAAGGCTTCGTTGAATTTCTAGTTTTCACCGTTCCACTTTCAAAAGACTGACGACGTTTGAGGTTGTTACAGAACTTTAAACCGACAAGACCTGCGAAATAGACGAGCAATGACTGTAATTCGTCATTCGTTAGTTTCGTTAAGTCGCATTAAGTTTCGTTAAGTTTCGTTAAGTTTCGTTAAGTTTCGTCAAGTTTCGTTGAATTTCGTGAACTTTTTTATAATCCTCATAAATCTCTCCATACTGCGCAATAAGGAAAATAAATCATTTCTTTTATCTAAGAGAACACTGCTAATGATGGTTTAAAACTTGAGGATGCCTCCTGGAACTTTGCCTACTATTTGACACGAACTTCAGTTTCATCACGTGTCTCTTACTGCAGATAGATCTGCGTCACAGATTGTTAATATCTATAATATCTCTATATCTAGTTTCAATTCTCATGGCACCGCTTCTATTCGATGTCAATTCCATTCGCTCTACAGCACAAAAAGAAGGTTATGCTCCGAACCTCTCTAATTCTTTCCTGATACCTTTCGGAACCCCTTCGCCCAATCCACCAAAGCAGCCTGTCCAACGCAAAACTATCCACCGATCAAAAAGACAAACAAGCTCAGTCTCATCAGGCCAACCGTGTGTAACTCCACAATCATATATTTCCGCCCCAAAAACTCTGCTCTGTTGACGCTTCATCGTCTCGTTGACTCCTCACCAAACCAAGGCGAGCGAATACAACCCAATCATCATGTGTCATGTGCTGATGTTGACTTAAGGTCGGATTCGGAGTAAAAATATAAAAAAAATCCGAAATTCCTCATCGATTCCGAAAATATCCTCCGGTGTGTACGGTCCTGTAAAACTGCTTACTTACGAGTACGGCAGCGTTCGCCAAAAAGACACTCATTCTTCAGAATTTCGTGTTTTCATCGTTTGGCCAATCTCGCCGACGGTGACGGCTAGCCAGCCCGCAGTTCCGTTTACATACCTCGTATGCAGGCATGTGTGTGCAACAATTACAAACAATTCACAAGTCTTTAACCTCGTTTCGTAATACGCGCGTTCCCAAGTATTAATAACAATAAAACATATTTAACCAGAGTTACACACTCAGATGCATATTGTTCGCGAAAACAAGCCAAAGCAACATAAACACATGAGCGGGGATCGGGCGAAGACACTGACGACGATGACGATCTGTGAAGAGACGGGGGAAGGAACGGTAGAGAAAAGTCACTTTTTCGTGCAATTTACATTGTTAAAGAGGCCCCACCGCACTGAGGTCGCAGCAACAAAAGGTAAGCCGAGTGCCATGGTGCCCCGGTGCAACGCTGCAAAGCTTCCCAGGCCCCGTCCCCACCAGCCCCTGCTCAAATATTAATTCAGTATCTTCGTGTGTACGTTTTGTCAGAGAGTGGGAGAGTCATTAACCTCGGAATTCATATTTGTGCCTCGGCCCCGCCGCCCCTGGGCCGTTCCTTGCATTTTGCTCAGCTCTGCACGTGCCCGCGGGGACATCGGGGCGGCATGCAATTGCATTCGACTTAATTTGGGGTGCAAAACGGTCGTCCTGGGAGTGGGGGGGGGGGAATTCCCCCACTTTACCACAGGTGGCTTGGGTCCGTTCCTCTCCCGATCGAGCCGTGCGCAATTGATTAAATTGATTACCCAGCACCAGCACGGGCCGCTGCCAGCCAAGGCGGCGGAGGGCTGGATCTTCGAGCTTACACATCATCACAACGAGTGGCGATTTGAATGCGCTGATTGCTTGATGATTTGTTTTCGGGGTGTCATTGCACCCGCTCCAGTGGTTACCATTTCGCGAAGTGCACAGTGCGCTTTGATTTCGGGCCCCGAGTCACGTTCGGCAAATACGACCAAGGCGTGTGCATATCTTTCGTGGCGTCGAAGTTATTCCTCTCGACGAGCCGATGAGCTGGCCGCCCTCCGAGTGTGGATGTGGAATTTTATTTATTTTGCTCGCAATTCTTTTCTGTTTATTCCTCCAAGTGTGTATTTTCGGATTGTGTGGGGTTCAGTGTTTTTTTTTGTTCGCTTTTTGGGCTATGTCGAAGAGAATCAATTAAGCTCCGCGGAATGACACAGTGAAATAGTTTTCTAATTTACGACCGTTCAACACAAACAGTGCGGTGTGTGGGGGTGGGAATCCTAAGCAGTCCCCGGCATCCCCGAGCATTTGTGAGCAACGCAAACTGCCATATGGGTGGATGTGTCTTTGAAGTTTTGTGAATTTTTGTTGCTTTTCTCAGTAAATTGGCGCGAGTGATTGAACGTTTGATTGCATAGGTGGCACATAGTCACGTCCTGGTGCCTCGATACAAACTGTTCGGGAGCTGACTAAGTTGGGCAGGTTTATTGAACTCGCAAGTCAATACGGTACGTGTCTATGCTGCGATATTGTAAGCCCGATGACAAATATCTGAGACTCAGTGAATATTCGCGGGCATGTGATGTTGTGTAAATTGGCGTTCAACGGTACATTGTGAGCGACGTTTGCAGGGAGGGGAGGAGCAGATGAATTGCGTGTAAGTTGGTACAGAGTTGTTTGTGATGCCGACAGTGGCAATAAAGAATGAACTTATTTCACAAATTTAGGTTTGGGGACGAACAAGTTTAGTTTGAGGAAGTGTTGTCACGTAGACAAGACTAAATTAATTTTCACTGAATTTAAGGCTTTGACTAGGAATTTTTAAAAGTTTCTCTAAAAGCCAGAAACACATTCATCTGCGCTACTAGCTACAAAAAGGAGACATTTTGAAAACCCTATCTGCAGAGTTTTATGCTGACGGAAATTGGAATAGTTGGAAAGTTCGAATCAAACGAGAAACTTAAGTAACCGTTTAAAGGTTCCTTGTTAAAAAATCCAAATGCAGAATTTTTATCCTTCCGAAATGAATTAAAAAGGTTCTATGTGGGATTTGCAGTCCTTTTTGCGTGCATGGCACTTGGAGATGAGAATTCCACAACTAATTTTGTGGGCTGTAGGATGACATGCACCTGATGACAAGCGTCTCAAGAAATAAGGCTTAAGATAGAGTTTTGTTATATAAAACGTATGGACACTACAGCCTCGGCCCGAAAAGCCTTCAAATCTGAGTCATCTGGACAACGCAACTGCGGATGCCTTAGGTTGAGATAAAGTAAAGAAGTACCTCAACAAAGTTGAAGTGGGCAATTGGAGGCAGCTAGCGAGTGATCGTGAAAGCTGGAAAGGCACAATTTATGAGGCCAAGATCCAGCTCGGACTGCAGCGTAATGCAGAGAGGAAGAAGAACCAAGTTACTCACGAGCAACCCTTTTATTTGATTGTAAATGGGCGTTCGACAATCACGTCTAAGACCTCTTACAAAAAAGCATCATTGACGGTTTTTGGCCAATTCTTGAGAAGCCAGAATTTTGAATTATCTGCTCAGTCAGTGGAACCAGCTGACCTGAAGTTTGGCTGAACGAAAACTGAAATATGTGCCATATTAACTTTTCTCAGATTTGTCAAGCTAAGCTATTAATTTCGGAATTATTGCTTTTTCGGGACGTTGAGACTTTAGGACTTCGATTACTTGATTTTGGACAATTTTGGATATTTGCCGGTTTCAGGGCTAATTTATCAAAACTTTTGGAATTATAAACCTTGTAGCAGTTTGAATACAGCGTCTAAGAATTTTGAAGTTTTGGGGGATTTAAAATTTGGCTCATTTCGAAATTTTGTACATTTTGACACTTTTTGTAATTTCGAGAGTTTTGGCATATCGGGATCTTAGATCTTCGGGTTTCTCATGTACCACGTCATCTTCTTCAGCGAAGGCATCAATAAACGAAATATGTATGTATCTATTAATATAAAGTCAAAGTTATGGTTATTCATATTTTCAGGTTAAAAAAATTAACACAAGTTTACGTTTAATTATTTTTTTTCCAAATTGTTTGAGCCATAGAAAATTAGATATTTTTACACATTCCTTCTTCCACCTTTTGTGATTCTATTAATTCATCGGGTTATTGGTAGGTATTCATTCATTGTACATCTTTCTAGAGACTTGCAGAGCCTCCTTACTAGCACTAACGTATTCAACAGAACTTTCTTCTCCAGCGCATATCCATGTCTATGTTTATGTTTGTGGAGTTAGTGACGAAAGTCGTAAGTGGCATTTCAAGACAAGTGCTTGAGATCACACAATTTTGTTTCATTTGTGAATGTTCGGTTTGGTCCTTCCTTACACATGTCACCGCAATTGTGTGTAGTTATGTCAGTTGATTAATTTTTCACAATTGGGCCACCACTTTTCATCTGTGATGGTCTTTTTTTATGATTTGTGCATTTGTGGAAATATGTAAGCTCTTTATTCGATTTCCTGTGGTACAACAGTGCACGCGACACTGAACAGTGTAGAAAGACACACAGAATTACCCTTTTGGTTCCGTTGTCAGCAAAGAATTCATGTGTCTTCCAAAGGGCTCTCCTTTATCCCATTGAAAATTGTCAACTATCCGCTTGAGTGTCAACATCAATTCTTAAAAGTTCTCAAGTAAGTTTCCATATGGCAAAAATTAGTTCAATGTCGTTTTTAAAAGGACCCATACAGGCACATATCCCAAAAAACTTCTTCATCAAACTTCTGGAAAGAGATGATCCAGAACCAATGCACTGTTTCCAGATTTTCATTTCCAGTGACATTGGAAGGTTGTTCTTTCGATTTAATTATAAAACTGTATCCCTTTCGATCTACTAAACCAGTCAATGACTCTATTACGAGGAATCTAAGGGCTTCCAAAAACGTCGTCATCTCAGCTCACTACTCAGCTTCAGGATAATTTCCAGAGATCCGTAGCCTCTCTTCTCAAATTCCAGACAATCAATATTATGCCTTCATTTGCCAACTACTTCCCACAAATGCCCCCATAGTGAGTCATTCCCAATCGACGGAAAATTCCAAGCACTCTCGTTGCTGATCCAATTCATTCAGTCGGACGTCTTCCATTTCTATCGCAAATCGAGACCAATTATTTGAAAAGTAAAAGCCCCCGGGGAAACATTGAGGCTTGAGAGGGCGATAAATACTTTTCAAAAGCCATTTGCTCATCACGATGATAGACGTCGATCTTCGATCGATCTCTCATCGGCACCCACTCACATAAAGCACTCGCTTTAAGAGAAACCGCGCTCTCTTTCAACACGCAATGTCTGCCGAGTGTCTCCCGAAGACACCGAAGAGAATCTTCGTCAATTAAGGTGCTCTCCTGGCATTCAAGATATCGATGCGATTACTTCATAGTTCGCGTACTTTTTGCGCGCGCAACGCTGCCTGCCACGACGGAGCCTCACCGTCAGGTTATTGACTTTTTGAACCACATTTCGCTTGATCGCCATCAGCCAGCCAGCCAGCTAGCAGAGCACGGCACTCACTCACTCGCACAGAACACAAACAGGCGTGTACACATTCTGTTCTGAAGTCGACGGCATGACGACACAGGGTTCTCGTTCTAAAGAGATGATTTAGCCGTTCGTTGGCGGGATGCTCCCGCTTCGCTTCCTCTCTGGATGGGGGAGGAGATAATGAACTCACGGGCTTGTGATGAATCGCTCGGATTTTTTGTTTGCGCGTCTGCGGGAGCTCTGTGCTCTTGTGTGCGCTTTGTGGACTCAGTCCCATTTTTAAAGATGTTTCGCCATTTGTTGAAATTTATTTGCGTATCCAGATACAGCAATAGCAGCGCAGGCGAGTTGTGTAAATATTGATCTTTGGCGTAATTGAACGAGAGTTCCGCGTGTTCCAGTGGCGAGGCGGTGGTGAGGACCATACTTGCCCGGCTTGCCTGAGTCACACACAACTTACTCGCATGTTGGCCAGAGTCATTGACTTTGCCCGAAGGGTTTACGTTTACGTAATAAGGTCAACAAGGAGAAACATGCAATAGGACGTTGCCTGGACACGCAAACCTAGACCCAATTCCTCTGGGTCTTCCGAGGATTATTAAGCTGTACTCGGCAGGGCAAATTACTGCAGAGCACCCCGAGAGAGGCGAAGGGGTCGCCGTCCTCTCTGTTTACTAGCTCGCCTGCTCGCTCGATTATTCTTTTCTAATTTGCTGTTCTTGCGGCTGATAAGGCGAACGAATGTGGGCGGGGGAGGTAGAACGTGGTCGGGGTCGGCCGGCGATATTGACTCGGAACTATTCGAGTGCATTCAACTTTCGTTTTCAAACGCTTTCACTTTTACTGCGCCGTTGTTGGCGACTCGGGGCGAGTCAGCACTTGACGTTCTGTAACTGATAGCCCCTGTGTGGGTCTGTGATTGGCGTCGCTCCCCCTCCACTCAAGATTTAAAGTTTGAAGTGTAAACACTGTGGGGTTGGGTGTGAAGTGTAGATTAGTCACTTTGCTGGCTTTGTCTCCCAGCACTATCCCACTCGAAAGGGGCAATCTTTGTTTGCTGTTGTTCCAGTATGAGCTGGTGTCGTCGTTACTTGACCCCGTTTTTCTTGCTCGTGTGCACGCTGTCTTTACGGATACCAAAGAACGCACGCGAAATTGACGACAAGCGAGTCGGCAAAAGTGCCAAAACATCAATTAGACGCTCGGCCCAATATGCGAACCACATGTTCAAACAGCGAAACAGTCAAACAGCCTTTCGGCCAAACAGTGCTGGCACAGTTTCATTTTATGACACCAAAGGAATTCATCGGAACACATAACGATCTTCAAGAAATTGATTTTTGCTTGGTTCTTGGTTCTGATCGCTGTCGAAAATGTGTGCTTTGCGTACGAGGTGTATGTGTGTCGGAACTGGAACGGAAGCTGAAGGTGCGTGCGAGATAAATTTTGGGTTAGGTACACATTGCCAATAGTAGAGTGTAGACAAAGGAAATACTTTGCAGGTTCTGTCAGTTTCATAAATATCGATTTTGCGGTTAAGCTAATTGACGAGAAATTTCGATCAGGGTCAGGATGAGACATTTCTGACAAAGCTCTAGAAGGTAACAGAAGTTTGAGTGAAGAGATTGAAGAGATTCGTGTGGATTTAGCTGATTCTCTTAGGTTCCATCAAACACACAAGTTTTTATATTTTTTCGGAATTTGTTTTGCAATAAACCCGTTTTGGCAGTTAACTAATCAGGGCTGCAATCACGTCACTTTTCAAACGACTATCGTCCTGACGATACACAAAAACGATATCGACGATAATTTGCATCACAAAACCCAACCACTACCGTCTCGTCCAAGGTCTATTTTATACACAGTTTGAGCTGTACTGAGCGTAACTATCTCTTGCCATAACTGTACACACACAAGAAAATGAATAACGACTGCCTTATAGTTCTCATTGTTTTGTTGTGTGGGCGAATGGGCGAATGGACGAACGGCTGTGCGAGGGGAGATCATAAAATGTATGAAGTTTGATTTCAGGAAATTGTTTTTCAAATAATTTTGAATGTACATTCATATTTCCCTAAGCTGAGGATTGTTTTCAAAACATTTTGTAACTACTGGTTACATTTTTTTTCTTACTTTTTTCTTCAAATTTTCAACACTTTCATGCCAGCCCAATGCATAACTATAGTGAAATAGCTATCGTCAAAAACTGGTCGTCAGGACGATAGCGATAGGCAGTTTTGAGAGCACATGAAGCAACCAAAATGATATCGTTTTGTCGACATCGTTTTTTTTTTTGCTTACGCGATACAAAACTCTCTTTTCAACGATATCGTCGCACAATAGTCGTCAACCGTGATTAGACCCCAGGCTTAACCTTTTTTCCCTAATTAAAGTCGCAAGCATTATTCAAACATTTTTAGGCGAGAAGTTTTTTTCCCTGGGCGGTAAGTCCATTCGCTATATTTGTCACAATCTTCATATCTTCTGAACTTTTAGAGAGAATTTCATAAGATTCTGCTTATAGTTGCGAACTGTTGTCTGTTATTGGGAGTGGCTGACAAACGTACGGGGGGTTCTGTCAAAATTAGCAGATCTTTGAAAATAGATTTTTGGTGGGAAAGCGGCCTTTCGTCTGAAGTGTTGACAGAAAAGGCGATTCAACGTCGAACAATTCTGAGTCCAATTTAATTTAAATTTCTACCCCGAAAATGCCTGTTACCAAGTGCGCATTATTAACTGAAGGTCCTCCACTTAAATGTGTGGACCAAAATTGCAATCCCCAAGTTACCTGAGAATCTTAAAACAATAAACAACGCTGTATTGGATTTCGGATTAAATGAGCCAAATAAAAACTGCCAGAAATGGTAGCCATTATTATATATAAAAATGGTTGATTCCTCGGTGGAGAAATACATTTAGTCTTAAATGATCGAATACAACTGAATGATGCCATTGTGTGTACGAAACTAAACTTTCCACAAAACACCATAAACATGCGTACTTAACAATGTTATAAAGCTGATAAGGAGTCCCCCGGAGTATGTGTTGCTTTTTTGATCCACAGGTAACAGAATTTATCTATTTCGATTTGACGCAAAATTTTCACTTTATAACTGGAAGACTAAAAAAGCAAAGTTAGCAATCCAAGGAACACAATAGAGAACTGAATGGATCTGTAGTCCTCCACTTAACATTGTTTTCCTCTCGCCTTTTATACCTTTGACCCGTGCTGTAGCCCAATCCCGGTTACTTTAGGGCAGCAAATTATCCTTTTAGCGTGCAACAAAAAAACATCACCGTTTCTTCGAATTAATTTTTCTCATTGTTTTAATTTTGGCATTTTTATATGTCAAACACAGAAAACGGGTCTTGAATGTTTTGATTTCTTTAGATTTCATAAGGTCTCGGACTTACTTATAAATTCAGCTTTTCTTATAGGGACTTGATTTACTTTTTGAATATTTTGTAATTTGTGGACGCTGTGTACTTTTCCATGAAAAATTATGAAAATGCTGACAGTGACAGTTTGGTGATAAGTGGAAGTGTATGTTCACAAATTAAAGTCAAACTTGTGAAGCTGCTTTTGGAGAGTCTTTTACAAGCCTCAAAAACCAGCCGAAAGTAACAAAGACACTCTTTTTTAATAATCGGGATTTCTACTCCAGTTTAACAAGAAAGTCAACGGAGCTGGACTGTATTAACCAATTGAAGAATAAGGTTCCAAATTTTTGGGCTGCCAACGTGAAGCATTCCATCACACTCTCAAATCATCAAGTCATGCCTTACAGCCCAAAAGGGTAAAGGGTTTTACTTCAGCAGCAACTATTACAGCAACTGTACCTCATCAGCAGAAAAATCACCTTATCAGTCGGATTTCAGAGATGGGCATAAGATAACATAATGACTAATGACTAAAAAAATATGACTAAACGTTAGTCATGAATAAATTATTTGCCGGATTTATTCATGACTAAAGTTTATTCATGAATTTTTGTTATGTCGGGCATGTCGGGATTTACACATATGTTTGCATTTCGGGTAACGAGACCTTTCCTTATGACAAGATGAATACCTTGTTTATGGGTTTTATGACTGATGTAATAGATTTTGTGCAATAAATGCCTGACCATAGGAAAACATAATTAGCATAACAGTGACAAAGTCGGACATGGTGTTATTATTTCGCACAGCGCTGTATATATTTACGCGTCCAAACTTCAATTACAAAAACTATGTTTAAAGAAATCACCAAAAAACAAAAAGTTCGACATTAATATTTTAAAGTTCGTTATCCACTCTATCAGTGGCCGCCGTGTCGTAGTGGGTAGAGTGCGATGCTCACACGCCGAAGGGGCTAGGTTCGATTCCTCAAAGAGTAATACTTGTCTAAGAAAACTTCTCAAATTTCGCCGTTCTGAGTCGGCAAAAAACTATAGGTCCCTTCTACTCGTGAGAGAACAGTAGCGTCCCCCTACGGACTGTAGCGCCAACAATTATTATTATTATTCACTTTATCAAAAATAAATAACTCAATACTTTGCCTTACCATATTTTTTATGAACAGCGATATGGCTTATGCTCTTATTTAGCGATTAATGACTAATGATTAACTTACTTTAATAACTTATGTTTAATAGTTGATTTAGTCATGAGTAATTTCTGCGAGTAAATAATAATTTATTGGTCAATCATAATTTTCATTTCGCTTGAATCCAGCAACTAATGACTAATTTAGTCATAAGTCATTATTCGACTAAAACTTGCCCAACACTCTCTGATTTCAATAACCAGCTGTCACGTTTAGGAGCCTAACTTTAACTGACTTTTCTCCTACCTTATTTGACGCATTTACGCGGGTTGCCTTTTATATTTCGGGATTAGAGAACAAAAACAAATAAAAAAAATCATCAAAAATAACCTTATTGTTTTTCAAACTTTTCCCCATTAAGATCTGTACACCTTTGCATGCGTCTGATTCAATTGTCGAAGCACTTTTGCCACTCTGATTGAGGTATCTCCAAAACATGCATTCCGAACGCATCAACCGCTTCTTCAAATGTCGAAAAACGTTGACCTCTCATTTTATTTTTTACGTACAGGAATAAAAAGAAGTCATTCGGTGCCAAGTCAGGACGATACGGCTGATGACTCATCAAATCGATGTTTTGAGTGCTCAAAAATGGAGTTGTTTGAGCCGATGTGTGAGAGCTCGCATTGTCGTGGTGAAGAGTGATCCGTCTTGGGCGGTTGCTTTTCCTGATTTCTCGAAATATAACTGGAAAACAAATGGTTATGTACCACTCAGGATTGACTGTTCTGCGTTGTTCTAGTGGTATAGTTGCGACATGTCCAGTTTAACCGAATTAATAGGTGACCATTTGCTTGGAAGTGCTTCGTACGCAAGCAACTTTTGTTGGATTTGGCTCAATTTGAAACACCCATACAGTCGACTGCTGCTTACTTTCAGGCTCATACGCGTAAATCCACGATTCACCACCTTCCATTATGTCATAGATCTGTTTCGAAGCACCACGATCGTATTTTTGGAGCATTTCTTTGGACCAATCGACACGAGCCTCTTCTGGAGCGATTGGCAAATTGCGAACAACTTTTTTTGACGGTAAAATGTTCATGCAATATTCAATGTATGCTGGTCCCACTAATGCCTAAGGGTGTCTCAATCTCACGTAGGTCACATGACGATCTTGCAATATCAGTTGACGCACAGCATCAGTGGTTTCCGGAACAACAATTGATTTTGGACGACCTTCACGAAATTCGTCTTGGAGTAAACTACGACCTCGGTTGAATTCACCATACCATAGGCAAACACTGGTCCTTGATGGAGCTTCATCGCCAAAAATTGAATTAAGTTCATCGATGCACTGTTGTTGAGTTAATTCACGTCGAAAGTTGTAAAAAATAATCGCACGAAAATTTTCCACGATTTAATTCCATTTTTTGGGCGAGATGAATCTTTTTAGTTACTGCAAACAACCCAAATAGCGCTCGTATGTCAAAACATTCTGTTTACGTATAAGCTCAAAAATGTCAAATTTTCCGATACAGCTGGCAGTTACCAGATTGCAATACTAGGGTTGCCCAATCCCGAAATATAAAAGGCAACCTACGTAATGTTCTGCCACAAATTTGACTGGTTTACGAAGATGAGTCAGAAAGACCAAATAATGCATTAGTTTTCTATGACTTGCAATTTCGATGCGCACAGTTTGGTGTCAACACATAACTGTCCTCAGAAGTTCTGCAGGAATTGACAATACTCTCGAAAAATCCCTACATCGGATACCTAGTGTTAGCGCAATAGAGAATGAGACAATTTGAGGAAGTGAAGAACGTGGTGAAAGGAATCGATATGCCAAACTAGGTGCTGTCAACGTGTGATTGCGCTAGCTGAAAAATCCTGCCGGTCTACTCTAGGCAGTTGTGTTGCTACTTCAACGTAAGCATTTACAATTGTTCCATTGCGTTGCTGATTGTTCATGAAAAAGGAAGCTAGTGGAACATTTGGAAAGTTGTCCACATTTAAAAAACGTCAACTTTATCAATTCTATCTTAGGCAGACAATTTTTTGTTTTCATCCGATTCCTCAACCTATACAACAATCTTTCAAAATAAACTCTTGGAACCGACTGTGTAATCCCAGTTGTATGCTTCCACGGAGGGAAGACAAATTGGTTATCCACAGAAGGACTACCAGAGTACAAAGCATTCGTTCGTTTAATCTCGACGATTGTGGATAGTGGAAGCATGAAGCTGGGTCTTGACATAAAACCCCCTTCACTCGGGCAGCCACTTGGAAGCGATACAGCTGACCTATGTTAAGTCTTTTGCTAACTATGAGATTCCTTTGCACATTAAGTTCTTTTGCGTGGTCCCCCCAACCCTTCTTAGTGCAGGTTGTAACCCTTCTAGCACCATTGCCTGGTACCAAAATGTTTCTCTTCATGACCGAGTGTGACGTGGTGGCGAACGGATCAGGTGTAGAAACAATGCATTTCAACTTCAGGACTATTCTAGACTTTAATAATAAATAAAAGAAACGTTTAAAGGAATAGAGAAAATTTTGGGAATATTATTCACGATCTACGCAATGCTTTGATTTCTCCTTCCCGATGTTTGAGTCACTTTCTCACGTATTTTGGTCGGCAAATTTAATTCAGACAGAAGCCATTGAGAATCTTGTTTAACACGCCACTTGGATTGTATTTCAAGAGACCAAAATGAATTTCTCTGGAAGCAAAACCCCTTAATATACTTCCATCGAAACTATTTTTTAATTTTTTGAAAATTCTGAAGGAGGTAGTTAGTGGGATTTGTGTGAGATGTGTGATTAAGTGTACATCTGAGCTCATTAAAAGAGTATTCCCCTCCTCATCCAAGCGTTGAACCAGAACACTCAATGAAAGCAATTTGGAACCCAGTCAGTGGCACAAAACTAACCTGCCACAATCCCACTCAAAGAAAACTTCCCTCACTCATCCAGTTAATGACCTTTAGAAGGAATTCTTCGCTCAAAGACGATGCGAAAAAACCCCCCACACTTCTCTCAATAACTTTGTAATTTGTTAGAATCCATTTAACAAAATGAAAGGATTTCTCTGAGAATTTCATCATTAAGACGGGTCCTTAAGACCCATTATCCTTCGTCACGGCGTGTATGTGTCAATCGTAATTCATTTTAATTCAGCATGTACCGCACTCGCGTTGGTAGACGCTTCAAGAATCTCTCACCATCATCCAGTGCGCACATACACACACTCAGACTCATTCCTTCTCGTCTCGTTGTGACATGTTCTTTGGGGAAAATTAAATCATTTTCACAAAGCTCCTCTATATCCCGTGTGTTCCATTCCAACGGCCTGGCTGCCTAGCTGCCCCCCTCCGGCTCGCTACAAGCGCACCACTCAGCTGCGCTCTTATTTTAATTCAATTTTCCCTCCGGCAAAAGAGCAAAACGTTTTCAATTGAATGTGGAGCAACGGATCTACATTATGTAATTGCGGCGAATGCAATACACAGCTGCAGTTTTCATTATCCCCCTCCGCCGGCCCATGCCGCGCTAGCTGCAACTTCCCAAATGGGCTGTTGCAGTCGCATTGCAATTTATGTTCGCTTAGGTCATGCTGGCGTTCGCACAGAACGCTGCCTGACGTTTGACAAACCCGCGAGATGTCAAAAGAATGCGCTTGAGGTGCAGAACACGCTCGGACTAACTATGCGAACGTCCGCTTGATTGGAGTTGCTCGTCGCTGTCGCCATTGTCACGCAGATGACGATTGCAGCAGTGGAACGGAAGTTTCCGCCAACATTTCCCTGGAAATTGGATCAATGGCCCTGCCAGATTTCGCCACAAGAATCAGCATCTTGCACGAACTCATTGTCCTCGGCGAGCTGTCGCAATCGCATAGAGTCGCAGAACAATCCACAACCTCGTTGACAATCTTGTCGAATACGAATCGCGACTTCCCACACTGCGCGCCGCGTTGAGGGGGAGACGCAAGGTAAGTCATCGAAGTCAACCTGCTAATCGCAAAGTTCAATCCTAATCTCGAATCTAAAATAGGCCTCGTGGAAGGCGGCAATCGCCGGAATGACTCTGCCTTATCAGCGCTCTTGTCGCTATTCGTATTCTCTGAAGACGTTTGTGTGTTTTTGTCGCTCGTTCATTCTTCTCGCAGTCGTCGGTCGGTGTCTTGTGTGGTTCGTATGTTTTTGTGGAAACACACACAAATCGCTTATTCGGCAGAGTCATTCACCCCGTATCGATGACGATGATGACAGAGAATCAACAAAAATTAACTCAAACGCAAGCGATACACTCACTGATACTCTCAGGCACTCATGTACGGCAAGAACAACAAATCAAAGAAATGTAAATGAGTGCTCGTGTATTTGTTTATGTCTGCCGTGGGAGAATTGAAGAGAGTGCCGAGACACACATACGCCCGCCCGCTGCCCGCGCTGACCCATCTGTGGAGCAAGAGTATGTGCGCTGGAAGAACAAGTGAAGTGGTACTGTATAGGGCGGAGTAGTTCTTCACCGGTACGACGACGGTGGACAGGATTTGTTTTTTGTGAGTCCATTGAGGGAATAATTGGAATGGAGTCCGGCAGGGCTCTTGGGGAATGAAATGAATCAAGGAACTGGTGAAACAGGTGCAAAAATTAAACAGAATCATGATATGAATAAAGTTGGTTGGATTTAAAGGATTAGGAAGGAACTTTGAGTTTCATGTAGTTGGAAGGAAACCTTCACATTTTCATTGGTAATCATACGTTTATCTCAATCAAGTTCAATACTTGCCAAAACGGCTTTAATTTGTATCGCAGAGACGAGTGAAGCTGTATTTAAATTTGCCTAGCATTTGAAAACGTCAGAAAGTGTTGTAAATATTGTAAGACTTCAAATTCCGAAGGTCACTAGCTTAAAGAAGAAATGAACTGCAGCCGGAAATGTTTCAGTAAATTACCATAGTCAGCAAAGTACAAAACGTAAACGGTTTCAGCTCTTTCTGATATTGCTGTTGGATAGCTTTTCTTAGTTCTTCTCCGTATCAGGGAAAACCGACCAAACATCAAATCTTCAAGTAAGACTGACAAAAGTGGAATACGTTTGAAGAGGAGTAAGCTTTTTTCACAGTCATTTCACTTCATTCATTGCATTGAAGGTAAAGACTGAAAAAAGAGACGACAAGCTATACTGAGGCCCAGGTCCATCCCGTACTGTAGCGCCCCAAGAAGAAGGAGTTGTACTCATAAAAATAATCAATCCGCAGACGTATCGATTCAAATCCAAAAATTTAACATCGCCTGTGTATGTTTATTGGATGGCGAGACGAAAGTCCACAAGCGGACCAAGGCCTTACTTCCTCATCAACTCGTCGTGTTGTGCGCGCTACTATTCTCTCATGAGTTGAAGGGGGTATTACCGACTTCGAATACCGAAGTTTAAGAATTCTCCTTTACTGCTCCTTGAGTGGTATCAGCAGCTCGAAATAGGCTGTGCCGTCAAAAATTCAGGGTATTCAGCCGGAAATCGAACTTGGGACCTTCGGCGTATGAGTGTCGTACTCTCCTCACTACGCCACGGCTGACTGCTGACTGCTTAAGGCAAATGTAACTCATTAGGATTTGAGGTGATAGTCACATAAGTAACAAGGATGAAAGCCGAGTTTCCATTAACAAAACTCTGGGTTTGCGTAGTCGTTGGGACTCCGAGACAACATTCTCTTCAGCAAGCACCTTGTTCCATGTCTTTTAGTTGTAAATTGAGTAAGTTAGTTGTAAGTTGAGATTATTTCCCATCTGTTCAGGCGGGGTCTTTGCAGTGAACCTGGTTTTTTAAATTCCATGAAATAAAAAAGGCCCAAATATCGTAGGCAAATCCTTTCCTTAACAAGCTTGTGCAGTGGAGAAAGATAAGAGTTGTCGAAATAATAAAGAAAGTCACATGCTTCTACCGAGAAAGCGGCTTTATTAAGCTCTGTATGAAGAAATTTGAGAAGACTTCCTGGCAGATAATAAGCGGTCGTTAGGTAGTGCGTAGAGTGCGACACTCATACGCCGAAGGTCCAGGTACCAGGTGATACAAGCTGAAGGTTCAATTTTAGCTCGCAATTGCTAGATATGAGAGGCAATTGACTGTTAACTCCAAGTGCACATTTATCGAAGAGCGTATATCAATGTCCTCGTTGTAGGTTCTGTGGAAGAAGTCAGATCAAATGCTATACAGGATGTTAAAAGCAGAGGTATCAACAACAGGGAAAAACGTATATTCCAAACATTTCTTTAAAGTTCTCTGAAACGTACAAGAATGGTGGTAAAATAGGCTGCATCCTCTCTGCACTTTCTTCTTCTTGTTTTTGTGGTGCTACATTCAGAGGTTGACCTCGGCCTCAACAAACATGCCTCTCCTGACAGCACAATCTTTCGCCAGTTGCCTCCAGTTGCGCACTTCAAGTTGGTTGAGGTCCTTCTCCACATATTTGCACAACCTCAGTCCAGGCCGTCATTGCGTTGTCCCAATGGCTCAGAATCGAAGACATTTCGAGTAGGAACAGTGGTGTTCATACGCTCTACATGGCCTACCCATCTTAAGCGCTGTATCCGAAGACGCTTGACCAGGCGCATGTCGGTGTACAGCCCATAGAATTCTTCTGATCCAGATGCCATCAACGCAAACAGGACCAAAAATCGCACGCAAAACTTTTCTCTCCAAAAGACTGAGGGTTTCCTCATCCTCCTTTGGTAACGCCCGGGTTTCCGCCCATAGAGTAGGACGGCGATGATCAAGCTGTTACATAAAGCGGGCTCAGTCCGTCGAGAGAGGGCTTTATTATTCAACTGCCTATTGAGGTCAAAGGAAGAACGATTTGGCAAGAGTGATTCTGCGTTTGATTTCGATACTACTGTGTTGTCCCTGTTTACCGCGGAGCCGAGGTAGACGAAGTCCTTAACTAGTGTGACACTCTGTCTGAGGCGTCGATGTTGTGTGTCCTTTTTTGATGACAGTAGCATATTTAATTTATCGCCAGACCCATTTTAGCCACTTCCGCTTCAATGCCAGCGAAGGCCTCATTGACGGCTCGCTGTGTTCGTTCAATCCCATCCGTGTCATTAGCGTAAGCTAGCAATTGAACTGACTTCTGGAAGATCGTGCCTCTGGTGTTGAGTTGTGAGTTACGCACCATCTTCTCGAGGATGATGTTAAAGAAGTCCCATAACATTGCGTCGCCTTGTCTTAAACCTTTTTGAAGGTCTCACTGAGTTCGTTACCGACTTTAACGGAGCACCTACCTAGCGCTATTGCAAGTTAGACCAGCAGATTTTTTACAGTCTGAGAGGCTGAGGAGATCGTATCTTCATCTTCTTCAATTACAGACCCAATATTCGACTTTCATTTATGATACAATATAAAACCAAAAATGTCCTTTTTGGCCTTAGTCTGTATTCATGCAATCTTGGCCCTACTTGAATAGATTCTGGTCCCCTTTTGGACTGTAGCGCCAAGAATTATTATTATAGTGTGTTTCTAATATGATTAAAACAATCTTACCAAGAGACACAACAATAAACTTTAACTTGCTTTTATGCAACCTGAGGGGAAAGGAAGAATTGATGTACTTCAGAAATTAAGGAGCTAAGACGTGGCTAGCCTTTACAACAACAACTCATTTAACGTCAGTCTTTTAACGTAGCTTCTTCTTCTTGTGAAGTTAGAGTGCGGATTGGACCATGACCTCAACCATCATGCCTCTCCAGCCAGCATGATCTCTCGGCAGCTGCCTCTAGTTGCGCACTCCAAGTTAGGAAGTTGTGATTCTTCTCCACATATGCGAGTCAACATAGCCTAGGCTGTCGTCTGTTACGTTTTCCCAATAGCTCATGTTTGAAGGTTATGAGTTTGGTCCTCGTAACTTATGAAAAAAAATAACAGAGCATTCGTAGACAATGTTAGATGTTGGTTTTTCTTCGAGGTCCTCGTGGTCCTTCTCCACTTATGAGCACCAGCTTAGTCAAGACCGTCGTCTGTTGCGTTGTCCCAATAGCTCATGTTTGAAGACTATGGGTTTAATCCTCGTAACTTATGAAAAAAATAACAGAGCATTCGTAAACTATGTTAGATGTCGGTTTTTAGTGTTTAAGTTCATTTCTTGAAGATTTTTACTCTCTCCGAGCACCATCAGTCGTTATCATGAAAACAACAATTTATTGTTGAGCTCCAAGTGGAGACTTTTATTCTATCCGTGCACTGTCAGTCGTTGTCAAGGGAAGACAATTTATTCTGCAACTCCAAGTGGAGATTTTTAGGCATTTTTTCTATTTAACACAAAAGGTGATGGCACCCCCGTTGAACAATTGTGGACTTAAACCGAATGCTTCGACTTTTGGTGAATGACGTCCATATTTCCCTAGTTCACAGGAAATAGGACGTTAAGAATCTCCAAAAATTTCAGTCAGACCCCATCAGCTACAAGTCTGAGGTCTGAAATGAAAGTAATCTGAATGTATTTGCCTCTGCAAGCATCTATTTTCTCTACACTAAATTCAATTCACTTCGTTTCTCACCGCTCTCCACCGTCAGCCTGTCGTTTGCATAGATTTCTCTTTGGTATTGGATTCAGTATGGTTGTGACACGAATGTGGTCATATGTCACAAAGACCGGTGTCTTATCAACGTCACTGTCCAGCGCAGCTTTAAAAACTTTGTCACCTAAAATAAAAACAAATTGCACCTCATTTTACGTTTAAATCATCTGATAACTGCAATGCCGTTGACCACCAATTTGGTGGACAATTCTTCATCCACTCAAAGCACCATCGTGTGTCACTCAACCTTCTCAAAGTAAATCACAAACTGCGGCACTTCGAGATCCCCTAATCCACCTGCAATTACCCATTTCTCTCTTGGTTACGAGCAAATCTCTTCTCAGATTTTTTTTGATTAATAGTTGTTTCCCCCGCGCATTCATCTATTACACAAAATCATCCCCCATCACTGTCCGGCAATAATTGACAACCACCCACACGGCCGTGCCCATTATCGCACTTCAATCACCGATAAACAGCAGCGATTTGTCATCGCCCTCGAGTCCATTCACATCTGAGGTGTTCGGCGAATGCCCGAATTCGATTTTTCAAATCCACCGGCTGACGGAAGGCGACGTTCTTGTGTGTGAATACGCTTTTGGCACACGCACACATCGCCCACACCGCGGCGCGATTTGCCGCTTTACGCGCATCTAAATTTAAAATTAATTTAAATATTTTTAACTCCCGTGCGGTGCGGAATGTGAGACGCGCATCCACCACCACCGCCATCGCCACCGGCAGTCAGACAAAAGGGAAAGTCCAATAACCTCGCCGCAAAAGGAGCCGCCGCTGCTGCCAACGCCGCTCGGAGACACCTACGCGCGCCCTTCTAGATACTATTTTCCCATGACGTACAGTACACGCCACGACACGCATACGCTTCTTGGAGGTCAATACACTTGACAGGATTGATGGCGGAGAGTGGTGATGAATTTGCAAACATTTGATGGTCAGATAGGCGCAGGAGGCCACCTCCCCTCATTCGATAACACGGCGTAGCGCGTTCACCCTAATGGGCCTAAATTCAGCGAGAGGCCGTTCATTTGCCTCCGCGCTGGGTCAATGGAATTTGATTTTGTGACGTATTCAGCGAAAGCTCGGGATAATTGAGTGCTCGGTTTGCGTTTACACCACCCGGCGACAAGCGACGAACGACACCCGATGCCCAGCCCAACTCGGCCTGCCCCGTGTGGTAGGCCGTGTGGGGCTGTACTAAATCCGAAAAACCGTTGAAGTCAATAACCTCTCTCGACTCTCTTTCCCTCTGTCTCCCTCTCTCTGGTTCTCTTTCCTTTTCTCTGTGTTTGGTGTTTTTTTTTTTGGCGTGTCGTGTGTCGAGAGTATTGTGTCATCGGCACAAGATGAGCAACAACGAGTCGTCAACAATCTGACAGATGACTAGGTTTCCCATGACTTTTGTTGCCACCAGCAGCGCAGCAGGCAATATTCCTTCACTGCTGGATGGCTGGTATCCTCCCACACCGCCACCGCAACCACCCCGTCCTTCTGCGGGGCGGGTCGACTTCCCTAATCGATTAAATCGAATAAATGCCGGTCATGGAAGTCGGCATAGATGGATGGCTGACAGACAGGCGGGTGGCTGGACCGATGGCAGGATGGCAACACGGAGGTAGATCGAATTAATTGAATGTTTACTTAGGACCCACTTGGGGCCGACTCGCGCAGTGGTGAGACGACACACGGGACGGATCTGTGTCATCTCCGCCGCCGTCTGCTCCCCACTTGTGTGTGTGTAAGTCAAATATATGGAGATTCTGTGGGAAATCTCATGAAAATATTTGCATTCGGGAAAATGGGGGTGAAAAAATTGGAAATCCCCTATTTGCTCAACCTTTTATTTGACATTTCACATGAATGACTGAATGCCTGAATGACACATTAACCCTCTCTCCGTTCTTCTCGTTTCAGCCCAAATCGAAATAATTCCATGTAAGGTGTGTGGTGATAAATCATCGGGCGTGCATTATGGTGTTATCACATGTGAAGGCTGCAAAGGTTTCTTTCGCCGATCTCAGAGTTCTGTTGTGAACTACCAGTGTCCACGTAACAAACAATGTGTCGTCGATCGTGTTAATCGTAATCGATGTCAGTATTGCAGACTGCAAAAGTGCCTCAAATTAGGAATGAGTCGTGATGGTGAGTATCTTGGCATCTACTTAATTCTATCTGTTCGGTTCTGGGATGTTCGGGGAAGATTTCATAATTCACGAAAATCGAATGCTAGAAGTCATGGGACCGTGCGGGGGCGATGAAGCCATTCTGCTGCTGCTGCTTGTGCTCCGGAGGGGCGAGCGGTTATCGTGAAAAGGTCTCGAGTGGAGTTGTTATGTTGTTACTGCTGCCCATAGATGGTTAGATTTGTGTTTAATAGTCGAGATCGAATGTAAGAGATACAAAGCTTGCGGGGAGGAGCGATGGCCGAAGGAGGAGGAGGAGAACGTGAACTGTGGAGCTGTGCGATTGGAAGTTGTTTTGTAAGTTCGAGGCAATTGGCTTGTCGAGTCGCACTGCCGTGGAGAGGAGGTGTGGGAATTCGAAACAGGGCTGGAAGATGTACATCTTGATGAACTTTTGACAGAATATCGATGAGAACTTCTTTCACTTCTTTCAACAGAGTTTACGAACTCACATAGGAACTGCTGTGACCACAAAGATTTGAAACCAAGTTGTTCCTGTTCGATTGGGAGTAGATTCCAATTTTACGGTACCATTGTCCAAGTGAAAATGTCTCTTACCGAGTGCGTCTTATAAGCCGAAGATCCTCCATTTGAATTTGTGTGCAAAGGTAGTACTTACTTATACAATCAATCTTCAAGGTCATGTGAGGATGGCTTGCATTTCCAGTGCGCATAAGCAACCGCAAATATGTAAGTTTGATCAGAGGTGCGAGAATAATAAATTTCATAGTCACATTAAAATGGCCGTGCTGACGGCGTGGCTACAGTGCGACACTCACACGCCGAAGGTCTATGTTCGATTCCCGAGCACATCGCATTTTTTACGAACGACTCGTACTTTTCACAGCACCACCTCTTTCAAGGTGCTTATAACACTCAAACAAAGCTGACATCTGTGTAAGAAAACTCATTCCAAATTTCATTATTAATTGCATTAAAAGCGGATGAGGAAGCCCTAAGTCTTTTCGAACGGAAAGTCTTGTTTGCGTTAATGGCATCTGGAGGAGAAGATTTAACGACGAAATCTATGGACTGTACAGCGACATGCGCCTGGTCAAGCGTCTTCGGATACAACGCCTAAGATGGCTGGACCATGTAGAGCGTATAGACACCATTTCTCCGACCCGAAAATTCTTGGAATCTGAGCCATTGGAACAACGCAACAGAGGACGGCCTAGGCTAAGGTGCACACAAGTGGGGAAGCACCTCAACCGACTTTGAGTCCGTAACTGGAGGCAGCTAACGAAAGATCGTGCTGGCTAGAGAGGCATGTTGGTTGAGGCCCAGGTCCACCCCGGACTGTAGCGCCACAAGAAGAAAAAAAAGAAGAAGAAGAAGAATAAGAAGAAAAAGAAGAAGAAGAAGAAGAAGAAGAAGAAGAAGAAGAAGAAGAAGAAGAAGAAGAAGAAGAAGAAGAAGAAGAAGAAGAAGAAGAATAAGAAGAAGAAGAAGAGGAAGAAGAAGAAGAAGAAGAAGAAGGAGAAGAAAAAGAAGAAGAAGAAGAAGAAGAAGAAGAAGAAGAAGAAGAAGAGGAAGAAGAAGAGGAAGAAGAAGAAGAAGAAGAAGAAGAAGAAGAAGGAGAAGAATAAGAAGTCGGCAAAAGAATGTAACAAAGGAACCTTCCTTCTATTCGAAATGAGAGAACACTAGCGCGCACAACTCAAACAGTTAATGAGGAACCTAGGCCTTGGTCCCCTTGAGGACCGTCGCGCTATCCAGTGCATACAGGCAAAGTAATAAATTTTGAAAATTTGAAGAAGTGCCATGTTAAGTCATATAAAGGAAATTTACACCGCACATGGCTATCAATTTCTTCAATAATAATTGTTGGCGCAACAGTCCACAGGGGGACCAAGGCCTAGCTTGCTCCTCAACTTATTCGTGTTGTGCGCGCTACTGTTCTCTCACGAGTAGAAGGGACCTACAGTATTTTGCCGACTCCGAATGGTGAAATTTGAGAAGCTTTGTTAGACAATTATTAATCTTTGAGTGTTGTCAGCGGCTCGAAAAGGTTGATGCCGTGAAAAATTCCAGGTGTTCAGCGGATTACCGACCCTAGATCGTTCGGCGTGTGAGCGTCGCACTCTACCCACCACGCCACAGCGGCCAATCAATTTCTTAAAGAAAATTGTTTTTGAACCTTCCTTGATGGAATAACAGCCTCAACACCCAAACAACGTTTGTGGAGTATGCCGAATCTTGATATGTTTAACTTCTGAATCTCCTAAAAAAGGGTTTTTCAAAAACGGATTTCAAATCTTTGAGTGTAATTCGTGAATGCACTTTTTAACCTTTCATTACTAACTGTTACAGTCAGGTGTATAAATAAGCTCAACGTTTTCATCAGAGACCAATAATTTGGGCTATACCTATCAGAACACGTAAATAACAGTCGATAATGGAGGTCGATGGACGAAGGGGAAATCAGCTGTTGATCTCCTTCCTTTCTTAATGGTTTCTAGTTTTCATCAAGGTATATGAATTAGCAACGTCTTACCTTCTTTAATACCTTCATCAAGGTATATGAATTAGCAACGTCTGTAAATTAAACACATATAATTAAATAAAGAAAGTTGTCAATAGAAGTCTGAAAACCAGAAAAGACCAAACTTCGAAAAATATAATTCCGAGCCAGCCTAAGACCTTGATGCTCTGGCTAATTCTTTTGTTTAACTTATAGTTTTTATAATTATTAGTTAAAATTAATAAATAAATAATAAATAATTCCGAAAACGATGTGAAAAGAGAAGCAGCTCATTGTAGCATGTTTGCTGCCCATCTATTTAGGATGAGTGATTTCGGATAATCTAAGCCTGCACCGTATTACTTTTTCAGGAAATTATCAAATATCCGATTTCCGCACGTTGCTCTTTTCGCGACTCTGATGGATTTTACAACTGGTGATTCTAAAACCTCCCCAAACACCATACAGGGGTTGCGTATAGACATCTGTTTAATCGATCGATACTTGCCTTCCTCGACGTAGCCTCCATATCGATTCTACCTGCTCAGACGGCACTTTATGTGTCGCGTAAATTTGCGAACAACAGTCAGCTAAGTAATCCTTCCATAATGTGATTCCTAGCAAGCTATGCCGCCGTTGGAATTTTGGTTTCCTTCCATTTGCGTTCTATGCGAACATTGATGAAGCAAAGACAAAAACCATATGATGCAACTTAGTCTGACATCTAGCTGAGTGTGGAGAGGTACTTGCCTGGTATTATCAAGGAAGGTGGCTCCCGTCAACCAACTATCGTTTTCTCTAAGACCCGAGTCAGGTCAAAAGTGTTTAACGGAATTCGAGTCCTTCAAACTAGTTACTTGTCCGAATGTGTGCATATGTCATCCACTAGGAACGTGTTTGAAAGCCCATTGAAGTAGAGCTCGTCTAGGAATTGTATCCTGTTGTAAGGCAGATCTAAGAAGACCTGTTCTTCTTCTTTTTGCGAAAACGTCAGCTGCAAAATTCATTGCATGAGTACCCATGCCTTGCGACTTGCTGTTGGCCTTTGAAGACACCTACATGTTGCCTTTGATTTTGTCCATTTTTTACGAGGATGACTGTTGTTTTCCGGTGTTACATTTTAAACCATGTTTGCTTTCTGTAAGCCCAAACATTGGCTTATATAGGTTAAGATCTCCGTCTTCGATTTCTTTGGGATCGTCGTTCTTTGCTGGATAGCTTGTGTGCCTCTAGTATTTCTAAAACACAGGGAACCCCTAATACAATAAGGTTACTTTCTCTTGCTGTGGGAGATCAGGGGCTTCTCAAATATTGTTTTAACCTGTTGTTTCTGACGGGGATATTACTCCTGGCACCGGATAACAGGGTAAAGCGGCAGTGCAAGTCAGTCCTTTCACCAAGACTGAATTTAATTAAAAGTCTTGCGCCCTACCGGATAAAGTTATCCGGCTTTAGGGTGACTCATGGCCTTTTACGTTGGCTTGTCTACATGCCGCACTTTTAAAAATTCACTTTGCCGTACATCAAAATTTGTAATATTTACAATTCTTATGGTTGGCTTTGAGCGAATCGTTCGAAGTTCGTTCTGTCCCTTGAAAATACATTTTTCGTGAAACTCGGCAGGCCTCCTTAGTCCTTTTGATTCAAAGAAATTTTGAATTGAATATTTTGGGTTGTAGGAATGGAAGAGCTAATTTGCAAGACCGCAATTTAAGAACCTACAAACTCGAGAATATTTTCATAGCATCTTAAGCTACCTCAAATGCAAAGAGAGCAACACTTAGAAGCCCCACAAATTATTGATCGACTCTGCTTAAAGTCTCAGCAAGCCCGTGATTTGTCCTGTTCTTCATTCTGTCATTTCCTATTCATGCCTTCAACTTCCATGCCAATCACATCTGACGAAACGATTCCCTTCTATCCTCTCAGACAAAAGTCACATCTTTCAGGCGCCAGTTGGCACATCAGGCACTCCTCTCCACCGTTCACGGCTCAATTTCCCAAAGATTCGCTTTGCACCGCCGAACCGCCCAAAAGACTTTCGTTTCTCTACAGATTTTCTAAATCCATCTGACTAAACGACACAATGAACTATAGCGCATAAATTGGATTGTCTGTCAGTCCACGCGGCTGAGTCACCGTGGACTTACACCCCTCGCCTGGCTGGGCGTTACCCCAGCAACGAACAAATTTAAAATTTGTTAAGCGTCCATCGAACTATTGCCTCCGCCTCCTCCTCGTGGCCGGCATCCGCCTTCCTATGCGGCTCTGCCCAATAATTAGTTATTTCGTAACCCAGCTCTATGGCCACGGCACGGCTGCGAGGAGATGGCGGACGTCTTATCATTGAAAGGCAATCACGGGCGCATTGTTCGCTGGGATAATCGTTAATCAAAGTGACGGAATTAACAAGATGCACCATCTCGTCGGATGGGCATCTTTTGGGGCACATCTCCACTGCAGCTGGCGTTCCGAGGAGGTGGTGGCCGCGCCGACTATTTGCATTTGAAGTTGCTTTCGGATGGTGCTGCGGCAGCGGCGACGACGTAGTGATGTGCAGAAAAGATGAAACATGATTGATGGAGTGATGCACTTTGGCATAAGTGCTGATAAGTCTTCGAGGATGGCTTGCAATGGGATGGACACTTGTTTCGTTTGCAGGGCAATACCGCTGCGGAGGAAGAGTACAAAAGGTTGCAGATTACGTTTGAGATTCCTTTGGTCAGTGAGATAAGGATGATTGCTTAGGTGGTGTGAATTTGAAGTGTGACGATCTGCAAGGCGTTGAGTGAGTCCTGGGGACGGCAGAGATAAAGGAAGTAAAACGGTTAAGATTTTTCAGTCTGGGTATATTTTCTTTGCGCAGACGAATTTTTAGTAGTCTTCACTTAAACTAAAACTTAAAAAACTTAAACTCTTCATATAGACCAGGGGTTTTGGTGAAATTTGAGGGTTATCCTCAGGAAGTGGAACTTTCATTCATCATGTCGGTTCATTTCCGTTCATCTTCAATTCAATTCTCTTTACCTCCATGAAGTGATGCGGTTAAATGTAGATGTAGAAATCCTTGCGTACCGTAGCACTGGAAAATTCACATTCTTACAGAACGAACTATTTTATTTAGATTTAACTTCTGACATCGCATTAAAATCTGCTTTTCTGCTTTCCGTCCAACATTCGGCTTCACTTTACCGTTCTGGCGCGATTAGTGTAGAGCAGGTATTGTGACTTTTGGAGTTTGAAATCTATTCGTTCTGTCAAACCAAGCACTGTCACCAAACTTTTGTCAAACCTCCTTGGGGTATGCAAGTGTTTTCAACGTCCAAAAAACACATTCTGCAATAACCCGTGTACAATTTTTCTTTACCGTTGCGAAGGGAACTAGGAAACATTTGACCTGGTAACCTAAACTTGCGGCTTTCAATTGCCGACGTTGAACGAATGAGGATTTTAAGCTTCCATATGTCTGATCGTCATGAGATGAACCTGGCAACCCGGGTCCTTGAAATTCACGATTTCTCAAAACTCAATACAGAGTTCTGTCACTTACTAAAACTACCCTAAATACTGGTTTCTTCCCCTTTTCACACAACTTACTCCATCACATCTCACCATACATCAATTTATCACAACGTGCATGCGAAACGACTTCCCACGCACTACGTCAACCGATTAAATAGGATAAACTTCGAAAACCAATATTAGAGTCGTCATTGATTAATTCGCCTCGGATCAGGCGCCTCCATCCGTTCCACCAGTCAACAGCCGCCGGCACCCAGTCAGCCAACAGCGAGCACAAAGGAGCACCGAGAGCTCATCTCAAGACATGTGTACACACAAAAGCAACCCAGAGATACCAAAAACTAGGTTATGTGCACAATACCACGTGTTCCACCAATCGTGCTGGTCGTTCACCCTCCGAGGACGATTGGGAGTATTCGTGTATCATTTGATTTGGGCTTCGAACCGCACCAGGTCCGCAATGGATTTTCCCCAAATTAAAGGGTTGGCTTTGTCAATTAAACACACCTTAACAAATATTTGCCTTTCAATCGTTCCCGGGGCGCAGAGTGGGCCGATACGTGTGTCGACTGAGGGCCGTGTGGGAACATATGTGAATGAATGTTCATTAAAACTCAGTTCCAACTGTAATGACACTCGTAGAGGGCGGTGTGTATAATGTGTCATAGTTTAAGGCCCCCACGCAATGGAATATCATTTAGGTCTCTGCCTCCCCCGCCAGCAGCGTCACCCACCTCACAGGACGGTGCGGAGGAGGAAACCGAAGGATTCTGAAGAAACATGCTACGAGTGAAAAACTGTTTCTGCGCCAAAGCACCCTTCATTATGCCTAACTATTCAGCGGCAAAGATGAGACTTGTACTCCTTGCATTTAGTTTTTAATCATTACCGAGCCTCGCAGGGAACTCCTATGCCGCTACTCCTGTATGCTGCTACTGCGCCAGAGCGGTGCACCGATGCCTTCTGCCGTCGTCATCATCATCGCTGCTGTCGTCGCCTCTGCATTGGACGACGAAATAAAGAAACCGGAAACAGTGTTCGGCGTGAAACTATGAAATATTAAATCAACTCAGCGCAGGATTCCATGGAAACCAAGAATATTCCTTAATTCAATGAAACGGAAAACATTTCCTGTGTTATCGTCCCATTGAAGGATTCTCAGACGGCATCGGAGCGCATTTCGAAGGGTTAACAACAAATCCGGCGCTTTGTGGGTTTTCCAATAGCACTTAAAGGACCCGCTGCTGCAGCATGGAGTTGAAAAGCGTTAAAGACCGAGGCGAGGACGAGGACAGACGAAGTGTATTGCGATGAGAAAAACTATCCACAAATCATCCATCCCCTTTGGTTGTCCTTTCAGTTCGTTGAACTGCCTTGGCGCTGGTGAGTGGTGGAAGCACATAAAGCGGAATCCATCTTTAGGGCAAATGATATTGTGTGTACACCGGATGAGGTTCCTTTCTCCGTTCGCTCTGTGTGAACGGATGTGCGGCGAGAGTATGTTGGGCGCGGGAAGGGGGAAGACATCATCTCGCCATTCAACGAATAAAAGGCGCCCTCTCTCATTCATTGTAGCGATCCTGTGCGCAATCAGTGCGCTGAAAGGCGGGTGTGTTGTTGGTTGCGAAGGCGGCCTTCTTGACTGTCTTGGAGGCGCAAAAACCCTTTCATTCGTTGCGAGGGTTCAAGAAAACGGGTGAAACCTTATTTTTCGATTGTTTTGAGATTTGTAACAGTTGCTGGACATGTGTCTACGGCAGGAGGTGTTCCTCTACTTTGAACATCTGTTGTGGAGATGAAATTTGGTCTCTTGATTTTTAAATTCTTGTGGGCGGGGAGATTTTTGAAGGAAAAACAATTGACTGTCATTTGAACAAACATTAAGTTCGATTTCGTTTGTGAAGCCTTTTCGGTTAACTTAGTGTTTATATCCTTTGTAGAGGATGTTACGGAGGTATTGTGTACGTCTTACTATGCAATAACTGACAAAAGTAATGATCAACCAGCGGGAAGAAGATTTCTTTTGAAGTATTTAAACCGAGCTTGTTAACTCCTGATAGCCAGAGTCTAACACAACACATGTGGCGCATAATGTGGTAATATTTTCTTTTATTTTCGCATAAAACGGCCTTAAGCTTAAGATACGGCCGACAGGCGGCTGGTTGTAAGATAAACCGCCAACCTGTGGCATACAGAAATGAGCAGGCATGTGTCCTTTAGAGTCCTCCCCGCTTTTATTTCAACTGGAGATCCTCTTACCGCAAGTGAAACGATTAAGTTCATGTAGATGATGATCTCACGTAAGAGCAATGGTTAGACAGAAGATTTCTTTTGCGCCCAAAAGCCTGCAACAAAATTTAATAAATGATAGTTTGACAACGTTATTGTTATTCCTGAAGCGGACGTAGCACACAGAACACGAAACTTTGTGTAAGCTTTCTTCCTGCATTAAGTAAAGGTCTTAATCTAAACATAGAAGTGCCTTTAGGCAATATCATTGATTCCCATTCCAAATAAAGATACTAACAGATTCGTTGTTTCTTAACCGTGTTTTTCCAATTGAACGTCTTTGTAAAACCTGTACGTAGAGTTAGGTTTAAGCAGCTGATTGTGAACAGGTCACCACACGTATGTCACACTTGTGTGCATTGTCATACCGAGTTGACAATTCTCCTTTAGTAGACCTAAAACCAATGCTAGTAAGAGTATGTAGCTCTGCAGGTGTTCAACAAAATTGTCGCTAAATTTGTTTTTTTTTTCCAAAGAAGTACTTCTTAGCAGTTCTTATTTCTAGGGTTTACGGGAAATTGAAGTCGTTCTACTGAATCTTCGTGCCTACACCTTTTGCGAAAAACATTCTGATCACAGAAAAGTCTTGTGTATCAATACCTATAAGTGAGAAGTTGGCGGCGCAAAAGCTGCAAAACTAATAGAACATGTGGCGCTTTCAGATCAACTTTCACTTTATTGGCTCAAGGCTTGTGCTTAAGGAAGTCCAACTATCCTGACACTTCGCCTTCGAACAAGAGGAATAAGTACCGCGCCTAGCAAGCTACTCAGCCCTGAAATTCAATTGGATCTATGTCCCTGCGGTTTTAATAGTAATAATAATAATTGGATTGCGCGACAGTCGACAGGGAACCAGGGCCTTGCTTGCTCATCAACTACTCGTGTTGTGCACGCTAAAGTTGTCTCACGAGTAAAAGGGACCCCCAAAAATGTTTGTCGATTCTGAAGTTTGAGAAGCTTTTTCTTAGACAGTTATTAAGTTTTGCCAAGATAACTTGCAGCTCGAAAGAGGTGGTGCCGTGAAAAATTCGAAGTTTTCGGCTGAGAAACGATCCTGCACCTTAGGCGTGTGAGTGTCACACTCTACCCAGTACGGCATGGCGGTCTTACCAGTTAAGTATTTAATAGTCTTGTCAAAAAGAAAGCGCTACTTGAAGCAGATTTTGTTTGAGCTTGAGTGAAAATTGCGGTCTCCAACGTATTGGATTGCTTCCTTACTGTCGGAATAGGTGAACAGGGAATGGGGCTGCTTCCCAGTCATGGCTATACCTTCTTGACCATCATAATCTCTCAAAAGAAGGAGAGACAAAAGTTGACGCCAGGGGTGCTTCTAGTCGCCGTTGCCTATCGACATATGAGTTTTGAAAATGCAATTTGGGTCGAAAAATTTTAACATCCTTTTAGAATGAACAGGATTATTATGTTTTTGTAATGTAACGAGTGTTAGAGAAATTCCAGGTTACGCTTGTGTCTGGAAGCAACCTCCATCTACTGCAACTTTTTTGCAGGATGGCATTTAGGTGGAGATGTGGCCGCCGTGGCGTAGTGGGTAGAGTGCGACGCTCACTCGCTGAAGGATCTAGGTTCGACTCCCAGCTCAACACCAATTTTTCGAAATATTCACGGCACCACCTCTTTCGAGCTGTTGACAACACTAACTGTCTAAGAAAGCTTCTCAAATTTCGCCGTTCGGAGTCGTCAAAAAACTGCAGGTCCCTTTTACTCGTGATAACAGTAGCGCGCACAACACTAGTAGTTGATGAGCAAGCTAGGCCTTCGTCCCCCTGTGGACTATCGCGCCAGCAATTATTATTATTATTTAGGTGGAGAAGTTTGAAATCGTACAAAGTCTTGTCCTGTGTAGGGTTAGCTAAGTTTCTTGTAAATGCTGTCTTTGGATAGTTATAAAAGAAATAAACTACTCGGACAAGCTTCGTTAAGGAGGTATCACCCATGGCAATACTTGCTTGACTATCATAGTGTTTCAACTGATAGAGACGAAAGTTGAGGTCTCTGACAATAGCCCCGCCCAGAAGCCCTTCCTCAAACCATTAATTTGACTTAAAAGCAGTTTGGTACAGAGTTCCATTCTTTTCGTTATTCCATCTTAGAATTTGTTCTCAAAGTTGAGTTGGCGAAATTGTGGACCGAAATTAAACAAATTCTGAAAGATTTTAGAGAATCAAGTAAAGGAAAGAAAAAGAGGAAGAAAGGGAGGATGAAAGGGAGGTTTAAAGCGAGGAAAACAGGTAGAATGAAAGGAATGACGGAAGGGATGAGGAAAGGGAGGAGAAAATTGATGAGGAAAGGGAGGTGGAAAGGGAGGAGGAATGGGAAGAGGCAAGGGAGGAGGAAAGGAAGTAGGAAAGGGAGGAGGACAGGGAGGTGGAAAGGGAGGAGAAGTGGATGGATGTAAAGGTAGTGAAAAAAGAGGAGGAAAGAGAATGGGAAACGGAAGAGGAGAGGTAAATGAGGGCAAGGCGGGAGGGAAGTATATACGCGGTGAAAAATTGGCTCGGGCTGTCCTCAGTTCTTATATCGTGAGCTTGCAGGTTTATTTAGATATCGGTTCTGGTTTTAAGGCATCACTCAATAAGTCCCGGGACATATAGGGGGCGCCACTTACAAAACAAAAATAATATTAAATTAAACATTTTTGCTAGTGGTGCCCCTATAAGTCCCGCGACCTAGCGATCTGTTAAGTAAGGACTTCAAAATGAAAGAAGCATTACGAACGTTAGAGCAACCATAAGTTAGTCATCCAACCTAGAATCTAAGATGAATTTACACTCCAATTTAGTCCACACATAGCAAATAAAAAGTTTTTGAAAGGAAATATTTATAAACGTACCTTGTGCACGATGATCGAGTACTCTTCTCACACAATTTGTTTCGCAAAACAATTTTCTAATTATTTTTTTAAATTCCCTTTCTTTTCAGCCGTAAAATTCGGTCGAATGTCAAAGAAACAACGTGAGAAGGTCGAAGACGAAGTGCGATTCCATCGAGCGCAGATGCGCGCCCAAAGCGACGCCGCACCAGACAGTTCAGTGTTCGATACACAAACGCCGTCAAGTAGTGATCAATTACATCACAGTTACAATGGGTATACAGCATTTGATTACTTACACATTATTTGCATTGTCTCATTCTTAAATCTCCTCCTTCACATGCATACACTTATTAATGAATTCTCTTTTCGTTCCTTGCATTTGTGTCCGTTTTACATTCGAAAACAAAACCAAAACAACAAAAAACAACAAAAAAAAAACTTCTTCCATTTTCTCTATCTTCTATGAATTATTGCCAATGTATTCCCCCTCCTCCAAATACCAAATCGAAACGAAAATTTCCTAGCTATGGATATTCAAATAACGAAGTTGGCTACGGAAGTCCCTACGGATACTCAGCATCAGTGACGCCCCAGCAGACGATGGCCTATGATATATCGGCGGACTACGTGGATAGTACAACATACGAGCCCAGACCCACAATGATTGACTCAGACTTCATTGGTCACGGTAAGTACGAGTATTTTGTTCGTTCTTTGTCTTTTGTTTCCTGTTCTTTTCTGTTCTTTGTTTCATTTCAATGTACAGTCTCATTAAAAGTCACCTTAAACTCTGTGAAAACTGCGTCCAGAGGAATTCTATGCAGTCTGGCTTGACTCCATTTATCTGACTGGACTCAGTTGGACAGAGTTTCGTTTCGTTTCGTAACTAACAATTTATTGAAAAAAGAAAACATCAATTGGCAGAGTTCATTTGTTTATACACAAAACAAAAAAAAAATGAATAACAGGGCTTAACTATTTGTATTTTTAGCGCGCAGTATTTGTATCCCCCCTTGTCCCGAATTTATATATTTATCAAACTCCCCGTAGCATCCCTGATTTGTTGCGAATTCATAAACGCATTTGTATCTCTAAACTCACCTTCTTTTGTAATAAAGTACTTAACACTTTAAATAATTTTCTTTGTTCTGTTCGCATTTTACATGTATTTTGTTTTCTTCTACACTGACGGAGGGTTTTTGTGGACCATGGTATGTTGAGTAACCGGCAGTTGGTTTGAGACTTCGCCAGGCATTTTTGTTTTTCGATTTATGAGTTTTGAAAATGCACTTTGGGTGGAAAAAGCCTAACATCCTTCAAAAATGAACAGGATTCTGATGTTTTTGTTTCGAATGTTAGAAAATTTCTAGGTTATGGTTGGTTCTGGAAAGCTCAATCCATATACTCTGAGATTTTTTGCAGGCTGGCATTCAGGTGAAGAAGTTTTAGGACCCACAGAGTTATGCCCTTTGTCGAGATAGCTCGCAGGATTGACTAAGAAGATTCTATTTGGAAACACCTACAAAAGTCTGGGCTCAGTTTGGTGCCAAAGTCGGCTGTGGATAATTGTAGGAACTATGCTGATAACCGTCGACGTGATATACCTTCGTGTCGATTTGTGACTTAATCGTTGTGATAGGTACAGGAAACGCAACAAGGAATGTGTTTCGGTTGTTCAATCACCCGAAAGTGTTCAATTTCAAAAATACGATTGCATGTGCTCATAGCTCCACGGCGGAGCATAAAGCTAAGATTACTAATTTAAAGTTTCACAAGCTTATTCATTACATATCATTGTGATTTTGAAGAGATTCTGCAATTCATTAAAAAACAAGCCAAGTCCACTTAACATGTCAGGGGACATTTTTTGAGTTGCAGTTTTTTTTATCGGTTCCAATAATACAACTTGTGGCCGCCGTGGCGTAGTGGTTAGAATGCGACGCTCTCACGCCGAAGGGGTTCGATTCCCGGCTGAACACTTCGAATTTTTCATGACACCCCCTCTCTCGAGCTGCTAACAACACTCAGAGAGTAATAACTGTTTAAGAAAGCTTCTCAAACTTCGCCCTTCGGAGTCGGCAAAAAACTGTAGGCCCCTTCTACTCGTGAGAGAACAGTAGCGCGCACAACACGAATAGTTGATGAGCAAGCTAGGCCCTGGTCCTCCTGTGGACTGTCGCGCTAACAATTATTATTATTAATAATACAACTTAATCAGGTGATTGAGCGTTTGGTTTTAGACGTCGAGAACTTGCTCATGGGTGCACTTGTATGTACTATGTATGTATGTGTACTTCAATGTAGGAGTTTTCAATCAACTCGGTTAAATTAAGTACAGACGAAATATGGTTTAACAAATTTAACAAATTCCTTAGATCACAACTATCAGAAGTTGGTACCATTCCCTATCCCTACCCATAGTAAGGACTTTATTTCTTTCGTACTCAGATCGAGCGAATTATCAAACAAGATGGAGACGTCCAATGTAATTCTGGATTAAGAAACAGTTGTCCATGTAAACTTTCCTCCACAAATTATTGTAGATCAGAAGTTGTTGTAAAAACGGTTCAATTTTCAAACACAGGCTAACAAAGGTCAATATTCCTTTCTGTAGAAGGGAATGCTTATACCTTCGAATCTGAGTCATTGGGACAACGCAACAGAGGACGGCCTAGGCTAAGGTGGCGCACACAAGTGGAGAAGGACCACAACTAACATGGAGTTCGTAACGGAAGGCAGCTGGTGAAGGATCGTGCTAGCTGGAGAGGCGTGTTGGTTGAAGCCCAGGTCCACCTCGGATTGTAGTGCTACAAGAAGAAGAAATATGATTATACCTTTAAATGTACTCAAATAAGGACTGAATTGTTGAGCGGATAAATGACGTATATCACAGCTGCAGTTCTTGTTTTCAAGGACTTCTTATCCAAACAGCCACCAACTCTTGTTTCAGATATAAGTCGGAACAAATAACTAAATCACTTTCATACATGCCCTAATACATACTAAAGAGAAGAAGAAAGTGCTCCTACTAGTTTGACTACTTGGTCACACTCTTACGCGGAAGTCGAGATTCGAAACACGAATTGGAATTTGGGCACTGAGAAATGTTTCACAATCTCCACTAGTTAGTTAGTTAGTTAGTTTGACTTTTGTTTTCAATAAATGTTTTACAATGTAAAGTTTAACCTAAGTCATTTATGGTTTGGCCTATGGTCGTCTACCAGAAAGAGTTTAGCGTTCAACTTTTCTTTTACTGCAGCAACTGATGTAAACCTGGCGAAGAAACTGGAATATCCTTCGTTTTTAAACTTAAATTGAGATTTTTTTTATACTCCCTTGTTATAACTGGTTCTCTTATTTTCCTGAACCAAGATTCTAAAGCAAAAAATTCATATCCCTGCACTTACAGTCTTCGAGTTAGTAATGTTGACGGGAGTTTGTCTTCGTTGCAATGTTTAACACTTGTCCATCAATACGAGGGTTGCCTTTTATATTTCGGGATTCAAGAACAAAAACAAATATTATTCATCGAAAATAGCTTTATTGTTTTTCAAAATATTCCCCATTAAGATCTATACACTTTTGAATGCGTTTGAACCAATTGTCGAAGCACTTTTGCCACTCTGATTGGCGAATCTCCAAAACATGCTTTCTGAACGCATTCAGGTGTCGATAAACGTTGACTTCTCACTTTTTTTTACGTACGGGCATAAAAAGAAGTCACACGGTGTCAAGTCAGGACTATACGGCGGATGAATCAACAAATCGATGTTTTGAGTGCTCAAAAATGCAGTTGTTTGAGCCGATGTGTGAGAGCTCGCATTGTCGTGGTGAAGAGTGAACCGTCTTCGGCGGTTGGTTTTCCTGATTTCTTCGAAGACAACTGGCAAACAAATGGTTGTATACAACTCAGAATTGACTGTTCTGCATTGTTCTAGTGGTAAGGTTGTGACATGTCCAGTTTTCCGAAACACAGGCGACCATTTGCTTGGAAGTGCTTTGTGTTCGAGCAACTTTTGTTGCATTTGGCTCAATTTGAAACACCGATACAGTCGACTTTCTGTTTACTTTCGGGTTCATACGCGTAAATCCACGATTGTTTACCTGTCACGATGTCATAGACATATTTCGAAGCACCGCTATTGCATTTTTGGAGCATTTCTTTCGACCAATCGACGCGAGCCCTTTTTTGAGCGATTGACAAATTGTGTGGGATCCAACGAGAAGAAATTTTTTTGACAGCTAAATGTTCATGCAATATGAAATGTATGCTGGTCCCACTAATGCCTAAGATTGTCTTAATCTCACGATAGGTCACATGACGATCTTGCAATATGAGTTGGCGCACAGCGTCAATTGTTTCCGGAACAAGTGATTTTGGACGACCTTCACGAAATTCGTCTTGGAGTGAACTACGACCTCAACACTAATGGTATGGAGCTTCATCGCCAAAAACTGAATTAAGTTCATCGATGCACTCTTGTTGAGTTAATCCACGTCGAAAGTTGTAAAAAATAATCGCAACGCAAACACGCCCTCGGTGGTGTGAAGATAAACTCAAAAGAGGCTTGGGAAAAATGGCTGTCCGAGCTCTTCGCAAATAAGGAGGGGGGTATTATGAAGTTGCCGTCTAGATGGAAACAAATTATCGAACAAAATGGCGCATATTTGAACTAAATCCGATCACTGTAACAATTTTCATGAAGCTTTGAATGAAGAGCAAAAAAGCGGAAGGGAGATATTTGACAAAAGTATATATCCACCGCTTTTCTAAGACCTAGGTATTTTTCCCTTTTTGAAGACAATTTGGCAGGCCGGACCTTTAGTGACTGCTTGTTATAGTCACTCAGATCGACTTGATCCGAGTTCTATGCCCAGCGACTCAATAACTGCAAAAGCTCATATCTACAAAGTTGGAACAAGGTTTTGTGTCAGGAACAATTAAATAGGTCGTATTTAATTATTTATTCATTTCCTAACGTTTCCAAAATTCCCAACGAGGTCCACACGAACCCTCCATGTGTAAGCAAAAAACAAAAATCGAGAACCATTAAAACACAAACAGACACATTTTGTTAAGTCCACTTGCACTAATAAAACTCAACTTGTGAATAATCAAAAATTTAACAAACTTAAAGTTAACCAGAATAGCTTGCGTTATCACTTTCATTCATTCATGCATTTGTATCATACTCACAATCGATTCCAAAACAAAGATTCTGTTTCTTGTTTGTTCAAAAACCACGTTTTGGTAGTTCCACATGCGGATATTTCCAGAAGGCAACACCTAACCAGTGCGACCATCTCGAATCACGACTGAGTAACCGCGATAGCGAATGACAACATTTTCTTTTCTTTTTTTTTTTTCAATTTTACAAGTCATGAGTTTTTTTTCAACATCTTGAGTTTTGATCCTTAATCCCAAATCAAAAGAAATACAGATCAAAGAGAGAGAGAGAGAGAGAAAGAAAAACACAAAATAGGGCAGCCCTGCTCAAAATTTAGTTCCCCAAAATTTAAATTTGTCACTCCTGAAATTCAGAAAATAAAGAATGTACACATAAAACCATGCAAACACAAATTTTAGGCAATAACTCACTTAGACGCGGTACACCTTCGGACTGCTGTCATACCGACTCGAATCCGAGCACCGGCGGTAGCGGTGGTATCGGTAGTAATAGTAACAATGGCGTTGCTGATGTCTGCGGGAGTAGTAGTGTTGTTGTTAGTGGCACTGGTGCCAGCACTGCGGCCAGTGCACATTCCAGTCATCCAGATCATCATCCGGCTAGTCAGCCGCAGCCACAGACGTCCGCACATCACCATCCATCACTGCATCCCGCATCACAGTCCACATCAACCACAACCAGCACATCAAACAACACGAGTAGTAGCAATAGCACCGGCACCAGCACCGGCTCCGCCACCGCCACCGGCAACAGCCATCAGCACCATCAAGCACAGCTTCAGCATCAACAACACCAGCAACAGCCCCTAACGCAACAATCCTCCGCCACGGCAACGTCCCAAATGACTCAAGTTAGTTTCATTGACGACGATAGTTCCTGTGATTCGAGATGGGGTAAGGAGATGTGTGTGCTGAGAGAGAACGCGAGTGCTGTAGACCGATGGCAGTCTTTTCAGTTTTCAAATCTATCTCTCTTCAATTCGAATTGGCCTAGAAAAAGATCGCAAAAATCACCTTGATTTAAAAGACCGTTAATTTTTGAGTTTGATTTCTCATGTTCCATACGTTTGTTTGTATCCGCATGCTACCGTTCATTTCTCGTTAGTTTCGTTTGCTTTCCATTTGACCGTAGACTCGTTGTAGACGCTTTCAAATTTCCAAATACACTCAGTCCTAGTTGTGCCCGCTTCGCAGACGCCACTTTTGACATGAACCCGCTCTCTCATTTCAGCCGATGGCGATATTAACGATGTCCTGATAAAGACCCTGGCGGAAGCCCATGCAAACACAAACACAAAGTTGGAAATCGTGCATGAGATGTTCAGAAAGCCACAGGTAATGCCAATTTCAGTCCTCCCTCCATCCTGTCTTCTAAATGTTCCCCCCATTCAGGACGTAACGCGAATACTTTACTACAAAAATCTCGGCCAAGAGGAGCTCTGGCTAGACTGCGCTGAAAAGCTAACACAAATGATACAAAACATAATCGAATTTGCTAAGCTGATACCTGGTTTTATGCGGCTAAGTCAGGACGATCAGGTAAGTGTGTCGAATGGGCGTTCAAAACACCTTCTCACTGCTATGTGGCCTCTCCTGCAGATTCTTCTTTTAAAAACTGGATCGTTTGAGTTGGCGATCGTTCGCATGTCTCGCCTGTTGGATCTCTCACAGAACGCCGTGTTGTACGGTGATGTTATGCTGCCGCAAGAAGCCTTCTACACTTCCGATTCGTATGAGATGCGATTAGTGTCGTGTATCTTTGAGACAGCAAAATCAATTGCCGAATTGAAACTGACTGAAACTGAATTGGCTTTATATCAAAGTTTAGTGCTGTTGTGGCCGGGTAAGTATGATATACTCATCTATGCGTTTTGCGTTGCGGGACGTCTTCTCATGGCTTGGGCGCGTTTCTTTTTGATTGCAGAACGAAACGGGGTACGTGGAAACACAGAAATCCAGAGGCTTTTCAATCTGAGTATGAATGCAATCAGGCAGGAACTTGAAGCCAACCACGCACCCTTGAAGGGTGATGTCACAGTACTGGATACTCTGTTAAATAAAATACCAACCTTCCGGTAAGTTAACTAGAAATTAGCAACTGTTTGTTAAGGAATTGTAGGTTCTCTTCGAATTTCCAAGAAAAAATTGTCGTCATTGTCATGAGCAACGAGAATATTTTGGAAACACCCATGCTCACCACATACAACAACTCCAGTTGAAACGTAACGTTTCCCAATCACAAACAGACTATGTCAGAAATCTGGGTACTGATTTCATTTTTGTTATAGTGTGAATTTCATTTAGGTTATGAACATGGTCGCCCTGGTATAATGGGTATTGCGACACTCGCACGGCTTCCAGGTTCGCAGCTTCCAGGTTCGATTTCTGAAATGAACACCTCACACAGTACCACTTCTTTTGAGCTGCTGACAACACTCAAAGAGAATTGTGTGTCTATGACAAAGCTTCTCAAACTTCACAGTTCGGAGTGGAAAAAAAAATTGTGCGTCCAATCCATTCGAGAGAGGAAAGTAACACGCACAACACGAGTAGTTGCTGAGGGAGCTTTTTATTTGTCCTCTTAGACTGTTTCGCCATGAAATGGGGACTTGAACCTTATCCTTGTTACTGTTAAGGAGGTGGACCTTGGGAAACAAAAAAAAATAATTTATACTTCAAGTTCTAGGTTCAGGTAACTCAACGTTAAAGTTCTCAAGGCTTTAATTTTGGAATCTAGTCAGAAAAACCGTCCGATTGTTAATTTACAGGGTTTGGTTTTTTTTTTAGAAAATAACTTTGAAATAGAATAAAACGAATATGAATATTTTTAATAACTACGATGAAACTGACTTTATACGAAACATAGTCTTCTGACATATAAATTGTATTACAATTTCTGGCATAGGACCGTTGCGTCTAATCTGGATGTCCAATTTTCTATATTTTTATTTTAACTTTTCTGGCAGTATATCGGCATTAACGCGGCGAATATCGTCTTCTACGTTATTAATTGCTTCGGGTTTATCGGCGAAGACAAGCGACTTCAAATATCTCCATTTAAAAGACCGTTAATTTAAAAAATCAAGCAATGTTAATTCGCTCGTTCAACGCTCAACGTTATTAATTGTTTAGTTAAGTTTATAAAGCATTTTTATTTCTCTTCATTCGGTTTCTTATATGCTGGACAAAAATACTTAAACCTAGCTTATCAAAGTAATCTTGCAGGAGGTTCCGGGAGCAAACAAATAAAAGATGCGGCTAAAGCGAGAGCTGTTTATTGACTCAATCATGTTTTTCATTTTTATTGCAATTAAACTTAAAGAAGCGGTGCGAGTGCACAGTAAAAAAAATACGAATGAATCAGTTAATCATTTAGGCCAATGACAAGTCTCTTTAACAGGTTCTATTTATTAAGTGAACTACTCTTTTTGAGTAAAACGATTATTAATACAGTCTACATTAGAAGTGAATGTACCAATCTGACGAAAATATCCACAATCTACTGATTTTAATTCTAACTTTCTGACTCTTCATGAATATTCTAAGCTAATGTAGGGTTTTTGTTCTATGTCTTTCGGCTTCGTGTATTATTAAAATCAAGTACATAAGCCTACATACGAGTATATACATGTATCAATATTCTGCAAGAAAATTACGTTCTTAGTAGTGACATCAGCTGTGTGACATGTTGCGCTATCTTATTGTTGTGCAGCTCCTTCACAACGTGGTTGTTCAACCATTGACTGCAACCTTTATTTTAAATAAAATATCAAGAAGTACGGACCAATTACTCCACCCACCCAAAGAGCCAGCCAAACACTCATTTTTATAGACGTAACGGTCTGTCAGCTGTCGCCGTGGCGTAGTGGGTATAGTGCGACGCTCACACGCCGAAGGGTCAACGTTCGACTAACAGCTCAACACCAATTTTTCGAATTTTTGACGGCACCACCTTTTTCGAGCTGCTGACGACACTTAAAGAGTAATAACTATCTAAGAAAGCTTCTCAAATTTCGCCGTTCGGAGTCAGCGAAAAACTGTAGGTCCCTTCTACTCGTAAGAACATAGCACGAGTAGTTGATGAGCAAGCTAGACCCTGGTCCCCCTTTGGACTGTAGCGCTAACGATAATAATAATAGCGGTCTGTCAATATATACTCGCAGATTATCATCACTCCAAATTTGGCAGTTTTATTTTCTGACGTGACATACATTCAAGAGAAAATGAGCCTTATTGCTAAAAAAAATTATATATGTGTTTTATACAAAATTGAAAAAAAGACAATTCACTTAATCATCTACTTGTGGTAAAATACCAAGCGAAAAACCAAACAAATGAAACAAAAATAAATCACCTAACGAAATCACCTGAAAAAATGGCCACCAGTTAAAATAGTGTTGCGAAATTGAAATTCTATATTTTTAAATATATTTCTTATAAGTAGCTAGTAAGCTAATGGAAACAAAAATTACTTCGTAAGATAACTTTTGTAATTCGTGTGATGAATTGGAAGAGTTAAATGTCTTCTCCGGTCAGCATTTAAGAAGCTATTTTCGTGACAACTATATTACAACTTCACAAATATTGTTAGTAATTTGAGACTAAAAGAGACGAACGGAGCTTCAGTTAAGCATTTGAATCAAAACGTCGCACTAATGAGACGTCATACTTTGGTTAATATACATCCCTGCATTAAACCTTTTTTTTAAGGACACATACATCATTTTATTTTCTTTCTTTCAGTTCTCATGTTTTTTCAATCTCGCGATAGTTCAAAAGCTTCCAAACTCTCGATCAACTTACGAAAAATAATCAATCAATAGCGATTCGTATTGGTGTGGCCGCCGTGGATTAGTGGGTATAGTGCGACGTTCACACGCCGAAGGGTCTAGGTTCGATACCCGGCTGAACACCTCGAATTTTTCACGGCACCACCTCTTTCGAGCTGCTGACAACACTCAAAGAGTAATAACTGTCTAAGAAAGCTTCTCAAATCTCGCCGAGTCGGCGGAACTGTGGTTCCCTTCTACTCGTGAGACAGTAGCGCGCACAACGCGAGTAGTTGATGAACAAGCTATGCCCTGGTCCCCCTTTGGACTGTCGTGCCAAAAATTATTATTATTATAGCGATTCGTAAAAAAGCCGTACAGTTCTTTTAGACTGTTAAAAAATTAAACTGCGAGTACTTTTCTGCCTTCGTGAGAAAGTGTTCTCAAGCCGCTAAAAACATGAAAGTCAACTCCTTGTCATTACATTTATGAACTTCTGCCTAGTCATGCTTTATTGAAACGCACTGAAGCAGCGTTTTCTATAAGGAGCCTTTTTTCGCTGAATGTCAAGAAAATGTGTCACTCGAATTCTGTTCTTATTTTAGTCAGCGTGTTTCGGCATGTAGTTTCACCGATTGGCAACAAGTGCCATAAATTGTTACGAAAAGAAATCTAATCCCAGATTCTAAGTTTCGATATATTTTATATTTTCCCTTTGTTCTTATGCAGTTGAAACTGTCTTTCTTTCGTCGGCTTTTTTGGTCACTGTCGATTTTCAATGAAACCAAGTTATTTCACTGTTATTATCCAAACGTTTCGGCAGGGATCGCTGCCTTCATCAAGGGATATTAATTGTGTCGTTGTTACACGTGGATGTGGATGTTAGAGTCTAAATGTTGATTAAAATTATTACAAAAAAACTAAGTTCACAATAAGACAAAATATTGAGCACTTTTGTGTGTGAAGATCAGTCTAGATGTTCTTGCTCTTTCCAAAACAAATCACATCCTGCCATAATTTTAACCAATCATGCGGCATTGTCATATGCGAAGGTTAACTTCTCGGCGCAATTAAAGTGATGTCTGTCTATCCAGCATAGATAATCAACAAACGGTGCTCCTATACGCGATCTGTCATTTTGCGTAAAAACTACCGCCTTATTTATGGAGCTGTTGCAAGATACATGAGTCCCTTGTTAAACTAACTGCTAACATTTTTTGACAAACGTCATTTCTTATTGTGGACCCAGCGAATAGAATTTGCAAATATGTTGATGTCTCTATAGCAGCATTGATCTGCTTCAAAATTGCTTTTGGAGCCAAAACAAGCAGTGATTAGCAAGAAATATTCTGCGTTTAGTGGCCGCTGTGGCGTAGTGGGAAGAGTGGGACGCTCACACGCCGAAGGGTTTAGGTTCGATTCCCAACTAATTACGAATTTTTCGAATTTTCCACGGCACCACCTCTTTCGAGCTGCTGACGACACTCAAAGAGTAGTAACTGTCTAAGAAAACTTCTCAAACTTCGCCGTTCGGAGTCGGCAAAAATTGTAGGTCCCTTCAACTCCTGAGGGAATAGTAGCGCGCACAACACGAGTAGTTGATGAGCAAGCTAGGCCCTGGTTGTCGCCCTGTGGATTGCCAAAAATTATTATTATTATTAATATCCGAACTGATATTGTTTGTTTTACTTACATGGGAGCCAAGTTAGTTGAGGTCCTTCACTGCTTCAAAAGTATAGCTGCTGTATATAGCTGTATAGCTATGACGACGTTTTGACTGACTTCGTTTGCCGCTAAGTCCACTTAAGTTACCTTTGCTCCAATACCAGCAAACGCATTATTGACAGGTCACCTTGTTCCACTATGTTGAAGAAGATAGCGCCTCACCTTTAACGTACATTGACATTCAAAAGTTTGGTTAGATCTGTACCGAGCTTGGTGTGTGGGAAAATCTCATATCTTGTATTTACTGAACGGAATTAATATTTTGAATTTTATTTCTTATTCCATCTTTAGTGAACTGTCAATAATGCACATGGATGCGCTGAGTAAATTCAAACAGGAACACACAAATCTGGTATTTCCAGCATTGTACAAAGAATTATTCTCAATAGATTCACCGCAGGACCTCACATAACAGCAAGCCGCACCACCATCAGTTGCAGCAACATCCGCTGAGTCATCACAGGATTGAAAAATAAATATATATATATATATTGCAAATACAAAACAATTCATAAAACAAAACAAATGAATAAACATAAAAATAATAATAATAATACTGAAGAAAAAATAACAATAATAACAAATACACAAAGGTAATATATTTAACAACAAGTAAAAATACAACAAGTTTATACATTTTTTTAATAAACAAAAAATAAGAAAAAATTATTCTTTAAGCAAGTAAATTACAAGCAGCGTTACCAACAAAGCAAAAACAAAACAAAAAATAAAACCAAGCAACAAGTATGAAATAGTCTTAAAGATTCTCATCTAAAATTTAACTCACGCATACATGCAGTTTTAAAACCGAACAAAAAAAAAACAAAAACAAAAAATAATTAAAACATAGAACAATATAAACAGTTTTTAGCAATATTCTCTCCAAGCATACATACAATTATATAAACAAGACTTAAACCAGCTAACAAGCAGAAAGTAAATCTCACGCAAAAAAAAAATAAAACAAACAACCCAACACCCCTTTGAGACTTAACTAAAGTACGTATAAACTAAAAACGAACATTAAAATACAAAAAACAAACAATAAACAAAAAACATGAAACAAAGCAGAAACTTAAAATGAAATGCATTTCACAAAATTTCGTTTAACAACCACCAGACTTTGGTTTAGCACACTTTTTTTCTTCTATTTTCTCTGTCTCATGCTTTAATTATTTTATAAAAATACCCAAGAAGAATATACGAAAATTAAGGGAGTTACTAGTTTTTAAAACTAAAACCTAGAACGAAAAGCGAACAACACACACTCACGAGAGAATGCAAACGTATAAGGAACGAAAACACACAAATCACATCCACACTCGAACGCAATATGAATAACGGTTTGATGTAAAACATAGAATAACATAGAAAAATGAAAACAACTTTGATTTGGTATACAGATTGGCAAAAAATTACGTTTTTTTCGCGAAGAGACTTTTAGGTAAATTAAATGACTGTTTTTAGGATAGAAATATTTTTTTTTTGTTATTTTTTAGAGAATATGTAAAAAAAGAAACAAAAAATCACAGATTATTATGAAAGAAAAAAACAAACAAACAAACACACGAAATAAACAAGTGAACACACCACTACACACAATTGTACCATACTATACATAAATATTGAACAAGCATGGTGAATATTAACAGACATACACGGGGTTGCAATGAAACGGTGATAGAGGAGGGAGGAATGATGGGCGCTGAGGTGGATTACTGTACGAGTAACAAGTATTTTTGTCCTCTCTAGGCTGGTCCCATTATTGTTGCATTTAATGCAAACGAACCTGAAATGAAGTGTTCGCAGACTTCCATTCAGAAGTGATCAACTTTAGCCATCTTCAAAAATGTGATTAATAGCAGGGGACGATTATGATGGATTTTAACTTCTTTTTCAAGTTCGAGTACGCGATGCGGTCTTTCCAAAATGTGGCCTGAGTGATGAAGAAAATAGTTTTTTTTCTAAACTAAAGCTGGAATAGATAATAACAGAAATTGAAAAGCTAATAGCCTTGAAAAGGAAAAAAAGAGCTCTAAATATGTAGATTCCATGCGCCTAAATTTGAGATATTTATGAATCCCTCAGAAGTCCTTTTACGGGAACTTGCGATATTGTGATGCACACAAATCAGTTTCAGTGAAATTAACGTTTGTCAAGCCTTCTTAAAGCCAACCTCTAAGCCATCTCGTTTCTAGTTTAGGTCAATTGAGATACATAGGGAAAATGCTTATTCAACTCGACTGAAATTCGCAATTACGCAACCGTTGCCAAGTTCGAAGTATAAGTCTGTACGAAGCACGACAGTAGTTTGTCGCAATAAACGTTTCAGCCGGATTGGACTTGTAGGACTTGAAGAAGTCTACATATGAGCGGACATTTGACGACTTTGAAAGCATTTCTGTGAGTGGGGAACTATGAGGGACCGGAGAAGTATTTCTGACTACTTCTACATATTTTGGACTTTGTAGACGATAGGTAATTTTAATTTGACAAAGGAACATCATGAGCGAGTTCTTTGTTATAAAACTTGATCGTTTTGTTTTTACATCTAAATTAAAAACAGTACTAAAAATTTCATTGAAGAAACAAAAAAAAAATTAAGGTAAAGAAATTTAGCAGTCAATCCTCACGGAAATCAAATTCCATCTTTCTACTTCTTTCCTACAAGGAATACGAAACTGAAACATCAAGCTCCTGAGGGAATATGTTCAAAATCAATAAAGATTTTCAAAGCCCATTTTCTATTTGTAATAAATTTGAAATAAATGAGTGAGTCATTTAACGACAAAAATAAGGACTATCCTAATAAAAGTATTATTTTCTATTTAAACGTCCTATCAGCGTATATCCTTGGACCACATGTCTTTACTTAAGGGGCTATCACACGTTTATAAAGGCACAAATACTTTACATGCAAACCATGAAACTAAAGACTGACTTCAGAACATCACTTTTCTAAGTTTTAAGGCATTTCTTGTTTGATGTTCAGTGAAAATGTGCTTTACCTTATGGCTGAACATGAATATATCTAAACTAAAAAAAGCCCAGAAAAAACTGAAGCTAGGAATTCATTCGTACATCGGAGCACAAGTAGCCCGTCAAGTTTAATTTACTCGACAGGAGGATATTGTCTTTCCACAAAGTTTACGCGTACATTTAGTTTACAGACGCAAACTGTGAAGTCCCTCTTTACCAATGACCTCGAAATTCATTGATATCCCATAGGCCAAAGACACTATTATTTGTGTTAACGAAACTTTCTTAAAAGGTGAGCACCACGCACGGACTTTTTATGAACGATAAAGTTTAAAAATGGTTTAATCTCAAAGTTTGAGCTTGGGAGCAAAATTGTTCGACATCAGCTCGTATGAGGATGTGATTTGACCAACAACGTAAAATTCACTGAGTTAGTAGTTAGTAGTTTGCTTTTGGTCCATACAGTCAGTCAATCTCATCTTTCATTCCTATCAGTCTTGGCAAGCTTAAGTACTCGAGCCTCACTTGATATTTATTACAGAGTTTCAGTCCTAAGTGAAATTTGGTACGCGTTCCTTAAGATTGGTGTAGTTGAAGAGGCTGGAGCCTTAATGGTAGACTGTTTCATGCAAAAAAATATAGAGGAACGGTAAACTGGTTTCCTATACATTTCCTCAGTTTTGAAATCTATTTCAAAAATGTCCATTTCTGCAGAAAGTTGAAGAAAGAAGGTTTACATTCGATGTTTCTACATCTATTTGTTCATTAAAAAAAAATTATTTTTAAGAATAGCTTACGCGTGCCAAAGGAAACGGATCGTTTTTTATAGAGAGGTTAGAAATTTCTACCAATTCGAAAATATTCAATCAAATTACGATTCGAGTTGCAAAAGCGAATTCCTCGTCATTGATCAAAAATGCGAATATAGTTGTACAGCACACCTGAAAAAACCAACTTGCGGCAATTTAATTTCTTCATTTTCCACCATTTTCATTGCAACCTACACACAACACCGACGCAGACACATACACACACACACAAAAAAATACAAAAATAACACATGCATATGATTTTCTACTTTATACATATTTTTTTTATTGGAAAAACGGTTAGGGTTAGGTACTAATTATAAATATTTGATAATAGTTTGTTATTATAAAAACAAAAAGAAACCACAACATTTATTGAGGCATGGTTCGATAAAGAAAACGTTGAAAAAAAATCAAACAACAAATGAGAAAACAAAAAAAATCATAAAAACACAACTTATACTATATATTTGCCTTAAAACCTAGTTTTTAAGTTTAAATATTGTTTTAGTTGTTAGTTAAAAAAAAGGAAAAGAAGTGAAGAAAGGAATATTTTTGTGTAAAAAAGTTAAACCACTTATGTTTATCTATCTATAATTTAATTAATTGTTGTGTTCTTATATTGGTAAATAAATGAAAAGAAATATACGATTATATTTTATTTTATTCTCTTAAACAAAAACAGCATATAATGTAGATTTTAAATAAAATAAAGAGAAGATTATATATATATATTTATGTTTGTGGAATTAACAAGTTCTCAATTTGTTTTTAAAGGAAATAACAAGAAAGAAGAAAATGAAATAAAGAAATAGAACAGAAGCATATATAAAGTAATTTAGTTAAATTTTTTTAAGGATTTGTAGCTAAATCAAAAATAATATATAATTTTATGTGGAATGTTTGTATTATTTAAATTTATAGTTGAATGGAAATATATATACATACATACACTCTTACTATTATTTACAAACATTTTATACAAACCAACAATCAAAAACAAAAAAATATATATATGAATAACAGAAATATTTTAATTATTTTTATTTTTTATGTTTTACTTTTTGTAAAGTTATACACACACAGTCGAAGATGACATGCCGAGTAATCTTAATCTAAGCCCTGTCCCTCCCCCGTTCTCCTCCACAAAGCTTCAGCTAACACGTCACATGGAGGAGAAGTGATACGGATTGTAATGTTTCACAGAGGTATTCTCTAGTGGTTCCGACATGAGATTACATCTTTGTGTGCTGTCGACAGTCGCATTTTTTTTTTTTTTTTTTGTTGAAGAACACACTCCGAACTTTGTGTCCTTCCTTCGATGTATTTATTTTTTTTATTTGACCTCTTTTTTGTTTTATTTATGGGTTTATTGATTTGTTAATTATTTTTAAACAAAATGTACACCTTAAATATTTGCAAATCTAATTTTTAGTTTTTATTTTACGCCTGTATATTTAAAAAAAAAATCTTTAAATGTATACACACAATCATATGTTTATTTTTAAATCGGAATTGTTATTTAGATTTTAGTAGATAGCATACATTTTATCTATATATGTAAACACAAAAAAAGTAAGTGAAATTGATAATTTAGTTGTACTCTTCCGAGACTTAAGCTTGATTTAAATGGAGAAGCAAAGAAATGAAAGATAGACGAACTAATTTGAAATGTAGGTTATGTTAATTAAATGAGAAGCGGATAGTTCTAATTGATGGAAAAAAGAAAACCAATATGATAATATAGAGAAACATATTTTATAAACTTACGGTGTTTTTGTTTTATTTTTCGTTTTCATTTTCAGTTGGCTTTGCTTATTTGTTCCCTCCTATGCCTTTTTGTTTGTTTTGTACGTAGTTTTAGGAGATATGAGTATTAATTGAAAGCAATATCGTGTTCAAACTTAAATTAAGGTGCTTTTTGGAATTGTTTTTTTTTAATTTTTCTTTTGTTGAAAAGTCTGATGCTTTTTAGGCAAAGCAATAATTTGTGTTGGCAACTCATGCGGGTACAAGTTGAGAACATTTGGTTTGAGCTAGAACTTGAGTTGTAAGTTATGTTGTCTTTAAAAGAATACATCGTAGCGTCCATTCAATTAGTGGCACTGTTAATTTAAAGCTTATATTTCCTTCACCGAAGAAGCGTAGGAAAATTTAAACGTTATAAACTAGCCATTTTCTTCAAAGGTTTTACATCTGTTGACAATACAAAATGTTATGCTCCCTAAAACTATTTGGATTGCAATCATGTTGTGTCCTGTAGAAAATCCATGTACTTATAAATTTTACTTTCATTTGAAAGGTGTTTTGAATGCATTCCGTGTGGGATAATTGTACAATGCCTATTGATCTTGTTCATTTGAAAGGTCTTTTGAATGCATTCCGTGTGGGATAATTGTACAATGCCTATTGATCTTGTTCATACTTCCCATTGGATAAATGCGGTTTGGCTACGTTAAATCCTTACAACAACTTTAAATTCTGTTTCAAATGAAGAGTCGTTCGAACTTCCGGTTGCTTAGTTTGGGTTTCTGGACTCGATATAAACCCAAACTAAGCCTCAGGTAGGGAAATTAAGGTAGGTCTCAGGTAGGACAATTGGGCGGATTCTTGGTTTCGAAGTCTCATACAAGACTATGACTTCAATTGAAGGTGCGCATTCTGCTACAAAATCCGTAAATTGCTTTTAACTCATATATACGTTTTTTATCCTTATTGTTCTGCTTGAAATTCGTTGTGCAGACCTTGAAAATCGAAAGCATGGCTTTCTGTATGACTGAATTCTGGAGTTTCGATCAGTTTGAAAACGTTTTTGAACAGTGGATCACGCTCTTGAAACATTTCTAAGGTTTTTAAATTCGATAACAAGGGATGCTTAGAGCTTAAAAACACATTGTTTTGATAGTAGTTAATTATTTCCAGGAAGTTTCGAAAAAAATTAAGTTTGGCAGATGCGGCAAAAACATATCGATTCCTGTGACTGTTTTCGTCTTGTTTCCGTTATTCACAGTATTTGTAAGGCAGATTTGTCTTTGTCAAACCTCAATTTTTTTTTTGTGTTCATACCATAGGTTAGTTTGATAAAGATTACTTTTTGGGCATAAATCTGGTTAAACAAGGTGATCAATCCTTCTAAACAAAGGAAAAACTATTTCTGTTGTGTAAGGAAGTAACGCAGTTAGCAGAAGGAAGATTGGCAGTAAGGAAGTAGGGCCAAAGATTTTTCACTAAAAATGCGAGAAGAAATTTCTTCCTTCCTTTTGCGTTCTGACTACGGCACATACAATGTACAAAGGCCTAAATTCAAGCGACATAACTCAGTTCCTCGGTTACATTGATACTTATTGCTAGAAAAGAACTACAGATATTAATTGTGAAATCTTTGAAAGAGACATTGTTTTACACGTCAAAAATCAATGGTTCAAAGGGTGTTTATAAAAATTTATTTATTATCCTTTTTAATTTTTTTCTATTTAACATGATCAAAATTCCACACTTCTTCACATTATTTATTCACTTAAGTGACTTCAGCCAAGATTTTCTTTTAAATTCAAAAGATGGTTAGCACTTTTATACAGACTATCACTTGATATGCTGATGAGCCTCCAAAAAGATTCCCGAAACCACTGTCCAAAGTTGTGAGAAACTTGCAGTAAGTTTGAGCTGAAGACAGTACAATTATAAAATATAAACAAAATATATATATAGGCAAGAAAAACATTGTAAACAGCTTTGTAACTGAAAGGAGCATTGTTTTTGAACGTGACGACAATAAAATGCAACTTGCACCTTTTAGACTAAAAAAGTTTTACTGTGGGATTTTCAAAACAGGAAGCCTTGTAATAGATTTGAAATAGTCAACGTAAATCGTTGCTTCTGTCAAAGAGTATAGGGAAATTTTCTGATATCTATAAATGCTATTACTCTACAGGATTATAAAGTCAAACCCTGATAGTATAACATATCGTCGGCAACAAAATAAGTTGACACTAAGTGGGTGTTGACATTATCCGTTCTGTCGTCTGTATGACAAAAAACAACTGGCTACATAAAATTATGCCCTAAACCGATTTGTGCTAATAAGCAATGTGAGTATATTCAAGTTCGACTGTATCTCAAAACTTCGAACGATTTGTCTGACGTTAGACATTCAATTGTTATTCAAAAGTACTTCTTTGTTTTGTTTAATTTATCAATTTAAATGCATAAGAGATGAAAAGAGCATTGGATAAATACTTCATTGAGAAAGCTCGTGAGCGAACAGTAGCGCGAACAACAAGAGTAGTTGATGAACAAGCTAGGCCCTGGTTGCTTGTGGACTGTTGCGCCTTCCAATTATTATTTTCCCAAAAATGGAACTACCTTTGAATGCCTTATAATTGGGAAGTCTCCGGGTATGTTTAATATTTACTTTCTCATAGGTTTATGTATCGCATTCGAAGTTTTTTTACAATCTTTGCCGCTTATTGCCACCTTCTAACATAGAGAATAGTGTTTTCAGTTTGATAACATTTTTTTTTTCAGTTTGATGTCATGAAAGCTCGAACCGAATCGTTCTGTGTGTTCTTTAACTGGACACAAGAAACACAAGAAGTTGAAACATTTTTACACGGACCATAAACGAAAAATTCGTAGGACAACAAACTCTTTTTCCTTTAGTATGACAGCTTGTGCAATTTACATGACGACTTAGACACTCCTAGTTTTCTTTTCCCAACGGGTAAAAGAATATGACGCGTTTTTACTGGTCAAACTATGAACATCTCATTTTTTTTAATTTAGTGCAGTTTCCAAGCTACTTCCAGAAAAAGAACCTTAGCATGTACGTAGAGTTGAATGTATGTAAGCCACTAGCTCGCTCTTTCTTTATGTGTTCTAGCTCGCAATGGGAATATAAAATGCCTTAATCCGTCATATTAGTTGAAAAAAATATTTAAATTTAATTCTTTGTCTTCTTTAAATAATTTTATCTGCCGAAAACACAGCAATACAGGCTTTAACAAAAAAATATATATTCCTAAGATTAGTTAATAACTTTTCATTAAGTTCTATTTTCTTAAGATACAGTTTTATTTCTTTTTTTTTTTGTTTTGTAATTATAATTTTTTGACATCATTTTCAATGTCTTTTCTATTTATTTCTTCCATCACCTCCTTAAATGAACTGAAGAAAAAAAATAATTACCAATACGCACATTTAGATGAGACCAACATTTTACATGTTCCGCAACAACAACTCACCGTTGTTGAACAGTTATGAAACACAAACCACATTTTCACATTCTCAAAATTCTCTCTTTTTAATTTTCAAAGACCTGCCTCAATGTTGATTTTGTCTTTTTTTTCAAAATGAAAAGATAAAATGAATCGAAACAAACATAAATGATAAAAAAAAACAACTTTATATAAATGTACATAATTTGGGTGTATTTTAAAAATATACCTAACTAATGTAAACATCTACAAACAGAATAATAATTAAATTGACTAAACTAAATTGAACATTAAATCAAATATATTGCGGTAATAAATAGAACAACAATTAAATACACATACAAAAGACGCATTTAAATCTATAATTAGTTGAGGATATCAACTTAAAAAATGAACAAGAATTTCATAATAAAAAAGAATGATTACGAGATGCTATATATTATACATACTTATATATAAAGAATAAAACAAAAAAACAAATATATATGAATTAATTGCCTTACAGAATATTATTATATACATAATTCATAATAAAAAAAACATAAGAAACAAAATATATATATTTAACTATTTATTATAAGAGAAATTAATTTATTGAAAAATAAATGCAAAAAAAAAATGGTCGATCTGGTCGAGCGTCGTCATATTATATACTCTCTCTAGTAGCGAAAACAAAAGAAACCAAACAAAAGTAAAAACGAAAAAAATCCTTATATATCGTAGTTCATTTACTCGTCTATTTTGGTTGAATTATTTTGTTTCAATTCAGAAGAAATCAAACACCTCGTTTACATACTACTCGCTCTCTCTCTCTCTCTCTTTCTCTAATCCAACCAGAAAATAGATAAAAATCCAAATTGCAGAAAATAATAGAACAATTTCGTTAAATGCATGAATTTATTAAACAAATATTATGTACATACGTCGTGACTATATACACGCATACAAGAAAAACAAGAAAATAAAACTGATATAAAAAATGAAAGATTCTATATATATAAAGAGAAACGGAAAAAGAAGAAATGAAAAATTAATGATAATATCAAACTGTTGAGATTAGACGAATGAATGAAGATCATATATACACACAGACATATATATGTATGAACATTATACAATTAGTTAAATTAATTTGTTGATTAAATATATACTTATACAGATTTATATATACAGAAAGTATTTAATAAAAACAGAAAAAAAAGGATAAAGAAACAAAAGGAGAAAAAAAATAAAACAAAAAAATTAATTATCACGTAAATCAAATATTTATTAGCAAATTGAAACAAATGAAAGTATACAAATAGATCTTATATATACAAACACACAACACATACACACCCAAGAAGAAGAAAAAATTCAACACACTCATATGCATTAGAGATCCACTGATAGGGGTACATCATGTGAATAGTACTTTGAGTTTGTCACATTTTTGTGTTGACACAAAGGACACAGGTAGTGGAGGATGCGCACTTTTTGTTTCCTTATGGAATTATATTTTAAAAAGGATACAAGCGGAAAACACTGTTCCGACCACATTTCCTAATTTTGCAATCTTAGCGTTAGAGCCTTCTTGTCTTTTTACATTTCCTGTGCCTATGCCTTTCTGTTTTGTTTTGTTTTTTCATTTTACCTTAGACGTAAGATTGTCACATGTTATGGCTTCGTTTTGTTGTTTCTTGGCTTCGCTTCTGAAGGGCTGGAAATTTTACTTTTCATTCATCAGACGACATATCCCTGAAACTGGATCAATATCAAATGCTATGGTACAGCCATTAGTCTGAATATAGCCTTGGGCAAAGACATTAACATGTTGAGATTCGGAAGTGTATCGGCTGTGTTTGAAGACAAATGAAGCCAGCAAGTACCATTTTTCACCGCAGCTTTACTTTATTTTTATTTTTTTGTGGTCCCCGTGAAGTAGTGGATAGAATGCAACACTCACACGCCGAAGGTCCAGGTTCGACTCCCGGCTGCGCACCTTACATTTTTTTACGACACCACGTCTTTCGAGCTGCAGACAACACTCACAGAGTAAAAACTGTGTAAGAAAAGGTTTCTCAAAACTTTGCCTCTCGGATTCGGCACAAAACTGTAGGTCCTTTCAGGTCGCACTGTGAATTGTAGCGCTACCCAATTATTATTATTTTTGTTTTTATTTACTTCAAAACTTCCAGAATGTGCATGCGCACTTTGCTTTGTTTTCTTCGTCTAGCGCTACAGTCTGAGAAGGACATGGGTCTCTTTCAAAGGTGCTCCACGAGTCAGCATGATCTCTTCCCAGCTGCTTTCATTTGCGCACTCCAAGTCGGTTAAGGCCTTTCTCACTCCAAGCCAGTTAAGGCCCTTCTCCACATACAGATCCCCAGCTGCTTTCAGTTGCGCACTCCAAGTCGGTTAAGGCCCTTCTCCACATTCAGATTCCTAACTGCTTCCAGTTGCGCACTCCAAGTCAGTTAAAGCCCTTCTCCACGTAAAAATTCCCTAATTCATTTAAATAAATAGGAGGCGTGAGTACCAACATGACGCTAAAAAAAATATTAAAAAATATAAAAAATAAATAAATGTTGATGACCAGTTCATCCAACCCATCTAGAAAAAAGGATAAAAATACCTTTCTACAAATTCTAGGAGTGAAAGAAGGATTCAGTTTTAAAGTCCTCATGCCGCTTGGGGTGACATTCTTTAACTGGCAGGGCATATTGGGCACATGAAGTGTGATACAGCACAACCAGTATGAGTTTCGGTTTTTTTATAATTCCTTTATTTATTGACTAACATGAATGAAACTAGACAAATGTGCGTTACATTTACTCATATATGGTTTTGTTACCTTTTCTTTTGTTACAATAACATTCGGCACATTACGCTTATACGTGAACAACACTCCATATACTTCTTTTCGTTAAGGAACGAGTAGTTGCTGAAGAAGCTTGGCCCTGATCATCTTGTAGACGGTTGCCCTTTCCAAGATCTGCCGTATAGCTTCGTCAATTTTTATACCAAATGAACAAATGTTGAATTTCTGGACCGCTCAGCAAATTTTCAATTTCAGCAGTATCTTTTTCTAAATTGAACCTGGAATATATAACAATTGGCTTATGAAATTATAAAATATAAAATAAATTAAGCTGTCCGGCTCAGCATAAAACTGTAGATCTCATAAGGAACACATTCCATGCACAACTTCTGGACGAGCTAGCCTGTGACTGTAGGGTCATCCATTTTTCCTTGTGCCAGTAGTATATATTCAAATTTAAAAAGAATTACGTTGAGAACAATAGAGCTCAAAGATATTCAAACTAACATGGTTGTTGGTAAACCTAAACCTTGATGGAAAAATTCTAGAGACTGCAGAAAACTTACAGTGTTTGTACATTTCAATTTTCTGTGTTTCTTCTTAGAACTCTTTTTACTAAGGAAACACTCAAATTCTTACATTCATCGGAGAACGCTTGTTAAAGCCTTCAATATTCTTCGATGGGAGCATAATCTCTTTCTATGAGAATCTATAACGTCTACACTTTAGAGCTTTGTGTGAACTTAAACCGCTGCGCACAATTCGACACATGTAAGGAGTTTTTCGTTGAACCAATTTCTTCATCTTCCATACCATTTATTCAAAAGCTATGATTAAAGCTGCCACAAAATATAAACACTCCGACAAATATTAAAATGTTGCAAAATAAGTCAAAATAATATGAAAAACTTTGAATTAACTTTTCATTTTCGAATAATGAATTTATTTATTGCAAAGGAGATTTTATTTCCTCCAAACTTAACGAGCGATGTGTGTGAGGCAGTTATCGCAGACTCTGCACCACAGTAGAAAAATTCCTGAAACCTTTATTCCAAGCATTCAGATAATTGCATTAGAAAATTTGTTCACGAAAGAGACAAAAAGGCTTATACAAAACAAGACTTCTGCTGGAAACAAAAATGATATGGTTTCTTGTTGAACAGCCATGAAATTAATTTTATTTTAAATTTAAATCATCAAAGATTTTTTATGTTTAACATTATTGGAAAAATTAAATTTTGTCTTTACTTATATCCCAAAGATTATGGAAGATAAACTAAAAATGAAGTGATTTTCTGACCTTTATGTCAGACATATGCATATCTTATAGGTATGAATAGAAGGAATTGGCGTGGCCTGGATTTGTTAGAAACTGGAATAAGGGACAACACGACTGCTTACTGCGAGTGGATTAAAGTAAAATCGTAGCTGAAAAATGTTAAGATTCCTGTTCACAGCCCGAATTACAATATTCTTCTAAATTCGTTGATTCATATTATCACAGAGGCTTTGTGAAAAATTGACTTGTTTTCAGTTTAGTTGTTATTAATTTGCTTGTTTTTTATTCACTTGTTTTTTATTTGCTTATTTTTTATTCACTTATTTTTCATTTACTTGTTTTTTATTCACTTGTTTTTTATTTTCTTGTTTTTTATTTACTTGTTTTTAATTTACTTGTTTTAAGGCATTTTTAAATGAAGAAGCATTATGAAGATACTTCATTTTGGTCTGCGTTATATGCTGCTGAAAAGCATTGACCTTATATTGAATTCAAAAATTTGCTTTAAAAACTCCACTCCACTACCCGTTGTTATTTGTGTAGTCCATTTATTGTCACACGTCCACTAAAATGCAACTCAATGCAAAATTAACGATCTTTGTAAGATACATAAATTCATTGACTTCCCCTGACATTCTACAAATAAGTTCACCAGAAGCCCCTTTATACGATTATATTGTAAATAGAAGTTTTTTTTTTTGATTTAAATTTAAGATACTCTTAAGTTGAAATGAAGAAAAGAAAAAAAATATTTCTCGTTAAACCTTAGCTTGACCACGTAAACAAGAAACAAAAAAACAAACGGAAAAAACAAAATACAAATTCCATTTTCCCCAAGAATGAAATATGCATTTTTTATCTAATTAGGGAATTTTTATACTTTGTTTATTTTTAAATACAAAATGTTTTCTAAAATAAAGTAATTACATAAACTTCTTAAGTTAAAAAACAAAAATAAAACAAAAAGCAAAATACGTTCGAAAATTAAACAAAACAATTTTTATATATAAAAAAAATGAAAAGCAAAAACAAAACAAAAAAAAAACAAACATCACAGAATATACTCTCTTTCAATGGGGTGATATATTGTTATAAAATCAAGTATAAAACAAAATAAGATTCTTCTGTAAATATAACATAAAATACTTTTTTTATTATTTGTTCTTGTTTTAAGAAACTTGTACACTTTTTATTACTTTATTATACATAAGAAAAAATGTTCGGTTATAACATTCAAATATATATACACATAATTAAGCGAAAAGTGAAAGAAAAAAATATAACAATACAGTGTCCTTATTGACTTATTTTTGAACTTAAATTTAGGTAATTGTTTCTTATTTATTAGCGGTAAACCAGAAACAGAGCAGATGCAAATGCAAAAATAGAACACAAGATTTTTGTTAAAACGAGAAAATAAATCTTAAAACAAATGAAGATTTACTGAGTAAATAGAAATACAAAACGATATACATAAATAAACATCAGCAAAATATATATATATACGCAATGATAAATTATATTTAATTTTTTGTTTTCGTTTTGTCCTGTTTTTGGAACATAATAGTGAAATTCACGTTTTAATTAAAATTTTCATTATTATATCTAAACTCTAAGCAGATTATAATACAAGAGCAGAAAAAGTGAAAATGAGATGAAAAGTAATAAGTCAAATATATTAAGCGCATAAATGGAAACAAAATGAGAATCAATGGCAAAGGAAAACAAAACAGAAATAAAAATAAAGTATAATTGAAAAAAAAAAATATATTCGTATATATGTGTCTTGGACGTTTTAGGTTACAAGAAGTTTTTGTTTTTAAAAATGTTAACTTTGTGGTTTCGGCAGTTTTGCATTTCTCCTTCAATCGCAAAACGATTTCTATAAATTTTTAAAGATGGTATTTAGGTAGCAAAATGTTTGAATACGAAAATTTGAGACTGGAAAACTTTTAGTTTGAATTTAATTGTTTAATTTTGAAATTCCATTTCTTTGGATTTTTTTTTGTAATTGGTGCGCACTGAAGAGACCGGAATAAAGACAGCACCGGAGGTAAGGAGGAGGAGAGTGAAAGAAGGTACCGATGCACATTGGTTTTTGAATGCCTGTGAATTGTAATGGGGAGCAAATTTTGAGCTGGGAAGAGCATTCCATATTCGTGCGGTGCGGCTGAAGAACGTGTCTCTAAACTTAACTGTACGTCCGAAAGTGGGCTTAAGGGTGAACGGGTGAGCATTTTTAGCGAGACGCTTATTGCGGGTGAATTCTTGAAGGGGAGGAATGCAGCTGATTAACTCTAATGAGTTAGTTTTTGTTGAAATAGCGATGAAATAGTGATAGAGACGCAACATTTCGTTGATGTTCTGGCGGGTCGATCGACTTCGCAGCATTATTATTACCAATAAGTTTTATCGCTGGCTGTCGGATTCTTTATAGTAGGTGCAGAGAGGTTTTAGGAGCACCAGACCACATAGAGCGGTATGCTCAAGCTTTGGGCGGATGTACACCATATATATTTTTGCCAGGTCAAAGGGGGTGAAATATTTCTTGCATTGCTTTCAGAAACCTACACATTTCGCTGCATTTTTGGCGATCTAGAATATTCCAACTTAGTGTTAAGTTGATACACATACCGAGGATGGAAAGTGTTTCGGTTTAAACAACGCAGGAGACATTCATGGATAATGGCTCTCTATTATTATGAGAACACTTGAGTGACAGATGTGGGATTTGGTTTTACGTGATCACCTGCCTTTACGGCTTATATCACGGGGAACCTTTTTCCCAAGAGTCGTAAGTAACGCAAGACTAAACGCCTTAGTTACCCAAGTACCAAACTGAGATCATGCTTGAGGGGCAATCTCCCCACCTTGGTTCGATGCGAAGCCTTTCTAGAACCTCTTCCGCTCTTTGGGTCGCAGCGCCCGGTTGTGAATGCAACTTCACACTGAGAAGGGATAGTCCCCTAACCGACTTGCCTAGTTTTGCTTAAACAATGGGCTAGACAAGTCAGCACAGTACACTATCCACGACTCTACCCGCGATGTTAGGTGGTAAACCACAGCCACCACGAAACTCCCACAAGGGGGCCTACCGCAACGGTCAGGCTGGAACCGAAGTTCCAATGGCCCCTGACCTTCCGTGGCAGGGAAGCTAAGCTGTCACTACCAGTCAGGTTCCCTCAAAGCCTGGGTCTGTTAGCCGCCATCCCGCCACAGATGGTCTTTCCTCCATCAGTGTTTCCGTTGTCACTATAAATAGTGATACGGATGTGATTTTGAATCATGTGATTCATAAATCCAGTCACATCATCTGGAAACTTGAGTGACAGTAGGCAGCATTGAGTTTTGGAAGCACCACTTAAATTTTTGTACTCCAATCAATTATGCTGTCAAGATCGGAATTTGAGCTGAGCTTAACATACGCTGCCGCTCCAAGTTTATGGTTGAAAAGGAGGGTTCAGAGCGGAGGAACGAATGTGAAAAGCTGAGGGTACTCTTATCAGTGAAGGAGTGAATTGGATTAGAAGTGACAGACAGGAGATCATTTACAAAAATGAGGAAGAGTGTTGGAGACAGAACGGAGACCTGGGGAACACTACCAGATAAACCGGTATGAGCGTTTTTTTTTTTTTCAAAATAAAACACTAAACATTTTAAAAAAAACATTTTATTGAAAGTATTGGCCATTGTTTTCTACACATTTTGTATCTTGACGCTAACTTCATACGGGTACACCTGGTAGCGTTAATATGGTACAATACAATACAACTTGTATTGAAAGGTACGAAAGGTAAATTCTATTTTATTGAAGAAGAGATCAATCGACGCCAAAAGCATCAGACAAGAGAGCTTGATTCCAGACTCTGGCAAATGCTTTTGAAATATCAAACGGAACGATCTTATTTTCTCCTACATTGTGAAGGGGTTGGTTCCATTTTTCGGCTAGGTATGCTATCAAATCACCAGTGGACCTTTTTCTGCGAAAGCTGTATTGCCGATCATTAAGAAGATCAAGATATTTCATAAGCTGACGATTTATCAGCGTATCCATGACCTTGGAAAGAAGTGATGTAAGTGCTCATGGGTCGGTAGGAGGTGGATGATGATGGTTCGCCCTTTTTAGGGACGGGCTGGACAAATGTTGTTTTTCACTTACTCGGAAAGAGCCCTAAGGAGTAGAACAAATGTTACTCGATAATAGAGCTTCTGATCGAACTATCTTTGGAGTAATCACAATGGCCGTGTCCTATTTCTGAACGTATTATAAAATTGTTAATGAAGAGAAACGCTTGTTTTCTTGTATAATAAAAACCTTGCTATTGTATAATAAAAAGAGTAATGATAGAACAAAGTAAAATAACAAACAATATTCGCGTTATTATGAAAAAATGGTTTGTGAATTGTGCAAAGAGCTGGAATGATGTTGAGCAAAATCGTTAGATATAAGGATTCAAAATGTGCGAAATGGTGCCCCCTGCAAAGTTTTCAAAGCTTCATTTAGACATAAGAAAAATTAAAGCGAGAAAATGCTTTTAAAGAAAACCTTCTCTATTGAGAATAGTTAAGGTGACATTCCCCAAAAGCTGGACAACGTTAGCATGAGGACACAAACGAACGACACAAATGAAAATTATGCCATTCAACGTATAAACGTTATTTTCTAATTAAGGTGTTGGAAACCAGGATTTTGGTGTTCAATTTTAAGTAACTAATTATATTTATAATTTGCCGCCGTAGCGTAGTTGGTAGAGTTCAGAAGATCCACGCGCTCACACGCAGAAGATACAGGTTCGATCCCCGTCTGAACACCTCGAATTTTTTCGAGGCACCACCTCTTTCGAGCTGCTGACAACACTCAAAGAGTAAAACTGTCTGAGAAAGCTTCTCAAACTTGGCCGTTCGAAGTCGGTAAAAAACTGTAGGTCTGTGTACAGTTGCACGGACGTAGTTGATGAGCAACTTTGGCCCTGATCCTCCTGTGGACTTTCGCGCCACCAAATTTAGCGATAGAAAATCGGTTGCCTCTTATAGTGCCTTAAAATCTTACAAACAATTATTTCGAAAGATATTGTATTTCAGTGTCATACGATTTTAGCCAATCAAATAGGACGGCGGCTTTTGTACATTCGATTATCGACTTTTTTATTTCATTATGTCGGTACGATCGTTTTTATATTCTAGCATATTTAATTTGCTTGCAAGTGGCATGAAAATCAGACGTTTTTTTAGCGGGCTCGGCGATTTCCTGCTGTTTTGCATTTAATTTTGTGTGAAAATTTAATTAAGTGCTCAACAACACTTAAAATGTTGATAATGGCAAACGGTGAGAGTACTCTGAGTCAAAAAAGTGTTAACAAGTGGTACACGCATTTCAAAGATGGACGGGAAGATGCGTGTGAAGACGCTAGTGGTGGGTGCCCCAACACATCAACAGTTGATGAAAACGTCGAGACTTCACTTTCTCGACGTTTTCATCGTCATTTGTATATACGAGTAGAATCGTTAGAAGACTATTAGAGTCGGTGAAGATGTTGGCATATTCGATAGGTCGGTTGATGTCATGAATTTTTTTCGGAAATTTTGGTCATGCAAGGGCAGTGAAGTTTGTTCCAAAATTGCTGAATGTGAACCAGAAAAAACGTTGCATGAGCATCCGTCAGGAATTGTTTAATGACGTCAACGGTGATTCAGATTTGCTTGAAAGAGTGATAACTGGTGACGAATCATGGGTATATTGTTGTCATTGAAACCAAAGTCCAATTGTTCCAATGGAAGACTCCAAGAGAGCCAAGGCCAAAATAAACACGGCAAGTTCGATCAGATGTTAAGGGTTTTTGAATGTTTTTCTTCGATTTCCGTTGGGTAGTGCATCAGGATTTCTTTTCACTTGGTCGCACGGTCAATAAGGAGTATTTTCTTAAAGTTATACGCCGCTTGCGAGAAGCTAAGAAGGAATTGTGGAAAAACAATTCACGGCTTTTCCATCACGATAATGCGCCTGTTCACTTGTCATTACTTGTTCGGAATTTTTTGACCAAATTAAACACCGTAACGATGTCTCAGCCACCGTATTCACAAGAATTGGCCCTCTTATACATTTTCCAATTTCCAAGATCAAAGAGATCCATGAAAGGATGACGTTGTGCGATGATTGAGGAGACACAAACCGAGCCTTCGAGGGAGCTCAAGGACATAACAAAACATGAGTACATGGCATAACAAATGTGAGTGCATATCAGAACTGCTTCGAGGATTAGAAAAAAACTTTGGCACAAGCGTATCTAAGGGGGACAACTGTGAGAGGTAAAAGTAGAAATTGAAGAATAAATAAATATTTTTAAGGAAAATGTATGCCCGGCGGCAGATGAACAAGTAGAATCAAATTTGTACCACAACAGTGCAAATCAACGGTTACGGTAGAAGTTGTCGTCCGAGATGTTGAAAGACGAATTTTCAGCTCGGAACTGCTTCTTGAAAGACATTAATGCAAGGGGCTTGTGCATAAGAGCGTAACTCGATGTGGATAACATCAAAGGGGATCAAATACTTTATAAAGTCCGTTGAACTCGCTCCGTCATTGGCTACAAGGACTCTAAGCGAAAACATCCGCAGTTCAAACGTCAGCTCTCCACATGGTGGGACCACATGGGCGTGATGTACTATGAGCTGCGAACACTGCTTGATGGGCAACGTTATCGGCCACAACTATTGCGTTTGCGCCATGCATTGCATCAAAAACGGCCAGAAACGCTCGAAAGCCATCACAAGGTGATTTTGCAACCTTTCAGCCCTCGGCTTTGGATTTCTGTAGCGATCAAAAACTACCTGAAAGCGCTAAATTTGGGAGATCTTACCCCACTCGACGTCAGCCCTTGCTCCATCCGACTACTGGCTTCTACGTCGGATGCAAAACGTTTGGGGGGTCACCAGTTCCAGTCTTTTAAAGACGTCAAAGAACAGTTGGTATTAAAAGGGATTGCCTTAGAGATGGTTCGAAAGATGAGAAAAAGTAGTGGTTTCTGTCGGAACGGGAACAATGAAACCTTCTATTTTTTGCGAGGAGTTCGGTGCAAGGATAAGTCAGTCTTTATACTTAATTGCAAGCAAATACCAAAAGTGTGGGACATCACTTCGATCCTTAAAAATTTTCAACTGAATGTATGTATGAGTGCCTATATGAATTCAAAGTTTCTGTAGAACTGCGATTTCTCAAAACCATTAAAGTTTCTTCCCAAGGTATTCTTTTGAAAAACTTGTCAATAGTCATGGGAATATGCTCAACTTGAAAAGATTTTTCTGAAAATTCCGTCTCAAGGAATTCTTCTTAAATTGAACGACCCGGGCGTGAATAACCCCACAGAAGAATTTCCGCGAAGGTACATCATCCATAATTGATATTGGTTATGAATTTTTCGTCGTGCGGTCACCCCAGTTATATGGTACTCGTAAATTGTACTAAATCCATCATCAAAAGAAACGGCAGAGCATAACCCCGCGTCAGCTTCTGAAGATTTCAGATAACTTCGCCATCAGTGCTCCCCTCCCTGAGCCAGCCATCGTACCGAGAAACATCAGCTACTGGCGGATGTAATGATTCCACCAGCAATTAAACACGATGATTCCCACAAAGCGATGACATCAAGTGCTCCCAAGAATCAGCGCCAAGCTCCTTCTCGTTACATTCCAGGGGTGACTCATTCCAATGAAACTACATCACGCAATGCATTTGCTCATTCTGAAGACTCCTAACGGTACACTACAATGCGTCTGCATATTCATAATAACACGCAGCCAACAGTCAAATGCGGAAACAAGTGTTCTGTAACCCCCACACCCACACTCCGCCGGGGCAGCAGTTAGCGCCGTACTCTCTTTCCCAAAAGCGTAACCACCAGCGACAAGGTCACCAAGTGCCACACACCTCATATCGCACGGCAGGCGACCGGTGACACAATGCCATCAAGGTTCGGGGAACCGCACACACACAAACGCTTTAGTGAACCGTGTCAGGAGAAGAAACGCTCATACTGTATGGCCACCGCCACGGCAAGCTACGCGACGGATTGCTTCCACGAAAACTCATTACTGAGCCAAATAAAATAATGAGCCGCGTAAGTAATTGGATGCTTGTGTAATTTGGGCCTCGTCACGGGCCCAGCCCAATCAAAATCACATTTCTTCGCGTCTTCAGCGAATTGACTCGGAAAGTGTCGGCCACGGTGGCGGCAACAATCATTATCTGCTGCTATTTGCTAGTTCTAGGGCTTGGAAGAAGTACGTGCACACGCCTGAGTTGGTGGAATCTCAGAACCTTCACCTATCCGGAGTCACTAAAGCGCGTAATATGTTTGCTAGCGTTTCTTTAGCATGGAGCGTGGACTGGAGGCGAGAGAAACTATAAGCGGTGGCTGAACTTAATTTCAGATTGGGTTGGGAACTTGGGTATAGTATAAAGTGAAAGTCTGAATTGAGATTTAAATCAGTATGTGATGGTGTTGAATTGAATGGGGTTGATGAACTTGGATTTAAGGGAGACAATAAATAGCAAATGGTTGCGATGAATGTTTTATTTTTCTTTTCTTTGTAGGAAAACCTTTCAAGGTTGTAGAGCCTTTTACATTAACTCCTTTTTATTTTCTCCATGTTCTCCTTTTTAATAGCAACACAGAGCCCTATAAATTGAAAATGCTTCCCTTACAAGCACTCTTTAATGACTCCGCTCGCAACTCTCTATAGCCTACGTAGTTCCGATTGGGTTCAATTGATTCTGAGGTTCCTATAGCCTTTTTCGTTTGATTCAGCGGCCACATCTTGTAGATTTGCCTGCCGACCACGCCGATAAATTTGACTGGCAGGAAGTGCGTCACCGCTGGCTGGCGAAAGACTGAGGGGAACATAGGGTACTCGGGAACGAACATCCTCCAAGCCGCCTCGGTGCCGACTATAGGTAAGTACTTGGCACACTGTTCTCGGCGCTACTCAGCTCGAAAGCATGCTTTCAGCCCCTTTGAGTGCATCCGATGGCACGACATAAAGAAAATAAGCGTTGAGCTGTTCGGGGACATGTAAAACAAACTTTTGTTTACTTCTACCCATAATCCGGATTAGCTAGGACGAAGTACGGGCTTTTAGTGGCGCCATCTGTATGATCCATCCATCACTGCATCTAATGTGAGGCGAAACAATACTCGTATATATGACTTACGTCCTTTTAAAAAGAATATTACTCAGCTAGACGAATATTCATTTTACAAAAGCAGGAAGCCTTATAACAACGAGCGGGCCCCCAAATATGAGTCAAAAAGGGCTGCCTCTATTACATTCGGCGATTTCACAAAATGCTTCTAACAGATGATTCACAAACTGCATACTCGAGGTGGATCCAGAAATGACAGAACCCAGTGCATTTATTTACAGAAAGTTTAAAGACTTTAAATTGGTGACTATCAGCAAAGTGTCTTGGAACAGCGTGCAAATTGGTTTTGGATCGGGAGGATGGAATTGACTTCCTTCCTTCTATCAATCTTTTCTATCTTTTTATATCTATATATTCTTTTATCAATCTTTCTATCAAAGAAAACGCTTTACAAACAGTTTGCTATATCGAACGCCACCCTGTATAGATATTGAAAAAAGACTGTATATTCTAGAGATCCTCAAAGGAGGTGACTGAATGCATCGACACCTCCCAAAATAAATACCTCTTTGAAGGAACTTTAGTTGCTTGGCTTCTTCCATTTGGTTCTCCATTGTTAAATTTTATACATAGTCAAGACTTAGTAAAGACTTATTTAAAGTTGGATCGTCATAACAGCCAATTACGTTTATAGCTTAAGTACGAAATAACGCTATTCAATCGAACAACCGCCGTGGCGTAGTGGGTAGAGTGCGGCGTTTACACGCCAAAGGTCAAGGTTCGATTCCCAGCTGAACACCTCGCGGCACCGCCTCTTTCAAACTGCTGACAACACTCAAAGACTAATACTGTCTAAGAAAAAGCTTCTCAAACTTCGCTGTTCGGATTCGGCAAAAAACTGTAGGTCCCTTCTATTCGTGAGAGAACAGTAGCACACGAGTAGTTGACGAGTTATCTATAGTCAAAGCTAAGCAAAGACTTATTAAAAGTGGAAACGACGTAAAAGCCAATTACATAAAAAGCTAAAACAGGAAATAATGCTTTTAAATCTACAAGGATACACGTACATCACTTTAGAAACAGTCACACTGGGACAGGGAAACTTCTATGACTTTGTGCAGTTTTAATTGCAAAAATTGAGCCATTTTTCTTTAAGAACTAATATTTTTTGTGCGCATACCACACATCATGTGTCCCGTTATAGATCCAAAATTGAACACCTATAGTTAGTGTTCTATGGTCAAGATAAACAAGTAACACTTAACGCCCATAACAAATCTTAGAACGTACACCCTTTAATCGCTATAAGTATCCCAAGACAGACTTAAACTTAAAATGTCTTGCTTAGGAATCAACGAATTTAAGTTCCACATTATTAACCACAAACATGTATCCTTAAAGTTGTAAAGTTTCCAAGAACTATATCCTTCATTAAATATATTCCAAAACAAAAGCAATTCCGTGTTCGTAAGAAACGCAAGCAAGTGAACTTCTATTAATTGAACAGGCCCATTTTTGAGTACCAATATTCGCCACCATCTAAGCGCCGTATTAAGAGACTATTGTTTAATGTAGTGCGTGTTTGCATACGTTAGTTCGGGATGAGAAGTCTTTAAAATACACCTAAACTGAAAATGTTTCTGATGATTGAAATTTTGATTGCTTCATGACACTGCACCTGCACACAAAGCAAAACCGGTTCAGGATACAATCAAAATACTTGGCTGGGAGCAGCTACCCCACCCGCCGTATTCACCAGACTTGACTCCTTCCGACTAACATTTGTTTTCATCGATGGGACACGCATTGGCTGAGCAGCACTTTGATTCCTACGAGGAGGTCGAAAATTGGGTGTTTGATTGGTTTGCTTTAAAAGACGAACAATTTTATTGGCGTGGAATTCCAAAATTGCCAGAAAGGTGGTCAAAATGTGTAGAAAACAATGGCCTATACTAAGAATAAAATGTTTTTCCTTTCCCATTAATAATTAGTATTTTATTTACAAGAAAAAAACGCTTATTTCACACCGATATACCTGGTATATTTCACTTCTGTCAAATCACTGCCCCATTGTCCTATGCAAGTATGTAAGAGGGGTGCCTTTTATATTTCGGGATTAGAGAAGAAAAACAAATATTAATCATCGAAAATAGCTTCATTGTTTTTCAAAATATTCCCCATTAAGTTCTATACACTTTTGCATGCGCTTGAACCAATTGTCGAAGCACTTTTGCCACTCTGATTGACGTATCTCCAAAACATGCTTTCTGAACGCATCAACCGCTTCTTCAGGTGTCGAAAAACGTTGACCTCTCATTTTATTTTTTACGAACGGGAATAAAAAGAAGTCATTCACTGCCAAGTTAGGACCATATGGCAAATGACTCATCAAATCGATGTTTTAAGTGTTTAAAAATGCAGTTGTTTGAGCCGATGTGTGAGAGCTCGCATTGTCGTGGTGAAGAGTGATCCGTCTTCGGCGGTTAGTTTTCCTGATTTCTTGGAAGACAACTGGCAAACAAATGGTTGTGTACCACTCAGAATTGTCTGTTTTGCGTTGTTCTAGTAGAACGGTTGCGACATGTCCAGTTTTTCCGAAAAAACAGGCGATCATTTGCTTGGAAATGCTTCGTGCGGGAGCATCTTTTATTGGATTTGGCTCAATTTGAAACACCGATACAGTCAACTTTCTGTTTATTTTCGGACTCATACGCGTAAATCCACGATTCATAGCCTGTTACGATGTCATAGACGTGTTTCGAATCACCGCGATCGTATTTTTGGAGCATTTCTTTCGATCAATCAACACGAACCTTTTTTGACCGATTGACAAATTGTGTGAGATCCAACGCGAACAAATTTTTTTGACGGTCAAATGTTCATGCAGTATTGAATGTGTGCTGGTCCCACTGATGCCTAAGATTGTCTCAATCTCACCATAGGTCACACGACGATCTTGCAATATCAGTTGGCGCACAGCATCAATGGTTTCCGGAACAACAACTGATTTTGGACGACATTCACGAAATTCGTCTTGAAGTGAACTAGGATATCGGTTGAATTCACCACACCATCGGTACACACTGGTCCTTGACGGAGCTTCATCGCCAAAAATTGAATTGAGCTCATCGGTGCACTGTTGTTGAGTTAATCCACGTCGAAAGTTGTAAAAAAAATAATCGCACGAAAATTTTCACTATTTAATACCATTTTTTGGGCGAGATGAATCTTTTAAGTTACTGTGAACAACACAAATGGCCGCTGTGGCGTATGGGTAGAGTGCGACGCTCGCACGCCAAAGGGTCGGCAAAACACCTCGCATTTTGTCACGGCACCACCTCTTTCTAGTTGCTGACAACACTCAAAGAGTAATACTTGTCTAAGAAAGCTTCTCAAATTTCGCCGTTCGGAGTCGGCAAAAAACTGTACTCGTGAGAGAACAGTAGCGCGCACAACACGAGTAGTTGATAAACAAGCTAGACCCTGGTCTCCCTGTGGACAGTTGCGCCAACAATTATTATTATTATTAACAACACAAATAGCGCTCGTATGTCAAAACGTTCTGAGTACGTATAACCTCAAAAATGTCGAAATTTACGATAAACCTGGTAACTGCCAGATTGCAATCCTGAAGTTGTCCAATTGCGAAATGCAAAATGGAACCTTCGTATTTCAATTCTATCAAAGTCACTGCTCCATTGTCTTATACAAGTATATAGACTCACATTCGGTTACTGGAATTTTTAAGATGTCACTATTTTTAAGTTGCTGGCAACAATTTTCAAGTTTAAGTAAAAACTATATTAAATACATTCGTCGGTTTTATTATCCAATTCTATAATAAATTCGATTGATTGTTCCTTAACATCGAGAGTAATAGAATGAAATGGAGCAGTTACGATGCACCTCAGATATATTGAAATAAATTACGTTTTCACTTCGAGTTTTCAAACTTTCTGCACGGATTTTACCACTATCATCATTTTAATATTTAAAGTAAGAGTTTAATAATAAAACATTAATAACGCGAGTGGTACTTTAAAAAATAATGACTGATTTATAGAGTTAAAGTTTTCAAACGACAACGCTCTGCCTACTTCAGTGATCAGTCGTGCTGTGGTGGAGGGGATCACAGTTTAATAAAGAATCTGAATTTTGAAATTTATTTCGTTGCAAATCTAATCGATGTGAATAAATACAGAAAAAAGGAATAAGCATCATATCCAGAATTTGAAACTTATCGTACTACGTAATTCGGCCAGCTTTCAAAAGATGGAGCCACTTGCAAGTTAAATCTGATCTTGGAAGCGATTGCCTACTTCATTCGAAAGATGAAAAATTGTTTCAGTGTGCATCAAGGTCTGTTTTAAAAAACATCATTATTTTTTGCCGCTTCGAATTTGTTTGATTTTGCATTTAATAAACAGATTTATTTTTAATTGGATGAAAAGTGGTACCGAAGCCCATCGAACTCTTGTTAAGTTTATTGGGAATCTGCTCCACCCGGTAAACCATGCAGAGAGGGGTTTCGACAAAGACAAATACAAAGAATGTCTTGGTTAAAATAGGAGGCCTTCTCGCTCACGCCGTATTCTCCAGACCATGCTCATTCTAACTAGTGGCCTTATCGAAGAATGCAAAACGATTTGAGGAGTCATCGATTCGAACCTTTTGAAGCATTCAATAAATCAATGGTTAGATCCGTGCAAGGGGTCACTTTAATTGGGATGGTATTCGAAAACGGGGAGGAATAGTCGTTTCTAATGGACAATACTAAGCGGCGTATTTTTCCACATTTTTTTTTTATAAAAAAATTTTGTTTTCGAATACAAAAACTGAAATTAACTTGTTAGTGTAACAAACAGAACCTTAAATAAGTTTTCTTATTTTAAATCACTCATATTGCGACAGAATATCAATTGAAGATTAAGTTGTCTCCCCATGAGGGCAATCAAATAGTTATCTGTGAGCCGACCACTCTGATTTTCGGGTTTGAAGAACAAGACCAAATCAGAAATATGGCGGGAAGAAAAGTAAAAAAAGTAAAAAGGGCAAACAATCTAGAGAGATTTCAAAGATTGATAGAGTTTTTAAAAATGAATCACGCTAAAACACCCAAAAAAGACGATGGAAACAGCATTTTCCCGTTGTTATTTGCAGTTGAACTGGGACAAAGCCACTTCAAATTGTGCTCAAAACCCAATTCAGCCATATAAACTTCCAAAAGGCTGTCATAAAAAGTCATCTCATAAATTGCCTCCAAACTCAATTCAGTTCCAATCGAAACAGAACCATTTCCACCGTCAACTTACGGTCATCAGTTGCGATTTATTGCCGAAAAAAGTTCCTAATAGTAGGCCATTTCCTCAAATCTCAATCGCACCATCAGGAGGCTCACTCATTGCTCCCTAAAAACGTTCTGGCAACCCACTTTGTTTACGACACCCACTATCTCCGCGATCGCGGCTCTTTGCCACTCTAATTCATCAGCAACTTTCAGCAAGTGCAAATCCATTTCGAGCCAAGATTCCATTCCATTTACCGGGGCACCCAACAGTCTACGCGAAGGAAGTTCATTAGCTTCGTGCTCTAAAGTGGATCATGATGCCCAGACACGCGGCGCAGGGCGCTCACATTCATTCCATTCCGTGCGACTTCACCGCGTTTCTCACACTTGCACACGACGGCGATGGTGTTAAACGCCCGCCAGGGAGTGAGAACCTCTGAGTGGCGAAAAAAGGGAAAATTACTGCTGAAGATACAAATTGTGTGCCCCATCCCGCGAGTGTCTTCAATTGAGAAACGAGTACCTGCTCACATTGCTGCCCAAAAGACCGTGGCCAACAATGCTCATTCAATCGTCTGATGACATTCTAGGTGATGTACTAAAGTGTAAGCCTCCGGCTCCACTCCGAGTGAAGTAGAATAGAAACAACAACAACCACTGCCGCCAGGTAGTGTGCTCATCCAAACTCATCCGGACCGAACATCTAAATCAGTGTTCGGCGCTGGGTTTGACGTTATTCAGTGTCGTTGGCTAAGCGAGTACGGACGGATTGAAGTGCTACAGTGAAGGTGTGAATTAAAATTCGACTCTAGTGGCATAGAGATGCATTTTTTTGAAGTTGAAATCTGTGAAAAAAGTTCAGTCGAATGACGGTCGCTTCGTGTATCCCGCTCTGGATTTGACTGAGTTTAGCTTTGTAAGCGTTCTCTTGGACCACGTTCTGACACAATGGGGTGACGCTATTGTCCGCATTAAATGCACTTCAACTTCAATGTGAATAATTACTTGCCTCTGTGACGTGAGCCCTGTTTGTTTTGTCAGTTTTTGTGTACATTCTGGTGTTACATCATGCTCGGGGGAAGATATTCAGTTTCTGGTCAGTTGATCAAAACTGGAGTGATGCAGACGTTTTTGGGCGCACTTTCCATGCAATCTTCGCGTTAAGAAGCATGACATTCCGCATCCATTGTTTGTGGCGTTACTTTAATAATTTAAATTACTCCCAGTCGAAGCACCGTTTTTTTTTGGAATTCAATTAAGTTGCACACGTCTGATCCTCGACAGCAGATAGGACGGAGGGCGGTGGATTCAATTAAAGTTATTTTTCGGTTCCGGTGTAGCGGCATGGCGATGCGGTGCATTCAAACGAAGTGAAACAGAAATTGCAAAAGTTTTTGGTGCGGCTGCAAAAACAAGCAAAATGAATTGTATTTTTCGTTACGATATTGTGGACGTTATGAGCTTCATATCAAATTGGTGTTCCGCAAAGTGGATACTGGCGAGCTTGGCTCATTGATTTTTGAAATAATTACTTCGAGTGTAGCGGGAATTTGACAAGCTCTTGAGTGATGACCAAACATCGCTTTGTTTGGGGTGAAGTAATGTTTTTAAGCAGGCAACCAGATCAAAAATTGCATGTTTTCAAAGGTTTTTGATTCCTTTGCAATCAGGTATGCGACAACAACCTTCAAGGGCATTATTCTACACAATGATGACAAAGATGACAGTGCTTCCAAGTCTCTAAAAAAATTATAAAACAGTGAAGTAGACATTTTTCGTTAACTCTTACCAAAAACATCATAGTTAGAGAGAAGTTAATTTTCTCACCAGTAAAAGAAAACTGATGTCGGTAATGTGGTAAAGCACAAAAATCAGATTCACATCACAAAACAAAGCAAATATTCTTGTTGCCCCAAGGCTGTCATTTGAAATATTCAAATTTGCTTTTACTTGCAATTGATTTCGAATGAAGTTAGAAAAATGCGAAAAATGAAAAATGGAGTGTTTGTTTAGACACTGTCATTTATTTTTTTATAAATTTTTTTCTTCAAAGTTTAAATCAAAATTTGATATAAAAGATGACGGAGTACAGCTCCTGAGAACGGTTGGCTCTTTCAGCGAGGAAAGCACTTGCCTTCTTTCATGATGACAGAGTGTAGCTCTTGGCCCATTTTGCACGTTCCATTTCAATGGCCAATCACGTCAATGTCATCCGCCTAATGTGACTTTCGCACATGCGATATTTATCAGTTGCAAAATGTGGAACACAATTCTTCTATGTGAGTTCACGCACATCGTAGGCTCTTGCACTTGTTGCAACTGAAAAATTGTTCGACAAATATTAGATGTGCCCATTTAGAGTAAGCTGGCCGCCGTGGCGTAGTGGGTAGAGTACGACACTCACGCGCAGCAGGTCTTGGTTCGATTCCCGGTTGAAGAACCCGAATTTTTCACGGCACCACGTCTTTCGAGCTACTGACAACACTCAAAGAGTAGAATTGTCTTAGAAAAAGGTTATCAAACTTCGCCGTTCGGAGTCGACAGAAAATTGTTGGTCCCCTCTACTCGTGAGAGAACAGAAGCGCGCATATCACGAGTAGTTGATGAGCAAGCCAGGTCGTGGTCCTCTATGGACTGTCGCGTTATTCAATTATTATTATTATTATCTAGAGTAAAGTAGCAAATTTAACGAACTTTTGGAATTGGGGACAACGAGATGTTTAACAAGTGACATGATAGTGACCCTGCAGTTCGTTGCACTCCTCAGTCCTACACAATCAGATGAGTTCTGTAGAAATGCGTGCGGCTTTGTGGTTTATAGTTCTTTCTTAAAACTCCTTTTAGTGTGGCGAGCTAAAACCGTCAGGTTTTTCCCAAACGGTTACAGAAGTTTGAATAAAACATACGAATCTATTCAAAAAATAGGATGACTTAAGCGGGCTACGTATATTCGATTATCGATTTTTCATTTTATGATAGTACACTCGTCGCAGACAGATGTTCACAATTTCAGCTATTAAGCATATTCATTTCGTTTGTGACAGGCATAAAAGTTAGTTTTTTTAAGCAGACCTGGGGTGGCGGCAACCCTGTGGCCGAGCACTTCCCGCAATAATAAGGGTCACCTTTCTTATAACACTTACTACCTTTCTCCAGCATGCCTCTGTTTATTCCTTTTAAATGAAGACTTGTCAAAACAAGTCGTTTTCATGTGATTCAAACTGTCCTGGATAGTTCGCTAACTCCAGCGGATTTGCTTGATTTTAGTCTCGGTATTTCTATATTTTCTATGTTCTAAGTGGCTTTTTGATAAATTTTTCAAATGTTATATCCTGCCCGCCATAACCGCTAAACTGTCTGGAGATTTTTTTTTTGTTGGTAGGTACACAGCGGGTCTGAATTCAACATCTTGTTGGACCTTCCAGAACTGTCACATAGCGATTCTATGCTCTTTCGCTTTCTTCAAGCAGACTTTCCCTTTTCATCTCACATCCTTTCATGAAGCCTTGTCTTATATGCTTCCTTCTCAAAATCAAGCCTCGTCAAGCTATAGCTTTCTACAACTTGCACATCTACAGCACTGTGCAAAATGATAGCACCACGTTCAACTTTGTCACTATTTGGCTAATAACTATTTCCTACCGTTATGCAAACACATCATATTTGCTGCACAACATCCATATTCTATCAGCAATAAAACCCATAAACCAGATAAGAAAAAAGTGCATTCTGAACTTAGAAAACGCCCGATATTCGGAATGACACCGAATTTCGGAGTGTGCAAAATAATAGCAACAAGTTGAAAAATTCAAAAATATGGAATATTGAAGTTTTTTATTTTTATTTTTGTTACTCGGTCAGTACTTGCTCATATAACCTTGATTTTTAAGTACAGTGTCACAACGTAGTGGCACAAAGTCGACTAATGCATGACATCGCTAAACAGGGATATTCTTCGACGCAATCTGCACTACATTCCATTGCTGTTTTGTATTTTTGGGTTTTGCTTCATACACAGCCTTTTTTACATCTGTCCAAAGGTTTTCCATGGCATTCAGTTCCGGAGACTGAGGCGGCCACTCCATAACTTGAACTCCACTTGAACTGCTTTGGAAAAATTCTTTGACCACTTTGCTCGTATATTTGGATTCTTGTTGTAGAATCCATCTATGAGGCATTTTCCACTCTGCGTTAGGTAGCATGGTTTTTTTTCATTATGCTAACATAATTTCTAGTGGCCATCATCGGTTTTATCCACAAAACGGGAGCAGTCCCAGGAAAAGCTTCCTCATACGTTGATTTCTGCTCCACATTGCTTAACAGTCTTTACAGGTTGAAACCATTGGTTTTTTCGACTGCGACAAATGTCCTGGTCCCAGGAGTACCAAATAAAATAAATTTGGATTCGTCCGCCCAAATATATTGCGCCATTTAGAGGGTTTCCAGTTCAGGTGTTATTTGGCAAATTAAAATAATAATAATTGTCGGCGCGACAGTCCACATTGTGAGATTCGCACTCTACCCACTACGCCACGGCAGTCACTGTTTCGCAAAATAAGGTTCATTTTAGTAGGTTGACAGTAGTGCTATTTTTCTGGAACTTCCGGCAGGTGAATTCTTCTTTACCGTCCTTCTTCTTATTGTTGATGTCACCACGAGTAAATTTAACTACTATTTTATTTTCCTAGCGTCCATAAACGGGTTGCGTTTGCCAAATCTTACTGTTTGTCGTTTATTGCCGTGGGTTAGTTTCGGTTTTCTTCCTCTTTTTTCTTCCTTTTGAACATATTTTTTTGGCTTTTGTGATCATTTGATTTAAACACCCAACGATTTCGCCTAAAAATTTGTAAGTTTTATAATAATAATTGTTGGCGCGACAGTCCACAGGGGGACCAGGGCCTAGCTTGCTCATCAACTACTCGTGTTGTGCGCGCTATTGTTTTCTCACGAGTAGAAGGGACCTACAGTATTTTGCCGACTCCGAACGGCGAAATTTGAGAAGCTTTCTTAGACAGTTATTACTCCTTGAGTGTTGTCAGCCGCTCGAAAGAGGTGGTGCCGTGAAAAATTCGAAAAATTGGTGTTGAACTGGGAATCGAACCTAGACCCTTCGGCGTGTGAGCGTCGCACGCCACGGCGGTCAGTTTTAAGTAAATTTTACATTCTGAAAACAATGTTTTTATTAAGCACGTTTCTCGGGAGTGCAATGCACACCACGACCCATTTTACTTTGCTAACAACGCTGCTCTTTTGAAATAGTGTAATGGAATAAAAATACAAAACACTTTAGTTTACTTTACAACTTTATTTTCACTGGCACACGTTTTATTCCTCTGACTGTTCACAAACGAATGAATCGTACTTTCTTATTCCTATCTGGCACTTCCTTTACATTTTCGCAGTTGTTATTTTTCTAAGGAAAGCGTTTGAATCCAGAGCATATTACGATTGATATTAGAAATATGAACAGTTGAGTTTTAAGGCCTACTACAATAGTCTTTTTAAATAACTACAATAATATGTCTAAATGTAATTTAAAGCCAAAACAAATTCGAAATACTTATGAACACTTCAAAAACGCTCTTCATTTTGCACATTTAAATTCGGCCGCTGTGGCGTAGTAGGTAGAGTGCGAGGCTCACACGCCGAAGGATCTAGGTTCGATTCTCGCCTGAACACCTCGAATTTTTCAAGGTAACACCTTATTCGAGCAGCTGACAACACTCAAAGAGTAATACTTGTCTAAGAAAGCTTCTCAAATTTCGCCGTTCGGAGTCTGCAAAATACTGTAGGTCCCTTCTACTCGTGAGAGAACAGTAGCGCGCACAACGCGAGTAGTTGATGAGCAAGCTAGACCCTGGCCCCCCTGCGGACTGTCGCGCCAACAAATTCGTCTGCATTTCCGGTTAGGGCATCTTTTTTAATGATAGGATACATTTTTTTTATTATCCTGTGTATGGGCGACATACAACGCCATGTAGAGCGTATGGACACCAATGCTTCGGCAGAAATGTATTTGAATCCGAATCATTGGGATAACGCAACAGAGGACGGTCGAGGCTAAGGTGGCGTACACAAATGAAGATAGACGTCAACCAAGTTAGAGTGCGCAACTTAAGTGTAGCTGGTGAAAGATCGTGCTTTCTGGAGAGGCATGTTGGTTGAGGCCCAGGTCCACCCCGAACTGTTGCGCCACAACAAGAAGAAGAGGTGTATGGGTGACATAATCGAACATGTTGCTATTATGTTGCATAGTGTACTTACTACCTTGTGTCGTTTGTTATAGAAGAAGTACAACCTCTGTTCACAACAGATCTCTTGTGAACACACGCGTCTACTTTTCTTCAATGTCGAGTTTACAAATACATGTTTATTTAGTGCAAACCACTGTTGCACAAAATTACTCTCCTTTGCTTGTATGCACAGCCTCAGATCAATTCCTCATCGGGTTACGCTCTTTCACCGTGATACAACAGGATCAGAGCCGTCCATCATGGCACCCCAACATGCAAATTAGGACTTAACCTAGCTTTCCACCCCCATGTACCCTAGACCAATCAAGGAACCATGCTCTTCTTCTTCTTTACGCCTCCTTCCAGTTCTGGAAACCCGTTTGAAGCTGTAGGTTAGGGACAAAATTGTGTCCGACATTGGTCTATGGATCTTATTCTCTTTCTTCGCCTTGTGGCAATCCGTTAAAAAACTGCCGTCAGCTCATGACGAACACAACAACGTAGCTTCTAGCTTTCCCATCCACCAGAAAGACTGTGTTCCTACACCGGAAGTTCGATCCTTTCTGTTTATCCTTGGAAAAATAAATTTGAAACTTTGTCTTCGAGACGAAATCCTTATTCACTTTATTATGCTTGAAGTCAAAGACTACCTTCTTCCCTTTCTGATTTCTATGGCGTCGCTCAAAGTCTGCTTTACAAATCTCCATTGACCATTCAAAATAGTGAGTTATGTGGCGCTACACTGACACTAGTCAATGAAACCCGCCATTTGTGATGTCACTTCGGTTTCTCCAACCAGGCCAGTGTCCGCTTCACAACTCGATTGTCAGCTAACCAAAACTACGTCAGTCTTCCACACGTTCGTTAACCCGCCTATTTTTAGTTGCCATTGTCATCCTTTCCGTATCAAGAACAGAAAACAAGAAAATTTCCACTTGAGGAAATTCGCAAACATCACAAATCAAAACACAATTAACTAAGCCTGTCACTTTTGACAACCAGAGCCCGGAACAAAGGTGGAAAGTACTTTCCTTCGCTGTATCAATTAAGCTCCCGAAACGTAATCTTCTGTGTCACAGCGTTGGGTCATGGGAATCTCTGAATGGAATTGGAATCGTCTTATTAGCTTCCCCGAGGGGAGGAAGCAGGAGTGGTGCGAAACCCAAGACCGAAAACAAAATCAGCGAAGAAGTGGTACACTCAACTTTCATCTTCGAATGTGGCTGGAAGCACCGTTTGTTTTTAGGTTGAAATTCAAATTCGTTTTCCCGTCTTTCTTTTCGGGTCTCGACGCCGACAGACCAGCAAGAGGGACGGGCAATTCGTGAAATTATTGGCGAACTCCGTCCGGTCCAAGAATGCTTACAGTTCTCGTCAGTCAGAGTGGAGACATGGTCAGTGCGCCGGCTGTCTGCTGATCAGAAACGTCGCGATTTTTGTTCAATTCCAGGTTGTCCCATCTTCCTCATCGTTTAGGGAATCAAAATCGGAGTGAAAAAGTGCCGTCAAGTTTGTGGACAATTTGCAGTGTGAAGCAGCGTGGAGTGGTGACCTCACCTCCACACCATGAACTGTGCTATCGTTTTAGTGACCCTTTTTACAGCCAATGTGGCAGCCCTTAGCGTGGATAACGAGCTAGTAAACGCCCGGAATGGTGAGTACACGTGATTTGGTGGTGGGATCTGAAATCGGATGTTTTCGGGTGTGATTATGTAGCGCAAGCCCTTAGAGTTAGTTCCTCGAAGCCGTAAACCAAAGCCCATTCGGCCGTTTGAACTTGACACGTTTTTGTTCTGCGCCTGTTGAGGTCATATGAGTGTGCGTGCTGGACGCTAACAAAGGAGTCTCGCTATTCGAATTTATTAGCATAACCAGTTCGCCGTTGCTCCGCTACCAGCTGAGTCAGAAGCAGAGCGGCAGCCAGACCCGGAGCTGGAGTTTTGTTCTAAAATTCAAATGAACGCGCCCGAGGTGGGGAGGAAGTTCATCGATACAGTTGAGCGAATTGTTAGAATAAATTAGTAGTCGGTCGGATTCGCTTTTGCAGAATTGCTAGCCAAAGCACTCTCTCTGGCCCGAAATGCGTCTTGATCTCGAATCCCTCAAGCTGCTCCGGTGGCTTTGTCTTCCATGGTAAATAGGGCGGAAAAGTGAAGAAAATTCTACATAGCTCACTACAAGTGAAGACAACGAGGTGACGACTAGGATCATTTACCAGAGCCTAATGAGCGCGAACTCCAGTGACGAAGTTCAAAATTTTGTCTCAAGTCAACGCTGCCGTAGACTAAGCCAAATGCGAATTCGAGGCAGTGCTCGACTGTATTGTTGTGCAAGACCCCATAACGAGGTTTATTGAGCCCAGCACGGGGGATGTCAAACTTGGTTTCAATGTCATTCGATTCAGCAGTGCTCGGCCCCCATGGGATTGGTCTCAAAACGGTTCAAGGTTCGCAAGAGGAGCGGTTGTGCTTTGTGTGTTGGCGGGTGGGGGACTGTGAAATTGGTGGTTGGGTGAAATTGCGAACTCTCGGAAATATTTTATGGTCTACATTTATTAAAATAATATTTATTTGAATTTTGACATTGACATTTGACAGAACAAAATCAGACATTGCGTGAGGGCAGCCATGGTGACTGTTCGTGTAGGAATGACCTTCAGACAAAAGAGTGATAAATATTTGATTCACAATAGCAATTGGAATTGGTTTTGAACTGAATATACATAACATACGAGATTCCTTACTTTGTATAAACCATTTTTATTACAGATTTTATGAACTAATTTTCAGTACGCTATAATATACGAAATGTCGATGACAAAGAATGTCTGAATACAAGACTATTGAAAACTGGAATGTAGAGAACAGTAAATGTAAGGGTCCTTATATTCAAAATCTCCAAAAAATTTAGAATTGAATATTCAGAAGTCTAAATTCTATATTGACTTAAATTGTAAAATGTACCCAATTGCAGAATTAATAAAGTTTTCCTTCCCGATTTCGGTACCAACTAAAAGTCCCACAGAAATCCCAGGGAAAGGGTTAAGTGAACGAAAACACAAGTCAAAATATGATTGTCATCTTAAGATTTCCAACATTACTGAAATTTGAACTCATCATGATTTTTGACCACGGAAATATATTCCCTTTAGAACGCTCCCCAAAAAGCGGGTTTCAAGAGTGAAACAAGGAAGAAAGCCTTTCCAATCTTCGATACCAAGTCCGAATTTTAGAAAGCTCCCAAAAAGCGGGTTTCTAGAGTGAAACAAGAAAGAATCCCTTTTCAATCTTCGATACTAAATTCAGATTTTAGAATGCTCCCAAAACGCGTGTTTCGAGAGTGAAACAAGGAAGAAAGCCTTTCCAATCTTCGATACCAAGTCCGAATTTTAGAAAGCTCCCAAAAAGCGGGTTTCTAGAGTGAAACAAGAAAGAATCCCTTTTCAATCTTCGATACTAAATTCAGATTCTAGAACGCTCCCAAAAAGCGGGTTTCGAGAGTGAAACAAGGAAGAAAGCCTTTCCAATCTTCGATACCAAATCCAAACTTTAGAAAGCTCCCAAAAAGCGGGTTTCGAGAGTGAAACAAGAAAGAATGCATTTCCAATCTTTGATACCAAATCCAAACTTAAGAACGCTCCCAAAAAGCGGGTTTCAAGAGTGAAACAAGAAAGAATCCCTTTTCAATCTTCGATACTAAATTCAGATTTTAGAACGCTCCCAAAACGCGTGTTTCGAGAGTGAAACAAGGACGAAGGCTAGGCGGGATTTTAGATTTTTTGGATTTTGACGTTTTAAGATTGTAAACCTTGTTAGATATAAACTTTTTGTGATTTTTGATTTCGATAGCTTATTCCCATTCTGAGCAGCTTTCAATGAAATTTGATCGTCAAGCCACACTTTCGTCATTCATAAGAACAGGGGACAGGAAAGGTGTTGTATGGTATAATTGTTTCGCTTCTTTTTCTTCTTCATTTTGTGGCGCTGAATTGTTTCGCTATATTCCTCAAAAAACACTACCTTGACGAAACCTATGGGCCCTCGTCCATCTGAGGAATCATTAAAAAACTGAACTGAACTGAACTCATCATTGACTCGAAACTCGCCTTTCAATCTGGCTTTGGTCATGCAGCTGCCGTTTCGTTGCCGATTCAATTAGTATTTATGTGTACCAAAAATCAGAAAATTTGAGATTTGGTTCTCTTAAAAAAAGATGGCGCCACCTGCAGATTGGGGCTGATCTTGGGAAGCGATTGCTTACTTTATTGGAAAGGTCTGACCTTGGTCAGGAATAGTTTATGTGCATTAGAGCCTGTGGCACGGAAACCTGGACGTTACCACAGGCGGATGAGGAAGCCCTTCGTCTTTTCGAAAGAAAAGTTTTACGTGCTATTTTTGGTCCTGTTTGCGTTGATGGCATCTGGAGGAGAAGATTTAACGAAGAACTCTATGGGCTGCACAGCGACATGCACCTGGTCAAGCTTGCGACATGCACCGGATACAACGCTTAAGATGGCTAGGCCATGTAGAGCGTATTGACACCAATGCTACGGCCCAAAAAGTCTTCCAATCTGAGCCATCGGGACAACACAAAAGAGAACGACCTAGGCTAAGGTGGCGCACACAAATGGAGGAGGACCTCAATCAAGCTGGTGAAAACCGTGCTGCCTGGAAAAGTATGTTGTTTGAGGTCCAGGTTCATCCCGTTATGTAGCAGCACAAGAAGAAGAAGAAGAAAAATAGACTGGGGCCGCTGTGTTGTAGTGGTCCAGGTTTTCAGACTTCCAGCTGGAAACCTAGAATTTTTCACGGTACCACCTCCTTCGAGCTGCTACCAAAATTCAACGAGCAATACTGTTTAAGACAAAGCTTCCCAAACTACACGGTTTAGAGTCGGCAAAAAACTGTAAAAAACAACTGTAACTTCTACTCGTGAGAGAAAAGCAGCGCGTACACACGATTAGTCGATAAGCCAGCTAGGCACTTGTCCCCTGTGGATTGTCGCGCCATCGAAATTTTATTATTATTGGAGCCTGTTTTAGACAACTGCATTGTTTCTCTTCTTCGAAAATGTGCGATTGCAAGAAGTTTTGATTTTTATTTTTAAAGAACAGCTAAAACCCATCTAATGCTTGTAGCTTATTTTGAGTATGGTCCTTTCGAAAAATTATAAGGAGCGTCATGGTCGCCACAGTGAATTCACAGAATTTTTGGAAGTGAATCAGCAAGCAGTTACCATTTGGTTAAAGAAACTTGGATTTATTCCAAACCAAGGGAATTGGATGCTTTAGAAGTTGAAACCGTAGATTTTTTCCTTGAAACTGGTTTTATAATGTTTATAATACATCAAAGAAAGGGATTTTTGCACAGGATCGTGGCTACAGATTAAGAGATATACTTCGGTAGCCCCAAGAAAAAGGATACTATGCGAGCTGAATCCGTTCGTAGTGTAAATCGACGTCGATGAAATCATCCACGCTTCTGAAACATAGCTGATGTAAGAATTTCTCTCCATTTTGAATTGCTGACAATCAAGGTCGGCAATGAATAGCGAATCTCCTTTACAAGAAGACAACTAGCTTGGCTCTGATCAATCCTGGGCTAGGCCACGAACTTTACAAAATACAACTTAACTTTTTAAATTCAGGCTTCATTTTGTGTCTGAGAACGTTTTTTTTTTTCACTCATGAGCTTTACATGCTTAATGGTCCTTTTGACACAGCTTTCAGTTGTCAAAATTAAGTTCTTTAGCGTCAAGTAAGGTCTTCCCACACTTGTCCAGCTTCAATCGGAATTGGAAAAGCCTTGCGGAGCCTGTGTATTCGACTTTTCTTTACTTTTACATCGAAAGCATGCATGTTTATGTCTTCTCGTTCAATCATCAAACACTTTTTAAATGAGCATGCACAACCGGTATTGTGTGGCATTAAGTTCTATACCACAACAATACCCTGTTCGATTGTCTTCTTCTTCTTTTGGCGCTACAGTCCGGGGTGGACCAGGTCCTCAAGCAAAATACCTCTCCTGCCAGCACGATCTTTCGCTAGCTGCCTCCATTTGCACACTCCAAGTTGGTTGAGGTCCTTCTCCATTTGTGTGCTCCACCTTAGCCTAGGCCATCCTCTGTTGCGTTGTCCCTATGGCTAAAATTCTCAAACAATTCGGGCCGAAACTGTGGTGCTCATACACTCTACAGAGCCTAGCCATCTTAAGCGTTGTACCCGAAGACACTTGACCAGGCGCGTGTCGCTTTACAGCTCATAGACTTCTTTGTTAAATCTTCTCCTGATGACATCAATGCAAACATGACCAATAATTGCACGCACAACTTTTCTCTCAAACAGACTAAGGACTTCCTTATCCATTTTAATAGAATTAAAAATCGATATCAAAGAGAATGTGTATTAGGAGTTTATTCGCCGAGCTATCCCGAAGCCATAGGTGCAGATTGCCAAACGCTGTTTCAGGCGTTGTTTGGTGAATCTATGTTTTCGTGGGTACCATTTTCCACTTTTATTATTATTTTCTTAAAGCTTTGTTAGATGCCACTGTTGGAGAGGAACAGTAATGCCAATCTCCTGTCCATAACCCAACTTCTACACTCGTCGTTCCTCCCATTCGACTATTTTCATTTCGACCATGATGCCCGTTACCACTTTTCCTACCCCCAATAACAATTATTCACATTTACGTAATAAAACAAACAACTCTTCCAATTTTCCCAATCAAATGACGTAACGATCATGTCCACGATTTTCCGCAGCGTCTTCCGGCACAAACTAATCACACCTGATCCATGCCATTTCAGTCTAATTTTATTGTTTCCCACTTTTGCAAAACAACTAATCGATTTTCATTTCAGACTGTTTCGAGCGGATCGCGCTGGAGGCCATGCTTCCATTCGAGAAGACCTTTCGCACGGAAGACACAAACTCCCTGAACGCCTGCAAAGAGATGTGCATCAGAGCCGGCGATAATTGTCAAGCGATTTCCTTTGGGTTGGTCAATTCTCTTTGTGCATTTAGCCCTGCATCGAAATCGAATTTGTAACTGTTTTCACTTTCAGTGTGCACCGGCGTGGAAATGGCACATGTCAGCTGTCATCGGAAAAAATCGATTCGACCGGCTCTCGCCCGCCAGGAACGATCTTCGATCCAGACTTTGACTTGTACTCGCGCAAGATGAATTGCTTCGACATGCGGGACAACACAATTCCACTAGCGGATTCATACGACCAGTCAGTGACGCAAGATCATGGCCCCAGTAGGCCGGGATCGGTGGCAGGTTCACCGATTCTGATCGTGGATCCATCGCCGACACCGGGAGCTGTGCAACTTGACACTGATCGATACACGATTCCAGACCCCACTCCAACGCAAGTCTTTAGCACCAATTATCCGTCACCAGTGCCAAGTACGAGGTTTCCCACTCGGAGACCATCGACTTCCTACGGTTCCCCCACGGAAGACAGCTGGAGTGGGCCAGGAGGGGATCGGATCTATTTTTCGCACGAGGTATACCCGCTCTACAAATACCCCATGCTGTACGAACAAAACTATCCCGCCCCCAACCAGGAGGTCTACTATCCAGGCGGATATGCACAGAACGCGCCTGACGTTGGCGACAGGTACAGGCCCAGCTACCCAACAGGCGAGGAACGCCCAAGCTACAACACCCCCAGACCTATATTCGGACTGGGCTATGGCAACGGCTACAGTTACGGAAAGCCGGTGAAGTACGACTCAGGACCGCGACCAACTCAAGGCACTGACGTCTTTTCACACTCAACCGACAGTCGGCCAACGTCCACAGATGCAGGATACACCAGACCTATGACACGGCCGGAGTATGACCACACTACCTCATCATACCACCCGCGTCCAAGTGGAATGGGCGGCGGTGAAACTTCAAGGCCCAACGATGGTCTGGACTTCACAAATCGACCAGACCCCGCTTACGGACACCACCAGCCATCGGAGAGTGGAAGTGGCTACGGCATGGGAAGTGGGACGACAAGGCCACCGAAGAAGGATGGCCCTCGGCCGGGATACGATTACGTTTCACACGGACAGGGCACGAGCTACGAGCATAAGCAACAGAACGGATCGGGACAGGCATACAACGACGAGAAGAAAATTGCGACGTTCTTCAATCCTGATGACTACCTGAATGGAAATCGAAAAAGTAAGGAATAGAATGGAAGGGCTTATTTGTACACGCAATGAAATTGCTCTTGTCAATCGACAAACTGATGGAGAGTTAGAGTAGGATGTTGTTATAAGGAAGCACTGACGAGCAATTGTAGTTTTATTAGCAAAGAGTTGATTCAAAAGTTGACGGTGCCTCAAAAGTTATTTGTTTCTTAACACACCGCTTGCCCCGGGTTTCAGCTCAAATCACATCAGTACTGAGCAGCCGCCACCTTATCCAAGTAGGGTCCGTATATTGACAGAGAAAGTAGTACCTTCACCTTATCTAGGGGCGTCGCAGAGGATATAATCGTTATACCCAATCACACAAGTGTTTACTAAATGTGAAGGCCTCTTATACGCCAACAAGTCATCTGCAGTCATTCATTTCTAGAGATAGCAGAAGTCTTGCGAATTTCTGGCTAAAGCATGCACTCAGACAGCCTAGGGCAGCCTTGGGAGTCATGGCATTTCTGTTTCTCAACTATCCATGGAACCTCTGAACAGTCCAAAGGTGAGCCCGGCCCATGTGCCACTGTTTTGATTCTGGCATAGCAAGTTCATCGGCACTCCTATTCAGCGATACCGTGGTGTCCTAGGACCCAAACAGATTTTAACGGATTTTGTCATAAGTCTAACTTAAGGGTATGTCGGAAGGTTAGAAGGTCGGAAGGTCGGAAGGTCGGAATGTCGGAAGGTCAGAAGGTCGGAAGGTCGGAAGGTCGGAAGGTCGGAAGGTCGGAAGGTCGGAAGGTCGGAAGTTCGGAAGTTCGGAAGGTCGGAAGGTCGGAAGGTCGGAAGGTCGGAAGGTCGGAAGGTCGGAAGGTCGGAAGGTCGGAAGGTCGGAAGGTCGGAAGGTCGGAAGGTCGGAAGGTCGGAAGGTCGGAAGGTCGGAGGGTCGGAAGGTCGGAAGGTCGGAAGGTCGGAAGGTCGGAAGGTTGGAAGGTCGGAAGGTCGGAAGGTCGAAAGGTCGGAAGGTCGGAAGGTCGGAAGGTCGGAAGGTCGGAAGGTTGGGAGGTTGGGAGGTCGGAAGGTCGGAATGTCGGAAGGTCGGAATGTCGGAAGGTCGGAAGGTCGGAAGGTCGGAAGGTCGGAAGGTTGGAAGGTCAGAAGGTCGGATGGTCGGAAAGTCGGAAGGAGGGAAGGTTGGAAAGTCGGAAGAAGGGAAGGTTGGAAGGTCGGAAGGTCAGACGGTCGGAAGGTCGGAAAGTCGGAAGGTCGGAAGGTCGGAAAGTCGGAAGGTCGGAAGGTCGGAAGTTCGGAAGGTCGGAAGGTCGGAAGGTCGGAAGGTCGGAAGGTCGGAAGGTCGGAAGGTCGGAAGGTCGGAAGGTCGGAAGGTCGGAAGGTCGGAAGATCGGAAGGTCGGAAGGTCGGAAGGTCGGAAGGTCGGAAGGTCGAAAGGTCGGAGGGTCGGATAGTCGGAAAGTCGGAAGGAGGGAAGGTCGGAAGGTCGGAAGGTCGGAAGGTCGGAAGGTCGGAAGGTCGGAAGGTCGGAAGGTCGGAAGGTCGGAAGGTCGGAAGGTCGGAAGGTCGGAAGGTCGGAAGGTCGGAAGGTCGAAAGGTCGGAAGATCGGAAGGTCGGAAGGTCGGAAGGTCGGAAGGTCGAAAGGTCGGATAGTCGGAGGGTCGGATAGTCGGAAAGTCGGAAGGAGGGAAGGTCGGAAGGTCGGAAGGTCGGAAGGTCGGAAGGTCGGAAGGTCGGAAGGTCGGAAGGTCGGAAGGTCGGAAGGTCGGAAGGTCGGAAGGTCGGAAGGTCGGAAGGTCGGAAGGTCGGAAGGTCGGAAGGTCGGAAGGTCGGAAGGTCGGAAGGTCGGAAGGTCGGAAGTTTGGAAGGTCAGAAGGTCGGAAATTTGAAAGGTCGGAAGGTCGGAAGGTCGGAATTGAGATATGTATTCTTAGCCAGTTATTGAGTTTTACTCACATTTTAATGGTTTCGTCTTTTATTTTTAAAAACATTTTCTGGGTTTCCCAAAATTTCACAACATTTTTATTTTTATATTACAATCAACCCATTAAGAATAATCATGAAGAGTCAAAGATGATGATAGAGACCAATTCCAAAAATCACATCTTGGCAATATTTGGTGCAAATATTGTGATAAACATTTTCCAAAACTTTAATGATACATCCGCAATTCTAAGCCAATTTCAGATCAAACATTTTTTAAGGATATGTTATGTTTCTCGTCAGACTAGACTAATCTTTCTTGATTGTGACATGCGACTCCGAACATTAGCTTTCGAAATGTAATTTTAAGAGTTAGAGCTGATTTTTTATTCTTTATTAACTTCAATTACCTTTCTGCTTCAGTTGCTTAAACGAAACAGCCTAGATCTTCTTAACAGACTCAGTTTTACTGTTTATTTGAGGGAGAGACATGTTTTAATTAATAAACAAATTCAATTTGACTGACTTCAACAGTTTGAATTCTTTATCCCTCATCTTGTTCTGGTCGCAACCAACATGCTCCTCCGGGAGGAAAGATCTCTCGCTAGCCGCCTACTGTCATTTACATCAAATTGTTTAAGGTTCCCTTTTTAGTTTTGTTTATCAAATCAATCTGTAACCTTCTTTATTTGTTACCTTCAATAGCTCTAGCTCAAAAATTCTGCGAATTACATAAGCCCTATCTTTTGATTCTTTTCGCGGCAAATGCCGGTATAAACGCGTGTAGTTCTTCTTTGCCAAAGAGATCACAAGCTATTTCAAGCTATTCCTTTGTCGATACAAAATATTCATTTTGTATTTGTTATTCTTAAATACTGAACATTTTGATTTGATTTTATTTTCTCCAAAACAAAAACAAAACTTTTAACATTAGGCTTTTATTAATTTCTATACCTTTCAATATGCGTATCAAATGTGCCCGTTTGGAATCGACTATAGATTTTATATCCCTTACAAGACAGCACGAGTGATTGTAGGAGAAGTCTTTGTTCCCTTGTGGACTGCACAATTTATTTAACGAATGTGTTACTAGAATCAAGTTCAAGTGGCAGTTGCCGATTATTTTCCAATAGTTGCGCTTATCTAAATATTTACATTTTTATTAGTTTCCAGCTGTATCTGTACTGCCCCACTTGTGCTGATTTTCTTAAGTTAAAGGGTAGGCTATACGTTTGTGTTAGAGTACACGTTTTTATGCAATACTCAAAACTTCTTTTCCAAAGGCTTCATAGAATATTTTCGTAAACCACTTCAACTTGGCAAACCTAAAAAGTGAAACAAAACTTTTCAATGTGTCGACTAACCAATAACAACAAGGTTCAACAGACGGTAGGACTGGATCAAAGGTGTTAAAACAGACACAGAGAAAAAGGGATCAGCGGGTGTCCTGCTCTGGGTTCGAATACAATTGAACTTCAGAACTTTATATTTATATACAAGTTGTAAAGGACTTTAGACCGAAGAAAATCGAATAAGTAAACATATTACATCTCGTCTTTATAATTTATGTAAAGCATAAAAATATTGACTGCCTAATGCTGCCCAAATTGATTGTGTTCAGGCTTTTGAATAAGTCGAGTAATTATGAATCCAAGAACAATTTTGTTGTGACACACAATTTGTTGTGACACACAATTAATTGTGACACACAATTTGTTGTGACACACAATTTGTTGTGACACACAATTTTTTGTGACACACAATTTTTTGTGACTTTCGAAAGGTTTCTTGTAATAGTTGCTAAAACAACACTGATTCTTTGTGTTCGGTTACTTATGATCGTGGAATGGATTTTGTTGACATTGCCTTTTCCAACCCTTTTCCAACATTGTTATGTTGCAGCCCATTTATTCATATTTACTAGATTAGTCGGCAGCTCTTTTGAGGGACTATAGGAGGTGTTTGTTGCCAGACAATATTAAAATGTTTTAAGTTTCTATAGTATTTAAGACTTGTCTTTTTGAAAGCATTTATGAATATATTACAATTATGTTCCGCTCTTTTTTTAATTTTTAGTTCAACAAAGTCCATTTCCTGACCCAGGCAGAATATGCCACATATGAAAGAAAAAAACATCGTTTTGACAATTGATGGATTCTCCAACAAAAAAAATGTTCGTAATTTTAATTCAAAGAGTCACCAAATTTTTGACTTCTTGAATTGAATGCACTGCCCAGCTGTTTTTTTCCATCGGTGAAAACAATTCCAACTTGGAAAAAGCTGAGTCCTGTAAATTTGGCGGGCGGGATTGCCGTTCACAGTCAAGCGCTGCTATAATAGTGTCACAGCCCATTCTGGCCGGTTTTGGATCAAATTACCATGTCTGGTTATCAGCGTGTATTAATAGTTTCACCAGGCTTGGGAGCTCTTGATGCACATCACCTTTCTGGTTTCACCAGGTACATAGTATTAACTTTTTGCTGAATAAATCAACAACCATTTTATACTCTGAGCCAGTAATTGATTGTAACTCACACAATAATGGTTTCGTATTTTTATTTTTTAAAACATTTAATGGATTTTCTATTATTCCGTCGAATTAAAAAACGATGTCCTAAAATAACTTGATTTTTATCGAAGGATTCGTATAATTGAAGCAACTCTTCAAAAACTTTTTTCCAGCTCTCCACATCAACTCACTTCAATTGGCACCAATTTTCTAGAATTTTAGGTCGGTCAGTCAATCTTTTGTTGTGCAACTTTGACCATTTCTGTCATATCTTTATGACTCATTATTATCTTCACAGTATTGAAACTGTTGCAATTCGACGTCCTCAAACCTTTCTTTCTTCATTTTGCTGTTCCTCAACCGATGAAACCATACTGATCCCAATAGAGAATGATCGCAACATGCCTTGACAAGCATTCGAGCAATTTTCTTCGAATGGATACAAAATATTATTATTTTTGGCCGCCGTGGGGTAATAAGTAATGGAAGACATTACCACCCCGAAGGTTCTACTTCGGTTCCTGGACAAAACAGCTCGCTTTTCATCAAAACACCACATCTTTCGCATTGTGGACATCAATCAAAGTGTACTGCCTGATCATGAAAAGTTTTGGAACTTCGTCGAAGTCGGCAAAAAAAAGGTGGCCGCTGTGGCGTATTGGGTAGATGGCGAAGCTCACACGCCGAAGGTTCTGGTTCGATTCCCGGCTAAACACCTCGAATTTTTCATGGCACCACTTCTTTCGAATTGCTGACAACACTCAAAGAGTAAAACTGTCTAAGAAAAAGCTTTTCTCTCTACTTCCGTTCGGAGTCGGCAAAAAATTGTAGTTCCCTTCTACTCGCCAGAGAACAATAGCGCGCACAACACGAGTAATTGATGAGCAAGCTAGGTCCTGGTCCCCCGTTGGGCCATTATTGTTATTATTTAAAAGTCTGCAAAAAATTTTAGATTCGTTCGACTAGAGTGAAAAACACGCAGTTACTGCCGAAGCTATACCTGCTAGTCCCGTTGTGAAATGTGTGTGATAATATATAAGGTCAAGTATCTCCATTCCGCTTTTTGCTCTTCACTCGACGCTTCTTAAAAATTGTTACATTGATCGGATTAAGTTCAAATATGCGCTGTTTTGTTCGATAATCTGTTTCCATCTAGACGGCAACTTCATAATACCCCCTTGTAGAAGCCCCCCTCCTTATTAGCGAAGAACTCGGACAGCCACTTTTTACAAGCCTCTTTTGAGTTCAACTTCACACCACCAAGGGCGTTCGCCATGGACAAGAACAAGTGGTAATCACTTGACGCTATGTCCGGGCTAAATGGTGGAGGTGATGAAACCTCCCACCCGAGCTCATGTAGCTTCTGACGAGTCATCAACGAAGTGTGTGGTTTGGCGTTGTCCTGATGGAACACTACACCCTTCCTGTTGGCCAATTCTGGACGCTTCTGGTCGATCGCCTGCTTAAAGCGGTCAAGTTGTTCGCAGTAGATGGTAGAATTAAGCGTCTGATCATATGGGAGCAACTCATAGTGGATGACTTCCTTCCAATCCCACCAAACACGCAGCAAAATCTTTCTGACCGTCAATCCCGGCATGGCCACTGTTTGGGACGATTCACCGGTCTTCAACCACGACCGTTTTTGCTTGATATTGTCGTATGTGATCCATTTTTCGTCGCCAGTTACCATTCGCTTCAAAAATGGGTCGGGTTCGTTCCGTTTCAGCAGCATGTCGCAGGCGTTGATGCGGATCAGAAGGTTTTTTTGTGTCAAATCATGCGGCACCCAAACATCAAGCTTTGTTTGTGTATCCAGCCTTCTGCAGATCGTTTAAAATGGTTTGGTGACTAACTCCCATCTCCTGAGCGATGTCACAAGATGCCACATGCCGGTCTAACTCGATGATTTCCATGATTCGATCGGTACTTGTTGTCACAGGTCTTCCGCCAGCTGGCTTATCCATGGTGTCGTTTTCACCGGCTCTGAATCGTCGAAAGCACTCCTCCGCGGTTCGAAGTGATAGAATACCATCCCCCAAAACATCATTAATCTCACGGAACGTTTCTCTAGCTCTCTATATACCTTCAACGAAGGAAAATTTGAAAATAGCGCGAATTTCGCCGTTGGTGATCTCCATGTTTATACGTCTATAACTGTTGAACGCAATATCCAAACTAATCATGCATAGCGTCGTTTTGTAGGTTATGTCAAGACCAAATAATGTATAGTATTGCCAGATAGACCTCTATAGCTCTTTGTATATAGCCGGAAAATTCAAAAGACAAAAATGAGTTAGATATTTGACAACCTTATATGTTCAACAAAAAAAATCATTTACTTTGAAATGAAAAAGCTTCTTTTTTGTCGTGCATTTAATTCAAGCTTGCTTCTTTCTTCTTTTCAGTGGGCCAAGGAGATCGATTCCCCTCTTCGAATCAAGGAAAACGTAAGTACAACCTAAACAAACCGTAGTGACATCAGGTTCGATTGATGCTAAAGACGGTGGTAAAAATATACAAATTCTTAACAATCTCACTCTCCACGCCATTATAAGCTTTATGAAATATCTATCAATGACTAACCCCATCATTTCATGGTCTTACAACTTGATGACACACAGGCAAAGAAGAAAAGCCATAACTCGTCTTAACAACTCAAATCTGGGAATCAGTAACGATTCCCAAGAATTATCTGCTAATTATGAATTTTAATCATAGTCACGGCAGGCATAAATGTATTAGCCAAGAATTCAACGCAGCCAACACCGTCATCGTCAGCAGCCAAAAAGTTCAATAACACAATTAAGTCGTGATTTTTATGCGCTGGTATCTCCCAGGTGAATCTATAAGCAAACCACCAAAGCCCCATTTCATTGTTGATTAAAAGAATCACTTGTCAGCTTCATTTTTCCCTTAAAGCCATCATTAGGTTAGTTCAGGGGCTCAGCCGCTCAACGGCGACACACCTACGGCCGCCTATCGTAGCTCTGCAGTGGCACATTATGTAATTGCGGCACTTAGACCGATATTAACAGACTGACCTACATTTGCAGTTCAATTGGGCTTTTCAAAGTTGTGGATGCGAATGCTGGCGGCGATGATTCGCAGTGCGTTTTTTTTAATGCTCAGCGGAAGCTTCCGACCGAAAATAGTGACACAAAACGAAGCGTGGTCGCGTTCCGAAGTGATTAGATTTTGCGATTGGTTCTCACATTATATGCAGCGCGCCTAGAGTATAGTGGCCCATTCATGGACTGAAGTCGATAGAGAGATGGGCTTTAAAGCGCACACCACCGCCGAGCAGTGGTGGGAGGAATTAGAGCAAAGCCTGTTTGATGGCGGTCGCTGCATTTTGCGAAGTTCATGACATTTAAAAAAAAATATGGCAGTTGCGTGCATTGTGGTCGTTGATGAAGATTTTGCAAAGAGATGGAATATGTTAACACAAATGCCATCACACATTACAAGTATGCATTTGTTGGATGAAGCGATTGTCCTTTTTTAGGAATTATCCGATGAGAGAAAAAGCGGAAAGGTAAAGAGTGAGGGAAAAAATAAACAACATTGTATCCTCCTTGATCCAATGATTTTGAGGTCTAAAAATATCGTTACAATGATGCAGCTATCATTCACCAAAGTAGAGCCAAATCCTTAGAATATGGCTTGAATGCTTACAGCACACGACTGGGAGAATGCATTCAACATGAATTTCTTTTGCGACAGTGGTGCCAACGCGCTACAAACTGGCTTTAAAATGCAATACAATTTGAGCCCTAATTACAATAGTTATATTTTTCCATTTGGTAAGTCATATTGAATTTAATTAATTTATCGAAATTCTTCTTCTTCTCCTTGTGGCGCTACAGTCCGGGGTGGACCTGGGCCTCAACCAATATGCCTCTCCAGCCAGCGCGATCTTTCGCCAGCTGTCTCCAGTTGCGCACTCCAAGTTGGTTGAGGTCCTTCTCCACTTGTGTGCTCCACTTTAGTCTAGGTCGTCCTCTGTTGCGTTGTCCCAATGGCTCGGATTCAAAGATCGAAATTATCATTTATAAAACGCCCTTTATTTTTCATTTCGTTTTCAAAGTCAAGAAACAAGTAACTTTAGACGTTTATTCCGATTACGCTGTAATTGCGATCAGGATTAAGAATTAAAATTATTCAATAATTCATTTATTGCGGGACTTAATTCAAAAAGTGAATTTAAGTTAAGGGTATCTTCGTGAGAATACAGCTTTTAATCGCTTTTTTAAAAAATTTCGACAACCCAAGCGTGCCAAATTGGTGGCCGTCGTGGCGTAGTGGGTAGAGTGCGAAGCTCACACGTCGAACGTTGTAGGTTCGATTCAATTCAATTTTTCACCTCTTTCGAGCTGCTGACAACACTCAAAGAGTAATAACTGTCTAAGAAAGCTTCTCAAACTTCGACGTTCGGAGTCGGCAAAAAACTGTAGGTCCCTTCTACTCCTGGGAGAACAGTAGAGCGCACAACAAGAGCAGTTGATGAGCAAGCTAGGCCCTGGTCCTCCTTTGGACTGCCGCGCCAACAATTATTATTATTATTAAGCTGTCAAATTACATTTGCTTTCAGACTATTTTTTAATTTCGGAAAAAATTTCATGAATAAGAAACTACCATTCAATACAAGTTGTACTGAACGGATTCTAGTTTAATGCTGGTGTTTCTCAAGACTGCTTTCTGTCTTCGACACTCCTCTTCGTTTTCATCCATGATACCTTGTCTGTCTTTTCTAATCCAAACTACTCCTTCGCTGATGGGAGTACTTTCAGCTTTTTATAGTTGACTCTGGGCTAAGGTTCTTCCTATAAATAAAGAATGAAATTCATTCCGTTCAAAACCCAGTGGTTCTTCTTGACCTGAGCTTCAACCAACATGCCTTCCCAGTCAACACGATCTCTCGCCTTTTAGTTTAGGTTCTTCAACACTTGTGTGCGCCACCTCAGCCTAGGCCGTCCTCTGTTGCGTTGTCCCAATGGCTCAGATTCGAAAAATTTTCGAGCCGGAGGACTGGTGGCCATACACTTTACACGGTCTTGCTATCTTAAGCGTTGACATCAAAGACACTTGAACAAGCGCAGCCACTGTACAGAGTTTGTCGTTGAACTTTATTTTCCAAATGCAATTAACGCAAACAGGATTAAAAAATCGAGCGCAAAACTTTTCTCTCGAATAAACTAGGGACCCAGTGCTGTTAACACAAAATAACCAGGCTTTGTCCATCAACGAGTTTTGCGTGGTAAAAACCGAATGACTTTCCATTCTAGGAATGTGTACCAACTCAACGCACGGTTGGAACGAACACACTCAATAAGTCCCGGAACATATAGGGGATATAGGGGGCGCCATTAACGAAAACATTAATATTAAATTAATAATTATTGTTAGTGGCGCTTGTTACAATGTTTGCTATTACTGAAATTGCAACGAATTGCTTAGGTTTCTTAATTTGATGCAACAAATACAAGTACTGACTACAATATACACGTATAATCGGCCAGACCTTAAGTACAGCACCCATACTGGTTAAACGATCCTAAGTTCCCCCTTTGAAAAGAGTTCAAGAGCAAGCAATATAGTTTATAGAATAAATATTGACACATCAATCGACTCGTTGTCGTCGGGACGTAGTGGGTAGAGTGCGACGCTCCCATGCCGAAGGGTCTAGGTTCGATTCCCGGCTGAGCACCTCGAATTTTTCAAGGCACCACCTCTTTCGAGCTGCTGGCAACATTCAAAGAGTAATAACTGTCTACAAAAGGGGCACAGAAATGAATTAACAGCGGCTTGTTAACTTTAATCATACAGTACGTGCATGAATTAAAAGCATCCGTAAAGCAAGCATTGTGGCCGGCGTGGCGTAGTGGGTACAGTCACACGCCGAAGGTCTAAATAATTTTTCCCGAATTTTTCACGGCACCACCTCTTGCGAGCAACAACACTCAAAGAGAACTTCGCCGTTCGGAGTCGGCAGAAAACTTTAGGTCCCTTCTACTCGTGAGAGAACAGTAGCGCGCACGACACGAATAGTTGATGAGCAAGCTAGGCCCTGGTGCCCCTATGGACTGTCGCGCCAACAATTTTATTATTCTTAATCGACTCCTTGTAGCGTCTTTATCACTTTTTAAATAAGAAATGCTCTGATGAATTAGCCAGTTGCTTTCCCCCCTTCGAATATTCATTCTTTTACCCTTTGTCTGATTCCTTACATGAATCGGCTACTGATCCATTTTGAGAGTTGTAATGCCCCCTCCTTTACCTTCAGTATTGCACCAAGAATCTTAGACAACTAGTTTTCCTCGGTCAACTTGTTTACGAAGCTGCCTTTCATATACGAAACAGTTTTTCCAGCTTGAATGCCACCATACTCTCAATCAAAATCATTCAAAGACCATCGCAGAGTAAAATCGTGCATGGCTTCATAAATATGTTCTGCTTGTCAATTTTTTCATTCCTTCTCAGAACAGGACTCCTAATTCATCATTTTGAGAACCTCATTAGGCACTGAGAAGACTAACATTTTCGTCAAATTTAAAGACCTATTCTAGCCGAATATGGACTATTCTTTCCCCTCAAGACGTAGGCATTTAAAACCAATATGGTCCGGTTCCTCTTCTTTTTCTATACATTTTGGGCCAGCTGTGGCTTAATTCCAGTCACTTAAGGGAAAATAAATGAACACTTTAACGCCTGCAATTATTAAACAAAATAGGATACAGATCAATGTATTGAGCAGTCAACGATTTCAAACTTGTGCATTTTTACAATCCATGATGGATCTAAAACTGAACTTATAAAACTCTCCAATTAACTCCATTATTCCCAGTTGTCTTGAGATGAGTTCCGTTGATAGATAGCTGAAACTCGTATCCATGTATTCCATTCATTTTTGTTGTGCTTCTTTTCCAAATACAGTCACTTTAAGCATTCTGGTAAAAATGGCGCCCAACGCACCAAGACCCGAAATAGGATTGAAACTTAAAATTTGAATATAATCGTATTCAAGTAGTAATTACATATAAGATTCGAATGAGGATTTCCTTATGGACTACAACGATTTTCGTTTCCTTTTCGTGTAGTTTCGAGCACCAAACAGAAGGTCCTTTATTTTGAAAACATCTCATACCCACCCTTGGCGTTGCCTTTTCCGACTCTGGGCATTTTGCTGTTTGATTAAATTTTTAAAATGTCGTGAAACACTACACTGTTTTAAATTTATGCCTTGACTGTATTGCATACACATTCACAGTGTTACTTGAGACTGTTATTATTAGAAAAATACAATTTTTATTAATTTTACAAAAAGAACTAAAATTTAAGTTGCCTTTCTACATAAGTATATTAAAAATTATCAAATCAAAGACCACAAAAATACGGTTTGGGAATTTAAATAAACTCCTTTAAATCTCCAAACATGCAAATTATGCAGCTTATCTATCATATCCTCTTCATGGCAACAATCAATAGTTCGTTAGCACGAAGAATCGGCATGTTTCACCATTCCGTTTAATGCCTATAATTTTAACACTTTCTTCACAATGTATATTTTTATATATATATAAGCGATCAATACAAGTTGTATTATAATAATAATAATAATAATTGTTGGCGCTACAGTCCAAAGGGGGACCAGGGCCTAGCTTGCTCATCAACTACTCGTGTTGTGCGCGCTACTATTCTTTCACGAGTAGAAGGGACCTACAGTTTTTTGCCGACTCCGAACGGCGAAATTTTGAGAAGCTTTCTTAGAAAGTTATTACTCTTTGAGTGTTGTCAGCAGCTCGAAAGAGGTGCTGCGGTGAAATATTAGAAAAATTGGTGTTGAACTGGGAGTCGAACCTAGACCCTTCGGCGTGTGAGCGTCGCACTCTACCCACTACGCCACGGCGATACAAGTTGTATTGGATATATTCAAGTCTGATATTCATCATATTAATGCTGGTGTTCCCAGCTCCGTTTTGTCTCCAATACTCTTCCTCATTTTTATAAATGATCTCCTGTCTGTCACTTCTAATCCAATTCACTCCTTCGCTAATGACAGTACCCTCAGCTTTTCATATTCATCCCTCGGCTCTCGTCCCGCCTCTTTGGCAATTGACTTGGAACGGCAGCGTGTATTAAGCTCATTCAATTCCGATCTTAACAGCATAATTAATTGGGGTACAAAAATTGAGTAAAATTTAATGCTTCCTAAACTCAATGCTGTCTACTGTCCCTCAAGCGTTCTCAAAACAACCTGCCGTTATCTATGAATGGCTCTTGCATTAAATCCTCGGTACGTGTATTAACTCAACACTAAGTTGGAACGATAACATATTCGAGATCGCCAAAAATGCAGCGAAATGTCTAGGTTTCTTAAAGCGATGCAAGAAATACTTTACCCCTTCTGACCTGGCAACAATTTATAAGGCGTACATCCGCCCAAAGCTTGAGTATAACGCTCCTATCTGGTCCGGTGCTCCTAAGACCCCTCTGTAACTATTAAATAGAATCCAACAGCGAGCGATAAAACTTATTGGTGATAATAGTGCTGCGAAGTCAATCGACTCGCTTGAACATCGACGAAATGTTGCGTCTCTATCACTATTTTATCGCTATTTCAACAAAAAGTGCTTTAACGAGTTAGTGAGCTGCATTCCTCCCCTTCAAAAAAAGGATAATGCTCTACGGATATGCACGTGGAATGTGAGGTCCCTAAACAGACCACGTGCAGCCGATGAACTTGCGGAGGCCCTGGACTGCTATAAAGCAGACATTACCGCAATTCAGGAAATGCGGTGGGATGGGCCGGGCAAGAGAAGAGTGAGAAACTGCGACATATACCACGGCGACTGCTACAGGGAGAGAGGGAAACGCTTATTTGGATGCGGTTTTGTTGTTCGAGGCAGACTTAGGCAAAAAGTCTTAAGCTTCCAATACATAAGCGAACGCCTCATAACAATCCGCATCAAGGCTAAATTCGGGAATATAAGCATCATATGCGCCCACGCCCCTACAGAGGAAAAAGATGACAGCAGTAAAGAGGACTTCTATCACCTCCTAGAAAGGACATATGATCGATGCCCCAGCTACGACACCAATATCGTTCTAGGAGATTTCAACGCTCAGCTGGGAAGAGAAGAAGTCTTTGCTAAAGTCATCGGAAGACACAGCCTGCACGCCAACACCTCCGGAAACGGACTCAGGCTAGTTGACTTCGCCTCGGGGCGAAATCTCTCTGTGGTCAGCACGCGGTTCCCACACCTCAACATTCATAAAGGTACCTGGCGATCACCTGATCAATCAACCGTCAACCAGATTGATCACGTTGCGATCGACGTCAGACACTCCTCTAGTATTCTCGATGTCCGAACCTTCCGAGGTGCAAACATTGACTCGGATCATCACCTTGTTGTAGCCAAGGTAAGAACTCGGATATCGAGAGAGCAACGGAGTCGAGACAGGCCAAGACGGTTTGATGTCGGAAAGCTACAATCGCAGCCGATCGCTAGAGCCTTTGCCGATCGATTCTCCCTAAAACTATCTCAAAGTTCGACGCTGCCTGCACAAACAATAGAAGACAAGTGGAAACGTTGTCAAGAAGCCATCAAAGATGCTGCCACTGATGTGCTGGGTTTTACGCCACCACCAAAGAGAAACCCATGGTTTGACGACGAGTGTAGGCAGGCGCATGCAGCTAAACAAGAAGCATACAAGGCAACGCTGCATCGAACGACGAGAGCTGTTTGTGAGCTCTACAAACAGAGAAGAAGGGAAGAGAACCGGCTTCTCAGAAGAAAAAAGAAAGAGCACGAGAAGCGCGCGGTCGAGGAAATGGAGAGGTGCTTTGGCAGGAATGACGTCCGAAATTTTTACCGCAAGATAAAACAGTTATCCGGTGGTTATAAGTCTCGGACAGAAGCCTGCCGGGACCAAAATGGACAACTAGTGGTAGAGTCGCAGTCGGTGCTGAGAATCTGGAAGGATCATTTCTGCAGACTCCTAAACGGCGATGACGACGCAAATTCCGCTGTTAGGCAGAATGTCCCACTCAATTTGGACGACGATGGACAAGAATTCCGTCCCCCCGACTTCGACGAGGTCAAGATAGCAATATCGAGACTGAAATCGAACAAAGCTGCTGGCGCGGATGGACTATCTGCAGAGCTGTTCAAGGCGGCTGGGGATGAGCTGGTTGGGTGCATGCACCAGCTCATCTGTGAGATATGGTCGGAGGAAAGCATGCCCGATGAGTGGAATCTCAGCATCGTTTGTCCGGTCCACAAGAAAGGAGACCCCTTCGACTGCGCCAACTACCGAGGGATCAGTCTCCTTAACATCGCATATAAGATTTTCTCTGCCGTACTGTGTGAGCGCCTGAAACCGTTCGTCAACAACCTGATAGGTCCTTATCAGTGTGGTTTCAGGCCAGGGAAGTCCACAATCGACCAGATCTTCACACTGCGGCAGATCCTGGAGAAGTCCCAAGAAGTACAAATCGACACCCACCATCTATTTGTCGATTTCAAGGCCGCTTATGACAGCGTGCATAGAGACGAGCTATACAGTGCCATGTCTAGGTTTGGCATCCCTACCAAACTCGTCAGATTGTGTAGGATGACGATGGAGAATTCTCGCTGCTCCGTCAAGGTCGGTAGCGAACTCACCGAGACCTTCGATGTCAAAAAAGGTTTTAGACAAGGCGACGCGCTGTCATGCGACTTCTTTAACATCATCCTTGAGGGGATCGTGCGGAACTCACACGTCAACATCAGAGGCACGATCTTCCACAAGTCCATTCAATTGCTAGCTTATGCGGACGACATTGACGTGATCGGCCGAACTCAGCGAGCCGTCAATGAGGCGTTTGCTAACATTGAAGCGGAAGCGGCTAAAGTGGGACTGGTGGTAAACGAGGGCAAAACGAAGTATATGCTGTCATCGAAGAAGGACGCAGAACATCGACGTCTCGGACAGAGCGTCACTATGGGCAGCAGACACTTCGAGGTAGTGAAGGACTTCGTCTATCTCGGCTCCGCGGTGAATAGGGACAACAACATCAGTACCGAAATCAAGCGCAGAATCACTCTTGCCAATCGCTGTTTCTTTGGGCTTAGGAGGCAATTGAGTAATAAAGCCCTCTCCCGAACGACCAAAGTGACTTTGTACAACACCTTGATCGTCCCAGTCCTGCTTTACGGCGCAGAAACCTGGACGCTACTAAAAGCGGATGAGGAAGCCATTGGTCTCTTCGAGAGAAAAGTTCTGCGTGCGATTTTTGGTCCTGTTTGCGTTGATGGCATCTGGAGGAGAAGATTCAACCACGAACTGTATGGGCTGTACGGCGGCATGAGCCTAGTCAAGCGTCTACGGATACAACGCTTAAGGTGGCTAGGCCATGTAGAGCGTATGGACAGCACTGCTCCGGCCCGAAGAGTTTTCGAATCCGAACCACAGGGACAACGCAACAGAGGACGTCCTAGACTGAGATGGCGCACACAAGTGGAAAAGGACCTCAACCAACTTGGAGTGCGCAATTGGAGGCAGCTGGCAAGAGATCGTGCTAGCTGGAGAGGCATATTGGTTGAGGCCCAGGTCCACCCCGGACTGTAGCGCCATCCGAAGAAGAAGAAGAAGAAGATTCCTCCCCTTCAAGAATTCACCCGCATTACCCGCCTTGCTACGAATGATAACCCGTTGAACCTTTACCTCACCTTCCGACGTACAGTTAAGTTTAGAGACTCTTTCTTCAGCCGCACCACACGAATATGGAATGCTCTTCCCAGCCCAATTTTTCCCCTCCATTACAATCCACAGGCATCGGTTCCTCCTTTCCCGCTCATCCACTTTACTTTCGGCGCGCCAATTATGAAAAAAATATGGCTTTTAAATCGTCATTCAGTCATTGCCCGAAAACGGTCTAAGACTTGCAATTCCTTCAGCTTTAATACTTTTGTGGTGCAATTTGAAAATATCTTGGTTAACACTTAGTTTTAGTTTTTGGTTAACACTCACTGTGTTATAGTGCTCAGGCTTTGTATTTAAAGGACTCCGCGAACAAGTTCATGAATGTGAACATCTTATCAACAAACTCAAGAACATCGGAAATAGAGACTCTGACTCTATTTTCGATGTTCTTGAGAGCACAATTTCCACGTCAAAAGCAATGTTTGCATTCGTTTTGCAAAAATTTTCAGCAGTTCCGGAAATGTTTGCGTGTAATTGTTTTAGATTTCCACAAGCGATTACGCCTCTGCATCACCCGATCAAACGACATTAACTGCCTTTAATTCATCCCCCCCCTGGAGCCTATGCGTCTTTAACAATCTAACTGACTGACTGACTGACTGACTGATTTATCTACTTCACGAAACTCTATACCCTAATGAGTGAGTCTAATGACAAGACAATCGCCAATTGAGTCAATATATTATGAAGTTCTCAAAGCGTAAACGTTAAGCGAGATCTCTAGAATCCGAGATGTCAAGGGTAGGCTGTCGCAGTGTTGGCATCGTTGGATATCAGTAAATCTTACTGATTAAGGAACTTAATTAGAATGAGCAGTCAAATACGGCTCTCAATTGGAGGGAAAATATCTCCAATTGTTACAGCTCTGCTCGTCGTCGCTAGTTTCATTGCCATGGATGACAGTCATGTGTGACGATAATGACATAACCCACCGCAACCCCAGTCGGCCAGAGATGATCCGGAGTCGGCTGTGCGTGGGTTGTTTGTTATGCCTTTCGATTTCAGTAGTACAATTTTGAAATCGCACTCCCCTGTGTTTTATTTGTTTTCTTTCCAAGGAAGTCCGAATGAATATTCATTTGACACTTCGAACGGGGGCAATAAACACTGAGGCTTAGGGGCTTCATTGTTTTAGGAGTCGGTAGATTTCTTTCTAAAAACGATTTTTTTTGTGTTTTGGCAGCACTTGCTTTATGATGGATGACGGATGGCGTGAAAATGAAATGTCAAACGGGTGTGGTGTGAACAAACGACGGGGTCAATATTTGGCGGAGTTAATTGGCTGGAAATTTCTTGGTGTTGCGGCATAAGCCAAAGGATTGTTTAACGATTTAATAAACTACTACATTTTTTCTTGAAGTCAATTGCAATGTCGCTGAGAAGAGAATGATTTCATGTCAAGAAAAAATTTTTTCTGGAATTTCAAATTTCTGCGAATACGAGCATATCGGGGAATTCTGCAGTATTTTTGAAAAAGTTTGCCACCGTGAAGGTAACGAGTTCATTGAAGTCATAGAAAGCGAAGTTCACTGAGCAGTTGACGGGGATAAATTTACAAAGTATGCAAATCTTACATAAGACGAGGAAAAAATTAAATAAGAGCTAATGTTCCGATCAGTGGCCGCCATGGCGTTATGGGTAGAGTGCGACGCTCACACGCCGAAGGGTGTAGGTTCGGTTCCCAGAGCAAGACGAATTTTTCACAGCACCACCTTTTTCAAGCTGCTGACAACACTCAAAGAGTAATAACTGTCTAAGAAAGCTTCTCAAATTTCGCCGTTCGAAGCCGGCAAAAATCTGAAGGTTCCTTCTACTCGTGAGAGAACAGTAGAGCGCACAACATGAGCAGTTGATGAGCAAGCTAGGCCCTGCTCCCCCTTTGGACTGTAGCGCCAATAATTATTATTTTTAATGTTCCGATCAATGTATCACTGCTATCATCTGAGACATTGTGTTAACTCATAGACTCGCAGTCGCAACCGCATGGTTCTCGAAACAGTCCTTGTCAGCTAGCTCCAGTTCCACTCGACATGTTGTTTGAGTTTTTCCTCCACTTAAGTGCACTATGTTCTGTAATGCGTTATCCCCCTGGCTTCAAAAATTTTTCGGCCAGACATGCATTTATTTTTGCTTGCATTGAACAGCTCCAGTGTACTCATAAAAAAAACTATCAGGAGCTGCCTCTTTCAGAAAGCCCTTTTTTTGGGGGGATGCGACCAGGCATTTGGTTGCTTTCCGATGATAGTAACAACCCGAGCTGTCAACCCGAGATAATCCATTACGGTAAAACGCCTACGTACTATTCCACCCCCTTCATGCTTCCATTTGACGCCATCATCGGTGTAAAACATTAGTCTCCTGTTCGTAATGTAGTCCATGACTATCTTCATTAGTTAGACGGGTGTTTCCATGTCGGCAGAAGACGTACGTACGTGTAACCAACTCGTCGAGTTAAAAGCATTTTTCCCAATTCCATCTTTATCATTGGATAGCGTCCACGGCCAAGTTTACCACAGGCGCTATCGCATCCATTTTTGATCTACCTTTTCCGAAGCTATATTGGTGAGGTGATAGCTCATCATTGGCTTCCGCTACTGTAAATAACCTGCCATAGATGATACCTTCAAGTACCCAAAAGACTAATTGGGTGGTACGAGGACTGGTCTCTTTTCTTAGGCAGAAATATTTGAAATTACTGTTTCAGGTGTGTGGGAAAGACTTCCTCTAGTAAGCACTTCCCCAAAGCATGCTAAAAAAGATCTGATCTGATTGAAGCCGCTAGCTTCATCGGTTTATTCGGGATCACATGAGTTGCTAACAGATCACTCAATAAATCCCGGGACATATGGGGGGGCGCCGCTTACAAAAATTCTTAATTTAATGTGATTTTTTTTAGTGGCGCCCTCTACCAGGTATACTGATATGAAATTAGCGTTTTTTTTTAAATAAAAAACTAATTATTAATGGGAAAGTAAAAACATTTTATTCAAAGTATTGGCCATTGTTTTCTACACATTTTGACCATAAACTTGTTCGTCTTTTAAAGCAAACCAATCAGACACCCAATTTTCGACCTCCTCGTAGGAATTAAAGTGCTGCTCAGCCAATGCGTGTCCCATCGATGAAAACAAATGGTAGTCGGAAGGAGCCAAGTCTGGTGAATACGGCGGGTGAGGTAGCTGCTCCCAGCCAAGTGTCTTGATTGTATCCTGAACCGGTTTTGCTTTGTGTGCAGGTGCATTGTCATGGAGCAAAATTACCTTGCCGTGTCTTCTGGCCCATTCTGGTCGTTTCTCGATCAATGCATGGTTCAAATTGATCAGTTGTTGTCTGTAGCGATCAGTATAAACGGTTTTACCAGGTTTTCGGAGCTCGTGGTACAGCACACCTTTTTGGTCTCACCAAACACACAGCATTGTCTTCTTGTCGAATCGATCTTGTTTTGCAGTCGATGTTGATAGTTGTCCCAGATCAACCCATGATTTTTTCAGTTTAAGATTCTTAAAATAAATCCATTTTTCATCGCCAGTAACAATCCGATGCAAAACCGATTTTCTTTCGTGTCTTTGAAGCAAAATTTCACAAGTGTTTTTTCGGTTTTCCATCTACCTTTCGTTCAGTTCATGTGGCACACATTTTCGGATCTTTCCCATAGCTTTTAAACGGTCAGAAATTGTTTGTTGTGCAACATTTAACATTGCTGCCATTTGCTTTTGACTCAAAGTGTCATCTCCATCCAATATCGTTTGCAATTCGGCTTCTTCAAACTTTTTTGGTGGTCTTCCACGTTCTTCATTTCTCACATAAAAATCATTATTTCTGAACCATTGAAACCATCTTTTGCATGTTGCTTCTGATAGAGCATGATCACCATATGCCTCGACAAACACTCGATGTGACTCGCAGCACTTTTCTTCAAATGAAAACAAAAAATTAATGCTTTCCGCAAATCATCACTTTCTGGTACAAAATTCGACATTTTTAACGCGATGAAAAATATGATCTGGTCTGTTCAATGACTTGATGTATACTAAATATTTTTCACAGATGTCGTAGGAAACAAACGAAAAGAAAATAAGGGCTCGTTCACAACAAATGTATCAAGGCATTTGTATCTTGACGCTCACTTCACACGTGGTATATGTCCCAGGATTTATTGAGTGAAGCGTTATGTGCAACTCCTTTAAGGCGAAATTTCCTCTGGGTTGATCCTCGTCATGGTTACCACTTACAATCGCTCGTCTTCGTGGGAAGAGATGTTCCAATTGTGAAAGCGTTTCGGTGTTGGTTATAGGTGGGTCTCTATTTCTTATCATCTTGTTTGGAACAATCCCAAATGCTTTACCCCAAGGGTCTATGAAGGACTCGTCACAATGTCTTAAGCACCTTGTGCTCCAACTCACACACCATCAGCTTGAATTGCAGAAGCCGTTCTTGAAAGTTTGGCCTTTTTCTGGTTTGCTGGGATTTCCTTCCTTCGTTTCGGCAAATTGCTCTCCTCTGTCTGTCTCATTCCACCAGTAGCAAGGCGAGCGGACCTCTTTTGCTGGGCTTCCTGGTATGTATTGATGTATCGCATGCTGTAATCAGAACCTGTTTTATTTGTTGCAAGAGCGTCTCTGTCTATTGAATATCGCAAGACCTCTTCGAAGACTTCGTTATCGAAAAGCGCCTCCTTCTACCAGGGACCCGTCTGGTATGGACGTTGACTAGGTACTCGATTATCAAACTCCATTACAAGAGGTGCCTCCTTTGCCATACCTGTGTTCCATTTTGGGTCTACTGTTGTTATGAGTTCTTTCTTTGACACAAACATACACCTTGTCATGTCCAACAAACTTTACATTGACAACTCAATGTGTAAAAAGGCAAAAAGCGAAGTAAGCCAAACAGAAATTTATTTCAGTCCTCAATTTTTCACTGCATAACGTATGATTTTTGAGCCTGTTTAAGCTAAACTTTTATATCTACCAAATGATCGGAAACTTTTCCAAAATAAGATGATCCTGAGCATGCCATTGGCTCGTGCAAGTAACAACAACAAAACATGATCCACCTTTTTGTCAGGATTTCCAGCGAAATTGAGAAGCAACTTTTCACCCCCTCCCCTGGAGAAAAGAAAAACCGCAAATATTTTAAGCTGGACAGCATTTCCAAATAGATACAGTAACTAGTGAGGTGAAGTATAAATTCTTCAGAAAAACTTCGCAAGGCAGGCAGGTGTGGAAGAATGAATTCGCAACAGCGTACAAAAAATATGTACTTCCTCCCCTTTTCGAACTGGGTCACAACTTCAAACCCTGGTATCGATCCATTTCATCTCCCTTTAGTACACGAGCCAATCACCCGTTGGACCAACGACCCGCTTTCGTTATGCCTCTTTGACATGCTATAATTTCCCCCACACCATCTCTCTCATTACGCACAATAGGCCATCTCTTGTCACACATTCCCTGGCGTCAATTGGCCCCAACAACCAATTTGCGGCCAAGATCCGAACCATCGATTGCGCGTCGCAGACAAGGTCTTTGTTCTAGAGCCGCAGTGGTCGGTTCAGTTCGGTAGCATTAATCTTCAGCATCCTGTCACCCGAAGACTAATTTACACGCAAAATCAGTTTGCTCAATCAGAATCAGATAATTTCGGGTTAATAGCACTGAGCCACACTCGCGAATGCGCATGCGCTCACGTTACAATGCGAAGCGAGTAGCGTTGCCGCAAAAGGTCACTCAGACGCTCGAGCCTGGTGGTTGCGCCAGACAATTCGGTGCAGCATATCGGCGCAAGATAAATTACTGCATTGTGCAGCGAGTAAGAATCCTATCCAGACCCACAGATGTATTTGCATAAAGTTCTAAACAGCACAGCGTGCTATTACCAAATGCAAACCGAATCTGACGGATGCAGTGCATTGGGTAACTCGGAAAGACGGAAACTCGTATTGTATGGAAATGCGGGTTTTTTCGCCTTATCTGCGGCTATCAGCACTGCCCTGTGATTATGAATAAGAATGCGGGAGAGGAACGTTTAGAAAAATTAACGGTTTGCGTTTGGACCGAGCCGAATAGAGATGGCGCTGGTGCGATATGACGTGAGAGAATAAAATCTAATGATGGTGTGGTGTGGTCGTGGCTTAACAAAGTTCACTTTATCGTTTCTTATCGGTTTTTTCTTTCACTCCCAGAATGACTTGGCGAAATTACTCTTATTTATTGAGTTCAAGTGGTTCTAATGAGCAGTTGCTAACGCCATTTAAGATGTGTCTCTATCGTCGATGGCCTGAAATACTTTTGTACCCAAGAGTCTTAGCACAATGCACAAAATGTACACTTTTAAGTGTTCGCATGCAATCGCCTCAAATGCCTCTGAATTCTTTAAACTGATCAGCATACTTAGAAATAAAAAGGTAAGGGTTAAACCAAACAATTAACAGGGACATTCATGCGAGACAAGCCACTTACGGATTGCAATTTTGACCAGTCCCGATTATTTCTTGAACGGTTCGATTTTCAAACTGTGCAGCAACATTAAAATATTGTTTATCGAACTTATTTGAGCTTAGAAATACATTGAATCCTCAAAACGATAAGGATGACACAAACTGTTCAACATATAGGGGGACCCGTCAAAATACGAGTTTGTCGGGACCAAAACCATTTATCGTAAAGCGTGTCCGTTTAAAAGTTTCTTCGCATTCACAGCTTTCTCTCGTCTACAACGATTATATCAGTTCGTTGATTGATATTCAAAATTAAAAGTTGGAACAAGTGAATTCAAAGGACGAAACCTTAGGCACGCATCATCAGTATATTCAAGAAGTGTGTTCGTTTCGGACCTAAATTAAAGGCGTTGGTACCTTATTTTTAGGATTGATTGGTTATGTTGCTATATATGGAATATTAGAAGCCGTAGCGGCGTATACGTCGGACAAATCTGCTGGAACGGTTGGACTGGCCGCTGAACTATTTAAAGCAGCTGGAGATGACCTGTTTGGGCGCATGCACCAGCTCATCTATAAGATATGAGCGAAGGAAAGCATGCCCAATGAGTGGAATCTCAGCGTCGTTTGCCCGGTTCACAAGAAAAGAGACCCCTATGACTGAGCCAATTGCCGAGGAATTAGTCTTATTAACATCGCATACAAGATCCTCTCTGCCGTATTATGTGAGCGTCAAAAACCATTTGTCCATAACCTGATAGGTACCTATCAGTGTGGTTTCGGGCCTGGGAAGTCCACGATAGACCAGATCTTAACTTTACAGCAGATCCTGGAAAAGACTCAAGAAGTGCAAATCGACACTCACCACTTATCAGTCGATTTTACGGCCGCATATGACAGTGTGCATAGAGACGAGCTATACAGTGCCATGTCTAGTTTTGGCGCTCCTACCAAACTCGTCAGATTGTGTAGGACGACGATGGAGAACTCCCGCTGCTCCGTCAAGCTCGGTAACGAACTCACCGAGACCTTGAATGTCAAAAATGGTTTTAGACAATGCGACGAACTGTCATGTGACTTCTTCAACATCATCCTCAAGAAGATCGTGCGTAACTTACAAGTCAACACCAGAGGCACTATCTTCCAGAAGTCAGTTCAATTGCTAGCTTACGCTGATGACATTGACGTGATTGGACGACCACAGCGAGCCGTCAATGAGGCGTTTGTTAGCATTAAAACGTAAGCGGCTCAAATGGGTCTGGTTTTACATTAGGGCAAAACGGAGTACATCCTATTTGGAAGGAAGGAAGGAAGGAAAGGATGGTCTTAAGGACTGCATGGCTATCTAGGGGGATCGCGAGGATTCTGTTTGTCAACTTGACCTGTGCACTAGTGTTGGCAGTTCGCCTTGTTTGTAACAATGTTACCTCGTGTGAACAGGCCCATGCCTCCCTGTCAATGCGTTACTTTAGGCAGCAGAAATGTCGAGGTAGTCAAGGACTTTGTCTACCTCTCTTCTTAGAAACCACAACTTAAATTGGGCTTAAAAGACAATTGATGAAAAAAAACCTCTCTTGAAAAACTAGGCCTGCTCTACAGCGCGGAAATTTGGACGTCATTAAATGCGGGTGAATAAGCCATTAGTCTTTTCAAGTTAAAAGTTCTGCGAGTGAATTTGGTTTGCTGTTTTTGTTCAATGACATTTGGAGGAGAAGATGCAACGATGAACTTTTGCGCTGTACTGCAACATGCGCCTAATCAAGTGTCTTCAGATACAACGCTTAAGATGTCTAAGCTATAAAGAGTGTATGGACACCGCTGCTCCGACCCTTTGCCATTGAGACAAAGACACAGAGAACGGACAAGGCTGTGATGGCGCACACGTCTGGACAAGTACCTCAACCAAATTGGAGTGTTCAACTGAGGTCAGATGGTGAGAAGGAAATGAAAATGTTGGTTGGTGCCTAGGTCCACCCCGACTTCAGCTCCACATAAAGAAAAAGAAGAAGAAGTCTCAAACACTTTTTTTGACAGGTTGTAAAGTAGGTTTACATTCTTTGGAATTGGGCAAGAGATCAGATGTCGAAGTTTCCGCCTCAAGGGCTTCCTTGCTGTTGTTCTCAAAAGTTTATGAAAAGCAGTCTTGTAGGATCTAAGATCAGTAACAAAAATTTTAATATTTCTCTCCACTACCAGTTAGCCTTTGAAAAATGTTAATAATAATAATTGTATGGTGCGGCAGTCCACATGGGCACCAGGGCCCTTTTTTCTTATTAACTACACCTTGTATATTTCGGGATTAGCGAACAACAACAAATATTTATCATCGACAATAGTTTTATTGTTTTTAAAAATATTCCCCATTAAGATCTATACACTTTTGCATGCGTTTGAACCAATTGTCGAAGCACTTTTGCCACTCTGATAGAGGTATCTCCAAAACATGCTTTCTGAACGCATCAAACGCTTCTTCAGGTGTCGAAAAACGTCGACCTCTCATTTTACTTTTTACGTACAGGAATAAAACGAAGTCATTCAGTGCCAAGTCAGGACTATACGGCGGATGACTCATCAAATCGATGTTTTAAGTGTTTAAAAATGCAGTTGTTTGAGGCGATGTGTGTGAGCTTGCATTGTCGTGGTGAAGAGTGATCCGTCTTCGGCGGTTGGTTTCCCTGATTTCTTGGAAGACAACTGGCAAACAAATGGTTGTGTACCACATAGAATGTACAGTTTTTCCAAAAACCAGGCGACCATTTGCTTGGAAGTGCTTCGTGCGCGACCAACTGTTGTTGGATTTGACTAATTTTGAAACACCCATACAGTCAACTGCTGTTTACTTTCGGACTCATTCGCGTTAATCCATGATTTACCACCTGTCACGATGTCATAGACGGGTTTCGAAGCACCGCGATCGTATTTTTGGAGCATTTCTTTCGACCAATCGACAGTAGCCTTTTTTTGAGCGATTGACAAATTGTGTGAGATCCAACGCAAACAAATTTTTTGACGGTCAATTGTTCATGCAATATAGAATGTATGCTGGTCCCACCAATGCCTAAGGTTGTCGCAATCTTACGTTAGGTCACATGACGATCTTGCAATATCAGTTGGCGCACAGGATCAATGGTTTTGGGAATAACAATTGATTTTGGACGACCTTCACGAAATTCATCTTGGAGTGAACTACGACCTCCGTTGAATTCACCATACCATCGATAAACACTGGTGCTTGATGGAGCTTCATCGCTAAAAATTGAATTAAGTTCATCGTTGCACTGTCGTTGAGTTAATCCACGTCAAAAGGTGTAAAAAAATAATCGCACGAAAATTATGCACGACTTTATTCCTTTTTTTGGGCGAGATGAATCTTTTAAATTACTGTAAACGACACAAATAGCGCTCGTATGTCAAACTGTACAATAGGCAGTTGTCAGATTACAACACTAGGGTTGCCCAATCTCGAAAAATAAAAGGTAACCTCCGTACTCGCGTTATGCGCGCTACTGTTCTCTCACGAGTAGAAGGGACCTACAGTTTTTTGACGACTCCGTACAAGTGCAACAAAATTGTTCCTGTTAGTAAAATTATTTTATTTTATAAGCAGATGACTTTAAAAATCTTACCTGCAGTCTGTTCAACATTTGTTCACAAATTATCTCTTAACTACGTCAAGATTGGTGAAAGGTAATACTGAAAAGGTTTAGTTTTTCGGCGAGCATAGAAAATACGTTCGTCAACGAGCATTATTTTTATTCCTGACGCTTTTCAAAGAAGCTCATGTTGCATCACGTTGTACCATAATCATATTGCTGGAGCACATAACAAACAACTGCTTCTATAGTCTGGTTGAACTAAAGAAGAGGAACAGTTGCATTTGGCCATTTCTTAATGTAAAATTTAATAAATTCAATTCAATAAATTGAATTGAAATCGAATTTCGATGTTTCCAGGCTCTCGACGCTAATGCTGAAACCGTCTCCAAGTCTTGCGTTCCCATCACTAGTCCCAAAACAAATGTAGACATTTTTTCCGGGTAATCTGCCTCTCCTATCTCTACTTAACATCAGTTGTTGTTTTTAAGAAATTTTATTTCGAACTTTCAGTCCCAAGTCAGTGCATTTGAAAGGCAGGCATTAACATACTAAAACCTTACAGACACAAGCAAGGAATTCAAAAACTCCCTTCAAGATCAAACCCAAAGTCCACCGTCAGTCCACCATCGGTCCAGCACATCCGTCACCGGTGTTACAGTATTTTACAACCGACACGTCCATTCCAATGATCATCACTTGGTCATAAAAACGAAAAATCGTAGCAACACAACCAACTTAGTCGCTCTTGCCTCATTAACCTCTGACAGCTTCCTGTGCAGTCGCTTGTATCTTCACATCATCTTCAGCAGCGGCATCAGCTGAACGTCGTTACAAGACAAGAACACGACTTAACCAGCCGAAAACAGCCATGAAACCATCGCCACAACAGTCATAGCCATCACTGGCTCCCCACACGAAGCCATTCCAATCAAAGCTCCTCTCCGTGAGACTGTTGAGAGTTTATGCCAAACCAATGTGGAGGTCTTCCCACAGCCGCGACCGCCGTCAATGCGAAGCCGCGGAGAACCTTCATCGTCACCAGCATGCACATCGCGCATTCTGTGAGGCAGATTTGAACGCTTAGTCCCCCTCCCCCGATCCCACTGGACGACCTCAGCGATAAACAAATCAAAATTTACATCGTTCTTGAGAGATCCACCGCCATCTGCAGAGATTTTCTCTTGGCGGCCGGTGCGGCAGCGGCGGCGGCGTCCTCTGGCCAGTCTCCAGTAGCCAAGTGTCTGAATGTGCAGATCAATTGTTTGCTGGCTTTCGCGAATTTTTTTCGAAGCTGAAGCTGCGGCTGTTTGTCATAATTCAAGACAAGTTGTAAACACTATCTTGATCTTGCAGAAATCGAGGGATTGCACGAGCTTTTCCACCGGCGGTCAGAACTCCACCCTGGTGCAGACGTGGCCTAGATAGATCCGAACGCCCGTCGTGGCCAATTGACGTTCATTTGTCAGCAGCAATCGACGACCATAAACTAGTCAAGCCCAGTGAAAGGGAGAGTGATTTGACGCGAGCTTTACTCGTTCATTGTGCGTGCGCCAACGTCGCTGTCCCTGCTGTGCGGCTGGGTGCAGCGGTCATCACGAGAATTATGTCATCGCTCCCGCCAATTATCTCAGTTCTATGGCCACGGTGCCGCTTTTGACTGCCCTCTCTCCGGCGGAGAGTGATTCTTTTTTGCGCATATTCACCCACCACTTGTGGTGGGCGCAAAGCCGCGAAACGGCCCAGTCCGCAGAAGTTTCCCAAAGCACGCTGAGTTTTCCACGCCGAATCTAATATAAAGCCACGGCGCCAAATCTCGACGTGTTCAGTTGCCGAGAATTTCCGATAACAGCAGGTGGCACAGTCGGAGATTTGTATCACAGTGCTAGTGGAGAGGCAAAGAGTGAACGAGAAAGAGAGAGTGTGAGAGCTTCGGACTCATCGGTAGCCGAATATTCGCGGAGTTCTCGGTTGTTAAGTCGGGCTTTTAGATTCGCACGAGTGAGATATGCGCGACGACATCCGGTTCCATTGAGTGGATACGTGGTGGACGAGAGAAGGATAATAAGCTTAAGCTGTGCGCGGTGTCGTCAAAAAGTGGCTCGGGTTTCTGAATGCAAACGTCGTTTGGTGGTCATTGTGTTGAAAAGTGACTAAGGCGTGTTCAAGTTTGGCGAACGCATCAAAATGGAGATTAAATTGGAAGTAATACTGCTTGTGTACTTGTGCTTGCAAAGGAGCCTGGTGACGGCTTCATTTGGGAGCACCATCATAATTGTGGAAGATGCAAAAGGTACGAAATGGGTGATGATGGGAATTTTACAATCAGTGGGCTTGGGAGTGAAGGCTTATAGTTACACTGTGAGGAGTACGAGCTACGGATGGAGATTTTATAAGCACTTTAACGTCTTGAAGTCCTTCGACTTGATGACTTTTTAAAGGTTCACACCATTGTCGTCACTTTACAGTTTCGAAAGTACACATGCATACGTGCAAAGCCACACATATAAGGTTGTCGGTTGCTTAGGTCATTATGTTTGTAACAAACTCAGGGTAAAACTTGATTTCGCCAAGTCCCATCTAAAAATAGCGACTGCTTGTGGATCATATTCTTCAGAGGAAATTCTTTAAAACTGTCACTTTCATGTTCCCGCTTCCATGAATTAGGACATGTCTAAATATAGAACGGAACCCTAGCAACTTTTCTTTCCCACCCTTTATTGGGAATTTTAATAATGTGTGTCAGCCACTGTCGACACGTTTAAGCATAAATGTTTAATTTGCTTACGTAATTTAAACGTTCTTGGAGATGGTTAATTAGTAATTTTTAAGTGGCTATCAGTTTTGATTCCAATTTGTGGTAACCCATAATTTAATTTATAGATTCTGCTTAGCTGGTGGGCACTGGTTGAGTCACTAATGTCGCTGGAGGGTTTGCGAGTGTATAAGTGGAAAGTCAGTTCAATTTGACTTTTGAGGCAAGTCCTTGATTCGTTAATTAAACGAGAAATAAAAACTACAAGGTCAAACTAATAGACAAAGTAAAATGCAAATCACTCTATTCCATACAAAACTTCAATATAAACCTCAACTTCTCACAGAAAATACAGAAATATTCTTACTTAGAGTTCTAGTGAAATAAAGAGTAAACTACGATTAACTGCGTGCAAAAGTACGTTTAAAAGGATCTCAAATGGAAACCGTTCCAGAAATCAGTGGTGTAGGAAACAAAATGTGTTTTCCTCACAGAAAAATTAAGTTCCTTCATAGTCTTGAGTGGTCACAATGAGACGTTGTTATACCATTTTTAACTTGTGAAAACAATTACAAATTCATTGGTTTGGAAAAACAGTCCGTTTCTGTTGTCTACATATTCAATTTATGAACAAAGTGTAGCGTCTTCCATGCGCAAAATGAAACTGCAACAGGAGCCTAAAATTATTTTTAGAATGCTCACGTAATTATATTGACAAGAAAGCAACAAAAACTAATCTTTGAAAATATTATAATGTTTGTTGTTATTTTGAGAAGCCAACATCTCCTTCCTTTTTCAGTGTTCAAAATCGAAACATAAAACGTGTTTTTAATGAGTGTAATAATAATTGTTGGCGCGACAGTCCACAAGGGGACCTAGCTTGCTTATCAACTACTCGTGTTGTGCACGCTACTGTTCTCTCACAAGTAGAAGGGACCTACAGTTTTTTGCCGACTCCGAACGGCGAAATTTTGAGAAGCTTTCTTAGAAAGTTATTACTCTTTGAGTGTTGTCAGCAGCTCGAAAGAGTTGGTGCTATGAACAATTCGAGGTGTTCAGCGGATTCCCGACCCTAGATCCTTCGGCGTGTGAGCGTCGCATTCTACCCATTACTCCACGGCGGTCACTTTAGTGAGTGTGTTAAACAATATAAGCCGATGGAACTAAGCTATAGGAACTCCTTAAATATAAATTCTTCTGTAAATCTACAAAGCTAATCAATTTTCCACATTTTCCAGTACAATGTGGCGAACGTCCTCAAGTTCCTGATATAACAATTAAAAACGATCATCAAAAGTGTGTACTTTAGCCATCTTCGACAGTTTCACCACAGATTTTCATAGTCCTTCGTTACTTTATGTGGCAGGTGTGGGAAAGAAACCGCTATTTTCACAGTATAAGGGAAAACATTTTAAATAAATTTTAAATTATAAAAACACTTCAGTGGCAAAAATGCCTATTTTATCTGCATAAATAAAATCTTTTCATGCTAAAGTTTATCATTATGTTACATCTTACTGTGGTCGCCGTGGCGTAGTGGGTAGAGTGCGACGCTCACACGCCGAAGGGTCTAGGTTCGACTCCCAGTTCAACACCAATTTTTCTAATATTTCACGGCACCACCTCTTTCGAGCTGCTGACAACACTCAAAGAGTAATAACTGTCTAAGAAAGCTTCTCAAATTTCGCCGTTCGGAGTCGGCAAAAAACTGTAGGTCCCTTCTACTCGTGAGAGAACAGTAGCGCGCACAACACGAGTAGTTGATGAGCAAGCTAGGCCCTGGTCCCTCTTTGGACTGTAGCACCAACAATTATTATTATTATTACATCTTACCGGTGTCAATTCACAAAAACAATTTCAAAAGTGTGTTGAAAAAGAGACAAAGCAGAAGTTTAAACATTTTTCTAGAAATGTTTACCTACACTTTAAAGAAGTCAACGGTAAACGAAGGTTAAGCCTTCTTCGAACTGTTTTTCCACAATTTTGTAGAAAAGTTTTAAAAGAGTTTTTGCAACTTAAAACTTGAGTTTATAGAGAATTCCAGAAGAATGTTTTGAACTTTTCCAGCACAAAAGACATGTTCTGGAAGCTCAAGCTTGAAGTCCATTTTAAAAAAAGAAAATCGTAGAAAATCAGTTTCCGTAGCATTTGCCGATGGATGCACACTTATTTCACATAAGCAGCTAAGTGCCCACTGTGGCGTAATATGTAGAGTGTGACACTTACACACAGAGGGCCTAGATTCAATTCCCGGCTAAACACCTCAAATTTTTCACGGCACCACCTCTATCGAGCTGCTGACAACACTCAAAGAGTAACAATTGTCTAAGAAAAAGCTTCTCAAACTTCGCCAATGGGAGTCGGCAAAAAACTGTAGGTCCCTTCTACTCGTAAGAGAATAAGCTAGGCCCTGGTCCCCTACGGACTCTCGCGCCATACAATTATTGTTATTAAATAAAGGGTGATTTTTTAACTATTATCTTTTTGGCAACACTGGTTTAAACAGCTGACGCACGTTTATTGTTTTGGTTCACTGTCAAACATCTTCAGTTTTATCTATAATTTAACCATAAATCGTCTTACAAACGAACAACGCTTGCAAATTATTGAATTTTATTATCAAAATGCGTGCTCTGTTGAGAAAGTCACCGCGGGCTTCCTCTATTTTATGTTCAATTAACGAAGCTCATATTTGGCATCATTTAACCGTACCTCTTTAAAGATGATGCGAATCATAACGTAACTGTGAATGGTGAGCGCTACCGTGAAATGATATCCAACTTTTGTTTGCCCAAAATGCAAGAGCTTGACTTGCATGACACGTGGTTTCAACAAGACGGTGCCACATGCCACACAGCACGCGCAACAATGGATGCGTGCGATTTAACGCCTTTAGACTATTTTTTGTGGGGCTATGTTAAAGCTCATGTCTATACAGACAATCCCGCTTCAATTGACGCATTGGAAGACAACATTGAAGCATTTATTCGTGAGATAATAATAATAATTGTTGGCGCTACAGTCCAAAGGAGGAGCAGGGCCTAGCTTGCTCATCATCTGCTCGTATTGTGCGTACTACTGTTTCTGTCTCACGAGTAGAAGGGACCTACAATTTTTTGCCGACTCCCAATGGCGAAGTTTGAGAAGCCTTTTCTTAGATAATTATTACTCTTTGAGTGTTGTCAGCAGCTCAAAAGACGTGGTGCCGTAAAAAATTTCAAAAATTGGTGTTGAGCTGGGAATCGAACCTACACCCTTCGGCGTGTGAGCGTCGCACTCTACCCTCTACGCCACGGCGGCCACTTATTCGTGAGATACCGGCCGAAGTATTGAAAAAAGAATACCAAAATTGGACTAAGCGAATGTACCGTTTAAGGCGCAGTCAAGGTCAACATTTGAATGAAATAATCTTCAAACATTAAATCAAAATTGGACTAAGCGAATGTACCGTTTAAGGCGCAGTCAAGGTCAACATTTGAATGAAATAATCTTCAAACATTAAATCATATGGACCGTACTATCGATTCAAATAAAGATTTCATTCATTTTTCTGAATTTTATGTGTTTTTTCTTTTTTGAAAACTGTTTTATAGCTTTTAAAAAATCACCCTTTATGTTCTCAGTGTTTACTAGCAGATGGCCTAAGGAGTTAGGACAACCATTTGACACTATGATTAAAATTGGTATGCATGGCTCCACCCTTATGTCTATTCAACTTAAATTTTGTGTGTGTATGAAATTTATTCGAAAATATATTTGTATGTTGAAAAAGGATAATTTTTCGTATATGCTGTTGCACCGCCTCATCTTCTCGTTTTTGACTTCCGAAACATGCCGAATTCAGATACGACAAACGAGTACAGTCAACTATTTTCTGTGGCAAGTGATTTCATTTTTTGTGGGGCTATTTCTCGTCGTTCAAAAATGTCTTATTTCTTTCTAAGTTGTCATTGCTTGAAAGGTGTGATACTTTCTTATTTTCTAAACTAAAAAATATCGTAAGCTTCAAACCATTAGGCAACTTCCTGTGGTGGATTGCACCGCTTCAAGGTAGGAATGAGCTACCAAATATTCGATATCAGAAGGATTAGACGAATCTATTACGAGATTAGGAGCACAAAACCTGATTCCATAGTATGGCAACGTATTTCCCTGAGAATTGCAGATTCCATTGTATGGCAACTTATTTGCCTTATACTTGCAGATGCGTTGAGAATTGTTTTTCTTCCTATCGTCCCTATTCCAAATACTTCTTTAATGATTGCGCATTGGCGAAATTAAGAAACACATTTCGTGAAACATTAGTGGCCGCCGTGGCGTAGTGGGTAGAGTGCGACGCTTACGCAGTAGGTTCGATTCCCAGCTCAACACCAATTTTTCGAATTTTTCACGGCACCACCTCTTCCGAGCTGCTAACAACACTCAAAGAAGAATAACTATCTAAGAAAGCTTCTCAAATTTCGCCGTTCGGAGTCGGCAAGAAACTGTACGTCCCTTCTACTCGTGAGAGAACAGTAGCGCGCACAACACGAGTAGTTGATGAGCAAGCTAGGCCCTGGTCCCCCTTTGGACTATCGCTCGAACAATTATTATTATTATTATTTCTTGAAACATCAAGATGGCTTTATATAATAAACTGATCATCCTTGTCCTGTTCTATGGAGCAGAGCCATAGTCGTCTTAAGAGACAAGTTCCGTGAGTGATTTTCGGTCTTGTTTGGGCTGTTGACGTCTGGAGAAGACACAGCCACGAACTGTATGAAGCATACACAGCACCTAGTTAACCCCATACAGAGAAAAACCTTAAAATGACTTTAGAGGTCATGTTTAGCGAATGGGCGCCACAGCTCCTGCAGAAAAAGTCTTCGATTCCGAGTCATAGAGACATCGTAAAAGAAAACATTCTCAAATAAAGGGTGATAATTTTGTTAGTTGAGGCTCTGTTACTTGTTACTTGAAGGACCACACATCAAACATCTTAAACACCGCAATGACATCGACGGCAACCAGGCAGACTTGATTTCTATCAAGTGTGTTTAATTGAGTGGAGAAAAAAAATTACAACATTAAAACAAATTTCAGTGGGTTTAAATACGGTTGCATGACTGCATACGTACCGATCTTAAATTAACCCTGTCTGGCCAATTATCTTCACATGTGTATGAGGAAATATTTGATTAGTTTTCTCTTGTCTCAAAAATCTTCGTTCGAACGTTTTCAATAAGATTGTCCAATTGAAAAGGTTTTTCTTACATAACCCATTTTAGGCGAACATTTTTTTTCTCTCCCTTATAATTTATTTTTTCCATTCGACTACTCCATTTGTTCGCTACAAACAAGGGCTTCATAACATACAAAGGTTGAAATGTTTTCAGCCTCAATTGCGACGGTTAAAAAGAAGTTGAAATGCTTAAAAAATGTCACTTGAAGGAAAGTGCATGTTGAAAATGTTGGAAAGAGTATGCCAAAATTTGACCAAGCGGATGTACCATTTGGGGGGCAGTCAAGGTAAACATTTGCATGCATTTGTCTTAGATGCGTGCAACCAAGACAAGGCGGGATCGCCCAAAGACAAGTCAGAGTAGGTACAAGGTAGGAACTCTTGAACTCTGCTCTGTTCAATAGAAAACCATTCGAGAAGATAAGTGTCCCCATATAATAATGGGGATATATTCGGAGTAGGTTCGTTTGCTATGATTTTTTTATTGAAAATAATTAAAAAATTGTCCGGAAGCAACCACTCTTTCCCTTCTTTCTACAATTTTTCGAATATCATAACATCTTTATTTTAAATTTTATTTATTTTTATTCTAAAATTAAATTTTTTATTCTAAAATTAAATTTTTTATTCTAAAATTCCTCTTTGACGTTATACTTTTATTTATTAAAAAGACCTGATGTGGTAACCCACCAAATCGTCTTTCATCCGTCGTAAAAGCCAATAGCCTGAAGAAGCATAGTCTGGAGAATGAAGCGAGTGTGGTAGAGCCTCCCATTTCTGCGCTTCCAGATAGTTTTTGAACACTATAGCCGCGGGGGGACAAGCGTTATCACCTTATCATGCCTCTGTGGTCATTTTTCACGCAGTGCAGGCTCATAAATGATGTCCATAAATGAGTTCGCCTGATTTTAGCAGCTCATAGCACACCACCCCCCGTCTGGTCCTACCATAAGCAGAGCATGACCTTTAACCGTGAATATTATTCTTCGGCGTCGATATAGACGACGATAGTACGGGTCCACCAGACTTTGCATAGTTTTGTACTTCTTGGGACTATCGTAGTATATCCACTTTTCATCTTCTGTGACTCCAATTTGGAGTACGGAGCTAGAGATAGCTGGCGAAATATCCTGCTGACTGTAGAGGCATATTCGTTGAGGCCCAGGTCCACCCTAGACTGTAGCGCCACAAGAAGAAGAAGACGATCGGGTGCACAAACTCATTTCTTTGATGTCTTCCACCGAGGTGAATATCGCCAGTGTCTCTGTTTCAACTCGTGTGGCCCGCAATTTCCTTGACTTTGAATGAATCCAAATTTCTTCAGCCGAGTCACTCCCAATGATTCTGGGGGTACACTTTGCATTTGGCATGGAGCTTTCCAGCTCTAATTCCTCATGTTTTTCTTTTTGTCTTCGACATTAAGTTTCTTCGAGTTTAAGTTGGCGTAGTGGGTAGAGTGAGATGCTCACACGCCGAAGGTTCAATTCCCAGCTCAACACCAATTTTTCGAATTTTTCACGGCACCACTTCTTTCGAGCTGCTACAACCCTCAAAGAGTTATAACTGTCTAAGAAAGCTTCTCAAATTTTACTCGTAAGAGAATAGTAGCGCGCACAACCCGTGTAGTTGATGAGCAAGCTAGGGACTAGTCCCCCTTTGGACTGTAGCGCCAACAATTATTATTATTATTATTAAGTTTACCAATTTTGAAGCGTTGAAGTCAACTTCAACAAAAAATGCTTAACGCTTTAGCCGTATTTTTCTTCCAATTAAAAAAGGGAACAAGAGCTTCTGGCAAATACTGCCTATTTAAGACATATCCGGATATTTTTAAAGAGTCGAAAAATTATTTTGTTGTCAGACGCGGATGCACACTTATTATTGCTGATAAATTTCACACCTTTTCAACGAAGTATGAAAAAAGCACTTTCTAGATCAATCACAACTTGCTTGTGGTGTCACCTTTTGAAAACAAATTGATGTGTTCCTTCAAAAGAAGAAAGCTCTCCTTCTCACACACAAACTGCAAACTCTTGTAACAGTAGGAAAAGACTGAAAATAGATAAACGAGCTAAAAGGAATATCTCAACTATGCGCTAAATGAAGTGGCTAGACAAACGGGAATTTGAGAGAAACCTACTTCAACTTCACCAATAACTTCAGGTAAGCACTTGTCACCCAGCAATGTACCATTTCAATTTGAAATAGAGGTCTGTCAAGTTCGGAGGTTAGACAGGTCTAGACACGAGAATTGAATGTATGAGGAGGCATTGAATTTTAAAATGTGCGAAACGGGTCCAAGTTGTTGGCAGGGTTATCTGAAATGTTTGGTATTCCTGTTTATTCTGTTTAGTCATAGATAGGCTTTTTCCGATTGCTTAGCATCTTTCGGATGTTACCTGGTATGCAATTCGGAGGAAAGTTGAATATACCGTGCTACTGGTACCTAAGAGCTAAAATATGTGATTTGATACATTGATGTTTTTATGTTCATGAGTGCAAATATTGAAGTGATTGCAAAGAACTAAAACTTAATCTGTCAAGATCCCACAAAAGTAAAACGCAGTCCTTTTTTTATCGACATAAAAACCTACTCACAATGGGACTGAATATTTCCTTCATCTTCTGACTTAAGCAACCTCCATCTTGATTTCCGCTTTGGGGCCTTCCTACATCTACGAGGGACGTTCATTATATTCTCGATATCGATATGGAAAAAATGCGAATTCAATTTAAATTGTTTTTATTTTTCAATATAATCTCCCCTAACATCAATATAGTCGCCGTGGCATAGTGGGTAGAGTGCAACGCTCACACGCCTAAGGGTCTAGGGTCGCCCCCAGCTCAAAACCAATTTTTCGAATTTTTCACGGCACCTATTCACGGGTCTAGGTTTGATTCTCGCCTGAACATCTCGAATTTTTCACGGCACCACCTATTTCGAGCTGCTAACAACACACAAAGAGTAATAACTGTCCAAGAAAGCTTCTCAAATTTCGCCGTTCGGAGTCGGTAAGGAACTGTACGTCCCTTCTACTCGTGAGAGAACAGTACCGCGCACAACACGAGTAGTTTATGAGCAAGCTAGGCCCTGGTCCCCCTTTGGACTGTAGCGCCAATAAATATTATTAACATCAACGCATTTGTTACATCTTGAGATAAGCTATTTTAAACTTTGAAAAATATAAATTTCCTCTTTCTCTGCAAAAAACCCATTAATTGCCGATTTGAGTTCTTCATCATCTGAAAATCTTTTTCCGCGAAGACATTTTTCTAAATCAGAAAACAGGAAATAATCACTAGGGGTAATGTCTGGACTATAGGCTGGATGTTGGATTTCTTCGAAACCACAATGTCGAGCAGCCGCCTTAAAAACTCGCGCCGTGTGAACAGGAGCGTTTTCATGAAGAAGCAACACACCCGCTGCGAGTTCACCCTGTCTTTTCTTTTTAATTTCCTCCCGCAAATTATGCAAAGTGGAAGCGTAGAATGTGGTGTTGATGGTTTCACCTTTCTTTTTGTACTCAATGAGCAAGATTCCCTTTGAGTCCCAAAAAACTGTGGCCATGAGCTTCCCACCAGACGGAATGACTTTGAAAACCTCCGGGGGGTCTGTTAATTTTTTATGCCACTGCATGGACTCTTATTTGCTTTCAGGGTCATAGTGGTGAACCCATGCTTCATCCCCAGTAATAATTCGGTCCAAAACACCGTCCGCGTTCTCACTACACATCTCCAAAAGCTTTCTACAGCATGCGATTCTCACTTTTTTCTGAGGGGCTGTGAGCATTCGTGGCACCCACTTTTGAAAGGTTAAGATGGTCATGAAGAATGGTGTGAATGGTACCAGTTGAAAGCTTGGTGATCCCTGCCATCATTTTCACCTTTATTCGGGCATCATCAAGAACAAGTTTTTCGACTTCTCTGATGCTTTCATCCGTACGAGCAGTAGCCGGGGCGGTGGAGCGGGGGTCGTCTTCAATGCTCTCTCTGCCTCTCTTGAACTGACTTGACCACGTTTGCACAGTTGATAATGAAGGTGTGGAGCCCCGGTAAACAGCCATCACCTCTTCATGAATAGTTTTTATGACTTCTTTTGACTTTTTTTGATTTTTTTAACTAAGCAAGGAGATTAATGAGAAAAATAATTACAGCGGGATGCTCAATTTTCACGATCATCGTCTCAGTTGTCATTATTATTCTGTTTAACTAAAGATAAAACGCGAATTAATAATCACATTTATATGAAATAATAGTGTTACTTGATAAATAAGTCAATTTATAAATATAACCACAGCTTCACCCCGATATAAAAACTTTTGGCGCGACATTCCACAAGGGAATCAGGGCCTAGCTTGCTCATACTACTCGCGTTGTGCGCGATACTGTTCTCTCACAAGTAGAAGAGGCCTACAATATTTTGCCGACTCCGAATGGCGAAGTTTGATAAGCTTTCTAAGACAGTTATTACTCTTTGAGTATTGTCAGCAGCTCGAAAGAGGTGGTGGTGTGAAAAATTCGAGGTGTTCAGCCGGGAATGGAACCTAGACCCTTCGGTGTGTGAGCGTCGCACTCTACCCACTATGCCAGGGCGGCCACACCGATACTGAGAATATATTGAACGCCCCTCGTACCTCATTCCTCTACGATGTCAGGGACTCCTTCGCAGATTCAATTTCTAAGATTAGGTCACCTGCATGCAAAAGGCGGAAATTCCAGAGGGCAAACTCCTACGTCTCTAACACGCACAACCCACTTTTTGGGAATGTTTTAATTGTGCACTTACACTTCGGTCAAATTAGGCCTCACTTCTCTGAGAAGAAATTATCAACGTAAACCTACCGTTCCTTACAAACTAGTCCCGTAATAATGCCACTCGCTAACGCTTCCTCGAGCTACAAACGAGAAGAAATCCCACGTTGACCCTCCGCAATCTCGTTCACAAGTAACTTCCAAATTCAAAGCCAAGGTGTCGTGCGAAAGATTTCCCACCATGATCTCATGGCGACGTGTAATTCGGCGTATCTTGACTCCAAAAATTGGCCAATTTGAAAGCAGACCTGAAATTGATTTGCCTTGTCAGGCCCAAGGTCTGCAGCCTTCTCACTGCATGACATCTCCTGACCTTTGCCTGTCTTTCCGCGGCTCTTTATCAAATTTGAATAGAATTCTCGGCGAGTCGCTAGCCTTGCCCCGACGGAAACGACACTTGAAGACATTCGTCAGCCGCCGAAGTGGAGCAGTGATACCGTTTTGCACTTTCACGCAAATAACAGCGCCACTGCCATCGTCTTAAATGGCTCCCTTAATGAACCTAACGACACCAGGCACCGTTTTGGTTTTGATTTCCGAAGCAGAAGTCTTGTCACGGTCCATGGAATCCGGTTCGCAGCGAACAATTACAGACATCGCGGTATTGCACCTTTCAACCATGAAAGCCACTATCAATCTTCTTCCCCTGATGCGGCGTGCGATAGGAATCTACAAGCAGTTGCATGTGAATACATCTCGGAGTTGCCCAATAGGCCCAGGAACAGCTTCTGTGGGCCATTTTTGGTTCAAATTCGATTCGATTCGATTCCGTTTGGGCGAGTGGCGAGTCCGAGGTGGCATGTTCGGGCGAGTGGCGAGTTCCATGGTGGCACCCGCTCACTCGCTGGTGCTTAGATCCCAATTAAGTGGCTCGCGGTGGGAACGGTGGCGGTGGCGTTGTCTTTACAACCGGCCGTGTGGCGTATGAGTAGTCAATGAAATCACTCAAGAAAATCGGCATAAATTTCGTGCTGAATGCTCGTCTCAGAGGGAGCCGCTGCGGCGGTGTGGTGACCTTCAAGGTCTGGTGATGGTTGGAGCTGCCGGTGGAGGTGGTTAATGGTGTAAATAATGATTTAACTTTAAGTTTTGGGGCCGACTTGGGCTCTTCGGTTCTCGTTGCAGCATGCTTTCGACGGGTGTTGGCGGGAAAGCGCGTCGCCCCACATTGGGTGAGGCGGACGATTGCGTGCGAACGCGTGGAGGATTGCATGCGACAGTGCGGCCATGAGAAGAGGTTTATGTGCGAGGGATTCAACTATCGCTTAGACCCGTCGGGCCATGGTCAAGGTGATTGCGAGCTGATCGAGATTCCTTTGGCGCAAATGGATCTCTATTCCAGTCCACATCAGCGCGATTCGAATTTGCTACGTCACCCGGATTATGATTACTATGAGAGGGATCGCAATGCCCCGTCAAGCTGCAGGAGGAATCCGTGCAGGGACTGCCCAATCCCGCCGTTGGACAGTCCGCCAACGTACTACAAGCCGAGTGGCTACGAGAAGCCTTACCCCGAGGAACACTACGTCCCACCCAGCAGTAGTGGAAGCAGTGGAAGCAGTGGCAGCAGCGGTTATGGCGGAGATCGATACAGACCAAGTGACACAGCTGTGGACAGGTATAGGCCTCCTCAGACCCCATTGCATGTTCATGACACTCGTCCTGACGAGTACCACAGCTATGAATTCTCGTCCCACGGATACTACCCTCCACCACCACCGCCACCCAGTAGCTACGGGGGCGAAGTGGTAGATCGGTATGACAGTGTGCGACCAGATGACAGATACCGACCAGTGCGTCCGAGCCGGCCTAATCGCTGGGAAAGCATTTCCTCGGGGCACAGCGGTTCCAGTGGATACGGGGACTACCAGCCCCGACCAGAGCCGGATCGCTACCGACCGCCATACCGTCCCGGACCGGACTACAGCCCGTACCGCCCACACCATGTCCCACCATCATCTCACGGCGGATACTTAGATCGTGATGAAGTTGGGTACAAAAAGCCCTCCTCAAAGTTCGTCCCGTACCAGATTGGTGTGGAGTCAGACTGGGGGTCCTATGGAGGAAGCTACGGCGGCCACTCGACAAATACGAAGCACTCGAATTACTGGGGCCTGAGAGACGATCACCGAAGGAAGGACACTCACGGCTTCAACTACTTCGAGCTAGGAGCCCATAGAGACCCGCCAAGGGAGCCCAACTCGGTGTGGAGTTATCCAGGGTCGCGTTACGGTGGACACGACAGTGATGAAGGAAGGGACCGTTACGACTATAAGTACCAGTGGACGAGAAGACCTGGACCTGATGGTAAGTTGGCAGCTTTCACAGCCCAAAGTTAGCCCTCTGAATGCCTTCTTTGTTCCCAGAATGCTCCGCTAAGACCAGTGAAGGATTCAGGTTGCACAAAACTGCCATTAAGCACGCGTTCACCGTGCCAACCATCACTGAGTGCGAACGGCTGTGCTCCAACCAGGATGGATTCATCTGCCAGACATACAGCTATCGGTGAGATCCTTGATGCTATCTGTGAAGCACGTTCTCATTCGCCCTCTGTCCACAGGTACACGCAAGCTGGACGCGACAACTGCATGCTCTGCGAACGACCGGTGAACCACCTCGACTACTACGTGGACATTGAGCCAGATCGCGACTTTGACATCTACTCCATGTCGGACGATTTAGAGACTTGCCGCCATCCATCGAGGAGCGACACAACCGCCCTCTCAGATCCAAACAACGCACGTAAGTTCCTTCCAACCCACCGAGGACGCAATTTCAAGTGCTGCTCCTTTCAGAATGTTTCTTCCGAGCTATTGACGCCACTCGTTTCTTCAAGTCGATTGTCCGAGACTCGCTGACAGTTCGTTCCATTGGCGAGTGCGAGATGGAATGCATCAAGTGCAACAAATTCACCTGCCGGGCGTTTGCATTCAGATATGGACCCCGCGGTCACAGCCCCGTCAACGAAAACTGCCAACTGAGCGATTGGCCAGTGCGCGATATGGACAAGGAGCGCCACCTGATCCTTGACCCGAGCTTTGATGTCTTTGAACGCGCCAGCTATGGCCACGGTTGCGAGATTCAGCCGATCGTCGACGAAAAGCACAAGAAACGTAGGGAACCCCATTTCGATGCGACCCCTTCTAACCCTTTACCTTCCCACAGTGTGCTATCTGGGATACGGATCCCCAGCCAAACTGCTCTCGACTGCGATCAAGAAAGTCATCACCGTGGCCACCGAACTGGAGTGCAAAAAGGAATGCATTCGCTACAGAGAGAACACGCCATTCAAATGCTACTCCTTCAGCTATGGGTGAGTCCTTGGAAACTCATTTATGCCACGCCCCTTCATGTCACTTGCATTTCAGATCACAAGCCACCACCTTCAATTGTGAAATGTCCGACCTTGACCAAACCGAACTGAAGCTGAACGTGCACTACACCCACACCCACGACCGCGACTACTGGCTCTTCGCCTGGAACCCCTTCGACTGGACCTGCCGCGACAAGGTGAACACGATCGGCGGCACCCGCGTCAACAACGACCGCCGCATGGACATATTCCGAGAGCCGGGTAAAATACAAATTCTAAGATGTTGCACATAATGTACAGACCGAGTGCATCAACTGTCTTTAGCATCAACCTACCTGCGCAAAAATAAAAATCATGGCAAAACTGTAGTTTAAGCCGTTCGCGGCAACCCTAGTTTATAAGCATCTCTCCTTCACATACCACCCCTCACCTCCGTCACTCCTCTGTCCAAGAATTCCGTGTACATAACGAATCCTTCAAGTCTCTGAGTGAAATTGTAAATAAAATGACAGGCGCACACACCTCCCCACCAACCACCTGATCATAATTCACATCTGGACGGACTCATATCAGTAGTGTTGTAGATTGTCCAATTAACACAATTATTTGTAACCTCTTTACCAACAAAAAGGGGACGTTCAGTGGCGTCACTACACCGTAGCCGGTAAGCCCTGTCGCGTGAGCAGTCCCTGCGAGAAGAACCTCGTGACTGGCTTCTATTCCTGCGAGATCGACGGTGGCGAGATCGGATCGTGGGACTACTGCTGCAAATCCGACCACCCCTGTGGCTACTCTCAGGGGTTTGACTACCCATGGTAAGGCACCGACTGGAATCGGCCATGGAATAAGAATCAAATTTGTCTGTCTTCGATCGGCAGGTGCTTTGTTGGAGACGAACCAGATCAGTGGAGAAAATGCAGCGACCGTTACTACCCCGGCAACAAAACACACTCTCACGCTGGAATCACCCTGCCGCCGCACAAGGACAAGAAGAAGCCCACGACATCATTTCAACAGCGACCTCCCCGCCCGGGGGGACTGCAAAGTCTGAGTGACTTCACTGCCGCCCGACTGTGGCCCGTCACGTACCTGTACAGTGAGGGCCCTCCAAATGCGACGGAGTTCAGCAACTTTGTCGATTGCAATAAGGAATCGTGCTAGGGACGCAAACGTTTTTTATAAGTGATAATCTACGCTAATTTAAGATGTAGTTTAAGGGTTCATCCACGCACACAGAAACACGCGGACAGAGGCAAACATTTCATAAGCTTAAGGTGCATTTATAGAATTGTGAAAAAAAAACTTGACAGCGGCCTATATGTCTCCTCTTTCATTCTCCCACTGTACATGGCTAACAAATGAACCTATTTATTGTAAGATTCTGTTTTTCTTTTTATAATATTGTGACCCGGACATCCGAGAAGTAAACATCTTTGAATAAATAACGATTTAAATGCTAGAAAATAAAGTGAAAACATTTTTTTTAAGGAATTTGGGAAGATTTTAAAGGAATCAGGTACAATGAAGATGAAGGATAAGATATGACAGCTGACAGGTAAAATATCACAAAAGACGTATGCGATCACATGTGTCAGCCAAATGTGGATACAAAATATTGCCGTTTTTGCGGAAATGATACTTTGAGAGGATGTTTCCAATAGGGACTTGATTTTGCTTTGAATTTATTTTCTTAATACACGCTTGCATTAATCGTCAAACTGTCACTGTCTATAAGTAATCCATTTCATATGCAAAAGTACATGAACGAGAAGAGTCATGTGATCCAGCGATCGATCCAGGAATGAAGCAACAAATGTCCCTTATAATCATTTCTGCACACGCTTTTGAACTGAAAAGACCGATATTCTCTTCTTTGTGCGAAAATATGGAAAACATGCGAAAGCAGACTACTTTGTCAACGAGAATGATCATAATTAAGCTGGTTTGCGAGGGGAAGTCGATGCGAAAAATAAGAGAAACTGTAGGGCGATCGCTTGCAACGGAACAAAAAATAATAAACAATTATAGATATGAAGGGACACTAAAAAACAGACCTGGAAGGGGAAAACAAAAATTGCTCTCAGAACAAAACGAGATGTATATTGTTCGGACAATCAAGTCCAATCCAAAATCTAGCGTTCCAAAGTTGATGACTGAGGTGTCATCCGTTATTAATAAGCCTCTTTCAGTGGAAACTGTTCACAGAGTCTTGAGAAAGAATAATTTAAATGATAGGATCGCCCGAAGAAAGCCGTACATTTCCCTAGTTAATAAGAAGACAAGATTGGAGTTTGCTAGAGAATATGTAAACCCCCCTGAAAGCTTTTGGGAAGGTGTTTTGTTTTCAGATGAAACAAATATAAATTAATTTTTGTCTGATGGCAAAGAATATATTTGAAGGTAACCAAACACAGCTCTCAAAGTTAAAAATATAAAGTCAACCGTAAACACAGGGGAGGATATGTGCTGTTGTGGGTTTGTATGGCTTCAAATGGCTGTGGAAAGTTTGAATTTATAGAAAATACTATGGACACAATTGGGTATTTGAATATTTTAAAACGAAATTTACAAAGTTCCGCAATAAAATTCTTCGATTCGATCCTTCGATTTTCTACTTCCAACAAGGTAATGATCCGAAGCACACCTCCTATTTAGTACGCGAATGGTTGCTTTATAACGCTCCAAAGCAGCTAGAAACACCCCCAAAATCACCGAATCTTAACCCTATTGAACATCTATGGAACGAAATAAAAGTGCGGGTTAAAGAAAGTACCTGCTCCAATAAGCAGGAGCTAAAAGCTAAAATTCAGGCAGCTTGGGAAGGGATTCGGCCATCTTTTACTGAAAAACTGGTAAAATCCATGCCACGGCGGTTACAAACTGTCATAGATGCTGAAGGAGGTGCCACGGCGGTTACAAACCATCATAGATGCTGAAGGAGGTGCCACGGCGGTTACAAACTGTCATAGATGCTGAAGGAGGTGTCACGCGTCACTGAAAGTTCATTTGTAATTGGTTTTGTTTTGTGTTTTAGTCGTAACTCGAATTTACTTTAAGTGTATGCTCAATTTTGTGTGTTAAAATGAGGTACTTTTTTTTTTATTTTGCTTAGAAATAACAAGTCTTTTTTAATTTTCATATTTTTGTTTATGGTTTTTAGCAATTGAAATGTGTCAATTCGAACTGCATTTAAGTTTTATTAATTAACTAATTTTTGTAAGGCGAAAAAGATAAAAATATGCTTAAGTTGTGAGTGTATGCTCAATTATGTGAGGTACTGTATGTCAGCAAAGAAAAGTAAGTTGACCACTTTTTAAAAATTTCATTCCAGAAGAAGTGGAAGGGCAAACAACCGCAGAATGCATGTCTGAAGTTGATTCAAATGATGAGATCCTCTTCTAATGAAGTATACGAAGATTGCCTCTTATATTTCGGGATTTGGCAACCCTTGTGTTGCACTCTGGCAACTGCCAGCTTTATCGTATAGTTAGACATTTTTGAGGTTATACGTACACAAAATGTTTTAACATACGAGGGCTATTTCTGTTGTTTACAGTAACTTAAAGGATTAAATCATGAAAATTTTCGTGCGATTGTTTTTTACAACTTTCGACGTGGATTAACTCAACAACAGTGCTTCGATGAACTTAATTCAATTTTTGGCGATGAAGCTCCATCAAGGACCAAAGTGTATCGATGGTATGGTGAATTCAACCGAGGTCATAGTTCACAACAAGTCGAATTTCGTGAAGGTCGTCCAAAATCGGTTGTTGTTTCGGAAACCATTGATGCTGTGCGCCAACTGATATTGCAAGATCGACCTATCGTGAGATTGCGACAACCTTAGGCATTAGTGGGACCAGCATACATTCAATATTGCATGAACATTTGACCGTCAAAAAAATTTGTTCGCTTTGGATCCCACACAATTTGTAAACCGGTCAAAAAAAGGTTAGTGTCGATTGGTCGAAAGAAATGCTCCAAAAATGCGATGAAAAATGGATTTATATTAAGAATCCTAAACGGAAAAAATCATCAACCATCAACATCGACTGCAAAACCAGATCGATTCGATGCTGTGTGTTTGGTGAGACCAGAAAGGTGTGCTGTACCACGAGCTCCGAAAACCTGATCATACATACAAATATCTTCCTTCCGCTTTTTTGCTCTTTATTCAATGATTCATAAAAAGCCTTACAGTGATCGGATTTAGTTCAAATATGCGCCGTTTTGTTAGATAATCTGTTTCCATCTAGACGGCAACTTCATAAAACCCCCTCGTAGAAGCCCTCCCTCCTTATTTGCGAAGAACTCCAAAAGCCACTTTCTCTTGAGTTCAACTTCACACAACCAAGGGCGTTCGCCATGGACAGGAACAGGTGGTAATCAGTTGGCGCTATTTTCAGGCTATATGGTGGATCCGATAAAACCCGCGAAAAATCTCCCGTAGCTTCTGACGATTTATCAACGAAGTGTGTGGTCTGTCGTTGTCCTGGTGGAATACTTCACACTTCCTGTGGCCGCTTCTGGTCGATCGATCCAGTTGTTCACAGTAGATGGTAGACTGAAGCGTTATTTAAAATTCAAAAGACAAAACGGCGGACGGGATGTATTTGGCAACCTTATATTTCAGGAAATAGATTGCGATCAATATCAAATGAGGGTCATCCCGATAATCCATTTGGTTTGGAATCTTGTTACAAAATTGTCGATTCAATTAGATCGAAAATTCGCGTATTTCTTACAAGCCCAAATTTCTATAGTATGAATCTCCGCCGAGTATTTTGAGCTATCATATATCTGCTTATTTGGTATTTAAGAATTTTATTTATTACGACTTTTTTAATATTTTATGTAACGCCTTTTATACCACGAAAGTATAGGTAAGAGTCGTAAATGTTGACAATGGCTAGTCAGACTTTGGAGAACGTAACGAATGCTCATGAATTTTGTTTTCTTTGACTGCAGCTTGAACGACCGCGAGTTTTATGGAATATAACCCAAACTGTGATTTCCCCTCTTTACATCCGGCTATGCCCTCATCTCTATATTGCATATTCGTAAATGCTTCAGCATGTACCTATACCAGGTATATGGTAATTAATGAAAAAGAAATATTCCCAGCGTTTCTTTGAGTACAAAAAGGTAAATACCACAGCCCCGGCTATTACTTCTTACTTTCCGTGAAGAAACTATGTAAATTCATCCCCCACCAACCCTTTTTCCTTTGAATCCCTCAGATTCCCTCAAATTCTTTCCTTCATTCTCTCGTAAAGTTCGTAAATATGTACGAATATAAAGATGCAACTGAAATCAACGTTTATTTCCGTTCACTCGCCAACAGCGCCATCTTTCTGTCAAAGTTGTAGAAACATGCATTTCTCAACCCAAACAGCTGACTGCTTGTTTTCTTGTCAAACATCAACAAAAACAACTTGCATATGCAGGCCATTATTCACTTTCACCTAGTAAATTATTACATCCCCCGAACTACTCTAATCTTGAGCACACCTGACTCACTGCACAGTACATAATACGACGTTAAATTGTTGCCGCAGTGTTTGCCAACAAGTGAGACTTGCTAAGTAATCGGCGGAGTCCGACACTTGCTATGTTGCAGAACATCTACCGAAGAGGCAGACAACTGATTTACTTCAACCCATACTCCTCTAAAGCGGCGTCTCTCATTAGAATTCCGAGGTTATATAATCTTACAAGGTAAGTGCGCAAATCAATCTCTGGAGAACGTGAACTTAACTCAATTGCCCACAGAAATCCTTTGCATCGCTATCTTCAAACCTCAGCTATCAGGTGTTCGATGGCAGCAAGTGCACCAAAACACACAAACCGCTTGGCACAGGAAAAGTCACCGTACTTACTGCAGCATGCTCACAATCCAGTGGATTGGTATCCGTGGGGTGACGAGGCGATTCAGAAGGCGAAAGATGAAAATAAACTGATATTCCTTTCGGTGGGATATTCCACATGTCATTGGTGTCATGTAATGGAGCACGAGTCATTTGAGAACGAAGAGGTTGCGAAAATCATGAACGACAATTTCGTCAACATTAAGGTCGACAGGGAAGAGCGTCCGGACATTGACAAGATCTACATGAACTTTGTGGTGATGATGAATGGAAGCGGCGGTTGGCCCATGTCCGTATGGTTGACTCCGGACTTGGCCCCAATTACAGCTGGAACGTATTTTCCTCCGAAGGATAGATGGGGCATGCCGGGATTTACAACTGTCCTGCGCGCGATCGCAAACAAGTGGAAGACTGACCGTCGCAACTTATCGGAGACTGGAATGATGGTGATCGAGAGTATTCGCAACACTCTCACGGAGAAGCCTGACTCTGTGATTGAGCCTGGAAGTGCCGAAGCAAAACTGCACGAAGCGGTGCGGGTGTTCAAGCAGAGGTTCGACCCACAATTCGGTGGATTTGGAGATCACCCGAAATTTCCAGAGATATCGCGGCTCAATTTTCTTTTCCATGCATACATTGTTGTTAGGAACGAGGATGTGCTGAACATGGCCACCCGCACGTTGAGGAAGATTGGAAATGGGGGTATACACGACCACGTGTTCGGTGGATTCGCAAGATATTCTGTTGACAGAAAGTGGCATGTGCCGCACTTTGAAAAGATGCTCTACGATCAGGGCCAGCTTATGGCTTCATACTCGAACGCGTACAAAATAACTAGGGACAAGACCTTTATGGACTTTGCAGAGGGCATCTTCCGCTATATCATGAAGGACTTAAGACACCAATCTGGAGGATTTTTCTCAGGCGAAGATGCTGATTCTCTACCGACCGCTGCCGACACAGTGAAGGTAGAAGGAGCATTTTACGCATGGACTTGGTCAGAGATTCGAAATGCCATCACCGAGAACGCAAGCAAATACTCAATGGAAGCGGACAAGGTTTTCGAAATATATTGCCACCATTATGATGTGAGAGAGACGGGAAACGTTGAGCCGTCAAGTGATCCCCATGGCCACTTGACAGCTAAGAACATCCTCATAGTTCGCAAGTCAGCGGCAGAGACCTGTGATAGGTTTAAAATTACTTCAGAGCAACTGGAAGCAATTTTGCGAACGACAAACGATATACTTCATGGCATAAGAGACAAACGTCCGCGTCCGCATTTGGACACGAAAATTATAACTGCATGGAATGGTCTTGTACTGTCCGGATTGGCGAAGCTTGCGAACTGTGGAAACGAAAACAGAGAGGAACATCTGAAGGCGGCCGCGGATTTATACAAGTTTGCTCGTGGATCACTATTCGACAGCCAGAGGAAGAGACTACTGCGGTCATGCTACGGAAATGACAATGAACTGGCAGAAGTTTTGTAAGAAGCCAACAAAAAGTGAATTTTATTTTGCTTTGGTTTCCTTTTAGGTCACAACCGATTGATGGATTCTTAGATGACTATGCATTCCTGATTAAGGGCTTGCTCGACTACTATAAAGCGTCATTGGATGCGAATGTGTTAGAGTGGGCGAAGGAACTACAGGACATTCAAGACAGTCTCTTTTGGGATGAACAAAACGGTGGATATTTCTATTCGCAGGAAAACTCTCCAAACGTTGTTGTGAGGCTTAAGGAAGGTTTGTTAAGCACCGCTTTCATATACAAATTTATTTATTTCATGAAGTGAATCAAATTTAGAGAGCGATGGTGCTGAACCCTGTGGCAATAGTGTAGCTGCGCGAAATTTAATTCTCCTCTCGTACTACTTTGACGAGGAGAAATACAGACAACGAGCATCAAAACTCTTCGACTACTTTTCGGGCAGCAATCCATTTGGCTATGTTCTGCCAGAAATGTTATCTGGATTATTGCTGCAAGACTTGGGCCTTGACTTAGTCGCTGTCGTGGGCCCAGACACAGATACAACCAAGAAGTTCGTGGAGATCTGCCAGAGGTTTTACATTCCTGGAATGATAATCATCCACGTTGATCCAGAAAGACCAACATTGTGCTCACAGAAGGCACAGGATAAATTTAAAATGGTCAATGGGAAGCCAACCGTGTACATTTGTCACGACAGAGTGTGTCGAATGCCAGTCACCGACCCACAGGCACTGGAGGACAATCTCAAAGAAAAATATTCAGCGAGGTGTGAATAGATGGAAAGGAGTATTTAGGCAACGTTTTCTTGTTGAATTTTGGTTAATGTTTGTCAGTTCAACTGAAATGTCTCGAAGTTATTAAAGCTAAGCTTTTAATGTCAATAATTGTTGTAATCTTTTATTGCTACCAAACCATTCTTAATCCTTGGCTGTCACCTACCGATCATTGTATGTCGTCCTTGTTAAATATTTTTTTGCACTGCAGAAGTGGTTCGATTGAATATTTTTTGTACCACAGAAGCTGTTTAAGTTACAACAAATTAGATCAACATTGATTTCGACTGAGCACGGCTTTCTGGAATTGGAACTGGGACCAGAATGATGTAGTTACCTATAGTGTTTTGTAAAGAAGAAATCAAAGGTGTTATTTATATCGCTGTGGTCCAATCGACGCTGGCATTTGTATCCACTACGGGAAAGAATGTCGACGTAATAGAATTAATAAATGGAATGAATTGAAACAAAAAAATTTTATTTGAAAATAGATTTTAATTGCTATTTGAAAGGATGTTTATTGTTTTTTACATAATTTTATCGCCAACTCGCTATTTACATATACACTTTAAAAAAATACATTTTACTCCACGTTTTCATTTCAAACCTAATCAATGCCTTAAACATTAAGTCTACTTTTCAAAACAATTCTATAGCTTAAGAATATAAGAACATTATTTGATTGTTTCGCGTTTTGTTTCTAAACATAATAATTTTTCAAATTTAAGGCATATTATTCTACCTGATGGGATAAATGAATGGAATCAGTCTTTAATTGTTATACTCCTTGTTTTGTTCCATTTTCAAATATAAACAACAGGAAGCAATGCAAATTTAGGAAAGTTTCTTGATGGGAAGTAAAATTATACACGTCGAACACAAAGATCGTTTGAATTTGAATCGCAAATATGAAGATTAGAAACAAAATTTTTATATGTTGAAAAGCGCAGTCAGGAAATAGCATAAGACGTCAAATTCGCTTCAACTTGATTTGTCCTTGGATGTAAGCTGTGGTGGAAATTGGGAAATGCATTAAGCAAACATTTTTCGGTAAGGGAACGAGCCATTGTAAATCAAAATGGTATTCAGGTATTCGAATTATCCCAAGACCAATGTTGCGATTACTAATGGGTTTTGAAAAGATAAAACAAATATTTACAGCAGTCGAATATGACTTGCAGACTTGGGTTGTGTATTGGCAACAGAGATAATGCTTATCTCTACCACATCTCTTCTTCTAACTCTCAAATTTCAAAGTTTGTGTTTGATGTTTAATACACGTCTACGACCTTATACGTTTTTGTGTCAACATAGTCTGGATTTCAGTCTCATTCATGGAAAATGCAAAAAATAGACGCAGAAAGAAAAGGTTAACCCTTTTTGCTTGCTCTGAATGAAGCGCTTATGCGGTGACAAAATATGATCTGATGAGCAGAAAATAATGACCCGCCGTAGACTGAAAGTCAAACCATTCCACCCACCACAGGCAGATGTATTTCCAAAAAAATTATTCTATTTCTTGTTTTGCAGTGAAACGTAATCAGTTATGGGAAACTGAAATACATGTGCCACAAGTAATGTAGAAGTAAACACTAACTAGGATGAAAGTGAATGGATGACTCGAACATTTTGGGACTATACAGTTTTTGCATTCAAAGTGAAGCAATAATTCGCACTTCTAATGCAGGTATTTGTTCTACTTATCAAAATTTTACGAACAATTGATGGAAGCATTTAAAATTGCAGTGCGAAATAATGGGCTAAATTCAGCTGCTTGCAGTGGTGAAGAAATCAACACTCTATCATTGACTATCCCTTGCAGTTACCTGTTCCGTGCGGAATGAGGCTTTGGTTCTCACTTGTAGGACAAGTAAGCGGAATTAAGCACAAGTCAACGACGGCCATAGAATAAGTCATTATGACTTATTCTATGACTGCTGGTATTTTTCTATGAACATAATTATAGCGCTTTTAGCTGTGGAGATTGAGAGTAAAAATTGGGAGTAACAGGACCACGAACAGGAACAGTAGGACAACTGCTCTTGTTCACATCCTTTCGCAGGAATCAAGCGAAAAAATTGATGTGCGTTTGCTTAACAAAAACATTAGAAAGTATGTGGAAGTTACAATATCAATACAAAATTAAAACTAATCCCCGTACACGAGGCTGGAAAAAGTAAAAACAAAAAAAAAAGGAAAATTGAACCTAGAAAATGTTGTTGTTTCAAGATTGATTAGCAGCCAACACTTGTTGAATTCTTATCGCTTTCTTCTTTAAGAACAGATCTCTTGGTGTGTAGAACCGCTTTTCGCAATTGGTTGTTGTATTTGGGACGAATTTGGGCACATTTTCCTCTTCGACTTTTACAGCATCTTTTACTGGTTCCTTCTTCACCAAATTGTGTGCTGAATTTTTAATGGATTTGGTTTGTTTCTCTCCCTCTTTGGTTTTAAATTCTTTCGATGATTTTTGATTCGAACGCCGGTTTGAATTACCATCAGCTAAGGGTTTTCGGTTTTTCGCTCTGAGGTTGTTTGAGTACTTCACATGACAATTCCAGCCCGTTGAGCTCTCGTTTGAATCTGCACTCATTCGCGTCCAACTCAAATCCGATTGTGTTGATGACGTGCTGGTAGTGTTGTTCGACGAAACGTAATTGTAGTCCACATTTGAGTTTGGTGCGATTTCAGTTGTCGAAGATGAGGAAAGCTGTGACGACAAAGTAGTTTCAGAAGTGAATGTGTTCGATTCGGCTAGAGATGCTGGTTCATCGTCCAAACAAAATGTTGGCGATGATCTAGGTTTGAGCTCAAAGAACGATTCCGACATAAAAATCGACATTTTCTTGTGACCGTTCCTCATTGTTATTACATCTTCAGTTGTGGGGATGGTTGATATGGTTCGCTTCTCATCGGGTCGCCGATCAACACTCTGCTCCAGGCCGAACTTTCTCATCAAAGCAATTGTTTCTTTCTCCACTGAGTCCTGTTCGTCCCAATCACTGTGTGTAGGCAACTCCCCGATAGGCTTTTGCCCGGTGATCTCGTTCACTTTTGTGATAATCTTCATTTTGTTTGGTGAGTAGCGTCTGTGGCCTTCTAAGGGCGTTGGTAATTCCCTGGAACATGCTTCACTGTACTGACTGAAGATCAAATCGTGATCCAGATTGAGTGCCTGTATTTCGTCCTCAAAATCCGCTGCTCCCGAATTCGTTGTGGATGTCATTATATGTATTTTGAGAATGGTAATAATTAACTGGGCGATGGCGATGTAGTTGATATATTTAAGAGCTCTTTGTCTGAAGAACCTTACGCCCTCCAAATATTTACTTTATGACAGTGATTGGAATATGATCACGTATGTTCGAAGTGTAGGATCAGTAACTTTTCAATGACCACTAGCAAAAATTTGTAAGTGAAAGTTCCTCTTTCAATCCCTTAAGATTCTATAACTTATTCGCGGTTAGCAATGAATTTTGCACAGCTCAGCTGGATTCCAATATTGCAAGAAATAATTTCACAGTTCCATTTTTCTTTATTTATGTCATATGTTGCTCAGAATTGTTATGACAGAAGAATAATTTGCAGATGCGCAGTGATGCCAGGTCAATTTCGAGAAATTTTTTATGCAATTGAAGTTTGGGTTTTATATAGGAGATGACAATTGAAACAACTTGAAACAATGTCGAGAGACTGTGGGGATTCTAAAGAGTTTGAAAATCTTAATAAAATTGAAGAAGTTAACGTGTCCTATATTGGTTTTTAAAATTCGAAAGTATGTATGAAGGACCTAATCGCGATCGCGACTTTTCGACTTTGCCTTCTGAATGCACTCCTATGTCCCAATCAGATACACAGAACAGCCGTGAAAAACTTGGCGCTGCTATCAGTAGATGACAATTTTCAATTGTCACTTCAACAGCCGGTCTTGCGAGAAGTTTCAATTCTTTTGTTGGGTGTAATTTTGTTCGTGCGATTGAAGTGAAGAACCTGCGAAAATAATCCGTGAATATTTGTGCATCCATTGAAAATTTCATATATTAAAAAATGAGTGCTTTTCCGGGTACATTTACTTTCGACGAATATGGTAGGCCTTTCATAATTTTGCGCGACCAAGAGAGTCAAAAACGTATTACTGGTACAGATGCCATTAAGGTGAATTGAACATATTCTAAAAAAGTGACTAATATATTAATAACTTTTAAGTGATTCAGATTCTGTATGGTTAAATCGTTTGACAAAGTTTGAAAAGCGAAATCTCTGTGATTGAGGTGTGTCGGCTTAAGTTTGCGTCCCTAGATTGCAATGGAAGATTCCAGATGTTTCTTAGACAATCTTTTTCTTGTTTGTCGGCCGAAATTCTGTGTTAATTTGATTCATTTTGCATTTAGCGGGTGTTGAAAATGAAGGAAATTGCATTTTTGTATTTGCTTTCATTGATTTTCACTTAGATTTTGAGAAAAGTGGAATCACAGGAACAGTTGTTTTTGTTTAAGGGCGTTTTGAGGTTAGGAAACGTCTGAGTCATTTTACATAGACAAAAAAAAACATTTCGAACTCAGCATGTGAGCAAATGTGACAAGCTGTAGACGAAGTCAGAAATCCTTCGACTGGTCGTGATGGCTGGTGAACAAATTTTTTAAATAACTGCAGACATGAAGAAGAAAATTCTGTTCTCATCCATTTGGAACTTTAATTTATTGCCGTCAAAGTATTGGGGTTCTGCATGCACTGGCGCAAAAGTGGAAAAAAAGCCGAAAGCGTACACAAATCTTTCCTTGGTTGTGGCAATTAATAAAAGATCGTCAATAGAAAGCATGTACCTAAAAATCTTCATATACGCGTCGTCTTATAGTTTACCTAAATTTGGTTTTCGACCTCACCCGCACCAAGTATTTCGCTTTTTATTCCAGTTCGCCGCTATCCTCTAGACTGATTTTTTTCTCTACTGAGTCTGGGCTTCAATCCTCGTGCTGCTTTAAAGCAAATTTCAGAAGGCTACGTTTACTTTGTTTCAACAGAATAGATTTTCCTCATCGATTGTAGAATGGTCTAATTACTGTCTTATTTTTCGTTAAGCTTCTCTGTAGGAACGTGGTCGCCGTGGCGTAGTGGATAGAGTGTGACGCTCACACGCCGAAGGGTCTAGGTTCGATTCCCAGCTCAACACCAATTTTTCGAATTTTTGACGGCACCACCTCTTTCGAGCTGCTGACAACACTCAAAGAGTAATAAGTATCTAAGAAAGCTTCTCAAATTTCGCCGTTCGGAGTCGGCAAAAAACTGTAGGTTCCCCTACTCGTGAGAGAACAGTAGTGCACACAACACGAGTAGTTGATGAGCAAACTAGGCCCTGGTCCCCCTTTGGACTGTAGCGCCCAACAAATTATTATTATTCTCTGTAGGAACACACAGTCGAATTAAATTTTTACTTGCCTTCCAACCTGTCAACCAAGTCACTGGCTAGAAACACCTTCATCCTTTTTCTTCTTTTTCCAAAACATTAATTAATGAATTTTTTTTCCAGACGCACATTTTGGCAGCTCGTCAGATCGCATCCATCCTGAAGACCTCGTTGGGTCCGAAAGGTCTGGACAAGATTATGGTCAGCGCCGATGGAGATGTGACAGTGACCAACGACGGTGCCACCATCATGAAGCTTATGGAGGTTGAGCACGAAATCGGAAAGCTCATGGTCCAACTGAGTCAATCTCAGGACGATGAGATCGGAGATGGAACCACTGGAGTTGTTGTCCTAGCGGGCGCTTTGCTGGAGCAAGCTGAAAGTCTGATCGATCGTGGAATACATCCAATTCGTATTGCTGATGGTTTTGAATTGGCTGCGCAGTGCGCTGTGAAGCAGCTTGACGCGATCGCCGAGCCATTCCCCATTGACCCCAAGAACAAGGAACCTCTCGTTCAAATCGCGATGACCACTTTGGGCAGCAAGATCGTCAACAAGTGTCACCGTCAAATGGCTGAAATGGCCGTTGATGCCGTCCTCAATGTGGCCGACATCGAGAAGAAGGACGTCAACTTTGAGTTGATCAAAATCGAGACCAAAGTTGGCGGTCGCATGGAAGACTCTATGCTGGTCAAGGGCGTTGTCGTGGACAAGACAATGAGTCACGCTCAAATGCCGAAAGTATTAAAGGATGTCAAGCTGGCCATCCTCACCTGCCCGTTCGAACCACCAAAGCCAAAGACCAAGCATAAGTTGGACGTCACCTCCGCCGAAGACTACAAGGCACTGAGGCAGTACGAGCAGGAGAAGTTCGCCGACATGGTGAAGAAGGTGAAGGACGCCGGCGCTACATTGGCCATCTGCCAGTGGGGCTTCGACGACGAGGCTAATCACTTGCTGTTGCAACACAACCTGCCTGCCGTCCGCTGGGTTGGTGGCCCCGAAATTGAACTGATTGCAATTGCCACTGGTGGACGCATCGTTCCGAGATTCGAGGAGCTCTCACCAGAAAAGCTCGGCAAGGCTGGTCTTGTGCGGGAACTTTGTAAGTCACCTTTAATTGTTCAAGGCTGGATTGTTATTTCTAATTGTACTTTTTATTCCAGCTTTCGGTACATCCAAGGACAAGATGTTGGTGATCGAGGAGTGCCTAAATTCAAAGGCGGTCACAATCTTCCTCCGCGGCGGCAACGAGATGATCATTGCTGAGGCCAAGAGATCAATCCATGACGCCATTTGTGTAGTTCGTTCATTGATTAAGGTAAGGGCGAAAAGACCGCCTTCAGATTCAAGGATCGGAATGACATGTTTTTTTTCTTTTGTAGGACTCTCGCATTGTATATGGCGGCGGTGCTGCTGAAATCAGCTGCTCCTTAGCAGTTGCAAAGGAAGCCGATCAACTTTCGACTTTGGAGCAGTATGCCTTTCGTGCCTTCTCCGTGGCCTTGGAAAATATTCCTTTGGCTCTAGCTGAAAACAGTGGCCTCCACCCGATCGAGACCCTCTCCGAACTGAAGGCCCGTCAGGTCGCCGAGAAGCGTCCCAGTCTTGGTGTAGATTGTATGCTTTCCGGTGATTCAGACATGAAGAACCATCACGTCGTCGAGTCTCTGCATTCCAAGAAGCAACAGATTCTCCTGGCCACACAGTTGGTGAAGATGATCCTCAAGATCGACGATGTGCGAACCAAGAATGATCAACAGTAATGTGATCACAATCTTTGTCGCATACTCCTTCGGTATTCTCATCTCCTGTCTTCACACATACTTCATCATTTGTCGTCGAACTTAGTCACTTTCGCGGGAGGAAGTCACTTCAGATGAACGAGTTTTCACACGCACGCTAACACCGAAAGTAACCAAACTCTAGTGGAATGGTTCTCATTGTTCTCTTTCCGTTCGCATTAAAAAAATAAAATTATAATAAAATACTAAACTCTAGAAAAGTTTGTTTCAATGTAAATTCGAGTTTCGGAGCTCGAGTAAAGCTTCCCTGCCCGCCAATCGAAGACGAATCGCTTTGAAACAATGAAAGAGCAAAGACCATATTGTTCAAAGTCTCAGTCGCACTGACAGGGGTTGCCTAAGTCTATGGCTAGTACTGCCAGACTGTATAAGTAGTGCTTGGAACAAGCTGTGGTCCTTAGGGCAATAATTCAAATGTGGCAACATAACCTAAAATTTGATTTCAAGAACTTCTACAAGATTAACGTAAATCTTCGTCTTTATTGACTCTCGTTAAATAAAATGTAAAATTAACTACGATTGTCTATGCACTTCCCGTCACTACACTTTCTTTCCGTTGATTTTCGCCAGTTGCTTCCGGTTAATAGTGTCAAAGAACAGCAGGCCCGCCGCTCTCTCAATGGTCTCTGGTGGCACTTGGAATACTTTCAGTGGTGTCTCGTTGTCAATTACCTTATTCGGCATGACGTATGCTTCCATTTCCAACTGGTTGTCCGCGGTTTCGCCCACCACAATCTTATAGAAATGCGTTGGTACAGCAACGTTGTTTGCACCAATCACTTGATACTTCACATAATTCTTTCCGTCCTCTTCAGTGTGTGGCAGGTAGAGCGGACCAGTGCAAACGTACACATTCGGGTATATTTTCGTCAGCCCACGCACATACGACTCAAGTCGATTCCATGAGTCACGATTGAAGCCCAATCCCACTTGAGGCGCCATGTTCGTCAAGAAGAAAGTATCTTCGCAGTGTTTCTGGTGCAATCGATGATTCCCAGCGGCAGCCAAGTGCCCACGGTCAAAGCCAGATTTCCTGTAGTCGGTGTTTTGTGACCTAAAGAAGGGGTGGATGCTTTCGTCGGGCCGAAATTCACATTTAGATCGATCAACCGCATCGTTTGGCTTAACCGACTCCTGAGTGAGGTGCTCGAACACCCAGTGAGCGACGCGGGTTCGCCTGTCATACGAGAGCACATAATCAGAATAGGAACGAACATGGTCAAGGCCGGGAAAGCCATATTTCATAATTTGCGACACGCGGCTAGGTATCGCTGTGAGGTTTCTCGATTCATTTGCTGGGGCAGGAACAGCAGCTGATACAGTACCAAATATTGGCAAACCGGGCTTGTACTCAATCTGAAAAAAGTAAACAGATGATAACTTTCGAGAGGTTCACTTTTCACGTGCTTACTTACATCTTTCCACAGCTGCTTGCTCTGACAGTGGATGTAGGGATCCGCTTCGGTGACTCGCTCGAAATTCCTGAAAATTCTCCGGCGTTCTGTGTGGGTGCCGATCAAATATGCTCCCCCAGCAACGGACAAGGTGAATAATATTCTGCTGACGGTTCGTTTATTCATATTCTGAACAGAGAAACTCCGCACGAGATTTACTTTTGCAGCAAAACTATTATTCAATCTTGACAAAGCAGCTGATACTTTGTGGGGGACTGATAAGCAAGAAGACTTCATTGACAGGTGGCGCTTTCGTGAGTGGTTCTTGGATGTAATAGATTTTTCCTGGTGTACGGTTGAAGGCTTGGATCAGTTCTAGGGAAATGGTTGCGACTGTTTTCACGTTTGTTGGGCAATTAAACTCCTATTTGGTATGCAATCGCGAAACCACAAAAATATATCCAACATGAGCTCTATGTCAAGTGTGCAGCAAACATTTTGAGATAGACGGGGACTTTGTCCAGCTGTTGTAGGTCCAGTGACATCACTAGATCATGGGAATGCTGATGAACTTGCTAGAAAAAGAGGCTAAAGAGGCAATCGTTGGTCCCAAACCCACCTTGGGACTGTCCGCGTCTTAGATAAGAGCTTCCATATATAGTAAACTCTTCCGACAGCACAACCAGAGATGGCATGACTCTTCAGGATGCAGGATGAACAAGCTCCCGCACGTTAGCAAAAACTCCGCGGCTTTTCTGTTATCTTTAGACAGAAATGAGTGCAAACGAATAACAGGACACTTCACCTTCCTTAAGCATCTAAATCGACTTGGGCTTAGTGATTCCACCCTATGCGACGCCTGTGCAGAATATGAAGACACTTCAGAGCACTTTCTATGTCAATATTCCACCTTTGCTCGTATCAGATGGCGGCTGTTTGGAGCTGACGTGGTGGAATCTGAAAGCTTAAGCTCTTGATCGTGCTTGTCGACTTTTCTTCAGAAGACCAAGAAATTACATTAAATAAAGGTAACTGTCCGGTAGTATAGTGGACCAGTTTTCGAGTCTAAGCGCTCTAGTCCCGAACTCCATAAAAAAAATTATTTATATATTTACAGAGGCAGTTATATATTTTTGTAAGAGACTGGGTAGGAACGATATTCAAACGACAAAGAACTCAGTTTAGATTGCTAGACTAAAGCTTGCTTTCTGTCACCGCACCAACTGTGTGGGTTGCTGATTCCATTCAATAAGTACTCGATTTCTTTGGAATTCTTTCTCACATTTCGTCGTTGGTCGGGCACGAAATTAAAATCCGTCCCTTTGAAAACTTTTAATGAAAATTTTCAGATTAAGTTGAAGGGCTAAAACTTTTCGACCTTGGAGTTCTATAACGGCAATACAAATCAATGTCCGACCATTTATTCCAAATTCTTCGTTACGATCCGGTGATCGATGCAACACATTGAAAAAATAGCAAGAATTTGTTTGTTTTATTCTGTGAGTCAAAACTTTCTTAATTCTGATGACTGTGATGACTTTCACATAAAAAATATTCATTAGTTTATCCATTTCTTTGAAACCATAAACAATATTTTCAGCCCTGTTTCTGCACTGTTCTTCTAAAAACTGTAGGTCTGGCAATAGAAACACAACATTTTAATATTAATAATAATAGTATTAATAGTAATTATTGTCGCGACAGTCTACAGGGGACCAGGGCCTAGCTTGCTCATCAATTACTCCTGTTGTGCGCGCTACTGTTCTCTCACGAGTAGAAGGGACAGTTTACAGTTTTTTGCCGACTCCGAACGGCGAAGGTTGAGAAGCTTTCTTAGACAGTAATTACTCTTTGAGTGTTGTCAGCAGCTCGAAAGAGGTGGTGCCGTGAAAAATTCAAGGTGGTCAACTGATAATCGAACCTAGACACTTCGGCGTGCGAGCGTCGCACTTTATTCACTACGCCACGGCGGCCAATCCTTGGTATTGATCGAAGAAAAAAAAAATGTTTAAACTTTCTTTATCTTCTTCTCTTGTATTTGTCTCTCGTATTTGTCAAACGTGACTGCTGTTCGTTATCTTGTTCTTCTACATTTTCGATATTTCCCCGCTAATTATGCGTATTTCACATTCACCTGAAAAGACGCGGACCTAGTGTTTAAAACACTATTCCTTTTGTAAATAGCTTAAAGTTAAAAATAAAATTCTTGTAGATGAACTGAAGGCAGAACAGATTATCAATTCGTCGTTAGCCAAACGCACATCCTTACACTAAACTTTTGCTTCAGAGACATCCTTTGAAACGCATTCTTCAACATCACCTCTTTCTTATCCTTCTCGTTCCATTCTGATTGACTCAATTCTCATTACCAAAATCATTCAAAAGATCTTAACTTTCAGATGTACCCTGAAAATAGTCTATTTGCTGCACAAGGCAGCTGTTATAAGGCACAAGATTGTTTAACAACTTCAAGCATTTTCGCATCTTCAACAACATCAACTGCTTTCCTGAGAGATGATTTCCACCTGTCAATGAAGTCTTCAACCTCTAGAAAAGAAAGCGAACTCATCAAGTTTTAAGAAAGGATATGAAGCAAAGCTGTAGATCGTGATTGGTGCTGTGTGAACTAGGCTTCATTGGCCCCGCGCTGCATGTCATACAATCAAATCAACAAAGTTGAGAAGAAGAAATTTGTCAATTGGGTCACTCCTTTAATTGCATAAGGAAGCCCTTGTTGCCACTTGACATTTTTCCCGCCTCATCGTCCTTAGTCCACGTCGACAAAGCAAGAACTTCAATGCATAGAAGTATCGTTGAGTCCTATGAGGCAGCCGAATTTATATCGGCTTTTTGTCGCTATGAAGCTCTTGTACAGTAGATGGTCGCATAGAAATAAGAACGAGGTCTGTACAAAAAACGAGGTGAATTTTTATTTTTCTCAAAAAATATTTATTTATTGATCAGTTTCTATTTTGTCTCCCTCAAAGTAATCCCCCAGGGATTTTTTCAATTCTTGAAGCAGTTCTGATGTGCACGTTTTGGTATGTCTTTGACCTCTCTGAGCGTTTCGGTTTGTATCTCTCAATCGAAGCATAACGTTGTCCTTTCATAGGTCTCTTCGATCTTCGCAAACAGGAGTCGCTGACTAAATCGCTGGCTAAATCTGGTGAATACGGTGGCTGAGGCGTGGTTTCGGTATTGGTTTTGACCAAAAAAAATATAAACAAGCAATGACGAGTGGCCGTGAATTGTTATTCCCACAACTCTGGACGTTTTATTTGGATTAATAATTGTTGGCGCTACAGTAAAAAGGGGGACCAGGGCCTAGCTTGCTCATCAACTACTCGTGTTGTGCGCGAGTAATTCTCTCACGAGTGAAGGGACCTACAGTTTTTTGCCGACTCCAAACGGCGAAGGTTGAGAAGCTTTCTTAGACAGTTTTTACTCTTTGAGTGTTGTTGCTCGCAAGAGGTGGTGCCGTGAAAAATTCGAGAAAAATTATTTGACCTTCGGCGTGTGACTCTACCCACTACGCCACGGTGGCCACAATGCTTGCTTTATGGATGCTTTTAATTCATGCACGTACTGTATGACTAAAGTAAACAAGTCGCTGTTAATTCATTTCTGTGCCTTTTTGTAGAGAGTTATTACTCTTTGAATGTTGCCAGCAGCTCGAAAGAGGTGGTGCCGTGAAAAATTCGAAAAATTGGTGTTGAGCTGGGAGTCGAACCTAGACCGTTCGGCGTGTGAGTGTCGCACTCTACCCACTACGCCACGGCGGTGTATTGCTTCAACTTAAAGAAAATAATACCTAATTGATCGTATGACCATGTGGAAAGTTCGATGCCCTACACCACAGTAATCGAAGTGTCTACTTCTAGTTTATCTTGGCCTTGCTCTCCTGGGATCTTCTATTGTCATCATTGGAGTTTGGTTTCCATGTCAAACCATATATCAATGATTCGTCACCAGTTACAGCCCTTTTAAGCAATTTCTAATCGCCATTTGGGCTAAAACGCAGAATCACTTTTGCCAATCGTTGTTTCTTTGAGCTCAAGAGGCAATTGAGTAATAAGGCCTTTCCTCGAAGGACGAGGCTAGATCATCCACCCACACATCCACTTTATGACGCGGAAACCTGGACGTTACTTAAAGCAGATGGAGAAGCCCCTTCTTCGAGAAACTAAGTTATACTAATTGTTTGTGTTGATGGCATCTAGAGGAGAACATTCAACGACAAATTCTATGAGATGTGCAGCGACATGCGCCTGGGCAAGCGTCTTGGGATTGAACGCTTAAGATGATTAGGCCATGTAGAGCGTATGGACACCACTGCTCTGGCCCGAAAAATCTTCTATCTGAGCCATTGGAACAAGGCAACAGAGGACGGCCTAGGCTGAAATGGCGCACACAAGTGAAGTTTAACCTCAACCAACTTGGCGCAACTGGAGGCAGCTGACGAGAGATCGTGCTGGCTGGAGAGGCATGTTGGTTGAGGCCAGGTCCACGAAGAAGAATCGCGCTTGATATCATTCAACACTTCCTGTGCGATGCTCATGCTACATTCTTTCGGTCAATATGTATCATTTTTGGAAAGAACTTCGTTGTCTCACGCTGCATGTCCAAAATCTCCGAAAAGCCTGCATGGCATGAGCCAGCCGATATGCCTGCATGCACTCCGCTACTCCACCGATGCGCGTAAAATTCAAAACATCTCCGAATCCATCTCCACAACCAGAACGCCAAACAAACACCCAGCTAACTTCTGTTTTAATATTCATATTTTTTATTTAAAAATAGCAATCTATTCAATTACAATAACATTACAATTTGTATACTCTGCTTAAATTCACGTTTCACTCCTCTCTTCGTCTGCCCCTTTACTTTGTTATCCATTTATGGTTTGCCCTACAAACTAAATACATATTTTGTCGCCGAACGCGCAGTGCGTTCGAAAGGTTTTCTCAATTTTTTCTGCTTCATCATAATGTTACGGTGCGCCCTTAAAAAGAACTCTTCACTTAAACACGACTCACTTAGCCTAGGTTCGTATTGTAAAATCACAAAAACAACATTTAAACAAAAGAAAAGAAGACAATTGGATGTGAGATTAATAATTTTGTTAACATTAAGTCCCTAAACGATTTAGTATACGTTCTCAAAGCTGTACACGCACTCGTCCTCGAGTCGCGGACGCGTGCACAAAGCACACACAAAGCTACACTATGTTGTCGTGTGGAAACGTCAACATTCACGATACTGCTACAAGCGAAAATAAACAAAAACACAAAAACTTAAGATATAGAAGGAGAAGCTAAACATAAGGCTGCTACTGTGTCTGTCCTTAGAGCACCATCACGGTTTAGAAAGCGGGGTGGGGGAGCTGCACTAGCTGACCCATTGTATTTACACGAAAGGCTCGGGGATTGCTGGAGATGGCTCTTAGTCTCGCGTTGCCTTCAACTGTCGCCGTTGAGGGATCGGAACTGGCATCTTGGGCTAACCGCAGCGGTGTTGTTAGTAACCGAAATATGGCACACACAGTGTCTGTTGAGGAATTTGCATTTTTTCTCTTTCTTCTCTCGCGTTAGCGTTCAGCAGTCGCTTTGAATGAGTGCGTCGTTCAGAGCACTCAGCTGCTCTTCGCCGAACTTGATCTTGTCGGCTATGTCGCGGGAGTCAGCAATCAGCTTCGCCTTCATGTTGATGAAGTAGTCGTAGTCGGCAAACTCATCGGTGGTTAGGTTCTTCTCCAGCACAGCAGCAACACTAGATCCTCGTCGATCGATGTCTTCCTTCAGACGCTTGGCCTCCTCCAGCTGCTCTGCGAGACGGTCTCGCTTCAGCACGAGGCTCTTCTGCAAAATGAAAACGAAGGACAGTTACACTGCTGGGCTCTGGTAGTGGTGTGATTGCAACTTACCCTTTCTGGACTGTGTTCACTGAGCAGCAGTAAGGAATTCTCGGCTCTGGCCAAACGCCCGGAGAGACTGAGCAGCAAACTGGTTATGTGACCCACATCGTCGATGTAGGTTCGGAACTTGGTGGCGTCGATGGGACGCATTTTGTCTGCGACTTTGGCAGCCAAACTGCTGCCGAGCTCGTCATTGACGGAAGACTCTTCGGCGATAGCAACCTGCTCGGAGTTCAGGACACCCAGCTTTCGCGTCAGATGCTTGATGAGGTCCTCCTGTGAAGAAGAAGGAATCGATAAGTTTGATTGAAAAGAATGTCAGACGGAACGCTTACCTTCTTTTTCATGAGATGATCACAGCCTCCCTCACTCGAGCCGTTCGTGAGTGAGACCTCGATTTCAGCGAACTGCAGTTCGAACTTTGGTCCAACGCTGGCCACATTCGGTGTGGACGTGCCGACGTCGCGTTTCGCCGGTCTCAGAGGGACGTCGGGATTGTAAAGCTTGCCCACGTACTCCGCGGGGGTTTTGGCGTTCTGCGGGACTAAGATGTCCATGAGTCTGTCGTTTTGTGGGAGAAGACTGGCCAGCTCCTTCAGCATGTTATCACAATCCACCTCGATGGGGTGCTTTTGGCGGGGCTGCAGGGTAGTGCGCTGCAGAGCGTCGTCTCGGCTGTCGGAGAGCTTGAGGCGATTGACATCTGGCTCCAGCACTTCGTCGGTCTGGGAGGCAACCTCGTTGGTGATCGGATTGACGCGGAGGATAATCTCAGTTCGTTGCATAAGTTTCAGGCCATCGGTGGCGGGCTCCATTTGGGAGATAATTTCGATGTCCGTGGGCAGAGGAGTGCTGGGCAGTGCAGGTGGAGGTGGCGATGGCGATGCTGGTGGTGGTGGCTCTGATTCCTCTGTTTTTGGTGCCTCTACCTCGGCCGGTTCGGGTTTAGGTGGAGCACTGTGCACAGGTTTGACCACCGACGGGTACCCAATGATTTTCCTATCGCCAGCGTCGGACAAGTGCGCCGACATAAGTTTGGACTGCAGTTGTGTGATCTTTTCGATGTTCTCGCGGAGCGAGTCTTTGCGGGTGATCTTGTGTTCTGAGGATGACAGGGTCGTGTTCACCAGCTCCGCCCTCACGATCCTTCCCTCACCCGGGTCGCGTTCCTCTAGGCTCAGTTTCCGCACTACTTCCGGCCGGTGGAACTCTTTGTATTCCTTGCGAGGCGTGTAAGAGTTTATGTTGCTCTCCGACTGAGCCGGAGACAGAATGTTCTCGCCGTGGCAGTTGGGCGGCTCCTCTGGGGTCTCGAGAATCTGCGTCTTCTTCAGATCGATGGTGGACTGTGACATGTACTTGGGACTGCTGGGATCGTAGGACTGAGATCGAGTGAAGGCACTGCCGCCACCGCTGCTCGAGATGTTGTTTGTGGTGTACGGGGTTCCAGGCGAGGAATGCCGGCTACTGGGCAATGATGGCTTCGATATGAACATCTTCATATTCGGGTACGGTGGCGGTGGATAGTTTGGCGTCGACGGAGTTGTCGGCGACATATTGTTACTCGACCCATACGGGGGTGAAGAGCCGATGGCCGTGGTCGGTGACGATGGCTGCAACTTCACGCCAACCGGCAAGACATCTGGTAGATTGTTGCATTTGTTTCCGCCATTGATGAGGTCTGTCTTCGACGAGTTGTTGTTGTGATGGTGTGTCACACAGTCCTCGTTCGATGTGAGCGTCAGTTTGTAGCTGCCATGATCGGGGTCTGTGGTGTTGAGTTTTTCCAACGATTGTCGTGGTAGGTACGATGCCTTTGAGTTACATCTGAAAGCAGAGAAGAGGAAAAATGCATGTCAATCATAAATCAATTCCGAGCTGAAAACGGAGAACACGGAAGCCCTAGGCTGCCACCATAACCTGTTGTGGACGCACGCACATATACGATTGACTTCTATCTGCATTCTAAACGCAGGGGAATGCGAGGTGATTAATCACTGATGTTTCTGTGTAAAGTGTGTGCTGGGAAAGTAATGTCGCATACGCAGGCGGGTCCTCGCAATGCGGGGATTTTGTCTACCTTGGATGAAGGCGAGACGGGAATGACTTTGAAAGGTTCACAATCGCGTCAATTGGGGACACACACTTGTGTGTGAAGAGGACGACTTCAGGTGACGAATGTGGAAAAGTCATGTGATGGATGGGAGAGTTTCGTAAATGACGCGACTAATTGCATTCTGTCGGTGGTGGGACTGTTGAAATGTGACCTGTGGCGTGAGGGTGTTGTGCAGGTTAAGGACTGATTTAGGAGCGGGTTTGCAATCAGGTTATTTTTTGTTGGTTGGAATAAGTGCTGATTTAGTGGGCGTCGTGTATTTGTTGATTAACAGAGCAAAGCATATACACTTGAAGAGTGACGAGTACCGCCGTCGTTCATCGAGTTGAAGCTGGCTTTTAGAAATAATCGAAGAAGAGAGTCATGAATGAGACAATTTGTGAAAACAGTGAAAGGCTTCTGTTTTCAAATTGGCGTTGCATTTCAATTTCATTTGATCTTTGCTGATGAAGAATTGATGCTATGAGCGGTGGTGACTGAGAAAAAGTTCTTGCCTTACCCACTGCCTTTCAGAAATGGAACACGAATTATGAGTCATATCTGATTGCGACGTTCTCGTGAGTACGAAAAAAGCCACATTCTGCGTGTGTAAAACCTACCTTATAACGTAGACAAAACGAAACCGAATGTCGGACGTTGCCGGTGGGATCTACTACCAAGATAACGACAAAACGGTGACAGGACTGCATTTTGCCGACTTTCTTGGCAAAATCCGGACCAGAATGTCGGAAATTTAAGAAGAACTCTTAGAAATTCCATTTATTGATAAACGTTCAAAGATGTCCTACGCGATCTTAAATATAGACGGACAACCGCAAAAATTGGGTGATCAAGCTTAAAAGTTTTAAGGCGTGAATAAATAACGATCTTTTAACGTCTTTATTAAACGGTTTTTGATAAATGCTTAATGATGTCCTACACGATCTTAAATAGACAACCGCAAGAAATTGCATGATCAAGAATAAATAACGATCTTCTAACCTATTTAATGTGTTCATAGGGTCTACATAAATTCATATCAGGCTTAGGGCACGTAGTGCCTTTTGTAAATCGGCTACAAATCTACGAGCGTACGGACTTGCAAAAAGTGGTTCTTTATAAGGAACTAACAGATCACTTAATAAGTCCTGGGACATATAAAGGGCGCCACTAACAAAATTTTAATATTGTTTTTTTTTGTTAGTGGCGCCCCCTATATTTTCCTGGATTAATTGAGTAATGTGTTATGTCGTCGCTATGTTCAAACTGACAAAGTGGGAAACGGACTGACCCTCATTCACTATATTCTTCAGACTTGGCATTCTGTGGCTTTGTTTCGTTTTCAAACTTAGAACAGTCAATCGCCCCGCAGGGCAGACACTTAATTCAAACTTGGAGACCATCGTTGCTACTGAAGGCTCTTTTGTAAAGCTATAAAAATGTAATTTTGTGGGTTAAAGCGCATGGAGCATCAATTTCATCGAGCTCTTCCAAAATGTTCGGTTTTCTTTTCAACCGGAAACGAACATCCCTGATCTACATGTAACTCAAATTAGTGGGCTTTGTAGCAAATTTTGTACATGATAACCTTAGTCTTTGCCTTTAAGCAATAAACATAAGCAAGAGCCTATAGACTTTGTGCAATTTGACTAAAATATCGTTTTAAACCTAAGTCTTAGTTAGGCTACAATGAGATACTCTTTTTAAGGGATTTAAATTCGTGAAGTTTTGCGTGCGATTTTTGGGCCTGTTTGCATTGATGATATCTGAAGGAGAAGATTTAACGATGAACTCTATGGGCTGTAAATCGAACTCTATGCGGCTAGTCAAGCGTCTTCGGATACAGCACTTAAGATGGCAAGGTCATGCAGAGCATACCACCTCTGCTCCGTCCCGAAAAGTCTTCGAGTTTGAGTCATTGGAACAACGCAACGGAGGATGACCAAGGCTAAAGTGACGCTCACGAGTGGAGAAGGACCTCAACCAACTTGGAGTGCGGAACTAGAGCCATCTAGCGAAAGATCGTGCTGGCTGGAAAGGCATGTTGGTTGCAGAGCATGTCCATCCCGGACTATGGATCGGGGTGGACCCAGACCTCAGTCACAAGTAGAAGAAGAAGAAGATTCGTGAATGTCAAAAACTGTGCCCAGTCCTTGCAAGTATTGGATTTCCGTTTAACAGCAGCATCGCAATAGGTCTGTTCCAATTGCTGTGAAATGCAATGAATGCCACCGAAATTCGCCGAAAAACTGTCAAAAGGTGTTCCATTTGATGATTTTTTTCGCAGAAGAGAGATCTCATAAAATATTTCCCCTCCCAACGAATTTCTGTCAAAGAAAAAATTTATGGGTAGCAAATGACAGTAAAATTGGTATAAAAAAAACTTCTGACATTTCACATTTGTGATAGCTGTTAACATTTAATTTTTCAGACGTTTCATTAATTCCGTGAATTTATACGAAAAGTAGTTTCGAAAATTTCGGCAGAGTTACTCACTTCAAGAGAGACTTTTACCCCGACTACTCAATTCCGAATTTCTGTGCAAAAGTGATTTGGAACAGACCTTATTTGAAAACATTTCTTAATTTCTGATTGTATTTCTTCAATTGACAGCAGTGATGCCAAGTTACAGTTTTCCCAGCGTTAATTTTAAGCACTAGTAAACTATGATTGAACAGCCATAAATTCACATGTCAACCACATGTATACACTCAAAACAAGGCCAAAATAATCTTCCATTGACTTCAAACTATTTATTACCCTGCCAACGAACAGAGCCATAAAAATAAACTACAGTTGTTTCCCAGGCAGAAAGAAAAATTAAGTCAATGATTTGCCTACTCCCATCTATTCGTTTACTGTCAAACGGTTTCAATTGATTGCCAAATCAAAAACCAGTTAACAATCAACCGTTCAACTCACGAATCCTTGGCTTTATTGCACATTCATCTCTCATTCCATTGAACTACATCACGCAGTACACAGCGCCACAGAGCTGAATGAATTTTATGTTCTCACTCAATTTGTTTAAGGCACAAAAAACAAGTTAACACCATTACCCAGGCAACTATATTCTTTGTGGATCAGGGATTCGGACAGTAAACCTCGATCAAGAGATCAGCACCACTTGCAAATTGCTCTGTTGAGTGTCTTGATCTTTGACTGTTTGTTGGTTTTTTTTTCTGTTGTTCGCAATAAAGTGACGAGACTTCTATTCTTTGGACCGTTCTAAATTGCGGTAAGATCATCGGCTGAGGGAGAGGGAGAAGGTTAGGTGCGGTTGCACAAGTTGAGCGATGTTCTTGTGTGTCGTTAAGAACCACACACGGCACAGCAAAGATAACTATCACCGTCTAACGGATCAAAGGGCACCGGAGCGGTGTTGGTTTAATTTGTGCATGCAGACGAGTGCACACGCTTGCATATAATTAGTGCCTCCATGGGCCAGCGGTTTTGTCAATTAAATGCAATGAGGAAGAGATTTCCATCACACGCCAGTCATTAAGAACTCTTACACCTTAAATCAAACTTGAAGCCAATGCTACAGCTAATAGCCGTCAGAGTGCATAGGGTTTACACATCACATCGCTCAAGAGTGTGACGCCTAATTAAAGTCCCCGGAGAACTTTTGTGACTTTGTCGCCTTGCTGGGCAGTGCAGCTGCGAACGATCACTTAGCCTCACCTATAAAACTGACGTCGTAACCGCCTGGCATCCGCCTCTTTTATCTTCATTCCATACACTCCTCACCTGGGTAAGGCCCCCTTCTCTTGGCCTTTTAATTAAATATCAATTTCGCGTCAGGGAACGCAGCAATTGGGATTTCAAATACTGATCGTGGTCAGAAAATCGACTTCTTAGATTACCTCCGGCTGCCTTGGTATCGTTTGAGCGATCAGCATTCTTCCTCCTGATGCCACAGAGTGTCAGAGACCCCGAGGAATGCGCAGTCCGCTTTTTTGCGGTCTGGATGACTGACAGATCACTGATCATGCAGATGTAATGGTTTCGTTGACAAAACCTCAAACTGCGGGGAGACGGACGAAAATCCGGTATGAAAAGCAGAGAAAAAATGAGAAATGGAAATAAACATCAGCACCCCGAAGTAAGTTATATTTTCCACGATCATTTTTCGATCCACAAAGCGACAGGCAGACACAAAGAGGTGTAAGGCATAACATCCAATCCGTAAAAGCCTGTCTACTTCTGTTTCGACGGCAGTAAAAGTCACCAGCGAGCTCCTTTTTATGCAATCAATTCAAAGTGTGGCTCTGTCTGTGGCTCTCTTTCTCGTTTTGTCCCACTCCGGGTGCGCGGCAGGCGAAATGACTGTTTTGAGCGTGATCGCAAAACTAGGGAGAATAAGAAATATCGGGCCTTTGCGCAAGGCATTTATTTATTTTGCTTTGTTTATGGTTTCGCAAGATCATTTGTTTGGTCTCGATTTCAATGGGCCGCTGGAGCACTGCGGAGGAGAGAAAGGGACGCTGGACGATAGTGGTGTCAGTGGTGTCAACATTATTGAACGCTTTTTTCGGTTTCTAACAGAAGAAATTGTCTTCACGATTCGAGAAGGAAAACGAACTCGCTTCTAATGTGACCTACACCCCGTTAATGGCATTTAACTTCGTGGCTCTCCTAACGCGCTGTGCTGTGGGAACGGCATCGTCGTCGTCGCCGATCAACTGACGGTGGGAGTGGCTAGGCAATGGCTGATTTACAAAGTGTCAATCTGTCTAGTTTTGGCATTATGACGCCTTCCATCCAAAAGCAATGACATCCAAAGCGGTGGCGGCAACAACTTTCGGCAGGTGATCTCCCATCACAGATCGATGACCAACGACCTACTAATGGATGGATGCTCGGAAGGCACTTAATTATGCTGACATTTGAATGACTGCTTGGAGGAGGAACGCATGCCTTTGATGGCAGCGAAGAGAAAGCCGCTGCAAAGTAAGAGTGACAGGTGGGAATTTGATGACTGACCCATCCGATGATCGTGCCAATATTTAAGTCATTGATCTTTATTCGTGAGCGAATTTGGTTTGGTAATGGTGTTTTATTGAAGCGGATGCTGGGGCGATACGTTTTCGTCTAGAGGCGAATGAACTGAGGTCGTTGAAAGCGAACAAGCGTTCAGCGTTCCTCCCGCTCATGGCTTCAATAAACGGGTGTTTAAAGGTATCTTCAATCGAAAGTGAAGATAAATCCATTTTTCATCAATGTCCACATGGAAATGCGCAAGCCTTTCACAACGCAGCAAGCGGCCGTTTCTGCAGCGCAGGCGATTGCCTGGAACAATGAGAGAAATGCATAAACAGTTGAAAGGCACTCGCCAAGGCCGTTCTCATACCAGTTTGTGCTCGTAATCGTCTTTAAAAATACCACAAGTCTGGCGACCGGGAAACAAGGTTCGAAGCGAAGAATGGAATTCAAAGCACCACAGCCACTCGTCCGATTAAAGAGGAATTCACTCGCTCGTCCGACAGACGACACATCTTCTTCAATAGGAAAAGAAGTGCATCGGCGGCCATAACTCTGGCCCCATCATCATCCACAGCAGCAGAAGCAGCATTACGTGACCATAATCTCAGTCGAATATCTCCCGTATTGAACCAACATCAAAACACAAATATGCTGCAGCAGAAAACAAACAAAACACAAGGAGACGTTCGAAGAACATGACTCTGCCGCACGCTATAGTGCAGAGGAGTATCACAACAATCACAGAGCGGTGATCTGGCCATTCCCCCTTTCGGCTGTGACGGTCTGTTGGCCAAATTACGAGTGTGCACCAACGGGAACAACACTGCCAGCCGAAAGGAAGGCAATTTCCGATATAATTTTCACGCTAAAATGGAATGCAAATGGCAGGAGGAAGAAGAAAGGCAGCGCTTCAAAGTGAAGCGGCGACAGCGATGGTGGTGGCGTTCCTCGCCATCGCGTGGGATGTTGCGCGGGCCAATATGTTGATTTAGACTGGCAATTTGTGAGTTGTGCACTCATGGCGACCAGACATGAGATGTCGACGGCTAAAAGCTTCGCCAAAAGGTTGCCAGCCAGCCGGCAACGAATGTGCATGCACAATGGATCTCTGATCTCTGATCTTGTTGTGGAATTAGTCGCTGCCATTGGCATTATGCAAAATTTGCAGGCGATGTTTTACTGTGACCGTAACGCTTGCTATATGTCACACATAATTAAGTGAGAGATTCGCGGGAATCTATCAATTTTCAAGTCTGTCAAAGGTTCATTCTAAATTGAGATTTATTTGATTTGACAGGAAGTTGGATACCAGAAGCTCTGTCAGATAGAAGTTTACGCAAAGTTCACACAGTGGTCGTACGTCTTCACTTGTCATTGATATCAAAACAATTAGGTTGATATGACAGTAAGTGTGTTCCCGTACTCGAGATAAACAACACAAAACAGTGCACAACAACACAAACCAACTCAAAGTCCGTTCCCGTACACCGAAAAAATGTGTTTAATGTCAAGTGAGCGCTCTCTATCGAGAGTAAAATATTTAAAACAAGAACTTACGTGGGTAAGTTCTTGGTTTTCTGTCAAATTAATTGGTGTGCGTACAAAGATAAGTGCGCATTGACCCATTATCTCTGTTATGTGTCTCAAATTTTGTTGTTGTTTTCATTTTCTGAAGGAATAAAGTAAATTTGATACTCCATAACAAAGGACAGACTTCGGAATTTGGTACAGAACAGCATTGGAACACACCTTTTGAAACTAAAAGAAAAAGTGCTGCCAAATCGAAATGGCCGTAAAATACTTTCAGAAATTGTTTTGTGTAAAAGGAATGCTTCTAAAGTTGGTGAACCAGATTATGAATAAAGTTATAATACAAAGAATTGGTTTCCTCGTTTGACAAGGAAAGAAAAAAGACATACATATCTGCTTATCCTTTTATGGCTGCACAAGGAGTTGCAAGCTATCATGGCCGAATGCTATGTTCAGTAGCTAGCATTAATGCGGAACAATTCAATAAAGGAAAAACACCTAACATACAATAAAGTTGTTTCTTGTCGTCTCAGATGGACAACGCTTCAAAATTAAAAATTTACCAACCACTTTCATTTTCAAAGACAAATCGTTGTGCACGTGACCATCACGGCAACAAGGTGGCCCCTCAATTGCAGACACAATCTACGAGCACTTCGAAACTATTTAGCCAACAATTAACCAAATGTCAGTCAATAGTGTAACAAAGCATAAAAAAAACACAATTGCTACTACATCCAGTGGCCGGTGGATGATGAGGAAAGAGACAGAGACAGACAAACACATCAGCGTCAGCACTTACCACACCAAAACCGGCTTCTGGTTGTGCTGGAGCTGCAGAACCAGTATCTCGCGCGAATCAAAGTTTAATTGTAGAGAAATAACTAAACTAATTAAATTCCACCCAGTTTCCATGGCCAGGAGATGGCGTTTCGCGCTGCAACAGCAGCGCCTTTCGTATGCAGCCATGACGACAACGACAACGGCAACGAGTTATGATTGAGTCTCGCTTTCATTTGAAAAATCATCGTGTCGTGGCGGGCTATTATGTGAGAGAGCGCGTCCATAGACCTTTTTTCACAACGGTCGTCGTCGTTGGCGCTGGTGATTTCTCATAAAACATTAATAGGCTTTCATGGAAAGAAAAATGTGTCAAAACGCAGAAAAAAGTGGTTAAGATGCTGACCGCACTGTTTATGGCTTTGGCAGCATTTTGCAAGGCTAATTACGTCTCCCCGGGCTCCAATTAAGTTCTCCCCTGTGCGCCGTGTGTAACTTTATCTCTGTGCGTACGAGAGGTGAACGCACAGATGTGCACGGACTAGGGTGAGAACCAAGTCAAAGAATTCGCCCGAGCACATGAGGCAATGAGTTCTGCAACTGGGACATGGAGAAACTCACACGTATGCGCGACACCTTCAGATGACGATCCCGCGATGAGATAACTCCTCTCAATGTTCTTCTCTTTCTCGTTCACCTGCCTTTGCATCGTCTCGCTCGTAAATCATTGGTTTGGCAAGCAGCGGCGACCACAAATCGAATGGAGGTCAATGATGCCTACGAACTCATCTTCGAAATTTCAAATAGACCTCTGCGGCGAGCACCTACCGATTGGCATCGCAGTTGATCCCGTTTTCCCTGCTGCTGCCAGAAACGTGTTTCGAGAATCAGAAACAAGACACAAGCTTCACTTTCGTTGGCGTGAGCGGAATACGAGATTGACGGTTTCTTCGTTTTATGCAAAGTATTCTTGGTTCGCGTTCGGAGACGCGCCCTAATGCGCCCGCCTAACTCACACACAAGGTGCTGGCTGACTGTTTGGCTGGCGTGTGTTTGTGTGTGTTGTGTGTCTCTTTTGAACTTGACTTTCCGTTTCCTCGATCGGAAAGGGAGAAAACATCTTGTTGCTGTTTTCGGCTAAAATTTGAATTATGTCTGTTGCGGCGAGTGTGTGCGTGCGCGCCGTCAGAATGAATTCAAAGCGACAGCACGCAGCGGCGATAACGGCGCTTGAATGCAGATTTCCGACGGTAAGTGTCATTTCCGTTTCAGTGTATTGTCACTACAGCCGTGGCGCTGTGGTGGCCCATGGAAAGTGACAGCCGCGTGTTTCAGTAGTTTGGGAGCTGCAGTCGAGATTTAGAAAAGAGAAACTCTCGACAGACGGCCGACCAAAGCGTCGGTGGAGTGCAGAGACTTGGTGCCGCTGCTCGTTTGTGAATTTGGAAGAGACACCTGCTTAGCGCGCGACGATGGTGGCTGTGGCGGCGGTGTCGGCTAGCGTTCTGGGATTGAGATTTACGAGCAAACTGCAGTAGGTTAAGTGAAACAGCATGCGCAACAGAAGTTAGCAGAGATCTAGATCAGAATATGTCAGCGGTGAAATGACGACAGATGCAGAGGAGTCGGTTGTTGGAGTTGTTAAATATTGACGTCCGGTCGTCGCCGGACGTGCGGATGTTACTAATAGCGACATCGAGAGTGAAACAGAAGAAAATGAATGAAATAACGATCAGATTCTAGGACCGACGACTGTCATTGTCGAGGCGGTAAGATATGTATTCAGGTTGTATTTTAGTAAATGGTAATTTAGAGTGACACTTGTTTTTGGGTTAGCGAATAAAAGTTTACAGTCTGTCGGAAGGAAGGTGGTGAAATCCGGTCGAGATAGATTTAGTGGGTTTTGTGGTCGCTGTTTTACGAGCAAAGAGATGAAAGGAGTGTGTTTGTTTTAGAAAACGCTTCTTTTCGCAAAAGTGACAGACGCTCGAAACGAGGCTAAAACAGCACTTAATCTCCCGAGTTCAAGTCGGAAGCTTCCTTTGCTGCCTATAACATGATGCAAGCTCGTAGGAAATATCACAACGTTTAGAAATTACACACGCGGTGCGGCATTTGTATGCAAAACGCAATCATAACCTCAATTAGGAAACTTTTGTCTTGTTCGCTCGGAAACCTATCACCAATCTCAGCATTTCGTTGATAGATAGTTTCAGAGCATATTTATTGCATTCTCATGGACACATGAGCACGACTCTTTCGCTCGAGTCAATATTTACATTCGAAACGCAGTTAAAAGCGAAGCCAGTTCCTTAATCCACTGCATCTTGATTGTTTTTATGCGATTTTTTCCGATTTAGTGTGATGATTGCTAAACTAATCTTTTTACGATCAGTTAAAATGTACAAAAGTGGAACAGCGAATCACTTAAGGTGTGTTTACACTGCTGCGCCGCAAACGTCAATAAAACAAAACAAGGCCTGAAAGTTGCCTGTCAAATGTGATGAAAACGAAAGGGGAATGATCTCCAAATTGGGGGGATACACATTTGTGTTTCTTTTTGGGTTTATGTCTAATGGCAAGGTTAGTTGTTATCAATCAATGTGTCAAGGAGCAGTCAATTGAGAAAAAATCTGTGAAGGGAAAATTTCGACATATTGACCGGCCAATTCGAGAGTGGTGAAATCACAAAGTGATACGATGAATGTTCTTGTGTGGGCAATTCGAAAATGAAAGTCGAATGCTCCTCGGAATGAAAGTGTCATTAAACTCATTTGGCAGTGGTTAGAAGAAAGAATCGATTCACTAACGATTCGAAGTCGATATCTTATCGAAGCTGTGTGGGCTACCGTGCGTCACTGTTTACTAATTTATGAAATAGCTATCTGGTATGTTTGTGTGGGTGGGTTATTGGCAATTGAGTTGCGAGCGTGCGGCTTGATATTTTGACACCTCAATCATTGTTCTTGTCAAGCACTAAATGTTTCATTTGTTAGAACGAATTAAGCCGTATTCTCTTTTATTTATTGAGACTGAAACATCTAATACGAGTAATGTTTGCAATTGCAGAAACCGATAACGTTTATTTTTAAGAGGCCTGTAAATTTAACAAATGCCTAGGTTTTGGCTACAGTATTGCAAGCCTTCGAGGATTATTGTGTTCACAAGAATGTGACACGTTTCAGTACATCTTGGGATATTTTCAAGATCCAATGGTGCTGACTGAGCACTAAGAATAGAGATAGACACACTGACATATCAATCAGAAGTGTGCACCGCGAGCGCTCAGCCATAATCGAAGAGAAAATAATTTCACATGCGCACATGTTTACATGTGGATTTGGAATCACACTTTTTGCTGCTCTTCGGCTCAGAGCCGTCTCGGTCTCAGTTTTCTCGGGCGCCGCACCGTCACATTTCTACACGCCGCCACAGCCGCCGCAGCTGAAGTATAGTTTTTTCTCGGCAAAATCTACAAGATTTCTATTTCATTCCCGCAGGTTGCAAATTCAAACACAAGGCTTCAAGGATTATAGTGTTCACTAGAATGTGACACGTTTCCTTGCATGTTGGTCTGTTTTCACGATTCAATGGTGCTGACTGAACACTAAGGATTAAGGTAATGTCAAATATCTTCCGGTGGTAAGGCAGAAATCCGGCATCAAGTAGTTGATGAAGAAGTGTTTTGAGTTTGGTGACTTTGTTCAAGAGAAGAGAATAGAAGTAGATATATGAACCTTGATGAAATTCCTGACTTCGCAAAAATTTGTTTGACACTCGCATTCTTTTTCGTAGACAAGAACATACATGCTTCGTGGAAGGAATACTGTTTGAGAGACACTTGGTAGGAATAATTAATAAAATCGAATGACGATATGACCTGATGATATTTAAAAGTGTCTACAAAGTCTGACTATTCATCTTAAGGAATAATATCCCAACGGCACACATAAAAATTGGTAGATATAGCAGTTGAAGTATACATTGAAAAGAGTGGACATATTCCTCATACTTTAGAAAAATCTGAGTCCAAAAGCTGAGAAATCTAATAATCTAGTGATTATACCGCAGAACTTTAAAACAACAGCTGATGGTTTTCTGACAGTTTTGGTCTTCGAAGCGTTAAGTCTACATTTTGGTCTATCAAATGAGTGTTTTGAAAATTGTGCTCTTAATCCAGGATAAGCATTTGACGATCTTTCTTAATACGCATCACATATTTCCAATGAAGTAGTGAACCGCTTCCAAGATCAGCCACACCTTGCAGGTGGCGCCCTCTTTTGAATATGAACCTAATTAGTGTACCGTCCATAGTATAGTATCCCATGTGCAGTTGCCAGCACATTCGATAACTCCCTTTGCAAAGAACTGGCTTAGAACAAATATTTACCAAGTTTCCTTTCAGGAAACAAACATTGAATAACCAGCGGAAAAGATTCAACCTACTTACAAGGAACACAAGATGATAAATGATAATCAAACCCACTGAAGACACATTGGCTGCTATCTGCGCCGGTCAACGGACGATAGAATATCACGTAATAAATTGGTTTGGTAGACGCCGTGGAGTAGTGGGTAGAGTGCGACACTCACACGCAGAAATTCCAGGTTCGATTCCCTGCTGAATACTTCGAATTTTTCACGGCACCACCTCTTTCGAGCTGCTGACAACACTCAAAGAGTGGTAACTGTCTTAGAAAAAGCTTCTCAAACTTCGCCGTTCGGAGTCGGCAAGGTCCCTTGTACTCGTGAGAGAACAGTAGCGCGCACAACACGAGTAGTTGATGAGCAAGCTAGGCCCTTTTCCCTCTACGGACTGTAGCGTCACCCAATTCTAATTATTATTTACTTGGTATTAATTTACTGTGCGCAAGTGAGCCCTTATTCTATCTCTTAGCGAACTTTCAGGCGTGCTTAGTTCATATTGGGAGCTTCAAATACACACCGCGGAAAATCCCATTTCTTGCTAATTGGTTTTTCGAGAGAAGCAACTGAAGTCTTCATACACAAAATGGACCTAGTCCACCACGACAGAGATTCGGTCTATGCCCCATAATTTTTCGAAATTTCTTCGGAATTCTTCTACAAAATTCCGTCGAAAGGTAAGGTGCTCCTACCTGATTTGGGTTTAAGGAAAATATTGGTCGAATGAAAACCCAGTCACTTGTTCTTATTCAAAAACGATGTGACATTTAATTAGGGACAGGTTTCTTTATTCGATTGGCAACCATGTTAGAGGCAGTAATGATTCTGGTCAGTTAGTTGATATATTGATGAAAATATAAATCGATGAATAACTGTGTCATCGAAGGCGTAATGATTAAGATTGCCGACTCCTTCGCAGAAGGGTAAGGTTCGATTTAAATACTGGTAAGATCGTCTTTCACTTTTACCTCCACCGACTGACAATACTGGCGGAGTGACAGCTGACAAGAAAGACTTCTGCACAGCTCAAGCTGTAGGTTAATTCGGCTTTCTGCAGAACAGCCGCCCACACAACGAGAGTGTCTGCATTAGAAGCCAGACTAGTTCAGACAAAATTTGACTTTATAGTTTTCCCCGATATCCCTTCTGCTCTGAACAAAATAATTACAACTTCTGGCTTTTAGTGTTAGATTAGGAGACATTGGAGCAACGCAATAGAGGGCGGCCTATACCTAGATCTCTACTATTTAGCAGTCAAGGGACTCCGCAAATTGTTCGACTGCACATGGTCTGTTAAGGAGGCCGCAACAGAAGGCGGCCTATACTTAGATCTCTACTTTGTAGCAGTCAAGGGCCACCGCAAATTGTTCGACTGCACGTGGTCTGTTAAGGAATCTCTAAGGAAAATCGTTGTTCTTAAAACTTTTGCTGGGGTCGTCAACAGTTGATTCGTCTTTTTACAAGGTAAGTTGTCTCTGAAGTGATGAATTTTACGTGGTGATGAAGTTACCCTCACGCACAGGCAGGACAGGCCTGTTATTTAACCCTCGGGCAGTGGGGTGCGCGTCAAACGGGTGTTGTGATGGCTTTCCAGAGGAGACCGCGAGGAGGCTGTATGTCAACTAGATCTGTGCACTAACGAGGATACGAGTAGCGTTGGCAGGTCGCCTTTTTGAGAGCAATCAACGACGTTACCTCATATGAATAGGCCCAAGCCCAAGATGCCAACTTTTAATTCGGAATTGAAATCAGCAGGCGAAGGATCGTGCTGGCTGAAAGTGGCATGTTGATTGAGGCCCCGGTTCACTCCAGACTATCCCGCCACATAAAGAAAGAGACGCTTGGTCAATGCTTCAAGGGTAATGGAAACGAAAAAAGTGGTTTTAGTTAACTAGTTGTATGGGGCAACAGTCCACAGGGGGACCAGGACCTAGCTTGCTCATCAACTGTTCTACTCTTCTCTTACGCGTAGAAGGGACCTACAGTCTTTTGCTGATTTCGAACAGCGAATTTGGAAAGCTTTTAAACAGTAATCACGCTTTGAGTGCTATCAGTAGCTCGAAAGAGATACCGTGAAAAATTCAAGGTGTTCAGCCGGAAATCGAACTAAGACCTTCGGCGTGTGAGCTTCGCACTGTACCTCCTACGCCACGACGGCCACGGGCTCTAGGATTTCACTAGCTGTAAATCGCATGTTGGTTGTGGCCCAGGACAACACAACACGCCACACAAAAAAGAAGACGTTAAGAAGTGTCTTTCTGCTCTTTCCTTGTAGCAGTCGAAAACTCAAAAAATTCAACCAGTTCATTTCCTTTGTATGAAATAAATTGTCTTATTTTTTGAAAGTATATGCCAATTTTGGAAGGGGCTTATAGCTCTTCCCTCCTTCCGTAATCCAAGTTTGATTCATCTTTATCTCAGGAAAGTGTGCCATTGGGTTTGCAAGTGTCCTCGGTAAAAGATAACTTTTCAGCCAGCAGCCAAATAAATGAATCAATAACTTAGTGGTCAAATGACCTGTCCAGTTAGCGAAGTTTGTAATCTCCTCATAAGATATGCAAGTAGGGTGCCATCGACCAACTTCCACGCACAAGTGTCATAAACTTTGGACACCACCAACACCCTCTCCATCACACAGCCGTCAATGACAGGTGTCACTGTCCCTTGAAAATCACTTTTAAATTCACCATCAGTCGGTTTGATGGATTGGCTTGCCGATGCCTGAATAGGTGTCTCCGCGGGCTGTTGGTGTGCATTTTGCAATCGCTTACATTTTCGAGGTGTTATCACATAAATATGTATAAAGGTTATCCCAAAGTGTCGACAGCCCCGCATTCCAGTCCCAAAATTCCGATCTCTATCAGCCCTCGCGGTGAATACAAAAACGACGCTGTTTCCGCCAAAAATTGTGTATCCACCATCAGAGCATGTAAATTTACCCACACTCAACGGTACACTCACCCCTTACTGCGAATAAATTACCAAAACTGCGAAGCTCGGTTTCCCACACCAAGCGGCCGCTTCCCAGGTTAATTACGACTTCCCAAGCCATCAGGCCCGCATCACTGGTAGGGGGGCAGCCACCACTAAATGCCTTTAAATCGGCTGACTGATATGCCTTTTGTCTTTCCAACTAGCCATCATCGTCGTCGACAAAGCAACAACAACACCGGCAGACATGCTCTCTGTTACTTTTGATTTCCGGTTAGATGTTAGTCTGCGCGGAATGACATTGGTCAAGACGGCAAGACGCTGCGAGCAAGACCAAACAACACAACACCAGGGAACACCGTCGTCGAGCCTGAGCATTCAAAAGTGAAACAGTCGCGACGGAACACAACCGGATAGGAGATACACCGCAGCAGACATAGATTACAACAAGCAGATACAATACACATGTAGGTACCAGCCGACGAATCCGCGAAAGTAGTGTACCTATGGCCGCAGCGGACGTATCCATGGCGCGCTGTTTTCGATTGTTTTTACACACTTCACTGCTGCCGTTGCCGCTTGAGGAGATTTCGCGCGGCGACAATCTCAGGGCATAGCTGAAGACTGGAGTGAAGCGTCTTGCATATCAAAGACCACATAGCTCTGTCGAGTGCGCGGGGGAATTTACGGTCTTACACGCTGACATATCAATTAGAAGTGTGCATCGCGAGCGCGCAGCCACAATCGAAGGGAAAACAATTTCACATGCGCACATGTTTACATGTGGATTTGGAATCACACTTTTTGCTGCTCTTCGGCTCAGAGCCGTCTCGGTCTCAGTTTTCTCGAGCACCACCGCACCGTCACATTTCTACACGCCGCCGCCACCGCAGCTGAGGCATAGTTTTCTCTGGGCAAAAGCTACGAGATTTCTATTTCATTCCCGCAAATATTTGGATGACATTAAAGAGGCGTTTAGCGCGTATTTAATTGCTTAACTCGACATGCCATCCTGCCGACGCGCCGCCCTGTCTTGTCTTGGGCTACTGGTCTTGTGGGCTGTACGTTGTTTCAGCTTGAGCAGCGGAACAAATTGATTTCAATAACGCTAAGATGACAGCTCAATCGATAAATCCCTCAAAAGATACCGTTGTTTAGTGTGTGCAACGCGTGGATTGTTTGATGTCAGCGAAGTGTGCTGCCAAGTCAACAGGTTTTCAAGTGTCAATTGGTTGACAGTTAAGGTCATCGATTCTCTCCGCAGTGACTGCGTCTGAGGCGAATAGATTTGTTCTGCAGTTTTGCTTGGAAATTGGGATAATTTGACTTCAAGCCGAGTGATTGATGGTGTTGTACCCGCGCACTAATGAAGTTGCGCAATCTTACAAGTCTTACAAGCCGTACAAATGAACATTTTACACGCATTCCTTGTGTACACAGTCGACTCATTAATCGGCGACTTTTACTTTTGCTCCATATAGGTGCGCTAAGCGTTAAATTTGAATTTGATTTCGCAGACAATTTGCTGAACTACGAACACCGACAACAGTGCTGGATGCAGACAGCAGACAAAAGGAAGCATTTTCATTTATGAAAAGCGAAATTGCGAAGAAAACAACGAAATTGCAAAACGAATCACTCGCATTTGGGGTTCGTTTAACGCTGAAATTTGCATATCAACAAATGTTCAGCGAACGATGAGCTGAATACGAATCGAAATCAAGACACGAAACTCTCTCTTTTCAGCTAAGCCCGAGTGTGCTGCGGTGTGTATGTGCTGGTTTGACGTTGTTTACCTGGAATATCTCGTGTTTTGTGTTGATCATAACAACAACAAAACAACATCAGCAGTTCTCCACAGACAACAATGTGACAGACAGCGCCAGCGAAGATATCGTTAGATCCAATCAAAAGTCCATTTTAAGATTTGGCTCCACTGGTCCTGGTCCCGCTAATTTGCCCAAAAGGATAGCGTTTTGAGAGATTCCGGCAAAATGTCAATCATTGGCAGTTGACAATTGAAATCTCATCCGGTTGGTCTGGACATTAGGCCAAATTTGGCTTGATAGTCAAATTAATCTGATGTCATATGCGGCCAGGGAAACAGCAGCAGCTCTCGGGCACACAAGTGATCACGTTGACTCAGCTGCTGCGTGATGCGAAGGCGGGGTATGGAGTGCGGTAGATTGGTGGAAGTGGTGGTGGTGTAAGTGGTTTTCACCAATTTGCCATTGTTTAACGTTTTATTACACAATTAGCATACAAAAGGTCGCTTAGATTAGGCTGAATGCGGAGAACAGCGACTGGCGTGTCTACGTCTGGCGGAAACGTCCTGCGGCCAGCCAGCTCTTGTGCTCTATGACGCAAGTGGCATGTTTTGTGTTTTCCCTGGCAACCACCAGAGTTTCTGCGCAGTTTAAATGTCAATTGGAGAATTAAGTTTCATCACTCTCTGGAATGGTGGTGACTTTCACAATTTGAGTTGGAATTTTTTGTTTTATTTAGAATCCGTTGTGATGATGGCGGTGTGTGATGCCAATTAAAGAGATGAAATGACTGGGAGCAGATCGCGGCTGACATCGCAGATTGTCATACGATAGCGCCAGTTGAGTGAAATGTGAATGCATTTTACTTTCGTTGCGTTCGTTCGTTTGTTCGCCTCTTTCTCGGCGGAAATCCGATCTCTGTGATATACTAATTGTTCCAGTTATTGGCTCTGCGTGAGCAATTGCAAGTTGACACCTCATTTGTGTGCTCTTGGTTTTGTTTTTCATTTTTGCTGCATCGACATTGCGATCATTGTTGGTCGAGCATTGAGGGAAACTCAAGTTTACCGAGTGGAAGTGGAGTGGCTATTCTCCCTTGTGGTGAGAATGAGAAAGCAGTGACTTGTGGGTTTGTTTGACGACATTTTTAATTGTGTTCTGTGAGTTTGTGAACACATCCGTTGGGATTTCCTTTTTTTGTTGGCTTCATTCAATTGGACCCGATCATTTGGTAAGCAAATTAAAACTCGAAATGGAAAGCTATATCGATTATGACTTTAGTTGATTGAATCTGTCCGTTGGATGGTGTTTGGCTACACGGGGTGGCAGGTGCAATACTTGGGGTTGGGACTTGGGATCCCTATTCTTAGTAATGGGGGGATCAAGCTTTGTAATTGGCGGTTAATGTTTTGTATGACATCGAATCTCAGGTAGCAGGGCAACGGGTGGCAATTATCAGATGAACTAATCGCAGCCATCTCATTAAGGTGCTTTCCAAGCGGGGACACTGTCTTGTCTGAAGTTGGCTGAGATCCAGGCGTAGTTCTGGCTGAACCGCTGTCTTGGGAATGAATAATGGCCAGAAAATGTGCTGAGACGGAGAGGAAATTTAGATTAGAGAGTGGAATGAGAGGGAGGCTTGTCGTGAAATGAAGAATGATGAGATTCTCTAAAGTACATTTGAGGAGGGATGGTTTTTCAATCAATGTGAACGCCCTAAAATTGCGGACATAATGTCGGGGACCTGTGCGCAGACATCATCTAACCCCTCCCGGCAAGCACCCTGTTATGTCGTCCATGTAGAGAGCGAAAAAAAGAGGACTAAGCGCAAAGCCTTGTGGGACCCCTGTTTTAACTGCCACTCCGAACCGTAGCAGAGGTCTGAATGATGAGTTCCTTATAGACTCTTTTAATTTTCGTCGAGAGTGCAAGGGTCGATAGCTTGTATAATAAAAATTTTCAATTAACTGCATCAAAAGTAGCTTTAAAATCCACAAAAATGCATATAGTCGATAGTAGTTCAAGCAAAAATTGGGTAAACTGTCGCTTGAAAAACACTTGAACGATTACTGGGCTCTACACAAATGGTCAACCAAAGTGGCAACTTTCCTGAACGCTGAGAGGATGGATATGTTAAGTCTAGGCCTAGGTCTTAACCAAGTTGGTTCTCTAGATGTTATATTCTTCCGCCAACTGTCTCCACTTTGACACCACCAAATCGATTGAAATCCTCTCCCCATGGATGCATCCAAGGCGAGTTCGTCTGCTGATGCATTGATGCGATGGTTTGAGGGCAAAACGAAAAGGAAATGAAGAGTGTTTGTCATTTGCGATACACGGCAAAACCATCTGAAGTTTGGTATTAGTCAAAGCTTGACAAGGCACATGCTGCTCATGCATTTCATCCCCCAGCGAACATCAATACAAACAGGTCACATGCAGAACTTTTTTCCTGGAAACAGGAGGAAGGAGCCCCCATCATCTTTTAGAAGCGCCCATGTTTTCGCGTTATAAGATCAAGATATTCAGCCACGACAGCTCGGTTGACGGTCGGGAAGGCGATTGACGGGGGCACTTGATTTCGGTGCGTTCAAAATGGACGATATTATCGTGCGAAATTCTCGTTACGCTAGTTTGACACATCAATTAATATTTTAAAAATTATAAAACACATATTCTTCTCTGTATCGTTCCAATTTTGGTTTATGTTCTGCCGAAGCAAGTGGCCACCGTGGCGTAGTGGGTAGAGTCCAACGCTCACACGCCGAAGGGTCTAGGTTCGATTCCTGGCTAAACACGTCGAATTTTTCACGGCACCACCTCTTTCGAGCTGCTGACAACAACCAAGGAGTAATAACTGTCTAAAAAAGCTTCTCAAACTTCGCCGTTCGGAGTCGGCAAAAAACTGTAGGTCCCCCTACTCGTGAGAAAACAGTAGCGCGCACAACACGAGTAGTTGGTAAGCAAGCTAGCCCCTGGTCCCCCTGTGGACTGTTTTTGTTTTTGTTTTTTTGTTTTAAGTTTTCTGCCTTCACTGAGTTACCAACAGAATGAGCTTGAACATATGAACCAATGTTAGAAGTGGCTAAACAAATGAGAAATGTCATTTTAAAGATAAACGCAAACTGACAGCAAAACATTCCTCACTCTAAGCAAATTAAAAATGTCACTTGCACTAACTGTTCTGTCATTTCAAACGACAAAACATTTCTTAAGCGGACAGGTCATTCAAACAATTCGAGTATGAACAGAAGGAAAACGACAGTTGTCATAAGGCACGACTACTAAACGGTCCTAATTGACTTTTTCTATTTCAAGAATTTTCAGAACCCAATGTGCACATGCCACAAGAACGGGTTGTGCTTAGCCTCGGCGGCACCCTGTGACATTGAACACAGTCAACCACCATTTGTGCCCGCTCTCAGCACTTAAAGGTACATAAACAGGTTGCTTTATATACGGTCACAAATTGCCATGAAACGAGCGTGTTCTACAGCAAGTATCCATTACGAGTACTCCACCAATCCCATCTGTTTTGCATTAGCCAGTCTCCCATGCCCGGTTGATCTAGGTCTATGGTTCATAAATCTTTGAAATGAAGGTAGAAAAATGCAATTGCTTGCGTTTGTTGCACGAATATGGGTGTAGAGAGCATTTGCATTGAACACCGGCCGTTTCGGTCACATGTGGTGAGGGGCAGGAACTAGGCGTCGACTGCCGCAGCTTACTTGGCGTTTATTTAAAAGCACCTGTCACCTGATCAAATATGGACTCACCATAAATGATTGAAACTCGAAATTGTCGAAAGAATTAAAACAGACAAGGTGAGGGTGAGAGAGTGAGAGGGGCAGATAAGTGTGTGAGACGTCAACTATCAGCGTGTGCCCTGCGTTGTGCGCGTCCGCCGCACGCGTAGTAAAAATGATTCAGCTGGTCAAAGACACCAATTCTATTTTTTTTTTATTTTTATCCGCGTGAAAATTTCGCAGTGATCATCTTAGAAAACAAGTCTGCGTCAGAAACACAAGCAAGCTACTAAGTGGGAGGGGGATACATTTTGCTAAGGGGGTCCGCGTCGTTGCTAGTTTGTCTGTCGATGCGATTACCAATGTGTTTGATACGCCTGGGGACATGTGCAAAAGGCATCAGCATTTAATAGAGTTGCCCGTCATTCAGCGCAGCTCAGCAGCGGTGGTAGTGTGTGCACCTCGAACACGACACCTCGTGTTCACCGATGCAAACATAATTTCAAAGATGACAACTTTCCATCTTTTTGCGGCTGTTTTCTATGATTTTCAAGATCAAGCGTGTGCTAGCGTGCGGCGTGTGTTTGTTTCTGTTTTCTTTCGCGACCATCTCCTTAGTTTCTATCATCATTGGAACCTATCTCACCGAATCTACACAACACACACACACACATATGATCTCGCCGAAGAATATGACGGTATTTATGGGACAATAATTTGCTTAATAATTGCTAGGATTGCTGTGTGAGGAGATAAGGAATGTGACACCTTAATTGCTTATGGGTAGGGATAATGCAGTGAGAAGCGGGTTGTTGACTGGTAATGCTAATGGCTTTGTGTCGTTGAGGTTATGTCGAATGGAAATTTTCGCAAATTTTAGAAATGTTTTAAAAAGTCTCTTATTTATTTGTTGGAAAATTATTTTGGAGAGGTGTCGAGGAGGTGTTGAGGAAGACGTGTACGCTGATGTTATTTTTACCGCTATTTTTAAAAGTTGACATCAAGGGGATACGCATTTAAAGTGAAAAAATAGATAACTTCACTTCGGGAAATCCTTGGATTACCAAGTCTGGTTCAGACTTGGTACATTTGAAACATTTAAAGGGACAAAATGGTAAACATTGCGAATCTTGATCATTTAGAAGACACATGAAAAAAACATCCTAGGTTTGACTGAACATAATTCAGCTCGAAAATACAGTTATCTGCAGTAATTTGATGCTCAAATTATAAAAATGATTCCCTGCCTTGTTAGAAAAAAACCAAATTGCTCTGTTCATAACCTTGAATTGACTATGAAGTGACACTTGAAAAGTTGCTGTTTCTTCTGTCAATCTTATCAAACATGTCATAAATGATAAGATACCGTTTACCGAGGTTTCCTCAATAGGCTTGTTAGGTTTTCTTTGAGAAATCGTGCCAAGTCCACTTAAAACTGTTCGACAGAAGGCCTTTTTCCAGTTTTTCCTTTTCTCTGTCAAATCTGTGGTCAATTTCATCCTCTGTTCATTTGTTTTACTCCACAAAAATTTTCTCCAATTTTGCGTGCAGTCAGCGGTAACCAACCGTGGTTAATGTACTGGTAAACAGCCACGATCGACCTTGTTTCTGTCGTAATTAATGAAAACCCCATTAAGAACCGCCACTTATCCGATCAGCAGGGGCCACTTCCAGTCATTTTTCACTCAATCCCATGACCCACTCCACCAGGCGGAGGTTCAGTCGCATTTCAAGGCGTCACGACAGCCCCACCGTGGTGGTGGTCAGAAAATTTCTCGAAAAAAAAAACACAACAAAAATCCTCAAGTTGATGTCAAGAATTACCGCTATATGCCGGCGGGTGTCGTGAAATCAAATCGGTAGATCATCATTCAAAGCTAGAAATCATCTCTCTGCGGCATCACGGCACCGCCACCTTCGGGCCAGAATACTATTAACACCCAACCATCGGCAGGCATTAACTTAGTGTGCAGCAGTGCCGAAAATAACACAGCCATTACCACCTGTGATTAACTGCATGTCATTCATGCCACAAACGCGACTTTGAAGAGTCGTTCGCACGAAACACACGCGGTCGTTTGAGGTCATTCTAGTTCGCCTCCGCGGCTCCGGTGATTGGTCAAGTTGCAAATACAGAGTGCTGTCGGGGATGGGGAGGCAATGATGGGCACGTGGTATCGTGCAATTGAAAGTTTTGCCAGAAGCACTCTGCAAGCATTTGAGCTTCGATGCATTTCGCTGCCAAGATAAATCACTGCGAACCATCAGAGACGATAATTATAAATCTTAAGGACGCCTGCAGTGTTCAAACTCTTCGGCGCTCTTTGTGCGAATGCAATAGGCGTTTAATTAACTCACGCCTTCCCAGTGGTGTCCATTTCGAACCGCCTTGCAATGCAAAAGAGAAACCCAACGTCGAGGTTTTCCCCGTTTTTTTGAAGAAAAAATAGGTCAATCGACCGCATGTGGAATTTGTCCAAAAAAATCAAAACAAATTCCTCAACAATTACTCAATTAGCCACCCGCCATATACCAGACACATACATTCCAGACAAGAGCGCTCTTAAGGAGCATGCGCACCGAAACTAGGTCAGCTAGAAAGTGTCCACTGGCGATGAGCACGACGGTAACGACTCCGAAAGAATGCGCGCACTCGCATATACGGGAATCTAATGGGATCCATAAGCCCCTAACGAGGGAATAAAGTCTCCACGAATACACTGCACAAACCAATTCTGGTTTCCTCAGCTCTATTCTACCAGATTCAATCAGCTTTGGTAACGGCACTCCTACACACTGGGCAGAGCTCTACAAAAAAAAAAACGAATAAATGCGCTGATCATGATCTTCATCACGATCGCGGTTCGTTACGTCTACGTCAGCTGTGGCAACGGTGGCGTCGACGTCCCTTCTAGACAAGAACACACAGTCGCCCGTGTGTAAGTTCTTGGTTCTCAAAAGCCCGTTGTCATGATGATTGATTCTAGGAGGGGGAGAAGAAGAAGGAGGAGTGGAAGCGAGCGCAGTTCCACTGATTATTATCGCACACCGAATTAAGTCATTACCACCCGGCCGTGTTGCGAGCACTGGGTATTGGAATTAACGCTGTTTTCAGATTAAGATAATAACGCTGATCAAGTGGTGTTTCTGGTGAATCTCCAGTGCTGCCAGGTCTCTTTCCACTCTCTGCTGCTGTTGGATTAAATTGTCTTGCACTTGACATGGATGGATGGTTAGACACGTTCTTCAACCCGTCGAGGGTTCCTGGAACTCACTTTCAGGGCTGACATTTACTCTGGCCCTCCAGAGGTGAGATTACGTGTGCTGTCGGTGGTGGCAGTGTTTCGATTACAAATACTGTGGTTAAAGCGGTAAATTTCAACCAATTAAAGAGACTTTTAGGAATATCAAACCCACCACGGCAGCAAATGGCTGTGTATTTGGACTGTCAGATGCTAGACTAATTATGCATGGGGATTGGAACGTGGGGAACGTGGCATGCATTACGAGTCAGCTGCCGAGTTGTTTGTTAGTAAATGTGTGACTTCTGGGTACTGCTGGGCTGGATATGGGATTGAAATGTTGGTGGCGATTGGTGCTGACGTATGTCAAACGTGATTAACTGTGGTTTGGTCTTGACTTTACAAAAAAAAAACTTTAATTTTGAATTTGACAGCAATTTGAGGTGGACTTTGGGTAGAATTTGGAGTGAAATACTAATGAGTAAATGCAATTGTTTTCTTCTTTTTTGGAGTTTCTTGAACAGGGTTCTCTACTTTTCAGTTTCTTTTTTAGTCAAGTCTGGCTTATACTGTAAATCCATTGGAAACTGTCTTCCTACCTGGAACAACATGAATTAAAGGGAAATTTTGTAAATTTATAAAATGTCCTATTCGTGTAACTTATGGAAAATATTCGTAGTTTTGTGTGATTTGTGAAGAGCACTATAGCTGCTAAGCATTGTATTATCGTTGAATTGCATTATCATTGATTAAACGTTTTAAAAAAAGTCAACGAGAGGTTTGAAAATATTACAAAAACATTTTATTTGGCATACGTTCAAGATCAAACGTATAAAATTCGACCTCTCATATTTGTTCATGTATGGACGTTTTATTTGTAACCTTGGGTGACTACACCTTAGGTGCCTGTTGTAACAAAGAGTTTAATTTCTTCGCCAAAGCCTTCAAGTGATTTGAGTGGATTACACATTTTAGAGACCAACATTGAGGACTTCTTTAGCATCATCCTCGAAAAAGTTTTGCGTAACTCACAAGTCAACACCAAAGGCACGATCTTCCAGAAGCCAGTTCAATTGCTGGCTTCAATGTCAATGACAATGACGTGATTGGATGAACACATCATGCCGTCAATGAGGCGTTTGCTGGCATTGAAGCGAAAGCGGCTAAAATGGGTCTGGCGGTGAATGAGGGCAAAACTAAGTACATGCTGTCATCAAAGAAGGACACACAACATCGACGTCTCGGACAGAGCGTCACAGTCAAGGACTTCGTCTACCTCGGCTCCGCGGTAAACAGGGACAACATCAGTACCGAAATCAAACGCAGAATCACTCTTGCCAATCGCTGTTTCTTTGGGCTAAAGAGGCAATTAAGTAATAAAGCCCTTTCCCGAAGGATTAAGTTCGCTTTGTATAACAGCTTGATCATCCCCGTCCTACTTTATGGCGCAGAATTTTGGACGTTAGCATGAGGAAGCCCTTAATCTTTTCGAGAGAAAAGTTTTGCGTGCGATTTTTGGTCCTGTTTGCGTTGATAGCATCTGGAGGAGAAGATTTATCGACAAACTCTATAGGCTGTACAGCGACATGCGCCTGGTCAACCGTCTACGGATACAACGCTTAGGATGGCTAGGCCACGTAGAGCGTATGGGCACCACTGCTCCGGCGCGAAAAGTCTTTGAATCCATGCCATTGGGACAACGCAACAGAGGAAGAGCTAGACTAAAGTGGCGCACAGAAGTGGAGAAGAACCTCAACCAACTTGGAGTGCGCAACTGGAGATAGCTGGCGAAAGATCGTGCTGGCTGGAGAGGCATGTTGGTTGGGGTTCAGATCCACCCCGGACTGTAGCGCCACAAAAAGAAGAGGAAGAAGAAATTGAACTTTACAAAACAAAAATTCGAATGAAGACAATTTAAAGTTGTTGAAAAAACAGGCAATGCTTTATTCCAAGATGTTAGTTAGCACGAACTCTTATTTATTTAATTGAACAGTTCGGTTTCAATCTGCTCCTAATCTCTTTCTGATACTTTAGCAATAGTAAAAAAAATTACAAATGAAATGCAAAGACTTTCAAAAATGAGTGGGGCATCATTTGTATCAATCTTCATCAAATCGAAACGTTGTTGCATTGCCTTCGTGAGGGAAGTGCATAAACTGCGCCGATTAGATGAAATAAAAAACAATTTGGTGTCTGCTGAGTATTCTATTTGTTTTTCCCCAACAGTTCTGAAATTGACAAACTTTGAAATATCAAAATTCAAGTTCAATTTTTAATTTTGAAAAATTTCCCTCATTGATTGTGTGATTTTCATCAATTTACATGAAGATGACAAAGTTGATCAACCGATTGAGTCAACAACTTAATTTTAGAACCCCGAGCAGCAACTAGTTGTTAATTTCTCACAGCATGTGATGTGAACATGTGTCAAGGTCTGTGGTTGAAGAGGTTGGTTCCAATTTACTGCGGCGAACGTGATTTGGTTTGGCAATAATAATTCGTCACAGCTCATTAAAATGTTGGTTTACAAAGTAAAATAAAACTTGGCAAATATATGCTAGCGCTTCAATATTACCAGACGTCATTGAATCACTCTAAAGTTGCATATGACGGAGAATTTATATTCAATTTAGTTTTGACATTTATTTTTTGTTGAAAGTGGCGCGCACCGATGATTTGGAAACAAAAAGGAACTGGCCCTTAATTCATTTTATTGCTTTAACTTATTTCGAAGTTGATTTATTGTCTGTAGTTAATGAGACTTTCTTCACACAGCGCATACGAATGTCAAGCCCCCATATGTCACCAAAGTGAATTTTAATACTCAAAGCCTGGTATGACTGTGAATTGAGTGTTCCCACGCATAAACAAATTGACTGCTGAGAACCGGACTGGGAAAAGAAACACATCCCCATTCATGTGACAACTTATTTCCAATAACCATTGATTCCACTGCACGTTTTAACAGTGCAGTGGATGTCCCCACATTTGATATAATTAATGACGCTTTTAATTGATGACTGATTTAAAGTCATCAATGACGGGGGGAATAAAAAGAGAAACATTTGACATTCATATCATGTCATAAATGGATCCATGAAATCTTAACGGCCGCCTAGCAAGGGGTCCTGTGATCCCCATTCTGTTCCCACAACGCAGTTGAGAGCGTTTGGGCAAATCAAAAACTCTCCGATCCCCACAAGGCAGTGTAAACAGACCCCAAAATTAATGTAAATTGAATATAAATTGGTAATTATTGTGTGGGAACCTCAGCAATTTTCTTGCCCGTCACGCGAGGTCACGCTATCAGCTTACACTCTTAGCGCACACACACTTCAATTAGCATTCACCTGCTTCCAGATGCAGTCTACATACCGCACAATGTCAACTTCATCATGTCACCATTAGACGCCTTGTTTTTTTCTCCAATTTGATTTCTTACCTGAAACGACAGAAAAAAGGAACAAATGTAGATAAAGTGTTGGAAAATTTCATATTAAAATGCAATTCAGGTGGCAGAGCCTGCGTGTGTAGACACACGGACGGCGGGCGGCGGCAGCGGCGTCGGCGGCGCATTGGATGGGGACTATGTGTTCTAATTGAATTCGAAAATTAAGTGACAAGCAATTTGAATAAAGACTGAATGATGGTTCATTAGAAGGATTTTTTCCATTCCGTGAAAACAGAGAACACACAAAAATAAGATCGCCACCAAGCGCACAACGGTAAACTCGAACACAATGAGAGGACACGTGATGGGACTGTTAAACTGGCTTGAGGGTCGTGGGGAACCACAACAGTTAAGTGAGTGTGAAAATAAACATAACTGAAATGAAATGTCAATTATTGTGGAATGTCAAACATAAAGTTTTCGTTCATTGACAGCTGTCACAGCCGGGAAAGATGTGTTTTTCTTTTTCGGGGAGATTTCGAAATGTCATTCTGACAGTTGATTAATGTCAGATTACAAGCGAAGTGCATCCGATAATGTTTTTATTTGTGATGTGTCACAATTCAGCTGAGAAACCTTTAAAATCTCGTTCCACAAGATCGAACACGAGGAAAATCATCACAATCCTACCACCATAAATGGGCGCAGTTTAACGTCACTTGGTGGTGACCATAAAAAGAGGGGTTTTGTTTTCTTGTTTTTATTGTCGCATATAAAATTGTTAAGTTCGCTTTTAATTTTGATCGTTAAGAGAGTTCACCTTGATGTCACCCGTTGGTGTGGCGTGGCGCAAGCTAAGAGCGCAAGAAATTAATAAGCGAAACGAATGGGGTTTATGTTTATGGATTGAATTTAACAAAAATGTCCAGGCGGTGGTACTTCATGGGGAGGAGAAAGTGTTTTTTTGAAAGAGAAACTGTCACTTTGACAAATTGATGTGTGCAGTAAAGTGGAAGTAAAGTTTGTCTGAAATTTGGCGACTTTAGAAGTTGGTGGGAATGTGTTGAGATCTGGACATTTTTAGAAAAGAATTTAAATATTTCTTTGATCTGCGGTCAGGACTAATAATCCATTGTACACAATGTTAAATAATTCCTTGATTATCGGTTCTCACGTATCACTGAAGCTTTAAAGGATTTTAATGTCAATTATTGACGTAAATGTCAAGTTAATATCAGCTCTTGATGTTTTCGGATGATTGCATTCATTTTAAGGAATGAATTACCCCAGCCTCAAATTGCAAATGTCATTGCGCTGTAAATCTCCTTGCAATAAAACACGAAACCGCAGGCAAAAATTAAATTAATTGACGGGGGCGTCCGGTGATATATTAAACCAGAACAAAGTTACCAGAGAACGGAGGTTCAAAATTGATCAGGATGCGCCAATGAAAAACTTTTACGATGTCTCGACAAGAAACATAAATGAGTTCAATGACAGCTCCTGTCGTGAGGTTACCATGTGCACTCAGAATTGGGCTTGTGAACCATGTTTTGATTTTCTTTAGTGAAGACAAAAAACGAATTTTATGACACTAACATTCAGAAGTCAATAGGTCTGTTCGAATTGATTTAAGTACAGAAATTCGTAGTTGAGTAATAATAATAATTGTTGGCGCTACAGTCCAAAGGGGGACCAGGGCCTATCTTGTTCATCAACTACTCGTGTTGTGCGCGCTACTGTTCTCTCACGAGTAGACATATTTTTGCCGACTCCGAACGGCGAAATTTGAGAAGCTTTCTTAGACAGTTATTACTCTTTGAGTGTTGTCAGCAGCTCGAAAGAAGTCGAACCGACACCCTTCGGCGTGTGAGCGTCGCACTCTACCCACTACGCCACGGCGACCAGGTAGTTGAGTAGTTTGGGTAAAAATCTCCCTTGCAGAGAGTAACTGAAAATTGTGAAACGACTTGTCGTAGAAATTCGTAAACAGCTATCAGACACATGAAATGTCAGAGGTTTTTTTATTTTCGATTTGACAGCCATCTGCTGCCGAGCTGCTGCCCATAGCTTTTTCTTCGGCAGAAATTCGTAGGGAGGAGGAATATTTTGCTCTCTCTGAGCTCTCTCTTCTACGAAAAAATCAGCTAATGGAACGCTTTTTCGTAGTTTTTCGGGCAAATTCGTAGACATTCGTAGCAATTCAGAGCAATTGGAACGGACCTAATGTTGCTTTGAATGCGTTCAGGGTCTTACTTGCCACGAGCTCTGCCAAAATTTATATTCTGAACTCAAACTTATGCACGTTTGCGAAAAACATTCAGTTAGGGACTTTTAAACTTTTGCCGAAATTAGAAATACAACATTTTTAAAGTTTGGACAATCGAATGCCCATTAAATGAAAAGAAAAAGAAATTAAATGGAATTTCTCCAACGTGCTGTTATTTAATGTGATTCCTCGTTCATCCTTAAAGAACAGAAATATATATCGAAGTGGAAATTTGAAGCAGAGGAAGAGTACTCTTGGACTGGTGGGTGTTGAAACATTAGGTTGTCGAACCCCTTTACAGAACGGATGTGGCAGGTTTTCCGTTAAGGTGAGTGAAAATGTGTTTTCACTCGCCTTTGGTCAATGGTACGAGCAAGCTCATATCTCTCCGGAAATGCAATAAACTACGGAAATAAGTTTTCATATACAAAACTCATAAATTTGCCACAGTTTAAAATTAGAATTCGATAACAGAGCCCCGATTGGCACAATCAGACAAAATGTTATCACTTGTCATGAAAAAAAGTCACACTCGACCTCGATAAGCTGAGTCAGGTGACATTTTCATGCACATATAGACCCTCAAGAACTCTCACAGATCCGATAAAGCCCCCATAGCCAGTTGTAAAACTGCAATGGCATTTGCAGTACTAATCACTCAATCGCCGTCCCATCAGTGTTGTCAATAAAGTCCTCCCCTCTTCCATTGAGATTACTCGAACTGATAAACTTGACAAACAATGCCAACTCAGGGATCAGAGAATTTATTGCAAAAAAATTAACACAAACCCCCGCTTAGACGTCAAGTGAAAAAAACAAACAAACTTTTAATTAGACTTATTAAAAATGGCTTCACTTGGGTCTTTTCTCCAAGACGACAATGACATTCCAACGGGCAATTAAATGTCCCCATCACCGATGGGCTATTGTCACGCAATTCAAGCGCCCAGATGCCTGACACCACATGCAACAGCCACTTGTCAGATGAATGGAACAAAAAACGCAAAAAACGGCTGAAAATGTCAAGACGTCAATTGAGAAGACTCTAAAAATATCCTGTCTTCGGGGTATTGATTTCATAACATTCCCCGGCAGCTTGTCGCTAACACGGTTAAGCTGAAATTGACAACTAATTTGACGCGCCACAAAAAAACAAACAGATTCCACAGAGCCTCACGCCAACGACAATGAGGATGAGGAAAGACAAGAATGTGTGAACGCAAATAATTTTGATTGATTGATCACTGATTGGCATAAAGAAACTCAATGCGCGACAACACGCCGCGACGGTGCCTGTTCATCCCAGCATTTAGCGAAGGATGACAGCCGCTGAGATCGTGATCACGCTTGAGCAGCAGAAAATTTCGTTTGACAGATCGCACGTTAAAAATTGGACGCGATGATGCTATTCCTACATGATCGCGGGCTCCACACAGCAGCCTCAAAATCGTTCACCGCCAACAGATGATTGACTAATTGGGGAGCTTTTGACAAGGATCGTGACGATCAATGTCATACACGGACTTAAATGGGTTGTGTGCTGGGTTCACTTTCTCCGCAGAACGAGGCGCGCTGATGCTGCCACGAACCTTGATATGTTTCTTTGTGTCAAGTCGAGTGGAGAAACAAAACATCACGACTGACAATTGAATCAGCGAGCATCTCAAGGATGTGGGCCACATTTGCACGATCACACAGTGAAGAACGCTCTGGGAATATTCGGACCGCAGCACAATGGGCAATTACGTGGAGGAATTAATATACAATCCGAGCTAATGTCTTGCGATCTTAAAATAAAACCAATTAAGCTGTCTGCTCCCAACCGTGAATGGCGAGGCGGCGGTGGTGCGCGCACCAGTGATCGTGTTCGGAATTAGTCGGTCACTAAGTGATCGCTGGCCAAGTATGGAAACTCTTTGGCGGAACAATGCGCCAGATAGCGAGTTAATTCTTCTCACGAACCACGATCGCTGGCAAGATCAGTGTGTCACTCCCCGCGACTGATCTTCAGGAGATCAGCCGATCTATCGGCGATGCAGACATGCAGCTAATCAGGCATTGTGCGGCAATCGTGGTCAAAATACGGCAACTTGTGTGGCATTCTCGGCCAGATTAATTATCGCATCATGGAGATCTTTCACCTCATTAGAAATTGAGCAACCTCCCCTCTGTAGGCGGCTGCATGGACGAGGAATTCGCAATTCACATACGCTCTACCCCTCCGGCATTGCGTCATCGCCGGGGAGTGCATAAGTCAAGCTCGTAAAGCCCACTTTCGCTTCGGTGGTTGTTAAAAGCCATTACCACACCACTCAACAACACGATCTGAGCCAAGCTTTGCAAAAAAAAAAAACAAAATGAACCACAAAAACATACGCAGCAAGCAGCGCAAACGCGAAAGATTAATAGAGTGCTTGCGCTATGGCCATTCGAATAGTTGTGCACCAGAGCGTATACCCGACTCACTCGAGAATTTATTGTGCTGTTGCCTGTTCGGCACCAAGCCCCTTTCGGTGCATGATCTGGTTAACAGGTTGCACTGTGCCCGGTGTGCTTGCTCGTGGATGCGTTGGTGATCTTGCGCTCGATTTCGACGGGATTATCTTCTCCGCCGATCTGAAGATCGATTGTCATCGGAATTGAGGCACCAGCTGCGGGCTGTGTGGCCCCGCCTAATTAAGGCTCTCTTCCCGGTTTCACGATCGGTTGCACAATGTCTGCCCCACAAAGTGACATTTCACTCCCACAAAATCAGTGATGGGGCATTGCGGTTGCAGTGTTGGCAGTAGCCGGGCATGGATTTTGCACGGAGTTTGAAATTCGTCACAGCCCATGGCGACGCAAGATCACTACGATCAGTTGGCTGTAATAAATTTTTATGCAGATTTTGTGATCTTAACGACTTTGAAGCGGAAGGCTAAGCTATCAGGTTGGGAGAAGTCAAAGGAAACACGTTGAGTGTGGGTTGGCTGTGACCTCCATGTGGAGGAAATGATCGCTGAACAGGTAGCAGGATGGATGAACAACTGCTGGGAGTTGATGGTGGGCGTAGTTGAACGGACGGATGGGTTGGCTTCTTGATGAATGACTGAGAAATGTGAGAGGAAGCAGTGAATTTGAAGCGGTCCCAAGTGAGCTAATCGATTAATTGGTGGATTCAGGTGGTCCGCGCGATTAGTTTCAATCGATTCGTTGTGGCTTTGATGAGGTTGGTACGTGCCTGAATTCAAGATCTAACGTCAATCCAAACAGCAGAATAAACAGTTGCCTAGAGTCCATCCTGCAACCGCTTTACCTAGAATTCAATCAACGAGACGTAAGCAGCGACTACAAAGTTGCAAAATTAGCAGCAGTGGCAATCTGTCGGCGAGTAGGTCGTTCAAAAGGAAAAACGTGCAGAAATTTACTTCAATTAAAAATCTCAGCCCAGTGAACAGCTCCAGCTGCCAGCTAAGAAGGTACACTAAGAAGAGACCCCAAACAGGTGTGAAACAAATCAAATCAAACCGATCATGCGGAAGCGATCACCACGGCCTGACCTCAAAACTCTAAGAACAAAGGCAAAAATCGGTACAGACACTCAAGGTGTTTGACGGACAAATTCGATGCAAAATTACCGAGATAAATCATCTGGAACACCTCGAACCGCCACGAGATCAACCACCGCAGCACCGTGAAGCAAGTCGTTATTTTGGCCACAGGCGGAGCGCAAATCGTTTTGCGCAAATAAATCGCAATTAAACGAGATTCTCGAAGTTTTTCTCGAACGCAAATATGCGTCTATCGGTGACGCGGTTGTGGCAGATTGCATCTATACGATACATGGGGGCCCCAAGGGCCAACCTGGCTCTGGAAGGCTTCGCGGAGAGTTTCGAAAGTTAGACCTGGGCACGGCCCGTGTGCTGTTTGATTAGCTCCCAACAACGTACTCGTAGTCGCGCTTCGCGAAACTGGGTTACGCAAGAGCTGGCGATCTATTTTTGGTTTTTCCTTTAAGCCAGCCACCACTACGGTCGGTGTACTAATTGATTACCTGATCGGTTGAATGGATTGTGATTTTTTGTTTTCTGTTTTCCGTCGTCGGCTTTTTTGTTGCTTCTTTTTGGTTTTGCAAGAAGTAAACTGGACGGCCAACTGGTGGATGGTGATGGAATGAAAACTGGCTTCGAATCAAGTTGCCCAGTGGGGCCATAGCGGTTGTTGGGTTGGTCGGTGTTTGGTTTTTATTTTATGTGTGCGTCCGAAATTGGAGAAGCCGCTGGAGGGGACGTTATAACGGCCGGAATGACCTTGTTGGGGCATCGATTGTTTTATCTCATCGATTGAACAGTTCTAAATTATAGCAATTGTGTGCGGATTACCGACTGGACGAAGCACGTGGATGAGAGAGAGATTCACTTGAAAGACTTTCGAGGCGACACGGCAGGCAGATCTGTAACTGTTTTAGGAACCAGGAAATTGCAGTTGTTAAGTGGAGTTGATGAATGGTTGCTTAAATTGTGTTTAATCCGATTGGCGCATAAATCCACTGATATCTTTGAAGGAGGCGATATGAGGAAAAATTTGATTCCACTTATTATTTAGTGTCTCAGATAAGGAAGAGGTAAGGCAGTAGCCTGTACCACAATTGTGGTAATGCAGTGTTTCCTTTATTTTCTTGTTGTCATAAAAAATGATTTTCGCGGTGAACTGAACAAATTAAGAAGCTCCCGTTTTATTAAATACATTTTCGAGAGCGTATAGGGTGTGGAGTTAGATCTCGTACAAAATTATGGTTTTTTCTAGTAAGCTTTTATTGACAGTGAGGCTACTGGCTGTCACTGTAAATGACAAACCTATTCAGTGGCATTGCCAGGATCAATTTCATTTTGACTAGTTTCTTGAAAGAAATTAATTATTGCATTCAGTTCCATGTGACGGCAATTTGTAACCAAAAGTCTTAAAACGACCAAAATTTTACTTTGAATTATATTAAAAATTCAAAGTGCTATATTTTCGTTCTTTGATCGTTCTTTGGAATTGATCATTCAATGTTCGACAAGAACTTAAGGCCTGGATAAATTTTGAATTGCTTGCAATAGTTAATTCAAGGCAAATGCATGAAAAATCAATATATAACGAGAAATCATATCTCCGGGTATTGATTCAGCTCTTAAATATGAAATTAAACAATTTTTGATACGCTTTGGTCCGTTTGATACGCTTAAGGTCCGTTCCAAATTGTAGGAAAAATAGCAGATTTAATTTGATAAAGGAATATTCTTTCAGCGTGGGCTTTGCTGCTCTAAAAATTTCGGAACGCATTTTGAAACCTAATTTCAACTGTATTCTAGGGACATCTGAATCGTGGTTCGAATTTCTGATTACAAAACGTCCATCCGTTCATCCAAAACGTTCCTCTATCTACAACCATCTAGAGTTTGCTATTCTAAAATTTGGTACAACATGTTGCTTGATTGAATTTCGATTCAGCGATGTGACTTCGTCAAAACTTGTACTCCTCATTTCTTAAATTGAAAATAGATGTCAGAAATGTATGACAAGAATATGAACATTTTAGAACAGTTCAAAACTTTTTGACGACATGGAATGTTTTTTTTTGTCTATTCAAGAATTTCTAAGCTCAATTTGTGTACAATTTCAGACCGTACACTTTAAAAAATATGTGCCTCTTATCATCCAAACCTTTATCTTGCTGTGAATTTGAGGTTATGTTCTTCTACTTAAATTGACAAATGATATTACATCCTTCTTCCCTTACTAGAATAAAATACATCAACTTCTTCAGCTTTCCTCTCCAATCAACCCCACAGTTGCCTCCGTCATCGTAAAACAAACCTCCCTCCCTCAAGTCTTCAATTCCACAGAGACAGACGTACAACGACAATAATTCATTTTCATGCACCCAGCACTAATTGCGAATAAAATGCGTTCTCTCCTCCCTTCGGTGGCGTCCATCTGTGTTCCGTAATCCGAAAAATTGGTTTTCGCAAAGAAGTTGAATGAATTATACGGCTCCGCGTATCGATTGCCGCAGCGCGGTCGCTCGCTGCCCGTCTTGTTTGCAAGATGTCGTCGCGACAGTATCCCCTGTCCATATTCGAATAAATGCAAAAGTCCATACGCGCCAGTGGAATCTCCACTGTCTCGCCGCCGCCACCGTGATGAAGACTACGGTCGACCACTTTGCTGTGCTGCTGCTGATGATGACGATGATGATGATGATGATGATGATGATGATGGTGATGCCATGCCATGTGAAAGGGGAAAGTGTTTGCACACTTCATCGTCTTGAAAACCAGCCGCAGATCCTTTCCAGTCTGTTTGTGCAAATTATTTTTTTATTTCGCCATTAATCGATGTTTTGGACCGACCAGGAGCACCAGCGTCAGCGTCAGCGCCAGCACCGGCATCGTAGTGGACAACAGTGCCCACCTCAGTCGCCGCAATTAAAACCGGTATGAGTTGTAATCGCTGAGCGCACATGCACCCCGACGTGATTTGTGGATTATAATTGTTTTCAATAATTTTCTTTTCAGTTTGTCCACAGTGGTAAGATAGTTCCATGTTCACATCATAAATTCGCATGATGCGCATGTGCATACGCGCGTCTGTGACCGCGCAGCCGGAGGGTGAAACTGGCAGCGCCACGTGAATAAATAACACTTTCAAGGGGCACCTCATACGGCACCGGAAATGTGACGGCGCACGGTGGCGCTTGCCGGCCCAGGTTCGGTGGGTGATTATTTAGTCCGTGGTATGCGGTAGTTTGTCTGAAGCGAGCGAGTGCAGTGGTAATTAATCCATTTGATTGCAAAATTGCAGGGGAATTTCGCAACGAAAGGAGAGCTTCCAATGGAGTGGTGATGTACATGCTGCTTCCTCTCTAGGAATGTCCAGCAACATTGAAATAAATGATGTGGCTGTCTGATTGACAGGAATGACATTTAGATTCTTGCATGCTGTAATTTGCATTTCCACGATTTGACAGATGTCAAGGGATTAAATATGGCGGGAGAATTTTTTAGGTGACAGATAAGCCTACGTTGACAGAAGATGATAACAATGTTCGTGAGTTGAACTTTTGGGTATGAAGCTTACAAGAAGAGTTTTTCGGAGAAAGTTTTCGACATAACGCATCCCCTAATTAGTCACGGGACTAAACAAAACTCCGTACTGTACTATGTTGATTGCATGGTTAACACTTCGAGCTTGAAAGTCAAACGCTGTCAGTTAAAATGTCAGGTGTACTTCTAACAACCATCGCGAATGTCCTAGAGATTGTGGATAGCTCTGCAGCTTGTAGCCTTATTCAAGCAGCGTAGCCGTTGTGACGAAAGCGTCAGTCGCTGACCTGTCGTGTTGGAAGAGATGTCAAATTGTCATCCAGTTAGTGAACAATTCCAACCCACATGGCAACCCTAAACTGCAAAGAAATGTAAACATACATCAGCAAGCCATCTCCATTTCATCCTTGTCTCTGACTTATGACTCTTTAAGCACTCCCCCATTAACGCTGGCGCTCTTCCCATGACCCCACTCACTTACCCTCAGTGCAGTGAATGACCACCAACTTCTTCCCACAAAACAAACAGACTTTCAATAAACTCACAGCAAAGCCAAGTGGCCACTCAAAGTGGCAGCAGCGTGTTTGCCAATTTCAAGGAAAAGCAAAAATTCGCAACAACTCATGAAGTGACAACAGCCCACACGCTAAGCCCTCTCAACGGATGACATTGTCCCCACTCGAGCTAGTCAGACCTGGCCTGCCGCGGCTACCATGTTGCACGGTATTGAGTTTCGCAACAAACACTCGACGATCCGTCCGCCAGATCCAGTCCCCCTGCGTATGATGAACTTCAGAGTGTACGCGACCTTCCGTGATGCCCGTGTCCGGAACGCAAAGAGACGCAAGTGCGCGCACTCATATCTGCTGCAACATTGTCATGTTCATGGATATTGCCCTTCTCGCTTGAGGTACTCGAGTGCAGGTGGAACATTCAAATGCAAATGACAGACAGAGCGCAATAAAGACAATAATTGTCAAGCGTTAAATGCGACCGCGCTACGCTCACGTTCTGGTGCAGGTTCTGGGCTTTGGCATTCTACTTCGCGGCCGTTCCTCGTGCTTGTTTCATTTTTGGGTCCATTGGGCGTGAAAAATGTCTCACAGGGGGGGACGCGATGGCCGCGCTGCCATCCACTGAAGGTTTATCAGTTCTACCAGATCACGTAGAATTCGCGCAAGCGCAGCAGAGTGGAACCCGCCGCGGCGTTGAGCACAAGTGCACTTGTAAGTACGAGACAGCGCGAGATCTCCTTTTGTGTCTTCGGGGGCGACAGGAATGAATTACAAGCGTGTTTTGGGAGTGGTCGCCGCTGCAGATACAATCACTGCACATACTCACACCAATTTAGTTCAGACCAAGGCTCAGTGGCGAGCCCAGCCGCCATCGTTGCGCTGAGGGTGTGCGCAAGGTGCGCGATAAGTGGCGGTTTGTTGATGCATCTTATGCCCGTTTAGCCGCTTATCCGCTTATCCGCAAAATTGTTTCATTGTTGAACATCCCGCGGTCCATCCACATTTAATAAACGCATTCGCGTTCGTTGTCGAGTGGCGACTGTGGCGGCGCAGGGAGCGCTCCTACCTTTGGTGTGAGGTCTACTTAGCCCCACTCCTTTGAAATGCGGCCACGGCCTTTCTCGACATCTGAGCCATTCACTTCCAGCGCACTCTGATCGACTACCACAGCTCGCCGTCGTGCACGATAAATATCCAAAAAGATAAATGCATGTATCTGCAGCAGCCAGCACCGCAACCGGGGAATTAGCCTGCATTAGCCAGAGTGTGGGTCTGGGTCTAGTCTAAACGTGGAACGGTCGTCATTTGAATTTACATTTCAATTTGGCACGTTTTGCCTCTCTTTTAATCTGGTTTGCAGTTTTCGGTGCTGGATGGCGGGCGACTGCAGTGGAAGTGGAATGCACACGAAGTTGCTTTGGCGCACAGATTTGGGTAATTGCAACACGTTAAGTGGAAGACAATGTTGCAGACAAAGCGCTGGTGCAGTCTTCACTTGGGCATTAGCCTGCTGCCGCAAGAATGTTGCGGGAGTCTGCGGATGCTGGCGCAGTTTGATTGATGATCAACGGTTGGTGTTTGCTTTGCGGTTTCACCCGACGGATGGCAGGGAACTACTGACAAAGTGCCATATTCGGAAGCAAACCTCTGCATTGTGTCGTCGAGGAAGTGCCTGAGGATATTTGAGAAACGGAGAGACGGACTAGTTTATGTAAGTGCTTCCTCTTTGCGGATGCTGATCCAGAGATAAGCGCACGAAATGCAGAAGGCATGTTCGGCGGTGAACAGAAGTTTTAAAGTGCTTCCTGCAGCCAATTAGATGATTTTGAAAGGGGAGTTCGTAGGAAGTCGTCTTTCGTTGACGACATGGCGACGCAAGAGTCACTGGACACAAATCGCGGCTAAGGGAGTTTCAAATGCAGACTTGAAACTGAAAGCCTTCATCATCTTCATTGGCTTATTCCAACCACCACCCTCGCACGCCTGAAAGCTTCCGTCATTTCCCTCAAAACGTCAAAAGTAGTTTTTTCAAATTTAGAAATAACCAGAAAATTCTGGCAGCTGCACCAAATGATGTCAGACGTGGCTGCTTTTCTGCATCGCTGTCTCATTCACTTGTCACTTGTTTCTTCATTTTCTCATTCGTCTTTCACTTCAGGGAGATACACATTTTGACCGACTGAACGTAGAACATGACATCATTCGTCAAAACAAAACGCAAAACAAAACAGAAAATTAATATTCGAGCAACAACAAAGAAGCGATTGCAATACACAAAAGCCCCATTCGCCTAGGCATGGCCGCAGTGAAAGGCGATTTCGTAGCGAATTTCCACATGAAATTGCATCTCGACGTAAGCTCACGCTAAAAAGGTAGACACGCAGCACAAGTGTCGGCAGCAGTCGTCACATATGATGCGCACTTGCATTAAGTGAATATTTTCATTTCGATTAATATTCATTTTGTTTGTTTCCCTCCCTCGCCGTAAGCCCCAGCACTGTTGCAAATTTCTTTGTTTTCCGGGCGGAGACACAGGCGAACTGGTGTTCTTTTGTCGCGCCTGTGACTGAAGTGAACTGGAGCCGCTTGGTCACAGTTACGCCTGTCATGGTTCGATTTGCGCCGGCTGACTGAATCATGTTCCCGCTCGGGAAATAAATAAGCAGCACAATGCGGAAAAAGAGTTCATTCAATTAAGCACAAGAGCAAGGCGTTTGGAACCAGAATTCTGACACAGAACACATTGCTCAGGCCTTGGAATTTTTATTTCCTCACATTCCATCGATACACCTTTCATCGAGAGCGATACCGCTCCCGACTGCACGTACCTCAGTCCACGCCGCACCTCGTCGAAGCAATTAAACAAATCGAATTTCGACATAGCTTGCGGTAGGAGTATGAAACAGGAACATCTGCTACGCACCGCCCGAGTCTTACGCGCCACAAAGCACTCGGCTACTGTGGCGCGATAGCAAACAGTTTTATTATCGCACCAACTGACAGACAAAGCCGAGAAAACAACGAAAAAAAAAACAACACAGGCGGCAGATCCACGAGCACTTGTAGAATTATTAATGAAACTTTATTGCACGCTGTGCGCGGATTTGATACGATTTCGCCGCCCGAACGTTAGATTCACACGCGAATCGTACGAGTATAGCCGGCGTGCTCATTCGTACACTGACTGACAGCGCGTGAAATTCGCCTCTGGACCAAAGTTTCTGGCGAATAAAAATAAATGTTAGCTTTATCATCATCTTCATAAATATCCCCCATGGACCGCGTTAGTCAGCGCGCGGTCCCTGGGGAAGCGGCGGTGTGCAGACCGCCTGTCGTTAGTCAGTTGGCTAGTCTTCAAATTTGCACCCCACCGCCACCGTAATCACTGCTGATTTGTCAAAAAAAAATCAACGAATCGCGAATGACGTCGCAAAGTCGTGGCAAATGTTTGAACTTGAATGTGTTTGATCAGATGCCAGTCGGACACCGATCCTCCATCTCAATTATGACCTCAAGCAACGACTTCCTTTCGTCAGTCGATGCTAATTAGAAATGACAGATTGCAGTGCGGACCAGGAAGCGGTGCATGAAAGGAAGGAATTAAAGCAAATTTAGCACTTGCATGTTGCATGCTTGTGCTGCTGCTGCTGCTGCAACAGGTAATCCATAACGATGTGGGGAATATGCAAAATAAAAAAAAAACTGGTCCTTCGAGCCGGATCGATACGATATCACTTTGGACGACTGTGGGAACCAAAGTCTCTCGCACGGTGGTTCACTGGCATCGGGGGTAATCAAACTGTAACTAATGATGTGCCTTTTTCGTCGTCGATTCACTGCCACAGACAAAGGAAAGCAGGAAAACAAGAGAGAAAGAGAGAAGTTCTGGGGGGACAGTGATGGTTAATCCATTTGGTTTCCTCGTGAATATGTGTAATATCGCTTTTTGATTAGCGTGGTGACTGTAATTAATGAGCTGATGAGGGAACTTGTCTGCTGCTTGAAACATGGACGTGGACTTTGAAAGTAAATTGGCGAGGAAATGAGTGCCGGTTGCACATGCAATTGGTATCAAGAGAAACGAACTGTCAATTGATGGTTGCCTGCATCCTTCGATTAATTGCAATTCGACTGAATGCATGCAATTAAGAACACTCAACACTCCGTAGTTCAGCCGAGTGCGAATTTATCACTATCCGTGCCTCAACTAGTTTGGACTGCTTTTAAAAATATCAAAGCTTTCGTTAATCTCTACCAACTAAGACCCACCGCAAAGCAGTTTCCTAATTAAAAGCTGTGACAGTTCAATGACAGTTCATTGACATAAACCGCAGAATAAATTACTCTTATGCTTTTGTAAACCCATTTTCCTGGGGCTGTGTTCAGCAATCAGCTCTCACCCAATAAATTTTTTCCACGTCAAAAATGTTTTATTCAAATTTAAAGATGTGCCAACTAAGAGCTTATGCAGATCCTGCCAGTAAGCCGCTGCCGGCCATGAGACCCGTTAACGACTTGTGACTGCATGCTAAACGAAACCCTTGTCGCATTAGTCTCTGAAGTCAAAACCGAAAGTGTGAAAACTGTATAATCCGATTTAGAATATCAATAAGGCACTCAGCGCAAGCGAAAGTCATTCGCATAAATCTATTCATCTGCACACTAAGTTGCGTTCAAATCCATCACTGGAAACTATCTCGAATTTCCCCCTTAAAACATAAACCAGCTCAATTAGGGGTCCCCCCCTCCATTCCAGGGAATAAACTTCACTTCCTTCTATCGAATTTCGCTAATTAGACGACTAGCTCGAGTTTGCTTAATCGAAGCTCGAAGTCAATTTGACAGTTAGGCAGCTTAATGAACGCGGTTTCGCCGCCGCGATTAACTCGATGAGAGCCATTCATCCAAACAGAAAAACTCCATCAAGACAAATTGTCTCGATTTGCATGGAAAATTGACAATCAGTCTATGGCGGCCATTGTGACCTCGTCGCTGTCAAGCGGTGACATTTGGAATTCAATTATTTTACTTTCACTTTCGCTGATTGAACTGTCATCTAATTAGTTCTAGAAAGGCGTCCGACTTGGACTTATGCAACGTGACTTAGGTGCAGCACGTCACGGCAAACTGTCAGCGGCGGGGGTGACGTCGAGTGGGTCGTGTGCCAAGAGGCCACTTGGCGGTTGCATAATTGTGTTCCCTTTTCTCACAATTCGAATCGGCGAACAAGTGTCCGCAGGGAAGCCCTTCAAGCGCAAGAACTTTCAAAAGAAACTCAACCATGGCGCGTCTGATATGACATCAAAGACGCACAGGGGGCCACCGGCGAACAAAGAAACCCTGCATGGGATTGGGATTGTTGTGCATTTCCTTAAACGGAGAATTTGGGTCAAGTACTCGTTGTCATTGTTGGTTTCGGTCCGAGGCGAGGCAAAGCTGACTTATATCGATCGGGCTCACATTTAGCCCAAGCCCGGATTCCCCACAACCACCGGGAAGGAGCTCCGTGCTGGCAGCGCGCTAGGCTCGGTAAATTGATGGAATCCAAAGATTTATTGTTATTTAACTCAATTTACTGATGAATCGATCGTTAAGATAAGTGAGACCTGTCGGAGCACGTGTGCTCCTCCAAGTTGAAGTGGCACAGGCCCAGCTTAAGGTTGTTGGTCTTCTGCCAGGAAATATCCCGTCATTTGAGCGGATGATTGCTGGGCAGACGACGGTGCGCCTAATATGGGCGAGGCCTATCCAAATACAGAGCTCTCCTCGCTGCAAAAAGATCATCTGGAAATGAAGAAAATCGCAGGGAATACGATTCCTTTGATGAAAATAAATTGATTTTTCTTGATTAGAGTCGTCGTCGCCTCCTTTTGCCTAAACAAAGGCGCTCTGCGGCTCGGCATTGTTCGAACAAGGTGTGGTTAGGGCAACAGCGATGGCCGCAACAACGATGTCGACGCGGCTGGCGGCATCTTGCCGCCACATAGGCAATTGGCTTGAGCGCTGCCGAGGCATCTTTATTATCTGCACTCATCCACATATAGGGTGAACAATAGCGGAGTGCGCTGGGAATGCATACTGCGGGGCTGGGTGCGCACTAGAGTGCTGGCGACTACGGCAATTGTTCGTGACGGCCATGCCGCCGCTGTTTGTGTCCAACGCCTGCCGGGGAGCACAATAAATCAGGGACTTGTGGAATTGGAGATATTTTATGCATAGATGACGCACGCTGGACTACAAATGGCCGATTGAATGCAATTTTCACGATCGGAGATGGATTAGCATGGGTTACAAGAGCGGTTGTGTTGTGGGAACGACGGCGGCGGCAATTGAAAAAATGAAGGCTGTGTGACGAATTTGGAATTGCGAATGATACTTAGATTGGAATCGTGAGTAGTGTCGATGTTCTACTTCAGAGTAATATTCGGAGGGCTGGACAGTGCTTACCTGAAAAAGAAGAGAAAGGAGAAGGATGTAGAAAAGGTCTAGTTAGGATATAAAATGAAAAACAAAATTGTATTATTCTTCTAAGTTAACAGAGGGACATTTTAACTTTACTGTAGCAGTGCCTACAACCTTCTCCAGGCTTTCCAAATTCAAGTGACAATATACAAGCCCTGGCAAGTCAATAAACTTTTCATAAAAACACTTTTCCACAGGTTTTAGTGAAGCTAGCTTTATACCATAAGATTTTATCCTACGTACTAGAAAGAAAGAAGACTGTTAGGGCAATATAAAGAGTAGGTATTTTAGGGTGGCTGGCCGCTGCTGCCTAGTGGGAAGAGAGCGCTACCCACACGCCGAAGATCAAAAATTCCATTCTCGGACTACACAACAGCATTTTCTTACGGCACCACCACTTTCGAGCTGCTGACTACACTCAAAGTGTAATAATTGTCTATGAAAAAGCTTCTACACTTCGCCGTTCAGAGTCGGTATAAAACCCTGGGTCCCTTCCACTCGTGAAGGAACAGTAGAGAGGAAGCTGTCGAGACTGTTTTCGCTGTAAGCGAGAGACAACATAGTATCACAAAACCACACATTAAAAAATCGTATTTATGTAAGCCAGTAACATGCTTTACGTGCTGGTAAGTATTATAAGTGCATCGCATTGAACGCGATCTTCATTTAAATATAAGATTGAATTTAACTTTTGCCTTTTGAATCAATTGATGAGAGTCTATTTTTATTTTTTTAAATAGAAGTAAAAATTATCGTTGTGAAAATTTGAGTAAAAAGAACAGTTTTTATAATTTAATGTCCCATGTCGATAAAAACAGTGCTCACTGAACACTACTTTTTGTGGATGCAAGAGAGTGAACCAACTATGAGCAATTTTTCATTTAGATGATGTCCATCTTTAGTGGTTCATAACTTGGGTACCTGTTTGGGTAATGGAACAGCTGCTTAAGCAATTTTCAAATCCATATCATTTCAACGAGTGCATACATGCATACATGCACTCGCTGTAATGACTAACATCAGTGATGCTTACAACAAAGCTAAGACAGACAGCTCAGAAAAATAAACGGCGCATTAGGTAAGCCACAAGTCGTGTGCGACCATCAAGCTTATGACCTTACCAAATAAAAACTGAAATGCTGTTTATTTCTTTAGGTTTTAATTAAGCTCTGTCAGCTGCGAGTGAGTCAACGCTTGCTTGAATTGCGCTTTCTGTGTGAAGACATTAACTCCAGAAGATCTTTCTGCATGGGCATTGGAATATTCAAAACGATTTGTAAGTACACAGTTTGTTCTCGAACCTGCTTTGCCACTGTCACTTACAATGCAAACGGCCTTCAGTGTCTGGAGCCTGGATGTCAGAGATGTTGAGAGGATATTGGTGCGTTATCGCGGATTCGGAGAGACACAAGGAAGAGATAGTAAATTAAATTAAAGAGTTTTTTAAAATTAAAACGCGAAGATAGATTTGGTAGCACACTTTTATTTCTTAACCTCTGACACTCAGTTTTCTGATCAGGAGCGAGTTCTGTTTTTTTTTCTTTGTGACAGTGAAAGAGGCTGTCAAGTGCAGTTGCTGTCAATATCTTTAAGGCGTACTCAGGCGCGTTCGAAAACGCCTAGCAATATTAAGGTTAAGGAAAAATGACTGTATGCAGAAATGGTTTATTTCCGTACAACGCACATGTCATCTTGTAAAAATACCTCCACCTAAAATTCCCCGAATTCACTATTCCTACCAAGAACGATATCAGGTAAAACCGAGCTTGGTCTGGCACTTCTTTCACTCCTTTGCTCTTCAAAGTCGATGTTTAACATTTGATCTACGTACGACTTTCAGCAATTTGGTGAAATTTGGTGAACCGTGGAGAGCTGAACCTCCTCATCAAACACAAGTAAATGAAACTTGATTGTCGATGAACTCCTTGGGATTTTACTTTCATTGCTATGAAACTTTTAGCAAAGGCAAGAGGGCTAAAGCTTTTTTATCACTAAAGGAATGGAAATAAATCTTTTGCTAGAGCAAGGGGAAAGTGATTCTAACACAATCCAAAAGTTAAATGAAGCCTTTCTCCCGTATGTGAAAACTTTTGCTAATTAACAGAAGTCTAGCGAACCTAACGGTCCTTTGCAAGACCCATTGCGATCTTCAAAACAATTAACCTGTCAAAAAGAAATGTGGCTATGCATCGGGGCGTGTAAATCTTTAGAACACATTCAATGCAAATTGGCCGCCATGGAGTAGTTTTGGCAGATTGCGACAACCATATACCGAAGGTCCTAAGTTCGATTCCTTGATTGAAGACCTTGTATTTTTCACAACATTCAAGATTTCAACCTCTGTCGATTTCAACCTCTGTCGAACTACTGCAAATAGTCAAGAATAATAACTGTCTACAAAAGGGCATATTCCGAGCAGAACAAGACAGAACAAGCACCGCGCTCCAACAGGCTTCCCAACAAAGCAAATCGCTTTTATTGGTCAATGACGGTGACGGCGAAATTCGCGTCCGTCCCTCGTGAGGGATACCTCACGCACCAACGACTCCGACACCGTTAGAGACAAAACAATCACAATAAACATTCACTTATCGTGGCTCTAATTCGATGTGGTTCTGTTTACACGCCGACGACAACGTCGTGAGCTTCCATTAAAGGCACTTAAGCCTTTTTTTGGCCAACAACCTCGGCGATCGGTCCTCTGGTTCGGGGGCCTTGTCAGCGCCTATATTTGCCACGAAACGTGCGCGAAATACACAACTTCTCACTCTCAACTGCGGCTACATTGTTTTCTGTTTACGGCAATAAGCTTCGCGATCTGTATGATCGATGATCGACGAGTTGTTGGTCGCGCTATGGGCAGGATATACTCGAAAAAATTATGAAATTATGAACCCATGTTTCTGGAGCACAGGAATTCGCAGAACTGACACGTCAAAAGGGACGTTTTTTGCTTTAATTCCCGCCAGAGGAACGGTCGTAATTTGTGGACGCGCCCAATGAATACAAAATGAGGTTTGGAAAATCTGAAAAAAATATTGTGTTCTCGAGGGTCCCTTGATTTGGCGTGGAAGAGAACGACGCACCGACGATGGGTTGTAGATAAAGGTGGCTACTTAAATGTTGGGGATATCATAAATTGATCGCCAGTTGGCATTGATGACCGCGCCGACTGTGCTGATTGTGAATTGTGCGGCTCGGAAAGGTTACGCTGCGCGAGCGAGTTCTCACGGTCAGCCGAAGGCAGACGGGCATGCAAATCCAAGTCGATGGGGCGACTGAGCACAGCGACTGAGCGAGTGATAAACTTGTCCGACTGCGTGTTCTAAGGTGAGTATGAATTATAACATAGAGAGGCTTTTTCTGTTCAACGATAAGGTCGGCCTGGTTGGCTGTGTGACGCGTGTGCATTGAGTGGTGAGTGTCAAGTGAAAGGATTGAATTGTCAGACTTAGACTCATAGCACGCGAACAGTTTTTAAAATATGAGACAACCAGAGGTAGAGATGAAGATATTGTGCAAAAATCAGATAAAAATTAGAAGAAATCGGAGGTGAAATTTTTAGTGGTGAGTTTCTTCCGCCATTTAGCCACTCGATTAAGTTCTTTTCTACCTGATTCAGCTCTTCTTACACGTCGGCCAAAGGTTTTATACGAAATTTAGTTGGTTTATCGGCAGTAAAGCCCAATGACACACCCGTGAAGTGCTATTAGTGGATGGAAAGAGGGAAACGCGGCTCATGTTCCTAGGTTGGCAGAATAAAAAAATAACTCAAAGACCGGTTGGGAAGAAGTAGGTTTTAAGAGTTTGTGGCTACATTGTGTAACCCCCTATTCAGCTAAATTCAGCTCAATTTAGCTCAATTCAGCTCAATTTAGCTCAATTCAGCTCAATTTAGTTCAATTCAGCTCAATTCAACTCAACTCAGCGCAATTCAGCTCAACTCCGTCTTTTTCAGCACTTTCTTTTCGATTTAAATCAGAACCCAATGAGGATGCAGAAACTCGACTTAATATTTGGGCCCAAGCAACATTTTACAGTCACTTAGAAATTGTTTTTGGATATAGGCTTATTTTCGAAAGTTTTAAACGCACACTATGTCAGAAAACAACGCTGTCAAATTGAATTCAAGGGTGGGACACGAGGATGTCGACTGTATTCATTTCCTGTGTTGGTTTCTAATTCAAAAGTTTAAATGGATCAAAATGTAAGAGATAATCAGACTGAAGGTCACAATTCTGGCCAAAGTTTGGTTTAAGTCAAATTTTTTTTTATCGTTTGCTGAAGAAGAAGCTTTAGTCTGCTAAAAGGAGTTTAATCATAACAAGCCTTCCTCGGAGACTCGAAACTTTCCCGTGATTTTCCTTCTTTCGTTCAAAGCATCGTTTTTTGTCGGCTTTTAAAAAAGGTTCAACGTGTCAAAAAACACAAGCATGAAGCTGAAGCGAAGTATATCGCCTCAAAAGTGAGCAGTAATCGGAGCATACGCACACCTAAGCCATACGCGTCGTCCTCTGATCCTCAGATAATGCCTTCCCTTCAGATAATGCCTTCCCTTCCTATTCATTAAGTCATAGCTCGCTGTTGACTATCAAGGTAGTTCAGCCAACCATCAAATGATAAATTTCGCCTCGAAAAGGATCAAATCTTCACTTCCATCTCCTCAACCAGACAGGACTAGATTTCAAACACTCCTATCGCAGGCTCAAAGTATCGTTGACAAAAAGAGATCTCTGATCACATTACCCTGTCAATTTTCCACTTCAAACGTCCCTCAAAGTTGGTCAATCTCCAAGAACACAACACAAGAACCGTGAAAATGAAGAATCTGCTCGCACACAACTAATTGAAGAATCGCGCAAATTCTTGCGCCTAATTGCTCCCGAGTGCCAGGGAAACAATAGAATACGAAATCAATTTCGCAGAACGCTCGAACATTTGCCAATCAACCTGAAACTGCGTATCTAGCACTCGGCACGTCACAACTATGCGGCGCGGCTGAAATGTATTTCGCCACAGAAGCTCAGTCGACAAGTAATCAAATCTCGCAGAGCCATAAAAGTACATCTAAACGCATTCATGCCGCCGCTAAGTACTCCTCCAGATAGAAGCCGCCACACGGCCGAGGATGCACAGCCCCACCGCGCGCATTTACCCCTCAGCTCACATTACAACATCTCGGGCATTAGTGGAGCGCTGCTGCGCGTCCGTGACGACGCATCGGAATTTATAGGCAGCTGCGATGGCATTTGGCATTAAATTGATTCCATTGTGATTGAATGCAAAAGCATGCCAGTGCAGGATGCATGCGCGCCAGGAGGAGGCGCACAGATGCCCACTCGCATTTCCCAGAAGACTCGCGCAGGGCTATGCGGCGGCACTGCGCTGTAGCTGTTCAAAATAGAATCGAACTGGGGGAACGATGCTCCCTGTCTTGCAGGTGTTTGCGCCAGAAACCGAAAGGGTTCGTGTATTTTCAGAGACTAACGAACGCAACAGGCACCGGGCCCGGCTGTTGCCCGCGCTCGCTCGTTGGCTCGCTCGATTGTTATGGTAATTCGGTCTAGAATTTGCGATCCGTGAATTCAATGTCGAACTGCATTGCATAAATATTTCATGGGATTTTTTGTCGCTATTGGCGTATGTAGATGGATTGCTTTGCGAATGGGGTGTGCGCGCTCTTGGAGTTGGCATGGCTTTCACTTTGGCGCACCAGATTGTCACCTTGAACTCAATCGAGTGGAGCTGAGCAGGGATTCAGTGCAAAAGTGCGCCCCGCCGTTTGCCGCTTGGTGTTTGGCGGAGATTTATTGATGGCATCAGCGTGGGAAGCGCTTGATATTCAATCGAAGTGAAATGCATTTCAAATGAGACAGGGATGTGGGTTGGTGGTGAACACACTTCAAAACCGGATCTTGGGCTGGGGTGGCAATGTGACTTCTTTCTTAATGAGGTTTCACCTGGGAGTGGAACGTTTCGAGGTCTATTCAAACATTTTGGAAGGGGAGGGGGTACTTTAAAAGTCTTGATGTGCCTTGGAGACTGTAGTCAGTCTTCGAGGCACATCAAGGCTTTCAAAATGTTCCCCTGGGTCGAACTATTCGAACCAAAATTAGTCATAGAGCTGAATGAAAAGTAGGGCAATGAGACAAACTTCTCCTTTGTGAACAGCCCACCCTCCATGACTTTGACACAAAGCCACCTGCGGACAACCGCCCATCAAGGTGACAAGATCTTCGCACATCCACAAAGCAAGAGTGTCGTCACCTTTCTCTCTCTCTCCCTCTCTAACTTAAGTTCGCAGCATAAATCAGACCCCGCGGCGTATTTCACAGCGCCTTCCGGATCACGCCGTTTTGACAGCGGTCATAAAATAGAAGCGACAAATAATAATCACCCGCACGGCCACAGAACCACACGCCATAAGGTGCACCAAATGATTGCATCAAACATGCACCACCCGGGATCGGCGTTTCCACCCACCACCGCGTCCCAAAGGGAATCGGGCGAGGTGTCCACTCATCCATAAAACTCCACAAAGAAAAGATCTCTGGAATGATTTATCACGAGCATTTCACACCGGCCGACGGTTGCGCAACATACTGCGCGTTCTCGGATGTGCATGCATTCTGGATCAGGCGTCATTCACGTACAAGCGGTAGCCGCCAGCTCGTAATTCGGTAGCGCGCTGCACACATTCACTGGCGCCGTCAACATTAAGTCTATAAACCTACTAATTCACATGTTGATCTAGATTCCAAGCATGAGACCGCCGAACGCATCCGCTGACTGCATTGGCGGGGTGGAGCGACGTCACCGGCGAGAAAACGCATATTTTCAGACGACTAATGGCCGATAGTCGTTTCATTGTGCGCCCGGGCTTTTGTCACATCTCGGCGATGCGCCTAGAGCATCGCTGGCAAAATTTCAAAACACATCAAACGCGCTCGTGGATGCATCTGCCATGGAATGCAGTTTGTTTGGGGATAGTGATGCATTTAAATGATTTATCGAAACATCACCGTTGGCCAATAAATTCGGTTGAGTTGCGTCTCGTTCGATGCTCCCGAATGGGTTGCACAGAGTTCTGAAGGATTTGACGCGTCGGTGCCTCGTATCGGAGTCGGAGTGATGTCGGAGTGGTGTCGGAAGTGCAATTAGTCATGGCCCATAGATGAAGTTTTTTTTGGGTCAGATTGAGTTCGAATGTTTTAACGGAAATATTATTGTGGCGGCGGCGATGGACGAGATGAGGCACAACGCGGAACATGATTGGGATGGTCTTGGTGTTGGGAGAATGGGTCTTGTGGTATTTTCATGCTCGGATGGAGGGATCTGAGTTTGCCTGAATGCGTTCATTTCGATCTATGCTTGAGTTATTCGGGGGAGCGATGGAAATAGTTAGTAAGCGGTTGTTGAATGGGTTAAGGGAATTTTCTAAAAGTTCTTTCTAAAGTTAAACCATGGAGGAGCTACAAATCTTGTCAAGAAGGCCAAGCCTTTAACTGCATTCAACTCTATTCACCTCAATTCAGCCACTCTCGGTGCTTTTCAGCTTTTTTTTCAGCGCATTCAGAAGAATCTCTAAAAAGTGATGCCAAATAACAGCTCAATATTTTGTTCATTCTAAAATAGACAAAAATTTAAAAATCTTGTAGTCCTTGTTATGAAATGCAATACCTCGACGAGGAAATAAAATAAAACCTGGAAGGGCACTGAACTTTTTTGGTACGAGGTCAAAAAACCTGCCAAAGCACCACTGACCTCTCAAAGACCTGCGAAATCATCTTAAATCAACGAAACAACTTTTTTCAACTCGCTCCTCAGGGCAATTGCTAACCTTCGATAGTCATTGGATACGGTCATCGTACCCTTGATTGGTTCATAAATCTAACACTGACGTGCTATAGCAGTAAACTTGAGGTTGCACCTCATTACATGGATTACCGCGCAATTGATCATCAAGCGAAATTCAATTATATGACACGTTGCCTTCACCGGAGGTGCAGGGACACACAAAAAGAAGGAAACAACGATGACGAGCAATAAATTCACCCAGAGATGCAGAGTGCTGAGGGTAATAGCATGTAATCAGCGATGGCGTTGGGAGCATTAGCGTCCGGTGAGTGAATCTGGCAAGGGCTGAGAGGACAGGGACCTTTAATAGAAATTTCTGCAACTTAATCGGGATCAATTGGGTATTTCTGATTGATCAGTCATTTGACACAGGGAAAGATTGGAAGCCAAATTCCTTCTGTCAAATAACTAAAGAGGTTCATGCTCCGAGGCAAGCAGAATTGCAAACATAACAAACATCTGACAGAAAACTGCTCTCCCCATCACGGTGTGCGTTCTGTTTCACTTCACTAGAAGACAATCCAAGGACGCATAAGGGAGAATGTGCTTAAAATAGAACACCATCCATTACAGCGGAATTACGCTTCAAATTGAGACGCACATAGGTCTATTTTAAGTCTAAATGATAGCCTTAGACAGATGTTGCGACTTTGCAATGCACACGGAGCAGAAACAACCTCAAATTAGAATCCTCTCTCTCTTGCACTGCACTGCAACCTAAAACGATGATAAATACATTGCCCATGAGGTAACCCAATTGGCGTCACGACTCGGAAAAGAAAGCCTTCATCCGCCAACCGCCCATTCAAAGTCACGAGCAAGTGCCTGTGTGTCGCCGCTGTGTCGTTTGTCGTTTTGCTGCGGGCACTGCGCCGCGACAAAACCCTGTTTCGGCTGCGCGTTAGCTACTTGAATTACGATCGCCACATGCCCCCAGCGAGCGAGCGGTGAAACTTAAAACAAAATCAAAGTTTCGATCGGTTTCCGAGATGCAGCACAAAACACAGACAAAGAAACTGGCTGCGATTCGTCATACCCAATTCGTGGCATTTACGATGATCTAAGTTCAGCTGACGGCGAGACATCTTCATCTCCCCGCGGAGCCCCAATGATTACATTCCGTCATTATCTAAGCGATGGCTCCACACATTTATGCATATTTTCCAATCATTTTCTCCGCGTCTTCTGTGTGTTCAGAAATTAATTGCTAATCGAAAAGATTGATGAAGTTTTCAGAGGAAGGGGGATTTCGCAAGGCAAACCCTCGCGCGACCAAATAAGGTCTCGCCTTCCTTTCATCATCTGACGGTAATGCTACTTAACCTTTACCCGTTCATCCGGTCGATCGCTGTCTAAATATCGCTCAATAGCACGACCGAACTGTTTATCTTGGATTGGAGGCGGAGGTTCGTTGATTCTTACCTGGAAGTAGAGAGAAAGAAAATAAACAATAAGAACGAATTCAAGAAGAGGTGCAAAGAAAACAAAACTACAATCCCCACAGACGGAAACACGGGCGAAAGCAAACAGTAATAATTTTCTCTTATTCAGCTGGCTGATAAATTAATATTTTTATGACTTTGAATCGGACTCACTGATGAGGGGCGAAGATGGCGCTCTCCGGCTGTGGGTACATAAATCGCCAATTCGGCCGATTCGTGACTTTTACTTGAGATATGTGGCGTTTTTATGCCTAGCCTAGATACATTTTCGTGAATAGATGTGCTTTAAATCTGGTCGCCGCACCGGGCGGAGTGGTGTCAATTTGATTTTTGCAAATGGCTCTGGGAATTCTGAAGCAAATTAATGTTTGCGGCAATTTATGACCTGAGCAAGGACTAGGTAAATTCGAATGGCTGTGAGGTGAGGACTTTGAACCTGGCGAGAAGGCGATTCCGTAGCTGTTGCTCTGTAACTGGCATTACTCTTTAACACACAAGGAGATCTGCAATTTTCTCTGTAGTTGGCAAAGAACTGGCATGAGGGTTTTAAAGGCGGAAAAAAATAATGACAATCGTGGCTAAAAAAAAGAAAACACAAAATTTGGTAGTTTTTCTAATTAATTGATCAACTATCCAGGCAGATGTTATCCTTAATAATGATGACCAGAGACAACACTCCATGTGTCCATGTGATTCAAGAGTTTTGTGCCTTTTGGTCATTTAGTTTTGAACGCATGCAAAACCATAGAAATTCGGTTTATTTTGTTGCGTCAACTGTCCCATCATTAATTTGAAAATAAGGCACTGCGTGCGACACCATCATCTCAATGGAAGCACGATCAATGACGGTTTCGCAATACAAATAGTTCTAGTTACGTCGTTAAGTGGCTAACGTTGCATAATTGGTAAAGAGCAATCCGCATACGCTGAGGGACTCAGGTTTAACTTCTGAACTGAACACTTCGCATTTTAAAGACACCTCCTCTTCAGAACAATTAATAACAATCAAAAAGTACTGTGTCAATAAGCCCTCCGAAGTCGAAAAAAAACTTTTGTTTTTGAGGAAGGTAAGGTATGGTTGGTTTGTGAAATGTCCATCCAGTGACACCCAATCAGTTCCCAAAACGTTGTGTCATACAGACCATGCGGTTGTCTTATAAAAGTTTATAAAAAGTGGTGTGTTGTATACAATCCAAAATCGGGCGAAAAGTTGAGGCCTTACTTATGTATCTGAAGCAGCTATTGTTAACAGTGCAATGAGTCCCGGGACTTATTGGGGGCGCCACTAACAAAAATAAACGAATATTAAATTAATAATTTTTGTTAGTGGCGCCCCCTATATGGGTTCATTGAGTGATCTGTTATTTTGTGATCATCTCTTGCTCAGTGTGGAATACGAGTGTGTATACAAATGGCCGCCGTGGCGTAGTGGGTAGAGTACGACGCTCAAACGGCGAAGGGTCTAGGTTCGACTCCCAGTTCAACACCAATTTTTCGAATATTTCACGGCGCCACCTCTTTCAAGCGGCTGACAACACTCAAAGAGTAATAACTGTCAAAGAAAGCTTCTCAAATTTCGCCGTTCGGAGTCGGCAAAACACTGTAGGTCCCTTCTACTCGTGAGAAAACAGTAGCGCGCACAACACGAGTAGTTGATGAGCAAGCTAGGCCCTGGTCCCTTTGCGGACCACCTTTTATTATTGTTAATACAACCAAACGCCAAAACTAATGTTGACGAATGAAGAATAGAAATTGAGAAGTCTTAGGTGGTCCTTTTGTGTTAGCAACACACAAGGAAATGGTGCCTCAAAAGAAATGGAAATGGAAGTTAAAGTTCACTCCAGAAATCAAAACCGCAGTCGACGAAATTGGTCACTATGCCACATGTAATTTATTTAATAAAGTGTTTTGGTGTGCGGTTAAAAGGACTAATTGAACAAACGAAATGGGCTACTGGCATCATATGCCAAACCTCTAGGCAAACTTTTTTACTTATTTGTTTATTTTATTGTGGGATATAATGATATCATATTTGCAACTTCAAATTTTTCAAAGATTAACTGACTACTTCAAAGTAACACAGTTGATGATATGAACGAATATATTCAAATATTGATGGAAGTCCCCTAGCAATGCACCGGATCTTAACTTTACGCAGATCCTGGGAAATACCCCTGAAGTATAAATCGACACTCACAACCTATTCGTCGTAATGGCAGGGTGCTTAGGAATATAGGGTGCCATGTCTAGTTTTGTCAATACTGCTAATCTCGTCGTATTGTGTAGGATGAAGGAGAACTACCTCTACTCCTTCAAAGTCAGTGACATACTAAACAAGGTCTTAAAGACTCCGGAATATAAAATACTTTACATGCGTCAGCGTCAGTAGTACTTTGACAGATACATAAAAATACATGTGTTCTTACGGGAGGTGGCCCATTGACCTGCGCTGCCGCTCACGCGACGGATGTAGTAGTTCAACTTTTAAATTTTCTCTCTCCGTCAGCGTTGACAGTCTACTCATTGTGACATTTCAAGAGAGTTTTTTTGAATTTTGAATTAACGATTGTTAGAGTTAGGTTGATTGAATATTGAATAGTTAATCAAATATTTCTTTTTTGTTCTCAAAGCCGTAAAAAATTATTTCGGATCGTCATTGTATGGTTTTTTAAAATTTAACGCAAAAAAAATTATGCACATCTCGATCTATGTTTAAAGTCTGGATCCAAAAATAAGAGTTGCTTCTTTTGGTATTAAAATGTTCTTTAAGTTCAAGCAGTATCATCAGTTAATCGTCTGGAGGTATTTTGCAAAAGAAATATCAGACCGCTCTACAGCATTACCAAAACAAATTGAATCTAAAGCTACTGTCTAACGAAATCAGCTGAGCGTTAAAGTATTCGTTGTGTCATCCCCTTCCTTCAGGTACTTCATCATAAACGGATACTTTGCCGTTACGCATGTAAAGTATTCTATGTGCCAGAGCCTTAAATTTAGATATAAGTTTTAGGCAAGACGGCGCGCTCTCATGTCAAAAGATCTCAAAAGGCAACACAAGAGCAGTGATCTTCCAAAAGCCTGCTCAACTGTTTGCTTATGACGACGACATTGATATGAATAAACGAACACAACAAGTCTTCAATTTGGCGTTTGCTGGCATTGAGGCAAAAGTGGCTAAAATAGGTCTGGCGGTAAACAAGAGCAAAACGAAGCGCACACGCAACATTAGGCAGCAGAAAATTCGAGGTATTGAAGGACTTCGTCATAATAAATAGGGACAACAACATCGGGACTGAAATCACCAACACAGGAGCACTCTCGCCAATCGAACTTAAGTGGCAATTAAGAATTCCAGTCCTGCTTTACGCCATGAAAACTTGAAATTTTTCTAAAAGCGGATGAGGAACCCCTTAGCCTTCTTTTAAGTGAAGTTCTGCGGATGATTTTGGTCCTGTTTTTCTTGATTTGGTTTTCGGACATTTGGAAAAGAAGATTCGACGGCGAACTTTGCGGGCTGTACGGTGACATGCGCTTGGTCAAGTGGCTTTGGATATAATGCTTAAGATTGCTAGGCCATGTGGCCTGCTCTTAGATCGAAGGCTACTTTTATACGGAACTCAATCATCAAGTGGTCACAAGAAGTACCTCTTCAATTCGCCTGTATTTGTATTTTTTTGTTTTTTTGAAACAACCAAATGAGATGTAAAACGTTGACTCAAACGATACAGCAGAACTTCATTGTTCCAATTACGCGACGAATTGAGGCTATTTAGGTCTTTTAATTTAATTTCAATTTATAGGAGTGTAAAGAAAGATTTCGTTGAGAACGTATTATCATAAAATTTGTTCTGCAAATACACTGCTTCAAATACGACCAGGAAGTCATAAATCCCCGCTTTATTGTGGTCATTTGGGTTTCTCACTAAAACCAATTATTGGTTCTTTGATTATGAGGGGAAGTGGTCATATCGCTAAATGGAAGTGCGATACGATGTAGAATTCAGGCAGACAAGGCGAGGTTGACTCTTTAATGTAAATGAATGTTTTTTTTTGTCAAATTTAAGAAAGTTGTTCGTTACTACAGAAGTCTGCTGTTTTTCATATGCCCGAAGTTCAAGTCGTTCCTCTTCTTCCTCTTCTACAGTCCAGGGTGGATCAGGGCCAAAGTGAAAAATCCTCCCTGTCGCCAGCTGTTGTCCAAGTTGGTTGAACTCCTTCTTCACTTGTGTGTGCAAAATTCAGAAAGAAGTTAAAATAGAAATTCAAAAAGTTGGCCATTTCATAAAATTTCATGCTGAAAGAGAAAAGCTTGACTCCTTCGAGGTTTAAACGGTTGTTTGCGCGGGCGTGCATTAGAAGGAGCCAATAACGTGCAAAGCCTCTGCTGGTATTCATGTTTCTGATCAGATCAGACAGATCGTTGACACAAAACTGTGCCACTTCCCAGTGAGTTCCTTCTCGTTCCACTTTCAAAACAAATGCATTCACTAGCTGCCCAGACTATTGCTTCAGTGTTGTTTTCATTGTGACACTCATCGACATCCATTCAAAACGATCCCGCGCTCTCCCACTGAATTCATTTCGAAACCCAGACAAATATCATCGATATCACAAAGAGCATTCATTGACTCCACACGCATTTGTGCTGCGATGCAACGCAACCAATTATCCCAGAAACGCACAAAAGACCAGGCTATCTAATGGATCTCCATGCAGTACCCGAATGACTTTACACAATTTGATTCCCTTTCATCTTCGCCAGGCAATTGGGCGCTCCGCCACCGAAACCCAATTATACATTCAGATACGGTTTCATTTGGTGTCTGCTTGTTCGAACCAAAGCCGATTCTCAACCACTTCTAATTGAACGCCTCACACGTGCAATCGCAGACGAGTTCGGAAACCTGTTGCACGCCCTTAGAATCGATCTCTTCGTCCGGGCAGGCATCCGTGGCCCCTTTCCGAGTCCGCTGGGTGATGCAAGGCAATAATTCGCTCCGCTGGGATTGTCCGCGGGCCGCCACAGCCGCGGATAATGGGAGATGGTAGCTCCGTTTAGCACGCAAGACCGACCCCTATCTCAGACTAAAAATAGAGTCAATTAACTCTCACACTGAACAATGGAAGCCGCCACCGGCCACGGATGGGAATGCTTGATATCTGTGACGATAAGTCGAACATTTCGAGTGGTTGCGGCGGCTAATCCACCTCGTCCTCCGCGCAGGGGTTGACGTCGCGATGTTGACGAGAACATTAACCTGTCAGTTACCGCGGCTACGGGTGTATCCATCAGACCGTGTCGCCTATCACATGGGAGGCACTTACTCGTTCACGTCGATACGACAACGAGTACGAGCGCGATTACATCCTTGTCTCACACGCGTCAGGCCGTGTTACAGTTCCCGTTGCATATCTTTCGCCCCACACTTGTCAAGACGACACTCGTACGGGTACCCGCGGTGCCTCTGCAATTCACAGTCACAGCGACGGCGGCATTGGTATCTCTGGGAAAACAGTTACTTTGCCTTGCACAGTGACAGCTCGGTTTTGTCAAGTTTTGACAGCTTGCCTTCAAACACAATCATCTGGAGGCAGTCCGACTTCCCACGTCATGACCCATTTAACCTCCTTTCCGCCCAGCTCACCTACTCGAGTGCTCGTGCGCAATCGCACTCGCCGGAGGAACAATGAAGTGTTTTCCCTCCCAAAATTACCGTTGAATTCTTTCGACTGTCACCCGAAATTCTAGGCCACCGTTGCAATGCCGCACGAGTAATTCGACGTAATTGCGTTCATTACGAGTGCGCGCTGGGGACAGACATCTCTCCCCCGGCTGCAGTTCACTGGGCCACAGTGTCAAGTGTCATTGTGCCGGAGACGGAAAACAAAACGAAAATTTCCACAGATGACAAAAACTGAAATTGCTCGCTCTCACAAACAAAAGCCGCCGCGTCACCCGGCGGAGGAATCAGCGTTTGGCGTTCCGCCGATTTAGCGCTTCGATTGCGGTCGCTGTGCGTTCGTTCACAATGCGTGTTGTTATCAAATTAATTCGGTCTTTCTCTTTCAATGCTCTTGACGTTTCTCATTTCATTTCGCCGTGATGCGGAATACTTAGCGTAATTAAATTCTCTCTTTTTGAGCAAATGAAAAGCGGACACATTCAGGTTTGTGGGTCAGCGCGCAAATGGATTTGTTCCTCTGTGTGGATTTCGAGGTGTTTGACGGATGAAACTGCAATCAAATGGCAAACTGCATGGACAGCTGCGTGGCCGTTTTTGGAAAGTTTTGACGTGTGGGTGGGCAATGCCAAATCAAAGGCGAACTGGCGAGCGATGCGTGGGGACGAGTCGTAAAATTGACATCTCTGCCGATTTCCATCGAAAATTGAATTTAATTAGAATGCCTAGCACTTGACATTTGAATGGCGAATTCGCGTACAGTAGCGGCAATAAATTTGAGTGTGAATGTCAGCTGCAAGGTGCAGAATGTCATCGGTCACCTGCACACGCAAATGCACCGAAATTAGGAATATGCGCGAGACAGGTGTGATCTGGAGCGGACTACAATATCTGTTGGTCATTGTTCGTTTGAAACAGTGAGTAGTGTAATCAATGGGTGACAAGTGTGATCAGGATTTCGTAAAATTTTTGTTTGCAGAAACAGAATCAGAAATATAATTGAAAGTTGAAAATATTTTGGCCTTTCCAGAAGATGGCGCCACCTGCAGGTTCTGGCCGCTCCTGGAAGCGTTTACCTACTTTATTGGAAAGGTGTTACATTTGCTAGAAATCATTATTTTATATTAGCGTCTGTCGCAGGTTACAACACTGCTTTTGCCTTTTCGAATATATCGGCAAATGTCAAAGCGTTATATTCTACAGAGTTGTATCTTCTCTTCCACAAAACTTCAGCATTTCGTGGAAATTTCTGTAGGTATTGGAGATGTCCAACGACCAATTTAATATTCCTTTCGTGTTCCGAATCAGAAAAAAAACTAAAACTTGGGATAACCAGCTCCTATTGCGTTTTACCTGCCTTCTTTCATAGTTTTACGACTTTATCTCTATGGAGTCCAGTGATTGAACATGAACACAAGTTTAATTCAACGTAAACCCAGTCACGCGAAATGTACAAAGCGAAAATGTTTACTGCAATTCTGTTAGCCTCGCCTTTCTCTCAAAGAATCGCTGAGTTGTTTTGCGCAATCATTTTCCAAAGCCTCCGAAGCATATCCTGCTCACAACATGTTCATTAAAGCCACAACAAAGTAATCAGTAAACTGCCCATTTACCAAACAACCGACGACGCACCCAATTCAAAGAGCATCAATCCAACGAAGTACAAATAACAATTACACCTAACAACACACATCCCGTCCAGAGCAGAGCAAACATCCCTCAAATCGATACCCAATCCAATTACAAGGAAAACAGCAAACAAACCAAGACGTTTCACTTGACCAACCTTGATTGCCACCGATAGAAGAAACTATCTCAACGACCGCCAATTGCCAGTTCAATTGATTGAGCAGAAATTCGGCTCCAGTCTCAATTAAAAATTACACACTCCTGACCAATGGGCGAACGACACGAGCAACAACTTCCCCGTTTGATAATTAAGCAGCAAATTTGAAGGCACTTCAATTGAGCAGAAGACGAGCCAACCTTGGGCTAGAATTATAACTAGGCACACCAGGCTGGTGGCGGCAGCTAAGGCAATCGAATGATTGGATAAAAGGCGCCGAGGTCGGAAGGGGAACCGATTGCTCTCGCGCTCTGGGGGGGCCTGCACGTGGCAGATCGCCCAGCGTCCAATTGAAAAAGGGACAAACGAGGCGGCACTTCACAGATCGTTCAGATTGGAGAGTGTAAATTGATTATTTTGACATTAATTGTCAAGTGAACTGATTGCTTTGGTTTGCTTGGGCGGGGGTTTGGGAAGAGGGGAGCGCTTTATTTTAGTTGAATAAACCGAACCAAGGTCGGTCGGGGAGATGGAAGACGTCACTTTGGTCTATTGATTTGTGGTTCAAGTGCGAGCTAGAGAACGGATTGCGTGCTGGAAAGTACGCTGATGAAGGGAATGGCCTTTGGGAGATTGAAATGACTTTCCATCGGTAGCATTCTTGCGTTGAAGGGAACCGACGGCAGTGATAGACATCAAGAACGGCCGTGATTGTGATGAAGTGGAGTCAAAGTTTTCAATTTGATCGACTTTGAATAGTTTCTGGTAATCATTGAACCTTTCTATCGGCGACGGAAATTAAAGGAATGCGTGACGAAGTGGATGAGTTATTGCAGAGATTCAAATCAAACAACCCGTGCAAGTTTGTTTTGGCCTTGACCCAAGGACGTCTTTAGAAGTTTTGGGAGAAAATTGATCAGAAGGCGTGGTGTTGTTGATGGAACGCCATTCCTAGCAAAGGTTTTCATAGTTTGGGCGAAGTCTTTAGAAGTTTGGGAGAAAATTGATCAGCAGGCGTGGTGTTGTTGATGGAACGCCATTCCTAGCAAAGGTTTTCATAGTTTGGGAGAAGTCTTTAGAAGTTTGGGAGAAAATTGATCAGAAGGCGTGGTGTTGTTGATGAAACGCCATTCCAAAGGGTAAATCAAAGTCAAGGCCATCAGGCCATCAGACTCAATACGCCATTCCCGGCACAGTGTAAATCAAAGTTAAGACCATCAGGCCATCAGACTCAATACGCCATTCCCGGCACAGTGTAAATCAAAGTTAAGACCATCAGGCTATCAGACTCAATACGCCATTCCTGGCAAAGTATATAGGCTCAATACAAAGTTTTCGAAGCGACATTTAGTGCTTAACTTGGCGGACAAATTTTCTTTCCAGAAAGCTGCCTGGATCAAGTTTGGGAGAATTTGTCATAAAAGCAAGAAAATTGAAGACACACTAACTACGTTTAAAAATCTGCTTCCCCAATGTGTCGCCGAAAGAGCGAAAGGAATTGAAAAGGAGTATGTTTCACAAATTATTTTGAAGGTACCTTCGCGTTAAGTGCAAGCTTGCCTGCAGTGCTCACTAGATCAGCGTGACAGCAGCAGTTGTGAATGGGACATGACATAATGGAAAATAAGAGCAACCATCTCCCACAGCGACTTAATGACGCCATCACGTTTAATTTCACCGACATCGTGCACTGCGCCAATTAAGCGAGCGAAGTTAACCCCTATTTGGATTTTCCCACCCCAGGTGGTTCATGTCTGGCTCCAGTTACTCGTCACACAAAGCGTCCAAAGTTTTCCCGAAATTACATGTATCTTCCCCTTATTGGGGTTTATCACGAATCCACAGAGAAACCCTTCGCCAGAGGCTACTCTCCAACAAAATGCGACTTTCTCCCCTATTCAGCCCACCATCAAGCCGTAAGCACGGCTCAGGATATTTGTCCCCTTTCAAATTGGCATTTAAAACTCAGCAGGGAACCGGAAACGTTGCGTGCAACCACTCCGGAGCACGTGTCCACCAGCAGGCGAGGTTTGTCCGGAACTCGCGTGCTTGCATGTCATTAGCTTCAAATTCAAAGATCCCCATGAAGCAGGTTCTGTGCAGTCGTGACAACCGCCAAAATGTGTCAAGGATACTCGCCGAAACCAAAAATCAACAACACACGCCCTTTCTGCGCCCAATTCCTAGTTCGAATTCTGCTGGTCAGTTTGTCCACCACCTCTGTGTGGTGTTTACGACCAAGCACCCCACCCTCAAGTTGTTAAAAGCAAAAATACCCGATAATCACCCTAATTGACATCAGCCGTGTTTCCGCCCCACCTCCGCCATGAATAAGCCGACGACTCGTTAGTCATGTGGATCGACGCTCTAAATTCGTTATCAAAGCGAAGGTTTCACACCAGAGTACACACACGTCGACTCACCGCAGTCGATTCGCACTCAAAAGCCGTCAGCGCAGTGCGCGAATTTGGGTTAGATCAGCAAAAAGAAAAAATTAACAATAAAAAAGGTCGCTGCTACGAGTACGTTCGGAGCTGACATTTGTTGTCGGCGATTGGACGTGCCTGGCTGCCGAAAGCTGGCCGCATGACATGCTAACTGTGCACAAGCTGCACTTGGTGGTGGCCATTCAAAAAGTCGTGCCACCACCACTTCTGCCTCTCCCCGCCCGCATGACATTTTGGGCCAATTAATAAACAACAGGAACGTATGTCAGTCGACTGATGGTTTCATTTTTTGCCGCAGACCGCCTCCCTGCTTGCGGACCTGACAGCGCAAGAGGATAATTAAGCGGGAAGCTGCGATGTGACAAAGTGGTCCTCTGGCGACTGGAAGTGCTGTCGCGGCTGTGACAGCCGGGGCTTGATTTTAATTGAGTCGTCATTTGGCTGAAAGGAGTGTTTATGCTGTTTCTCGTTTTTTCGTCAAACACGGAAGAACTTCCAGATGACATTTCATAAGAAAAACAAAAACGGAGCTATGCTCGATGGGCTTGCATAATCAACGACGGCGAGTGAACAAATGCAAACATGGTGATGAGTCATGAGATAGAACCGCTGGAGGGTTCAATGGTCGGTGGCATTTTGTTGTGAAATTGACAGTTGTCGTTTTTTTTTTTTGCTGAATTGGGTTCTGATGGCTTTGCTGTGTCAGACACATGTGAGTGAATGTCACAATTCGTTTGACATTGTGTTGGGATGGCGCAACTGCGACTGTTCTTGACCGTCATTTGAACTGGCGTCACTGGCGGTGGTCATTATCTTGTGCTTAGTTGAGTGGTCAGATGTCAAAATAATTGTTTGTTTTGCGTGTGTGCCGTATGACATTACACTTGAAATTGACAAGTGTTTGGTTGCTCGTCAGAGTGTGTTTAAAATTTGCGTCAAATAAATGTCACAAGGTGACGGGCAAATCAGGTTTTTAATTGCTTTAGGCTGGTGAAGACGACTATGACGAGGAGTGGTGCTACGCAGCAAATAGTGACGGTTGCTATTGCGACTACGAAATGAAAGAGAAGCCGACCCCCGTTTTCGTTTATAGAATTTGGCAAAAAAAAAAAAAGAAACAGGAACTGCAGCACGTGTCTGTGGTTCGTTGAGTTGTCGCAATTGACTTAAGCTTGAATTTGAACTCAGCACGAGCTGCAGCAGTGGTTAATTTGAAAGTCGTGCATGATGCCCCTTCAAACCGAAACCGAAAGAAAAGCAGAGCTTTTAAAATAAAGGGCTGTTAAACTTTGCAACAGAATCTTCTTGAATTCACACAAACTTCTATTTCAAACACGAAAACGAATAGAGCGCTTAATTTTACACATCCGAATACCTTGACAAATTACTCTTTCGGTAAGAAATATAATTTGGTCCGTTTTTAATAGATGGCGCCACGTGTAAATTGTGGCTGATCTTGGAAGCGATTATCTACTTCATTGGAAAGGTGTGATATTTGTCAGCAATTATGTCTTCAATTCAAATTATATTCTATCAGTTCTGTTGATTTCGGGTGTCCTCCGACGACTTCCATTATCTTGCCACATTTCAATGACTTATTATTCCTGCCACTTCTCAAACTACAAACATTCTGTTCTTCCAAAAGTTTCACTGCGAATTGCAGGCTGCCATAAAATTTCAGATTGAATTTTCATATCATCTCACTCTCACGCCTGAAGTTTTTTGGGGATTAATTGTTTTGTTTGCATTCTAGCCGATAACCCACAGGTTGAGAATTCAATGAAATTGCAGATTAAACTGTGAAATTTTGTTGTTTACTTCAGACGATGGAATGTCAACATAGTCGAGTCAACAAGAGCTCACGAAAGGCCATTCAATGTCAACTAACTGTTTTGCAAACCACAGGTTCTGGAGCAGGAGCAAAGTATGATCGCAGATGTAAACTAACAGAGATGAGGAGGGATTTTTATCATTGCTGTTTTCTGTGGCTTGGGAAAGGATAGTGCAGAGAGCAAGTGGTTACACTGGAGGCACTGCCTTCTATAAGCCGTAAGGTAATGCCTTCTTCAAAGCAGAATGATTTCTGGGAAACGCTGGCAACATTGACATTATCGCTTGTCGTTGGAGGAGCTATTACAGGTTGAATGAAACGCGAGATATTGGTAGTAACAACTTCAGAGTTTTCAGATTATCAAAATGACTACTTCGAGCCGAACGAATCACACTCTAGCAAGCCAGCAATCAATGTTTTCTCAGTCGGTTGAGTTTGAGCCCAAACAACTAACTTCACAGGTCAAGACAGTGTTCTATAAAACAGAAAGGGAACCTTCAGAGTGTTTCTGAGTTCCAAAGGACAAGTTTTAGCAGATACCAGAACCCATAAATAATCTTCGAATTATGTCAGCAACACACTGCCGTAAGAAAAGAGCGAGATGATGGCTTGAATTTAGAGCCCCCCCCAAACTTCGCCATAAGAAATTTAATTTCGAAATTCGAAACTGTCTGCGCAACAAGACTGTGAGAGAAAACTATTTATTAGAAAGAAATAAAAAAAGCAGTTCTTGTTAATTAAACAATTTCGGGTACACTTTGATTGGAGAATTTGGCAACAATTCAACAGTGTGTGCTCCTCGGGGCGAACGCAGCAATACTTAAGCCCCAAAAAATTCCTTTGAAACCCGCCCAAATATTACAAAAAGCAAAGCGACCACTAACCATCCCTTACAATAAATTTCGATCATTAAACTGATGTTTCACAAATTCACACTTTCCGCACCATCCCCAGAAGCTCTGTATCGAATGTTACAAATTAATTTCTGATAAGCCTTCAGTTTATTGCACACCATTCCAATTAAGACACCTCATGCCCGGGCAGAAGTGATTATTATTCAAATGCGACCGCCGCCTGAGCGTCTTAAGTGTATTTTTATGCGTAGCCACTCATTAGGCGCACAAAGAAAAATCGCCCATTTAATCAATGCAAAGACTAATCGGAAACTCCCGGGGTGTTCTCTCGGGTCAATGTGACAAGGAGCTGGCGTCGCTGTTGCGAAACTGCCATCGACAGGCTATTTTTGAAATCTATCGACAATCGAGTGTGTGGGAAACTGATCTGAATCATTCGATTTACAGCTTCATGCCCACACACGCGCTTTGTGTGTTTCGATTTAAATGCGATCTAGAACACTTGGCTGACATCAAACTCTGGATAAAGTGTGTCAGCGGAGACGAGCGGACAATAGACCAGAACTCGAACGAAAGCTGTCAACGGGTAAACAACAGCCGTGCAAACAAAAGCTGTCACAGGACTGTCGTAAACTGGTAAATAACTCAGCAGATCGTGAAGAAGCGTCAACAAAATGAATGTTTTTTGATTGATCGCGTTAATTGAGACATCAATTGCAGGGGAGGTTCGTCTGCTAAGAGCGGCTTTTGGCGGTGGAAACTGGCTTGTGCTTAATTCGCAATAAATGCAAATGAATTGTCATAATTGGACAAATGTGCTTGGAGTGACCTTTGAACGGGATTTTAAAGAAAAAGGAATGTGCCCGGCACGTATGCGATGGATGATTGAATGTGTTCTTGATAAATGATGATTTGAAGAAGGATTTGTCAAGCGGAATCGTGTTTCGATGTTTTAATGGCAGGAACGACTGCGTCGAAATGTCAAGGCTTTGAAGAATTAAGTGCTGAGTTTGACAGACGGTTAAGTGGCAGTGTATTGTGCAATTCATTTATTCGTCAATTGATAGCTCAATTATGAAATTCCGCGAATTCAATGAATCAATGTCTATATGTTAACTTATCGAGGGAAATTTGATAATACGCTGGAAAGATTATACGAGTATACGTATTTTCTCTATCTACTGTCGAAATGTACTAACTTTGACACAATTTTGCTAACAATTTGTTATCAACCAGCGCTTAACTGGAAACACGAGTAAAAGTTTATATTGGTCTTTTGTTAAGTATTTTGAGTTATTTGGAGTTATTTGGAGTTATTTGGAGTTTCAGTAAATTTGGTTCGTTTTCAAAAGATGGCGCCACCTTCGACTTATGGCTATCTTGGAAGTGAATTCCAACTCCATTGGAAAGTGTGACATTTGTCAGCAACATTAAGTGAACATTCGCGTTCGGTTTTGGCAGCAGCTTTGTCTTTTACTTATTCGAAAATGTGCGGATTTGTTTTAAATAAACAGCATTTGCGGGAAGTTTTGATTTCCTGTTGCAGCTGGAAGAACATTTGAGTTGAAGTTTATTGTATGCTTGTAGAGGTGTATGGTGAATCTGCTTCAAGAAGAGAAAGGAATGAAACATGGAGATTTTATCACCTTCCTGTTAAAATGTTGGTGGCCATGGTGGTCCCAGTGGAAGCCCACACGCCGAAGATCCCAGGTCTGATTCACGGACTGATTATCTCGTAATTTTTACGGCACCCCCTCTTTCGAGCTAGTGACAACACTCCAAAGGTATATACTGTCTATGCAAGAGCTTCTTAAAATTTCTCTTTTCGGTGTCGGCAAAACCTGTAGATCCCTTCAACTTGTAAGAGAACAGTAGCGCGTACATCACGAGTAGTTAATGAGCAAACTAGGCCTTTTGGGGTGTCATGCCATCCAATATATTTACGTATAGATGTCAATATCAGAAGAAATATCCCATTTTTGCTATCCATCAGAGATTGACACTAATATTTTCAAATGGTACTATTTACATTTAATGTAAAACGAGGTAGAGTTTCCATTAAGTCAAGATCAATTTTGGAATTAGAGATTTGGGACAAGATTTGATCCAAATCTCAGTGATGGATTTCAGGAGTAGTGCAACATTTGAACACAAGCAAGCAACGATGGAAAAATTCAAGGACTTGATTTAAACACATTTTCTTGAGTCTTGGAAGTAACTATTTGATAAAATTTCAAAGCACGGTTGCGAAGGACAACAAAGCTTTTTCGTTTGAAGATCGCTTCAGAGCCCTTTGCTACTTGTATTTGAAATATTTTTCTGTCGACCCATGTTCAAATTGTTGGAAATTAAAAAGTTTTAAAGGATTCTGTTTCTTGATTACTGATCTGCCAAACCTTAAGCAGTTCCACTTGAGGGCTAATCCATTCCATTGTGGTAAACCAAAACGATTCGTCAAAGGTGTTCAGAATTTGTTGAGTTTATTGAAAAGGAATTATTGTTCTTCTCCACTTATCTGACATTGAAATATGAATCTTTTGAATTTTCGAAAACATTTGTCAAATAGCCACTAGGGAAACCGAAATTCCCTTGTTCATGAACTTTGCAAGAAAATAGTGTTAAGACACGACTGAATGCGATTTCGCTTAAAATTGTACGTTTGTAATCAAGACGTAATTTCATTGCTGCAAGGAACGGTTTAGAGTTTGTTGAATGGTGTCTTCTTAAATACAAATAGCGGCGTGGAAAGTTTACTTGAACAGTGCTTAAGAGGATATGAACTCTCGCAGTTTAAAATTCTTTGCTTTGTGGAAGAAGCTCAATTGCACCGACATTGCTGTTTCCTTAAAAAGAATGAAAAACGTATCTACACCGGTTCGGTAAGGTATGAGCTAAAAAGTTAATATTTGTAAAATCCAATTAAAAGCCAAAAATCTAAAAAAACAATCTGTTAAAAGTACAATAATGTGGCAGAAGAAGTAGAAACCCTCCGAACTTCTCTTTAAGCCCTAAAGCATTAATTCCTAAAGTAAACGTTGCTTGTGGTCAATAACTTCACTAGAATCATTAATCTTTGTCCATAGAAGACGCTCCCAACTCGGAGATGAATCGTTATGTAACACTTACAATTAACTTCAATTTGGTCCTTCGAGCGCTTGTTCGTTAATGGCCAAACGAAGCCTTAGGCACGTAGATTTAACTCATGTTTTGTGTATAAATTTTGTTCTTTTATCAAAAGTAATTAAAAAATTGTTTGAATCGATCGAAATGCGGATCTAAATCACTCCTGCATGAAACTTCACTTTTTCGCCATCCATCATCATTGGCCAGCACCGATAGTGAAAGACAGACAATTACTCGCCGACCAGCAGCGCGAATGTTTTCCACCGAAACTGCTCTACGTGACAAAGCCACTGACACCAAGTGCCGGCGAATGTCGAGCATGCAAATTCCAGTCACTTGACAGGTACTTGACAATGTCACTGGATTTAACACGCCGCTCAAGTGTCACCTCTCTGCGGTCAGTGTTAACCAACTCAAGGCCGCTTAAGCTATATCCAATATACATCCTTAAATGACGCCGGAAGTAACGGACACAAAAGAAGTCTAGAATTGCAACAAAGAATAAAGGCCCCATCAACCTTGCACGGACATGTGACAAGAGTCTCTCTAAACTCCTTCAAATGCTCCTTTTGCATGCTTGTGTAGGTATCCACAACCGAAAGCCGCCTGTGATTGACGGTAATCACTGAACAACGTTGCATGTCGCAAAAGCTTGTTAGCCTTCGACATCTAATATCCAATCTAATGGATCGTGGACTCAATTAATTCGACTTGTAACTGTTGTGTGCAAAGTGAGGGAGGCGGGGAGAAGGGGGACTCCGATTCATGCCTTAATTTGTTACAACGTAATAAATTACAAATCTCACTACACTGCGGGTCACGGTAATTCCCTAACAACAACCAGTTACGAACCAATAAACCGTCATCTCTCAGGTAAACACGATCAGCAGCCAGCAACCTACCGATCCGATCAACAAGATCGAGCGAGATCCGCGGACAAGAAGCAATGGCCAAGAGAAAAGCCAACCAACAACAACAGAATGGAAAAAATGACTCTAAACGAGCTTAAGAGGACAGTAGCAGCAACTGTGCGCAATCTCTGGACCCGGAGCTCGCCCCCAAAAAAGGGCAAAAGATTGAAGAATGTGTAGCGGTGATTAGTGATAATTGCACGCAAATTGATTTTTTACGATCGATTGTTTCCCCCACACAAGACGGTGGCAGCATACAATGCCTGCGAGTGGTCTGCTGTTTGTTTTCCAAATTAGGAGACGCTCTATCTAGGTATACAAACCTTCTTATGCGAAACTTTCCGCCGAAGACCATCTTGAAAATCGTTTTTGCGGAGAGGTTATTCTCCTCTGCAGCGACAGATCGATTGGATCCGTTTAATCCTAATTTACAACCTCCGCTGCTGCGGCTGAATTCTGCGGCAAAATGTGTGAATTTCTGATTTTTGATTTCGCACTTCCCCGCGTTCAGCACTTCAAACTATACACACAGCCGTTGCTGGTCACTTCATTTTCTTTTCTTCTCTTCACTTTTCTTTATCTTTATGCAGATTCTTTATTTTTTTTCCCAAATTTCACAAATTCACTCGTCGGTCGGTGTTTTGTTTTGTTTTCGCCGCAAATAGGAATTTTTTTCATTCGACTGAAACACACCAATACGACACATTAGCCTGTGAAGTCAGGGAAAGTTACTGTGGATCCAAGAGCAAGGTGCATAATTTAAATCTCACAAAAAGCCCGACACGAAAAACGCAGAGAAACCGAAAATGCGGCGAAAATATCTGAAGAGAAACTCAAACAAACGCTGTTGCGAATCTATTTGAAACGTCAATTTCGTCCTCAAATTTGTTGAAAAAACAAAAACAATGAATGTTGCTTTGCAGTTTGAATTTTTGCACGACAAAGAAAGAACAGAATTTGTTGAGAACGAGGTGCTTATACCATCGCGATACATTCGCCGTGAGAACGAAAGATACCGCGGGTTGCCGTAGCCGTGCTGACACGCGAACAGTTGCTACTCGTTTGACGGGGTAAACTTCGGTTCGCATTCATTCGCCATTCGCTGGTGGATGAACGCACTGTGGAATGAACGCGGCAAGGTGGTGAACTTCCTCTTTGTGCCGTTCATTCGTGGTTCACCGGTGACTCGGTGTCGCATGAACCGAAGGTGCGGGATCAAAACAAAGACGACGATAACAGAGCGAGGCGAGAGTGGGTGACGTGCTCAGTTCGCCGTGAGTGAGGCGAGTATTCTTTTGCTGCACTGGAGTGATGGTCACCCGAATTGAGAGGGAAAGTGAGTGAGTCTTCTGCGGGTAGCACTCGACGAGATGCAGTCGGATGGGATTACCTGCAGTCAAAGCAGTGAGCTCTACGTGGGGCTTCTTTGTTGGTTTTTTCACACACCGTCGACTTTTTCAGTGCATTCAAATGAATTCTATTGAGGCGCACGTATTTCGGGGAGAAGAACGAGGTTACGTGATGTCCCTGGTGAGCCTTAAATAATTGGAAGAGTTAGCAGTTGAGATGATTTACAACGATGGATGCAACAGGTACCTTTGAAATGATTGCACTGCCTCCCGGAGGGATGTGAGGGCATTTCAAACGGGGATAAGGAAACGATTTCCCTGGTATTTGGGATAATTTTTCGGTTGTTTGCCATCCTCGTATTTTGTGCGTTGCACAGTCAAAATAGTCATAATTGAAGGATTTCTGCCAAAAGAAGGTGCTTTAATAAATTTCAAGGTTAGCTCTGATTCTTAAGAATTGCTTTTGTTTGCATACTCGTGTGTTTTGGGATTTTTGGGAAAAAGCAAATTCCCCTAGAACTAGAAACAAGTGAATCAGCGTGTAGCCGGTGTTCGCTTTCAAATATCAAACGAATGGGTTCAGATTTAAAATATTTTATTGTATTCAAAATGAGGAAAAGTTGAATTACTTCAAGGTTAAAAAAAAAACAAATGGAGATCGGAGATTTAAACAAGTTTGATTTGCAGGAAATTTGAATTCGTTGCAGGAAAAATTGTCAATGTTTGGTATACGGACTCATGGGAACTTTAACTTGTTTGTATGAATTCAAAACGTCAGGACAGCCTATCAGAGGACGGCCTAATCTGAAGTCTCCACACAAGTGGAGAAGAGCCTCAATCAACTTGGAATGCGCAATTGGAAGAAGCTGGCAAGAGATTGCTGAAGAAGAAGAGACATATTGTTCGAGGCCCAGTTCATCCCCCACCTCGTACTCTGCGCCCATTAAAGAATAAGAAGCATACGTGAAAGGATAAGGATTGTATGAAGCTTGGGCTTGCATACAACTGCTCTTTCTGATGCTTAGAATTGTGATTTCAATTACTCAAGTGCTCATATTCAGTCAACCTTAGAGGCTTGGCATGATCATCGATCTTTAACTGTTGTTCTTAGCCTTCAAGAAAAACACGTTTTGTTAAAGAAGTTTGTCCTAAAGATGCTTCCTTTTCAACAAAAATAGAATATATCTGTCTTCTGAGTTTGAGTTTGTCGAAAATTTTGCAAATGCAAAGTAAAGTGGTCGCCGTGGCATAGTGGGTAGAGTGCGACGCTCACACACCCAAGGTCTAGGTTCGATTCGCAGCTCAACACCAATTTTTCGAATATTTCACGGCACCACCTCTTTCAAACTGCTGACAACACTCAAAGAGTAATAACTGTTTAAGAAAGCTGCTTAAACTTCGCCGCTCAGAGTCGGCAAAAAACTGTACGTGCCTTCTACTCGTGAGAATACAGCGCAAAACACGAGTAAGTTGATGAGCAAGCTAGGTTCAGGTCCCCCTGTAGACTGTCGCGCCATAATAATAATAATTGTTGGCGCTACAGTCCAAAGGGGGACCAGGGCCTAGCTTGTTCATCAACTACTCGTGTTGTGCGCGCTACTGTTCTCTCACGAGTAGAAGGGTACAGTTTTTTGCCGACTCCGAACGGCGAAATTTGAGAAGCTTTCTTAGACAGTTATTACTCTTTGAGTGTTGTCAGCAGCTCGAAAGAGGTGGTGCCGTGAAATATTAGAAAAATTGGTGTTGAACTGGGAGTCGAACCTAGACCCTTCGGCGTGTGATCGTTGCACTCTACCCACTACGCCACGGCGACCACACGCGTCGTACAATTACATATTATTAAAGTCAGTAAAAGAAAAAAGTAGGTATTTCGACGTTACCCTCTTTCATGCGGAAAGGGAACTTCCTTACTATTTCTTTAAGCAGCACCCATTGAAGTTCCAGAGTCATCCTAATTTAGAGGGACTGAGCGCTGCTTGAATATTTTTCATTAGAGGTTGAACAAGGTTGGGACCTAATTCTTGGTTGTTATAACATCAATGTTAGCTTTATTTTATGTTTTTTTTTATATAAAAAAAAGGGGGTTGCGAGTACCCTTAAGTGACCGGATCAAGTCACAGCACGGCCCGAAGGTATAGAGGAAGAGAGGGAGAGGAGCTACCGATGCACATTGGTTTTAAATGCCTGTGGATTGTAATGAGGAGGAAAAATCGAGCTGGGAAGAGCATTCCAGATTCGTGTAGTGCGGCTAAAGAACGAGTCTCTGAATTTGACTGGACGTCCGAAAGAGGGCTTGAGAGTGAATTGGTGTGCATTCCTAGCGAGGCGTGTATTACGGATGAATTCTTGAAGGGGAGGAATGCAACTGGCTAATTCATCTGAGCATTTCTTGTTAAAATAGCGATAAAAGAGTGACAACGACGCGACATTACGTCGGTGTTCTAACGAGTCAATCGACTTCGCAATATTACTGTCTTTTTTTTTGTTTGTATTTCTTTTTGTAGAACTAGTTCTTATGCAGTGAAGGCAGAAGATGCATTTTTATACAAAAATAGCTTCATTCTGTGGCATCATGTAGCTAGAGTATTTCCAAAAACAGGTGTACAAAATGAAGTTTCCTTATTTTTGAATGAATCTTAAGAGTATACTTAAGCTGGGAAATTACAGGGAGGTACATAACTAGGGACAGCCTTTCAACCAAAGTTATGTCAGCCTTTTTTCCTATCCGATCTGGTTTATGGAAAACGAAGAAGATTTTGTTGTATTCGTCAGAAATTCACAAACATATTCCTATCTTACTTCGGAGGGCTGTGTCCCCTTTATTTATTGAGGTCCTTCAAAATATGTTTTGCCTCGCCGTCGTCGTCGTCCCTTCAATTGTCTAAAGGCTCCGGCTCATGGAATACCTTACATGCGCCAGCGTCAGCAATACTTTGACAGATACATTAAATACCGGAGTTCTTATGAGAGGTGGCAGATAGACCAACACGGCCGCTCACGAGACGTGTTTGCTCGACTTTTAATTTTTGTTCTCTCCGTTAGCGTGGAAAAGTGACATATTTTAACATTTCAAAAGATTTTTTTTTAAGTTTGGTGATATTGGTGGCCTGAATTGAAGATTTTGATGTACTAAACAGTCAAATATTCCTGTTATCAATCTCACAGTCGTAAAAATTGTTTCAGATCGTCATATAGTTTCTCAAAATTTAACACAAAAAAAAAACGGTCTAAGTATAAATTTCGGACCCAAAATCGACGGTTCAAAGAATTTTCTGACCGAAGCAGTGTTATACAGGTGCTGAACCGTCTTCAAACTTCGCCTCCCCATCAACAGCCACAACAAAAGATGTGGAATTCGGTTTAACTTGACCAACCGCCTATCGACTTATATGACGGGAAACATTTTCCCAAAACTCGTAGATAACGCAAGAGATAATCACCCCAGCTTGGTTTGATGCGAGACCTTCTTGAAACAGTCTCTCCTCCTTGGTAGGGAGCGAGGCCTTTCTAACACCTCTGCTGTTCTTTGGGTCACAGTACCCGGTTGGATGCAATTCCACATCGAATCAGAAGTACATTCCCATAACCATCTGACCCTATCCGACCCAGGTGACTGGGGCAGATCAGATCATATAGCACGGTTAACTACTTCCAATTCTCCCCGCGATTTGGGTATAAACCACAGCCACCACGATACTCCCGCAAGGGGGCCAACCGCACGGTCAGGCTGAAAATAAGTTTCAGGGGCTCCTGACCTCCCGTGGTACCAGAATATAGCTCTCGGTCAAGCCTCGCAACCATGTTGCTCTCGGTAGGATTCCTTAACATCCAGGGCCGATGACCTTATATTCCTACTCCAGCCTAACTATGAGCTGCCATGAGGGCAGCCATTCTAGCTCTTCGTCTGCTGAAAACTTTTCTAGCAAAACCCCTGATGGTGTCTGTACTCTGTCGAGTCTGGAGAACCAGGCTGAAATCGTAAGTCCCATCAGTGCAAGATATGTTCATAGCTCCAAGGTCCTGAATGTCATCCTAAAGAGCACATTGACACAACACGTGCAACCAATCCTCAGAGCTATATCCGCACAAGCAGGTCTCTGAGTCGCTTATGGACCGCTTGAACAAGAACGAGTTCAAGGAACCATGTCCAGTACGCAAGTAGCTCAGATGCATGCTTAAATAAAGACCCCCAATGAACTTAACGAGTGACACATCGCGAAGCAAGCTATATGTAACCCTGCCATTTTCACAGTTTTCCCATCTATCCTGCCATTTTTGTCTGAAGCGACAAGAACAGATGTGGGATTTGGTTTTACGTGATCACCTGCCTTAACGGCTTATATCACGGGGAACCTTTTTCCCAAGAGTCGTAAGTAACGCAAGACTAAACGCCTTAGTTACCCAAGTACCAAACTGAGATCATGCTTGAGGGGCAATCACCCAACCTTGGGTTGATGCGAAGCCTTTCTAAAACCTCTTCCGCTCTTTGGGTCGCAGCGCCCGGTTGAGAATGCAACTCCACACTGAGAAGGGATAGTCCCCTAACCGACTTGCCTAGTTCTGCTTAAGCAATGGGCTAGACAAGTCAGCACAGTACACTATCCTCGACTCTACCCGCGATGTTAGGTGGTAAACCACAGCCACCACGAAACTCCCACAAGGGGGCCTACCGCACAGTCAGGCTGGAACCGAAGTTCCACGGGCCCCTGACCTCCCGTGGCACCAGAATATAGCCTCTGATTAAGCTGTCACTACCAGTCAGGTTCAATCAAAACCTGGGTCTGTTAGCCGCCATCCCGCCACAGATGGTCTTTTCTCCATCATTGATTCCGTTGCCACTATAAATAGTGATACGGATGTGATTTTGAATCATGTGATTCATAAATCCAGTCACATCATCTGGGAGCGACAAGAACAGTAATATCGAATCAAGTGTAAGCCGGCTATATCATTGGGGTCAAGAGATAATTGGGAAGGTGAGCCTTTTCCCAAAAGGATAAGCCAGCCTCGTACAATACGCAAACCACGACTCTCCTTTTTGAGGGCACAGAAACCTTGATGTTATCAAAAGCGGATGAGAAAGTCTTGAACATTTCGAAACCAATGTGTTGAGTGCTAAGTTCCAATGATTGTGACAATGTCTTTTAATAAAAGACTTTGCATACCATATGGCGGCATAAGTATAGTCCAGAGTTGAATCGAAAATGCCACGAATTCAGAGAGTTCACTGTCTTAACTCATTGCAAAAAGGAAACGTAAAACGTACTCGTTCGAAAAGAAACAATCAAATGTAGGAGGAGCTCCACATGTGTGCCAAGTGCGAAGGTGGAGATCATGCTGTCTTCATGCTGCTTTTCACTCCAAGCTGCAGCCCTGCTTGAAGGAGAAGACAAACTTAGAACAAAGCAATAGTTAAGGGTTAGGAAAGCGCCGGTCATACAGTTTTGTAACCAAGGTAGGTCTCTGAATGCGTTTTAGCACTACATCCCCTCTAGGGAATCCAGACGCCAATTGAAATCTAGGCCAAGGCTTCACTGAGGCATCGTGGCAAAGGATGCAGTTACGCAGACGTAGGTAGGTAGGTTAAGGTGGCTGATGAATACACTTAGTCCCATACAGGACCATTGTGCTGCCACACCATTTGGGAAGAACCTAAAACCAGCTGGGCCGATGATAAAGTTTAAAATGTCGGCGGCAGGGAGGTTTTATTGAGGTCATATAGGCCGTTGAGGAAATGGCTTCCAAAGTGTTTGTGTCTGAGAGGCGAGAGCGCCGGGCATGTGCGTAACAGGTGTAGGAGAGTTTCTGATTCTTCCTGATCCCTGCAGCTTCTGCCAAAATCGTATGAGGGAGCCCCTAGCCTGCTAGCATGCTCGTCGATTAGACAGTGCCCGGTTATGGCTCCCATGACCAGGCTTATGTCTGATCTTTTGAGCGATAGTAGCAGTCTGGAGCGTTTGGGTTCAAGAGAGGGCCACACCTCCTTGGAGACACGACAAAGGTTATGGCTAGACCATCTTTGATTAGTCTGATGGATCGCGTCCAAATGCAGTACTAACTTGCATGCGGCAAGAGGGGTACCGAGGTGTTTGTGTTCCTGACGTAGTGGTTGCGTTGTGGCAAGCCTGGCCAATTCGTCTGCTTGACAGTTGCCCGGAATGTATCTGTGACCTAGCACTTAGCACAGGCTAATTTTGAACTGCTCAGCCATCTTATCTAAAGATGTGCGGCAGTTCATGACCGTCTTGGAGTTTATTGAGATAGATTCCAGGGCCCTGGGTGCTGTCTGACTATCCGTAAAAATAAGGATATCAGCTGAGGATATACTATTCCTCTTCAGCCAAGACATTGCTTCGCGAATGGCCATTACTTCAGCTTGGAAAACGCTACAGTGATTAGGAAGCCTAAATTTTAGACTAAGGTTCAGATCCTCAGAGTAGACTCCGCAACCAACGCATTTGTTTGTTTTTGATCCATCGGTGTAGATGCACGTAGCGTCAGCAACACATTGTGGTTTAGCCGACCGCGCGTCTAGTTCAGGGATCATAGTGTGGAAATTTTGTGTCAAAAAGACCTTCGGTGCCGCATAGTCAATGTTCTGGTATACAAAGTTTACTCTTTGAAGGATTCTTGAGTGTCCGTGGGACAAGTTCCATTGTGATGAGGAGATCAGTCGCAGACGTAAGGCCATGATTTTTTAATACAATCAGATTTCCACCCCTTTCCTTGCCGATTCCTTTCTTCTTTTTACGGGCATGGCCGATTGTCTGCCGAAATTCCGAATATTCCGAATGTATCTGCAGGAGCACCTTTGAGTTTCAGTGCGTTGCATATGGTGTAAGGTTTAGCCGGTTCTTCCTTTCAGCTACTTCAGTTTTAAAAGCTCGGTGGACAGATGAACAGATGAATAGATGAACAGATGAATCAAAATAAAATCCTCTGCGTTGGTTGCTTCCTTAAAGAGTACGTTCAAAACTTGAGTTCTTTAAAAATTTATATTTTGAAGGTCTGTACAAAAGTACTTTCGTCGGGGTTGTAGCAACTGAATTAGGAACTGTACGAGTTATACTTTGTTTTTAAATTTGTCGCAGTGTTCCATTCAAAAGCTTCTTGTCTTTGTTTCTAACCGCAGGTGCAGCAACCGCGTGCAATTGGTTTACAACTCCGCTTCTCTGTCACCAGAATAGACCATAGGAAAATGGAGAAGATGGAGTTTCACTTTTCATTTGACACCGTTTTAATATCCTTATACTTTTGACTCTCCAAAGCACTACGCGTAGCATGCAAACACATTCTATTTGAAAACATTGATATCCTTAGATCCTGTCTGCCCTCTCTTCTGGGCTCACAGTGTCCAACGATTGCATTCTTGTGGAATAAAACACTTTAAGGAGTTTGGGTCTAAGCAAACTTCTAAACAATTTTTGATTTTTGATGAAGTATGAAGGGACGTCGTTGTTTGAACAGGAACGGCTTCATCATCAAACAACTGAAGTCAAACTGCGGGCGGTCATGGTGGTTGCAAAGATTTGCTTAGTGAGGTTCATAACCATTCTGAACTGTACCGACTTACAAAAATGGAAGAAGTGTGTCTGAGGAGGGTTCAGTTCTGTTGCTGTTGTGGGAAATTAAATCGGTTGGCAATTGAGAGAAGCGATAGTAATAGCTAAAATAAAATACATAGACCGTCATCATCGCTCTAATTCAAAGTTGGTCGATCAGTGCCGATCAGTAACCAAAACTGATCTTCATTACGGAAAGAGAGACAAAACTTCTTCATTTCACGAGCTCACTTTAGTCTGAAGTGATTTAAAAGAGGAACACTGACCCTGCAATGGCTAATCTAACCAAAGGCATTGATCTTCAGAAAAACTGTGCAACATCGTTCACTCATTTTGCTTGGCGTCAATGCCATAAATCGATTGTGAGAAGAAGAAGAAGTGTTTCATTGCTCCTAGATTCCTAATTTCTTAACTGAGTATACCATATCACTTTTCGGCTCTTAGTTAGCGTGGCATTGATCTGCAAGCCACTTCATCCGCATTGTCAGGAAGCGTTCTGCGAGTACTCAAACCGACCCGTGCATTGACTTGATTGTCGTGTCTCTCCGCAATTTGATTTCAATTCATGTCGCTCCAAAGGGTAAACAGAAACCACTTCAACTTCACCCCAAGACAAAACTTTGAACTCGACTACGTAAGCAGTTCGGAGAAAGTTCCTTCAATCACAAACCGTCGGCGTCGTGGAAGTTGCCTCAAAACAATAGCCCATGAGCCATTCAAACGATCGCCTCCATTTGTTAGCATTCTAAGTGACTTCCTGGCAACTTCCTTGCCACTGACACGATCGCCCAAAACCATATCACTGACAAGATCACCGCCAAAAGTATCGCAGATAGTTGCGCCGGCGCATTCGGATCCGCAACACGACAACCGCATAAAAATCATAAAAAGCAATCATTTTATGATTATTTGCATATCCCATGGAACAACAATTGATACCGTTTCGGATCTGCGGGGGCACCACAAGCCACCGACAGCCACTGCCAGCGATGTCGACGACAATGACTGGGATTGGCGATCATCGATCGCAGCAACGACGACCACAGAGCTGCCGCGCGTGAAAATCGTGAAAAATTTGACATTTCCCCGGACGTACCGCCAGTCGGTACGCAGTATTAATCAAAACCATGTCCCAGCGGTAGTGCATTGGATGCAAAAAAAAAATGAAGAAAGAAAAATCGCATCAGACAAGGCGGCCAAGAGTCACGATCTTCTTCACGATCAGTCGCCGCAGCGGTGCCCTCGTGGTGGTGGTTGCGCTGCTGACGGTGAGACTCTGCGGTTTATGCTTGGCGCAGAAGAACAACTCGCGGGCTACGGGGCAACGGCGATTATAGCGCGTGTGAAACCGAAGTGCTAAGGCGCTCTCAGCCACCGTTGCGGGGCACAATTGATTTAGAAAGTGCATTTCAAGGATTTCCACTTTCCTTATCGCCAATCGTGGCGGGGAATAACTAATTCGATTGCGGAAACCGAAGCGGGACGACTAGCGTCGTGCGCTACCGTTCGAAATGCAACCACCGTGCCCATCCCGACCAGGAAATCTTTGAGAGACCCGGTCGGTTGGGTGGCTTGGCCTCGAGGCGCCAGAATCTGCGTCAAGAACGCACAAAGCGGAGCGTTAAGTTGAGTCCAAGGAGCACTTGAGTGCCACTTGAGAGCCGTGATTTTCATCAGTTTTGGGGCTGGGTGTTGATGGAGCACTCAAGTGGTTTGTCTCCAGGCTAGGGTACGGCGAGCTAAACGACCGGCAAGTCGCAATTACGCCATTCATGTGAATTTTGACTGTTTTCGGAATCCGTCCGTAGAATGCACAGCACGCCATCAAATTAGCCAATTCATTGTGAGGCTGCCTTAAATAAATCCGGAGCATGTCCCTGAGGTATATGTGTAACAAGAGGCCGGCCAAAGTCGGTTCGGCGTGATTGATTCTCGACCATTGTTCCGATTGACAGGTTTATTGCACTGCGGTGCGCTGGACAGCGGCAATTATGAGCTTGACAAGTCGTTCGCGGTCCTTTTCATTGATTCCCTTTGAGATATCCGCAGATTTGTGTGTGACGGGCAATCGAGTCCCACTTGCGGGTGATTGAGAGCGATTGAGAAGCCGTGTGACCGACGATTTTGTTGACACTAACAATGATTCATCGTGATTCGTGCTGTGCGGCAGCGGCGCACCTTAGGCAATGATATTGGAATGGGTTTATGTGGACAGCCTGAAAGTATGCTGTGATCTGGATTGGTTTTGCTTTTGGTGAAAATCGCTTGTAAGTTGCTGCATACTTCTGGTAGCGACTGCAGGGAATGCGATCGACATTTGGCGGGTGGTGTTTTAATTCTGGTTTAAGTGCCAAAGTTTGAAGTGGGAATGGCTGTCTGTCTATGACTATCTGTCTATATTTATATCTTCTACCCGGACCCACATTTCCGTGTAAAAGATTCAGTGGAATGGGATGGATGGAAATTTTGAACAAACTGTCATTCCTTATAGTTTGTTCAAAATTTCCATCCAAGATTGGAAAATATGTCTAAATGAATGACTCATGTCATTTTTCAGTAACACCCTGAACCGTATGGTATTTTTAAGGTTGTGATATCTTCCTGGCACCCTTCTGTAGGGGTAAAAGGCATACGTTTAAGGCTTTCCAATGTCAACTTGACAACTTGGAATTTAATTTAAGAACGTACTCTTTCACTAAGCATAAACTTGTCACCTGTGATTTATTCCGTAAAATAAACATTTTTGAATAACGGGAGGTGTCTGCAGATTACAAAACTTTTCTATTGAAAGTCGGTATTAGAGTCAATAGCTTTTAGAGCAAAATTTAGGTCAAAATTCTCGTTCTACCAGACAGGCTATAACAAGCTTAAGGAAACAATTTGAGTCTATTTATTCGGGGCAAATGGTGAAGGCATCGTAAGTATAGCGAGCGTGTCATCTTAAGAAATAGGACAGATTGGCCGTCATATTCGTGCGATTTAATTCCGTTTGATTTTTTTTCTGTAGATTAAAGCATGAATTTATGCCAAAAACTGACGAAGAAAGGAGAGCCAAAAGCCAACATTGAACACGAAAAAGCGGTCATTTTGGACGAAATTGCTCTTGCAGAGTCGTTGAAAATTCTATTCAATAAATCTACAGTCGGTGCTGAGAATCTGGAAGGATCATTTCTGCAGACTCCTAAACGGCAATGACGACGCAAATCCCGATGTTAGGCAGAATGTCCCACTCAATTTGGACGACGATGGTCAAGAACTTCGTCCCCCCGACTTCGACGAGGTCAAGATAGCAATATCGAGACTGAAGTCGAAAAAAGCTGCTGGCGCGGACGTACTATCCGCAGAACTGTTCAAAGCGGCTGGGGATGAGCTGGTTGGGTGCATGCACCAGCTCATCAGTGAGATATGGTAGGAAGAAAACATGCCCGACGAGTGGAATCTCAGCATCGTTTGTCCGGTTCACAAGAAAGGAGACTCCTTCGACTGCGCCAACTACCGAGGGATCAGTCTCCTTAACATCGCATATAAGATTTTCTCTGCCGTATTGTGTGAGCGCCTGAAACCGTTCGTCAACAATCTGATAGGTCCTTATCAGTGTGGCTTCAGGCCAGGGAAGTCCACAATCGACCAGATCTTCACACTGCGGCAGATCCGGGAGAAGTCCCAATAAATACAAATCGACACCCACCATCTTTTCGCCGATTTAAAGGCCGCGTATGACAGCGTGCATAGAGACGAGCTATACAGTGCCATGTCTATTTTTGGCATCCCTACCAAACTCGTCAGATTGTGTAGGATGACGATGGAGAACTCTCGCTGCTCCGTCAAGGTCGGTAGCGAATTCACCGAGACCTTCGATGTCAAAAAAGGATTTAGACAAGGCGACGCGCTGTCATGCGACTTCTTTAACATCATTCTTGAAAGGATCGTGCGTAACTCACACGTCAACATCAGAGGCATGATCTTCCACAAGTCCGTTCCGTTGCTGGTTTATGCGGATGACATTGATGTAGGGGCCGAACTTCGCGAGCCGTCAATGAGACGTTTGCTGGCATTGAAGCGGAAGCGGCTAAAATGGGTCTAGTGGTAAATGAGGGCAAAACGAAGTACATGCTGTCATCAAGGAAGGACACACAACATCGACGTCTCGGTCAGAGCTTCACACTAGGCAGTAGAAACTTCGAGGTAGTGAAGGACTTCGTCTATCTCGGCTCCGCGGTGAATAGGGACAACAACATCAGTACCGAAATCAAGCGCAGAATCACTCTTGCCAATCGCTGTTTCTTTGGGCTCAAGAGGCAATTGAGTAATAAAGCCCTCTCCCGAACGACCAAAGTGACTTTGTACAATACCTTGATCATCCCACTCCTGCTTTACGGCGCAGAAACCTGGAGGCTACTAAAAGCGGATAAAAAGCCCTCTTCGAGAGAAAAGTTCTGCGTGCAATTTTTGGTCCTGTTTGCGTTGATGGTACATGGAGGAGAAGATTCAACCACGAACTGTATGGGCTGTACGGCGGCATGAGCCTAGTCAAGCGTCTACGGATACAACGCTTAAGGTGGCTAGGCCATGTGGAGCGCATGGACAGCACTGCTCCGGCCCGAAGAGTCTTCGAATCCGAACCACAGGGATAACGCAACAGAGGGCGTCCTAGACTGAGATGGCGCACACAAGTGGAAAAGGACCTCAACCATCTTGGAGTGCGCAATTGGAGGCAGCTGGCAAGAGGTCGTTCTAGCTGGAGAGGCTTGTTGGTTGAGGCCCAGGTCCACCCCGGACCACCACCCGAAGAAGAAGAAGAATCAAATTCTGCAAACATATCCACTGTGGCCATAAGATCATTCAATCAATTTATTCATTAATGTTTTGATTGTATTTCAAGCCGATAGTAAAGTTTTTGAAATACTTCAAATGTTTTGCATTTTATTTTACAAAAGGATTGTCAAGGCCTTATTAGAAAAAAAAAACAGTAAAAGAGATAATTGGGTGGCACTACAATCTACAGGTGCGATACTCACACGCCGAAAGTCCAGGTTCGATTTTTGGCCCTCGAATTTTTCATAGCTCTATCACTTTAGAAGCTGCTGACAATACCCCAAGAGTAATACTGTCTAAGAAAAAACTTCTCAAACGTCGCCGTTCGAAGTTGGCAAAAAATGCAAAAAAGGTCCCTTCTACGCACAACACATGTATTTGATGAGCAAGCAAGGCCATGGTCCCCCTGTGGATTGTCGCGCCATACAGTTATTATTTTTGTTATTATATCTGTCCAAGGTTTGAGTTTAATAAATTTATCTGGTCTGGAGTTTCTTTGACCTCCCTGCACCAATAAAATATAATTCAACAGTGAGCGAGAGAATTGGTAATAAGAGTGCAGGACTATCGACTGGCTAGAACACTTTCCTATCGCTCTTATAAGTCAGCAAGCAACATTGCTTCCCTTCAAGAATTTATTCACAATACTCGCCTTCCTTGGAATGCCCACCCGTTCACCTTTAGTTCTTTAGACGCACCACACGAATATGAAATGGTCTTTCCAGCTCAATTTTTTTCTTTCATTACAATCAACGTGCATTTCAAATCAAAATGTGCACCGGCACCTCCTTTCTAACTCTTCCTATTCGTTCCTCATTCGTTCGGCCCGTGCTGTGGCTTAGTTTTAGTCACTTAAGGGTACCAAAAAGTTCATTTAGCACGCGCCAAATAAACAAAAACAAAAGAAATTATTCAATCATGGAAGAAACTACTCCCCATTCACCGCCTCTTCAAATTCTATTTGTTTCGAAAGTTAAAAAAATCACTCCCGAGGCTTCTCAAAGCAGCACAATCTATTAACGACGGAATAAGCAGGTTTTGAAGGCGATGAAAAATGGACGGAATGCGGAAATACTCAACGTCGGTTATTAATCCGAGATGGCTTCAAAGTTTGGATTAATAAGTGACAAGTTAAAGATGTGTGGTTATTTGGATCTAAATGGAATTGAATTCAACTCGAGCGCTTAAGAAAATAAGGCTAAAAAATGAGCGATCAAAACTAACAATTTTTCTCAAAACAAACCAAATTTATAAATGATTTATGCATTCAGCTAATTGCTGATACATCCCACGTCTACAAGCGACTCACTGGACTAATAGGGAACAAGTGAAATGTCAATACAAGCAAAGCAGATTCACAGCTCCTTCCTCAGAAAACGAATAATTTCAGGCACAAAATTCAAATCGAGTTCCAGAGGAAAGCTACGACTTTTGAATTTTGATGGGTGCCGAGTTGTTGTCTGTCAAATTGTCACTTAAATAGTTAACCACTGACAGATATAGATTTGAACAACACGAGCAGTGGACAAAATTGCTTCCTTTTAGGAAATGAGATCATCTTCTGGCAACGTTTCGCTAGCAGTGCGGTGGCTGAGTCGTTGTCTACTGATTCGGTCATCCGTCAACGAACACATCAGAATAAAGCAGCTAGGGTAAGACTTGCCGTCCACAAAAGACTGTAAGGGAAGATCCGATGCAGGCTTTTGGCAGACCACTCTGCTCAACTGCACCAGCTACTCGGCTATCAATCCTCTTCGCCATTTTTTCTTCAACCGTTCGTGATCAATTTGATCAGCTCACATCAGTCTGGGTCCTTGTCAAGGACGTTCATTTAAAATCCGGAATTTCCAAGAAAAGATTGAGATTGAAGCAGATTGACTCTTATACCTATTCTTTAATTCCATTCCTTGTTTCAAGTTGCATAGGCCAAGGATTTGGGTAAACGTGATCACTTGCCAGGTTCCATTTCCCCAACAGTCGAAAATAGCGTAAGGCAAGACGACTCAGTTAATAATAATTGTTGGAGCGACAATCCACAAAGGGAACAGGGCCTATTTGACTCAGCAACTACACGTGTTGTGCGCGCTACTGTTCTCTCACGGGTAGAAGGGCCTACAGTTTTTTTTGCCGACTTCGAACGGCGAAGTTTGAGAAGTTTTTTTTTTTTTTCTTTGAGTGTTGTCAGCAATTCGAAAGAGGTGGTGCCGTGAAAAATTCGAGGTGTTCAGCCGGGAATCGAACCTAAACCTTTCGGCTAGTGAGCGTCGCACTCTACCCACTGCGCCACAGCCACCACAAGTTACCCAAGTAACAAACTGAGATCATGCTTAAGGGACACAAACTCCACCCAGGTTTGGAGCGAGAGCCTTTTAAAGGTTTTGTCGGTCTCTGGATCACAGCATTCGATAGAAAATGCTACAAACTCCGCGTGTCTTAGTCCTGGCGCAACACTAAACTACAACAACCTCGACTTGGAGTGGCCGCCGAGGCGTTGTGGGTAGATTGCGACACTTACACGCCAAAGGTCCAGTTTCGATTGCCCCTGAACGCCTGGAATTTTTCACGGCACCACCTCTTTCAAACTGCTGACAACACTCAAAGAGTAATACTGTCTATAAAAAGGTTCTCAAACTTTGCTGTTCGGAGTTGGCAAAAAACTGGGACCTACAGTCTACTCGTGAAAGAACAGTAGCTTGCAAAACACTAGTAGTTGCTGAGCAAGCTAGGCCCTGGTTACCCTATGGACTGTAGCACCACCCAATTATTAATTATTAACCTCGACTTGGTTGCTCTGTTTTAAACCGCAGCCACCACGAAATTCCCACTAAGAGGCCACGGCAGCATCAGGCTGGAACATAAGTTCAAGGGGCTTCTGATTGGCCTCTGGTGAAGTTGTCACCACCAGTCAGGTTCCCTTAACACCAAGATCTGATAGCCGTTATTGCACCAAATGGTCTTGGTTCCACCAGTGCTTCCATTGACACACAGATGCGGTTTGAAATCTTGTGAATCATGATGCCTGGCGCAGGAGAACTCTCGCTTTCCTGTCAAGGCTTCTATGTCACCTTGACCTTCAAAGTAAAAGAAGTTGTTGACACGACATTTGAATGAATTTTTCGTGTGAAACTCACAATTCTATACAAATGTTCGATCTTCTAGAATGTTCTTCAGCGGCCGACTTGTGCCTGTCACATTGATGACTAGGATGGACCATTCGCCATTCCTGTCCATCGTGATCCACAGTTCAACAAAATGTTCCGCTCATCAACTGTGTTGGGTCGTCGTCGTCAAACATTCCGCAAGGTGGTCACTATTTCAAGATAATCACAAAACTGGTGGATCCTGTGAGCGTCAGTCACAAGATATGACCTCGTGGAGGAAAAAAGACAGCAGCAAGCAGCTGATAAGAATGCTCACTTGTCATAAACCAGTGCCAGGAAATGGGCACAGAGCCATATTCTCAAACAAAATTGTATTTTCCGCAATCCTTCAGCGAAGGCGAGCAGCTTTCTAGAAGCCAAAAAAGCTATAACCTCACCTTCAGCCCCATTCTCTAACCTCACGATTGCAATTAAAACCCCCTTAGTGCGTCCAACATTGACTGATTGATTGCGGAGCACGAGATGCACCGAGGAAGAGCTCGCAAGTCACACCGCTTGCCAGAGAGATCCATTTAATTAAGATAGAAACGCCAGACTTTCCATCGCAACCACCCGCTCTTCCGACAAACGAGATACAATCGTAAAGAGTGTGTTTCCCCAACAACAGCCTCGACTGCACAACAATAACTAATCGGCCTCTTCCCCCAGCCGGCATAAATCCATTCGCCATGATTATTGGCCACCGGATTACTAACCGGTCATCTAGCTCCATCCACGCCAAATTAAATCGTTCGCCCGCGGAGCCCGACACAGCGCGCGATCTGCATCTCTGATGAATTTACGATTTCTGATTGCGCAGCGCTGATACCGAGTAATTGACAATAAATTCCATTCAGCGGAGCTGCATACTTTTGGGCTCTATGATGATGTCGCGGACTTGGGCATCTTTCCCAAGTGCGGCTGCTACACTTGACGCTTTAATTATCGTGTAATGGATCGCGGTGGTGCCGGCCGGGCTAAGCAACTGCCTGTCGGCCAACAATTGACCGCGGGTCCCCATAAACCAGCGAAACGGGGGAAAGTTGCCGCTAATCCCCGCCGATGGAGGCCATAATTTACACCAGAGCCTAATAACCATTACGCGTCCTTAAAAGGCGTCTCCATCGGCTCCCACGACGACGTTCACGTCGCGCCGACGAAGAGAAACATTCTCGACGGTCTTAATGGCGGCATTGTTTCACCCCAAAAAAGAGCAGGCTCCTGACAGAGCGAGGTTCGATTGTACTGCCGGAGCGAATCAATAAATTCGCGAGGCCCATCAACCGGCCAGGCACGCTGACGCGGGCCCCAGATGGCGAAGCTCTCAATCTGTGATTAGCATTCGGAAGACTAGTGCTCGGACCGGGCCGATTAAGCGGTGCTTTGTAGCTCTGTGTGACCCCGAGGTTCTTTGATTTGTGCGACTGCGGTGTCGGCCAGGAAATTGGTTTCTCGGATCTGCCCAGCTGGACTGCGATAATTACTGCCAAACGCAGGCGGCGCGTCGTGCCCGGCCTGGTGAATGGGATTGTGTTTGTAATTGCGCTGTTAACGGTTCGATTCGTTTGGATTTGTAATTTACTGGGAGAGTGGGTGTCAATCGCGATCCGGGGTGGCGGCGCCGCTGTTCGGGTTCAAGTGGCGTTGGGTAATTTGCTGAGACGCTAATGGCGGAAAGCCGTTTTAATTTTCGCGCAAATGAGCTCTGTGACTTGTGTAATTGCGCTGGGGATGGATGAGATGGTGGAGCGTGTCAAGGAATGCCTGGGGGGGGAGCAGACGGTGGGATCGGAGTTGTAGGGGGTGGGCTGATGGGGTGTTGGATTGGAGGATTTGACGTGCATTCGGAAAGCGAAGCAGACGGTTTCTTGCAAAGAGAGCACGGATTTCAAGCGAAGTCGGAACATAAAGGGTCCTAACTGGGTGAAGTGAAGGTTGGGAGGTTCCCAAGCTTTTTGCTGTTTTTCACTCTTGAAGGACTAGAGAAGATCATGGCTTAGACTTGACGAGGTGCAGACTAGGCACTTTGAAAGTGATTGAACAAGCAGCCGAAAGAGATCAAATTTTACAAGCTTCAAGGACCAACAGACGACTGCACACGGTTGTTTTGACGTTCATCAAAATTCAATCAAATAAAAGCAGTGATCTTTGCACCACAAAGCCCTTCCTCAAACAGTTGTATGATCCAATCTCAAGGATAATAAAGCCAAGCCCTCTTTATTCTGCCCACCGCTTGTTTGCAGCACCAGCCTGGATCGCGAACATGCCCCCACTGGCTAACCTGTACCCTCTCAGCTGTGTATTGACACTTTGTGACAATCCCACCCAGCCGCCCAACCAAACACGAAAAACGACCCCTCACGACTCACGATCGATCGCAAGGACCACGCCTCACAGCGGTGACCCTCTTCTTAGCTCCCTCTCTCCTGTCTCTGCCTGGCATAGCCTTAATTAGGGTTTGCCATACGCCAGTCATGACGGTCCTGCCCCGATCCGAAATCCACTTTACCGAAAAATTTCAAATTTCTTGTGACAATTAGGTGGCGGCTGTGGCGTGCTGGTCTTACTCTGACCCGGCACGGGTACACGCCTTTTTCCAGCGCGCCGGAAAAACGCTCTCCACTTGCATAATAATATTCGCTCTGCAATGACAGCGGCAGCGACAGTTTCAGCTCTGAAGGAGGACGCGAACGACACAGGAAACCAGTCCGCCACCAGCACCGCAGTTATCGCTCGCCCGAGATCTATTGAACTATGATTCTCTGCCACACGTTTGGCGTGGGGCTGCGGCGGAATCAGGCTGGGCGCGCGCGACACTTTTTCGCTGTCCCCATCGATTCCGTGTACCCCTTGCCAGGTTCACTGGGCTGACTTGTGCCCGAGAATATGAGAGAGCACAGGCTTACAAGCCGAAACTCAGATATATTAGCCGCGCAACAAGACCCGAGGTAAATGATCAATTCACGGCACAAGAGGATTGGACAGGGAATCAAGGCAACAAAAACCGACGCCGGGAAGTGCTAGGCAGTGGTGAAGAAAGAGGCCCCCTCGGCGCGGATAAAATAATTCATTTCGAGAAGTTGCGCAATAAATCGTGCTCCAGAGGTCTCACAACAGTGTCACACTGCATCCACTTTGTATGGGGACTGATTTCTGTGTTTTCCTTCTGCGGTTCGATCCGCTGCCCGGCCTCGTTGTCGGATGCTGATGTGAATGCAAAATGGTTGTGGCCAGAGTAAGGCCGAGCCAAGGAACGGCTTGTCAATCAATTAGGGTGAATGAAACTCAAGGAAGTTATTAGAGCTTACACGAGGGATTGAAATCACTTTCCAGTGCGGACAGTCGTTGGTCATTTGAATGAAGGAAACGAACTCGATTCTGAGCGCAAACTGGGCGAAAGAAAGTTTCGTCGCTGGAGCAGGGGTGTTTGTGTGTCAAGGAAAGTGCGGGAAAGGGGAAATTTGCTCACAAGGGGACTTTCGGTTCTAAGGTTATTTTTGACAACCCACTGGTTCCCGTTGGTAAATGGCGGCAAATGCATTCTGGGATAGTGGCGCAGGGAACAAATAGAAGTGAAAAGCCAAGGTAGCATTTGCTTTTAACATAAAGAAGCCGATCTAAGCATTAGAAAGGTTTCAATTCTTTGGAACGGTGTGTTCGTCCGTGTCATATTTGTCGCACTGTTCAGAACCCCATCGACCTGAGCTCAGCAATCATTGCATCCGTTGCCTGGGTCCTGGGACACCACGGGATCATGAGAATTGAGGTTGCCGACGAACAAGTCAAGGATCGTAGAGGCGTATGGACGTCTTGAACCCAACGTACGTCTGCCCGCTTTTTTGCCAGGGCTTCCATTTACAGTGGGACTTTCCACAGCGCAGACAAAGGTGATATTACTGCTCACATCAGTGAGAAATACGCGGCATTTCTGCTTTCTCTAGACAGGAATGGCTGCAAACGGCTTGTTGGCGTACAAAGAAGACACTTCACATTCGCCCATCACTTTAGTGCTTGGGCTTAGTGGTAAAACTTCTGCATGAAGGGAAGGTGAGGACATAGCAGATCATTTCCTTGTCCAGCCTTTGTTCGGATCAGGTGGCGACTGTTAACTTCTCATGGGATTGGAGCCAAAACTCTAGGCTCTACTTCACACAAGTAGGCGCTGGTATTCCTTTGGAGGACCAAGAACAGACATTGAATGTTAGTTACAAGACAATTGATCAGTTTAAGAGTTTCAGTATGGCAACCTGCGCTAGCTGAGAGAACGTGACAGTAGTTGTTTGCAAAATTTAAAAGTTTGTGATCTTGGCTAAGCAGAGAACGAACGTCCTGGGCAGCCAAAAAAGTTTGAAGTTGGAGTGGATTCTTGATGGCGTGAAGTGAACATTTCCATATTTGAGACATTTCCTTACTCCTACAAAGACATTGAAATTGTCAACTTGGTTGTCTTGATTTCTTGATTGACTGCCTTGCATTCTGAATCTCTGGTTGAATTGAGGTCAACTTAGATCCTTTGAAAGTTGTTGGCCTAGTTGCACAAGCATTACATTCGATTTGTAAAAAGGGTGTTAACCAACCACTTTCAGTCAATTGCATATAAGGAGAACAGACACTAAACTTTCTCATCGTCTTTGCAGCTTATTGAAAGTTCGTTTAGGGATAGTACTAAAAGAACGTGTTGGGGGACTGTTTTTGAACCAACTGCTGTATTCAAAAAATAGTGACAGAAGTCCCGAGAGCACATCTTTCTCTGACACATTTGTGAGTGAACCGGAGAAAATGTTTAGGTAGTTTAGGAACCACATTCTTTTCAATTTAAAGTCGACTGTCTTCATTCCGTTTCGTTTAAATAACTGTTAGGCGGACAGAATTTTTTTGGGTATATGTACAAGTGCTTTGTTTTCATGTGGCAACCGATTGCCTTACTTTTGAATATGTCTGCTTTTAAAAGTTTTGAAATGGCTGCTTGAGTGACACCGAACACACAAAGACTCTGCGACCTCTTCTTCTGTCTGGCAACAATCTTCAGCATCCAGTAATTTATCTTTAAACTTTTTTGGCTGCACAGGATGTTCGTTCTCTGCTTGGCCAAGATCACAAACTTTTAAATTGTGCAAACAACTATTGTCACGTTCTCTCAGCTAGCGCAGGTTGTTATAAACTTGCAACAAAATGAGATGACTTTCGGCAGCAGTTTTTCTTGATATTAAATAAATGAAGAAGAACTCCCCGCAAAACCACCTTTTCTGACACAAGTTTGACATATTTGAGTGAAAAAAAAAATATTTGTATGTACATATATGTATACTGAAATGACGTTCACTGAGGCATGTTGGTTGAGGTCCAGGTCCACCCCGGACTGTAGCGCCACAAGAAGAAGAAGAAGACGTACACTGACAGTGGCTTTCCAGCGCATGTTCCAATGGAATGATGAATATGGAATAATACAAGTTACGCCATCTCTTAGGAAATCAAAAGTCAAAAAAATCAGAAAACTTTATATTTCTATCAAAAATTAAAATGGCGCATGACAGCTGGTTTCAGCGTAAATCGGGGAAATATGCTTTTGCACCTAATCCCAGACTTCTTTGCCGAATGTCCTGAAGCTGTTGAGAATTGCGGATAGCATTCAACACCCGTACCGACTGGAGGCACTGCCTCTAAGCCAAATAGCAAAAGGGACATTCGGAATTTCTTTGGATAGGAAAGGTAGACGACTTGATATTTTTGACATTTAGTCGAATATTCATATTTGATTAAAAATTGTCATGGAACAGTACACACTTAAACAACGTTTGCATGCCATTCCAATAATCAAAATTCGTGTTCAGTCATCTCAGCTTTAAGAGCAAATAGATCATTTTTTAGTTTATCAAATAAACAATTCAACGTGTAGTCAAAAATTGAATTTACATCTTAGCTAAACAATGCTCTAAAGAAGTGGCCGCCGCGGCGTAGTGGGCAGAGTTGGATGATCTCACGCCGGAGGTCCAGCTTCGATTCTCGGCTGAACACTTCGGTTTTCAGAAAAAACACCAAAACAATGTAGGTCTCTTCTACTCGTTAAAGAACAATAACGCACACAACACGAGTAGCTGATGAGCAAGCACGGCCCTAGTTCCTCTATGGAAAGTCGCGCCATGAAATTATTAATTATTGATATCCCAAAAAAGAATTCTTCTTCTTCCTCTTGTGGAGCTGCAGGCCGGGGTGGACCTGAGCCTCATCCAACATGCCTCTCAAGCCAGCACGATCTTTTGCCAGCTGTCTCCAGTTGCGCACTCCAAGTTAGTTGAGGTTCTTCTACACTTGTGTGCGCCACTTTAGCCTAGGTCGTCCTCTGTTGCGTTGTCCCAATGGCAAAGACTTTAGCCTAGGTCGTCCTCTGTTTCGTTGTCCCAATGGCAGACTTCGTGCTGGAGCAGTGGTGTCCTTCCGCTCCACATGGCCCAGCCATCTTAAGCGTTGTATCTGAAGACGCTTGACCAGACGCATGTCGCTGTACAGCCCATAGAGTTCGGCATTTAATCTTCTCCGCCAGATGCCATTAACGGAAACAGGACCAAAATTCGCACGCAAAACTTTTCTCTCGAAAAGACTAAGGGCTTCCTCATCCGCCTTTTCTAACGTCCAAGATTCCGCGCCATAAAGTAGGACGGGGATGATCAAGCTGTTATATAAAGCGAGCTTAGTTCTTCGAGAGAGGGCTTTATTACTCTTGAATCCAAAGAAATAGCGGTTGGCAAGAGTGATTCTGCGTTTGATTTCGGTACTGATGTTGTTGTCCCTGTTTCCCGCGGAGCCGATGTAGACGAAGTCCTTGACTACCTCGAAGTTTCCAAAAAAAGAATGCAGTGTCAAATGTAGAGCCAATGCTAACGCTTCAATCACTTAAAAAATGGCGTTGTCAATATTTTAGCATCTCCATGTCAGCTTCTCTATCGTTTGCTTCATGAAGCGCTACAGTCTCGGATGAACATGCCTGTCCAGCAAACATTATCTCTTGCCAAATGCGTCCAGTTGGAGTCCCTCTCTGCTTGTGAGTGCTATCGCAGCCTAGGCAGTTCTCTGTTGCGTGTTGTCAAAATGACAAGAAATCGAAGGTTCTTAAACCTGAAGCAGTGGTGTCCGTACGCCCTATATGGCCGAGTGATCTTAAATCAAACGCAAAACTTTTATCTCGACAGGACCAAGGGCTTCCTTATCCAATTTTAGGAGCACCGAAATTTCCACAACCTTAAGCAGGACTGGGATAATGAAGCTGTGATACAAAGCCTAGGCTGTCTTTCGAGAGAAGATCCAATTACTCAAAGCCTAGGCTGTCTTTCGAGAGAATATCCAATTACTCAATTGCCTCTTAAGTCCATAGTGCCAGTTAGTGGCAAGGGTGATTCATTTTTTGATTTCGGCAAAAATGTTGTTACACCTAATATGAGGTGGAAAAAGTCCCTGATTGAAGTGATGCTTTGACCGAGATGTCGATGTTGTGTCATGCTTGTAATTCTCTATGTTAACTCATTGGCGAATTTAACAAACAGAGCTTAGTCTACGTCCTTACAGGATAAGTTGACACAAGAACACGAGAACTTGGAAACTGAGCTTCAATTAAGTTCCTTGATTGGACGGAATAACGTTTCTGGGGAGGCAGCAATCCAAGAGACACCATCACATGCCAAAAAAGTTTATGTTTGCTATGTCCTGCATGTATCAGGCGGTTTCCGTGAACCACAATTTCTTTGGTTTTTGGTTACCGCACCATGTAAAGTGTATATTTTTGGCCTTCGTGGCAAGGTATAGACTTTCCAAATATACGGTTTTAAAAAATTTGTGCCACACGTCACGCAGCAAACCACTAGCGGGTCATTTCAAGAAATGGACCTGTCGCATTGCCGTCTCGTTCCTATTTCCTTCAAACGTGCGGTCAACGATAGGTGGGTTCAGAGCCAATATTGAACGTGAAATGGCTGTAATTTCTTTCAATTCGTAAGAAAGAGTGGTCCAAAAACATGGTTTAACGACTGAACTCCCGTAGTTTCTATGCTAAGGAAGTTGAATAGTTCCCACAAAATTTTCTTGAATTCTCAATACATTTTCTTTGACCACATAACTTGTTTGTGCTTTACTTAAAAATGTTTAAGGGTCCCAAATGAAAAAACTTTTGATTGAAGAAATTCGTCTTCCAACTCGTGGGGGACATTAAAGCCCACTGAAAATATTGTGCATTGTGTGTGGTGATCTCTTTTTCACGTCTTCAGAGGACTGACAGTTTAATGCAGACCATAAATGGAATATTTAAATGCTCCAAATCAAAATCTGCTAACGAGGAGTTCAAGAAGAAAGTATTGATTTGAATGAATCGGAGGAACTACAGCAAAGACTACAAACAGCTGTCCTTGTGTAACAAAAACAAACATCGTGTAGCATAGTCCACCGTTTCGAAAAGCTTGCAAAACTTCAATCACCCTCCATGCCCTCAACTCAACTTCAAGTGGGTCCAACTTTTGCAAAGCACTTCACATCTCACATTCGAAAATTGCCAAAGTGTTCCAATTCAAACTGCCACCAATCACGCGTCTTTGTGTCAAAGTGTCACGTCCGAACGCCGATCCACTCAATCACTGGCCCAACAAGTTCTTCCAACAATCGCTCAAGAGTGGGCATCTGCACCTAAGGTTGCCATAAAAAATTGCCTTTCAGTTAATTGAAATACCCAACCTTCCTACCGGTAATACGCGTCGCCGCAAGCGACCTCTACAAGCGACAGTCGTCGCTGGGCTATCGCCACACAATTAATTCCGAAGACAAAAGGCCTCCGAACAAATTTCCATTTGTTACATTTGCCTCCCATTTGCCCATTCATCACTCCCATCAATTACACACATCTTCGCACTTCGCGGCCTGTCTACGAACGTGCCAGCCGTCAAGGCTGAACCGATTCGCGGGTGAATTCCAGTTGCTTTGCGAGAAACAAATAACAACAGAAATTTCGACACACAGCCAGTCCTCCCTCTGAAAGGCCAATAATCTTGCAACACACACGTTTTCCCGTCCCGACGGATCGACTGAATGTTCGTTCGTGGCCGTCGTCGTCGTCGCCGGCTTTGGCCGCAGCGGTTGAAGGAAATTCCGGCTAACAAATCAATTAACCTGGTCTTAGATCAATTATCTCGGCAGCGATTTGTGATCTGCTTTTTGTTGGCAGCTATGATTCGATTAAATGTCAATGGGCACCGAGACAAGCAATGATGGAATACCTTGCCATTGTCAGTCCCTCCCCGCCCTCAGCCGCTTGGGAGCGATGTGAGGCGGCAGCCTACGCTGCTCTGGCACTGACCATGAAGTCGGAGTTTGCGCGGGACAGCTGGTAATGTGCTCGCTCCCCCCGCCATAATTGGATTACGAAACTAAAAGAACGGCGCGCACTCGCACACAGTGAACGGCTTTTGTTGGACCCACAAATGCAGCGCGCAGATGACAGTGATCGATGACCGGACGGCGGAGCGGAGTTCTGAGAAACTTCTGACAGCTTGCATCACTGAATGCACCCATTCTTACGTCACCTGTCAGGGGTGACAGCTGGTGTCATACTTCATTGGTGGCTGTGGTGGCAGCGCACTAATAACTTGTTACTCAGTGGCGGCCATCTGACCTCGTTAGCCTGAGGTTTTTGGCCATAAATTTGCATTCACTCGATACCCGAGTTCGGCGGCATGGTTCAATGATTTGACAGTTGCGGCATGCTAGGCCTGATTTAGGTTCTGCGCAAGTGGCTTCCCGCTGGGTAACCTGTTTCTTTGGTGCCTTATTGGCGACGGGGCGGTCCCACTAATGGCGGCATGAGACAATTTGGAGTCCGCGCTGACTTGAACCGAGTCTTAGATAACTTGGGGAATTGTCGAAATTGGGTCATGTCATGGGTGGATGCTGGCTGCGGTCTGATTGATGAGTGGATTGGAACCCGATTCGGACGGGAAATGGTTTGGATAGCAAATTGGAATTCAAACTTACCTTATTTTGCTGCTGATGGCTATCGGCTGTGGCGGCTGACTGTTGGTGATGGGCATCCGCGGCTTCAGCGGTGGTGGTGGCGAGGACTTGCTGGTCTCTGTCGGCGACTTGGTGTGGTTGGTTGTGCCGTTGAACATGGGTCCAGAGTTCTCCAAAATTGGGGGAATCACAGCCGGGTTGTGGGGGCGCTTTCTGGCCATGACCGATTTGTGGTCACCAGCCAGGGGGGCGCTGATTTTCTCATTAAGGATTATCTTGTGGGCCTTTGTCGACTGGTGGGCCATGCTGGAGGCAGGCCTGGAGTGCAACAGGTCCATGTTGGTAGGCTTCTTCGGGATCGAAGGAGGCGGTGGAAGGGCGTTGAAGAAGGCCTTTCGGGACGGCGAGCCCGCGAAACTGTTTCGCCTGTTGGGCGACGGGGGCTTCTGTGACTCCAGCATGAGTGGCGGCGGCTGCCGCAGGATCTCCGGTGGCGGCGGTGGCAAGGGTTCATCCTGGTTTGAGAGGTTAGCGTCGATGTCCACCGTCACCAGTGCCGGTGGAGGTGGAAGGTCCGGGCTGGGGATGCGTAAATTCGGATTTTTCGGCGGCCGCTCGGGAACCCAGTCGTCGACCGCGATAATCGGTCCCACGACCATCGGATTTCCATTCTGCCTGTGCTGCTGTTGTGCGTTGGCGACGTGCTGCAGCGCCTTTTCTCGCATGGCCGCGTACTCAGAGGCCGACGAGGTACGTCTGATGGGCATCGACGCTCTACCTCTGGGCGGTGGAGGTGGCGGCGGCATGCCGCAGTCGTTGAACGACATCTTTTCCGGCTGCGTAACGTTCTTTATAGACTGCGATTGCAGCTTCTCCTTGGTCGCTGCCAAGTGATACTGATCGCGGAACTCTGCGTACTCGGAGGCAGACGATGACCGGCGAACGGGCATTAGCGAGCGGGACCTAGGTGGCGGCGGCGGAGGCGGCGAGCTGCCGCAGTCAGGAAACGGGTTGGCCATCGCCACCTCGCCGCTAATCTGAGGTGACAATTGGTGGTGACCGGGCGTCCGCGATGGCGCTGGTCCGAAGGTGTTGGGAAGCGAATTCCTGATTAGCACCGAACTAGGCACTTCCTTGGTGGAGCCGGTCGGCTGCAAGGAATGTGGTCGCACTAGGTTGCCGCCGCTGGCGTTGTGCTTGAAATGTTCTTTGGATTGCTGCTGCTGCTGTTGCTGTTGCTGTTGCTGCTGGCGTTCGAAGTACGATTGGACGGCGTTCTTCTGGAAGGCCTTCAGGGCTGGGTTGGAAACGCGGTGCGTCTTGCTGGGGTCGATGTACGTGTACTTCTGCACAGCATTAGGTTGATGGTGGTGGTGGTGGTGTAGGTGCTGCTGCTGCCGTTCAAAGTCGTTGATGCGTTCGGCCACTGACTGCCAGCTGGTAGGCTGCGGCGAGTGGAGCCTGAAAGAAGAGCGAAGTGGACCATTCAGGCTGGGGTTGAAGGATGCGGAGTGACACAAGCTACTTACTTTGTCGATGAGTAGTGCTGCTGCTGTGGGTAAGCGGGCGCCTGCGATTGTGGGCCGGCCTGTTGGTGGCCGTGGTGGTGGTGGACGTGTCCAGCGGGGTTCGAATTCGGTCCACTACCGTTGTTAATTGGCTCGGTGTAAGTGCTAACGGGAAAGAGCCTGTGATTGTTGCGATACGACGAGCTGGACGTGGTCGTCATGGCCGAGGTGCTCGAGGAAAACGAACTGGAGCTGGACGAGGGTGAAGAGGACGCCGCCAGACTACTAGTGGAAGTGACGGCCACCGAAAGAGATGTCATCGATAAGGTCGGCGACGCTGATGAAGACTTCTGCAGCGGCGAGGCCGTCGACAGTGATGGCGATGAGGGAGCAATTGACAGCAGCGATTGGTGCAGCGTTTGTGTTGTGTCGCTACTAGTCGCAGCGCCTATACCGATCGTACTCCCGTTTGGCGATGGGGCGCCCGATATTGTCACCGACAGCGTTGATTTATTCAGCGGATCCGCGTGGTTGTTGGGAAAGAGCAGCGTCGGGGATGACGAGGACACCGAAGCGGCTGCAGCCGCCGCAACTGCGCCTTTTGTCAAAGAGCTAACCGGCGACGTTTGTGACATGTAGTGTGGCGGATGGTGTGACATGTATATTGCGCCACTGCTGCCAGTACTGTTGGGACTCGTGTTGGCCGTGGGCGAGTTGCTGGCGGAGAGCGTCGGACTCAATTGTTGATCGTCGTTCATGTAGAGGACACTTTCACTGTGGTGTCGCTTGGGGGTGAGCACTCGCGAACTGTGCACTATGAGCTGCGACGAGGACACTGCAAAGACAGATGGATTCAGATAAGAGGGGCATTTAATTGGGTTGTCGTTTGATTTATGTCGATTGTGTCGTTGTTGTCGATCTGATGTGTCTCAAGGTTGGGTTGGCGAGGTATTGTGGTCGGCCGCTGGTGCGAGTAGGCCGGAGGAAAACTAGGGCGAGCTACATGGTTTGGAATGCGCCGTAGGCAGGGGATTGTCAAGCAATGAAGGAATGCTGGCTGACAGTGACTGGAATTTCCGAGGGAAGTGTTGTGGTGGGCTTGCAAATGGGAATGGCGTTTGACAAGACTGACTTGGTTGACATTTTGACAGTTGTGTGTGGTGAGCGGTTGGGATCTAAGTGGAATGGCCATGAGAAGCAGATGACATTTCAATTTGAAATGGTTGCAGAAGCGCGGAGATGAAAAATATTTCTCTAGGTCAGGAGAGAACATGACATCACAGAATGAGGAACCACCAAGTTCCTGGAAAATCTTTGCAATCACAAACTCCTTGTCATTTAATCTAATTCCTATCACTCACCCTCAATCTGGTCCGATTATGTCACGAGCTCCACTCGCATTCATTCAACGATGGCTATCAATTTTCTGAAAGAAGTATCGGCATACCACTGCCACACAACCATTCCGTCATTTCTAAGAATTCTAATCGTACCGAGTCGCTGCCAACTGCAGCCCCACTCAACTCCGCCCAACCGCGCGCAAGCTCCGAGCTCTCTGCTTGACCACTGAATTGGAAAATCAAGTCGGCAGCCATGAGCACTGGCGCAGCAGGCAAACGGGTAGCGGCGATGTAAAAGAAGCCGCCAGAGTCAATTGGCAGCCTTCCGCAAAGATTTCAATTCCGCTGGGCAATTCTGCGACAAGACACATCCATCCGACCAGGGGACCCACTCAACCGACCAACCAGCCAATCGAGCAACTGACCAAGTGGCTTGTCGCTCTAATTAAACTCGAATTCATCAGAGTCGACTCTACGCGCAGTGCTGATAGAAAAGAATGTTAATTGAATGATACACACTCGAGTGGGTCGGCCGCGTCCCCCGGATGGAGGGCTGTGGACCGCAAACTTTTACTTTCCAAGGTCTTGTCCCGGACGCGCCCCTGGACACAAACAAATCTTCCAAATCGCTGGCAAATTGCCCTCGATTCTGAACAGAACCAATACAAAAGCCTCGTTCGTGCCTGAGACTCAAGGGCCGCACGGACTAATTTCAAATGCAACGGGTACCAAAAGTGCTGACAAGATCAATCGCATCGATCATGTCCGCAAACACACACATACGCCGACCGAGGCATCGTTATCGTCGAGTTGGTTCTCTCAATCGCTTGCCTTTGAGCGGCCGCTGCCAGAGCTTGGCTCGGAGCTACCAGTCGTCAACCTTCAAACTGTCGCCGGAGTCGTTTGGCTCTGCAAGAGCCACTCGATAAGCGCGCAAATTATTGTCTTCTGGTGGTGGTCTTGCGGATCAGTGCACAGATCGAAAGTGAAGCTTGGCTGTTGGCCAGCAGCAGGGTGTGTTCGGAACACGTGAGGCTTGCAGGCGCAACCGAGTTGCGCTTCAAGCAATTTGGCAGGGTGGACATGTTAACATGAGAACTGCCTGCCAATTAACCGCTGCATGCAGATCGATCGAATTGGATGGGAGGGATCAAGGCGAATGCAGAAAGGACGGAGTGCAGTGGGAGGAAGTTTGGGTGGGGGACGAGGGCATTTAGAACTGGATCAGATCGCAGTCAATTTTATTCTCGTGTCGCTGCAAACCTACACTGCGAAGAAGAAATCCCCAGGCTATGCAGTTGATAGTGGTTTCCTTTGTCTATGGAATCTAGGCGCGAGTTTGAAATCGATTTTCGATTGTCAGTTAATCTCGCATTCAGTTACAAGTGTTAAGAGAGACACCTCGCAATGGAGTGGAACAGGGCCTTAAGCGCGTGACCAATTACGGACACCGACTGACAGATTAAGGTGCGATACTGGAGTGGAACTTTTTGAACGGCGGACTGGGAATTTCAACCTGAAGCTGCTGCTGCTGCTTGTGATCAGGAGGTTTGCAGGAGACAATCCTTTATTTCTGCTGTTTGTCGGTCTGCAGGCGACAAGCAGCAGAAATAAAGTAATAAAACCTTTTTGTTACAACAAGCCTATTGGGAATGCAAATTGATTTGGTTCGTTTTCAAAAGATGGCGCTACGTGCAAATAATTGCTGATCTTGGAAGCGATTAAATAGTTCATTGGAAAGGTGTGACATATGTGTATGACCGACCGTTTCTGAAAACAACATTGCCTTTTTGACAACTTCCCGATTTACATTCAATAAACAGCAGTTGCGGGATGTTTTTTCTTTTCTGTTTTAAATGGAAAAAAAGTGCAACTGGAGCTCATCGCTTGTTAGAATTTATGGTGAATCTGATCCAACCGACAAATGAAGAAGAAAGTGGTATCGATGCTTCAAAAATGTTGATTATAGCGAAGGAGACAACGAGCATCTTGGGAACCTCTCAAAATTTGAAAATGAGGAATTGGACGCTTTACTGGTAAAGATCCGTACCAAACAGGATCGCACGGAGTGACTCAGCAAACAGTTTTTGTTCAGTCAAAGAATTTTGAATTTTTCAAAAGCAAGAAAATTGGATGCCATACGTTTTGAACCCGAGAGATGGACGAATGCCATTTGGCACTTCGGAACTGCTTCTTGAATGACATCAGAGGAAGGGATTTTCGGCACTTATCAGGACTGCAAATAAAAAGCGAATATACTACAATGATATCCGCGGTAAACAGGGACAACAACATCAGTACCGAAATCAAACGTAGAATTACTCCTGCCAATTGTTGTTTTTTTGGAGCTCGAGAGGAAATTGAGTAATAAAGCCCTCTCTCGAAGGACTAAGCTCGCTTTATATAACAGATTGATCATCCCCTTTCTACTTTATGGAGCGGAATCTTGGACGTTATCAAAGGCGGATGAGGAAGCCCTTAGTCGTTTCGAGAGAAAAGTTTTGCGTGCGATTTTTGGTCCTGTTTGCGTTGATGTCACCCGGAGGAGAAGATTTAACGACAAATTTTATGGGCTGTACAGCGACATGCGTCTGGTCAAGCGTCTTCGGATACGACGCTTAAGATGGCTAGGTCATGTAGAGCTTATGGACCCGGAAAGTCTTTGAATCCAAGCCATTGGGACAACGCAACAGAGGACGACCTACACAAAGGTGGCGCACACAAGTGGAGAAGGACCTCAACGAACTTGGAGTGCGCAACTGGACACAGCTGGCAAAAGATCGTGCTGGCTGGAGAGGCATATTGGTTGAGGCCCAGATCTACCTCAGACTGTAGCGTCACAAGAAGAAGAAGAAGAACCTTAAAAAGAGAAAATGATATGCAAAGTTCGTTCCATCATTGTCTTCATCGACCCCAAGAAACATAACAGAATATCCACGGTCGAAAGGCCGTGCACTGCGTGTGATGCGACCTGATAGGTGTGATGTACTTTGGGCTGCTGAAACCAAGCAAAGCCAATGAAGGACAACGATATCGACTACAAATAATGTGATTATAACGAACGTTGCATGAAAAATGCCCAGTAACGACTGAAAGGAATGACTAAGAGATTTTGCAACATGATAATATTCGGCGTCATGTGGGTGAGGCGGTCACAATCTGCCTGGAAACCCTGAAATGAAGAGGTCTTACCCCTCTTCCACCGCATTCTTCAGCCCTTGCTCCTTCCGACTACTGGCTTTTTCGACGGATTCAAGACGATTTTGAGGTGTCACCGGATCGAGTCTTTTAGAGAAATCGAAGAATAGCTCAATGATTGGATCGATGTTGGTTAATGGGGGACAAAAGAGTTGCTTCCAACAGACAATACATTAAGTGGTGAATTTAATTTTTTTTTATTTTTCAATAAAAAAAATATCACACAAAACACGGACCGAATAATTTTAACTTTCATTTAACATCAGTTCGTAGCACATCAACCCTTGCAGGCTTCCTCCACATCGTGTAAGGACAGAGCATACACGGAAACCGTGCGTTTATCCTCACCACAGAGTCTGCTAGAAAAACTGGATGAAGGTCAAATTTCAAGGACAAAGCACATTTGATTTTCGATTTTTTATTTTGTTGTGTTGGTACACTCATATCAAACATATTGTCTGAGATGGAGCACAAAGGTGGTGAAGGAAATCAAATAACTTTGGGCGCATCTGGCCATACACCGCTCAGGTTCAGAGGATGAGATTCGGAAATTCAACCAACGTCGACTTCAAGGCCAATTTGTTCAACCTCGTCTAAGAGGGCGCTTAAAATTGGGGAAGAAAATCAACAAAGTGTGCTTGCAACCATCCATTGATCGTGCTAGTTGGAGAATTCCACCGAGGAGCCTGTAGATCAAATATACAGCATACTTGTTTTATTTCCGAGAGTTTGGTGTGTTTTGTGTGTTCAACTGGCTCAAAGATTTTGCATTCAATTTTGCGTGAAAAATAAAATTAAGTGCTAAGAAACACTTGAAATGTTGACAGTGGCTTACAAGTCGTACAAGATTTTCAAAGAAGCTCGAGAAGATGTGAATGATGACGTTCGCTACAGTTTTTCATCTAGATTTGCTGTGATCCAGAGACCGACAAAATCTTTAAAAGGCTCTCGCTCCAAACCTGGGTGGAGTTTGTGTCCCTTAAGCATGATCTCAGTTTGTTACTTGGGTAACTGAGTCGTCTTGTGGTTGCGTTTCGGCACGTAAAAAGCGAATATATTACAATAACCTCCGCGGTAGACAGGGACAACAACATCAGTACCGAAATCAAAGGTAGAATTACTCCTGCCAATCGCTATTTCTTTGGGCTCAAGGGGAAATTGAGTAATAAAGCCCTCTCTCGAAGGACTAAGCTCGCTTTATATAACAGATTGATCATCCCCTTTCTACTTTATGGAGCGGAATCTTGGACGTTAGGAAAGGCGGATGAGGAAGCCCTTAGTCTTTTTGAGAGAAAAGTTTTGCGTGCGATTTTTGGTCCTGTTTGCGTTGATGTCACCCGGAGGAGAAGATTTAACGACAAATTTTATGGGCTGTACAGCGACATGCGCCTGGTCAAGCGTCTTCGAATACAACGCTTAAGATGGCTAGACCATGTAGAGCTTATGGACACCACTACTCCGGCCCGAAAAGTCTTCGAAAACAGAGGGCGGCCTAGACTAAGGTGGCGCACACAAGAGGGGAATTACCTTAAGCTACTTGGAGTGCACAACTTCAGGCAGTTGGCGAAAGATCGTACTGTCTGAAGAGGCCCAGGTGATGTGACTGGATTTATGAATCACATGATTCAAAATCACATCCGTATCACTATTTATAGTGACAACGGAAACACTGATGGAGGAAAGACCATCTGTGGCGGGATGGCGGCTAACAGACCCAGGCTTAGAGGGAACCTGACTGATAGTGACAGCTTAACCAGAGGCTATATTCTGGTGCCACGGGAGGTCAGGGGCCCCTGGAACTTCGGTTCCAGCCTGACCATTGCGGTAGGCCCCCTTGTGGGAGTTTCGTGGTGGCTGTGGTTTACCACCTAACATCGCGGGTAGAGTCGAGGATAGTGTACTGTGCTGACTTGTCTAGCCCATTGTTTAAGCATAACTAGGCAAGTCGGTTAGGGGACTATCCCTTCTCAGTGTGGAGTTGCATTCTCAACCGGGCGCTGCGACCCAAAGAGCGGAAGAGGTTTTAGGAAGGCTTCGCATCAAACCAAGGTGGGGTGATTGCCCCTCAAGCATGATCCCAGTTTGGTACTTGGGTAACTAAGGCGTTTAGTCTTGCGTTATCTACGACTCTTGGGAAAAAGGTTCCCCGTGATATAAGCCGTTAAGGCAGGTGATCACGTAAAACCAAATCCCACATCTGTCTGAAGAGGCATGTTGGTTGAGGCCCTGGTCCACCCTGGACTGTAGCGCCACAAGAAGAAGAAGGCAAATAATGAGACAGTGATGAAAATTGTAATGGAGCTCTCTCAACTATTTGGTTTGAATCTCCTCAATCGTTGCAAAACGCCGTTCTTTCATGTGTCTCTTCAATCTTTTAAACAGACCTCGTATGAATTTCTTTCAATGTTTCTGGAGAGGCTTGCCAACTCTGGTTTCATTCTCGAAAGTCTCAACCATAGATGGAAACCCTCACCAGACAGTCCTTGTGCGCGTCCATGTTCTCTGTTCTGTTCTTACCCGGCAAGTTTATCGCCTTTTTCGGGGGAGTTTGGAAAATCCCACCGTGGGCAATCGGAACCCAACCCTCCCAAACAATGTCACGTCTTAATGGTCTCAAGTTTTTTACAACTAAAGTCTGTCTGTATTTCTAAGCTTTAAGGCTTTGTTCGTCGTCTCACATTCATTCATTTAATTTGCTGGTTGGAAATAGTGGATCAAATGATTCAGAATTCTGGACAATCCTCATATTTATTTTCATGCCATCCGAGCCTCCTACATTTTCTCGCACTTTTTCCAACGGTTCCCCCCTCCAGATGCGGACCGCTTGCCAACAAATGCAGTCCAACGAACCGCACAAACAAACACCGTCACCTCACACAATTAAAGCATAAATCTTCACTGTTGCAACATTTTAAGTAAATTTTAGCAAAGCTCCGACACTGGAGCGAGAATTCCCAACCGCCTTGATGCACACGGCACATGTCTGCCCAGGCCCGGCGCCCCCACTGACGAAGAATGAAATTCACAAATCGTGCAACCAAACAATTGAATAATAAAATTCAAATGGGAACACGACCAGTCAGCCAGTCAGCCAGTGAGCCAGCCAACGAGAGCAACTTCCAAGTCCCCTTAGTAGCAGCACACATTTCGGGGGTTGAACACATCTCTGCGGGTTTGTGCATTGAACTTACCTGATCCCGAAATCGCTGAATAGCCAGTTGCATGGCTTGCCTCCGAGACGTCGCTCATCGAGCCCAGCCACTTCAGCGTTTCCGTAGACGAGTGACTCTCCGAGCTATTGTTGGCGCTGTTGCCGTTGCTGTTGCTCGTGGCCGAGCTGTGATGATGGTGATGGTGGTGGTGGTGGTGGTGTAGGAGATGATGGCTGCCCTGCTGTTCGCCACCACCAATAGTTCCGGCATTTGAATTGCCATTCGTTGTTACCAATGTGGCCGGCGTTGCTGCTGTCGCCGTTGAAAGGTCGTTCTGTGACCAGTGATGTGATTGACGGGATAGCAGCTCACTCTCTTGGCGCAACCTACACGGGAAAAAATAGAGAGGGAGAGAGGCGGTCAAACAAAAGTGATCTTGAAGGTTTTGATTTAATTTATGCACGGCACTGGAGCGACTAATGAACCGTCGAGTGCGCGGGTTCGCTGAAGGTTACGACCGGCCTCCAGGTCGCCGCAGTCAATTTTTCGATTGAACCGAACTTGGAGTGGCACATGCGCAGTGCGATTGGTAATTGATTTCATTTCCGCCTCGAGACGGCGAGAGCCAATGGATCTTGCGCCCGAGTCGGCGACATATTTGTACACTCACCTGTCCAGAAATGGCGTGGCTGAACTTGAATCCGAGCTGGACACGTAACTGTGATAGCCTTCCGATTGGGCATACGATGATTGCTTCTGATGATGGAAGACCGCTTGGTCGTAGTACGAGCGGCTGTTGTACTCCTCCAAGCCGGCCTGCGTCAGGCTGCACTGATCGCTCATGTTGTCATCCTGCCAGTGGAAGAGAAAGAAAAAAGAAAACAGTTATGAAGTGTGTTTGCAGCGACCATGAGTAACATATCAAAACTATTTTCTAACGAGAACCTGTTGGCGGACGCGATCTGCGAGCGCAGTTGCAGCAGCTAATTGTGATCGCGCGCATGTTGCAACATCTCAATAAGATCGGGATCTAGTTTGGCGCGCAATCAAAGAATAAGCGAATCAAGGAATCTTATCGCGATCAGTGGATCTCGAGCGAAAGGTCAGACCACATCAGTTCGGGAGCGAATCCTCCCCCTGGGTCGGACGCGGAATACGCGATCCCCATATGGAGCAGAGCAGATCGTGCACGTGATTGATGGCGATCAGTTCCATGGGAAAGATCGCGGGATCTGATCCATCAGCTATTCGATACACCTGAAGACAAGTTGGATGCTCGGCGGTGTCTAGTTTATGCGGCAGCTGGTTGTGGCCAGCGCTCCATGCAGCTGCTCCGCGAGGCCTGTGATTTATTATGCTACCGTGAGTATAGATTAAGGCCGACGAGGATCGTAAACAGCGAGCGATCTGCAATTAGGTGGGTTATTGATCGCCACTCTGGCGCGGGGTTAGGCAATCTGTGACCGAAATTATGGGTCATGGTGTTAAGAGGTTTCCCTCGGCAGCTGTTCTAGATAATCCGCGCGAACTTCCGTGTTTCCCGCCGTCGGACATCGGTCATGACGCCATGCAAGGATTGGGTTGGACTCGATTTGCATGCCATTACCAACCAACCGACCGAGTGGGGGAGTGCTGACCTTAGGCCCTGTGGCGTCATAACGCTTGATAATATCGCGCACAACGATCAAATGTTTGTATGATTTATTTCGGGTTCTTGCGCTCCGCGGAGACACATGAACTCAATTTGATTTATTTCTCGGGCATGAGTTGGTACTTATATTCGAGCGGGCATCGTGTGTCATGGGGGCCGAAGCTAGCTGGCTAGAGATCTCGATCGGAGGTCCATGTGTGTGTGTGTGTGGGCAATGGATGGATGGAAATTAAGCGGTATGGTAAGCGAACCAGGAAAAAGTGTTGCATGCGTACTGCCTAAGTGAGATCATTAATTTGCGCCGAGAGAGGTGAGAACGTGAGACACGATCAGCGAAGAGTGACGGTAATTTCCTAGAAAGTATAGTTTTGCTTTTATTAAGGAAGCCAATGAGGTCTGAGGAGATTGCAAATTGTTGATAGACCAGTGCGGTGCATGCGAGATTCATTCTAGATAAGACCTGAGCTGTGAGACTGTGAGAGAGATCGGGCTTAGTGATGGCGAAAGGGATCATTTCAAATTGAATTAAACGAGGATCAGTTGGATGGGTCAGGAGGAGGCTGACGGTTTCTAACGGCGTTGATATGAATCTTCTTTCGTGAGTGCCACTTTTCAAGTAATCAACTTAGGGGGACTTCAAGACTTCTGAGGACATCTCGAAGGCGTAAGATGTCGTCGCTTTCGCAAGCATCATTCAAACAATCACAGGCCTTCATAAAGCAAACTTCGCATTCACTGCATGTCCCAAGGATGCACGGAGACTCTCAATTTTCATGTTGCCCAACAACACACACGCGTGTTTGTGGAAAAATATGAATTAATTGTTGAAAACCCCAGTGCCCGCGTCACTGAATGACGACAACCGTACGGGTCGCATAATCACCATTACTCTCGCCACCGTCAAACGAAAGCAAAAACCGACGACAAACCTCAAGGCCGCCGATTGTGTCAGGACTGCATGCAGCACACAATCCCACTATTTGTCGCCGCAGCACATCTGGTTTTTCCCTTTTTTGCCGTGCCATCGTCCGACAACAGATTAACACTCCACTGACAGATTTACCATGCTCACTGGCCACCACCAGCTGCACCGCAGATGCGGCGCGGCTCGACTGCCTTCTTCGTGAGCTTAATGCTCGTGTCATCATCGTCGCACCGTCATAACGCACGCACTCGCGCAGTTCTCCGTCCGTCAAATTAATCAAAATCATTGTTCCTCTCTGAGGTACCCGGCGACGGTGCTGCTACGTGCGCCCGCAGTCTAAAGCGCGCCGTGGGAACAACAAAACTTCACCGGCGGCGGTGTGGCGGCAGACATTTTAGCTTTGTCACCGTGCCGGGAAATTACCGAAAGACGTCGCTTTTGTGGATTTTGTAATTCATAATCGGCCCGACAGCCGGCATATCCCTCGTCTCCCCTTTCCATCGACGGCCAGGAGTCCAGAGCACAATTACTCTTCATTACATCAAGGTTATGGGAAGTTGATTGCGCGCTGGGCGCTCTTCTGGCCACTGACAGCGGTGGCGACCCGGCAATAATGGATAACAATTAAGAGCGCGACTAATTGATGTTGATTGGAGTTGGGCCTGCTCGGAATCGGTTCGGACCGCGGCGCGTTACATGATGCGACCACAAATTAGCGCGAGTGTTACGTGAACCGTCGGATATCGGGCTCCGATCACGGCACGGATTTGGCAACTCATGCGGAGATCGTCACAACGACCGATGAGGCTCGATTTGACATTGAAAAGGGGGCTCAGTGACATTCTTCGTCGATTTGGTGGAGGATGATCTTGTTATGTCACTGAGGTGTTAATTGTGGCCCTTGTGCGGCGGCGAAGGGCTTAAGAGTGGTTGCGCATGGAAAGGGTTTAAGTGTGACGAAATGTGTGGAGTTGAGCGGTGTGTGGTAATGTTGGAATGGACCCTAGAATGGGTTCATGAGGTGGGCTTGATGTCAGAGATGATGAATTTGTGTGACGTTGAGGAATCGTGGGCAACTGCAACTCTCATGTTTTTGTGGTTACGCAGGTTGGGATGATTTAACTTCGACCTCAAAGATGGAGTTCATTTAAGGATGGATGGTCTCGATGCAACATTTTACGTGTCTAAGCCAAGTCGTCAGATTTTGCTTTGAATAATTTTTTTTAGATCAGATTGACTTGTATTCGGTTTGCTATATGTTTAGCTTCAAGCTGCAGCTAAGTCAGCGACAGAAACCATCTAAGAACTGGGCTTAGCCCGAGTTTGCCTTAAGATCGAATTAGCTTCGGAATCGGTTTTATGTCGCTTTCGGCTTTCAATTCGACACCAAGGTGGGCTGTCCTAGCTCAGATTTAAACTAAGTCTAGATTTGATTTCCCCCTTGCGGAGAATCATTCTTATTTTTATGTTTTTTAAGGTCGGCTCCCTCTACGGCAGATCCTCGAAAAGACCCAAGAAGTTCAAATCGACACTAACCACCTATTCTTCGAACTTAAGGCAGTGTTCCTAGGGACGAGCTATACAATGCCGTGTCTAGTCAAAGCTTTCCTACTTAACTCGTCCGATTGTGTAGGATGATGATGGAGAACCCTCCCTGCTCCATCGATATCGGTAACGAACTTAGAGAGACCTTCAATGTCAAACATAACTCAAAAGACCACATCAGAAGAACGATCTTCCAAAAGTCAGTTTAACTGCTAGCTCTCGCTGACGACATCGACGTGATTGGGCTTACACAGCGAGCCGTCAATGAGGTGTTTGCTGGCATTGGAGCGGAAGCGGCTAGAATGGTTTGCCGGTTATTGAGGGCAAAAGGAAGTACACACGACTCCGACGTCTCGGACAAAGTAAAGGGTAGCAGAAACTTCGAGGTAGTCAAGGACTTCGTCTCTCTCAATTTTAAGGACAAGTAACACCAGCAATACTTTTGCCAATCTTAGCTTCTTCGGACTTAAAAGGCATTTTAGGCATTGAACCCTCTCTCGAAAGACTAAGCAGGCTATGCATAACATCTTCATCGTCCCAGTCTTGCTCTATGGGGCGGACATTCTTCGCAACTTAAAGCGAATGGGAAATTCCCTAGTCATTTCGAGACAAGAAAAGATTGTGTGCGATTTGTGGTCATATTTGCGTTGATGGCATGCAGAGGAAAAGATTCAACGACGAGCTTTATGGGTTGTACACAGAATGTGCCTAGTCAAGCGTCTTCGTAAGATGTCTAAGGTATGAAGAACGCGTGGACACCACTGTTCCGGCCAGAACATTTTCCAAACCCCAACAATTGGGCCGACGTAACAAAGGACGGTCTTTACTTAGGCAGCGCCCAGAAGTGTAGAAGGACCTCAACTAACTTAGACTGCGAAACTGGAGGTATTTTGTGAGAGATTAAGCTTGCTGGGGAGGCATGCTTATTAATTCTTAGGTGCACCCCGGACGAAACAATACGAAGAAAATGAAGGTCGGCTTCATACTTGGCTTCATTTTCTGCTAAACTATGTCTAACTCAATGCACAAGTATCAACCTGGTCCAGGTGAGGTTGTAAAGTTCAGTTTGAGTATAAATGTTGGACGCCGACCTCAAATTTGATTTGCTCTCGGCATCAAGTCAAGGCAAAACTCGATCTAAGATTTGTTTAGATTCAAGCCTGTTCTTCTTAATTTTGGCCTTAAAGAGCATTAAAACAAGTCTTTATTGAACTGTGGCTTCAAACATAGTCCAAGCACAACCTAAGTCTTGGTTCAAGTTTAAAATAGTTCAGTTCCAGGTTTTTTGATTTGGTTTCAGTTAATACAAAGGACTGTAGCGCCAACAATTATTTAGTCAACACACATTTAGGTTTGGACAGCTGGTAAATTTGAACTAAGTTCCACACCGATTGTAGACTTTGTCAAAATTAGGCTGCAAATTGCCAAAATGGGTAATTGCCTGTGCTTAGCTTGGTCTTAGACTATGACATTTGTTAGTTTCGCATTCGATGAATTTTGAATTTTAATTTGAGCTAAAATTCAACTTTAAGCCTTCGTCCCAAACTTAAGCTTGAGTTGTTCTTTGATTTTGGTACTATCTGAAGCTTTTTTTCTCCATGCTGTGCTGACTTAAGACAAACAGAGCCGGATCCCTTGACTAGTCAGTATGACGTTGTGTAGTCTCAACACCACCTTCCATCTTACATTCATTTTCTCTGTACACCTACATCCTACGGACAATCACAAAAATGCCTCCTAACAGCCTCCTCCTGTGTCATTCAAGATCGGCTCTCATTCCGTGATTTTCTTTCTATGGTGCAGCGTGCATCAAATGCGTGCGTCTGTCCTCCTCGCCACAAAGAACCACTTCTCATGACTTCTCGCGGAAGCGCATTCCCGCTAACACCACCTTTAGTACCTTGCGCTGCACTTTCTCTTCGTGCCGGTCGTGGAGTAGACATCTTCAGTTTTTATTGTTTCCTCCCATTATCTCCTCGTGATGTGCGCAGCTATCCCGTTCCATGATCGCTTGTCTCCTGCCTTTATTTCCACTAAACGGGATGCATACCTCTGATCGTCGTGGTCAATCTCCGGGACGATTCCAAGGGTAATGAGCATTGGAATAGAAAACTGATTTCGAATTCCGCATAATCATGGAAAACAGAAGCAAGCTGCGGTCAGATGCATGAGCGGGCGACTGAGGTGGAGTCAGAGGACACTTCTTCTCTGCCACTGGTGGGATGGATTTTCTACCGATGGAGTCAAATTTAATTCGACGCCGTCGTGCGATGATGAATGACGCAGGCGACGCGGTGGAGATTGCTGCAAACAAGGTCGTTGCCTGAACTGCGACACAGAATGCGGGAAAAGTGTTCAGAAGGCTGTGACGAATAATGGAATCGTGGATCTTATCTGCCATGCTCCAAACCCTTGACTAAGCCAATTCATAGACAAAGGGTCAATCAACAGAAGGGGCGCAGAGAACGATGGCGCACAACGAGTAAGCCACATTGAAGTCAAATAAATTGCGCAGTCAAACACTCAATATTTTGCGCATTTTAACACCATGTGTGCGTCTGTTGTCGATTTTGCAGATACTTAAGTGACCTCAAGGCAAATTCCGCGTGCACGAGGAGCGTCTGCTTCTTGAAACTCGATCCACATCGACGCAATGGCTTCCACTCCTTCCAATCACACTGTAGCCGCCATTCTCGGATGCCATTAAGCGGATCGTTTCGCAAATGTTTCGTTTTTTGCGCCGAATCGCAAACCCTGGGATGTCGTCGTCGCTGTCATTTACGACTCCGTCATCATTACTCATGCTTTTTACGGCCCAATCCCCAAATTGCCCGCCAAGATCACACAAACACACGACGCAAGCGACGGCTAAGCGCTGCCCGTTCCCAAAGGGCCTTCAACCGCCCAGCGGCTGCGAAAGGAATCGTTTTTGCGCGTTTTATTATCCTCGAGTATTTTTGGGGTTCTTTTACGACATTTTTGCGGCCGCCATAATTAACCATAATTATCCAGACATCGAATGAATTTGCACATGCCCTCCGATGCCTTCGACATTCTCGTTCCCAGAGCAAACACCGAATATGGATCCCAGCCCACTGACCCAAAAACCAGCCACCGGTCCCGGTGCAAACTCAGTGGCCGGAGTGCATCTCCAGTGCGCATCTTTCGGTCTAGATAAGGCTCCTCACGTACTTTGAATTGTGTTCGACTCGTTAATGCGACGGACTGTGGCGGCCTAGAGGCGAGGAGGCTCTGCTCTTAGAGATCGATCCGCACACGGGCAGAGGAAGGCTCATTCCATTCCAATTGACCCAGTGGTCGCCGACAGGGTCGAGTCGAAGAGGGGTTGACACAAGATACTGCGTCTGCGCATGAGTGGACTGACCACCGCGCACCATCTCTGGCGGCCGGGGACCGGCCCGACTCAGTCCTGTCCACCGGCAGTGGACTAGATCAATTGACAGCAATTATCATTGTGTGCTAGTTACGAGGCGCAAGCGCAGACTGGGGAGCACATAAACCCAGGAGTATCCCAGAATACACAGCATCTGTCGCTGGAATTATCTTGAGTAATGTGTCTCTAGCCGGGGGTAACCTTTAGCTGGCGGGCACGTTTCCGCATGCAGTCCGTCTGCTCACACTGTTGAGACACAGCCAGACTGCCACGGAAAGAGGAGAATCGTGTTCGTGTCCGAGTGGATCGGTACAGGGAATGGAACGCAGCAGCGGAGTTGAGGTGTCGTAGCTAAGTAGCAGATGTCAGGAGATCTGTGGCTATCGATGAGATAATGGTTGCCTCATGCCTGAATCGAATTAAAGCAGTCTCCTGCGAGAGCGGCTTATCTGGATCCCTATCGGTGCGCGGCGAGGACCCCATCTGTGGTCCGTGAGGAGGAATTTTCGGACTGGTCATAAATTTGTGCGAAATTCTTCACACGGCACGAGCGATCGTGGAGCCTCTCACATTCGAAAGTCACTCGCTGGTCAAACTGCAGGCACAAGCTGCAGGGAGACTTTCTAAATGAAGCATTCCCCGGTGGCTTCCTGAAGGATGCGGCAGCTTGACGTGACACGAAGCAGCCGGAGTGGGAGTATGCAAGTCAGCCTGCAAAGCACGCGGATGATGATTTATGGGACACCAGAGGAGCTCTCAATCGTGAATTCGAATGGTGGTCAGTGGACAATCACGCAGCTGGGATTAGGATCGCTCCTGACTTGGAAGTAGCTCACCCAGTGCTCGCGGTGATAATCGCCTGTCCACGAGGAGTGAATGGACGCAGTTTTAGGTAAGTTGGGGATAATTTGAAATTCATAGAGGTCCAATTAGAAGGCAGAGCAGAATGCATCGGATCTTATCTTTCGCGTTGGGTCACGCGAATGCTGAAGGATGCATGGTGAGCGATGTAGAGTGCCCGCTTAATGGTTGAGGTCATGATGTTGCCTCGGGGTAAATCTTTTCTTCTGAAGCCTGCGGCCTGGTAAGTCGAACTGTATCGTGTGTCATTAATTGTATTCAAAAATTGGAAAGCTGAGAGAGTGGTTAGAACACAAATCTAAGCAGGATGTCATGTTGGGCTACGGGTGGGAAAGGATTTATAATTTACAATAGTTGTGGGCTACTTTTGATAGGCTTTTTTCAATGTTTTTGAATAAAAAGCGAAGTACCGGGCATTATTCAAACAAGAAGCATACAATTTCCAACAAAAAGAAAATTAAAAAACCGAACGGAACCCTTTTTGTGTGGGCACGTTTGATTTACTCACTTAGGAATAATGGTTTTATACGCTCTAGAGATTAAAATAAATAAAATAAAAGGACCGGCTCTTCGAAATACAAGAGCTGTGCTCCTTGAAATTGTTTTCTTACGTGTATAAGAACCTACAGTTCAATGCCGAACAGCGAAATTTGAGAATCTTTTCGTTGCCAAGTTAATAGACTTGGAGACAGCAACTCCAAATAGATTATGCTGTGAAATGTGGCGCAGATGGTCCTAGAAACGAAGACGTATGAATTGCGACGCGCTACAAGGAATTCATCCAGCACAGGGTAAGTTCAGCTCTATTTGTGCGTCTCCTCGTACATTTGCTAACCAACTTCAGTTCACCTTTAAACGACTTGCTCGAATATTAGTCGACGTGGAGGAGGCAATTCCTTATGTAAGTTCAAAGAAACTAAATTTGAAAAGCATTTGAAAAGTTAACGCCCATTGTGAAGGAATAGTTTGATCGACGAACAAACTATGCGCCTATCACGTCAAAATTATAAAGCCACAGATGCCAGCTCAAACAAAATGAGAAGAGTGCAGGTCAAGGAGGATCCGAAAGATCCGCTTCAGACAATGGGTGTTCCAAAGCATTCCACGGAGGATGATGGTGCTGACAAACAGGCAGCTGCACATGCCAATATCGTCTTCAGTTTGAATTTTTTTCGACAGCACCCGACTTAAACACATTACCAGTAAAGCGCCAAAGACAATGGCCACACGATGCCACAATGTACACAAAGAACACATAAAACAACAGCCAAACCGAAAAACAGAAAAATAATTAACCAGTGAAAGCGATCAACTGCGCGCAGCACAGATGCCGAACTCTCTCGCTACAAATTATCCCATCTAATGCCTTCGAGATGGTCTACGTTTTCTCCAGAGCTCATCGCGCGCCAATAAAACTCCACCACGGTCCGGCGCATGTACGAATGCAAATATTTGAGCCGCAAACAAGTACTCGCCACGCCGTCATTCGAATTGTTTAATTAATTTATCGTCAATCGCAGATACGTCGCCAACAACCAGCAATCTTCGCCAAAATGAGTACTCGCGCCATGACCCATGTCGACGGCGGCGACCAACGTCGCGACCGGATAGTCATTAAGGTTGAAATTGGACAGGCGAGGCTCGTCGAACCCGACCGGAGAAGCGAAAGTGTATCGATGTTCCGGTCGGCGGCTGAGCAGCGGCGGCGGTGGGCCAATAAAGTTCTGCCCTGGATTTTGGGCAAACTTGCGAGCTCAATCGTAACCACAAACCGCCTGGGGGCTGAATGTCTTCGCCTTGTTCTGTCGACTTTGACGGTGGTCCGATTGGATTTCTGGGGCTGGCCCAGGCCCAAATTCATTGGGCGCCTGGGGGCTGATTACGTTTTGCAATGGCAAATGGAGTTCTGCAGATCTCCTTGTTCGCCCTCTGCATCGATTGCCGGGGTTCATTAGACACGACCTGACAAGGGGAGAGCGTGGCGCAGCAATTGAAAGTACTTTGCAAAACAAAAGGAAAACGACCTAAAGTGAGCGTGGGGAGCATGTGCGCCAGAAGATTGGGAGTCTGTTGTTCTTGAGTGGCTGGGTGGTGTTAAGTGGCGGCTACAAAGAAATTTGAGCTTCAAATGAATCATCGCCTGAGTGGAAAATTTGGTCCCCTCTTCGAAAAGATTTGTTTTCGGTCTAGAGCGCTGTAGCATGCTGTCCTCTAAATGATGCAAAAGCAAACGTGTTTTACTTGGATTCGATCTGAAAGGTGAGTCCGCGAGTGATTAAATCGATTAGCATTGCAAACGACAGGCGTGGGCTTGATTGTGGATTTATGGGTTCCCTGACCGCCGATCAAGTTCACTTTGCATCCTAACCAGTTAGTCAACACCAATTGGGAGCATAAATGTGTCACGTGTCTTCAAGGGATTGTCTGTTTAGGTAATAATTGACTCGAAATTGAACTTTGAAGGGTCTTGAATCATGTTGATTGAGAAAAACTGTCAAGAAAGTGGGTGGGTTTTGTCTGAAGGAGAAGAATAGGAGAAGCATCGCTGGCCATATAAGACCCTTTTTATCTGTAGATTCATACGATTCCCTGGAAAATGTTATGCCCGAATGTAAATTATATTTTGAAACTGAAACAAGGACTGCCGGTTGAAAGCTGTGAACATATTTCCTTATTATTAGCCAAACGTCAACAGTTTCGTTAAAAGATTATAGAACTGATCGGTGAACAGCATAAAACTCGATCACCGATGCAAATAAAGGCAAAAACCGCGCGTTCCTCTGGTTGTGTGACTAATCAAGTTGTGACTGACCACAAAAATGATCTTATTGAAAACAAATTAATTAGGTTGGTTTTCAAAATATGGCACCACCTGCCAGTTGTGGCTGAGCTTGGAAGCGTTTACCTATTACATTGGAATGGTGTAACATTTGTCTTCAATGAAAAGTCCGTTTTAGGCAAAAATACGTTTTATGTGTCGAAAAAAAAGCCTGAATTTACTTTAAGTAAATAGTGTTTCTAGAATTTGCTGCAGGATGTCCTGTTGATTTGCTTGAGTCAATTGCATTGAACGCAAGACAATACTTTTTTGAATTCAAAGTGAAATTGACTGTTCCAGATGAAGTTAACTTTAGACACAATGTAAATCTCGGCAGACAATGAAATAAAATGAAATAAAGTTTAAATTGTGTTTTTAAATTGAAGTTTATTTTGCACACACTCGGATTATTTACTTAATCCAAAAAGGACTCAAAGGACCATGATAATAAAAGGATTAGACTTTGAATAGAAGCAAATGAAACCTTTGTTCTTTGTTCTTTGTTCTTTATGGAGAGACAAAAAGAGACCTTTATTCTCGGTGTACCGCTTAACACAAGACTTCGTTGAGAAGTAAATGGTTTTATTGATTTACATTTTGACAATTATAGTTGGTTAAATTAGTACATCCATTGATAAGGCAGTGAGCCGATAAAGTAGAGGATAACCATAATTCAAAGCAATGTGTATATATGGTAATTATAGTACAATATAATGTGGAATAATATTATAATAAAATAACAATAAAGATAATTAAATCTTGAACAAATGAATGAGCAGCCTTTCCACGTTTACAAACAGAAGGGAGACGGAACATTATTTTGTCGCATCTCCTTTCTGGGAATCGGGAGGGATGATTTCACAATGAGTTCACCATTCACCATGAGAGTTAGAGTCAAAGTTTGGTTAAGACAGTGCTGTTCGTCATAGTTAGTCATAAAACTCATTCTTTGGACACACAATATGATTATGCAACATTCATTCTAGTCAACTTTTCCCCCTAATTACAGTCCACAGACTCATCACTCTCTTTTCCTTTATGTGTACCTTCGGTTAATGCTGTGACTCAATTCCAGCCCCTAAAGATGAAGTAAATAATTCTTGAAGAGCGTGCGGATTGTAAAAAAGGATCATTTAAATAAATGTTATAATTATTTTTTTTAAGTTGGCACTACTTCTTCTTCGTATGGTGCTAGTCTAGGGTAGACCTGGGCCTCAACCAACATCACTCATCAGCCAGCACGGACTTTCGCTAACTGCCTCCAGTTGCGCACTCCTAGTTGGTTGAGGTGATTCTCTACTCGTGTTCGCCACTTAAGTCTAGCTCCTCTGTTGCGTTGCCCTAATGGTATGGATTCAAAGACTTTTCGCGCCGGAACAGTGGTGTCCATACGCCATGTACCTAGCCATCCTAAGTATCTGTATCTGTAGACGCATGACCAGGCGCATGTCGCTGTACAGCCCATAGAGTTCATCGATAAATCTACTCCTCCAGATGCCAGATCAACGCAGACAGGACCAAAAATCGCAAGCAAAACTTTTCTTTCGAAAAGACTAAGTGCTTCCTTATCCGCTTAAGCTGAGGCTTATTTAATATGGAATCATCATAAGGACAGCTGTTGCGGCCGTGGTGTAGTGGACAGAGTGTGATACTCACAGGCTAAGTCCAGCTTCGACTTCCGTTGGAACACATAGAGTTTTTCATGACACTACCTTTTTCGAGCTGCTGACAACACTCGAAGAGTAATAACTGTCTAGAAAAGCTTCTCAAACTTCGCCGTTCGGAGTCGGCAAAAATCTGTAGGTCCTTTCTACTCGTGAGAGAACAGGAGCGCGCATAAAACGAGTAGTTGACGATCAAGCTAGACCCTCGACCCCGTGTGGACTGTAGCGCTACCCAATTATTATTATAATTATTTTGAGGACAGCAACGACCTCATGCACAATTCGCTGTGCTGGAAAAATTACTGGTCGTGCCGCTGGCTTTGACTTTTAAATTTCGTGGGATCTCCTTCTGAATTAATTTTGTGACAACGGTTTGTATAGTCTAAGCCTCTTTTTTGAAATTCAGGTAAGAACCTTGACAAAACAAGAGAAGTTCACAATCATCATTTTATACAGTCTGGCAGGTATAGCAAAATTACATGACACGACAGTGTAAAAGCCTGTCTTAGGCCCCCCCTTATATCAACGAACTGGTTCGTGAGTGTTGACCCGCATTTATTTGAGTTAAAAATTGATCTACAGTGGCACTTTTCTGCCTGAAATCGGACGAACAGGGTGCTTTTAAATTGACCATGAGTGGCACTAGTGGCCGCCGTGGCGTAATGGGCAGAGTGCTCACACGCCGAAGGGTCTAGGTTCGATTCTCGGCTGAACACCTCGAATTTTTCAAGGCACCACCTCTTTTCAGCTGCTGACAACACTCAAAGAGTAATAACTGTCTAAGAAGGCTTCTTAAACTTCGCCGTTCCGGATCTGCAAAAAACTGTGAGAGAACAGTAACGCACACAAGACGAGTAGTTGATGAGCAAACTAGGCCCCCCCGTGGACTGTCGCGCCAACAATTTTTATTTATGAGTGACACTCAGGAATTCATACAAATAAAACGGCTGACAAGCTTCTGCTCGATTAAAAGGAAACTGATCCCTCGGCAGCTGACATTATCGAAAGTGTCCCTCTACAAGTGGAACATATAAACTATAATCAGATTAAACACAGCAGTCATGCTTCCCGTCCGTAATTCCATACAGATAAGCAGATACACGCCTTAAAGAGTACTGTGTTCAGTTCATTGCCTCAATCAGCATTGTTTGACTTTTGACGCAGTTTATGCACCTTACCTATAAAGAGAGCCCTTAAAATTTACTGCGGTTAAAAACCGTCTCGACAAAGCCAACCGGATACAAGACTGCTTTTTAGCTGGGATTTCAAATTTACCTAGCACTTCCAAGACCCCTCAAAGTCCGAATATCGACATTGCTATTATTCTCCCAAGAAATGTCCAAATTAGGGGTAGCTTAGGACAGTGTAAACTGTGCAGATCTTGGCAGCCCGACAAGCAGATTCGCCATGAACACTGTTCCCTGCCTGAGTCTTAGGAATGAAAACAGTTTCTGGAGAAATTTATTTCTGTGCACTCTATCCAATGGCCAACACAACACCATCGGGGTCGCCAACTTATTCCCCAATTTGTCATCAAAACTTTCGCCTCGAAAAACAGCAAAAATATATGAAAACCTGTCAAAACTGCCCACATCAATGCATACATCAAGTTTATAATTTCGCCCAAAAATCAATTAGCCTCCATTTAGAACCCTCTGGCATCGCTTCGCTTTCTTTCTCCAACCCCCACCCAAACCGCTGCATCAACACCGCCTGTAAACGCATATTTCATCATCATGCGGAGATGTCTCGGGGCTCCCCCAAAAGCACATTCCACTTGTCATTCAGCGCACAAATTCTGTAAGGCTGCGACTTGTAACAAGTTAATTTATTCGGCCGTTTGCGCCATCCGCCCCACACCTTCGCCGATCAATCGCGACGCCATAACACCGATGATGTTGAGTAGGAAGATCCTCAATCAAAATTCGATTAATCAACACATCATTCTCACGCAATGATATCACATAGCCAGCGCCACCCCGCCATCCACTCCTCGCAGGCGAACCGACACGAAAAGTCCGAAAGGAGAATCCAAATCCGATGAATATTAGCATCTCATATCCACAACTTAACGGCGGCGGCCGCTAATGTCTGGGTTATGTCAAAATTATGCTAATGCCGGTGAATACCTCGGAAGGCGAGGTCCCCGCTCCACCACCAACGGCACCTCACGCAAATGGGTGAAATCCCCTCCGTGCCGAGGTGATGATGATGATGAAGAGGAGAAAACGCCGGCTGATTGATCGTAAACAAACCGCTTCGACGGTGGAGTAGAGGGATCGTGTAATCGAAGGAAAATCATTCCGTGATGAATGATTGCAATTTTGCATATTTTCCCTGCGACCGCCGCCACGATAATTGAATCGATCTGCAAGCGGTAAGGCGGACGGCCGTCTAACCCGCTCAGTTGGTCGTTGACTCTGCGATTCGCAAAATATCTCCTTAAGCCGTCGATCACCTTGTTAATCAGCGTCACTTTTCAATTGACTGACAACATGTTGCGCTCACCAACACAGACACGCACTAGACGGTCCAGAGCGGTATGCAAATACCGTGTAGATTTACTCGCATAGATCTGAGATTGAAATGTTAATTGCATTAGCTTGGCGGGGCTATCAGTGATCGTCGTCGTCGTCGGCGGCATGCACTGGAATTGTTTCGCTTGCCACCGCTTGCCACATGTGTCCGGTGCACCGCAACACGGCCATCATTAACGATAATTATGATGATTTCATCTAATACAGCCGCAATGGTCACGGGTTGCTTGATTGAATGAATGCGTCAGCGCTGGTGATTGAACGGTTGAGCGGTTGAGCGAGCGCCCAGCGAGTGTTTGTCTTGAGATGGACTTAACAGCTAGAATTTGAGTTTATGCTTTGAGTCATTAACTTAGCGCACATTAACGGAGTTGTGAAACAAATATTTTTTTACTAGAGTTGGACATAATCTCAACTTGATAAAGATACAGTAACATTTTGTGGTGCAAGACGAGGCGACTTTTCGATTTCGACGGCCACCAAATTTAGATCAAACGGATATCGAATTAAATTCAAACCTCGATCAAGTTTCGGACAGAGTACGAATTAAACCTGATTGAATTGCAATACAATTCTGTTTAATTTTTGTAAAATTTTGATCAAGTTTTGATCAAATCTTTGCCAAATTTTTGGTTAAATTTTCTTAAACTTGGGGTCAGGTTTTGTTTAAATTTTTTTAATATTTTCATAATACTTTTATTAAAATTAGTTCAAATTTAGGTCGAAAATTTGTAAAATTTTGATAAATTTTGTTCAAGTTTTGGTCAAAATGTTGTTAAATTTTTGAAAATTTTGTCAAATTTGTGTAAAATTTATCGCTTATACTGTGTCAGTCGAACGTGGCCGCCGTGGCGTAGTGGGTAGTGTGCAAAAACCACATGCCGAAGGGTCTAGGTTCGATTCTCGGCTAAACACCTCGAATTTTTCACGGCACCATCTCATTCGAGCTGCTGACAACACTCAAAGAGTAACAACTGTCTAAGAAAGCTTCTCAAACTCCGCCGTTCGGATTCGGCAGAAAACTGTAGGTCCCTTCTACTCGTGAGAGAACAGTAGGGCGCACAACACAAGTAGTTGAAGAGCTAGCGAGGCCTTGGACTGTTGCGCCAACAATATTGGTTATATTGGTCAAGTTTAAGTTAAATAGAGCGTTTTGATCAGAATTTTATATAGTCGAATGGTAGTGTATCAATTTTTCGAGAAATTTTGGTTGGACTTGTTCAAAATTTGGTCAAGTTTAGTGAAGCTTTATCGAACTGCCATTGGAAAAAATATACAATAAGCCTTCAATCAAATTTCAGCCTTCAAATCAAATTTTGATCAATAGTTGACCCAAAGTTTAGTTCGGCCGATTTTAGAAGCTCTTCTCTTCTGTCCGGGTTTGGCCCGATCTTAGTCTCGACGTCCTTAATGTGACTATTTACGATTGATTATCTCTGTTTGTTGACAGTTTGTTGTAAGTTGGAATTGCGCAAAAAGTTAAACCTTAGTGCTCAACAATTTGATACAAGGGATCTCTGGATAAATGATCTGCAGATCTCCAACTTTTACCAAATTTTCGCACATAGACTTGGGCTTGCCTTCACAGAGCTCAACACCAAATCTTTTTAGTATTCCTTTTCCCCTCTCTGAATTAACAGAAAAATGTCAGTCACGCCTCACAACAAAGCTTAGAATTCTTGAAACTTGAGTCATCAAATTTCCTTACCCTCTTACAGACACATCTGTCAGTGAGTAAAATGCATTTCTCACCCCTTTCAATCCCCATCGACACTGCCAGGCATCTGTTCCAGCCAAGGTAAATTAAGAATTAACATCTAAAGCCCGCTCCCGACGACATCAAAGACTGGGTGTTGCTGCATTGTACACAAAACAAACAAAGTCCCAGCCCCGAACACGTGTCAGGCCTTGTCCAAGAAGTGAACTTAAGCTCAATTGATTTGAATTCAAACAAACGTGCCGCACACCGCATGGCCATGCCATTCTAGTGTACGATTGCAGCGATTCCACCTCCACTCCACCCTGCACAGCTGCCGCCACACCGATGACTGATCGGAGCTCGTTCTTTTGTGTTCTCATTCATTCTCGGAATTTGGTTAAAAGGTCATTAGCAATTGAATCGAAAAAGAAGAACAACAAATGAAAAGAAATCAAACTCAGAGTTCCGTTACACATTTTTTTCAATCAAAAATAAAAAATGATGAGAAGTGAAAAGAAGCGAGCAGCACTTCTTCAGCTTCACTGTGCGATGTGTGTGCGCGCTGTGCGCGTCCGTCAATGCTTGGCTTCACACATTTTTCACGGCAAGAGGGTTTCTCGACCTCCTGCGGTCAAAATGGGGCTAAAGCGTTCGCATCTCTGCAGCTGCTGCCGAACCAAGCAAGTGAAACAGTTAAAGTGATTTAATGCCCAATCCCCGGATCATTAGATTCGTCAGCCGGTTACACGTTCGGGAAGAAGCCATGTATCGCAACCGCATTACATCATCGATGATTGCCAAAAAATTAACCTCAGCCGGAGAGAACTCGTTATGCGAACAAGGTTCGTGTGGACAAAGCGTCGCAAAGCTCGTTGGGTATGCACAGGAGACGCCTCAGCCGGCTGCAGCTATCTGAGCTGAATGGCTAATTCGGAATTTTTGCAGAGAATTCCGCGGCCAGAACCACAAGTGTGTAGGTAGCTGATGACTTGGACCCGCTGCGCAGTGCGGTTAACTGGGTCAACATCCTGCGGGCAGAGCATGTATTCCATTTTATGCATCACCATGCGACATCGATGCGAACGATCGGCGGCTGCGTAACGATCGTGTTGACAGTAAGTGGGACATCACTTATCTGTGTTCCTTAATTTCATTAAAAATTTGACACGACAAAACGACGATGGAATGGTGGAGTGCAGCCGAAGGGCGACTGCGCAATCGGTCATCAATCACTGCGGTGATCCGGTTCAGTCAACTGATTGTCAGTTGAAATGCAGGCAGTTTAACGGATTTACGATTTCATTCTGGGTTCGCAAGTCAACTGGAGTCCTCTTCACACTTCTGCTCAATAGGGGAATGTTCACAAGTTCACGTCAGTCTGGAGGTATGTTCACAGGTCAAACTTTGGCTCCTGAAAATATGATAACCAGCCATCTATTCAAATTAATTCCTGTCCAACTCGTTGTACATGCTCAAGCTGTATAAGTTCCCAGATGAAAAGTAAAATTCACATTCCCTGCATTCCACACTGCGCCCATCGGCCACCCGTCAGCACCCGACCACCGTCAAATATCAAACCAAAACAACAGTTTGCCCCCCTCGCGCAGTATTTGCTTTGTAAACTTTCTAAAATTCAGATCATTGTACCGCGATATCGACGGCGAATTCATCTAGATAGCGCATCTTCTCTCCAGATCTCACCTCGCAATCGGTTGATTTGTTTTATTCCATTCATATTCCCAGTGATGGCGCATCCGAAACGCATTTCCAAACGCCAAGCACTAGAAAGTTTCCTGCCCATGACCAAGGTGCCACCGCCAAGATGTGTCTTATCGGGGAACAATAAATTTCCGGTAATGCGATCTCCACCCAGGGCGTTCTAAATGCTAACCCATTCTTCTACCAGACCTCACGATGGCGGCGATTATCGACTCGACGAGAGTCATCAAATTATTACCCTAATTTGACATTGGAGCGTGGACCGTAGACAGGGCTTGAATTGATAATCCACCGCACCACGTGTGCCAAGTGACAGCGGCTGGCCAATTCATGGTCTCCACAGACGGGCTGCAAGTTCTAATTTGTTTCTAGTTCTTGTCGTGTAAAGCGATTCGTTTGTCTCGGTGTAAATTATGGTCTGACAGTTTTAATTGATCGGCTGTCAGCGACGGCCCGAAGACAGATGCGATTGTTGTCGATGTTTGTTCTTTGGGGCGGGGAAAATCGCCCCAATAAATACGAAAATCTGCATTCAAATGCGAGTTAGGTTGGAGACAGTGAGGGAAAGCGATGCGACAGTCTATTGTGCGACAGGTTTCAAGAGCGCAGTCCGGCTGTGGGGAGCGTTACAAATCACAGATGTACGGACGCAATTCATCAATGAAAGGTTCTAAAGTGGGCCACATTTGAAAGTTATAACGATCAGTTGGGCAAATGGATGATATTTCTCATGCAGTTGGCAGCCTACACAATGCCTAAGTCCCGGTTTGGGGAAGAGGTTATCTCGGCTAAACCGAGTGGGAATTGATGACACTAACGGAGGCTCAGGAACGGACGCAATGAAAGAACTTTCTTTACAATTAAGCGTGACGAGTGGAGGCATTTTTAACGATTCTCAAGTTATGAGTTATGGATTTGTGGTTGGTGTCTATGAAACGCTTTTTTTTCAGATGACAATTTCTTCGAGTCCAACGCCAAAGATTTGAGCAATAAACTGAAATTTCCTTTATTTAGAATACTTCACTACTTTGAGTTGATGGTGTCATTAAAAGAACTAATTATTTTCGCTCTGAGTCGGTATTGAACTGTAGGCCTTCTTCGTATTTGCTGCGACGTAAAGGCAAATCCGCTTATATGGATTCAGTGATATAAAGAAAACCATATGACCCTAAGAATTAAGGATTCTGAGTTGTGAATATTCGACCAGAGGTTAGGGTCCCCCAAGAGGTCAAAAGGCACTTAAGTATTCTTCAGACTGACCATGTCGAAGGTCGCCTGCAAAAGTGACATGATGAAGCAAAACCTTAAAATCAGTTCTGCCAACCTTACCATCTTACCGACATATTGCCAGGCTACCTTTTTTCGAGTTCATCGTGAATTTGCATTGCAACCAAGCAATGTAACCCAAAGAATGGGGGAAATTTTAAGTTAAGCCTAGGGACCGTGCCCTAACAAGTTGTAGTAATTGATTCTAAAAACTTGACCTAATTTCCGAGCAACGCGTACTCGAGGGCTCGTGTCATGTAAATGCCTTCGAGAGCAAGACCTTATTATTAACCATGGAATACAGCGTTATGTCGTTGCTCTCTATTTTGTTGAAGGATGAAGGATAAAGAGTTCATACAAACGTCGTCAATTTTCAATCTCCCCTCATTACAATCTTCAGTCTCCCTTTGGCCTATCAAACGTAATATTATATTAATCCATGGAGGGAAAGTCTCATAACGCGTTTTGGTTGTAAAAGTTCTTCGCCGATTCTTATGTGAAAATTTCTTCAGCGATCCCCTATCTAAAATTGTGCAATGGACTCTCAACGAAGATCAGAATTGGAGTCACCGATGAAGCATTCTGGGCGAAAAAGTCTTTTTCGAAATAATGCTGTCATTCTCTAAGTCGGAACAAACAATTCTAAAATTTAGATTGTCACAAAAAACTTCCCAAAATTAAACAGCAGCTATGTTCCTTGGTTTGGGAATAAACAATTAAATTAAATTAAAGTTGAAATAGGTGTGCGTCCTGGCTGGTTGATAGCAGAGGCCCACATGACGATTTATGCCCTTACCACTTTCCTTTACATTTTAAATACGCTTGTAGGAATTTGTGAAGAGTCAAGAAGATCTTGTGGGTTCAGGAGGGAACTTCAGCTCCTTCGAACTCATCTTGAGTTCAATGGCAAATCGTAAGGAAAGCATGCAAATTTAGCGATCCACGGTCCCTCTTTTTATTGTTTGACGCTTCAATCCGCTATGAATGAACATGAGCTTCAACACAAACATCTCTACAGTTAGGACGTTTCTTCTTTAACTGCCTATAACTGCCTCAATTTGCACACACAAAGTTGATTGAGATACTTATCTATTTATATGTGTGACAGTCGGCACGGACTTCCTCCGTTGTGTTAGACCAATTCCTGTTTTTCGAATACTCTTGGGACTGAAGCTGTACTATCTATACTCTTTGCATGGTCCATGGATGCCCCATGCGTTGTGCTCGAAGATGTTTAGCTCGATGCATTTGTAGCTCGTCCGTTGTAGCTGCCGTGGCGTAGAGGGTAAAGTGCGACGCTCACACGCCAAAGGTTCTAGGTTCGATTCCTAGCTGAACACCTCGAATTTTTCACGACACCGCCTCTTTCGAGCTGCTGACAACGCTCAAAGAGTAATAACTGTCCAAGAAAACTTCTCAAACTTCGCCGTTCGGAGTCGGCAAAAAATGTAGGTCTCTCCTACTCATGAGAGAACATTAGCGCGCACAACACGAGTAGTTGCTGAACAAGCTAGGCCCTGGTCCCCCAACAATTATAAAAATTATGCTGTAGTTATATAAAGGTTGTGATCGAATCTTTTCTACCAGGAATTATCTTCAAGGAAGCATTAATGCCAAAAGCAGTTCCCTATATGGCCTAATTTGCTGAGAAACAAATCAAGGCAGAATTTAAGTCAGGGCAGAGACCAGGTCAGGACGGAGACTGGATCAGGGAGAGACTGAGACTGAGAATGCCAAAAGCAGTTCCCTATATGGCCTAATTTGCTGAGAAACAAATCAAGGCAGAATTTAAGTCAGGGCAGAGACCAGGTCAGGACGGAGACTGGATCAGGGAGAGACTGAGACTGAGAATGCCAAAAGCAGTTCCCTATATGGCCTAATTTGCTGAGAAACAAATCAAGGTATAATTTAAGTCAGGGCAGAGACCAGGCCAGGACGGAGACTGGATTAGGGAGAGACTGGATCAGAGCAGAGACTGGATCAGGGTGGAGGCTGGGTCAGAGCGGAGACTGGATCACTACAGAGACTGTATCGGGTCGAATACCAGATCATGGCAGAGACGGGATTAGGACAACATCTAAATTCGGACAGAGACTGGATAAATTTCAGCTTGAACACACAGAACCAGGGCGTGGCAAGCACTTTTCTACTCCTGATGTTGGTGCCCATTAACTCATCACTCAATAAGTCCCAGGAATAAAAGGGGCGCTACTAACAAAGAAATGTATATATGATAACTATGGAAGATCGAGCTAATGGAACACTTTCTTCTTTCTTCTTCTTGTTGTGGCGCTACAGTCCGGGGTGGACCTGGGCCTCAACCAACATGCCTCTCAAGCCGGCACAATCTTTCGCCAGCTGCATCCAGTTGCGCACTCTAAGTTGGTTGAGGTCCTTCTCCACTTGTGTGCTCCACCTTAGACTAGGCCATTCTCTGTTGCGTTGTCCCATCAAATGTTCCGATTCAACGACTTTTCAGGCCGAAACAGTAGTGTCCATACGCTCTACATGGCCTAGCCATCTTAAGCGTTGTATCCGTAGACGCTTGACCAGGCGCATGTCGCTGTACAGCCCATAGAGTTCGTCGTTAAATCTTCTCCTCCAGATGTCATCAATGCAAATAGGACCAAAAATCGCATGCAAAACAAATGGAACTAATGGAACACTTTGGCTACCTTAACGTTTTCAGTGCCCATTGTAATGCCCTGTCTGAGACCTTCAGTTTGAGCAACCTTTTACGTTGAGGGCTTTACTTTGCTGAAAGTGATTGGGAAGATAAGATCTACAAATTTCCCTTCCTGTGGCCGCCTTGGCGCAGAGGACACTCAGTGCAACAGTCAGATGCCGAAGGTCCTAGGTTTGATTCCTGGATTGAAAGACTCGATTTTTTTTATGCTATGATTTTTTTCAAGTCGTAAAGAAGTCCCTCGAGATTCACCGCTTCGAGTCTTCAAAAGATTGCAGGTCCTTTCTTCTCATGAGAGAATGGCATGCACTGGTATTTGCTAAAAAAAAGCTAGGTCTTGGTTCCTTTCTGGACTACGTGACCGTTTTCTCCATTCTGCTCTCGAACCCCTTTTTTCGCTTTAAGAACTTCACATGAAATACGAGATAGGTTCTTGTACGTGATACTTGTCAGGGTGCTGCGCACACGGATGTGGCCACGGTTGTAGGGGCTTTCTTGTTGGGCTTGTGAGGAGCCGGAAAAATAGTAACGACATTCGTTTTTAAATTTCAATGCGAACTCGGTTAATTTTCAAAAAGAAATTTATGAATTTGTGACATTTCGCTGTAGTTGCCATTTCCTGACAAATAAGGTGTCGTCTATGCTCTACATATATCGATCCAAGAGAACCATCAAATGAAGAAGTTTTTATCTAAATACGCTTAGCTGCTTTACTCGTTTAACAGCAACCCTTCTCTAAGACGTTAGTCATAGGTCTAGTGCAAATTTACAAAAGAAAGGTAACGCAGCTCAATAGATCGAAAATTAACGAACCTGAAATAAACGGTTGCTATGACCGACGAAGGTTTGGAAATGTGGCTCCTGAATTGAATTGAATTTTTTGTTTTTCAAAGATCGCTGATGATATCCAATGTTTCCAGTAAGCAATGAATTGCTCGAAAAATCTATTTTGGACGTTTCACATTACAGTTTTAATTTCCTACATTTGCAGCGCGTTCCAAATGAAAATTAACACTCTTCTGTCTTCCAACTCCATAAAACTTGACAGTGCGCAGGGCGATAATGTCGGCTGCAGCTGCTCGAAACGAAAAACAATCATTCTTGCCTTTAGTAATCTGAAAAATGACCACTAGAAGCGTATCTCTAAATGTCTCGACACAATGGCTTCTTTGGGAAATTGCAAAAATTTCCATAAATCCGCAACCAGCGCTAACCACAAAGAAGCTCTTTCTCCCTCAACTTTCGAACTGAGAACCCTTTCATACGACGCAAAGCCCTCCATTGTCCAGACGAACAAAAGATCGCAGAGATCCCTGCACACGTCATAAATCTTCCCTCCGAGTTCCAGATCTGATTGCAAATCATGTAAAGAAAGTCCCAAGCCCACGCTCATTTCCTGCCACGACCACGAAATAAAAAATACTAAAATTGACAAATTGCTCCTTTACCTTTCACTGACAACTTCCTTTTCAATTCCCCCAGCTCACAGGCTCACGTCATCCAGCCGAATCGACAGCCGCACAAAGCCACCAGCGTCACCAGCACCAGTGCCGGACAAAAATAACTGCACGCAAATTGTAAACCGTTTAAGCCCAAATTTCCCTTTCACTCGAGAATATATGTTCGACATTAATTACTTTCTCGGGTGCGCCGAGGCCGGGCCGAGCCGCTGACCCAGTGCCTGCGTGACATGGACACCCAAAAACTCGAACACAGCCAATATGTCTGAGGTGTCTCGCGTCTGTCGTGTCAAAGACGCCCAATAAACTCTGATTCTTTATCAAGGTTTCAAAAGAATTTCCGTGGGACGACTGCGATGACGACGAAGACGAAGAAGTGGACGAGGACGAGGACGATAGCGACCACAAAGCGGACAACATCGCCGCAGATGATGACGGCGGAAGATACCCACCACCGCCAGCACTGGGCAAGCTAGGGTGTGGCTCCGACCACAGTTGCATCCGAAGGATGCTGCAGCAAGGGCACCGAGAAGTGGTCGGATGACTTCTGGTCTTACCCGCGCCTAATGCATCTCCGTCTAAATTCGGTCTGCTCGAGGGGAGCCGAGTACGGCGCATTAAAAGTGGCTGTTCTTTACAAACTAGACAGGATGCAGGGTAGTCCAGGGACAATGGAATGCCTTCTCGACTCGTTGGCACGTAGTCCCGGGCCCCGTTTCGTCGCTGCCGCCTGCATAGTGCACCACAACTTGTTGGCTACATTGTTGGCCTTTTGAACCTGCATCTTGTTGCGGCGTGTTGTCGAAACGTGTTACGAGTTTCACACTTTTGCATCGTGCTTCGGTTTCGTTGTTGAGTCCCCGCCTGCCGTCCGGAGTGCTCTCCAGCACGAGGGAGTCGGCTCCACATGTGGGCTGAGGGACGCAGTCTGTAACTGGTCCGGTCGGGAGGGGTGCAAGGGAGCACATTCACGCCTGCAGACATCTTAGATTCTTATGCTGGAGCCATAAAAATTCCATTCCAGGCAGCCTCCGTCGTCGCCGCCGCTGCCGCCGGGGCCGGTTGTGGGCATATTTTATTACAGAGCGGATGGATTAGCAATGACCTTCAGCGAACGCAAGGGATCGCCACCATCGCCTGCGCTAGTGGAGGACGGACGGAACCTTTCTCCATTCCTCTTCGTATTTGCTCAGACGCTTATCTGACGTGCGTGAGTGTGTGCAGGGAGCAACAGACTGCGCAACGCACATTCTGAGCGTTCTGAGTGTGGTCACGGCAGAGCAGAAACAGAAACAGGCTTCGTCCAGTGTTGGCTGAGGCGCGACGGCGGGAAGGACGTCTTGTGGTTTTATGGAGGAATTCTGCTGGTACTGGTCGTCTCCGTCGTTTTATCGCGTCTCATAAATCGTGTTTCGGAGTAGAGATAGCCATTCCGTGTGTCCATCCGTGGCACACGATCCTGGTTTAATTAATTTCCAGTCAGCGAGAGAGATTCATGCGCCCCCGAGCTGTGTGCTCTCCGGATCCGCGGCTCCACGACTTCGGATAATTAAGAACTCTTCACCGCGTTCAACTGTCAGAAGATCTGGGCCCACAGACCGTCAAATAGGATGCTTATCGGAGCAGAAGGTCGAACTGTCGTGCGGCATTAGATGCACACCGTCACCATGGAAAGCGATACACTTCTGCAACATTGTCAGCTTCGTCGGTCGAGCAAGGCCGTACCAGGGCCAGCGCGTAAACTCCGAATCGGCCTAGACGGGTTCTGTCGCAGCGCCATAAATGTTTTATCGCCGCTGTCATTCGAAATTAAGAGCCCATCCACCCCGAATCGGGTTATATAACATCTTGATGCGCTCGCTGCAGCCACAGCGCGCATATGCATAGGCAACGAGAACGGCGCGGCGTTCGCTGCTCGAAAAGTTTCCTCGCTCTCGTTCCACCGTTGGGGAGGGAGTCTTTTGAAATATTCGCTGAAAGACTATAAATCATGGGTAAGTGCTGTATGCCTGTGCACGCGCTGGGCGAATGCTTCGCTCCCTCCGCCGGGTACCCGTGAGGCGTGCAGATGGCCGCTTGGAAGTGTGTGTACTCGCGGAGGGGATACACACTGATATGGGCTGCTTGAGAGTGCTTTTAAAAGCCTATTAGTGCGGATGTTAGCCGCACTTAATAACGTTGCTTAATGCGAAATTCTGCCCACGCCAACCAGACACACACAGTCAGCACGATGTTTTGTTTTCCTTGTTATTTTCGCTTTTCGTCTTTTTTTGATCTGTGCGGAGATACTTCAAGAAGTTTGCGTAGAAGAATCTTCCATGAGCGGAAGTCGGTATGTTTAGTTTTTATGAACTCTTGCCACGAAACTCAGCCTTCGATGACGTCGGTCGGCTTGTGTATGATGGAGTTAGGAAGTGATCGCCGCCGAGATATGAAATGACTAAACGGCCGCTTGCCATACACAATGGTTTGGAGGGATGATATTTCTTTCTCTGACAAGCTCTGAAAAACTATCACTTCGATCATAATCAAAAATCCATACGTCAACCTCAATTCCGAACCCGATTTGAATTCCTAATCAGAGGGACTTGGCCGTTTTTGGGTGGCCTTGCGGACGATGAACTTTGGCAGAATTTGACAAGACGGGCGGATGAATAATGGATGATGATGGGCAGCAAAAATTCTGGGGGCGAGTAACAGAGCTGAAGATTAATCACGAGCATGTGGAACGTGTCTTTACATAAAGAAATTGAAGCTGAAATTCCGATTGTGATTTCTAGCACAGACATCAACCAAAAAAGTCAATTCTGAATTGGGAAGGTTTGGCCGAAATAGAGTGGATGAATTGAAATGCGGTTTGTGGTGCCAAACAAGTAGATGTTACCAAATAATTTGAACTGACCGGGGGCTAGTTACTTTCAGGAACTCCACTAGAGGATCAGTGATCACGTTTGGATCAAGTGAGGATCAGTTGACAATGAGTGATCAGTTTGTAATGAAATTGATTGAAGATCAGCAATAAACGTATAAGGATCAGTTTACGGTGAGTGTTCAGTTTGTAATGAAATCAGACTGCAGATCAGCAATCAACTTAGTGACGCTTAAGTCCATACGCAAATCAATGATTACTTTTGAAACGAGTGAAGACCACTTGACGAAATCGAGTGAGGATCAGCACTCAACTGAGCTAACTCTCAGCTTTAACTGACTTAATACAGATCAACGATCAACTGCGACGATCACAACCTAAATATCAATTTCGTTCTTTGTTTGAATGGAAGAAAAACACAATATCATTCGGTAACGATCCGAATCATGTAAAAGTCTAACAGAATGCAACGAAGTTCTGTGTGTACAAAGTTTGTTTGGAATCCTTCATAGTTTTTGCGTTGTAGCGATCATTTTGTCTCAAAATGTGTGTTGCTTGAGAGTTGGATCCTATACGTAGAGGAGAAGGTATACGTTATGCAGGTTCAAATTCAAGGAATCAACGTCAAGGAATTTTTCGCGGCGAATGAAGACCAAACAAAACGAAACCAGCTCCGAGATCGGTTGATGATCACCAGTTAGCATTATTAAGAGGACTCTGTATAGGTTCACGATCAAGTCGAATTCAATATAATTGAGGAACACTTGCAAAGTTGAATAATTTTATAAGAGAGAAGGCCAAGCAGGCAATTTTTTGAAGATAACGGTTTTTCAATGAAACCTTTTTTTTTCTTTTTAATTTCGAGGGATGTTGAAAGCTGCTAGTCACGAGCATTTATTTTGATCACGAAAAAAAAAGTATGTGCACAGGATGAAAGGAGCTACATTTGTATCCTAGCTCCATGTGATCAGGGTCGTGCTAGTTTTGAAATTTAAAATCATACTTTTCGAACAGCTTTTGTAGTCAAAACTTCACACCGTTCTTCGGCAAATCAACTGATACAGGTCGAAAAGCTTTCTGAGGTCTAAATTGCTTAAGATCACTCAAGAGAGACTTATAAATGTAAATACAGAATGAGGATCGTACGGATTTTATTTTAATGGTAAAAGATGGCGATCTGCAATTAATTATGTCTAAAATTAACAGCAAAGAATGGAAGTCTATGAAGTATTAAAAATGGGTTAGAGACTATACACATTCAAGTCAACACCCGAGGTGTGGACCATCATAAAGAAAGTCTGATTTCGACCTTAAAAAGCTTTGCAGCAAGGATGGTTACATCACAACCGGGGTCATGCTAGCCGCTGCCAGTTTAGCCTGAAGAATCAATTGGGTAACAGTCATCTCTCGAAAGGCTCAGCGGACTTCGTTCAACACTCTGATCATCCCCATCCTGATCTGCGGCGCAATGGCGTGGAGCCTGTTGAATTCAAATAAATAAGTTCCTGATCATTTCGAGAGAAGCGTTCTGTGTCTGATATTTGACTCTGTATGCATTGCTGGCATTTGGACGGGTGGATTCAACCACTAACTGTATGGGCTGTACAGCTGGTTACACCTAGTTAATAATTAAGTGTATTGCGCGACAGTCCACAAGGTACCAGAGCCAAGCCTGCTCATCAACTATTCATGTTGTGCGCGCTACCGTTCTCTCACGAGTAGAAGGGGCCTACAGTTTTTAGCCGACTCCGAATGGCGAAGTTTGAGGAGCTTTCTTGAACAGTTATTACTCTTTAAGCGTTGTCAGCAGCTCGAAAGAGGTGGTGCCGTGAAAAATTCGAGGGAATCGAACCTAGACCCCTCGGCGTGTGAGTCGCGCACTCTACCCACTACGCCACGGCGGCCACTACACCTAGTTAAGTGTCTTCAAATTCAACGCTAAGGATGGCTCCGATCAGAAGAATTTTCATTCCCGAGGGCTAATAGAAATAGTTATCGAATGAAATGGTGCAGACTTAATGGAATGGAGGCAACTGGAGAATGATCGTGAGGGCTTTAGAATGATCGTACTGTCTGGAGAGGCTTGTTGGTTGAAACCCAGGTCTACGCCAGACCGAAAATTCAAAAAATAAAAACAAAAAAGAGAACGATTTCCTGTCTAATAAATGGTCTGTAGTTACTGATTCAGACTATATTACGGAAGTTTCTGGTTTTTGCTGCACTATAGAAGGACGAGATCAATTGGAGATCACGAATTTGGCCTTACATATTCATTTCCATACGATACACGATGGACAATTTTCGCATAATATATAGAGATAAACACGCTTAGAGCTTGATGATTTCCTTACCATTGGTTTACAAGATCATTAAAATGGAGCTCCAAAAGAATTCTGTGCTGCTTAAACAAAATTGTTTACTTTCAGGGCCTCTGACTCCATTATAAAGAGATATGGCCTTTTTTTAAGGTATAAAAAAATATGGAGCGATTTTCTGGCAAATGTTTAGATGTGAAAACTTAGCTTCAAGATTTAAATTTTGTCTGTCTTCTTGAGAATCACCAAACACTTCTTTTTCTTTTACATTAAAGTCAATAATAAACTATATCAGTTACCAGACTAGGCTAAATGACACTTCTCGATCAAATAGAGCTGAACTGACTAACGAGCCGATACCAAGTGAAGATCACTTGTTCAGTTGAAGATCATAAGTGTGGATTTAAACTGATGAGTTATCGAAATTGGATTGACGACTGATCGCAAAGACTTACTAGTCCATGTTTTTTCGCCCCAATCCGAACCTCAAATAAGTGATCGGCGTCCTAAATACGCTGCTTCAATCAACTAAGCAAGGTGCTCGGCAGTATTTTCCAGTCAAATGTCAACCTCTCCTAGTTCATTTGGATCCTCAGGTTCAAGTTAATCTCAAGAGCTCAAATGGAGTGCAGCACGAAGCGGTTGTCAACCAGAAACCACTCAAACATCCACCTTGCTTTTAGAACGTGATTTTTCTTCTAGACTCGCTCTCATTACACAACACCTTGTCAGTCGACTTTCATCGCTTGTCGCTGTCCCAGCCGTCAAGATTTCAAGAATTCAAATCGATGCCACCCCCGCGCACAACGCCATCCAAGGTCTGTGCAATCCGTCGCCCGACGCCAACCCGCAGCCCCGTATGACTGACGAGATCCAATTAACCGTTCGGTTTCGCGTCTCAATTTGTCTTTTGCCACATGTTATACGATTGTTTCCGCCTCTTCCACTTGACAGACACAAAAAGTGAAAGTTCAATTGTAACGCGAGAATCATTTGTGTCTCCTTCGGCTGCTCGCCCATAAGACCGCCACCATTGTCCGCGGCGGTAATTGTGTCTTAAGCACTCTCTCGATGGCGTCTTTTACCAGCCCGCGACGAATGATTAATTCAATGTGTGCCAAACGGTGTGCGCGTTAATTAGGTGGGCGTTTCTCTGGAAACCTGTGGTTCAGGGCAAGTGAGTGCGCTTAACTCTAGATGCTAGCTGAGCCACACACCACGTCGCTTATGTCTGTCAAAACTTGGGCAGGCTTCAGAAAACGAATTCACCGACAACGGTGCACGCCTTAGTCGAAAAGTGTGCCACTGATCTGGGTTCAGCGCCACCCGCTGCTGTGTCTAACTTCATTTGCAATGTTTTAGGCTGGTCGACTGGGGGTAGATATAACTTTTTTGAGGTTAACATCGGAACGTTTTTGTTATTCGTTTTGACGCGAGGCGTGAGCCTGCAGCGATTGCATAAGACCGCGGAGGTGATGAATGACTTTGCAGTCAAATTTAGGCGAGTGAAGGAGAGGAGTCTGTTGAATAGAAAACGGTCCAACAATCGCTAAGCTATAGAATGGTTAACGATTTACTGTTTAGCATGACATGCACTCGAAGCAAGGCGTGATGAAGGTCTGAGCTGACTTCGGGCATGGCACACAGTGGGTGTGTACATATGGCGAGAGATGATCGATCTGTGGCATCACCTTTCATCTCATTTGAAAGCAAATTGACGCACGCGGAATGATTTGTGGAAGGGAGAGAAGGATGAAAAGAGATCACTGGTGTTACTTGGCAACAAGTTCAAAGGGGATTTCATTGGAAGCCATCAGGGTTTTCAACAAACTTGTACTTTCATCGATCACTCATCGATGACTTTAACGTCATTTCTAAAAAAAAACGTAGCATGCAATATTTACGGTGGTCGCCGTATGTGGCGTAGTGGGTAGAGTGCGACGCTCACACGCCGAAGGGTGTGATTCCCAGCTCAACACCAATTTTTCGAATTTTTCACGGCACCACCTCTTTCGACCTGCTGACAACACTCAAAGCGTAATAACTGTCTAAGAAGGCTTCTCACATCTCGCCGTTCGGAGTCGGCAAAAAACTGTATGTCCCTCCTACTCGTGAGAGAACAGTAGCGCGCACAACACGAGTAGTTGATGAGCAAGCTAGGCCCTGGTACCTCTTTGGACTGTGGCGCCAACAATTATTATTATTATTATTATGCAATATTTACAATCCGTTATGCCTCATTTTGTTATGGCAACAAGGAGATAGAAGTCTGGACCATTGGTAACAAATCGATTTTGGTCGCTCTTATTTAAGTTTTGAACCACAATGATTTGAAGTTTAGGAATGTTTTTTTCGGCAAATTCCTAAAGAACGAGAAAAAGGTTTGAGGCAGGCGATACTCTGCCGTCATAGAAAAGTAAAACTCAATACTGGAGGTTTCTAGTCATAGAAATATAGACCTGGACGCAGAGAACAGATGTGGGACTTGGGTTTACGTAATCACCTGCATTACCGACATTTTACCACGGGCTTCATTTACATAGCGAAGGCACTTCAGTTATCTAAGTGTCAACCTGGGTTAATACTAAGCTTGGATTCTTACCTAAGCTATCATATTTGTAGGCAGCGAGTTATTTCTAAGATCTCTGTTGTGCTACGAAAGAGGTCAAAACCGCCTGGCCTAATGCAGTAGTGGAAAACAAGGCTACTTAGGACCAGTCAAAAGCTCTGCTCTTTCTTCTTCTTCCCTGTGACAGGAAGCCCAACTGCATAGTCAGGTTGGAATGGAATTCTTATGACTGTCTCTACCAACAGAGTTTCCTCCACACCTAAGTCTGTTGGCCAACAAGGCTGGGTCCCATTAGTGATTTTATTGACACATGGTATAGTTTAACGAAATTGTATTGAATTATTTGGTTTAAAATGGACACCAACAATTTCAAAGTGGTACAAACCTTCGCTTAGCACGGCTTCGTAAATACGAGCAATACAATTTATTATTCTTTCCAGCCGACCTTCGCCAAAGTTTTTGGTACCCGTTCTTCTAACGGTCTCTGATCATCCCCGTTATGCTGTGTATGGACGCTGTTTGACGAAGTTGAGGAAAATCTTGACTCTTTCATTCTGCATTCGGGTTGGGTCCTTTGTATGCTTTGGCAGAACAAACAAAACGACAAGGAGGTTAGGTATGGCGGCATATACTTAATCAAGCGTGTATACAAACAACGCTTGGGTCTCGAGGCGCATACAATAAATAATGCTTCAAATTAAAAGAAGAAGCATTTCACATAATAAACAGACGAGGTTCTCCTTTCAGATGGTGCCCATATCCAATTTGTCGTGCGCGATTGAAGACGGCTGATGAAACACTGACAATTGGAAAGGAATGCTGGTTACAGATCCATTATTACCCTTAATTCGAACGAAAAGGACAAGATCTGTCTGAAAGCCAATAACAAACCCTGTCTAGTAAGACGACAAGTCTGACGAGGTAGTTGAAACGAACGTGGGACTTTGTTTTTCCTGTCACTTATATATCATGGGGTCCATTTTCCCAAGAGTCGGAGATAACGCAAGACTAAATGCCTTAGTTACCCAAGTACCAAGCAGAGATCATGCTTGAGGAACAACCACCACACTTTGGTTTAAGGCGAGGCCCTTCCTAAGCCTCTGCCGTTCCTTGGGTCGCAGCACCCAGTTGAGAATGCAACTCCACACTGAGCCACGAAAGTCCCTTAACCGCCTGGCCTAAACAGAATAAACTTGACAAGTCAACACAGTACACTTACCTCGACTCTGCCCGCGATATTTGGTGTTAAACACCATCCATCGTGATACCTTCACAAGGATCCTAACGCACGGTCAGACTGGAACCGAAGGTCCAGGAACTGCTGACCTCAGGTGGCATCAGCAGAATATAGCCTCTGGTCAAGCTGTCACTTCCAGCCAGGTTATCTCAACACCTGGGTCTGCTAGCCACCATCCTCCCAAATGGTCTTTGGTTCTATCACTGCCTACGTTGACACTGACAAAAGTGTTACAGATGTGGTTTTGAAATAAGTCAAATTCAGTCTAATCAGTTGGGTTTTCGGAAAGTTTGACACAACGTAGATTATTGCATCGAAAGGCGGAATGTGATCGAATCACATAATTTAAAGATCAGCTGAAAGGAATTTTTTAAAGAGAAACTTCTAGCTGACTTCTTGCTGGTAAAGGCTCTCTAAAAATTAATTAGGGGAAAGAAGCAACGATGCATGAAACGAGTAGGCGGTGTTAATTAATTTCGAAGCTCGTGCAAAAAGTTTCATATCATTGGCACAATTTTTTCGGGTTTTGAAACTTCCAGCTTTGAAGCTTCCAGCTTTTTTCGGAAGCTGTACTTAATCTTTGATAAACAGACTCTGGAAACTCTAGCGAACTTAAAATTAAAGATTATTATCGGCTTATCTGTGTAAGTGTATTTTTTTTTTACAGGTATAGAGTTTTGTTATTAAATTAAATAAGAATTGTTACTTAAAAATGACTTGAGATTTAGGTTTTTCGCAGGAGTGGTTTCTGGCGTTATATCATTCCGGCATATGCTCGTCGCTATCACCTTGGACGTAGTTCAATCTATTAAGTCATCTGCCGATGACTGTTTCCAACATATGCGACCATATGTACAAAGCAAATGTTAGCCTCAATGGGTCAATTGTTTCGGCCTTATCGATGTACCCTAACGACTGCACATATTACCAGAGGAAAAAGTCAAGCTTTAAGTCGCAAGATCGGCTTCCAAGACCCCAAGTCACGGGTCTGTAACGTTCAACGTTACGCAGTTAACAAACGTTCCGTTCAATAAATCAATTTTGGGGCGAGTTCTCTGACATCTTAAGCTGCCTTGTCTTGAAACTTCAAATGCTCTCCATCATAGTTGTTCAATTGTTAATTATCGTGGCTTTACAACGATCACCATAACCTGTAGCGTTCAGGCCAGTTCGGGAGCAATTATCCCTTTTTGCACATAAAGCACACTAAACAGACAATTTTCACGGATGCAGACATGTCTCAACATAAACTAGAAAATTAGCAGCATTCCAAATACCACAGTTTTGTTTGTTGACGTATCCATTCAACCAAAAGTGAGCCTTGTCGCTGAACAAACTTTACTAATGAAAAATTGGTATCATCGGCATTCTAGTTTAGGGCCCATTTGCCGATTGCTAATGGGAGTGGGCTTAATTCATGCAATGCCCAGCCACTTGACAGCTGACAAAATGGCCACCGGTAAAAGCAGTGCTCTCAACTTCAAGTTCTTTTCCTCTGAAAAGGCAGCCTTTACATGCACACCAATTTATGCTTTGTAAGCAACGCTTAATTTCAGTTCTTTTGACTTCGTACATCGGCATCAGCTTTCGTGGCGCCTTGCTAAGGGGAATCTTCAGCTCGTACGCCTCTTTTGTTTGAATGTCATCATCTTCACATCACCAGCCTTCTGAAAGTCTGTTGCTCCTCGAAAGAGATTCAATTAAAACCGCTTCCAAAGGAATCGCAACCAATCCGTGGCAGAAAGATCACCGCCTCATGACTAGCACGCCAATCGGCGCATAATGGCCGACAAAGTGGATCCCGTGCCCGCTAGGTTCACTTCCAGTTTCCATTTGTTGTGTTTCGATTAATCGATATCCAGCGGATTGGCTCCCCAATTTATCATTCGCCCCAGCACAGTCGCGACTCCGGTAAATTACATTCTAATTATGGAAATCATTAAATCGAACCTGAGGCCTCAAAGGTATTCCAAATGTCAAAGATCCAGCGGACTTCATTCTGCGCAGAGTTCAAGGGCTCGAGAGCTATCGCTGTTATTCGCCCGATTATCGATTCTCAATTTTGATCTTTCATCTGCCAATCTTCATCAATTCAAGAGAGAGAGATTGCCGGCAGCAGCGAAATTTTTTGCGCTCGCCCATCATATCTCACGCAGAGGTCCGCAGCACCGGAGCACGTGCACCCCCCTCTGGGAACCGCACACAATTGCGATCAATAGATGCGAACACATCTTCCTCTGCGCACTGAAATGGAGAGAAATCCATTAATCACTCAAAAGTCAATTCAACACGCTTAATCGACGAACAACAGCACTCACGCGGGAGACTGACGGACGAATAGACGGGGAACCCGCACGCTGCCAAATTATCGGCACCGAGGTGGACGACGTGTGTGCTGAGCGGGGGGAATCACATTCAACTTCATCGCGCTCTCGCGTCGGATGCGTGAACGCGAGAGATCGGTCTCAAGCTTGCTGTTCCAGCTAGCTCCGCAGTGTCTTGTCTCCAATCATCCACGGGGAACACAATAATTAAACGAAAGCAGGTTAACAGGTCTTCTCTGCCGGCTGATGGGCGAAACCACGTTCGGTGTGATTCCTCCTGCCTCCCCCCGTGTTCAATGTTTGGGACCCGTGGCGGTCTTCCTCGCGAATGGGTCTGTTCTATAATTTAATTGTTGTGTGGCAGAAAGACAGAAGCATTCACTGGACCGAGGGACAATAATTTGACGTTATGGTCATGGTCAAAACTGTGCCGTTGAGCTTCTGCATTCCGATGGGTTAAGGGTCATCATGCCGAGTGGGTTCTTAACCTCATAACTCCATCGACGATGGAGTGTCAATTTGGGTCTCAATCGATTCTCAAAAGAAACAAAAGTCGGAAGGGGACGAGAGGGTCTCTTAATCGTTTAAGCAGCTCCGGTTATGGTCGCGATAGCAAAGCTTTTGTGCTCAAGTATATGCCAAGCATCCCAAGCAAGATGACCTGAAGAATGTTTGCGTTTGAGTTTGAGAATGTGAAACGAAAACGAATTCTGCTCCAAATTGAAAGTGAATGAAGGAGCTGTGTATACACACAGTTGAGGTCAATCGAGGTGCGGTAGGGAAAGTGCACAGATTGGGTTGTTTATAGAAATCTTTGAATTGAGGCGTGCTTCACCGGGATGAGTGAAAAGTACTCAGCTTTTTTAGACATACGTGTAACACGGCACATGTTTGGTCAGAATGTCTTAAAGTCAACATTCTGTAGAGCTTGAGCAGAATATAATATGCTGACAGTAGCAACCTAGAGGTGAATCAGCAATCGAACCCACAGCTAAGTTCATCCTTAAATGCTTGCGAGTAACTTTTCCTCCTCCTTTCCAACATCGCATCATTGAAAAACCTTCCATATTGCTTTTGCATGTCATGGACAATCCTCTGAGGACTTATTATATGCAAACTCCCGTGGCACCAGTTCCTGATTTGTACACTTATGTCTCATTTTTCTTGACACCATATTACCGACATAAGGGTTCTGATCTATGATTAAAATCCACTCAATGCTCCGATTAAACTCTATTTGAAGAGGAACAGCAGCCAACACAAAACAAGCACTTGCTCTTGTAGCTTAACCTTGGTCCCTCGTTACAGTCTCCAGCAGACAAGACTTCAGACATTCACAACTTCACTCCGCACCATAAATTCAAAGGGTGCCTGTTTCACTTGTCCCAAAATTCAAATTTGTAAATTTTGACATTGAATCACCGCCAACAAGATTTGTCAAGCTCCTGCCCCTCTCCACAACATCACAAGACAACTTCATAACTTTGTTCCGCAGTAAAACTTCTTTTACCGTTGAAACCCAGTCGTTGGTCTTAAGTCAGTTAAATCATGGTAATGCACAGCACACCGACCGGCCCACGACATGTCACCGATTATGAATTACACGTCAAAGATACATTATGCCAACCAGCCAGCGATGAATACGATATCTTACGGCAGCGGCGGCGACACGTCGGTGATGGCGCAACCTGCGGGAATATTTAAATCAAACTTTTTTACATCCGGAATGAGCGACTGTGGCACGGTTGACTTTCAGACATTGCCCACCCACGGCTTGAGCCGAAGAATACATTTCATCCAAAACATCTCCGTAACTCATCTCTGAAGGAGGCGGAATGTCGGTCAAGATTTGCGTATGATTTGTGTCACAAAGAAACAGGAATAATGCGCGGGGATTTGTGTGCGGGCCTGGAGGTGATCGACAGATGTGCTTAAGTAGCAGACTGAGTTGATAAAAGGTTCATTTGGTGGAACTTAGAAAGGTGGCTGCATCCACTGATCACAAGTTCCACATTCCCACACATTTGGTTGGAGCTTGTCACTTGTGGGATCCATTGTTGCTTGGATTGCGTTTGAAATGTACCAGAACTACTTTCCGTCCGACAGATGTGCTTAAGTAGCAGACTGAGTTGATAAAAGGTTCATTTGGTGGAACTTAGAAAGGTGGCTGCATCCACTGATCACAAGTTCCACATTCCCACACATTTGGTTGGAGCTTGTCACTTGTGGGATCTATTGTTGCTTGGATTGCTTTTGAAATGTACCAGAACTACTTTCCGTCCATAACTTTTCAACAATAAGTGCTTGTATCAAAACACTTGGTTGACAAGTGGATGGAAATCTGAAAAAATGGACGAACATTGTGATACTTCGCATTTGAGGAAACAAATGTAAAGTTCAGAAAAGGAACGGACTTCAGTAATCGCAAGTTGAAGCAGCGGAATCCCCCGCGAGCTACGGATGTTTTTGTACTGGATGTATAAGACCACGTGCACAGAGGGTACTTAGAGAAGTAGAAATAAAAAGACTGGCAAAAGTCTGGAATAAAGTTCTGAATCCTTAGAATAGAAAAAGGTTAAAGAGAACAGACAACACCTTCGTGTATACAAGCTATGAATGGTTCGTTGAGGAAACACAACAAGATGTTGGGTTTAGCCGGATCAGGACTTTAGAACTCGCCTCTATTTTTAGGTTGGTTGGGGTTAACGGCTTTGGCATTTTTTTTTTGAATCGGCTTTGGACCATGTTATTGAGTTTGTCGCTTGATATTTATTAGATGTCACTTTAGGCTTGCTTTGGGGAAAAACAATCGTGTAGTTTCGTTAATAATTCTATACTTGCCGTCGAATTATACCGAAAGCGAGCAGTTTCACCAAATTTGACTTCTATATTTCCAAAAATGGAAAAACACAGCTCATATTCCTAAAATGTAATGTAATGTATGAATTGATGAATATAAAGAAGGATAGTTTCAAAGTTTTTTTTCTTTTTGGAAATTCCATTTGGGTGATGTTTAACTCAGCAATGAGCCACGTTTAGCCCGGCAAAGAGAAGTCGATAATGATCAATTCAAAGCATCGATCGAGGCCGATTGTCAAATTACTGTGTGTGAAATTGAAGAAAGGTTACATTTAGCAAAAGCACGAGTCAGTGGCCTTATAAAGCGTTTTAGACTTCTTAATATTTAGATTCCACGTGAATTCAAAGAATGCGCATAATCGATTGTGATTTTCAAATGCTGTGGATTCGGTCTTATTAGTCTTTGAAGCGAATCAACCCTGGTGAAGAGAAATGGATTCTTAAAAAAAACGTCAATCGATAACGATCATTGTCAAAGCTACCACAAACAACTTCAAAAGCTGACATGACCAGTTTGGTGGCTTTGACAAGGTGTCGTATATTAAGATGTACTCAATGAAGTTCAGATGTCTACCGTCAAAAATTGAAGAAAATAAATGCCTCCAACAATGAAAAATGACCTGAATTGATCTATCGAATATTTGCGTCATATTTCACGGTTGACCGCATACAACTTTAATCACTTGTCAAAAGCTGAGCCTGATTGGGAACTTTTGATGCATTCACCGCATATGCATGACCTTGCATCATCAGACTACAGTTAGTGTCAGTCTTTGCAGAACTCCTTACACGGTAGAAATTTAAAGTATGATGACTTTGTAAAATAAGTCTTAGCTCAATTTTTTGAGACATAGAGGGCTTACGTGCTATGATGACTGTTCACAAGCCAAATTGTTTAAGACACTCCCATCGAATGAACGACAGATCAGATGTCAGGTCGAATTTTTCTAAAGTTTGTCATTCAATTATAGAATTTTTACTAGGTATGTATACTAGCAGCATACGTAGCTCAAAAAGAGAAAAAAAAGGAAAATAATTTTGAAAATTTCGGTAATGGGTTAAAAATTCGCGTGGCTCTGCTTCGAACTTAGGCTGTTCGAGATTTTGGATTGTCGGAAAATAAAAATTAAAAACAAGTGTATGGCGCGACAGTTTACAGGGGACCAAGGCCTAGCTTGCTCATCTACTATTCAAGTTGTGCACTGAACTGTTCAAGTACAAGAGACCTACAACTTTTTGCCGACTCCGAACGGCGAAGTTTGAAAAGCTTTGTTTGATTTTCCGAACGGCAAAGTTTGATAAGCTTTGTCTGATTTTTTGAATAGTTTCAGCAGCTCGAAAAGGGTGGTGCCGTGAATAATTCGAGGTGTTCGTGAATAATTCGAGGTGTGCACCTATACCTTCGAGGCGTAAGCATCGCACTCTACCCACTACGTCAGAGCGACAACTTGTCGGAAAATGTCTACCCAACATTTTCAAGTGTTTGGTCCCTGATCCACACACACTCTAAATCTTACGGTTTAACAGTTTAGTTAACACAATATTTCAAACATAGCCATATCCAGATAAACATCTGATACTTTTCAAAGAAGTTGCACAAATTGTGCAGGGACTACTTAAAGGCTAAAAATTTCAAATCCAACCTTAGTCAGTCCTTGAATTTCTTCCTAGGCTAGAAAGTAGTGACTGAAGGACGTTGCCAAGACATTATCCCAATGGCCCACCTAGGAGGAGCCAAATGAAATAAATAAATGAAACGGCCTTAAGATCCGACCCCTTCATCGAAGCTCATTTGTGCTTATTGGACGGTCCCCAAGGGAACCAGGTTCAAGCTTCCTCATTCTCTCACGAGTTGAAGGGACCTACCATTTTACAATTTACAATTTTTTTTCCAAACGTCGCCTACGCCACGGCAGCCATCTTAATTTGTTAAAAAGCTTTTTACTCAATTCGCTACAGGCCGGTTGGACAAGAACTTAACGCAACATACTTCTCACAAAAAGTTGAAAGAAGTCCGTCCCCTCTTGTGTATTGTATCTTAGACGAGGACAAATTTCGATGGACTATTAACTCGAATTTAGTAAGCTGTGTTGCTCTATCCCGTAGCCAAAGGGAGTTGAAAAAGCGCATACCGCTGCAAGCAAGGCGCCTACAAGAAAACTTAATATCGCGCATGAAAACAAACAACTTGTACCTCCATCTAAGCTTGAAGGCTGGGCCCAAATTCAAATAAACTCCTGAGCCTAGGCTCAAAAATAAGAAAGAGCCAACAAACCTTTCATTACCCATTAAGTCAGCAACACGGATATATTACTTGTGGCAGAAAAGGAAGTAAATGACAACCTTGTCATGAGCTTACCTTCAAGTGTGTTTAACGACTTACAACTGCAACTGAAAATTCGATCCTTATCTTAACGAATGCTGGCCTTTTGTTGACAATTGGCTTATAATTGGCACGCAAGGGCTTAAAATCCGAGCGGAACGATCAAAGGGAATCCACGATAAAGATCAGACTTTACAGTCGTTACTCCAATTGTTTACTAAACAGACATAATTCCAACTAATTAATGGTAAATTGACAGCCATCAGACCCTCTTTCCTTCCCTCCGGAAGTTTCTGAATTGACTGCCCGATAGACAGCCACTCACTTCGATTGTCGGAATGAAAAATACAATTTTCAAATCTCTTGCCGGTCTCTGTCCTTTCCAAAGCACACCACGGACGAGAATGGACTGCATTTCAAGATTGTCAGACACACGTCGCTCAGGCCCGAATCAACTTCTTGCCAAGGACGTCGTGGGTGTGAAGCCCACACACATCCTCAGACGAAGTGGGGGAAATGATTTTCATTTCAACGGCGAACGTGATTCTGTGTGCATACCTTTCCCTATCCGATAATTGTTGCGCCTGCCAAATGACAAGGTACACATAGTCCAGCCATTCGTAATGGCCGTTCAGTGTTTGCATCCACTTATGGGCGAACAGCTAAATTCAAAACTAGCACCACGCCAGCGCCAGCAGTGTTCACTAGTATGTGTGTGTATGAGCCCACCTGAAACCCACCATATCCTCGAGTCGGTATCTCCCCCAAAAAATCGCACTGCAGTCGAATTCCTGCTCCGCGTTTATTACGAAAAACACTCAAGCCACCCCATAAGCCACTTGAAAGCTCCAAATTCGTGAATTGGATCGCATTACGTTCGAAGCCCACAGCGTGTCTGCGTGACAAACAAACAAAACCACTCTCCTCCAACGTCGGCGGCAGCGTTCACATTTCACATGAATGGCTGCAGCGGCGGAGCTGGCAGTGCCTGTGGCGGTGGCGGAGGCGCACGGCAATGGCTTGCAACGGAAATATGTCCCCACGTTCACATTCCACTACAGTTTTGAAATCGTTCCCCCCTGTGTTCCCACCATGCGTCCCTCCACACACACGCCTGTGAACAGGTAAAATACATTTAATGGGCAAGTTGCCGAATTAAAGGCTCCCCTGGGGGTAGGGGTAATGATTTTTGCAATCTCATGTGTGTGCACGCTGCGCAACCAGAAACCACACGACGAATTTGATTAATCATCAGGAACCGCCTTCGGTTGACACACAAAGATCATCGATCCTGTTGCGGCAACTGGTTAGCGAGCGAATTTCGACGCAAAACAGGAACTTTGCCCCCTTAGCCCAAATCACGAACGAAACGCGTTTCAACTCCGCCTGACATTGAGGAGCGCACGTCAGTCGTCGCCGTTTTTGGACTTATGACATAATTGCACCGCTTGACAGGAAGTCACCGATTCCCGATTTAATCACGTTCACGGGAGCCCCGTCGATTGCAACCACACCGGGAGTGGGAGGCCTGATGGCACCGTGACACTCCACGAAAGGGGCTTCTTCCGACGGAATGCGCAGAAGGTTCTTGGGAACGGGGGAGCATTTCTGGGTCACCGATGATGTTTGTGTGTCGGGCTGACAGGCAAGACACGATTGACAGCTGCTACCGTTGCCCCGATGTGCTGGTGGGCTGCACTTAAGAAGGAAACGCTAACGTTCGAGTGGCTGTGAACGGGATGGCTCAGGTTGGCTGACGACTTGACATTTCTTTGTTCCCGTCTCAGACAGAGAAGTTGTCTCGACAAGTTGACAATCAAGAGCTTTATGGAGACGCGCGTCAAGTGTTTTTGTCTCGGTCTAAAGTTTAAATGGGTGCGCGCTGGCGTTGTTAAATTATCATTTCACTGGCATTACCGTTAATTTCAGATTGTCTGTCAGAATTAAATCACGAAGTGGGCTGGGGTCTCGTTAACAGGCGCAATCAGCTCGGTGGTGGCCCTTTGACAGATTTTTGGGAGAGTAGTCTTACCAAGGAAATTAATTGGACATTGCGGTAGATGGTATCGTTTTTTGGTGATCATTCGATGTTCTTACCTGGAACGAGAAGAAAAAGAGAAGGGGACTCATTAATGATTTGGAAAAGATGGAGGGAATTTATTGAATGTGAGGCTTCCTTATTTGGGTGTGAAATTCCGATATGAGGCAAATGTGTTATTAAATTTCAGATTAAGACTCTTGTGTAGGGCGCCATTTACGAAAAAGTGCTTAGATCAAGCTGCAGGTAAAGGGTAACAGGGCCTTCTTTAATTATAGCTCCTCCATTGACAAAAAAATTACAAATCTTGTGTCAAAGTGATCTTTTGAAAGAATAGAGGGTGCCACTTATGCGTTAAATTGTAAATCCTCGTGTTGAAGTTTTTCAGAAGAGGTGGTTGCTTCTGCAAGTTCATAACTTGTCCAAGTCCCCTAACCTCGCACAAAACAGGTAAACAGTCAACCAACAGCCTTAAGAACTTTGCGGGGCCTTGCAGCTGGTGTTCATTGGTTTCTAACTTCTAGTATTGCGCACCGATGCTGTCATCTGAACACAATCTAACGCAAATAAGTCGAATTAGCATCCACGAAACCAACCGTCAATTTTTGAGTGAACGCTACGATCAGTAATGGTCCTTGTGCTTTAACCTTCAGCTGAAGGATTCCCCAGAAGTGTGCGGAGTGACATAAAGTCTGTTTTTGAGGTAGTTTTATACTAACCATCTTTTGAAGCAGAATCATTATTAAATTTTAGCAACCTTGCTCTTCTGTTCAGCAAATGGAATGGCTTCCTTAATATCAGTCCATGAATCGAGATCCGCACAATCAAAAAGTTCTCTGCAGAGACCGCTTCTACAGATCTCAAAATAAAATTGCTGAAACCAATCCAACTGCATCCACAATTGTCACAAAAACCCGAAGCCGCATGCACACATTCGCACACACAATTCCCCGCCCATTAATTGCCCTCAAAGCAAACTTCGCACCTTGAAGGCTGGCCGGTAAGCGCGCGGTCTCCCTGTCATGGCGATCATCATCGGTTCAATGGAATTGCTCTTTCACAGTCGCGCAATTAAAAATCGCTTTGGAAGCGCAGGAATTCCGTCTCCAGCTGCATCGAAACTAAATCGGCCGCCATTCGGGCAGGTGCAAAGGCTTGGGTTTTTGCCAGCAACACACGATCATTGTCATCCCGTATCTTTTGCTGCGTCCCAGTTAATTGCATAAAGGAATTCCTCGACTGTCCTGTCGGCGCAGTTGAGCGTCCTCTGTTTTGTCCACTGCTGGCATTCTAAGCCAGATCCCGCCGGCTGATTATTTTGGCGAAAAAAACCCTCCTTTCTCTCAGTCGTCGATTCCAAGAAATCACTTCCACTCGATCGGACACGATCTCTAATGACACTCCCCAGAGCAGCGCGCCGCCGCGGCGAGAAGCTGTTTACTTTGACCTTCTGCCTCGCAGGCACTTGAATACTTGCGTTCAGAGCTCACTCATCTAACCAGAAGCCGATAACTGGATCTAAATGACCCGAATTGAGTCTGCAGCCAGAAGACGAGTTCCCGTGCGTCCAGATATGAAAAGTAAGAGTGCTCCGAGCGGTCTGGATGCATTGTGTGCCAGAGATTTGGAGCTTTAAGTGGATTTCTCTATTTGACCTGAATTGGCGGGAGGCTTTTGGCCGTCGATTCTGGTGTGGACTGCGGCTGGTTGTGGAATGTGTTCATCATAAGCGCTCTGTGGGTTAAATGTGTCAAGTGGTGTCAACGCGAGCCGGTGGGAGGTGCAGACGAAAATTCATGGCGACCTGAGGGGAAGCCGGACCCGGTTTTATTTTGGATGGAAGTCATTAAGCATTCGTGAGCACAGTGTTGTAAAGAGCGAAGCATTTTTGGGAACAGATGATTATCGTTGTGAGATGGAAATGAGGTTGACATTGAATAGAACAAACGAATGACAAATTTGTGGCTGCATTAAAGTGGAGAAAGACGGACAATTCATTGCTTCAAGTCGTTTGAAACTTCCTCATTTCTCTCTGCCATGCACACCGCGGAGCACATGTGTCCCGAACTAAGTGTGGCTCCAAACCTATCTCAGCCACGATCGCATGCAACCCCCACAAACATCTCATAAGCACCTCCTCACATAAAATTCACTTAAGCACCACCAGTCTGCCGGAAAACGGCTTTAAAATCTAAAACACTTAAGGCGTTCATTCTGATGCGACTTCTAGATAAAGGAGATGTCCATAATATTCACAAATGCACTACCGCCAGAGCGAGACTGTCGCATTTCTCACAAGGAGCCTTCAGGCCACAGTCCAAGCCATCGCCGTCGCTAGGCCGCAAGCACTCAAGAGCAATTGCATCTCATTAAGCAAATGCCAAGAGGCTTCAGAAACACAACCAATTTCCATTTCTCAGTCAGTCTTACGCGCACCCAGTTTGAGTAGTCGCCGGTGGTCAAGTTGGTGTGCACGTCGCCGTGGATAAAATGGTTAAGCATTCGACTTTACTGCCACGTCCGCGGTGGCCGCAAGTACGCCCCAGAAACCAATAAACTACTGCAAACAATTATCCGGCCGCTCTGCAACGCGACCAAATGCCAGAGCGCAAAATGCTAATGCCGTTGCGATGAACTTATCACGTAAACATCAAATCGCCACGCCAACCCGGCCGGCTACGCAGTCATCTGGGCAGCACATGTGAGTGCGCGGACCAAAGTTGGCTGCGAAAAAATGCAAAACCGCACCGAACAACGTTCTCTAGATGACATGCATTCTTAGGCGGCCCCAGCACCAGAACCAGTTGGTCGCCACACTCAAAGATATCACTTGTTCGGAGGAGGAGTTCCAGGCCAGCTGCGAATGGCACGCAACTATTTTTAGAAATATGATCTGACGCGCAGCGAAACAAAGACCGCTGGGACTGGAACTGCGAGCGGGGTGTGGCAAATTAGTTTAGTACGCTCGTATCTCGAACGCGGAATCCGATACGCGATTAAATCTGAGCACACAATGTCAATCAATAGCAATTATAAAGCGCGCGCGTGCGCCAGGGCCCCGAGCGTGCGGGGTCTCGCCTGCCTCTCACATTGACTGGCCCACACCGCACTCGCGTGGATTTGAATAGAGCCCCACTGCCTCCGCCTCGAAGCAGAACTCCACCATCCGCACTGGTGCGCATAAATGTTCACCTTCCAGATGATTAAATGCGCTGCGCACCACACGGTACTGGTCTAACCTGATTCGGCGCTTAATAAACTGTCACTTTGCGTCAAGGCGCGGACAAGTGCTAAATCAAGCCCAAAGGGCTTCAGGTATTCGAATCAGTATTCGAATCTGTAGCCGAATCCGAAAACCGAAACTGGAACAGATAACAGAAACCTCGCCGCTCCTTCGCTCTGCAATCCATTCGCGGATGGACGGAGCACAAAAAGATTGCTTTCAAGAGAATTATAATCCAATAAATTTAAATTAGACACCGCGAGGCTCCACTCCATCGATACAGGTCTCAGTGGGGTGGGGGACTGTCGCCGCGAGTCGTGGATCGTGGTTTTTCTCTCTCTTTGTCAAGCGATTCTTAATTAATCTCGTCGCCTAAGCAGAGGCAGAGAAATTCTTCTTTTTTCTCCATTCCACGGAGGAGCTTTTGGATTTCGGAATCACCTCCATCGGTGGAGGGATAGCTGCTTCGCCAGCTCAAGAGCCCGTTTGGTTCATTCACCCAGCGGTGAATGAGGTGATTATACAATTTGAATCCGAGCCGTATGGCTCTGGGGTAACTGGATGGCGGAGATGATAAATCGATCGGAACGCCCCGCTGCTTGTTTGCTATGGATTCTGAAGATACTGTGGATTCTGCGGATTTTCGGGACTTGGATTGTAGTCAGCTGCGGCTAATCTCAGATTCCAGGGCTTTTTGCTGAATCGTTTTACATTTGATTTGTGCGTTGAATGAGTTGAGCGATGAGTGGAAGGTGGATGGTCGATGGTCAGGGAAGCAGTGGATTCTTGAGAATCTATCGGAGGGTCTGGCGAGGTTGACCTCTGCGGAGATTGATAGAATGGATGAATTTCAGGTGTAACTGTTGTGGATTTTTTTGAAAGTGGCTGAGATCATGAGATTCTTTTAGAACGTGAAAAGTTGCTCGTAGGTCATGGGGGTCCACTACAAATGAATTTATATTGTCTGTAATTCCACTCAGTGTGTTTGCATTGTAGAATGGTCTGAGATGATGGGAATATTTTTGGGGGATCTATTGATTCCTCCTCACGGTTCGAAAATCATTCCATGCATCGTCTAAACAGTTTTTTTTTGTTTCTGCTGGAGGTTAGAAAGTATGAAACTGCAGCACTCAGACTCGACTGTACCAGCAGACAATGAACTACATTTAATTTATTGTCTGAGTCTTGAGGAAGCTGGCATTCTTCTTCTGTGCACTTCTGTGAAAAATAACCTATGTTTTGATCTCCAACTTCATCAGCACCAAAGAGCAACCAACTGATCCGAGCAAAGGCGGGCAATAACAGAAGCAGAGCCGTGGTTTTACTTTCTCTGCATGCGCCGCAGAGGGCCTGAACGAAAGTAAGGTTTCTTTGCTAGCTGCCTGCAATCTTTTCTTTCTAGAGATAACATAAAAGAAATGCCGCTGAGCATAAACTTGGTTAGCCTGCATCCTGGGGAGTCGTGTCATCTCTGGTTGTCTTTTTGGAGAACCCAACTGTCGATGGAAGCCCTGACCAAGAACACAAGCAGTCCGAAGATGGGTTGGAGCCTTATGAGTGCCTCTTTTGACTCTTGCCTTCCATACACAGCTTTGCTGGAAGTTGTACATGTTTTACAAATGTCATCACTTTTGCTTTTAAAAGGCATACCATTTTTGGAGTCTCCCCAGTTTTTACGTCTTACAGTCAATTTGATTTGGAACGGTTACTTCTGTGCCCCCCATCCGTATCCCTTCTTTTGGGATTTTCAGTATTTTAGGATTGAAGACATTATGGAAATTTGGTTCATCGTCATATTACGTTTTTGAATTGCTGGTGCTGCTTGGAATTCTCCTTATTTCGTGAACGCTGTTTTTGACATCAATTCAAGGTAAAAAGTCTTCATATTCATCAGCTTCTAGTATGCGTCCCTGACATTATTCGTTTGCAATCACGCATTATTGTTCAACGGCCTTACTAGCAAAGGTTTGAACCAAATAATGGCTGCTTCCAAACGTATTGGAAGCTTCTGCGTTTCATAAAATTCAGCTCAATGACAACCTTTGTCTCACGTTTTGAGAGTACAAATTGATATGATTCTCTTTTTTATTCAGGAAATTCCAAAATACATCACTCAAAATATTCAATCAATGTTTAACATTTCTCTGCTTATTTCCGATCACCATCTCTAAATATTGATTTCTCTCTGCCATCGATCCAATCATGTAGCTATTCTTCGACTTCTTCAAAAGATCTGAACTGCTGACACTTCTGTAGTCGGAAGGAAAGATCTGGAGAAAACAGTGGGTGGAATAAAACCTCTCATTTCAGTGTTTCCAGGCAGTTTTTGATAGCTTCAGCCATTTTGGTCCAGCGTTGTCAAAATACGGTGTTTCGTTCTTTTCTTGCAATTTTTTATGTAATGCACGGCTCAAAAGCATTAGTTGTAGTCGACAGGGTTTGACATCAATGATGTTGCAGCATGGTACATCACACCCGTCTGGTCCCACCATATGCAGACAATCGCCTTTAGTGACCGAGAATGTTTTTCTGTGGCGTCTATGTAGACAATGATGAAGCGGGTTCATCGGGCTTTGCATAGTATTTTTATTTCTTCTTGTGATTTTCATACTTTATCCACTTTTCATATCCAGTCTCGTAATAATATAATAATAATATAATAAATGTTGGCGCGACAGTCCACAGGGGGACAAGAGCCTAGCTTGCTCATCAACCACTCGTGTTGTTTTTGTTTGTGTTTGTTTGAGAAGTTTGAGAAGCTTTCTTAGACAAGTATTACTCTTTGAGTGTAGTCAGCAGCTCGAAAGAGGTGGTGCCGTGAAAAATTCGAGGTGTTCAGCCGGGAATCGAACCTAGACCCTTCGGCGCGTGAGTGTCGCACTCTAACCACTACGCCACGGCGGCCACAGTCTCGATCCCGGGTGAAAATGTCTTCGTTTGATGTCTTTCAAGAAGCAGTTACGAGGTTACAAATCGTCGATTTCAACGCGTGCGGCGCCTTGTGAATAAATTCAAATTTCTATAACCGAACCGAGATTGTTTGATGAGTCACTCCCAACGAATCTGCGATTTTACTTTGTGTCTGGCACGGATCTTGATCCAGCAGGACGTCCAATACCTCATTTCCAAACTTTTTAAATTGACCCAGTCTTCGACACTTAATTCACTACATTTGAAACCTCGGAACCAGTCTCTGCATGATCAGAGCAGATTCACTCTAAACTTCAAAAAGCAATAAATGGGCTTAAGAACCACTTTTCTTCCAATTTTCTTCCAAATACCGGTAGCCGCCGTGGCGTAGTAGGTAGAGTGCGGCCCTCGAACTCCGAAGATTCAGGTTCAATTCCCTGCTGAACACCTCAAATTTTTCACGGCACCACCTCTTTCGAGCTGCTGACTACAAATAAAGAATAATAACTGTCAAAGAAACAGCTTCGTCGTTAGAAGTCGGTCCGTTCTACACGTAAGAGAACAGTAGCACACACAACACGAGTAATTGTTGAGCAAGCTAGGTTCTAGTCCCCCTGTGGACTGTACCATTATTAAATTTTCTATTGTTATTCAAACAAATACCGACTTTTTGAAAAGTGCAAAAAAAAATTGCTGTCTAAAATAGAAGCTGATGAACAAATATTACACCTTTCCAACGAAGTATGAAATCACTTCCGAGATCACCCACATTTTGCTGGTGGCGCCATCTCTTGAAACTTGACCGAGTATGTTTTTTTATGCGAAAATGTGTTTACTCACCATAAATTTTTTAACGAAAACTTTAAAACTTAAACTGACCCATTTATCCCACATGTACGTGCGTAACGATATTTGTTTCATCTGTGGGAATAGTTTGTTTCGGAGTCCACACTCGAGCAGATTTTTGTTCTCTTGAACCCTTGGACAGTGGTTTCATTGTCTGACTTCAACAGCAAGTTGAAAATAAAAGGTTGACGAATGTCTACCTTACGCCTTTTTGTTTTTTGAATTTTCCGGCTATGAACAAAGAGCTACAGAATTCGTATCTGGCAATACTATACATAATTTTAAAGGTCTTGACCTACAAAACGACGCTATGCATGATTAGTTTGGATATTGCGTTCAACAGTAATAGAGGTGTAAACTTGAAGTTTACTAACTCCGAAATTCGCGCTATTTTAAAGTTTTCCTTCGTTAAGGGCAAATTCGCTGGGGAAACGTTCAGTGAGATTATTGCTATTTTGGGGGATGGAACTGTATCACTTCGAACCCCGGAGGAATGGTTTCGACGATTCAGAGCTGGTGAAAACGGCACCATGGATAAGCCAGCCGGTGGAAGACCTGTGACGACGAATACCGATCGAATCATGGAAATCATAGAGTAAGACGAGCGTGTGCCATCTCGTGACATCGCCCAGGAGATGGGAGTTAGTTACCAAAACATTTTAAATCATCTGAGAAGGCTGGATACAAAAAAGCTTGATGTTTGGGTGCCGCATGATTTGACGCAAGAAAAAACTTCTGGACCGAATCAACGCCTGCGATATGCTTCTGAAACGGAACGAACTCGAACCATTTTTGAAGCGGATGGCGACTGGCGACGAAAAATGGATCACATACGACAATATCAAGCGAAAACGGTCGTAGTTGAAGGCCGGTGAATCGTCCCAAACAGTGGCCAAGCGGGGATTGACGGGCAGGAAGGTTTTGCTGTGTTTGGTGGGATTGAAGGGAATCATCCACTATAAGCTGCTCCCATAGGGCCAGACGCTAAATTCTATCATCTACGGCGAACAACTGGACCGCTTGAAGTAGGCGATCGACCAGAAGCCTCCAGAATTGGCTAACAGGAAGGGTCTAGTGTTCCACCAGGCCAACGCCAGACCACACACTTCGTTGACGACTCGTCAGAACCTACGGGCGCTCGGATGGGAGGTTTTATCGCATCCACCATATAGCCCGGATATAGGGCCAGGTGATTTCCACCTGTTCCTGTCCATGGCGAACGCTCTTGGCTTGTGAAAAGTGGCTGTCCGAGTTCTTCGCAAATAAGGAGAGGGGCTTCTACAAGGGGGGTATTGTGAAGTTGCCGTCTAGATGGAAACAGAACAAAACGGCGCATATTTGAACAATGTTAATTCCGATCACTGTAACATTTTTTATAAAGCATTGAATGAAAGTGGTCGCCTTGGCGTAGTGGGTAGAGTGCGACGCTCACACGCCGAAGGGTCTAGGTTCGATTTCCGGCTGAACACCTCGAATTTTTCACGGCAGCACCTCTTTCGAGCTGCTGACAACACACAAAGAGTAATACTTGTCTAAGAAAGCTTCTCAAACTTCGCCGTTCGGAGTCGCCAAAAAACTGTAGGTCCCATCTACTCGTGAGAAAACAGTAGCGTGCACAACACGAGTAGTTGATGAGCCAACTAGGCCTTGGTCCCCCTGTGGACTGTCGCGCTAACAATTATTATTGATATTTGACAACCTTGTACTTTGGAATCGCTTCAACAGATCCGAGATGCTACACAAACGTCGATTCAACAAGAGGAATGTGTCAACTTTTATTAAACTTTGCATTTTTGTCACTCGTTGAAAGGTAGTTGTGGAACATTTGGTGTGAGGGTCGGAAATCCATACCAGCATGACAAAATCTCTCTAAGCCTGTTGCGTAACCTTCCACAGTTCAAGGAGCTGCACTGTGTAATTATCAGTAAAAAGACTTGAATATAAACCAAGTCTCACACCGCACTCATTTTTCGAATCTCTCACTATACTTAAGCAGTCACTCAAATTGTGTCCCACAGGGTAGCGATCACATCATGCTTGATACAAGGCAGTTTTGCATTCTTGGCCTGCAACCGTCGAGCTTGCACTGTCGAAGAATGGAAAACCTCCTCAGGGGACTGGCTTAATAAAAATGATGATAGATGGGGAAAAACAGTAAGTCATCTAATGAGCACATTCCCTACCCTAGATCTCTAAAAAGCACAGAGCCCGAATATGTGATTCTAAAACTACAGCCCTCAAAATGCCTCCCACAAGCCACGTCTACCTACTTCCCACAAATCTAATTATTATTTTTAATTCGAGTTTCCATCGCTGCAAGGTTCGATTGATGGTCAAATCCAAAGAACCCATTTTACAATGCCAAAGGAATTTTTAATGTCTGCATCACGAGTAACATTACAAACACACAAACGTCCTCAAAACTAAATCAAGTGCCTAATTAAAAAAGACACCGAACTGAAGGCTAACAGTCTGGCCGCAAGCACAACAGTGTGGGCATCAGGCACCGGTAGGGGGAGAAATAATGGAGGCAGCGATAAACTCGGCTTTTGAATTTATGCGCATTGTAATGGCATTCGAACGAATAATGAATGAATCTCTAAATTTAACAGCACATCCGCTAATGGGGTGGAGAGCATTCCCAACGAAACGAGACTGGAGCGATGGGAGTAAGGAATGTAACGGGATACATTTTGAGTTTCGTATCTGTCTAAGAGATGAAGCGATGAGACCAATCGAGCATGCTTGGGGACTCCTTAGTAGCTCTTCAGAAAGCGCTTTGGATTGACGCACCTTGCGCGAACGGTTTACGTTTTCTCCTTTTGTTCACTCATCCAAAAGTTTTGTTAGAGGCCACAGACGTAGCTCCTTCCGTCGCTTACTCGACTTTAGGAGGCGCTGTTACAGAAGCAATGGCAGATAGAAACAAACTTCAGAAACTCTTCCCTTAGCGATGCGCTTTAGACAGAGGTCCACTTAGGTCCTGAAACATGACTCAAGCCAGAGCTGGAAAAAAAGCAGCAGTCAGTCACATTGAGACTTAGCTCTAGCCATAATTCAAGAGCTTCTGAATACACGAATGTTGACCATCGCCGATAAGATTGAAGCAGTTCAGCAGTAAGGGCATTACAGATCAAGGTTGCACACTTGCACACTTGCCGCTGATGTGTTCAAACTGCAAAACAAAAGGCCACGTAATCAGATGAATAACCTGAAAATCATGCAAACAGCTGTCACTCTACCATCAGATAACCATTGTACTCCCGTCCTCCTTAACGTGAACTGTCACCTGGCATTTGACACCCAAAGTTTAGCTCAGAACCCCATCTCGACACTTTCTCCTTCGAGTGCACTACCTGGGAACACAACGACCTGTTTACCCAACCATTGGCGTCGGTAGCACTAGGTGCCCTCCCTCACACTCGCACTCACATTACAACCCGAAACCTAACTGCTACCCATTAGGACTGTGCCTCCAATTAAGGTCCCCCACCCTGTGTTTGCACTGCCGCCGCGCTGCTGGAGTAACACCAAATTATAAGCAATGACCTTTCAAATCAGAAACCACTTCCACTCCACTTCAGAACGCAGATGCACACGGCGATAAGCCAGAGAGAGCATCTTCAGCCACCGAGGTAAACAGTTTTTTTTCTGTTTTCCTATCCCTCCATCTTCCTTTGTGTTCTTCTACTTCTTCTGGTATGATGCCCCTGCTCGGTTGACTCAATGCCAACAGAGCTGCCCCTCTACGCGCCACCGCCACCTTGGCAAATGGAAGAACCCACCGCACGCAGTGCCCTTGTCTAGCCGAAGGCTTGTGACTCATGCGGGATTTAATGGCACACCGTGGTGTACCGCACTATCTTGTGACTAGTATCTCTCTCAGAGGCAAACATACACCGTCTGGGCCTTGTCAGTGCGTGCAGCTTAGACTGCGCCTCCATCGGAATCTACAACACTTGTCGAGGGTTGTTAGAAGGTGCGCACTGGCACTGTGGTCGCTGCGCGAGATTTCTATCTGCGCTGTCTTCGGTGACACCCGGGCGAGGGGCCAGTGATGCACCTGAGTGCCTTCTTTCAGAATTTGGCAACTATCAGGGGATCCGCGGCGGGGTCATACGATACGCGGTCAGTCTACTCTGATGAATGGGCGACAGTGGCGAGTGTCGTCGGCGTTTTGTTGCTTTGTCGGCGCTGCGGTGCGGTTTCTGTTTAATTGACCGAACGGTTGTATTCGGGGTTTAATTGGTGAGCTGGACAGTCCGTGGAAAGCTCCGGGCGAGGTTTGTTCATTTGCAGAGCGTTTTATGCGGCACTCTGTCTGGGTGTTATATTTCGTTTTACGAGCTTGTCGTCTCCCCGCGTGGATTTATGATGGGGAGGGAGAAGGGGACCCACGGGATTTGGTAAGAGCTCGTCCAATTTGTGACAGGGTGCTGTAAATGTATGCCAAGAACGTGATTTTTCGTTGTGGGAAATATGAGAATAAGGAAGCGATGTCAGGGGTAACTCAAGCCGGTTCTTCTCCGCTACGTTGTGACCTTTTGATTGCTTGACGGATTGTGTCATGCCGTGGTGTTGAATTCAACACTGTTTTTCTTGTGTTTTTCTTGGTGACAAACTGGTCAGCTTGCTGTCGTGGTAGAATTTGATTCAGTGGATTTTCAGTTCTATGAAACAGGTGCATTTGTGTTGCACTTGTATTCCCTAGACTGAAATCAACATTTTACAAAATTTGTTCTTGATCTCAATAGTCTGGGCGATTAGTCCCTGAAGGGGACTTTGAACTCCCTGGAGTTTTGTATCGATATTTGATGATTTTCGGTTTAGTAACTGACTGTTTGTGACCGCCGTGGCGTAGTAGGTATAGTGCGACGCTCACACGCCGAAGGGTCTAGGTTCGACTCCCAGTTCAAAACCAATTTTTCTAATATTTCACGTCACCGCCTCTTTCGAGCTGCTGACAACAAGCTTTTCAAACTTCGCCGTTCGGAGTCGCCAAAAAACCGTTGGTCCCTTACACTCGTGAGAGAACAGTAGCGCGCACAACACGAGTATTTGATGAGCAAGCTAGGCCCTGGTCCCCTGTGGACTGCCGCGCCAACAATTATTATTATTATTATAACTGACTGTCACCAAAATTTCTATGCACGCCTTTGATCTCACTCATTTACCAGCAATTTTAATGAATATCGTGAAATTTATAATAGTTTAGTTCCACAGAAGATGCTTTGACTTTGATGGGAATTTAATTTGGTTCATTTAATTTCCCATCCACAAAAGCCGATCATTGATTTTTGTCCCTCCCGAGACGCATTTCAGAAACAAATGGTCCAATTATGAGTGTTTAAGGGAAACCATCAAACAGCTGTGTCGCGCGGTATTTTACAACCAACATGTCGCAACATAAATTCATACTGTTCATGCAGCTGCAAAATATCTTTGAAATCAATTTCACCTTAGGGAATCTAAAGGAAATAAGGATTTTATTGTGCGTTCAACTTCTTCCCTAAAGCATATTTCTACACCAAGGGAATAATATTGGTTGGATAACAAATGTCCAACAAATGTCTATCGAATGCTCAAACCCGATAATTGATCCTCTGGTCAGCTTACCAAATTCAGCACAATGATGCCATCATTACATCGTTCGTACAATCTTTCCAAATTGAGTTTGTACAGAGAATTTAAACACCTGACATGTTTAGAAAATTTAAAAAATATTCACTGCGCCTGTAAATTTTATTTTTCTGAACATAATGAAAATTTTGTGAACCTTTGAACTTAAGTGGAGAGCATTTGTGTTCGACAACAAGGTTAGGTTTTTTTAAGAGATATAGAGCTATATAAGTGAAAAAAGTAAAGATGATTTATTTTAATTGACATGAAATTTACATTTTTCGAAACTTTATTTTCTGGCATTATAACTCAAATTTAGATTCTGGTAAATGACTGCCCCGACTGCTTCGGACATTGTCGAATTTCTACGTTCAATTGCTTATCAACTTTTCCAACAATTGTGGACACAAGTAAGGATATGTTGAATTGGTGAAACGTTTCGAGTTTTTCAGCACATTCTGGCGACTTCAAATATCCCCACAGAAAATAGTCAAGTGGCGTTAAATCGCGGGATCTTAGAGATCAACCCACGAATGTGTAACCCGAAACTAAGCTAGTACCAAATGCTTCCTTCAATAAATCAATTGCGGCAACAGGTGAATGACATGTTACGCTGTTTTGTACAAACCACAGCTCTAGCACTTCGTTGCTGCTTAAAAGTCTTCAATCTCAACATCGGTCGTTATTGTTACCATCTATCAAGGATCGATTGTAAAAGATGTCGGGCAATTACACCAAAACCTCATAAAGCACAGTAAACAGATAGTTTTTGTGGATATAACGATATCTCAACATACACTTGTGTATGATGATCACAACAAATATGACAGTTTTGCTTGTTCAAGTATCCACGCAGCCAAAGGGAACTTCATCGCTACACAAAATTAGCTTATAAATATTAGGATCATCGTCAATCATGTTTTGAACCCATTCACCGATTCAACGCCTTGCTTGGTGATGTTGCGGATTCAATTCTTGCAATGTCAAGCAAACTGAAAATGAATCACTTGAAAATTGACAAAATGGCCACTAGTTCAAATAGTGCTTCTAACTCAAATTTCTAGACCTCTACACCTTCATTTGCAGCGATTGTCGGATGACTTCCGATAAAAGCAATCCAACATCCTGAGGAAGGACTTGGGAAGAACGACATTTCAGTATGTCAGAGAATATGGGGTATTACCCGATTCTGGACATGAACATTTTGGTGGAAATAACTCCACCGCAGCAAGAAGAGAGAGACAGTTGGACTTGAATTTGAAGTAAAACTGAGAAAAGAAGAAGGACAAAGAAGGCTTAGAATACAGTTTGTGTTACGTATACGTAAATCTAACCTAAGACAGAAGAAGGCTTTCATTGGTTCATGGTGGAAATCTTTGAAAATTTTTGGTCAAAGCCAAGACTTCAGAAACCAAAAATCCCAAAATGACAAATATCACGAAAATCCAAAACATTTGCGAAAAACTGGCAACTTGTGAACCTCGAAACCTTCCCTATTTGTTTCCAATTCATTAAATGCCAGGCCACTGTCAAATCCAATTATGCCACGTGCTTACACCCTCTGTCTCTTCCACAACGTCTGCCCTACTCTTGTCCACCCACAAGCCTATAGTTCCACATCATTGAACCGTCAGATCTACTGCGACTCCAATTATCTCCGTTTTCATTTTGGTCGTTTCTGTGTCGATGGAAGAACAAAAAAAATCAATCACACTTCCCGTCACTCAAGCGTCGATGAACCGCGATCCTTTCAGAGACTTCAATGTCAACAAACAGCGTCGTCGTTGTCGTCGTCTCGTTCAAAGCGAGGTCTCCGCACATGACAGACATCAGTTCGTGATCATGTTCGGTCAATGATATCATAATTGACAGCAAACGAAGCCTCGATACCTCTAGGGATGCCGTTTGTGTGTTAATACCATCAGCGGCTGTATTTGCTCACTCATTACGGAGAACACTCAAAGTTCACGAAATGCACTCTCGCGGTAGAGAGAGGTCACCCTTGTGCAGCTAGATGGGATCATTGTGCGGCTGGCTCCCAGTGTGTGCCATCTGCTCCTCAAAGGGGTGTTCTGAGAGCGCCGCCGCCGCCAACGTTGTCGTATGCAAGTGCCTTTAAACGTCACAATCTTGATTTGTTCCTTTTGTTGGCGACTGGCGTTGTTCTAGGAAGAGGGCTGCATGCGGGTTCAAGTTCAGGCGGACAACCTTCTGTGACCACACACAGTTTTGGTGTTCGTTCAAGGGAACACAGCGGGTTGCTCTTTGAGGTGGATGGTTGAGTGGAGGTTGTCTGGTGGTTCTCTGACCTCGAAAAGTGCTTGTGGCACCCTGGGAGTTGGTGGAAATGCATGCTGCATCAGAGGCGGAAGTGGTTGGTGGGAGAAACGTTTGTAGAATGGTGGAACATTAATTCGTCTGATGAGAAAAAAAAAAAACAGGGAAAGAATGCCAGAAAAAGTTGAGAGGGGGAAGAGGTGATTTAAGGTTTCTTGAATCCTAGCAATCACTAGGGCTTGGTTTCTTTATAGCTGGGAACTTAGGTTTGACTACTATGTTTGCTCTTTCTGATTGTGTACAAGGAGTTCACAAATACCCCCACAGAAACCATCAACTGAATTCACGGACAACCATCATCTGAATTCCTTCATCGCTTTGTTAAATGTCTGGAACACTGAATAGAAGAGTTTCAAAATTAAAATTTCATTCGGTTTCCAACAAAATCAGAAATTAACCAAAATTAGCGCAGGCATGAATCGGAAAGTACTTTTTCCAAGTTTAGACTTCCACCAAGAATACGAGAGATCGACTGTGCATTTCGTCTTTTTTTTCTACTGCTTTGGATGACTTGCCTTCATGTGATATTTGGAAAATTTAGTACAGAGCCGTTTTTCAAAACTTGAGGAAGACGAATAAAATTTTAAGACTCACGAGAGTTTTTCCCTTTATCCTGACAGTTTTATCCTAACAAACATTAACGTTGTTTTCTTGTGCCGCTATAGTCCGGGTGGACCTGGACTCAATCAACATGCCTCTTCAGCCAGCACGATCTCTCGCCAGCTGCCTCCACTTGCGCACTCCAAGTTGGTTGATGTTCTTCTCCACTTGTGTGCACCCCCATAACCTAGGCCGTCTTCTACGTCATTCAAGTTAAATGTTCTATATTCTGACAGATAAAATTTTGTTCAAAATTTTAGTTTCGTTCCAAAAATTTAAAACATTCAACTTGAATATTTTTGAAGAAGAGTTTTGTGCGGTAAAACTTTTGATTAGAAAGTTAAGACAGAAATTTTTAGTACAAAATGTTGATCAAAAAATAAAAAATTTAAGTCGGCTGTTACGTCCACGAAATCAAGCCTCTACGCTTAGGTCGGAAATAATTTCGAGAAACTTGCATCAAATTTAATATATGACAATAAGTCGAATTTAAAAAAGACTGTTTTCAAAACTTTGCCACAACTTTGCAGAATCTGTACACAATTTAGACTTTCTGAACTTGCCTTAAAAAACATTGAATCCTTGCGTTAATATATATCATTGCAAAGAATATTTTTTTTTACATTTGATTTGTTGATATTTTTATCCAAACATAGAAAGATTCAAGGCCAAATTTGAGTGGACTTAAGGCCTTACTCATTTTCAAGGGAGTGGAAGGAGATTAAACGGGCTTTAGCTGTGAGAAATATTTTCCTAATGTGCTTATGCTTTACACCATAAAGAGGCTTCATCTCATTCTGAATATGTACAGTAGAATGTTGCTTAGTTCAATAAGTAGGCAACTTTCGACCTTTTCCGACAAACCGATCAAAGTGTTGGGTGTGTCCAATCAAGTAGCAATCTTCCAACTAAAAAGCATCAGTTTTGGTGACACATTGCCTTGTTAAGGCTTCAAGAAGTAGTTTAATTTTTTTGTGCAAATTGAATGAAGCAACAGCCCACAAGAAGGCCAGGCCCTAGCACCTGCAGTAACTATTTACGTTAAGCGTGCTATTGCTTACAAGATCCCTTCAAACCTACATTATTTTGCAGACAACTCCCAACGGCGAAATTCGAAAAGCTCATAGACAGTTAGTTGTATTCGAGTTTCGTGAGCAGCTCGAAAAAGGTGGTGCCGTAAAAAATGCAAAGAATTGAGTCTCAGACTGGAACCTGGAGCCTATGCACGGCAGAAACCACATGCGACTTAGACGTTTAAAAATTAAGCCAGTGAACAACTCCCTCGAGCTATCCAATCAAAGTTTACAAATATTAAGTTTACAGTTCCAAATTACATTTTGAGCCCTTTAATTTGTTTCAGATTGCTAACAGCCCAGCTAACTGACAGACTTCCCACACTTCAAATAAGCGTTTAGTAGGCTTTAGCGTTTGAAGAATCTTGTATAAGATTGCTCTCAGTCCATTAAAATTATGCATCTTATCAAAACAAAGATTTTCTCGTTTGCCCAAAATGTTGTTTCCATTCCTCGCACAGAAGAAAACTTAGTATTTCCAGCTGCTGACACCCTTGTCACAGGATTCCTTGGTTCGAATTCCTTACCTGATCGCCTTTCAAAAATCCTCCTCCACACCTTACCACTAAGTGCCGCCTCGTGTCACTCAACTTTCTTTCGATTTCTGTAAACACGACAACAAACTGACGCAACGATCCCTTTGACTGCATCCGCTTGCCAGTCCTCACACTCGTTTGTGCAGGAAAGGCCCTTTTAAACATTCTCCCATTAGGCGCAAACACACTGCACAATCAATCACTTTCCACAGCCATTCGGCGGCTTCGGCATTCAGTCACTTTCGTTGCAAATTTCACTTTACTCTCCTCCCCTCCCAATCCCACACGTTATCAGATACACTTCGTTAGTCTAAAATCAATAGTAGCACCGACTTTTGCGGTCGAGTGTGGCAAAGTTTTGTGGCAAGCGCATGACTCAAGTAATCGGATACAATCCGCACGGGCCACGGATTGATTTATGACGCAGCTCCACACCACAAGTGTGCAGTGCTAGGTTGAAGGATGATGTCAAGTTGCCAGGGTCGGGCTGCATCACCACGATTCGAGCGAATTCTTCTCCAAGCATTGCCCATCCGGCTGAGCAATTAGCAACTGTCAGCAAAATTCCAACGCGATTTTTTCAAGAACCTTTGGGGTGCACTCCATTAGGAGGGCAAGCCGGCAGTGCCGATGGCCGATGAGCTATCTCTTCCTTTGAACTAGCGCCGAGCAATTCGACCGATACCGTGAAGTGAGTGCATTCCGTGGCCGTTTGCATATTTCCGAGGAAACTTACCCGCGCAAAAACTACATGCAAGTACGTCCGGGGCATCTGGAGTGCGGCACCATCAATCGCCGGCGAAGTGAAATAGAATACCTTGAGCCTGGCATTGGCCGTAAATTTCTTGCCTCGGTACTTGGTGGCCGTATCTTGGGGGTCTTGCGATTGAGATAAGAATCTAAATCAACGAGCGCCAGAGGGGAGGATGACTGTAGCAGCAGCAGCAGCAACCTAACCAGAGCACATTCCGTAAATTCTCGTTCGCGGTCCTGAGAAAGAGCTGCGCCTGGGATAGTGAAACATCCGCAATTAGAGGCACATTCGATGTGACGGTAATTATGCCGGGAATGAAGAAGGAAGACAAACACGCAAAGAGGTTATGTGTGTTCTCCAGCTGGGGCTGGGACCGCGGCTAGAACTGGGGCTAATTACTTGGGGTGGGCCGGTGAAGAACTTTGAGGTTAAGTCGTCTGTTGTATTCAATTGCGGCACTCCACGTGGTGGCGAGAGCATTACACGCTTGATGCGCAGGGAACGAAGAACAAGATTAAATAGATTCAAGTCCAGCAAGAAACTAATGATCGCCGTATTTGGATCCTATGGGAGCTACAGAATGCGATTTGCAAAAACGTTTTCTTCTGAATTCCGCAACCTCAACGGCGGCCAAAATTGCTTCCAAGAACCACACTGCCTGCGACTGTGTTCGAAAAACAAAAAGCCCAGACCATTCCCCGAGTCATCCAGATTCATCCAGGGGAAACGGCAAACAAGAGAGCAAAAGCAAACAACTGCCATGGGCCGGCACAAAATCAATAGATCCGCCGCAAACGTGTTCCCCGTTTGAATACAAAACGATCGCGGCTGAAAGTGAAACAGACTCAAAGAGCGGAAACCCTTTTTTGTTAGCCCCTGGTCGCAACCACAATGTTTCGAGAGAACTGAACCTTTTTCGCAGCTCAGACGTCCTCGGCGTCAACGATAAACTACTTTGGCAGATCGTGTCTGCACAGCACGTTGAATAAAGGGAACAACGCGCTGCCGCCACGGCACAGCCTGCAATCAGATGACTCACCGGATGCGTTGCTCAATGAAAAAGGATGAAGATCTCCGGGAGTGGACCCTTGGCAGCTCCTACCGAGCCGATCACAACTTCTCCCCGATGCCGCCGTCAACAAAAAGTAAACAACCCAAAGTATGATGTCATTCATCGGCGTCGTTGTCGACCCCAAGCTCAGTGGCGGCACAACCGCATGGCACCCGCACTCTTGCTCTTCGGACCATCCATCGAATCTTGACTTTCTGAATGGAATTTTAATTCAGTTTCAGCATTTTTTTGGCATCTCCGCGAAAGAAACGCCGATCTGGCCAAACACGAAAAACCGGTCGCCTCGCAAATCCCTTGGCTCCACTCGGGCAAGCTCCCGCTCTCACTCACTCCCTTGGCGCGGAAGGATTAGCGAGAGATAATGATTCGTCCGTCAATTAGACGCGACGTTGACTCTCGCGCAAACCGATTCCATCAACAGTGTAAGACAAGTTCAAGGACATCCGCGCTCAGATCGCCGATGAGCACCGCCCCAAACCAGGTATGCTACACCGTCGCCATTCCAGATATCCAAGATGAATGCTAATTAGTGCAAAAATCAAGTCGGCGCGGCACTCGGATTGTACGCCTTCCGATTGTCGCCAGATAATTAACGCGGCCGGTTTCTCGGCCGCCAACACTCTCAGTGGATTGGAATTCTTCACGCACGATTTGAGAACGCCTTTCCCAGTCGCGCTTATGATTAATTGACAGAAAATCGTGTGTGACAGTTGTGCATTGCTGACTGGTGGCTGGTGGCTGGTGGTGGAGCTGCTGGGTGTGCGATAACAGACGGCGTTACGTAAGGCCGCCCGAACGACGACGGCGATTGACTATTCAGTCACTTCGCTGGAGCATGACGTGTTTTGTAAGTGATTTCCGAACAAACCGACCTGGCAAGGTTACCAAACACAGGCCGGACATCGGAATCGGGCCCGAATTCGGCTGCACTTGTTAGATGGTTGAGATGGCCGTAAGAGCTGCGGCGTCGGTGGCTGTGTGATGTGATGGGAATTTTGTGGAATTTTTCAGGTGACGGGCGAAAAGATGTCACTTTCGTTTGGCGTCGGACGCAGTGGCAGCGGCGGCGGCGGCTTATGCGATTTTGTTACATACTGAGCAGCATTGAGCTTTCTCTTGTTGAATCTAAATCCGGGGGAGTGAGTCTGAGTCGTTAATGACGCGCCACTGCTACTGTGGTGCACGCTCGTATAAGTTCGGCGCATGAAAATGCATGAGCATTTGATTTGCAGGAAAACAGCCCGGCTGCAGCCAGTTGGAGTGGAATTTTTCACTTCTGCCTGACATTTGTGGTTGTCTCTATGAATACGTGACTCTGGGGAACGCTACTGGTGGACGTTTGTCGGCTGCAGATCCATTTCAAACTCATAATCGGTCATAAACGCTTGATGGCAGATTTCTACCTCGGCATTGAGCTGGAGGAGAGATTTTATTGGGAAGCGCACAGCTCTGACCGACTGAGAGCGATGACCTGTGAAGCAGAAATGTACTCAAACTTAGCGTGTTGCACTTTGTCGTAGAGACGTGGATTTGGCCTCTGTTGGATGTAAGCATCATTTCGTAATGGGCGAGGGCTTGGACTCGAACATTAAGCTCCCTGAACGGTGACTGCCATTTCGAAAAGGGGAATGTAGAAGGATGTTCTGGGCCCGCAACAGATTGTCTGTCTCTTATTCTTAAGAGAAGAATATCGCGCGATAGACATGTCTGATGCCTTGTGGATGCCCCACGCAAGGTTGCTCATTGTGTGATATGTGCATTTTTCCTTAGAGTAAAGCAGATATACTCGTATACACATTTGATTTTAAGTGGATCGAGGAGTGCGATCACGCAATTTCTCACGCAATATTCTGTGACACAGAATGTTGAAGATTGTCGCCTCAAATATGATTAGATTAAGGGGAAAAATAATTTAAAGACGACCAAAGTCAAAAAATTTTTTGAAATGTGCTCTGGGCTAACTTAAGAAGTCCATACAACTCTGCTAATTTATCCAAATATTGTCGGAAAGCTTGTAATTAAAATGATATAGAATAATTGGATGGGGCAACAGCTCACGAAGGAACTATTGTGTAGCCTCTGCATAGCAAATGCGTTGTCATTGTCTTGTCATTCAGGAACTAGTTGTCCTATCCGTGCTTGCTAAAATTCGAAACATTTTCTGTAGACAATCAGAATTCCTTGCTATTAACAGAGTGGTGTAGCACTATACCCATGCTTGAAAATTATGATTTTCAAGAAATTTAATTAAGTTTTGATTTAATTTGATTTTTTCTATAAATTCTGTTTTTTATTTTAATGATTTTCTTCATTTTTCCCCTTAATGTGTGGTATGTTTCTTAAAAGTTATCATTGTTCCACCGCTGTTCAACTCTAATAACAATTCCATTGAAGTTTTCGAAGCACCCGGTGTTTTGTAACCTGTGTTAAATGTCCTTATATCTTCTTCTTCTTCTTCTTGTGGCGCTACAGTCCGGGGTGGACCTGGGCCTCAACCAACATGCCTCTCCAGCCAGCGCGATCTTTCGCCAGCTGTCTCCAGTTGCGCACTCCAAGTTGGTTGAGGTCCTTCTTCACTTGTGTGCGCCACTTTAGTCTAGGTCGTCCTCTGTTGCGTTGTCCCAATGGGTCGGATTCAAGGACTTTTCGGGCCGGAGCAGTGGTGTCCATACGCTCTACATGGCCTAGCCATCTTAAGCGTTGTATCCGTAGACGCTTGACCAGGCGCATGTCGCTGTACAGCCTATAGAGTTCGTTATTAAATCTTCTCCTCCAGATGCCATCAACGCAAACAGGACCAAAAATAGCACGCAAAACTTTTCTCTCGAAAAGACTAAGGGCTTCCTCATCCGCCTTTGCTATTGTCCAAGATTTTGCGCCATATAGTAGGACTGGGATGATCAAGCTGTTATATAAAGCGAGCTTAGTCCTACGAGAGAGGGCTTTATTACTCAATTGCCTCTTGAGCCCAAAGAAACAGCGATTGGCAAGAGTGATTCTGCGTTTGATTTCGGTACTGATGTTGTTGTCCCTGTTTACCGCGGAGCCGAGGTAGATGAAGTCCTTAACTACCTCGAAGTTTCTGCTGCCTAGTGTGACGCTCCGTCCGAGACGTCGAAGTTGTGTGTCCTTCCTTGATGACAGCATGTACTTCGTTTTGCCTTCATTTACCACTAGACCCATTCTAGCCGCTTCCGCTTCAATGCCAGCAAACGTCTCATAGACGGCTCGCTGTGTTCGTCCAATTACGTCAATGTCATCAGCGTAAGCTAGCAATTGAACTGACTTCTGGAAGATCGTGCCTCTGGTGTTGACTTGTGAGTTACGCACGATCTTCTCGGGGATGATGTTAAGGAAGTCACATGACAGTGCGTCGCCTTATCTAAAACCTTTTCTGACATTGAAGGTCTCGGTGAGTTCGGTACCGACCTTGACGGAGCAGCGAGAGTTCTCCATCGTCATCCTACACAATCTCCTTATATCAAGCAAGGAAATGTCATACACGCAGATTCAAAGAGCTAAGGAATCTCTTTTCAAATTGTAAAAACTATTTTCATCAAAATGTGCTTAAAAATAGTACCGGGTGGATTCGATTTTCATAAGGGCACAACATTTATCATTGATATGTATACCCAATTTACAGGGCCATGGCTTGAGGATGTGGCCGCCGTGGCGTTGTGGGTAGAGTACGACGGTCACACGCAGAAGGTTTATGTTTGATTCCCGGCTGACCGCCTCGAATTTTTCACAGCACCACCTTCTTCAAGCTGCTGACAACACTCAAAGAGTCATGCTGTCTAAGAAAAAAAACCGTAGGTCCCTTCTACTCGTGAGAGCTACTGTTCTCCCACCAAATCTCTCTCCAAAAATGAGCTTCGTCCATTTTTCACCATAAAATGGAAGAATCGCGCGATGAACTTTCTTACCAGACCACGCATTTTGATAATAAAATTCAATTATTTGCAAGCGTTGTTCATTTGTAAGACTATTCATGGTTACATTATATGGTAGACCAAACTGAAGATGTTTGACAGTGAACCAAAACACGAAACATGCGTCAGCTGTTTAAACCAGTGTTGCCAAAAAGATAATAGCTTTCTTTGTGACACTATCCAAGGTATGCAATTAATGATAGACAGGATTAACGATTTCTGTAAAAATTGGAATCTGACTATAAACCTTGGTAAATCGAAAATGATGATATTCAGAAACGCAGGGGGACGCGTCTCATCTTTGGAAAAGTGGAAGTTGGACGGGGAAGAAATTGAGGTAGTATCCAGATACAAATACCTAGGTATCCTAGTATCGTCCTCTTTAAATTTGAAACCACACTTTGAGGAAAAATTAGCTGTTGCTAAAAGAGCTATCTGTTCGACTTGGGAACGTTGCTTCAAAAATAAATATGTATCGAAAAGTGCAAAACAAACTTTATTCCACTCAACTGCAGCTTCAATAATGCTCTACGGAGCTCAGGTATGGGGCTATAAAGGCTATGATGGTGTGGAAAAATGCCTTCGCTACTTTTTGAAAAAGATCTTTCGGCTACTAAAATACCCCCAACTATATGCTTCATATTGAAACGGGAACTCCTCCGTTGCTCTTGTATACCATCAAAATGCACTTCAACTATATTTTAAAAATACTACAGATGAGCGAATGCTGATTACCAAACGTAGTTTTAAGAAGTATAATTAGAACAAACGGATACATTTGCGAGGAATGGAAAAAACAGCTTCTAAATGCGGTCTAAATCTGTCTATTGAGGCGGACGAGCCTCCTCATCTTTTAAGAAAAAAATTTAACTCTGTTTTGGAGAATTTTGGTAGACACAGATATGACAAATATGTCGAAGAAGCTGAATCTTCACCGTTTAGGAACTACTACAGCAAACTAAACCATTTTTTAAATGAAAAAACATACTTCCTTGACAGTCACGCAATCGAAAAAATAAGCACAATTTTTAAACTGAGAGGAGAACTCGTTCAGTTAAACTGCATCCCCCACAGACCAGATTTACCAATTCTTTGAAACCTATGTAACATGAGGAAGAGAGAAGACATCTTACATTTTATTGGTGTTTGTCCGATTCTAAAAGAATTTCGACTAGCAATTTTCGAAAAACTTGTTTTAGACGAATATGAAGTAACGTGCATCTTAAATGGAGAAAAGGGATGGAAGGCCTTATACGATTATTCAGTAGAAGCACTTTGTTATAGAAAACGTATCATAGATGGAGATTTTTAATGTAAAACGTATGTATGTATTTTGTCAACCTGGTAGACGGCCATAGGCCAAACCATAAATGACTTAGGTTAAACTTTACATTATAAAACATTTATTGAAAATAAAAGTCAAACTAACTAAATCACCCACTATGTCATATCCATTCAAAATTTACAATAATGTATGAAAAATGGTCTCACTCTTACAAAAGTACTTTCAATCGATCCCGGTGGCTACAATAGTATATTTCACTCAATAATGAACATCGGAAAAGAGCCTCCAATGAATTTGAGAAATTATTTTTCAAGCTAATGAACAATAGTATCAATGGTAAGACAATGGAAAATTTTGAAAAGAGAAGGTCTGTTAAATTAGTGACAAGACGGGATGGCGATTGTAAAAAACATTCGACTCGAAAATTAATTGCGCATTCTAGTTTTCATAGTATATCGGTTTTCTCATCAGATCTGTGTGTCATTCAAATGAAACATGCAGAGGTTATTTCAAATAAACCCATTTATTTAGGCTTTCTTGTCTCGGAACTATCAAAGTGGTTAGTGTATGATTTTCACTGTGGCTATATCAAAGATACATTTCATGTTACTGTTCGATTGAACTATATGGGTACGGATTCATTTATATATTCATTCAGGAGCGATGATTTTTATGCTGACATTTATAATGATGTCATTAATGCCAAGCTTTCAAGATTTGATAACTCAGAGTATCCTGAGAACAATCCTCATAATTTTCTTCTCATTTATGGCAAGATGCTCGGTATGTTTAAAGATGAAAACAAATCTGTCAAAATGTTGGAGTTTGTTGGTCTAAGAGCTAAAATGTATTCCTTCTCTATAGATATTTACAGGGAGGAAAGAAAGCAAAGGGAATAAAAATATCTTTAAGAAACGCATTAAGCTTAAGAATAATAATAATTGTTGGCGCTACAGTCCAAAGGGGGACCAGGGCCTAGCTTGCTCATCAACTACTCGTGTTGTGCGAGCTACTGTTCTCGCACGAGTAGAAGGGACCTACAGTTTTTTGCCGACTCCGAACGGCGAAATTTGAGAAGCTTTCTTAGACAGTTATTACTCCTTGAGTGTTGTCAGCAGCTCGAAAGAGGTGGTGCCATCAAAAATTCCAAAAATTGGTGTTGAGCTGGGAATCGAAACTAGACGCTTCGGCGTGTGAGCGCCGTACTCTACCCACTACGCCATGGCGACCGCATTAAGCTTAAGAGACTATCATAAACATTATTAAGGAAACAACCTCTTTATAAAACAATGTTTATATTTAGAAGCAAATTGCACAACATGTTTAATAGACTCTACTTTTTGTGATCCCATCACTAGGCTTGCTACTTCCCGTACTTAAAGATGTTTCTTTCCATTGTATTAACTCGGTCTGTATTTTGTGTTCAATTTTTTTCTTAATTGATTTTTTAAAATCCCTCACTCGCAGTACCATGCTGCTGACACAACAGCAGCGAATAGCGTTTCCCATTATTTTGGTAAAATGGAGTCCAATTTGGCATCGATCGAGCCATGGAGCCATTTTTAAATTTTTTTTAAAAGACCCGAACAGTTGACCCCCAAATTATTTTGCGGCCATCGAAAAAGGAACGGAAGGAGCAAAGTCTGGACAATACAGCGGGTGGGTTGAGACCTCTAATTTCAGTGTTTTCATGTATTTTCCGTCCGCCTTATGACTTTTCATGCCTTTCGTGTGGTTCTGGCAGGTTTTTAAGCAATGAACAGTTCATTTGTTGTAGTCGATAAATTTTCCCGTCAAAAGTTCACCTGGTTTTAGCATCTTATCATATTGTCCACCACACTTGTCTGGTTAAACCATATGCAGAGCAGAACCTTTAAACTTTTAACTTTTTCTTTACCACAGACGATGATGGAAGCAGTTAACTAGGCCTTGTGAAGCATTTTCTTCTTGGGGCTATCGCAGTTGTAGCCATAACAAAAGGCACTATCGGAATCTCAACGAAACTTTACCGCTGAGGGACGATGAAAGGGCGCTGCTTCGTAGCAGGGTGAAGTTAGGCACTTCTAAGTAAGTATAGGCGTAGACAAGGCTTACTTTTAAAATCAGTAGGTAAGTTTACGCTCACATGCCGAAGGGTCTAAGTTCGATTCCCGGCTGAACACCTCGAAAAATTTTTCACAGGACCACCTCGAGCTGCTGACAACACTCAAGGGGTAATAACTGTCTAAGAAAGCTTCTCAAATTTTGTCGTTCGGGGTCGGCAAAAGTCCCTTCTACTTTTGAGAGAACAGCACAGCGCACAACACGAGTAGTTGATAAGCAAGCTAGGCTCTGATCCTCTGTGGACTGTCGCGTTATACAATTATTATTATTATTGCTTGAGTATGGTTGTTAGGTAGAATTACAACATAAACATAATATTTTAAATCAAATAAGTAAAACTTTAAAACTAAATTTAGAAATTGTAAACTATTGTGCATCCTTGTCCTTCCATCATAAAGATGTTTGCTATAAAATTTGGAATCAAAGCCTTATCGACCATATTCAATTTAAATAAAACAAAATTAACATGTAAGAACATAAAAACGGGAAAATAAAATTCAATCTGTTAACCGCAACCAAGTCGATCTCAACCAAATCGAACTCACGCGTTTTATTTTAATTCGTTTGTCGTTTTGCCGATCCCGAGAAATTAAAAAATGTAAAGGCAAACTTTGCAAAAAATAATGTAAAGTTGTTTTGGTCTTTGAAACACGGGGGGTTTTCAAAAATTGTGGGGATTATTAAACTTCTGGAGGTACCCATGTTGGTACCCATGCTTTTCATATTTGCGCAGAAGAACTGTCTTGTTGCTCGGTCAGCTCGTTTCTTGCACAAGTTTAAGACTTGTTTTGGAATATTGCCAGTAAGATTTTTTTTTGCGGGGAGACATTTTTTGCACCTTACATCATTGCCATAATTTGTGTTTGAGAAACGCGTAATTTTGCAATCAGCTGAATGTCGACAACAAAAATGTTTAAAATAAATCAATAACGCAGTTCCGGATGAGATATATCCAGCCTTCGAAAATTCTAAAAATATTGCCACGCATGTGTACCATTGTACGGAAAATACCTTAAACGACAATTTCGCTTTAAAAAATGAACGATACACGATTTAAGAATTAGAGGGTTCTGAAACCTGGCAAACGAATGCTGATTTAGATCTTGAGTATGTCATCTATCAGTGACACGGACCCTTAAGAAATGACCCAGTAAGGGTGGGTTCAGAAAACATCAATACTCAAAGTTTTTATGGAATTTGAAGGTATCTTTCATTGGGTGTGTTCCAGTACTTTCTGTACCAAATTCTGAAGTTTGTCATGTATTAAGGAGCGGTGGTAAATCTTTTTCAGAAAGACGCAAAGTACAGGATCGCATCTCAAACAAAAGTTTCACGTATGCCATTACTTTCAATTTGACGTTATTAATGTCAAATTTCACTTTTTCGATACAGAAAACAAAAACAAAAACAAAATTTGATGCACACGAAGATATCAAGAATGATAGAAATACAGATTACTCATTGCGCATGTCTGTCACCTTCTGTTAATTTTTGATGATGTAGGCTGAGACAACGGATGTTTACTTTTTATATACGAATGTCAAACCTGACTACGATTTCCGAGCGTTTATTTGAAAAAAAATTAAAAAAAAAATATTTTGTAATTTATTAACAATGAAATAAAGAGAAATTTTCGAAAATGAGGTATGCTGTGTTTGGCTGCAATGCAAACAAAAACAAGGGAAAACCGAATATACGGTTTTATTCGATTCCAAAACACAACATCCTACGGAAGCAGTGGATTCACTTATGCAGGAGAAAGGATAAGTGCATATTTCACTGCGGATAGTTTTGAAAGAAACTTGCAATTTGAAATAGGCAAGATGATTTGTTTATTTACTTACATATTAAGTCACAATTTTATAACAGGCCTTTGCAAAAATAATGGATATAAGTTGAAGGCGTTAACAATTCCAACAATCCAACCGAGAGCAATAGTCGCTCCTTCATCCCGCGACATCAGAATACAATCAAAGGCAATACATGAAATGATTGCAGAGCTACTAGCGAAGAAACCAGTGGCATTGACATTTGATTAAACTCCTTCGGAATCATTTCATTGACCAAGGGTTTAAAATAAATGGAAAGGAAGTAAAAAAAAACATAATCCTTACACTTCTAAAGTGCACAGCGTCTGAATGTCAGTCACCCATAAGATATCGGCAGGCCATTTAAACGTTATTGGAACTGAAAGACAGAAAGTTAAAATGGCTACAAAACTTTTTTCTCACACTATAGCTCAGGCAATAACAAGAGCCGACAGCTTAGGTCATTTAGGTGACCAAACAGTTGCTTCGGATGACACGCCTGACTTAGTTTCCGAATGTACTCTTACAAGAAATGTTTTGTCTACATACATACCTGATTTATATAAATATGTTAATATTCTTTTTACTTTAAGGTACGATACTTAAGAGTATAACTATAAATCCTCCGAGCACTGATGTCTACAGCCAGGTAGACAATGAATTGGAATCTTTAGCTCACGATGGGCTTGAAAACTTGGCTGGGTACATTTGCCATAAGTTGGGGGATGAAATTCCCGACATACGTGTTCTTCAAAATAAGGACACGACTTTTACGTGGGTTAAACATTTCAACGAAGGAGGCCTGGATAAACCCACATCTGCACTAATGGTTTACATGAAGCAACTCGAAGAAATTTTCGTAAGTGTGAATGGGGATGAGCTCTTGATTTCCCCCGAATATCTTAAGATACATTTGGAATTAACCGAAAATGTGAACTGTGGGGAGCAAATAAAAAAAAAACTTTATTTTAGAGCACAAATGTATTTTAGGATAAGGACACTAAACAAAGAAATTACAGAGTTCGAATTCAGAAAAAAAGAAAATATAATAAAATTGTCCACTAGTTCAAAATTTAAATCTCATGTTTTATTTCAATAACTTGGTTGTTACATTACTCTTTTGGAAATAAAACATGATATAATAAAATTTAGTTAAATTGATTTATTAATGGCAATTCTAAAACTTTACACAATTATGATTATTGCTTTACGAAACTCTGTGAAAGTTTTTCCCACTCTGCATGCAAAATGCTTGACTTAATAGCTCGGAAAGTAATTGGATAGTTAAATTAACTCAATTGGATATACACTTAAAACTTATTTTATGTTAAAAATTTCTTAAAACGTGAATAATACTAGAAAAAAATCAACTAATAACTTTTCCTGCTTCAATTTGTATGAAGATATTAAACAATAACAAAGAGCTGTCAAATCAGAAGTCTCGCGTGGCGTAAGCTGCACAGAACGAAAGAAAATTGAACACTCTATTGCGCAATCTCTTTTTCTATCATTCTTGCGAAGATATAATGGGTCAATGGTATGTACGCAGATCACTTAAATTGACAGAAAACCAATAACCTTCCCACACAAATTTCTCGAATTAAAATAGGCAACGTGGGGAAATATTTTACTCTCTCGCGAGAGCGACGTAAAACGCAAATTTTTCGGTATACGGGAACGGACATTGTGTCGGTTTGTGTTATTTTGTACTGATTTGTGTTGTTTGTTTCGGATACGGGATATTACGCATTATAGGCGGTTTTTAAATAAATATGTTTAACGTTTCTTTTCAATAGGGACGGTAAACCAGTTCTAAAGTGTTTTTTGTTAACATTTTTAATTATGTTTGGTTGACCAATAAGCATTGAGAATTACTCAATATACAAATTTATTTCAAAAATTCGCGTTTAGTCACCGCAACTTCAAGAGCTTGAAGATCATTTTCTTGATATCATCATTTCTGGCTGGAATGGGTTTGTCAACAAAACACACGTGACATAATTACATCGCAAAAACTGTCACTGTTTGGTGTGGATTAAATGCGTGGGGTGTGATTGGACCACGTTCTTTTTTATAATGTTAAACTTCACGTTACTGTTAAAGGTAATGACAAGTGACTTGCTCTTTGATCAAAATTTCCACGAATAGTCTTGGCTGAAATGTACCCTCAGCAGAACAGTGTCACAAGACACAGAACATATGTTTTGGTAAAGAGTGAAGTTAGCGAAAGCCTTGTCCACGTGATTTAAGGCTTTTTGACTATTTTCTTCAGGGCTGCGTGATGTCAATAAGCAACCATAAATGAGCCAGATCTCTTATTAAACACGAAATAGCTGGAATTTCTACGAAAAAAGTAGCCGCCGTTGAGTAGTGGGTGAAGTGTGACGCTCACATTCCGAAGATCCACGTTCGATTTCCGGCTGAACACCTCCAATTTTTCACGGCACCACCACTTTCGTGCTGCTGACAACACTCATAGAATAATAACTGTCTAAGAAAAAGCTTCTCAAATTTCGCTTTTCGGAGTCGGCAAGAAACTGTAGGTCCCCTCTGCTCGTGAGAAAACAGTAGCTCGCACAACAGTGTAGTTGATGAGCTAGGCCCTGGCCCCCCAGCGGACTGTCTGTTATTATTATTATTCTGTGAAAAGGGTGCCCGAAAATTGGATTTTTCTGCAAACTTCTACAAAACTGCCTTCCCGAAGAAAACTGAATTTTAGAAATAATTACCGTAAATTTTCCTGAAAACGAATTAGAATTATTTTCTTTCTTAATACGCTCTTATTTTATTTAGAAAAAAAGCGTTAGAAGCCCCGTAGGACTAAAAGCGGCTAAATTAAAAAATTGAGCAAATACCAATCTATAGACGCTTTTTACACAGTTTGAAATGTTATCTTCAAGTTTTAAGAAAGAACAAGTCTATGGGCAATCATTTTCATCAGGACTTGGTTTCCTGTTTACTTCATGGGACAAGATTCAAAAGACAACAGGAAAAGGAAACTGAAAACTGAATTTCTAAAATATCCCAATGTTTGACCCACACTTTTAATAAATGAATAAATGAACTATCGCGAGCTCTCTTCCATTCTAGTGTACGTTCCAAACTTGATTGCACTCTTGCACAAAGACTTTACAAACTTTCGAGGCACTAAACTTCATGTGCGCCACACTGCAATACCATACCAATCCGTCGACCCCCGTAAGTTGCATTCAATTGGGTTGCAGAGTGCTTAGACATCATCAACCACAAGTGGTCGTTACCTGCTCCGTGATTAGGTCCAATGATTGATGAGTGCACAGTGACTAAAGTGTATCAGCTGAAGTTGCTGCAGAGAGTTGCCCAATTTCGAAAAGTTTTCGTTTGCTTTGTAGCAAGGAAAAATCCGCCACTTACATGATAATTTGTTCTAATGACGCTCTGGCTCGTGCCGGAGGTTCCATTCTTAACAAAGGCATTAAGAACAAATTGATTCTTTCAACCACTGCCCCGGGAGAGAAGTCTAGGTCGACGCAGTCATCAAGACTCCCCATAAACTCTCTCAAATGAGCTTCGTTCCTCTGCAACAACTCTTCAATGTAGAAACAGAAACCAAACAGACCCGTAGGCAACTTAAAGTTGTTCAAATCACAGTTCTTTCGCGTAATCGCCGCACCACGCTCGCAGGCAACACATTTGGTCATCTTTGATAATTGCGCTCCCGGATCTAAGCCCCGCCACCGGCAGAGTTATCTAAGTTGATTCACTTAAACCGATTTGGCGGCCTTGCCTTTGTCGCGATGCAATCACGACGACGCTCAAGTCCGCTCACACGGCCGTAGGTCATGACCCCCCTTGTTTTCACCAAGTCCAGTAAATCAATGCTCTCTGAATAAATATTTGATTCCGTTTTATGGCCCAGTCACTCTGATTCTGAAATATGCACATAATCCGACAGAGTCGCGAAATAGAACTTACCGCATCGCCGCCGATGTCTTTCGTAATGACCCCGATAGACTTCCTATTGTGAGACTCGCCCAAATGGCCCTTGTCGTGGTAAACAATTAAACGAGCGAATATATAAGCCATCTAGCGGATTAACGACGTTTTAATGGCTCATCGAAAATAGACTGCTCGAGGGAATGGGCGAATGAGACGTTAACGCGATTATGTCGTCGTGGCGTGGACCTCGATGACGGGCGGCGCATTTGACTAAATATCTTCTGATTTAAGTGATCTTTTAATGGTCGGCGGAATGACGTGTCCAAGGGGGTGTCACCTGAGGAGTCAATTCACCGCATTGTTAGAGTTCGCGTGTGGGGCTATGTCTAATCAGGAGAGGAGGTGTGACCTTAGTATCAAAAAACTCACCTGAATGGAACCAGCTACAGAAGCCGAACTGAAGCTTCCGCTGCTTATGTCCGAGATGGGTGTGAACTGCTTCCGCATGGCGGCGGTAGAGCTCTCCTTGCTCTTCAGATGGACGCTCTGTGTCTGAGACTTCATTGACATTATGACAAGCGTGGACTTGTGCTCCTCCTGGTACAGTTCCTGTTGTCGCTGCTGCTCTGGTTGCTGCTGCTGCTGCTGCTGCTGACGGTGGTGGGGATGGTGCTGGTGTTGAAGTTCGTCTTGTTGATGATTACTCTTCCTCATAATCATGGCAAAAAACAAAATCAATTCCTCTCTCAGTCTCTAGTTCTAGCTACCGACAAATTCACGATTCGAAAGCACGTTTATGAAACGAAAGCTGTTTACCATCTTGGTCGGCGTCTACTGTGCACCGTGCCCACAAAGCACCACAAAAGTAGGCTACACTCGCTCGCCGAAGACAAATCGCATTAGAAACGTTGAAACCACGAATCCGCAGAAGGGAGGAAGTACCTGCAACAAGAGAGGGGGATTACAACATGAGTGTGACAAACAAACAAATCATTGCCACGCATTCGGCATGACAAGCACGTGGGCTATTTTATGCAAGACTGCCTCCACAGAAGCCAGAGTGAAATGTGTGCCACAAGCACTCGATGTGGCGCCAGCGCTAAGTGCACGCCGCCTAGGTCAAGAGAGCGACCACCAGCACCCGTCCAACACGGTATTGATCGCCCCTAAGATTGATGATCTCATTTAATTCCATGGAAAAGATAAGCCCGCATGAGGAGCGGCCGGGCCGTTCACCCCAACGCTTACATAACTTTTGCAAAAGTTGCTCCAGCAGCACTTTACGCGAATTTATTCCTTCGACCGGCGATGGCGACGGCGACTCTCATAATCAGATACACTGGCATATCTTTTTGCAGGTAATGGGGAATTTATGAGATCGCCGGATGATACCGCCCTCCATTAAACATTTCGGCTTTTAGAGTGAACTCCTAGTTTGACGTGGATTGGAAGTGGGTTCGTCACAGTTTGGAGATAGTGATCTAGTTAGAGCATACTTTGATCTGGGATGGGCTTGGGCTTCATCACACAACGGGAAGGTGTCAAGTTATGCGTGAGTTTCGGTGAGAGGAACGGCGCAGAATTTAGTTGAACTCGTTCCGAAATCGAATTCGCGGTCGATTAAGTGGTTTCGCAAACAAGGGTCGAGCGAGAGGGAGGGCAGTGGTTCCCACGAGATCACCCGTACCGGTTTGCGGTGAGATTTATTTGACAGACATTCGCACGGAATTTCGGGGAAATTGACACGGAAGGTGGTGGTCTGAAATTGACGGATGGATGAGATCATCGTCAAGGACGTAGTGGGACTGTAAATTTCCGATGACATTGAAAATGGTGATTTTTAAGAGATTCATTTGAGCTCTGTCTGTTTATATTTCGTGTCCACTGGTATTTGCTTGAGAATCTTGAATCTTTGGGCTCACTTTACCTTTTAAGACAATAAATCCTTGGTTGGACGCACACATCTAGACACAGTTCTCAAACTTTTGAAGTTATATCCCGTTAAGTTTTTGTTTTCTTTCCCGTGCGTCAATACCGCCAATTAAGTGGCTAATTATCAAGACTATGTCCGATCGCCGAAGATAAGTATAAGGACACACGACGTTTGAAATTAAACATGCGTGAAGGTCCGGCTTTTCATTTAAAATTCTGAGCGTCCATTTAGCCTGAACTAAGCCGCATGGAGAGGGGCACGACTTTGTGCACAAGCTTGTGCACGAAGCAAGCTGCCAAATATCCCTGCTAGTGCACAGACCAAGTTGACATAGAGCCTCCTCGCGGCGCACACTGGATAGCCATCACAACACCAGCACAACACAACACCCGTGTGATGAACCCATGCATGCAACGAACACTTCTAATAACATGTAGATGGCGAGACAGTCCAGCTTGCTCATCAACAACTCATATAGTGCGCGCTACTATTCTCTCACGGGTAGAGGAGACCTACAGTTTTTTGCCGACTCAGAACGGCGAAGTTTGAGAAACGTTTTCTTAGACAATTCCACTATTTGAATGTTCGACAGAGATGGTGTCGTGAAAAATTCGACGTGGTCAGCCGGGAATCGAACCTAGATCTTTTTTACGACGTAGTGAGTAGACGGCAACCACTGCGAGGACGAAATAATAGACCTGGCCGATCAGTCTATGGGTTGTGCTTGAGATTAACTTCGTCGGTACGGAAAAAAAAATTAGTTTAGAGACCCAGGTCCACCACGGTAGGTAGCGCCACACAATAAATAAGTCACATGAAGAGCGACATGACCTTCTGAATATAGGTAACATTAAAATGGACATCGACTTCGTATGGAACCCAAACATGTTTTGTTCCTGTAGCACCTGAAAATCTGACAGATTCGTGCACCCTATCCTCTAAGGCATGTTTGGAACAGATGCTTAATTTAAACGATCGACCAGTAGCGTGGTCTGCATCGTAGTCCTACTTGTGACAACTGTACCAAAACGCATTTCGGAGGTTTCGTTTTCATAAATTTGCGAATGTAAAAAGTAGGGTCCAAAAATCAATTTATTTTTTCTTATTTTTAAAGAACGAAGAAGGATCTCTGCATATTACATGACGGGTTACATCAATACCATCATCGCTCAAGTTTCTTACATGAAATGGAAGGAACTGGTGTGTTTTTAAGAACTATCTAGCTCTCATTTTTTGGAACTCCGTAGCGGACAGTCAAATATTGGGTCGTTCACTGAGTAATTTCGCTTGAGTATAGAATTGAACTACATTTTGTGACAGCCATCTTTGCCCTTAACCGCTACACTGTTATAAATTTAAACGGCTGATACAGAAGTGTTCTTTATAAGAAAAATTGTTAAATTTTTTGGAATGTGTTGATGCTCCATTCAAGATGGGAAATCGAAAACAGCATTTTAGTAATATTTTACTGTTTTACTACCCAACGGGTAAAATATGGTTCAAGCAAAGTCAAAATTATGTGATGTGTACAGAGAGAAGGTGCTAAGAGAAGAGGCTAGAATTGAACAATAGAAAAATTCATCGTTCTACCAGGATAATTTATGGCTGGTTTAATTGGTGCGCCCTAAATGGATTGTTTGGTACTCTTAAATGGCCAGGATAAATGATTAAGTCACAGCACCTGCCGAAGGCATAGAGGAAGCTAGATGATCAGATACTGGCGCACATTGGTTTTAGACGTCTGTTGTTTGTAATGAGGCAAAATCGTGGGCTCGAATCAGCATTCCACATTTGTGTGGTACGACTAAGGAACCAGTCTCTTAACATAGCTGTACGTTCCAACGTGGCATTAAGAGTGAAAAAGTGGGCATTCCTAGCGAGTAGAGTAATAATAATTGGATGGCGCCGCAGTCCACAGGGGACCGAAACCTAGCTTGCTCATCAATTACTAGTGTTTTGCGCGCTACTGTTCTCTCACGGGTAGAAGGGACAGTTTTTTGCCGACTCCGAACGGCCAAGTTTGAGAAACTTTTTCTTAGACAGTTATTACTCTATGAGTGTTGTCAATAGCTCAAAAGTGGTGGTACCGTGAAAAATTCGAGATGTTCAGCCGTCAATCGAATCTTAACCTTCGGCGTGTAAGTGTCGTACTCTACCCACTACGCCATGACGGTCACAGCGAGAAAAGTATTCCAGGAAAATTCCTATGGAGGATCAAAGGAGCTAGTTAACTCCTTAGATCAACTAGTAATAAATTTTGTGTAATTAAAAAAATTATTACAATAGCATATGAGAAAGATGGCCCTGTATTTCCTAAAAGTGTTAAAAGTAAATGACCAGCAATTATGTTAGCTGTTTTTTTTTTTTTGTTGAAATAGCGTTTAAAGAGTTGAAAAAGACGCAACATTGTAACTGTTCGCTAGACTTCGCACGTATTGTTCCCTATAGTTTTTATACCCCGCTGTTGAATTTTATCTAGTAGGTGCAGAAAGGTCTTAGGGGTCCCAAACCAGACAGTAACATTATACTCAAGCTTTGGGCGGTTATCTGCCTTCTATATTCTAACCAGATTTAAAGGGGTGAAACATTTCTTGCATACCTTCAAGACACCTAGACATTTCGCTGCATTTTCAGCGATCTCTAATATTTGATCTCTGCAACTTAGTATTGAGTTGATACATAAGCCGCGGTTGGAAAGTCGTTCGATTTCAACAGCGCAAGGCTGGGTACTTTGGGATCGCTTGGGTAACAATGTGCTTGAATGAGATGTGCGACAACACTCACCATATTTTCTACGTTTGTCACCGTCGGACTTTACGAAGGTTGCCTTTTGATATTACGGGATTGGGCAACCCTAGTGTTGCAATCTGGCAACTGCCTGCTCCGTCGTAAGGTTTGACATTTATGAGGTTATACGTACTCAGAACGTTTTGACATACGAGCACTATTTGTGTTTCTTACAGTAACTTGATAGATTCATCTCGCCCAAAAAATGGAATCAAATCGTGAAAATTTTCGTGCGACTATTGTTTACACTTTTTGACGTGGATTAACTCAACAACAGTGCATCGATGAAGTTAATTCAATATTTGGCGATGAAGCTCCATCAAGGACCAGTGTTTATCGTTGGTATGGTGAATTCAACCGAGGTCGTAGTTCACTCCAAGACGAATTTTGTGAAGGCCTTCCAAAATCAGTTTTTGTTTCGGAAACCATTGATGCTGTGCGCCAGCTGATATTGCAAGATCGTCATGGTCGTCTCAACCGAAGGCATTAGTGGGACCAGCATACATCCAATATTGCATGAACATTTGACCGTCAAAAAAATTTTTTCGCGTTGGATCCCACACAATTTGCCAATCGCTCAAAAAGGGCTCGTGTCGATTAATAATAATTATTGGCGCTACAGTCCAAAGGGGGACCAGGGCCTAGCTTGCTCATCAACTACTCGTGTTGTGCGCGCTACTGTTCTCTCACGAGTAGAAGGGACCTACAATTTTTTGCCGACTCCGAACGGCGAAATTTGAGAAGCTTTCTTAGGCAGTTATTACTCTTTGAGTGTTGTCAGCAGCTCGAAAGAGGTGGTGCCGTGAAATATTAGAAAAATTGGTGTTGAACTGGGAGTCGAACCTAGACCCCTCGGCGTGTGAGCGTCGCACTCTACCCACTACGCCACGGCGACCACTCGTGTCGATTGGTCGAAAGAAATACTGCAAAAATACGATCGCCGTGCTTCGGAACACGTCTGTGACATCGCGACAGGTGACGAATCGTGGATATACGCGTATGAGCCCAAAAGTAAACAGCAGTCGACTGTATGGGTGTTTCAAATTGAGCCAAATTAAACAAAAGTTTCTCGCGCACGAAGCACTTCCAAGCAAATGGTCACCTGTTTTTTCGGAAAAACTGGTCATGTCGCAACCGTACCACTAGAACAAGGCAGAACAGTCAATTCTGAGTGGTACACAACCATTTGTTTGCCAGTTGTATTCCAAGAAATAAGAAGGACCAACCGCGGATCACGGATCTCTCTTCACCACGACACTGAGAGCTCTCACACATCGGCTCAAACAACTGCATTGTTGAGCACTCAAAACATCGGTTTTATGAGTCATCCGCCGTATAGTCCTGACTTGGCACCGAATGACTTCTTTTTATTCCAGTACGTAAAATATAAAATGCGAAGTCAACGTTTTTCGACACCTGAAGAAGCGGCAGATGCGTTCAGAATGCACGTTTTGGAGATACCTCAATCAGAGTGGCAAAAGTGCTTCGACAATTGGTTCAAACGCATGCAAAAGTGTATAGATCTTAATGGGGAATATTTTGAAAAAACAATAAAGCTATTTTCGATGATTAATATTTGTTTTTTGTTCTCTATTCCGAAATATAAAAAGCAACTCTCGTATTTTTGGCAGAACCTTAACCTCAAATTACGTCAAAAACCACATGAACGAATTTTTCGTAAACAAGGATCACACATTTAATGAGCTTGGATTTAATCCCTCACCCAAAAGATGGTAAAAAGTATTTGATCAAAATTGAGAACACATAATTTTATACATTTTTTAACATTTCGGGGATTATTCGGGATTTATTTTAAAATTTCAATAAGTAAATCAAAATTCCTTAGGGAACAACTCAATTGACCTAAAAATCAAAAATGGCCTTTCCTGTACGAAGTTTCACTAATTCCGTGATGTTTGCCACCCGGCGCTGAAGCTTGAGCAGTGCTACGATAGCATTCGTGTATCAAAATCAGTTCCGAATCGACATTCTGAGCTGTTAATCCAACATTTGTAGCCATCGGCGGTACTCGTACTCAAAGTATTTAAGGTAAACATAAGAAGGATTGTACGACCAGTTTGTAATCAGAAGTTGACCAGTCTTGATGCCCGAATAAAGACATCAATAAATAATGTCTTAATTTACATAAATAGACTTATGCGAGCAAATGAAGGCCCAGATTAGGTGAGTAGGGTACAAAAGCAAGCAGAAGAAGCCAAATATCAATACAGGTCCCAACTTCATTACCATTAGTGGTCTAAAACGACTTCGCATTCAGGAATAAACAGTCCTTGACTCCAATTACACACGGCAGCACCTAAAGTCGCCACGAATTCACTCCAAACATTGGCAGTTCGCTCGAAAACTTTCTGAACAGTCATCAAATGCTGTGCACGTCACGAATTCCTGTTCCTACGCCAAAGAATTTTTATTGGTTCGCACACAAGACAATAAATGTTGATCCGGGAAATTCCTTCGCGTCTGATTTATGAAAACCGTCAAAGTGTACACGCTTTTTTCAATAATTTAGTGCTGGACATTTAACCATTTCGGCTGCTCAACACGATAGTATATTTTTCCACAATCACATTTTCAAAATTCGACTAAACGAACAGACCTAATAAAACTCTCAATTCCGACTGTCCCATAAAATGCGCCCCGGCCACCGCCGGAAAAGTCACCCCGTCCGATTTCCTTGTGAGTCACACACAAACTTTCCGCACAGCCCGAACGGGCGAGACCACCAGCGCTTGCTATGCTCTGACAGCGTGTCCTATAAACAGAGTCTACACAACGACCGACGTCACCTAAACACATTTTGGCCGACATCGTCGTCCAACAAAATCTCAAACGACGATGCGATTGGAACTGCAGCAGTGCGCCTGCAACAAAGAGATGACAACTGACAGATAATTTGTATCCAAAACTAGCATGTGACCCACAGGCAGCGAGTCAATTCCGTGTATATACCGTCAACCGTCCGAATGACGGAGCGCGGCAGAAATCTTGACACTCTGCCATTTGGCAATAAATCTGCTTGATACACTCGTAGGCGTCATGTGTCAAGAAGCCAATTTTGTCGACGACGCGCGGCTGGTTGCCTCCCTTCCTGAAGCATTGTAACTGTCGCCCGCCGCGTGAGAGTGTGCTTACAAGGCTGGAATCCGGTTGGGGGATTTGCATAAATCGAGTCCGTGCGACTGTTTACTCTAGAGCCGACTGTCGCCGGCGAGAAAAGCCAGACAGACAGACACGTCAAAGCTCAGATTATACAACAGAAGTTGATGAGGAAACGTGTCATTGGCCGACGTGGTCTAGAATCAGATCCCACGGACTGGCTGGCATTCCAACCCATTTCAACAGAACTCCGCGCGAAGGTCAACTATCAATAATTTCACTCAACACGCGCAACACTGCATTGCAACCGCTTCGTTTTTAGGTTAATGCAATTCCAAGAGGCTGCCTCGAGACCTACTAAGACCGCTGCCGATGCCGAAGCCGCTGCCGAGTGGCGAAGGCCCCTCTCGAGAAAGAATCAATCTTGGGAATAAGAAGAGATTATATGGCGCGCAGCCTCCTCGACGAGTGACCGTGGCCGTCGTCCATCAAACGCCGGGGCTTGCAGCGGACAATTGAATCGGCAACAGCAGCCGTCTGTCCGTCCGTCTGTCTGTCCGCTTTACACAGATTAAAATATTTATGAGGTGAAAGCCAGACGCACATGTTCGTCCGCGTGAGTGTGTGGGGGTATGCGCCCAAATCCCAGACCCTGCTCCAATCTAATCCTAGTCCGATGATTTATGAGTCCGCAGAGCTCTCGTCAAAGTCCCCCAAAGCCTGGATTAGAGCGAGGAGCTGAGTGCAACGCGGTCCCCAATGCATCCGATTGTGATGAAAATGGTCGAAATAAATCAAAGTATCTCACACTCGCGCGCTCCGAGCCTGACCTGCTAACCCAGGGAATCCGACGAGGAGGTTTTCACACAATCGACGCGGCGGCTGTTGCATGCACAGGCGCAAGCGCAAACGCAAGCGCATGCGAGCGAGCGTGTGGTGCGAAGACCAGCACCATTAGTCATTGTTGTGAATTGTGAATTCATCTGCCGCCTCTTGGTCGGCTCCTGCGTTTGCTTCTGCCTCCACTTTAACATTGTTGCGCGCGCTGCCTTGTTGGTTTCTTATAATCGAATTTCCATAACACAGCATTCGATCTTGGAGCTGCTCTCAGCTGCCTTCCGGTGCCCTTTCCCCGGAATGACTGTCTGTCGCTTCTGTGCTGCATTCCGGTGGCATAAGTGCACATTTTTCTTAGGCGGCGCAGGGGCAGGGGCAGAAGTACTTGCCCAAGATGAGATTTCCATGTTTCATGCAAATCGACAGCGGCGGTGAGTGGGTCGCTCTGAGATCTCGTTGTGAAACGTAATTCGATTGCATGTTGAGTTAATTGCGTCTCTTAAGCAGCCTGTGGCTGGAGGAGGCTGGCTATTGCTTTCCGAAGCTCAGCCGGAAGTGGGCTGTTCACCGAATTTTATGCTTCCCTGAGAGATGCGGCAGATGAATGAGTGGCAGTCTGGAGTGCGTGATTGTAGTTCCTGTTCCTGGCATGCTTAATGCAACACAGACGCACAAAGATTCGACTCCGCTCAGAATCAAAGAACTTCCTCACGCAAAAAATCATCCCTGCCACATTCCGTGTCGCCCGGCATCACAGTCGTCCTCCTCAATTGACGTCGCGCCGATTGGTTATGTTTGGCTGCGTCTATGTGCAATGCGTTCAAATCGGTCGTCAACTGGTCAGCCACCGCCCTCCTGCCTCCTGACGCTGTGGTTTTTCTTTCCTTTTGCCCATCCACTCCTTCATCGCAGAAAACGTGTTGCAACACGAGTTCCGCAGATTAGATGTCACGCCAGAAATAGACGCAAAAACGAGCAAACACCGCAAGTCAAGGAATGCAGTAGCCCGTCTCCAGAGCAACTGCTGCCGCCGCCACTCCCCGCTGCACACACACTCCGGCACTCCGTCTGGCGACTTAGAAAAATCTCATTCTAATCTTCATAGGGGGCACACCGCGCCGGGGAAATTATGATTCTTTCCAGCATGTCCATCCTGTCGCTTCGGACATGACACAACGATGCTGTGCGCAGCCCGCTGGCACTGAATGCTGCTCAGAATTCGCATTGCGCTCATGATCGGGCCTCCGCCGAAGAGAAAATTCAAACTGATTGAGTCTTCTCGAGCACAGCGCCGTCGGGGGGCCCCGCTTCTCCGGCCAATCCCACTGATATGGTCTATTCCAGGTCCATCAGGAGGAGGATGGACTGATGATGATGGGACGGTGCAGAAAAAGAAGCCCCGCATTTCTCGCATAGCTCCAGTGGCTCTGACTACTGTCGACGATGACGGGGACGACGACGTCGCCTCCTTCATGTGACCTTGTGGACTCCTCTTGCTGCCGCCCAGCAAGCTCGCCAGATGCGCTGGTAATTATTGTGTTGTACCTCGGCCGCCGGCTTCTCCTCCGCGATGGCAGAGGAACGATTACGCGAGGATTCTCTTCTGCTTGCGCGTTCAGCGCACACATAATTTTCGTGTAAATCGGATTGCGCCTGTCGGCTGTGTTCTCTCCGCCGCCGCCACCTCGCCCGGTGTCTCTTTCGATTTCTATCACAAATCGGATTACGGATTAGAGAGCTTGCAATCGGATGCGTGGTATTTAATTACGCACAGTGCGCGCTGTATTGAAATTAATTGGCGGCTGCTGGCGGCTGTCGGTGACCAGGCTCAGTATTGCAAGAAAATCCACGGCCATCGTCTTAAAAGGTCATCTAGACGGCAATTACATAATCTTAATTGAACGCAATGCGCTCTGAGCGACGCCAGTCATTGCAGCGCATCGTAGAGCACACTATGCGCCTTGTGTGCATGGCAAGCGTTCATTATGCAGCAGCTGAGACTTCTTCGCGATGACTTGCATGCAATGCGAAGTGGGTAAGGCCAGCTGGATGCCAGGGGATCGATGGTTTGTCAACAAACTTTGAGAGATGAGGTGAAAGGAGTTCGTGTCCAGTTGGGGGATGAGTGGCATTCGGGGATGACATGTTGGTTTGGTCAATTACGTGCTTGAAGCATTTCAGATTGGCGGCAGATGGTTGTGCTCAGGATGCAAAGTTGTCGGCGGTAGAGGTGAAAGGTCAACTAGATCGTTCGTTGAAATGGAGAAGCATGTTGCGGAAGAGTATTGCGAAGGAACAAACTTGTGGAAAGAGAAAAGAACAGACGCTTTGGAAAGTGGTCCTCTTTCTTCATTTGAAAGTAACTTCAGCCCAACTCAATATTTTTTTTGAGCTTTTGTATCTGTGAATGCGCTGTTCAAGGAGGAACCAGATGATGTGACTGGATCTATGAATCACATGGTTCAAAATCACATCCGTATCACTATTATAGTGACAACGGAATCACTGATGGAGAAAAGACCATCTGTGGCGGGATGGCGGCTAACAGACCCAGTCTTTGAAAGAACCTGACTGGTAGTTACAGCTTGACCAGAGGCTATATTCTGGTGCCACGGGAGGTCAGGGGCCCCTGGAACTTCGGTTTCAGCCTAACCGTGCGGTAGGCCCCCTTGTGGGAGTATCGTGATGGCTGTGGTTTACCACCTAACATCGCGGGTAAAGTCGAGGATGGTGTACTGTGGTGACTTGTCTAGTTGATGGTTCACCCACAACTAGGCAAGACGGTTAGGGGACTATCCCTTCTCAGTGTGGAGTTGCATTCTCAACCGAGCGCTGCGACCCAGAGAGCGGAAGAGGTTTTAGAAAGGCCTCGCATCAAACCAAGGTGATTGCCCTTCAAGCATGATCTCAGTTTGGTACTTGGGTAACAAAGGCTTGCGTTACTTACGACTCTTGGAAAAATGGATCCCGTGATATAAGCCGTAAAGGCAGGTGATCGCGTAAAACCAAATCCCACATCTGTTCAAGGAGGGAAATTGAATGAATGAATTCAAGGGCGGGAAAGTTAAAACATTTTATTCAAAGTATCGGCCATTGTTTTCTACACATTTTGACCACCTTTCTGGCAATTTGTGAATACCACGCCAACAAAATTGTTCGTCTTTTAAAGCAAACCAATCAGACGCCCATTTTTCGAACTCCTCGTAGGAATCAAGGTGATGCTTAGCCAATGCGTGTCCCATCGATGAAAACAAATGGTAGCCGGAAGCAGCAAAGTCTGGTAAATACGGCGGGTGGGGTAGATGCTCCCAGCCAAGTGTTTTGATTTTATCCTGAACCGGTCTTGCTTTCTGTGCAGGCGCATTATCATGGAGCAAAATTACATTGCCGTGTGTTCTGGCTCTGGTCGTTTCTCGATCAATGCATGGTTCAAATTGATCATTTGTTGTCGGTAGCGGTCACGGCCACAAGGCGGCCACAAGGCGGCCTACCGCACGGTCATGGTTTCACCAGATTTTAGGAGCTCGTAGTACAGCACACCTCTCTGGTCCCACCAAACATACAGCATTGTCTTTTTGCCGAATGGTTTTGCAGTCGATGTTGATGGTTGTCCCAGATTAACCCATGATTTTTTCAGTTTAGGATTCTTAAAACAAATCCAGTTTTCATCGCCAGTAACAATCCGATGCAAAACCGATTTTCTTTCGTGTCTTTGAAGCAAAATTTCACAAGTGTTTTTTTCGGTTATCCATCTGTCTTTCATTCAATTCATGTGGCACCCATTTTCCATACTTTTGGATCTTTCCCATAGCTTTTAAACGGTCAGAAATTGTTTGTTGTGCAACATTTAACATTGCTGCCATTTGCTTTTGACTCAAAGTGTTATCTCCATCCAATATCGTTTGCAATTCGGCGACTTCAAACTTTTTTGGTGGTCTTCCACGTTCTTCATTTCTCACATCAAAATCATTACTTCTGAAGCGTTGAAACCATCTTTTGCATGTTGCTTCTGATAGAGCATGATCACCATATGCCTCGACAAGCATTCGATGCGACTCTGCAGCACTTTTCTTCAAATGAAAACAAAAAATTAATGTTTTCCGCAAATCATCACTTTCTGGTACAAAATTCGACTTTTTTAACACGATGAAAAAAAACTGATGCTGTCTGTTCAATAACTTGATGTATACTAAATATTTTTCACAGATGTCATGTCAAACAAACAAAAAAAAATAAGGGCTCGTTCACAACATTTGTATCTTGACGCTCACTTCATACCGATATACCTGGTATATTGTATGGCGCGACAGTTCTCAGCGAAAGCAGAGCATTACTTGCTTAGCAACTACTCGTGTTGTGCGCGTTACTGTCACGATAAGACGAAACCCACAATTTTTCACCAACTACGAACTGCAAAGTTTGAGAAGTTGTTAAATTTTGCGTATTGTCGGCTGTCAAAGGGGTGGAGATTTTCAGCCGGGAATCGAAACTATACCTTCGGCGAGTGAGTTTCGCACTCTATCTACCATACAATGCTACGTCGTTCAGATTTTATTGTACATAGTATTTTAAAGGAATAGAACTTTGAAAAGGCGTTACACGAATATGATGTTACATTTTGAAAGATACCCTTTTGGCATTATAAGCTTAGGGAAAGGCTTGAACATTGTGAAACTGAAGACTTTTTTCCACATTTGAAGACGTATTGACTATAATGCCACGAATATTGTCCTCGAGTGGTCAATCGTTTCGCGTTTACCAGCGTAGATTAGTGAATTCATATAGCACAGAAAATATTCCAGTGCCTTAAAATCGCATTATCTTGGAGGTCACTTGGCGGGTTTGTAACGTGAAACCATGCAAATACCAAATGTTTTCTTCCATCCATCAATTGATGGAGCTGTATGACATGTTGCGATGTGTTTTTCAGACCAAAGCTCCTGCAAATCAAAGTTCTTTTAAGGAAATCATGGCTCCTTAAAAAACAATATTGACTGTTAAGGAAGTACGGATCAAGTAAGTTTTCAACGGATGAACTAGTGATTCATGAAGAACTAAACCTCTTGGTGGGAATCAGAAAGTTGCATTGCTTATGATGTAGTCGAAAATAAAATCTTTTTTTAAATACTATACTTGTTAGCCAGACTGTATGTAGTTGCTCGCACTACCTATCTCTTCTTTGGCCATTTGATCGTACGATTCACCCGAAATGTCTCCAAATCAGCTAACAGCATGAATTGTAATACTTAGCCTAAACATAGAAATACTCTCTCTTAATAAAGTCGAAACACCTTTTTATTTTCCGCTCATTCGCTCATCCGCTTATCTCCTCCGCTTGAGACTCCTTAAATGAAAACTTGAATCAACGGCAATCATCCATTTCGAACAGAGTCACGATTTTCAAAATAAATTTGCACACAACAGCCTTAGGCTCCTGGGAACATTGAAGAGACAAATCGAAAGCTTAATATGACTGAATGCGAAAAATACACAGCTGCTTTCCTGAAGAAGTTGGTTAGCTGCTTGGTTGGAAGACCAAAAGTTTTGCCTCTCGGAAACGACCGCTGTTTCCCATCTCTCTGTTAACCTCAGTCTTATTCTTGTTGTGGCACCACAGTCCCGGGTGGATCTGGGCCTCAAGCAACATGCCTCTCCAACCAGCACGATCTTTCGCCGGCTGCCTCCAGTTGCGCACTTCAAGATGGTTGAGGTCCTTCTCCACATGTGTGCTCCACCTTAGCCTAAGAGGCCCTCTGTTGCGTTGTCGCAATGGCTGATATCCGAAAACTTTTCGGGTCGGAGGAGTGGTGTCCATACGCTCTTCATGGCCTAGCCATCATAAGCGTTGTATAGCACATAGAGTTCGTCGTTAAATCTTCTCCTCCAGGTGCCATCAACGCAAGCAGTACCAAAAATCGCACTTAAGACTTTTCTCTCGAATAGACTAGGGGCTTCCTCATCCGCCTGTGGTAACTTCCAGGTCTCCGCGCCATAAGGTCAGACTAGTATGATCAAGCTGTTATATAAAGCGAGTTAAGTCCTTCGAGAGAAACAGCAAAGAAACAGCGATTGCCAAGAGTGATTCTGCGTTTGATTTCGGTACTGATGTTGTTGTCCCTGTTTACCGTGGAGCCGAAGTAGACGAAGTCCTTGACTACCTCGAAGTTTCTGCTCCCTACTGTGACGCTCTGTCCGGGACGTCGATGTTGTGTAGCCTTCCTTGATGACAGCATGTACTAAATTTTGCTCTCGTTTACCGCCAAACCCATTTTAGCCGCTTCCGCTTCAATGCCAACAAATGCCTCATTGACGGCTCGCTATGTTCGTCCAATCACGCCAATGTTACCACCGTAGGCTAGCAACTGACTTTTGGAAGATCGTGCCTCTGATGTTGACTTGTGAGTTACGCACGATCTTCTCGAGGATGATGTTAAAGAAGTCGCATGACAGTGCGTCTAAAAGCTTTTTTGACATTGAGGGCCAAACATTCGGCGTGTTGGCGTCGCACTCTACTCACTACGTCACGGCGACCACATCAAATGAAATTCCTAGAAAGACGATTTCCATTCCTTGACCTTTCAAAGGATTGTTGGCCCCTTCTGAAGTTATAAGAGGTCTATTAGCTTACAGTCAATAGTTTGGCTGTCCCAAATTTGCGCTTTTGTCTTTAAATCAATTGAAACTATGCTTGAACTTCCTAGAAAAGTATGACAAGCAAAACACATTCCGAGCCAAAATGCTTCTTAGAACCTTTCCAATTCACCACATGTCGAAATGCCTTTACAAATTGCGCCTGTATCCACGATCAAATCAAAATTCGCCCAATAGAGTTCATAACAATTTGGCTCCGAAAAGCTCCCCAAACCTCATCTCTTTGTTTGCAGACGTAGCACAAAAGTCATCTACCTCGGACATACTTCCCACACCACCGATAAGAAGATCTCTTTCAGCTCACCAGACCAAAGCCACACATCTCACATCTGTTCACGAACCAGTGCTCTAATGACCCCCCAGACTCAGTCACAGCCAACCGAAGACGAGCACGACTACCTCAAAATTGAAGTCATTACGCTTCTGCTGATAAAATAAATTCCGTCCGTCTTGCCAGTGCACGCCGTCACATCCGCCGTGGATCTTCCCACAGCGGCAACCGAAGTTCATCAGCCTTCGTCCGTTGCAACAATCGATTCTACCGAATTCAGCAGCTCGCCGAGGTCACCAAGTTCCCGTGCCAGAGTGCCAATCAAACCCAGCCCTTCTCGTCTCAGAGGGCAGAGCCCTCCTCCGAAGATGCCCGCAAATGCAAATCGAAGCACACGGGGGATGGAATAATTTATTTTCATGCAGCGCAACAGCGTCATACCGTTAAAACACCTCATTCTTGCCGTATCTGAGGACTCGCGCAACCTGAGTGCAAGCGGTTTCTGAGTTTACATAGGAAATCGCCATAAAGAGTCGCCAAGTGACAGCTGGCGCAGCGCAAGAACTCTGGTATCAGCTGGAGACAGTCTCAGCGATGCTGCTCTGCTGGTTTTTATCTAGTTGCAAGTTTTCCCCTCCTCGTCCTGCCATCGAGAGGAACTGTTATCTAACCCGAGTCGGTTCGCGCGCGTTTGGTTGTCGCCTCCCAGCGAGGTGTCTCTCCTGCAGGCGGTAGGAGGGCCGCGGAAGCTGTTCAATTCTATCATTCGATTTGGCCATGATGTTGATGGTCAGGGACGACAACGACAGCGACAACGGCATAGAATGCCTTAAAGAACATGAACTCTCCCCTAGCCGCGCCGAAGGCTGCCGTCGTCGTCGTCGTCATCGTCGTCATCGTCGTCGTCTTCCACTTCTTCGCTATGGATGTCGATGCAGCTCTTCAACCACTATCTGGGGAGGACGCGCGTGTCCGTGTGTTCGTGTGGAGGACGTTCTCTGAAGACGACAACGACGTCGAAGACATGCCCAAGACATGAAATTCTTCTCCTTCTGCACAAATGCTTGCATTTCTCTCGTTTTTGCTGGTTTTTGTTTTTTGCGGGCTCTTCCTGCTCCTTCCAGCCATCGCCGCGCAGCCACTGCGGCTTTTCTTCGGATGGATTTTCTTCGTCTAACCACATGCCACGATGTAGTCGGGTATTTTTAGCCAATTGACTGGCTCCAACGTAATCTCGACTTATCCCCTTCACTGTGACTGTGTCGCCTTCTCGATAATGACGAGCGACTCCGTCCCCGGTGGTGATGGTGCTAAAATACGCTTCGATACCGATGCTCCGACCGCTGCTGGCTCGGCTAGGCAACGCCGAAGGTATTCCTCCCGAAACCAGGCGACGATCGTGCCGCGCCGCCGACAACTTCATGCTGGGTGCCTCCAGCTTCGAGCCTGATCCGCCGCCGCCTTGTAACCATTTGCCTAAGTTGCAGTGAAAATTCCGGTTTCTTAGTAGGTTTCAAGTTCTTTGCGATTCTCTTCTCCCTCTCCGTCGTCCTTCGGTGCAGGAGCGGGGGTGGGGGACAAGGGCAGACGCGCTGCAAAACCGGACTGAAGAAAAACAAACAAATTTCTAACCTGGCCTCGGTCGACAACAGTGACAACGACATCGACATCATCGGCGACTGTGGCTGCGGCAGCGATGGGCGAGCATTTTCCCTTTGGCGCGGAGACAGACCCTTCGCGCAATGACATTTCGTGTGCCGAGTCTCCAGACCCATGGCCTACGGGAGGTGCTGATAAGCCAACAACACAAGCCCTCGTGGCTCGCGCTAGTGCGTCTGTGTGTGCCGAGGTACTTAATGGCTGAATGGCGCCAACAAGCATATCCTTCGTCGCTTCGAGCACTCTCCACAGATAGACGTCCTCCTACCGTTGCCGTCGGCCGAAGGTACTTAGGAATTTACGCAATTAGTTGCGCTTACGGCGAAGGCCCGCACGACGAAGGGACGCACAGAGCCTGGTCAGCAACAGCAGAAAAAAGAGTAAAGAATCGGAATTCAATTAAAATTGACGAACGGCATGGTTGTCATTGAAATCGCAGATAGATGGATACAAGATACATTTGTACGCTCGTACAAGTAATTTAATATGGACGAACGTCTGACAGTGACCCATGCGTGTAAGTGACATTGCGAAAAACGACACGACGATAATGCTGATTACGATGACGATGACGACAAAGACGGCAACGACCACGTCTGCGACGACGACGACGACTGCGATGATCACGGCAAAGGCGATAGCGATGTCGTTGTGGTTGTCGCTGTCGATGTATGACGACCACGAGTGCCTTGGCTTTGAAGGCCCGTGAAGATGCGAAGTTCCACTGAAGTGCTTGGTGCTGGTGCTTGTCGCGGGAAAATTATCGTACTCGAGGGTTAAGTGGTTACGCGTCGCTCATGGAGCCGACTTGAAGAGTCCCCCGAAGACTGTTATGACATTTCGACAAGGAATTGTTTTGTGAGCAGGTTTTGTTTGTTGTTTTTTTTTACGGGAGGCAGAGTCTGACCAGAGGTGAGGGCGTCCGGAGAAAGGCGATGACCAGATGTGTTCGACGAAGACAATCGCGGGAACCTCGTCAAAGTGCTGTTCGATGGCCTAAAGTGGATGTTGCTGCATGTCGTTCTACATAAATTGAGTAATCGCCAGCTAACGAGTGTGTCTAATGGCAGGGCAAGTGCAGGCAGCATTGATGAGGTAACCCGTGGTGGAGGCGAGGTGATTGGTAACTTCAAGGCGTTCGGAATTAGGCCGGAAATCTAATGAGGTTGTTGGAATGCTCTTGGAGCGGCTCACTTTCATGCAGGGTGTAGTTGAGTCAAATGGGCATCTTCCTGGAGTCGGATGTTTGTTCCGAAAAGCCCGTTGTATGGATTCTGCGTTCAACGTCATGTCGTCTCCAGAAGACAGAATTTGTTCTTTGTGGGAAGATGCCTCTAGTTGCAAACATGTTTCTGGTGGCAGACGTTCCTCATCTGTTTGTAAATCTTTTTATAATTGCCGCGCGCAAAAGAGAGTGTTTGGAACCCTCAAGGGCTTAAGTCACATCATGGAACGAAGGTATGTGTACTTGGAGTTACATGATCATCTGCCGTTAAGGGGTACTACCACAGGGTTCACACACCCATAGTCAGGAGAACGCTGACAAACGCCTTGGGAACTATCCCCAGCAAGAATCTGAGTGCTTGTCTTAATGGACAGTCACTTCTCCTTAGTAAGAAGTGAAGCCTTTCTAACACGTCTGCTGCGTCTTGGTCACAGCACCCGGTTTTATGCAATTCCACATCAAATCAGAAGTAAATTCTCATAACCATGTGACCTCATCCGACCACGGGGACTGGGGCAGATTCGATCATACAGCACGGTTGATTTCTTCCAATTCTCATTGATATTTGGGTATAAGCCACAGCCAGCACAGCCATCATGATACCCCCAACCACCAACCGCACGGTCAGGCTGAAACTAAGTTTAAGGGGCTCCTGACCTCCTGTGGTCTTAGGGGCTCCTTATGAGCACAGACACCATGATACTCCCAACCATCAACCGCACGGTCAGGCTGAAACTAAGTTTTAGTGGCTCTTGATCAGCACAGACACCATGATACTCCCAACCACCAACAGCACGGTCAGGCTGAAACTAAGTTTTAGGGGCTCCTGACCTCCTGTGGTCTTAGGGGCTCCTTATGAGCACAGACACCATGATACTTCCAACCACCAACCGCACGGTCAGGCTGAAACTAAGTTTTAGTGGCTCCTGATCAGCACAGACACCATGATACTCCCAACCACCAACAGCACGGTCAGGCTGAAACTAAGTTTTAGGGGCTACTGATCAGCACAGACACCATGATACTCCCAACCATCAACCGCACGGTCAGGCTGAAACTAAGTTTTAGGAGCTCCTGACCTCCTGTGGTCTTAGGGGCTCCTTATGAGCACAGACACCATGATACTCCCAACCACCAACCGCACGGTCAGGCTGAAACTAAGTTTTAGGGGCTCCTGACCTCCTGTGGTCTTAGGGGCTCCTTATGAGCACAGACACCATGATACTTCCAACCATCAACCGCACGGTCAGGCTAAAACTAAGTTTTAGGGGCTCCTGATCAGCACAGACACCATGATACTCCCAACCATCAACCGCACGGTCAGGCTGAAACTAAGTTTTAGGAGCTCCTGACCTCCTGTGGTCTTAGGGGCTCCTTATGAGCACAGACACCATGATACTCCCAACCACCAACCGCACGGTCAGGCTGAAACTAAGTTTTAGGGGCTCCTGACCTCCTGTGGTCTTAGGGGCTCCTTATGAGCACAGACACCATGATACTTCCAACCATCAACCGCACGGTCAGGCTAAAACTAAGTTTAAGTGGCTCCTGATCAGCACAGACACCATGATACTCCCAACCACCAACAGCACGGTCAGGCTGAAACTAAGTTTTAGGGGCTCCTGATCTCCTGTGGTCTTAGGGGCTCCTTATGAGCACAGACACCATGATACTTCCAACCATCAACCGCACGGTCAGGCTAAAACTAAGTTTTAGGGGCTCCTGATCAGCACAGACACCATGATACCCCCAACCACCAACCGCACGGTCAGGCTGAAACTAAGTTTTAGTGGCTCCTGATCAGCACAGACACCATGATACTCCCAACCACCAACAGCACGGTCAGGCTGAAACTAAGTTTTAGGGGCTACTGATCAGCACAGACACCATGATACTCCCAACCATCAACCGCACGGTCAGGCTGAAACTAAGTTTTAGGAGCTCCTGACCTCCTGTGGTCTTAGGGGCTCCTTATGAGCACAGACACCATGATACTCCCAACCACCAACAGCACGGTCAGGCTGAAAATAAGTTTTAGGGGCTCCCGACCTCCTGTGGTCTTAGGGGCTCCTTATGAGCACAGACACCATGATACTCGCAACCACCCACCGCACGGTCAGGCTGAAACTAAGTTTTGGGGGCTCCTGACCTCCTGTGGTATATAGCTTCCAGTCGAGCTTCGCAATTCTGTTGCTCTCGGCAGGGTTCCTTAACATCCAGGATCGATGGTCTATAGTACTACTCTAACCGAACTATGCGCTGCCGTGAGAGTAGCCATTCCAACACGTCGTCTGCTGAAAACTTCCCTAGCAACACCTCTGATGGTGTCTGTACTCTGTCTGGTCTGGAGAACCAGGCTGGCGTCGTAAGTCACTTCAAAGCAAGATAAGTTCATAGCTCCAAGATTCCAAATGTCTTCAAACAGAGAACGTTGCCACAACACGTGCAACCAATCTTCGGAGCTGTACTCGCACAAGCAAGCCTCTGAGTCGCTTATGGACGGCTTAAACAAAAATGAGTTCGAGGAACCGTGTCCGGAAAGCAAGAAGCTCAGATCCATACGCAAATAAAGACCACCAATGGACTTAACAAATGACACATCGCGAAGGAAGCTGTATGTCACTCTGCCATTTACGCAGGTCTCCCATCTTTCCTGCCATTTTCGCCTGAGCAGCTGGTTTAGGAGGTCTTTGCGCTCGTTAGAATTTAGTCCCTCCAAGCCGACAGTGTAGAACTTGATGCTGGCTTGACTCTCTTTAAGGCGAAGAACCGAAGGTATAAAAGAAGGCAGAGTCTTTAATGAAAAAAGATTTTGTGACCAAGTGCTTGGCTGTCCTATGCGCGATTCGAAAGAAGTCGCCTTAAGCATTGCATCTGAAGAAGATCATACCCCAGCCTAAGCTGTTCATTCACACCGGTGCCAAACAGAACGACAGATGATACAAAAGCTCTCTCATTTGGTCTAGAAATCGTCCATGTTTTCGAGTTGTTTAAACAATCCTGTGGGAATCTGGGTTTCTTTACGAAGTCAGCGTCCTTGTCCAAGCAAGCGCTTCGTCAATGAATCCCCCAACAGTCACGTTCTGCTCATGAATCTGACAGAATCCATTTTGACTAGATCCCCTCCGTTTCAACGACAACTGGCACTCCACAGACGGCTCCTTGTGTTCGTCAATGTCATCGCAGTGAGGAAAATCGTGCCAATCGTGGTGACCTGACAGTTTTGTACAACATATGAACCAATAATGGAGAACATCCACAAGTGAAAAAACCCATCAGCAGCTTAGACAGAAACCGCATTTAAGCCCTCGGCACACAATGCAATGCATCCGTCTTCTACCCGTTTTCGAGGCAATTATTCACCGACTTACTGTGAGTCCACATTGTCACGAGTTCTGGCAGCCTCCAACGCCGGAAAATGACTCATTCTGCTCACAATGCCCTTCATCGCTTCGTTCATCAGCCTAATGATGGCCCAGACTGTTTGACACAATCGATTGAAATCACCACCTGCACGATCATTCCCCAAATTCGATTCACAAGCGCACTTCCTGAAGTCATTAGCCGCAAGAGCCGTTGACACTTCATTGACAAGGGCACAGACCCCCTCTCACAGAAATCTGCCAGTCACCTTGGGATTTCGGAAGTCACACATCCTGCCTGCAACACAAGTCGTTTTTCATCTGAGGAATGCAGTAGACAAACAAACCTCAAATCCAGCACCGAACACATGATGTTTTCCGTTCTGCTTCGACTTATCTTATCACTCAATCACTGGGCAAACTCATTTGTGCAAATCTCACACGTACACGGTCCCGATAGCAGATAAGCGCGCACCTACGCAAACCCAGCGCCGGCACACATTCCTGCGCCACAACAACTGTGACGACCTTCACCTTTGAAGCGGGCGACTCCGGGAATCCATTTCTCGGCGGCTCGCTGTTGACTTTCTTTTCACAGAACACCCGCGTGTTTGCCAACTGCGGAATGGAATTTCGCAAAACAAGTGGCACGTGCTTACGTAAGTCGCGACGCATTCACTGTGTCACGGAACCGAACTCTGTCTGGCCTTTGGATCAGGACGGCGGCGGCAATAAAGGCGAGCGACTTGAAATTGTTTTATGTTTAGACCCGCCATCGAGTGCAATTAAAAAACCCAAAATCGGGGCACTTACTCACTTTCTCTTGAAGACGTTGCAGTGCATCGTCGGCGACGGCCCTTTGCGGCTAGATCACTGCCGAACAAAGCTCTCACGCGATGTTTCCGCACTTCGCGCGATTTCTTCTCGAACATCGGCCAACGGCCATCGGCTGGCTGGGTGCGGCAGGCTCACAGACTGCCCGACACCGACTTATCTCAGATGGTAATCGATGTTGCGTGAGACTTTCCCAGGGCATCTGCCGGCAGGGAAACGATTACATTTCGCAAAAGCGGAACCGCCTTGTGTAGAACAAACCATTTAGTGTTTTGACCTAAGCCCCGCTCTGGGCTTCAATTACAAGTCCTTCTGTGTGTTTGGCGGCGCTGTGGGTACCTGCTGTGTCAACACCGGCTAATCCTTTTAGAAGGGTTTTCCGTGGAACTGAGCACCGAGCATGGCAAAGGGAAAGCGGGTGCTAATTAGTAATCCCCGGTCGGGTCTTTATTGTTGCTGTTCGCGCGTTTGACGAAAAGCCCTGGTGACGAGAGCAGGTAGGCAACTTGACGATCTGCGGAACAGGTTACACGAAGTGTCCCTGGAATCAGTGCTCGTCCATTGTCAACTGTGAGAACCGAGCACGGTGTTCCACGGAAGACAACACGCGGCTTAGCTGAAACTGAAACTTGTTCTGTGAGATGGATGAGACGGATTTTTGTCATTTCTGTGGCCTTGCGACCTTGTATGGATGGATGGAGTTTTGGAATGGTTCCGGAATGGGTGCGCCCATGCCGCGAAGATGGATGAGATTTTGCGAACAAGTGAAACTCTCATGTAATGGGATAAACTTGACGAGGGACGAGGAAGTGTGCGGAGTTTGGTGAAGGTGAACTAATTTGCTACGACTTTTAGACGGAAGATGATGATCACACCTCTGAGCACTAAGCTCCTGTGGTCGGTTCAGAGTATTGAGGTATATAAGGAGTAGTGTCTCTCCTTCTTCTTCTTTTGTCGGAGGTTAGTATACACTGCACTGGAGCCCTGAGACTCAAATACTCGTACTTGTACTACCAGGCAGTAACCTTCATTTAATGTAATTTCTAGGATTTCCGAAGAAAGACTCGAGCCAGAACCAGACCAGACTACCAAGCACTAACCTTCATTTAATGTAATAAGACCAGAAGGCGCTTCTGTGATATAGAACTTAGGTTTTCAGTTCCCACCACACCAGCGCCAAGCCGCCGCCACCTGATACGAGCAAAGGCGGGACATTGACATAGAAAGTGCTATGAAGTGTCTTCAACTTCTCAGCAGGCGTCACAAAGAGTGACATCTCTAAGCCCAAGCCGACTTAGGTGCTTACTGAAGGTGATGTGTCCCGTTAGTACGCCGACAAGTCGTCTGCACTCATTTCTGTCTTAGGACAGCAGAAAATCCCCGGATTTCATGCTAATGATCGGGAGCATGTACTTGGTCATCCTGCAACCTGGAGAGTCAAGCCATCTTTGGTTGTGCTTATTCTCTTTTATGATCCCGTGATGTCCCGGGGCCCAGACAAATCTTAGCGAATTCAGCCTGCAGACCAAATTAAGGGAAAACTTGACCTACAGTCCCAAGTTCTCCACCCTCGACGGAAGCCCAACCCAAGGATACAGGTAGTCTCAAGTTGGGTTCAGGCCCTGCGAGTGCCTCTTTTGAACCTTACCCAGCAAGTTCATCGCCAATCTTATTTCCCATGATCCCGTGATATCCCGGGGCCCACACAAGTCTCAGCAAATTCAGCCTGCAGACCAAATTAAGGGATACAGTCCCAAGTTCTCCACCCTCGACGGAGGCCCTACCCAAGGATACAGGTAGTCTCAAGTTGGGTTCAGGCCCTGCGAGTGCCTCTTTTGAACCTTGCCTAGCAAGTTCATCGCCAATCTTATTTCCCATGATCCCGTGATGTCCCGGGGCCCAGAGAAGTCTTAGCGAATTGAGCCTGCAGACCAAATTAAGAGAAGACTTGCACTACAGTGCCAAGTTCTCCACCCTCGACGGAGGCCCTAACCAAGGATGCAGGCAGTCTAAAGGTGGGTTCAGGCCCTGCGAGTGGGTCTTTTGAACCTTACCCAGCAAGTTCATCGCCAATCTTATTTCCCATGATCCCGTGATGGCCCGGGGTCCAGACAAGTCTCAGCAAATTCAGCCTGCAGACCAAATTAAGGGAAGACCTGCACTACAGTCCCAAGTTCTCCACCCTCGACGGAGGCCCTAACCAAGGATGCAGGTAGTTTCAAGTTGGGTTCAGGCCCCGAGTGCCTCTTTTGAACCTTGCCTAGCAAGTTCATCGCCAATCTTATTTCCCATGATCCAGTGATGGCCCGGGGTCCAGACAAGTCTCAGCAAATTCAGCCTGCAGACCAAATTAAGGGAAGACCTGCACTACAGTCCCAAGTTCTCCACCCTCGACGGAGGCCCTACCCAAGGATGCAGGTAGTCTCAAGTTGGGTTCAGGCCCTGCGAATGCCTCTTCTGAACCTTGCCTAGCTAGTTTATCGCCAATCTTATTTCCCATGATCCCGTGATGTCCCGGGGCCCAGACAAGTCTTAGCGAAATCAGGATGCCGACTAAGTTAAAGAAAGACTTGCACTACAGTCCCAAGTTTTCCAGTTAAAGGTCGTGATGATTGTTTACAAGTAGAGAGGCTCTACGAACTTACCGAATATGACTATGATTGTTTTAGTATTGCTAGTAAGCCGAAAGAGATGATACCGCGAGATACGCCTTAAATTCTTCCTCTTTTCCTCTATACATGCGGCCCGTGCTGTGACTTAATCCCGATCACTTAAGGTTACCTAACAGTTCAGAGCCCCCGAAGGGAGCAGACTAAGTTCTTTAAAACCTTTCTAGGTTCCGGACCACAACAGGCTCACAAGAAATGAGATTGCCGATGAACTTAAGATCACTCATAAGACTCAACTCCCTCGACTAACAATAAAACATGTTTCCTATACAGAATTCCTTCAAGAGTGATGCAGTCAGTCTAACGCCATTCTAACATTTTGATACCTTCTTATAGAACGATTTATCTTTGGTCTAAAATAGGCTTCAGTTTCGGCGATCACCTCCTCAATCGAGCCATATTTTTCTGACGACTATCCCGTGGCGTAGGAAGTAGAGTGCGACGCTCACACACCGAAAGTCTGGGTTCGATTCCGAACAAATCTTGGGACTGGAGGCGTTCTTGGTCAAGTCGACAGTTGAGCCCCCCGAACGCACAACCTACGATGACAGACTCTGCAGAATGCAGGCTAACCAAGTGCAGGTCGCACACGTTAGCAAGAAATCCGAGGCACTTCCTTGTATACAGGAAAGACTATAGACGGTTTCTTGGCGCACTTACACTTCATATTGGCTTAGCACTTAAGTGTGCTTTGGCTAAGTGGTGAAATTCTCTGCAAGGCCATTAGAGAAGGTGAAACAACTGACGAGCACTACCCCTGTCAATGTTCCGCCTTTACTTGGGCAGGTGGCGGTTATTTAGTTCAGATGTTCTTGAAGCTTAAAACTTAGATTCTTTATCAATGAAGTGCTTGCTGGTATTCTCCCAGAAGATCAAGACAATGCCTTTAAAGTAACTACTGCTTTGTGGTTCGAATCTGAGTGATCTTGTGTAGCGTTTAAGAATAATAATAATGGCGCGACAGTCCATAGGCGAACAGGGCCTAGCTTGCTCATCAACTACTCGTGTTATGCTCGCTACTGCTCTCTCACGAATAGAAGGGACCCACAGTTTTTTGCCGACTCCAAACAACGAATTTTGAGAAGCTTTTTCTTGGAAGCAGTATCACCCTTTGAGTGTTGTCAGCTCGAAAGAGGTGGCGCTGTGAAAACTTTGAGGCATTCAGCCAGGAATCGAACATTCTGCGTGTCAGTGTCGCAATCTACTCAGTACGCCATGTCGGCCACAGTGTAGTGTTTCCAAATCTCAAACAAATTTAAGACCTCCAGAAGCTGCTTAGGAAAAGGAAGAAGAGGACGGTCTCAGAAGTTCCTACCTCCTCACACAGAATATCGATGGTCGTCATCGATAAACAACCATTGCAGTGACTTCCACACAAAAACTAAACCTTTTCATGAGGCCGTTTACTTTTCTCATTCCAATTGTTAGAAAATCTATTGTACGGCGAAATGCATAGAATTTCAAGTTCACTCAGTGACATGCCGAATCAGACAACAAGCTTTAAGTTATCACTCTTTCAAATGAAACCCCCTCTCTAAACGCTTCGAACTCTATTCAACGTGACAGCCAAGACAGAGCCCAATGAATTAAACAAAATACTGCAGATTGTTGAAAATGCATATTCATAAGGACTTGTAGCGCCACTAGCTCCACAAACACTCCAATAACTTCAATCACCGCATAACCTGTTCCACTTAATTGAGTCTGATTGCCAAACACACCCATTTCGTCATCGCATACATCACAGAAACGACAACCGAGACACCCACTTACGACTGTCCACTGCAACTCCTTCCACCTCAATTCAACCCCCTGTCACCCACCGTCTTACGAACAAATCGGAAATTTGAATTTTCTTTCAGATTTTCGAGAGGTTTTGTTTGGTGACATTTTCCTTCCACCATTCGCCCGCTCACCAGAGGAGCATGCACCCGCGGCGTGCATGCACATGTTGCAATCTCTGCCATTTTGATAGTTTATAGATCGTTACGTTTTATGTTGGCTCATAATGGCGCTAGATTTTGTTGTTTTAACGACCCCTAGTGGACGTGATGCAGAGACTGCGATCGGTTGCATCCACAGTCAGATTTAAACGCAGAATTGTGGTGGATTTCGCTTTCGAGTGGTTTTAATGACCCCACGTGAGGCGCTGAGCCGATTGGATAATCGACTCAGCATCCAACTTAATTGCGGATTGTCGCCAGACGGGGGAATCTTCCTCTTCCTTGAATTGACTGATGGCTGCTCGGCGGCATGGTGATGATGATGAAATTTTCGGCGAAGATTCAGTGATTGTCTTTTGTTTGAATGTCAATCATTTTTTGTTGACGTGAGACGCTTCCTCATTGAACGGGTGGACTGAGGGTGGGTGAGGGTAATGATGGAATTGAAGACTGGATGGTCATCAGTTCTTTGTAAGTTTGTCAATTAAGCGGAATGAGTTTCTGTCGAAGAGATGGCGGCATCGGTGGCTGGCATCCAATAAACATTTGAAGATGATTTCCACTTTGCCAATCGTTCGTCTATTAGGAAGAAGTTGTGGACGGGAAAGTGTGACTTACAGCAACTACAAGGCGAGCACTATATTGCACATGCTAAAGATTTAGGTGACATGTCCTCAAAATCGCCTCCTCTTTGTCCCCTTAAAACTCTGGTGATGGTGGCGTTGTTGTAATGATTCCATTAAACCTTCTCCAAAACTTTGACTAGACAAGAGGTTAAACTAACCAAAGCTTTCAAAATATAACTTATTCTCCAAAGAAGAATCTCGCGCATTAAGGGTTCCGTGTGAAGAACGTAAGCACGTCAACCAACATGTGTTTTGATTTTAAAAGATTGTTCCTACCAACAAGCAATTAAAAATGAAAAACATTTTCATGCTTCATCAAGAATAAAAATCTGTTTCTAACCTTTTGAGCCTTCTACCCTAACACTTAAGGCTATGACTAACGCCCAAGCTAATAAGCAAGTAACAGTGCAATTCATTTTTTCACATTTAAAAGTCTCTGACCTTCTGTCGCGGTTCTTTATGTCATCCATGCAGTCGTTTTCTGTAAACATTGATTTCTTGCCCTCACTTTGTCTCAGAGCTAAAAGCCGCCAATTGACTTCAATTCCGGTCGCTTGGTTATGCCATGACGGTTGAGTGTGACTAATGGGATTCTAATTCTGCAGTACATCGCAGAATGAGTTCACATGGATGGGGATTTCCGTCGCTCCTTCTGCCTTGTCGATGGAAGGTTTGCCATGAGAAGTGACTAAGTGAGTCCAATCGAAGCAAATGAGCGGGATTTGTTTATTTCTCGACAGTGACTAGTTTCCATCGATTCGTTTCGATCTTGACGGATGATCACCGATTCAATGGTATAAGAGTGAGTAGAGATATCGATGTTGCTGATTAGGCTTTAGACAACGTGTGGTAAAAATTTATAATGGTAAGCAATGGTGGCCGCCTTGGCGTAGTGGGTAGAGTGCGACGCTCACACGCCGAAGGGTCTAGGTTCGATTCCCGGCTGAATGCTTCAAATTTTTCACAGCGCCACTTCTTTCGAGCTGCTGACAACACTCAAAGGGTGACACTGCTTCCAAGAAAAAGCTTCTCAAACTTGTTTGTTTGGAGCCGACAAAAAACTGTGGGTTCCTTCTGCTCGTCAGAGAACAGTAGCGCGCACAACACGAGTACCATAGTTGATGAGCAAGCTAAACCCTGGTATTCGTGTGGACTGTATCGCCAATAATTATTATTATTATTAATAAGTGAGTAAAAATTTAAGTTAAAAGTCTTAGAGAGACCAGGAAGTGGAAGAAACTGCTTCTCTTGCGCGTACAATTGTTCATTTATGAGCAGAGGTGACCTGCAGTTAATTTCCGACTATCAGCGCTGCATTTTGAGAAGCTTTCTTAAAGGCAAAAGCTTTTTCCATGACAGTCAGTAGTATTCAAGTATGGTGGGTAACTCAAAAGAAGTCCTGCCGTGGAAAAGTGCGAGGTAGGCGGTTTGAATATTAAACCGGAGGCCAGCCGCATTGTAAAAATACTATGAAGACCACAACAAAGTAAGAAATGATGTGCCTGCATTCTAAAGGAATAAATTTTCTTGATACTGTTATGACAGCCGCACCGACATTTATAATTGAAAAGGACGTTTAAATTTGATCCTTGAGCTTGATTTATCTCTCTTCTTTATCTTCTTTGTGCCACGGTACAGTCCGAGAAGAGTTGGACCGAGGAAGGCAGCACCAGGCAGCATGATCTGTCGCCAGGTGCGGCCAATGGCAAACCAAAAATTTAGTTTAAGGTTCTTCTTCAACTCCAACACATACTAGCTTATTTGATTCTTTGTACGAGCCGTCGATTTGGTGTAACTTTCCACGTTGCTTCGTTTTGTCCTCAATTGTTTCTGCTTCCGCATCATCCAACCACTTCAATGTTTTCCGAGTAAGCTGACAGATAAGCTAAATTTTCGGAGATCGTACCTCTGGTGTTGAATTTTCAGTTACGCACGATCTTCTCGAAAATTGTTGTGAAGAAGTCACATGACAGCACTTCGCTTTGTCTGAAACCTGTTGTGACGTTACAGGTCTCGATGACTTCGCTCCTGATCTTGACAGAGCACCCAGAGCTCTTTATCGTCATCCTAAACAATCTCACGAGTAGAAGAATGTGGTAGAAATGCCGAAACTAGACATGGCACTGTATAGTTCGTCACTTTGCACATTGGAATGAGCGGCCCTAAAATTGACCAATAGATAGAAAGTTTCAATTTGTACTTCTTGGACATATTCCAGGATCTGACGTAAAGTGAAGATCTGATCTACTGTAGACTTCCCTGGCCTGAAACCACACTGATGAAGAACTGTTTCAGGTGCTCCCGCATAACGAAATGGAGGACCTTGTGGAACTGCATCCTCGAAATTTGCGCAGTCGAAGAAGTTTCTTTTCTTGTGAACCGGACAAACGACGCTGAGATTCCACTCACCGGGCATCATTTCCTCCGACCATGCCTTACAGATGAGGAGTTGCATACGCCAAACCATGTCATATGTCAGTGACGTTAAACTCTATCCCCAATGAATCTCAAGTTTTTAAATTCATTGAATTTGTATGGACTAGGCAAATTTAAATAAAGCTGAGCCGCAGCCTGCTTTCGTTGTCAGCATCAAAATCGGTATTGACTTGTAACTACATGGGGACTTCATGGGGACTAGGGCCTAGCTTGCTCATAAACTCGTGTTGTGCTAGTTACTGCTCTATCTCTTGTAGAAGGTACCTTCAGTTTTTTGCGGACTCCGAACGGCGAAGTCTGAGAAACTTTTTGAGGGCCAGTAACCCCTATTTGAGTTTTGTCAGAAGTTCAAAAGAGGTGGTGCCGTGAAAAAAGCGCATTCTACCCACCAAGCCAGAGCGGCCAAATTGACTTGTAACTGCTTCAAGTAAAATATTAAAGTCATAAACGTGTTAATCATGGTACCTTGTACACCTCTTATACCTTGGTAGACGACTTTGCACGTTTTATTCAAGATCTAGCTTGCTCATCAACTCGTGTTGTGCTAGTTACTGCTCTATCTCTTGTAGAAGGTACCTTCAGTTTTTTGCGGACTCCGAACGGCGAAGTCTGAGAAACTTTATGAGGGCCAGTAACCCCTATTTGAGTTTTGTCAGAAGTTCAAAAGAGGTGGTGCCGTGAAAAAAGCGCATTCTACCCACCAAGCCAGAGCGGCCAAATTGACTTGTAACTGCTTCAAGTAAAATATTAAATTCATAAACGTGTTAATCATGGTACCTTGTACACCTCTTATACCATGGTAGACGACTTTGCACGTTTTATTCAAGATCTTCTTCGAATCTTAAAAGCTAGGCGGGATGGGATTTCATGTTTCTCTATTTTTGCCTTCTGCTGCCATTCCTTTACTTTAGAGGTTTTCTTGACAAATTTTCAGTTTTGTCTTGACTACCTTGCACGCAATCGAAATTGTCTGCCACTTCATTCACATATTATAAAATTGTGAACTCTGTATTTTTTCTACACAAAAGTTGTGATGAAAGCTCTAGATATACGAGTATGCAGAAAATTACAAAATGAAATCAAAATATAAAACAATACACATTTCGTCAAATTGCCAACCACACCCAACTTTCCTTGTTGCAGACTCTTGAAAGAATTAGATGGAAATCTGATATTTTTATGCCTCAATATTGCATGAACCATAAACTGACGAAATTGATGTAATCAGTTTAATTGTGTCGTGTCAGTACGACAGAGTATTTTATTGCAGAAAGTTGTTGACCATTCACGCACGCAAGATCCTTCAACGACAATCAGAGAGATTGTAAATAAGATCTTCAACTGTACGTTGAGAAAGTTTATATGTGTTTCTATTTGATACTTACTTGCGACAGAAAATTTGAAACATTTTCATCAATGACGGTGTCACAATATTGCTTTGTAGGTTTCCTTTTCGTATTCGGCATTGACAGTACCCACCGAAGTTTAAGTTTCACACCCAGTCGCAGTTTCTTTAACCGAGGTCATCCTCAAGTCCTCATTCAATCGAAGTTCTAATTTAAGTTTCACCCCTTGTTGCACTTAGTTCAGACTTCAATCTTCGCACAATTGCCTTTTAGCTGAACCTGATTGAAAGACGAGACGAAATGTATGGACATTCAAAAGTATACAAAAATAGGTATGTTCCAGTAGTTTCTGTACCAAATTCTGATGTCTGTCATTTGTTAGGGAGTAGAGGTAAATCTCTCCCAGAACGATGCAAGATACGGGAATGCGTCTAAACTAAATGTATAAGGTATGTTATTGAGAAATATCAAATTTCCTTTTTGATACAAGAAACAGAAAACAACAACAAAATTTGAGGCGCATCCACAGAGATAATGGATCAATGCTCACTTATCTCTGTACCAATTAATTTAGAAAACCAACAACCTACCCAAGAATATTTCTTGGGCAGGGTGAGGGAATATTTTACGCTCTCGAGAGAGCGCTCATTTGACGTAAAAACAATTTTTTTCGGAATACGGGAACAGACATTGTGTTGGTTTGTGTTGTTTCATACTGTTTTGTGTTGTTTGTTTTGGGTACGGGAACACAGCGGGAAGAGCAATTTTATGTGGCTGCTAGGATTTTGTACACTATTCTGGGGTTTTACTATTTTTTTCTTTTGAAAACATTTACAATATTCGAGCTTTTCCCGAAAAAGTGACAAAAACTAAGTGCTCATAGTATTAAACGAAACGTTGTCTTACTTTTTTTAGTGGCCGCCGTGGCGTAGTAGGTAGGGTGCGACGCTCACACGCCGAAGGGTCTAGGTTCGATTCCCGGGTGAACACCTCGAATTTTTTACGACACCACCTCTTTCGAGCTGCTGACAACACTCAAAGAGTATACTTGTCTAAGAAAGCTTCTCAAATTTCGCCGTTCGGAGTCGGCAAAAAACTGTAGGTCCCTTCTACTCGTGAGAGAACAGTATCGCGCACAACACGAGTAGTTAATGAGCAAGCAAGGTCCTGGTACCCCTGTGGACTGTCGCGCCAACAATAATTATTATTATGTTGTCGTATTTTGTACTCATTTTCTTAAAATCATTAAAAGTGTGAATAAAATGCAACAAAGGCATTCTAAGGTAAGTAACAAAATTGTGAATCGACCTGACGTCAAACCTGACATGCAACAAACGTACTTGCAATTCTCAAGATTTTTGGACATTAAGTACAAAAGCACTCCTTTTAAATATTTAGAGGTCTTCTTTGGAAACTAAAATCACTACTCTCGAGTTTAACTTTTGAAAAAAACCGTTTGAATTTGAAACTCAATTGTGAATAAATTAATCAACAAGTTATAAATTGAGTAGTTAAAACTATTGACAACTGTCCTCGTACCGAACCTCATTTTTGCTTGCAATTTACGGAACTTTGTGAATCTGCAGAAATGAAGGTAATAACGGATCTCAAACAATCATTAGATAATGGCGATGTTGGGGTTTTAGTTCTGCTTGATTTCTCAAAAGCCTTTGATTGCATAGATCATTCCTTGCTGAAACAAAATGAAACTTAAACAAAATTTTAACTTTTCCTCATCGTCATCAAGACTGCTGGAAATGTATTTGCACAACCGTGTCCAATAGGTGATTACAGACATTGATGTCTCTGACCCATTTAATAGCAGTTTAGGTGTGCCACCAGGTTCTGTGTTAGGACCTCTATTGTTCGCAATGTTCAACAATGACCTTCCACAGGAAGCACAGAATTGTAACGTGCACATATACACAGATGATGTATTAATTTATTTGCCACGACCGATAGGTTTAAGTGAGGACTGTATTGCAAGAATCAATGAAGATCTTCGTAATATTGGAGAGTGGGCGGCAATCAATAAATTTAAACTCAACCCACTGAAATCTACAAGTCTCATATGCTCACGAAGTACTGTTGATATAAGTGAACTTTCGCCTATAGTTCTGAATGGAAATATCATTTCTGCTGAAACAAGTGTTACATATCTTGGGTATTATATCAATTCCACCCTTACGTGTTGTGATCCAGTCAGAAATACCATCAGAAACATTTACGCTGGCCTGCGATACCTGCGACAGTCATCCTACTTTTTGAACAAGCAATTGAAAATGCGTCTTTTTAAAAGTCTGTTAATGTCATTTTTAGCTTACTATTGTTCGGTTTATCCTTGTGTTGACTATGAGTGTAATAGAAGGTTGAATGTAGCGTTTAATGAATGTGTTCGTTTTATTTATAATGTTCCCAGATATTGTGGTGTTACTCATTTAAAAACCAATGTTCTCGGTGTAAATCTGGAAGATTTTCTGAAGTATCGTAAAGTTTTGAAATTATACAGAATTATTCATCATAAACGTCCTAATTATCTACGAGACTTTCTAACTTTTGCACATTCTTCACGTGGCCTGAAATAAATTTTACCTCGTTTCACACATTATGTTGGAGAATAATCCTTTTATGTTTCTGTAATTCGCATGTGGAACTGTCTTCCGCATGAATTGCAGACGATTAATTCAATGACCAAATTCGACAGAAAACTGTTTTAATATATAACTAATAACAATATCACAAGAGAAGTAAACGTTTACCTTTTGATCTCATTTTACTTTATTATATAACTTATGTTCCTCCCTGTAACTGTGAATTGAATTTAATTATGTAACTTTTTCTTTATGTTATCTCTTTCCTATGCCTCTAAAAGATATATATACCTTGTAGCATTACGTTAAAAATATAACTTAATAAATGAAATGAAATGAACTTCTAAACATTTAAACCATTTATCAAATGTGACGACTTTTATTTAAGACCAAATTCGTCTTTTTGGGAAATTCTCCTGCTGAACAAATTAAATACACGTTAACTTTGTTGAATTGCAACCAACATCAAACAAACAATTCATGACATTGAGCTCAAAATTTGACAATTAATAATAATTGTTGGCGCTACAGTCCAAAGGGGGACCAGGACCTTGCTTGCTCATCAACTACTCGTGTTGTGCGCGCTACTGTTCTCTCACAAGTAGAAGGAATCTACAGTTTTTTGCCGATTCCGAACGGCGAAATTTGAGAAGCTTTCTTAGACAGTTATTACTCTTTGAGTGTTGTCAGCAGCTCGAAAGAGGTGGTGCCGTGAAAAATTCGAGCTGTTCAGTGGGAAATCGAACCCCAGACCCTTCGGCGTGTGAGCGTCGCACTCTACCCACTACGCCACGGCGGCCACAAAATTTGACAATTGATAAATAATTTTATTGCTTAAAAACCTTTTAAGCGGTTTGCGTCTCAATTTTCTTGAAAAATGTTTATCCGCGATAGTCAGTGCTTTTTTTTCCACAAGAATTAGACGCCTCCCCCTCATTAGAAGCCCCCTTCTGCTTAATGTGAATAAATCGCTTAAAACTCTAACTCTATAGCCCATAACTGTGATACTGGCAGACTTGCGAAACGCCATTAAGGTTGTAATACAAAACCCAACATCTAAAGAAATAGATCGGAAAATGAAGCTTCGAATTGAACGAAATTTGCGTGAATGTTGACCAAAGATTACTCATGAGCTCCGCAAAAATTTGGAACAATTATAATACGAAAACAGAAAACGAGATTGGACTCAAACCATTTAACTTCCAAAAATCACACGATTTTCCACTGCAACAAATATCAGAGTTGAAAGATCGAAAAAGTTCCTACACTTACAGGAAAATGGTGAGTTGCCAAATTTGGTTTTATGTTTGACGAGTTGCCATTTGTTATCGAGCAGTATGTCGACAAACAAAATGACCGATTTTACCTACCGGAGAGGTCCTTTGAAAACTTTAACCTTTCGACGATCAGCAGAAAAAAAGGTAAAACTGATGGTTTGAGTTAGGTTTCGGTTTGGGTCGCCATTACAGCCAATGGTAGCCCTCTGCTCCTAATTTTGCACTGTGGCGTCCAAATCAATGCTGCCGTATAGTGTCAAACTGTAACAGTATTGAAACTTAAAGAGACAATCATTTCGATTGAAGACCGTGGTAATTTCATGAAGGCGAAGCACCATTTCTCTCTATCGAGACATAAAGTTAAAGTTCAAATCGCACGCCAATCAAGTTTGTAACAAAAAATGTGTGACACTTCATATCTTCGACACATAAGGTTGCAAATCATTCGAATGCAAGTCCGTTGCATCTGTCAGTGGAATTTTGAAGTCAAAGGTATAAACCTCAAACAAGCCCTTCGCCGGGAATGCGTAAAAAAAAACACAGAGCCTCTTGCATGTAGCGTGCGAGTCCATTTTTTGCGGCAGACTTAAGCATTTTGGAAAATACTGATTCATTTGGATAACTGACGAATTTTCCAAAATTCTTTGGCACAAAATAAGAGAACTGCAACATTTTAAAAGTTCAAGTTCGAATCATTCTCCTTGTAGTAGAATTACTTTCCCCCCAATCTACACATCCGGAACCCGCCGACCGTAAAACATTTTTCTCTCAACCCAACCTGTAATGGATACCTGGTAGGCTTGGTCTGAAATCGTTCGATCTCAACAGTCTTTTCTAAAACGTACGACACTCGTTTTATCATCACGCCCCTCGACAGATTTTACCATTCCCTGTGCTTAAAACAAATGATCTCATAAACAGTATTAAAAGTCCATTTCCACTCCTAGGCATAATGTGCATTCGACGAACACACCCATTCAGCAAGCAGCGCGGATGGCCTTCACGTCATGACATTTCGAACACTGATAGAGAGTATCAGGTGACCAAGTAGGTTATAAATTGTCTCGGGCGATAAATAGAGTCGCATACTCTACTGTCTCAATCTCTCAAAACGTGATATTCTCCATCGATTAGATTAGATCTTAATCGAGACCCGAAAATGTGTCATAAACCTGCACAAGGATAACAAGATAGAGAGTAGTTTAAGATGCGCAAAATGCTGAATTTCCGAAAAGGCACTGCCAAAGATTCTGACCATCACTTTCTACTCCCTCAATCAGTTTCTTCCAAATGATCCGATCGTTTGTGAGCTGAATAAGATTTGGCTCTTAGCCAGGATTGAAGGAAGGTATAAAACTCCTCACGATCTACAATCTGATCTATATTTGATCTCAACACGAAAAAACAATTTTTTAAAACTTCCCAGAACCGAGCAAAAACTAAGGAGAAACGTAAAAAAATTGTTTTTGTAACCATTCGCAACGGCAAGCAGTGTCGGCGTCCGTGCATCTGCATAAGCACGTTGTTTCCACACCGCCACGGGTATCACGGTAGTAGGGATCTCTGCATTTTATTGCTTTTCTAATAATTTCACGGGACGCAGGTAGAATTCGAAATAATCGCACTTATCCGAAAACCGAATGCAATGAGTCTTGTTTATGTTCTGAAGTCCTTGCGCTGGTGTGTTGGTGTTGAAGGATTTCGAAGGATTTCCCCTCACAGGTAGAAAGGTGTGTGGTTCTCCCAGAATAATGGTAATGAGTTTTTTTTTGTTCAGTTGGGTCAGCGAGGGTAAGCGGTTGACAAATGTATGGCGTTCGATTGTTTGGGTGAAACGTAAACGGAAATTTGTCATTTTGGTTGACAGTTTCACTGATTTCGTAAAATGAAGGTTGTTTTTTGGAGAGTCAATTGTTTTTCTTGATTCTTCAGTGACCACAGAGGGGGTGTTGTCTTTTCATTTTTGAAGAGAGGTGACAAGTGGCAGCTTTAGTCCAAGCGATTGGGTACAAATTGAGTGAAAGTAATCAGGTTTAGCGGTCGTTTCTGAAGGTTATAGTTCTAGTGTGGGGAAATGAAGAGAATCCTTAAGAGTCGACTTCGAATGCTACTCTAGCAGATCGTCTTCTGATATTTGCTGTTGAATCACTGTATTCTACGGGCACGCGACTACCTGCTTGAATTGTGTTGTTTACAACGGAAATATTTAAATCTCGAACTTTCCACACTTATGCATTCGTAGGTGTGAAATTATGCGTCAACGAAATATTGACAATTTTTGTAGCAGTTCTTATTAAAAAACGTCCCAATCTCTGCTAAAACGATTTTCCAAATCAACAGGAGTTTTGAGTTTAAAGCGGTGGGATGGAGCGAAGACTAACAATTGAGGAGTTTGTAAGTTCTTGAATCTTCTGATGTTAATTAAAAATTAACCTAAATTAACTTAAAAACGAAATGAACAAAATTAAAGTGTGGTGTGCGATACCAAGTGATGAGACATAGTTTCTTCAGTACTTGCATTTGTTGGAATCTCGAAATTAATACCGACATCAAATGTTGAAGTGAGGTAAACTTTTTGAAAACAATGTAAACTGTGTATCAGCTCTTCTAGCCATCAAGCCTTGGAACTTAAGCGACTGTACACTTAACCCACGCCACGGCTTCACAAATTTTGACATTTTCCTTGAGGTCTTTCGAGCTCTTTTGATTTGGAAATCGGATAAAATAAATCTAAATATTTTGTTACTTTCGACCCTGCCTATAATGTTAAAGTCACTTGTTACAAATTCAACACAGAATACAATAATGTTTTGAAGCCGAATTCAAACCGAGATGATTGCGATTGGAATGAGTACAAGAAGAGAAGGACTTTAAATTTGATGTGCTTAACTGGCAAACGGCTGTGCGAGTTATCTTGTTTCCTAAAATCCAGTGAGGTCTCGAAAAGAATTGACTGAATTTCATATCAAGGATTTGAAGGACGTATATTCCATGCAAAAAAGTAAACTTTATGGTTTCACATCGGGCTCCGAAGTTTCTACCAAACTCGTCACCTGACGATGGAGAAGTCTCTCTACTCAATCCTAAGCATTTAACATTTTCTAAGCACAGAGAATCGATCTAGTTCATCGAAACAATGGGACAGAAGACGTCTTTTAAACAGCTGGCGCACTCAAGAGAAGATGTGCCTCTGCCATCTAGCTTTAGGCAACTGGCAGAAGGCACCAATCTGCATGAATTGTCTCCCGGAATACATCTATTAAGATATCCAGTGCAATTCTAAGAAATCAAAAAGTCAATGAAAGAAAACTTGATTTCAGTCACTTGAAATTGATCCTGGAAAGATTTACCGCCAGTTAAAAGATCTTTTTTTTCAACTGAAGTGCATTTTTTGGGTTTGAATTTGAATTTTTACAACGACTGCCGATATTATAGACCTCTTGCAGACTCCATAAATGAACTTAAAACTGAACATTCTGACTTTTTCAACTTGAGTTCTATGCCGAAGTCAATTGAATTGTATAGCGCAATAGTCCACAGGGGGACCAGGGCATAGCTTCCTCATCAACTACTCGTGTTATGCGCGCTACTGTTCTCCTGTGAGTAGAAGGGACCTACAGGTTTTTCCTGACTCCGAACGCGGAATTATAAGAAGCTTGTTTTAGACGATTAATACTCTTTGAGTGCTGTTAGCAGCTCGAAAGAGGTGGTGCCATGAAAAATTCGAGCTGTTCAGCCGGGAGTCGAAACTGGATTTTCGGCGTATAAGCGTTGCAGTCTACCCACTACGCCACGACGGCCAATTTATGCCGGAATAAGTTTGTTAAAAAAATACTTTTCAAAATTGTCCAGAATAGACAAGAACCCGGAGACCAATTTCAATAATAATTGTTGGTGCGACAGTCCACAGGGCCTAACTTGTTCATCAAATACTCGTACTGTGCGCGCTACTGTTCTCTCACGAGTAGAAGGAACCTACAGTTTTTGCCGACTACGAACGGCGAAATTTGAGAAGCTTTCTAAGACAGTTATTACTCTTTGAGTGTTGTCAGCAGCTCGAAAGAGGTTGTGCCGTGAAAAAATTTTCGAAGTGTTCAGCCGGGAATCGAACCTAGACCCTTAGGCGTGTGGGCGTCGCACTCTACCCACTACGCCACGGCGGCCACAGACCTATTTTAAATAAGTAAAATAAGTTTCCCTTCATTTCAAAACTGTGTAAGATTCTGTCTGAGTTTAACTTCTGGTATTAAATAGAAATTCAGAATTCAGAAACCACAAGAATGAAATGACAGGAGACTTGCTTCTTCACTAACCCACTCTTTTTGTGTATTCTATTATTTTTTCATGAGTGCAAGTAACTCACAGTTTATTGCAGACTTCGTACAAAAGATCATTTTAAAACAAATTCAGTTGTTCAGTTGTAAGAAAATCGAGAGATAAATGACCGGCGTCAAAATGATAGATGAACAAAAGTGCATTTCAGTATTAGAATCTAGAATTTTAGATAGAAGTGTGAACACATTCACTGAAACCGTGGACTTAAATAAATTATTTAGTTTGCACAGTTCTTGAAATGGTTCCAAGACTGCACGCCTTACTTTTTCGTTTGCTCAAAAGTGGTTTGTTTAAATAATGCTGAACTTGTGAAGATGAACTGATGAGCAAACCAATAAACAAGAAAAGATGGAGGTTTTCTTTTCAAAAAATTGTTTTAAAAAACGTAGCGAGAATTAAGAAAGAATGCTCTTTTGTCTGGTCTAAGCTAGAACGCTTCCAATATGATCTCCAAAAACATGATGATGGGCATTCGACAATGTGTACTGTGAGCGAAACTGCCAGGACCTCATGAAGCCAGCGACCAAAGGTTTGCAGGCATAAATTTGCCGAAAGATAAGTTCGATAAGATCCAATCTGAATGTGTGACGAGGAGATAATCAGTGCATTTATCATTTTCTTGTGTTGCGCTGAGGTGGACCTCGGCCTCAAACAGCGTGCCTCTCCGGCCAGCACGATCTGTCACCAGCTGCCTCCAGTTGCGCACTCCAAGTTGGTTGATGTCCTTCTCCACTTCTGTGCGCCACCTTAGCCTAGGAGGTCCTCCAATGGCTCAGATTCTTATTTTCTGACTAAAGCTTTAGCATTCATACGCTCTAAATCGCCTTACCATTTTAAGAGCTGTATCAGAAGACGCACAGTGGCCGCCGTGGCGTAGTGGGTAGAGTGCGACGCTCACACGCCGAAGGGTCTAGGTTCGATTCCCGGCTGAACACCTCGAATTTTTCACGGCACCACCTTCACGGCCCTGGTCCCCCTGTGGACGGTCGCGCCAACAATTACTATCAGAAGACGCTTGACCAGGCGCATGTGACTGTACAGCCCATAAGGCTCGTCATGGAATTTTCTGCTCCAAATGCCATCCACGCAAACAGGACCAAAATTCAAGCAAGCACATTATGAATAAAAATAATTTTTTAAGTAAGTTTTTTGATAGCTTTTCGGAATCAGTTTCTTTGCTTGGTTTTGACATTTCTGGAAACGTCCCCACTTGAGACCTTTGTTTGGTTTGTTAGTCAGACCAAGCAATAGAAAACTGCCATGGGTACAGAATTTCAGAAAAAGAAATACTGCTGAATTAAGTCTTGTGAAACCCATTCGGGAGGGATTTGAGAATAAATTATGAGTTTCTAAAGAAAGCTTGAGACCCTCTGTCAGCCTCAACAGATTAACAGTGACCGGAGGTCTTAGTCCCTTGAGAAAGCCGTCATTGAAAATCCTCCAAAAGTAAGCGTCAAGATGTACCCGACACCGCAAGCGTCAAGAAGCCCTTGTCAAGATAGCAAAATTTCCAGAATTAACGTTCAAACCTCCGCTGACAGGACTGACAGGAGACTGTGACTGTTTTATGAAAACTCGACATTCTCTGCTTCGTTCAAATAACCCAGCCAACCAACAGAGAAATGTCGAAAACTCCACTCTAACCCCAGTCTGAAACGAATTTCGCCACCCTCCTTTCATCTGACATTTGCGGGCCTGTCAACCTGTCACCACACAACACAACAGCCCGAGAATTCCCATCAAATCTCGAACGCACCCATTCCCTGCACACTGCTGTCAGTGTCATTCTGGTTCAATTGTTTTGACATTTCAGTAGCCCGTTCGACTCCCAATGTTTACCCCAAACCGTCAGCCAATTGAAATTAATTTTATTATTCAGCAGCGCACCACTGACGAAATCCAATTCACAACTTCGCAAGTGGCTGTGTGTCACGACAGCCCTCTCGAGTGGGGTCTAAGCCAGTCTGTCAGAAACAACAATCCATCTGGCAGTCATCCCCTCGCACGCCCATAAATCACACAACTTATCTGAGAGCCGTGTAAATTTTAATCCAACACTGACACCAAAAGAGCAATCTTACCTTTCACTATTTGTATCTCGGCTGATAATCCACTTGCGGCTGAAAGTTTCAAATGAACAAAAGCCAACAAAAATATTGTTTTCGCTGTATCGCCGCGAGATGGGGTTTCGTTTTGTTTTTTTTTGGGGAGGGGGCTAGAGCGTCCTCGAGATGAGACACAACACGCACTCTTCCTGCTGCAGGCGCACTTGACTCTAAACCGGAGCAAGCTAGTCGCGGATACGGAGCACGGGAGAATTTAATTAAAACCAGCCTCGGTGCACATTTAATTTACATAATTTTCTCACACATTCCGCCGAGAGCCGGGGATACGCCGCCGCGGTATATTTCATTTACAGGTGAGCCCAGGCGGCACACAATCAACGGAAAAAAGACTACAAACTAAACTGGATTGGACTGGCGGTGTAAGACTAAGCACTCGACGAAGCACACGATGGAGCACACTCGGAAAAAAAAATTAAAAAGAAAAACTCATAAAAAAATAAATAATAAAACCGTCGAAACAAGTTGTTTCTTCTGCGGCTAGCGGCTAGCTGAGCGAGCAGAATACGCTCGTTCTCGGTAACTTTTCGATTCACTGCACCGTTAATACGACTGTGATGGGGGGGTCGGCCGCGCCGCGCACCACATCGGCCGGGAGAAGACTGCTGCTGCACCACACGAAATTTTTGCTTCAAGAATACGTTTTTCTCCGATTCACGTTTTGTTGGTCTCCCTGTTTGCACTGGAGCTTTGCCTACGAAAAGCCACCTCCGCAGCCCTCTGCGACAACAACTAACTCTCGATGCGACGGCAGATATCCGTGGACTACACAACAAGTTTGTGATTTGATGATTTTTTCAACTCTTCGGGGAGAATTTTTGATTTGTTTTGGAAAACTCAGCACTACACTCGCGAGTGTTTTGAAAAATGCTTCAATCTTGAGTACCTTTGCGTTGGAGATGGGGAGCTGTTTGCGCGTGCTCGGAACCGATCCGAAAGACGATCTTGTTATGCTGTTCGCGTCCGCGCAACTGTTGATTTTGGCCAGAGAGGAAAATTCAAAAACCTCGTCTTCGTCGTTGGACTTCCACTTCCACTCCTCGACGTCTTGTTCGGTTGTTCTCCTACCACTACTCCTCCAGAGAGACCAAATAAAAGATACAGCAAATCGAACCGCGAATGAATGCCGTCCGCGCGCGTAGCGTATGAAACGTCCAGTCCGCGATCAATGAAGAGAAGTTTTGCGCGACACACCACGTAGCAGAGCACTCGCGAACAAACTCTTGCCTCGAAGACGTTGGCGTATCTGTTGGATGTGAATGTTGGACATGTTGGTTCTTGAGAGAGAGGTACTCTCCCCGCTCACACCAATACAGCGACAAGCGAGAGCATTAAGATCTCACCCAAACACCGGCACCTCGGCCCTCTGCAGAAGCACCGTGTGAGGCGGACTTGGAGAAAATTACTCGTGTTTGCCATAAAAAATGTATCTGGCCGAGATTGTCTGTGTGCGCTGCAGGTAGGGAAGGTGAGGTGCCATAAGTAGGGAGGAAGAGATGGAAAGAGAACGACCAACGACGACGTGGTGGTAGTTGCAGGCTAGGAATGTTGTGTGGAGTGGTTTTGTGGTGGCAGTGGCGAGTGGGCTTTGTGTTTTTTTTTTCTTCTTCTCCTTTTCTTCTTGTCTTTCGATTCTTTGCTGCGACTTACGAATTTAAGTTTCGATTCTAGATCGCCATTGAATGGGGGAGAATGGCTGTTAAATTGATAAGACAATGTGGCATTCGACGCAGACTCTCACTTTGCATCTGAACTGTCAAGGTTTTGCGGTTTTGTGGGCAAAATTGAGTCTGAGATTGTGATCGATTCACATTCCGAATTGCGGGGCACGCAGGGAAGTGAGACGGCGATAAACAGTGACAGCTGATGTTTGTCGAGAGCTTGCTGTACACTCTTCTAAGTTGCCTTGGTCGGAGTGAGGTGATATTCTGTTGACAAGATCAGTAAGGCTATCTGGCGAAATCGGCCGTTAAGTAATTATTTTGAACCTTAACTGAATTGATGTGAAGACCTCAGATTTGGAAATTTTTCTAATAGAATGTCTGTTGTGATTAAATGTTGCCTCTCGGTGCGTCGAACGACGATCATTGGGCGTTAATATTTTATTAGAAATTCAGACGAACGCTTTTTTTGTTTGCTTCTGGTTTATAACTGCGTTTGATTAGCGACTTTTATTTCACATTGTCGCAATTTGGAAGAATGTGATGAAGTATTGATGACTTCAATTTTGGAAAATCAATGATTCACGGAGGCTTTCTTGAGCGGGAATGGGAATAGCAGCAATTCGGAAATATAATTTTATTTTCATAATTGGATGTTGAAAGAAAATAGCTGCTGCGTCGAGAATATTAAAGACTTCGTAAGTGATCTACTGTGCCGGGCTTACGTGCAGCACTTAAGTGATGGGTGCTATGTGCACTGGCAGATGTGGCACACATAAAGCTAAGTGAAGTCCTGGGTTTGAATCAACATATGAAAAGAGTCCCAAAATTCTGTACGTTTTAAACAGAAATGCAAGGAAGTGTTTTGCTTTTCTTTAAAGTAGTTGATGATTTAGAAGCAAAGCCAATCTTTGGCAAGACTTGAGACAAACAGAAAGTAAGATACGTATACCACACATACATATAGTATATCATACGTATCATACTTTCCGTTTGTCTAAAATCAATAATTTTTGTATGTTGGTACATCTGTCTCAAATATGCGTTTACAGTTTCATTCATGTGGCATGTTTATTTTGGTCAAAAATTGTCGGTATCTTGAACATATTCGCCCAAAGTCTGCTGTGAAAAAAGTATACATCAAAGTATTTGCATTCGAACTGTACCTGTAATCAAAGTGAACCCAAAATAAAAAACGTTTACAAATGGCAAACTTTTTTCAGGGGATATTGAAAATTAAAAACGTTAAGGAAGTGAAGACAATTGTAATGGAGTATCGTTGAATTACTATTAACGAAGTTGGTAAAGATATCAGCATATAAGTATGTTGGTTCATGCCTTGCAGGTTTTTCCAGAAATTTTAAGCATGAAACCAAAAAATTGAAATTTATCCAAAAACTTGACGTCAACGGCGATACAAATTTGCTAAAAGGAGTCATAACTGTTGAGGGATCATGGGTATATGGTTATAACATTGAAGCCAAGGTCCAATCACCCAGAGGAGGAGCCCGGGAGAACCAAGGCCAAAATGAGCACGCCAAGTTCGATCAAATTTGCGGGTTTTTTTTTTTTCTTCTTCTAATGACGCTACAGTCCGGGGTGGACCTGGACCTTAACCAACATGCCTCTCCAGCCAGCACGGTCTTTCGGTAGCTGCCTCCAATTAAGAACACACGTTGAAAAGAGCCTCAAAAAAACTTGGCCTAGGACGTTCTCTGTTGCGTTATCCCAATGGCTCTGATTCGAAAACTTTTCGGGCCGGAGCAGTGGTGTCCATACCCTCTACATGGCCCAGCCTTCTTACAGTATCCGAAGACGCTTGACTAGGCGCACTTCGCTGTAAGGCCCATAAAGCTCGTCATTATATCTTCTCCTCCAGATATCACCAAACGCAAACAGGACCAAAAATCGCACGAAAAACTTTTCTCTCGAAAAGACTTAGGGTTTCCTCATTCGCTTTTACTAACGTCCAAGTTTTCGCGCCCTAGAGTAAGACTGGGATAATCAAGCTGTTATATAAACCAAGCTTAGTCCTTCCAGAGAGGGCTTTATTTCTCAATTGCCTCTTGAGCCCAAAGAAACAGCGATTGGCAAGAGTAATTCTGCTGTTGATTTCGGTACTGCTGTTGTTGTCCCTGTTTACCTCGGAGCCGAGATAGACGAAGTCCTCTTCTGCCTGGAAGTTTCTGCTGCACAGTGTGACGCTCTGTCCGAGACGTTGGTGTTGTGTATCCTTTCTTGATGACAGCATGTATTTAGTTTTGCTCTCATTTACCGCCAGACCCATTTTAGCCGCTTCCGCTTCAATGCCAGCAAATGTCTTATTGACGGCTCGCTAAGTTCGTCCAATCACGTCAATGTCGTCAGCATAAGCAAGCAATTGAGCTGAATTTTAGAAGATTGTGCCTCTGGTGTTGACTTGTGAGTTACGCACTATCTTCTCGAGGATGATGTTGAAAAAGTCACATGACACTGCGTAGCCTTGTCTTAAACCCTTTTTGAAGGTCTCGGTGTGTTCGCTACCGACCTTGATGGAGCAGAGAGAGTTCTCCATCGTCATCCTACACAATCTAACGAGTTTGGTAGAAATGTCACAACTAGACATGTCACTGTGTAGCTCGTCTCTAGGCACACTGTAAAATGCGGATTTAAAAATCGGCGACGAAATTAGAAGGTTTTGCCAACTGTTTTACGTTTACCGGAGTTTAGGAGTCACACGGTCCATAGTTCTTTAAGTTATACGAAGAAAACGTTCGAAATTGTGAAAAAACGTTTTATAGCTTTGATAATGGACTCAACACCGCAATCATGCATAAGCCACCTTATTTTCTAGATTTTGCCCCCTGCGACTTTTTTCTCTTATTAAGATTTATTTTCAGCTCAAGGGCATACCAAAAAGTGCTTCGTGGATTAGAAACAAACGCACAAGTGTAATCGCGGGGCATAATACAATTGATGAAGAAATTTTTTTTTTTGAGAACAGACCTCGTACATGTATACATACATGTACACGTGGTGATGCATGAAAATTTCGAGTTAAGTCGAAAGTATGGACAACATCTCACTCTTTAAAGGTTCGCCCAAATTAACTTCAATGCCCTTAATTCGCTGTGTTCACTTTCTGTTTTAATCCTAATTTTAATTTCAACTTCTTCTTTAGGGGTGTGGAGTCAGGTGGAGTTCAGCTGATGGACTCCACATACAGTACCTCACAAAATTGAGCATACACTCACAACTTAAACATATTTTTATTTTTTTCGCCTTACAAAAAGTAGTTAATTAATAAAACTTAAATGCAGTTCGAATTGACATATTTCATTTTCTAAATACCATAAACAAAAGTATGAAAATTAAAAGAAAAACTTGCTATTTCTAAGCAAAATAAAAAAGGCACCTCATTTTAACACACAAAATTGAGCATACACTTAAAGTAAATTCGAGTTACGACTAAAACAGAAAACAAAAACAGTTACAAATAAAATTTCAGTAACGAGTGGCACCTCCTTCAGCATCTATGACAGCTTGTAACCGCCGTGGTATGGATTTTACCAGTTTTTCAGTAAAAGATGGCTGAATCCCCTGCCTGAATTTCAGCTTTTAGCTCCTGCTTATTGGGGCAGGCACTTTCTTTAACCCGCACTTTTATTTCGTGCCATAGATCTTCAATAGGGTTAAGACCCGGCGATTGTGGTGGTGTTTTTAGCTGCTTTGGAGCGTTATAAAGCAACCATTCGCGTACTAAATAGGAGGTGTGCTTCGGATCATTATCTTGTTTTAAGTAGTTGCATGCGATCGCCCTACAGTTTCTCCTATTTTTCGCATCGACTTCCTTTCGCAAAATAGCTTAATTATGAGCACTCTTATTGACAAAGTAGTCTGTTTTCGCATGTTTTACATATTTTCGCACAAAGAAGAGAATATCGGTCTTTTCAGTTCAAAAGCGTGTGCAGAAACGATCATCAGGGACATTTTTTGCTTCATTCCTGAACAAATTTGCATGTATCGATTCCGCGAAGCTTGTGTATAACGCACACATGACATCTGTATGCTCAGTTTTGTGTGTCGATTTCTGTCTGTGATTCCTGTCTGTGAATTTGGCATTTACTCTTGTTTAAGATATGTATTCAGTTATGATTGTATCCAAAAACAATAAAACAAAAAAGTGGTCGGCCTTAAAACAGCACGAATATGAAGTAATGATAGGTGTATGCTCAATTTTGTGAGGTACTGTATGCTTATATTGATTGAAAATACATATGTATGTGATCTGCAATCCCAATAAAGAAGTTCATAATTGTTTAACGCTTTTATTAGTAGAAAACGTTTTCTTCAAAATTTTGTCACAATATTATCGGCTTAAAAAAGCAAACAGCCAATGAGTTTCTTGGTTATCTCTGGGAAAAACAATGAAAAAGTTTGAAAGCAAATAGTGGGTGGGCAATTGCTTCTAAACTCATTCGTCTGTCTGTTTGTATTCCCCTTCAAGCTTAGTGCCTCAAAAACAGTTCCTTTTCATTTTCAGAATGTCTCTCTGGCTATCATCATCTTTAAGTGCCAAGGAACGACAAATGCAACAGCTTATCCAATGTTGTCAGTGGACACGTTTGTATTTATGGAGTACGACATCCAAATTCCTCTTTGGTTGTAGCATCGTCGGAATGCAGCAGATTGCAACCTAATTACTGCAGAGTTAATCAATTAAACACTTACAAGAGAGTCAAATACCTCCAGTTTTTCTGAATAAGTATTCTTGAACGCTGGCAAAACTACTCCTTAAGCTTTTCCATCTGTTTCTATTCTTCACTTCCACTGTCCAAGGAAATAGAAAGCAGCATTTGTGCTTAAAAAGTCCGAATCTTCCCTACCCACCTCCTGCTAACCTATAGAATTTACCTTCCTCCTTTCTAAAGGTATGAACCGCCAGCATATGAAATATCTTGAGTCCCATTAGCTTCTTACTTACTACTGATCTGAAGACACATCTTACTGAAAAGTGGAATCAATATTTATAGGAGAAGACAAAGATGAAATTTCAAAAGCATTTGACTAAGTGTGCCAGCAGAGTCTTTTATCGACAATGTGTGTTAATTAAGTCAATGAATAACCTCTTCTTTAAACTATTTTTCGAAAAGTTCAATAAAAGCTAAGCTGGACGGGTTCAAATCTGATGTTTACCATATTACCACTTGTGTTCCGCAGTTCTCCATTTTGTCTCTGATAATATTTCTCCGTTTCTTAATGATCTCTCGTCTGTCACTCCCAAGCTTATCCACTTTTTCGCTTGTAACAGTAGTTGGAGTTTTTTAAATTTCTTCCTTGGATCAAGTTCTTGGCTCTAGTTGCATGTACTGATCTTGACAACGTAATCGATTGTGACACAAAAGAATAGAATGGTGCTTAAAACTTCCAAAATCCACAGTTGCCTTCTATCATTAAGGCATTCTCAAAGTAAACACTGCAATAACAATTCACTTAACAAGTTCCGGGTTATACCACGTGGTCTGTTTAGAGACCTCACATTCCACGTGCATATCGGTAAAACATTGTCCTTTTTTCGTTTGCGAGGGTCGTCAACAGTGTATTGATCCGTATCCGAGGCGTTGGGTTGGTTCGTAACTGGTTATTTTTTATGTGGCCGGCCAGTTACCCCGACGAACACCCCCAATCTGGAGGACCAGGCCCTTTTGAGCGGGGGTCGCACTTATAGGTTTAGCAGGTTGAGTTCGGATGAACAACAACCAGTAGCCGGTGGCTACCAACGTGGAGGTAGAATAAGCACAATTGATGTGTGGAAGACAATTGCAACAATGCAATGCAATTTGATGGCAATCAATGGGACATCCATTTCATATTAATTTCATTTGTCAGCGACCCCTCGGATTTATTGATTAATCTGTATTTGGACTTCCCATTCGAAATGCGTAGGATTTATAACTGATGCAAGAAATTGTTTGCCTCTATATTTGTCCTAAACTGTCCCCTATGGTTTCTCGCTCCAACGATTTTTCGGCACTCACTTCATAGAATTCAGCAATAGGCGATAAGATCCATATAAAACGATAAGTGCAAACTACAAACTACAGCGACTAGCTACAAAATCGTTGTAATTTTGCGCCTTAATCACGTTTTACCGCTTTTCAACAAGAAATGCTTAAATGACTAAACCAGTTTCGTTCTCCACCACAAGAAAATACGCCTCGCTAGGGATGCGCATAAGTTCAACCTTAAGTGCATGTTCGGATGTAGTCTTTAGTCTAGGGACTAGCTTGTAAGCGGTACCAAACAAGTAAGGAATGTTCTTCCTAGCTGAACTGCAGAGGCACCCAATCTCCCTCTCTTCCCGGATTCCTGCGACCATTGGTGTGATTAAACTCCGGTCATCATATCCCTCTCATTATGTATACCTTCAGCCCCTATTACCTAAATTCCAGTAACTAACTATCTAACCCACCAATTATAACCAACCAACAACAGACCAATTATGAAAGCAAAGAATACTCTTCACGTCCCATCTAGATGGCAGCACTTTCCAAAACACACGAGCCCCTTACAAGATAAAGTTTTACGTCACCACCTTCAGTTGTTTTCAAAACAAACCGACGCACTGTCTGAGTGAATGCAACAGTTTAGATTTAAAGTCTGATGGAATGTAACAAAAATCTGCTCCAGCTTTAATTGCACTTGATTGAAATCGATAGCATCGTAAATTTAATTGACTATTCCCAGCAAAATAACCACTACGGCATTGAATCTCATTTCCTCTAGTTCTGGTAATAAAGAGTCAATCTCCAAGGCTGCACTCGGGAACAGATGGAAGATAGAATCGAGGAAGAATAACCGAGGAATGGTTCTATTACATTCATCACAGCCAATGCCATCGCAATTATTTGCTATTGTTTTTTTATTCAATCGAATTTTAGCACTTCAAGCTTAAAAATCAATCGTAATAGACAGCTTATCATGTGTTCACCGCATGGAGTTGCCCAGTCAAAATAAGCAACACTCTAATCAAGCAACACAATTTACCGCGGTTGTTAACCAAAGGGACAGCCAACGTCGCAAGTTGTGGCATGTGACAGTCGGATATGTACAGCAGCTCACTATAAGCAGAATTTAGTTATTCATAAATGTTTAAATTTTGAAAGGCTCAGTTTCGGCTTAACCGCTATATCGAGGCTCAAAAACAGTCACAAACTTTCTCATTTACGGTGGACTCCTGCACACTTAGTTTGATAAAATTATAGGCTGTCATTATAGAACTGTCAGGACCCTGGCCCACAAAGATCTGGCTAAAATAAGAAGTTGTTATCATCGTGAACTAGCACAGATTCGCTTATAGAGGCTGAATTGACTGTTGGATGAATAAACCTGTAAGAACAACTGGGTTTGCTGAACTACTTCCACTCTGATTCCCTTTAATGCCCTTTGAAAAAAGGACCAAATGTTACGAGGCACTTTGACTTTAATGGAAGTCGTAGTTCACTCCAGAACGAATTTAGTGAAGGTCGTCCAAAATCATCAATCAACCATTGATGCTGTGCGCCAACTGATATTGCAAAATCGTCATATGACCTATCGTGGGATTGAAAATGCAACCTTAAGCATTAGCGGGATCAGCATGCATTCAATATTGCATGAACATTTGACCGTCAAAAAATTTGTTCGCGTTGGGTCCCACACAATTTGTCAATCGCTCAAAAAAGGGCTCGTGTCGATTGGTCGAAAGAAATGCTCCAAAAATACGATAGCGGTGCTTCGAAACACGTCTATGACATCGTGACAGGTGATGAATAGTGGATTTACGCGTATGAGCCCGAAAGTAAACAGCAGTCGACTGTATGGGTGTTTCGCATTGAGCCAAGTCCAACAAAAGTTGTTCGCACACGAAGCACTTCCAAGCAAATGGTCGCCTGTTTTTTTTTCGGAAAAACTTTACATGTCGCAATAGTACCACTACGAGCAGAACAGCGCAGAACAGTCAATTCTGAGTGATACACAACCATTTGTTTGCCAGTTGTTTTCAAAAAAAATCAGGAAAACCAACCGCAGAAGACGGAGCGCTCTTCACCACGACAATGCGACCTCTCACACATCGGCTCACAATGCGACCTCTCACACATCGGCTCACAAAACTGCATTTTGAGCACTCAAAACATCGATTTGATGAGTAATCGCATTATAGCCCTGACTTGGCACCGAAAGACTTCCTTTTATTCCCGCGCGTAAATAATAAAATGAGAGATCAACGTTTTTCGACACCTGAAGAAGCGGTTGATGCGTTCAGAATGCATGTTTTGGAGATACCTCAATCAGAGTGACCAAAGTGCTTCGACAATTGGCTCAAAAAAAAAAAAGAGTGTATATATCTTAATGGAGTATATTTTGAAAAAATAATAAAGCTATTTTCGATGATTAATATTTGTGTTTGTTCTCAAATCCCGAAATATAAAAGGCAACCCTCGTACTCGTGAGAGAAAAGCAACACGCACAAGACGAATAGTTGATGAGCAAGCTAGGCCCAGCTCCTCCGTGGACTGTCGCGCCATATAGTTGTTATTATTATTTATAATTATTATTATTATATTTAGAGAAGTTATTATTATTTGAACTTCTCTAAATTGCACTCATGTCCGTCGTTGCGTATTGGGTAGTATGCAAAACTCACATGCCGAAGGTTCCAAGTTCGATTTCCGGAATGAACACCTCTTTCGAAAGGCAGACAACACTCAAAATATAATAAATGGGTAAGAAAAACTTTCTCAAACTTCGATATACGGAGTCGGAAGAAAAGAAATTTTAAATCCCCTTTACCTGTGAGAGAACAGCAGCGTGCACGACACGGAAAGTTGATGAGCAAGCGGCCCTGGTTTCTGATTTCTGTGGACGGTGGCGCTGCAAAATTATAATAATTATTAATAATTGTTGGCCCTACAGTCCAAAGAGAGACCAGGGCCTAGCTTGCTACTCAACTATTCGTGTTGTGCGCGCCACTGTTTTCTCACAAGTAGAAGAGACCTACAGTTTTTTGCCGACTCCGAACGGCGAGATTTCAGAAGCTTTTTTAGACAGCTATTGCACTTTGAGTATTGTTAGCAGCTCGAAAGAGATAGGGCAGTGGAAAATTCGAAAAATTGGTGTTGAGCTGGGAGTCGAACCTAGACCCTTCGGAGTGTGAGCGTCGCACTCTACCCACCACGCCACGGCGATCACAAAATTATGCAAAATATTTTTAAGCTTCGAACGATTAAATTCAGCAATAGATTATGCTGGTCGTTCTTAAACTAATCCGCTGGCCTGAAGTGCGACCTCAAAATAAGCAGCCTGTCTTGAGTAAAAAGGCTTTTCGAAGAAAAAGTTTTTAAACCTTCTTTCTCACAGAGTTTTCGTTTCTATGCTTTCCCAGCAAGATATGACAGTTTATTAAATGTGAAATTCAATGCAAAGTCTGTTTGAATTTTGTCACTAGATGGCGTTTAAGTCCACACATCTGGAAACATATCTTATGTGCTCCAACGAGCGAGCATGTGTTTAAAAGGTTATATACCAGTCTAAATTTTTCCAGCTGTGAAGGTCGTTGCTCTGTAACAAGAGAATTGTAGCAACGTCAAGCCAGAACATTGACGCAAATTAATTTGAACATGTTGTTTGTTTGATTCCGAATAGAAGTTACGATATGAATGGTGAACCCGGCATTAGTTAACCTCTAAAACAAGTGAAACAGGGAATGTGTTGGGACAAAGCGAAGGTAATAAACAACAAGTCAAATATGAATCTTCTAAAACGAGGCTTTTCAAAGAAGCGAGCTTAAGATTTACATTTAGTAATGTAAATTTATTTGATTGATTGCATAACAATGACGCAAAGCATTTTTGGTTTGATATCTAAAAAATGAATACAATTTGAAAGAATTTGATCAGACTGTTTGCGCGGTCCACAAGAAAGGAGGTCTTTTTGACTGCGCCAATTATTGAGGAATCGACCTTAGGCCCCTTTCAGTGTGGTTTCAGACCAGGGAAGTCCACGATAAACCAGATCTGCACCTTACGGCAGATCCTAGAAAAGTCCCAAATAGTGCAAATCGACACTCACCACCTATTCGTCGATTTTAAGGTCGCATATCACAGTGTGCACAGAGACGAGCTATACAGTGCCATGTCTAGTTTTGACATTCCTACCAAACTCGTCAGATTGTGTAGGTTGACGATGGAGACCTCTCGCTGCTCCATTACGATCGGTAGCGAACTCATCGCGACCTTCAATGTATAAAAAATTTAGACAAGGCGACGCACTGTCGACTTTTTCAACATCATCTTCTACAAGATCGTGCGTAACTCTCAGGTCACCAGAGGCAAAATCTTCCAGAAGTCAGTTCAATTGCTAGCTTACGCTGATGCGTATTGACGATTGCCGTGATTGGACGAACACAACGAGCCGTCAATGAGGCGTTTGTTGGCATTGAAACGGAAGCTGCCAAAATGTGTCTGGCGATAAATGAGGGCACAACTATCTACATGCTGTCATCAAGAAAAGACACACAACACCGACGTCTCGGACAGAGCGTCACACAAGGGAGCAGAAACTTAGAGGTAGTCAGGGAATTCGTCTATCTCGGCTCCGCGGTAAATAGGGACCACAACATCAGTAACGAAATCAATCGCAGAATCACTCTTGCTAATTGCTGTTTCTTTGGGCTCAAGAGGCAATTGAGTAATAAGGTCCTCTCTCGAAGGACTAAGTTCGCTTTATATAACAGCTTGATCATCCCACTCTTACTCTATGGCGCGAAAACCTGGAAGTTACTAGAAGCGAATGAGAAATCCCCTTAATCTTTTCGAGAGAAAAGTTTTGGGTGCGAGTCTTAGTCCTGTTTGCGTTGATGGCATCTGGAGGAGAAGATTTAACGACGAACTCTATAGGCTGTACAGCGACATGCGCCTGGTCAAGCGTCTTAGGATACAACGCTTAAGATGGTTTGGCCATGCAGAGCGTATAGACACCACTGCTCCGGTCCAAAAAGTCTTCGAATCTGAACCATTGGGAAAATGCAACAGAGGACAGCCTAGGCTAAGATGGCGCACACAAGTGGAGAAGGACCTCAAACAACTTGGAGTACACAATTGGTGGCAGCTAGTGAAAGATCGTGCTGCCCGGAGAGGCATGTTGGTTGTGGCCCAAGTCTACGCCATACTGAAGCGCCACAAGAAGAAGAAGAAGAAAGAAGCGTGTCAGATCACGCTGGTCTAGGTCTAGGACAACAAGAGGGACACAAGGAAAGTGGTAAACTTGGCTGATTGAATGAACCTATCATAAAATACCAGATTAAGATAGGACAAGAAGAAAAGTTGTAATACATCGTAACAATACAAGGTCCCACCCATTTTACAAGACTCAAGAAAAACGGAGCTTGGTTTCCGATGCACTTATCGCATTGCTTGATTGCTGCAAAAAAAAATTAGCCATCCGAAGAGTCGCTGAAAATACGCAAACATCAGTGATTCCAGTACTAAGCACTTCCATTTATGGTACTATCTCTTTCGAAATCCTGACAGTACTCAAAAAACTCTTGTTGTTTAGGAAAATAAACTTCAAAAATTTTACAACTTAGAGTGGGCAAAAAAGTGTAAGTCCCATTAACTCGTGTGACAACAAATGAACGCTCAACACAAGTGATTGCCAAAAAGGATAGGCCCTAATGGTATGTTGCGTCATCCAATGAATATAATTATTACAAGTATGCCCCAATAAACCATGGCGCAAAATTAACAAGGCAAGTACAGTGCCCGTAGAATCCTCAAACATTTCCCACTTTCCTTAAAACGTCTATCCTTCATCCTTCTATCCCCTATCCTTCTATCCTCTTCATTCAATCAAACATCTCCTCAAGGACTTCATTCAACTTACTAAAAAAATCCCATCCAGCCAGAAGAAATCCTATCCAACTGTTTCTCTTCTCCATTCAAACCAACCTTCTCAGTCGTCATAGACCACAGATCAACAACCTCCAGAGGTCATTACATCCTCCTCGCCTGGATGTTCTATGCACTTTACGTGGAACAACAACCTCTAACCCACTAGTTTCTCTTTCAACCCACATAACGTTGCAGTCTTTCTGGAACCGTTCCCGAGCGTGTGCGCGTGTGTTTGCGGATAGAGGCAAACAGACAACAGGAACAAAACGAAATAGATCCTCCTTGAGGCAAGAAGACCGCAGAAACTGCAACTGCAACTGAACCACTTTAGGTAACTCACCTCTCATTGTGGACGAGCGTGCAGCACTCCAAACGGCACTCTCGTTCGGACTGTGTAGGGTATACCCACGACTCTGTTCCTGGATAAGGATCACGTTATAAGCATCCACCTCCGCGCCTCCTCAATGACGACTCTTACGAGTGCCTCTTCGTCCGTGTCGTGTCGTTGGCTTGTCGTCCTTAAGGTATCTGTGTGTGCGCGGTGCACGGTGCGCAGTGACCAGCACATCACCTTCGTTTAACACTTTTCCTCAACTTCGTCTTTGCCTGGCGAACCCCCGGTTTTCGGCTCTGCTTTCTACGAACAGATGAAAATGAGAATTGAATTCGTGGTCAGCTGCATAGGTGGAACTGACCCTCCGTCCCGCTGCGGCGCGGCGGCCAGACCAAGTTCTACTAGGTTCTGAGTAGAACCACCACCATCACCACCACCAGCACCAGCACCGCCACCGCCGTCGTTGTCGTCATGAGCATCGCCTGCGCCAGAGTCTTGGTCGTGTCGTCGTCGTCGTCATCATTAAACAATGGACACGACACCGGTTTATTTATTAGTAGAGTTGTATCTGATTCTCCGCTCGCTCGCTTTATTGTTGTTTTAGTCGTCTCCTGCTGCTCTATGCTTCCTCGGGCCCTCCGCTTTGGTCGGGTGTTCCTTTTACTTTGTTTTGGTTTGTGCAGTTTTTGATTATTTCATTTAGAGCAGGTTTGCTTGAAGTGCGCGACGGTCGCGTTGGCGAGGAGAACAGGTAGGTGCCCATGAAAGAGAGGAAGAGACAGAAAGAGAGAGAGAGAGAGCGTGCAATGTTTACTTTGTGCTCACTGAATTTCACACACATGCAGAGTGGGAGAGTGAGAGAAAGAAGGAGAGAGACTTCCCATAAAGAGAGCCATAACATCGATTTGAACGACCTACGGTTTAGAGGGTCCGCTGGCAGGTAGATTGCCCAGATTAGACAAGCACGACGATTAATGCGAAATTTTTGAAATATTTGACAAGCGAACTGCTTCTGGCTTACGACGGCTGATGGGACGGAGATCGGAACATTTCTTAATTTGCGACACAAACACTGAGAGTTTAACTGCTGCTCCGATCGCATCCAGCATTTGGCGACGCAGCGGCGTCCGCCTTGTTTATCACCGCCTCGGTTGGTTTCCCACGGTTCAGCTTTGACTTTGAAATTAGCAAAGTCGCCTGTCGATTAGCTTTTGGAATCCGTGCCGGAAGAGGGCAGCTGTGGGGGGCACACTCCTTCGACACTTCATTAAGTCTGTGCGACTGGCATTAGATCATCTCTTACTAGTCATGGGTTGGGCTGTTCTCGGTTCTGGTTGATTTGCGGGCAAGTGATTCATAAATCTCACGCGTTTTTTTTTTTTTCAGATAGCATCTTCTGTTTATCTTCGGGATCTTGCGCAAGTCAATTGCTTGCTCTGACTCATCGGAAGTGGGTCTCGCCAAAATCGAGGTGCGAAAGATGGGACGTGATCTACATGCGGGACTAGTGCTCTTTGCATTCATAACTGTCGCGCTGCTCGGGTCCGAAATGGAAGCGGTCTGTGTTTGTTTCTGTGATGTTTGCCTAACACATGACGCAATGCGGTTGCGCGAGGTTCGTTTTGGTTTATGGGACAACTTCCCGTTTGAATCGAATATCTTACTGATTGTGACAGGTTGACCTGGAATTGAAAATGCTGCCATTCAAAATTCAACGCCTTCCGCAACTGGACGGAGGAGAATGTCGCGATTTGAATAAAATATTCTGGATGCTAATTTTGGAGAGAGGAAGGGCTGTCGATAGTTCGACCTTCTGTTGTAGTGTCGATACACTCATTGAACGTTCTGAAACAGCAATCAATCATAGCCCACAAGCCGCATCTGGCCCACTCCATCCGCTTTCACATCTCATTAGCGCTCGGACTTCCTTTCTTTTTCACTTCTTCAGCGTGCAAATCCTCCTCTTAACCAGCCACAACCGTGACATTGATGCTTTACACCGAAATTGATTTACGGCAGTGCTGCTCTCCTGACACATTAAAGTGGCAAGCAACCGCACTCTGCTCATGACTGCTGCCCGCTACCCCGGTAATTGGGCCATAAAAAGATGCCTTGCCACGAAACCATTATCTCCGCGTACTTGAAGTTCACTTACTGCCGCTTTTGGGTGTCCGTGGCTGATAGCACAGATTCCCTTTCCATCGCTGCCAGGCGGGATGCTATTCTAGGATGACGATGACTCTCTCCATTGCTTGGCATATTTTTAGCACTCCATTTGGTCTGCGTTTATTTTTGGGAATCGGACGGTTTAAGTGCTAATAGAAAGTGCTTCGCTTCGAAGCCTTGGAGGGTCAGCTTGCTGCTGGCAGCAAATTCGGCATGTGTTTCGTTTTCCCTCCTCCGTCTTTACGTACATCCCTCACATCCCTCGTGCATGCCGTAAATCATCGCAAATCTCCGTCTAGAGGCCTTTAACCTCGCAAACAAACGGCTTAACAGATCGGCTTTGCATTTGAATCCATTCTTCTGTTCTGATTTGCACATCGAGACCCGCAACCACCAACAGATGGAGCGCGCCGCTCAGTTACCGCTATGTGTCGCGTTTCGCGGCAATAAATATTTATAATAAATATTCAATATGTTAATGAGAGCATTAATTGCTGCGGATACAGTCTATAGTTTCAACTTTCGTTGACGATTTATCGACTGGGGCGGTGAGCCCACTGCTGCGGTCTTTGAACGGCGAGCGGGGCGATCTATGGGACAGCAAGTGTGCCCAGACAGGACATGATTTGTTTATGTGGGGCTGGAGAGACTTATGGGGAGGGTGATGGAAAATAAATTTGCTCTAAAGTACTAGGACTGCCGCCTGGGGATATGGCATGTGCTGGATTCTGTACAAGGGGGCGCGCTTTGAATTGATGTTGGGCGGAATTGGAATGCAAAAAAGCTGTTCACATCTTTGTCTTTTCCTTATTGCGTGGTGCTTATACCGATTGACCGAATGTGGTGATTTAAATTCAAATTGTGTGTCTTGAAGCCATTGTGAACCACAGTTTATGTGAAGGTTAATAATAATTGTTGGCGCTACAGTCCAAACGGGGACCAGGGCCTAGCTTGCTCATCAACTACTTGCGCTGTGCGCGCTACTGTTCTCTCACGAGTAGAAGGGACCTACAGTTTTTTGCCGACTCCGAACGGCGAGATTTGAGAAGCTTTCTTAGACAGTTAATACTCTTTGAGTGTTGTCAGCAGCTCGAAAGAGGTGGTGCCGTGAAAAATTCGAAAAATTGGCGTTGAGCTGCGAGCGGAGGTTATAATCATAAGAATGGTTCAGATGCCATAAGTAATATGAATGATACTAAATTACTGTCCACACGCATTCAAGTGGGATTTGCGAGAAGAACGAAGATCTGAAGATATTACCAGTTTAAAGATCAGAGATCCCAAACTGAGAATGCTTAAGTTATCTGATTCACATGCACATTTATCAGTTCCTACCTCAGTTCATTTTGTGGATTTGACAGTCCGTAGGCACGTTTTTGCCTTCCCAAAGTCTACTTTATACGACTTGAAGAAATGCGCAATGTCCCGAAATGATTGAAGCTCCAGCAGATCTATATTTCGGAATAGACGAAATCTGAAATATTTGACATATGTCTTTTCCTTTTGGAGATAGAAATTAATTCTGTCCATTATCGAAAGATGGAGCCACCTACAAGTTGTGGCTGATCATGGAAGGGATTATTTACTTCATTGGAAATATGTGACATTTGTCAACAATAAATAGTGTGCACCAGCGTCTGTTTTAGATGCCAACATTGTGTCTGCCTCTAAAACTGTCCGGAATTGTTTTGTAAATAAATAGCATTGTGGGGAAGATTGGAGTTTATTTTTAATTGGAAGCAAAGTGCAGCAGAAGCCCATTGAATGCTTGTAGAAATTTATTGTGAGTCTGCTCCGACCGATAAATAATGCAGAGAATGGTTTCGACTCTTTTAAAGAGGTAATCTAACCTAATCGAAGGGAAAGAGCGTCTTTAATATCAATAATAATTGTTGGCGCGACAGTCCAAAGAGGGACCAGGTTCGTGAAAAATTCGAACCTAGACCCTTCGGCGTGTGAGCGTCGCACTCTACCCACTACGCAAGGGCGGCCATGCTGCAACGAAATCCGTGCGTCACGTACTTCTCTATCTGTAGACCTATTACCGAAGCTTGATTTCTCTCTCCGCATGTTATTTACAGTTAATAGCGGTCTTAATTCAATTTCTGTGGCATTCGCATATCGATTAGTTGCGCGTAACCGTTAAACGAATATTGGACGCACTGACGCATTTAAAATCGACAAACGACACATCGCCAATGTTGAGACAAGTCTGCTATGCCTTGGTGGAATCGAAAGTGAGTTGTGGTATTATTGCATGCAGCAATGCATCTGCCACACACATAAATAAACTCAAAAAGCTTCAAAATACAGCACTGAAGAAGATAGACTGAGACTATCAATGCACGCTAAGCTTATTTTAAAATTCTTCCTGCAGACGACATCTTTAGGATGACTATAATTCTGGAGTTCTATGCTGACAACTAGTTTTTCATACCAATTCAACATGCACTTAGTACCAGAAAGAGGACACAAGGTATGCTGCATGAACCCCGTTTCTACAATAACTACGGCAGTAAACCAAAAATCTTCAAAGCATGTTTAACTTAACAAAGTTTCTACCCGCGTACAAAGAAGGGCCTTGCATCAGTCCAGTTTTTGCAAAACTCTTCGCATACGCTTAACAAAGAAATCTAATCTTTAATATTTTAGAAATAGTGTCAAGTTTTAAGAATTGAAGGACAATAAAATATTGTAACTCAAAATTCCAAAAAGTTTTTAAGTATGAAAGGAAAGGTAAGAAAGTATCTTCATTTTAGTGATCTGACTAAGCAAAAAAAATAATAAAAACGCGTTTTGAACATTCAAAACATATTTTATACATTGGTCACCGTGGGCCGACTCGTAGAAAGAACAGGAAATAGGCTGTACCGCCTTTTCGAGCTTTTTATGTTTCTATGAAATTCTTAATTTCACCGTTCGGAGTCGACGTAAAACTGAAGTTTCCCTCTACTCATGAGAGGACAGCATCACGTAGAACACACGTAGTTGCTAAGGAAGTTAGATCCTAGGCCCCTTGATGGCATACACATTTATACGGAAAACACGAGGTCTGTTTAAGAATTTATCTTCTTCTTCTTCTTCTTGTGGCGCTACAGTCCGGGGTGGACCTGGGCCTCAACCAACATGCCTCTCCCAATGCGTTGTCCCAATGGCTCGGATTCAAAGACTTTTCGGGCCGGAGCAGTGGTGTCCATACGCTCTACATGGCCTAGCCATCTTAAGCGTTGTATCCGTAGACGCTTGACCAGGCGCATGTCGCTGTACAGCCCATAGAGTTCGTCATTAAATCTTCTCCTCCAGATGCCATCAACGCAAACAGGACCAAAAATCGCACGCAAAACTTTTCTCTCGAAAAGACTAAGGGCTTCCTCATCCGCCTTTGCTACCGTCCAAGATTCTGCGCCATATAGTAGGACGGGGATGATCAAGCTGTTACATAAAGCGAGCTTAGTCCTTCGAGAGAGGGCTTTATTAGTCAATTGCCTCTTGAGCCCAAAGAAACAGCGATTGGCAAGAGTGATTCTGCGTTTGATTTCGGTACTGATGTTGTTGTCACTGTTTACCGCGAAGCCTAGATAGACGAATTCCCTGACTACCTCTAAGTTTCTGCTCCCTAGTGTGAAGCTCTGTCCGAGACGTCGATGTTGTGTGTCCTTCCTTGATGACAGCATGTACTTCGTTTTGCCCTCATTTACCGCAAGACCCATTTTAGCCGCTTCCGCTTCAATGCCAGCAAACGCCTCAATGACTGCTCGCTGTGTTCATCCAATCACGTCAATGTCATCAGCGTAAGCTAGCAATTGAACTGACTTCTGGAAGATCGTGCCTCTGGTGTTGACTTGTGAGTTACGCACGATCTTCTCGAGGATGATGTTAAAGAAGTCACATGACAGTGCGTCGCCTTGTCTAAAACCTTTTTTGACATTGAAGGTCTCGGTGAGTTACTCGGTACCGATCTTGACGGAGCAGCGAGAGTTCTCCATCGTCATCCTACACAATCTGACGAGTTTGGTAGGAATGCCAAAACTTGACATGGCACCGTATAGCTCGTCTCTATGCACACTGTCATATGCAGCCTTGAAATCGACGAATAGGTGGTGAATTTATCTATTTATTCAAATTAACAATTTCTATTTTGTCCCCCTCAAAGTAAAAAAAATTGGCGTAAGTGTGAAGTATGAATATTAGCTATTGGCTTCGTTGAACACTGTACAACATTTTGGTACCACGTTGCAACAGTAAGTGTTTCTTAAGACCAGGTCTGACAAAAGTATCGCCTTGCCCAACTTCTTGTTTCATAGCAGTCAAACGAAAGGGGATCTTCACCTCAGTCTACGTTCCCCCGTAGTGTATGAAGGTTGCATTTTACATTTCAGGATTGGGAAACCCTATCGTAAAGTCTGACATTTTTGAGGTTATACCTACTTAGAACATTTTGACATTCGAGCGCTATTTGTGTTGTTTACAGTAACTTAAAAGATTCATCTCGCCCAGGAAATGGACGTAAGTCGTAAAAATTTTCGTGCGATTATTTTTTACAACTTTCAACGTGGATTAACTCAACAACAATGCATCGATGAACTTAATTCAATTTTTGGCGATGAAGCTCCATCAAGGACCAGTGTTTATCGATGGTATGGTGAATTCAACCGAGGTCGTAGTTCACTCCAAGCCAAATTTCGTAAAGGTCATCCAAAATCAGTTGTTGTTCCGGAAACCATTGATGCAGTGCGCCAACTGATATTGCAAGATCGTCATCTGATCTATCGTGAGGTTGAGACAACCTTAGGCATTCGTGGGACCAGCATACATTTAATATTGCATGAACATTTGACCGTCAAAAAGATTTGTTACCACACAATTTGTCAATCACTCAAAAAAAAGGCTCGTGTCGATTGGTCGAAAGAAATGCTTCAGAAATACGATCGCGATGCTTCGAAACACGTCTATGACATCGTGACAAGTGATGAATCGTGGATTTACGCGTATGAGCCCGAAAGTAAGCAGGAGTCGACTGTATGGGTGTTTCAAATTGAGCCAAATCCAACAAAAGTTGCTCCCGCACGAAGCACTTCCAAGTAAATGGTCACCTGTTTTTTCGGAAAAACTGAACATGTCGCAATAGTACCACTATGAGCAGAAAAACCCAGAACAGTCAGTTCTGAGTGGTACACAAGCATTTATTTGCCAATTGTCTTCCAAGAAATCAGGAAAACCAACTCTTCACCACGACAATACGAGCTCTCATACATCGGCTCCAACAACTGCATTTTTGAGCACTCAAAACATCGATTTGATGAGCCATCCGCCGTATAATCCTGAATTGGCACCGAGTGACTTCTTTTTATTCCCGTACGTAAAAAATTAAATGAGAGGTCAACGTTTCTCGACACCTGAAGAAGCAGTTGATGCGTTCAGAATGTATGTTTTGGATATACCTCAATCAGAGTGGCAAAAGTGCTTCGACAATTGGTTCAAACGCATGCAGAAGTGTATAGATTTTAATGGGAAATATTTTGAAAAACAATACATCTATTTTCAATAATTAATAATTGTTTTTGTTTTCTAATCCCGAAATATAAAAGACAACCCTCGTATGTCTGTTCAGGCTGGCTCAGCTTAAATACTTTTCCAGATAAAAAGGATAAATATGTTCCAGAGATACGTCCGTGGACCTAGTTCTATCGCGACAGTTCTTCAAATTATTCATTTATAAAAATAAAATCAACAATTCCAAAACTGAGAAAGGCAAACAAAAAATTAAGACTGTAGCTTTCATTTAACAAAGTTTAGAGTTTATAAAAATAATAAAACAGTGTGTTGCAGCCCAGCCCCCGACGGTTCAGCTCGTTCCTTCCACTTGCTGACAACACTGAGAAAATACACAATCTCTTCTCTTATAATTTACAAAACAATTCGCTTTCAATTCACTGTCATTCAAAACCTTCTACTGTCCCTCCTCACACCTCAAAGGAATGTCAGGTCACTAGACTCAGTCAAATAAACGCACATTCCATGAGGTATTTTCGCCTTTTCTTTTCTGATAAGTCACGATGATGATTTCAACGACCTCACTCTATTTTTGCTCTCCGGCAGATCATCAGAGTCAGGCGGCAAATCACGATTCTTGATGCGGTGTAACGACCCCCATGACCCTGGTACCAGTGCCTTAGTCTCCGATAAAATCCAAAATGACCACAATCCTATTCAAAGCACGAGTTCAGCTTTTCCATTTCAACCGACAAGCGCAAACAATCGCCGCGACTAGACTTGTCAAAAGCATGCTTCGTCATCCACCGGCCACATCTCTACATGCTGCACAGCATACGCTCGCACACATGCCACATTCCCACTGAGACCAGCAATTAATGACTTCACATTTCCGCGGAACACTAAATCCCCAACCAGTTCCACAAAAAAAGTCCATGTATCTACTAGCCCGTCCAATTAATTACGCGAGAACCAAGGAACACCAGAACAGCAGAACACCAGAGCTAAGTGCTCCATCTCGGCGCTGAATGCGACAGCGACGCGAACTGCGCTGCTACGGTGCTTGTGAGGACGATGACGATGGCTATGCCGATGACGACGGCGATGACTCCGGCAAGGGCGAGGGCGAGCTAGGCGGTGGACCGACCGAAATAACATTTTCGTCATTTGCCTATGATGGTGTACACAAGCGGCCGCGAATCTGGGTAAATCTAAAATTGAAATTTATGTCACAGTTCCTTGCTACAAGAGAGTCCAAGACCAATACAGCCGCCCCCACCTCACTTGTGGCTGCCTGCACGCCTGCAGCGCGACTCAGCGTAGCTGGTGCAGCTATGGACTATGGCCCATGGACGTTCATCAGAATTTGGCGCACGTACGCGCTGGGTGCGCGCACATGGCTGACCAGGCGGTTGGAGGGACTGGTCCCCAGAGTGGAGTGAGTCAGCTATTCGGCCGGGTTCTATGAATATGCACATTTGCACACATGTCAAGCGATCGCAGATTGCCTGTTTATTACACACGCGCTGCTGTCCGGGACTGGGATAGCGCTCGGTGGAAATTAATATGTGCCGCGTGTTGACGCAACGTAAGTGGGGGCCCGCTCACAAAGATGGTGCTAACTAGACAATGCATCTTTATTTGTGGGCATCTGGAGGTTTTTCTATGCGCGCAGCGTTCCTATTCGGCTTCCAAATGTGGATTTAGGGCAGATGGACAGTTGAATGGAGGGAATTAGTGCACGTAATGCACCTTCACTTTTATGGGAAGGCGGCTATGGAGTTGTTGCTATCTCTGGAAGTGGAATACGCCTATTCTGGGTGAATGTGACGCTCTGACTTTGCGCAGAGGCGTGAAATGGGGAGAGGGGGTTCTGGCGAGTTATGCTGAGGAATTGTTTTCTGGTTATGCTCAGTCGGACTTTTTATGGTGATGTTTCGCTGTGTCGTCTGATGTCAAGGCCACATAGACGGGGCGTATGAAGAGTGACAGTTGGATGTTAGACTAGTATATGCCTCGAGGGATGATTACCAATGACGTTCCTTCTGTCTGATTTTGGTGAGCTCAGATCCCATTGCTTCTTCTATGATTTGTTCACCTTCAAGAAGCTCCTCAGCTAAAAGTGGGAACGTCTAAGTCCATTTTGCACGGCGGCGTCTGCCCGGCAAATCGACAACAGGCCAAAAATGCAAACTACGCAAAGTACCGAAAAGCATTAGTAAGCACAATAGGCTCGCGTACAACAGCTTTCATCGCCAAAGACTTCTCACAGCGATGAGTCAATTCCGGACGCAGGAACAATTGATGCGGTTGTGTCCCATGCACTGCTGCAAACACGATTCAGCGCCATTCGTGAACCGTTTACAACCTGCACCGGACTTGGGTTATGAGGTGCATTGCAACGTGATGTTTTCAATTGGACAGGATAACCAAAGGTGCAGGTGGCAACACGAAAGCAAGAAATTTTGACTTGCCTCTACAATGCCTGCGTTATGCAGATATCATTGATATCATTGCAGCAGGTCGTTATAAAAATTAGAAGGGAGGTTGAATAATAATAATTGTTGGCGCGACAGTCCAAAGAGGGACCAGGGCCTAGCTTACTCATCAACTACTCGTGTTGTGCGCGCTAGTTCTCTCGCGAGTAGAAGGGACCTACAGTTTTTTGCCGATTCCGAACGGCGAAGTTTGAGAAGCTTTCTTAGACAGTTATTACTCTTTGAGTGTTGTCAGCAGCTCGAAAGAGGTGGTGCCGTGAAAATTTGGGGTGTTTAGCCGGGAATCGAACCTAGACCCTTGAACTGAAATTTGAAAAATGTTTCGGTGGTTCAAACGAAAGGCCGTTGCGAGAACAATTCTGTTTGGAACCCGTTTCGACTATTCTCTTCTTATTCTTCTGGCGCTACAGTCCGTGGTTGACATGGGTTTCAACCATCATAGCTCTCCAGCCAGCACGATCTTTCGCCAGCTGTCTCCAGTTGCGCACTCCAAGATGGTTGAGGTCCCTCTCCATTTGTGTGCGCCATCTTAGCCTAGGACGTTCTCTGTTGCGTTGTCAAAATGGCTCAGATTCGAAGACTTTTAGGGCCAAAGCAGTGGTGTCCATACGCTCCACATCTTATGCGTTGTATCCGAAGACGCTTGACCAGGCCCATACCGCTGTACGCCCCATAGAGTTCGTTAAATCTTCTCCTCCAGGTGCCATCAATGCAAACAGGACCAAAAATCGCACGCAAAACTTTTCTCTCAAAGAGACTAAGGGCTTCCTCATCCGCTTTTAGTAACGTCAAGTTTTCCGCGCCTTAGAGTAGGACGGGGATGGTTAAACGGTTATATAAGGCGAGCTTTGTCCTTCGAGGCAGGACCTTATTACTCAATTGTCACTTAAGCCCAAAGACACAGCGATTGGCAAGAGTGATTCTGCGTTTAATTTCGGTACTGATGTTGTCCTTGCTTACCGCAGAGCCGAGATAGACGAAGTCCTTGACTACCTGCAAGTCTCCGTTGCCTAGTGTGACGTCCGAAACATCGATGTTGTGGGTTCTTTTTTGATGACAGGATGTACTTAGTTTTGCTCTTATTAACCACCAGACCCATTTTAGCCGCTTCCTCTTCAATGCCAGCAAACGCCTCATTGAAGGCTCGCTGTGTTCGTCCAATCACGTTAAGCGTAAGCTAGCAATTGAACTGACTTCTGGAAGATCGAGCCTCTGGTGATCTGAGAGTTACGCACGATCTTCTAGAGGATGATGTTGAAAAAGTCGACAGTGCGGCGCCTTGTCTAAAACCTTTTTGTACGTTGAAGGTCGCGATGAGTTCGCCACCGACCTTGACGGAGCACCGAGAGTTCTTCTTCGTCATCCTACACAGTCTGACGAATTTGGTAGGATTGCTTAAACTTGACATGACACTGTATAGCTCGTCTCTATGCACATTGTCATATGCGGTCTTAAAATCGACGAAAAGTTGGTGAGTGTCGATTTCCTTGTCTTTTCCAGGATCTGCCGTAAAGTCAAGATCTGGTCTATAGTGGACTTCGTTGGCCTGAAGCCACACTGATAGGGACCTATCAGGTTATGGACAAACGATTTCAGACGCTCACACACTAAAGCAGAGAGGATCATGTAGACGGTGTTAAGAAGGCTAATTACTCGGTAATTGGCGCAGTCGAAAAGGTCTCCTTTCTTGTGGACCGGGCAAACGACGCTGAGATTCCACAAATCGGGCATGCTTTCCTCCAACCAGGTCATAATAATAAAAATTGTTGGCGCAACAGTCCACCGGGGGACCAGGGCCTAGCTTGCTCATCAACTATTCGTTCTGTGCGCGCTACTTTTCTCTCACGAGTAGAAGGAACCTACAGTTTCTTACCGAATCCGAACGGCGAAGTTTGAGAAGCTTTCTTAGACAGTTATTACTTTTTGAGTGTTGTCAGCAGTTCGAAAGAGGTGGTGCTATGAAAAATTCGAGGTGTTCAACCGGGAATCGAACCTGGACCCTTCGGCGTGTGAGCGTCGCACTCTACCCCCTACGCCACGGCGGTCACAACCAACCAGGTCATAGTTGCTTTAAATAGTTCTGCGGGTAGTCCGTCGGCACCGGCAGCTTGTCTTCGACTCTTATCCCAATCAAACAGAAAGGCATTTTGTCAACTCAGACACACTCACTTCGTTCTCGGTCTGACAGCTGTTCCTCACGATGACGTTGCAACACAGCACGTGCTGCACATTTTTCTCGCCTCAAGCGCCTGCATGAATCTGTCAAAATTGAAACGGCACTTTCTGACGAAACAACTCTTTGCACACGAATATATTCTTCGCAAAATTGACGACATGAAAAATGTGCAGGCATTGGAATGCGTCGTAACACCGTCACCATTGCCATTACACAACTCTTTTCGAAAACGGCAGTTTGACGCACTCAAATGTCACAAAACCGTTTTTTTCTGCTCACGTAGTTAATTTCCTCAACCTCGGCTGTGAAATGAGTGAAATTTGCCCGCATTGCAACTTCATGTTCACACATCTCCGATCCGAGATCCTCCCGCCCAAACTGCCACAGCATCAGCTCTAATTCCTGCCTGCCTTCCGACAGATTATCCCAAAAACAAAGCTTAATGCATCCCATTGTCATCCAATTGCGCGCTCAACAGTTGTAGAAATTGGATGCACGATTGCACGAAAAGAAAGTAAATTTTGCTGCAGCATTGCGGCACATTATCGCCCCCGCACACCGGCCACTGCGCCACAAGCCCACCGCCGTCTGTCGCCCAGTGAGATGAGCTCTTATTAAGGTATCTCCTCGGCCGTCGCTTCGACTCGGCTCCTCCAGCGACCCGCAGGCTCCGTTGTTGGCGAACAAGAGATTTAATAACTCCCTTGGTCGGGGCAGTTAATTTCTAATAACGCTCCGCTGCGACTCCTTTGCCAAATCTGCGGAATTCATTGTCCGCGCACCGTATGGCCTTACGTCGCGTCGACGATCGTGTTGCCACGAAGGGATGGAACAGCGGAGCGCACGGAAATGAGTGCACGACGAGCGAGGTTTCTCCGGTGAAATTGGAGTAAAGTGGTTCATTTCGCTTGTTGAGCGTGAACCCGAGACGGAGCAGGCTGTTGTTTCTTCGATTTGCAGGCAAAGCACGCAAGACACTAAGAACTGGCCATTGTGTCGTCGTCGTTCACAGGTTTTCGCTTTCGATGGGAACCTGGATCACCGCTGCGCACGGTTGCAACTCGACCCCAGTCGAGAGAGGAAAACTAAATCCCTGTCCAGCTGCTGAACGGAGCTTCCAATGTGGCATAACCCTCAAGCCAATTATACAATCGAGCGCATTAATTGGAATCAGATTTCGGTAGTTTGTTGCGTATTGACAGCTGCGGAAGTTCTTAATCCGCCGACAGCTGTCAAGTCGGTTGTCTCTGTTTTCAGAGTGCGCGTGCGGCTTCTTGATGGGGTGTTGCGTCGCTTTTGTTGATCTGTCATTTAGGAAAACATAAACAAAACGCCTTAACCGGCTTACGCCCAACGGTGGGGTATCCAGGGCGTCTAAGCACTTTCACGGTGTCGGCAATCGCTGGCCATTACCGTCGCGTGTTTAGGCCGAAAAAAAATCAATCAGCATTAATCCTAGAGCTGATTTCGAAAGAGCACACCTCCGTTAATGTGCACGGATCATGAGATGCGGCGTGTTTGAGAAGAAGCAACCCAACGGCCGGGAGAAGCCACTAATGGGACACATTTTTGCAATAGACCGCGGCTGCGCCACCGAAGGAAGAGCTAAACTGTTGCGCAACGCTAAGAAGGTCAGTGGTAAGTTCATGACAGTAATGACAGTAATTAATCAGCGGCTGGCAGAAGCCAGTGCGGCGACCGTATGAGACGACGTTCTTGTAACCGTTAGTATTACATCTAATGGATTTCGATGGAGTTTTTCGATTTGGCTTGCGTGGTGATGTAACTTCTGGCATTTGGAGTGGGTGTGCAGGCCAAGGTCGTGTTGAAAGAGTTGCAACCCAAGCAGTGAGACATCTGATACGGGTGGATCCCCAGCTGAGCTGAAGCGGCCTTGAGTGATCGATCGGTTGAACTTGGACTTCATGGACTTTGAAGAAGATGAAGACTTTCGACTGTAATTCAATGTGATGCATTCTTTTGACCTCGTCGTCAGATGTAATGGTAGTTAGACTTTAGAATGGAAGCAAGTTTTTTGTGCTAGAGTAAGAGGTAGGGAAACACATTCGATTTCTTGATTGATGACCACAGTGCTGGATAACTTGTCTTGATATTTTATGAGGGTCCATTGTGTGCATTGTCGCACTGTATAATGGCAGGTCTCAAGTGCGAATCGTTCCAGATTTGTTTACAACCTTTCTTGTGAAGAGTTATTTAGCGTCAGCTTTTAATCAGGATCTAGAAATTCTACATTAATTCGATTTGATTGGGTCACAAACATAAAGTAGTTTAAAGTTGTACACTAGTAATTAAGTCGTTTCATGACCTACAGTTTCAGTTCTCTTCCATTATTATTGTCTGTCCTAGGTAGGAGGAGAGGCGTGTCTATTTGCAAACCTTCTCAAATGTTAAATTAATTTCAATTTCAATCCGCTAGTGAAAGAATCATAGTTTGAAAAACCCGGGTCCCTAAGGTAAAAGCTGGACTTTATGAGCTTTAAGGCCAGATCGACCTGCGAAAGCGATTCATTTGAAAACAACCATTTTTCTGACAAAGTCATTTAAACCGTCGAAACGTAAGTAGAAAACTTATTGGGAGTACAAATTATTCCATTCGTTCTTAAAAGATGGCGCCACCTGCAAGATGTTGCTGTTCTTGGAAGCGATTACATGCTTCATTGGAAAGGTGTAAAATTTGTCAACAATAATGAGTGTACATCAGCTGCTATCTTAGACAACATTTTTTTCGTCTTTTGAAAATATTCGGTACCTTCTTAAATAAGCAGCATTTGCGGGAAGTTTTGACTTTCCTTTTTAAAAGGATGAAAAGTCAAAGTGATCAAATTCCTGTAGATGTTATTGGTGAATCCCCTCCGATTTTTTTTTTTCTGCAGAAGTTTCAATAGTTGTGATTTAAGCGTCGAATTCAAAGAGTGTCTTGGCAAGATCCAAGCCAAATGCAAAATAAACTCGCAAGGAACTCAGGAAACAATTTCAGTTCGGTTAGAGAAATTTCAGTTTATAAAAAAGCTACGAAATTGTGTGCTGTACTAATTTTTTTTGTTCTTATTTACTTCTTAATCCATTAATTTACATACAATTATATTTTACAAGAGTGTAAGAAACAAATATTTGGTAAAGAAGAATTGCTATCTATAGTACATAGAGAACTAGAACTGAAAACAGTCAGACTAAGTTAATTAACAACATTTAAGTAATAATTGGGGGTTAATTAAAATATTAAATTCGGTTAAAATAAGAACAATAATATTTAAATTAAACCAAGATACGCGTCAGATCATTTATTTCATTATAATCAAAGTTAAAAAGCCATGGCTTCCCTATTTTTAGAAAGACGGATTCAATACATATACATCTTATACAATGTGGAAGTTTGTTGTAAAATCTAGGAGCACATACTAAGTAAGTGGTCGCCATGGCGCAGTGGGTAGAGTGCGACGCTCACACGCCGAAGGGTCTAGGATCGACTTTTTTTTTCGAATTCTTCACGGCACCACCTCTTTCGAGCTGCTTACAACACTCAAAGAGTAATAACTGTCTAAGGAAGCTTTTCAAATTTCGCCGTTCGGAGTCGGCAAAAAAACTGTAGGTCCCTTCTACTCGTGAGAGAACAGTAGTGCGCACAACATGAGTAGTTGATGAGCAAGCTAGGCCCTGGTTCCCCTTTAGACTGTAACGCCAACAATTATTATTATTACATACTAAGTAAAGATGTGAAGAAGTATAAATATAGTGGTGAGGTACTTGCACAAGATTTTGTTGGTTTACCCTTAATGATAAACACTAGAACAACTTTTCAGTAGATACCCAGAAGGTGCAAAGAATATTTTTAAAACTTTGTAGCGATAAAGACGTTTCAAAGGCAGTATGTCAAGATTCTTAAATAAGATAAAGCTATCATGATATCGACGTTTATGACAAATTATTATAATAACATGTTTCTGTGATATAAGAAGTGGGTAAACTTTGTTGGAGTGAGTTCGTCCCCAGCTCGCTAAGCTGTACTCAAGCTTGGACTGAACCAACCCGTTGTACAGAATTTTTAAGCTTTCAGGTCCCCAATAAAACCTTAAGAAGTAGATTTGTCTGGAAGCAGCCATGAGATATTTTTTTAATGCCCTAGTGTGCTCAAACCAGCTCATCTTTTTTTAACATCCAAATACTTGAAATGGGTAACATTTTCTATAAGAAAACAACCTTCAGAGCAAGAGTGCTGTTCATGAAAAGTTTGGACACTAGTCACTAGGTAGAATTACAGATTTTTTTAGTAATTTTAAATCTAGTGCAGATTAGAACATAATTTTCGTTTTGTCACTAATAACCATTCTATGAACTTTGAACCAATGATTTATAAGTTCCAGATCAAGATTAATGTAGTCGCCGTGGCGTAGTGGGTAGAGTGCGACGCTCACACGCCGAAGGGTCTAGGTTCAATTTCCAGCTCAACCCCAATTTTTCGAAATTTTTCACGTCACCACCTCTTTCGAGCTGCTGACAACCCTCAAAGAGTAATAACTGTCTAAGAAAGCTTCTTAAATTTCGCCGTTCGGAGTCGGCAAAAAGCTGTGGGTCCCTTCTACTCGTCAGAGAATAGTAGCGCGCACAACACGAGTAGTTGATGAGCAAGCTAGGCCCTGGCCCTCCTTTGGACTGTAGCGCCAACAATTATTATTATTATTTATTATTATTATTATAGATCATGATTAATAGCAGCATTAAGATTTAAAGTAGAGTTGGCTGTAAAGACGAAGGCCACATCGTCAGCAAAAGCAGTTACATTGCCTAGGAAGCACAAGGAGAAATCTGAATTGATACAAGATACATATACTGATGAAAGAAATAACAGGAGAACAAGAACGGACCCTTGAGGGACAACTACAGAAATTACACTCTCCGAACTTCAAACACCATCAATCCTCACTTTCTGTATTCTATTACATAGATAAGAATAAAGCCAACAATGAAAGCTGCCTTTAAATCCACACTTGCACGGTTTTTTTAGTAGGATATTGATATTAATTGTATCAAAAGCCTTCGTAATGTCAACAAAAAGCCCTGCGCATAGTTTCATATCACTTAACCCCACATAAACTTGAGAGCAGAAGTTAAGAAGGGCACCTTCAGTAGAACATCCTGATCGAAACCCATATTGACATTTGCTAAAAAAGTTGGTCTTATCAAAAAATTTAACCATTCTTTTCATAGTCATTTTTTCAAGGATTTTAAAGAAAACAGAAAGAAGGGATATAGATCCATAATTTGTTAATAATGTCTTATCACCTTTTTTGAATAAGGGTATAATTTCAGCAATTTTAAGGTCATCGGAAAAGAAACCACATGTAACACTTTTATTATAAATATATTCAACCTAGACAGGTTTTAAGTTGGTCCTTCACGGCCAACTTGCATTTAGAATAAGTTAGGATAGGTTAGGTATTAAGATACAATTTAAAAAAAAATTTAGTTGTAAGTGTATATAAGTTAGAATAGGTTATATTAAATTAGATTAAGTTTTTATTCAAAAAAAATAGAAAACTAAGTTTTTTTTAACAATTTTCTTTGTTTAAAATAGAAACTAATTTTATTAATTTAAAAATAAAAAAAGTATTGCCGCCGAAAAGCAAATAAATAAATAAATTATTAGTTAAGCTTAGAGCGCCCGCATAGGGCCAGTAAATAGTTTTTTGAAAAATCATATTAGTCGTGCCTAGGCATTTTGTTCCTAGTTTTAAGATTGCATTAGTAATATAAAAAATAAAATGCATTTTTAAACTAAACTAAACTATTATAAATATAATATAGAATATCACAGATGTTAAAAGCTATTTTCTTCAGAAAGTTATTGGAAAAGCCGTCAGGTGTTTGGGAGCATGAATTTTTCAAAGACAGAATGGTGGTAACTTCAAAGGATGATATAGGTTCAAAATAGAAACTCTGAGAACATAACACTTCATTATTTGGACAATTACACATAAGGTTAGTATCACAGCTATCAGAAACAGTCTTAGAACCTATAGATGAAAAGAAGCTATTGAACTTATCGACTAAGCCTTTGGTATCGGATATTACAGTGTTATCAACAATAATGTTAGAGATTTTGACTTTATGACTAGAATTTTTCAAAATTGCTCTTACTGTGTCCCATTCTTTCTTTGAGTTTCCCTTGACCTCGCGAAATTTGTTCATATAAAAATCGTTCTTACACATTGCGACTTCTGTTAAGATAGTCTTACATAACGGTTTTTACTCTTTAGTTATATTAATATTACTCGGACTGTTTAATTTCCTTTTACCAGGTATACCAGTCTGAGCGTTTTTTTGAAAATAAAACACTAATTATTGATGGAAAAGTGAAAACATTTTATTCAAAGTATTGGCCATTGTTTTCTACACATTTTGATCAGCTTTCTGCCAATTTGTGAACACCACGCCAATCGAATTGTTCATCTTTTAAAGCAAATCAATCAGACACCCAATTTTCGACCTCCTCGTAGGAATCAAAGTGCTGCTCAGCCAATGCGTGTCCCATCGATGAAAACAAATGGTAGTCGGAAGGAGCCAAGTCTGGTGAATGTGGCGGGTGGGGTAGCTAATCCCAGCCAAGTGTTTTGATTGTATCCTGAACCGGTTTTGCTTTGTGTACAGGTGCATTGTCATGGAGCAAAATTACCCTGCCGTGTCTTCTGGCCCATTCTGGTCGTTTCTCAATCAATACATGGTTCAAATTAATCATTTGTTGTCGATCGATCAGTATTAACGGTTTTACCAGGTTTTAGGAGCTCGTGGTACAGCACACCTTTCTGGTCCCACCAAGCACACAGCATTGCCTTCTTGCCGAATCGATCTGGTTTTGCAGTCGATGTTGATGGTTGTCCTAGATTAACTCATGATTTTTTCCGTTTAGGATTCTTAAAATAAATCCATTTTTCATCGCTAGTAACAATCCGATGCAAAACCGATTTTCTTTCGTGTCTTTGAAGCAAAATTTCACAAGTGTTTTTTGGGTTTTCCATCTGTCTTTCATTCAATTCATGTGGAACCCATTTTCCACACGTTTGGATCTTTCTCATAGCTTTTATCTAAACATTCATGATAGTCTCTTAAGCCTAATGCGTTTGTTACAGATTTGTTTATTCCCTTTGCTTTCTTTATATTCTTGTCAATATCCATACAGAAGGAATCCATTTTAGCTCTTAAACGAACAAACTCCAAAATTTTACCAGATTTGTTTTGGTCTTTAAACATACCTAGCACCTTGCAATAAATGAGAAGAAAATTATGAGGATTGTTCTCAGGGTACTCTGAGGTACCAAATCTTGAAACCTTGGCATTGATCATTTCATTCATCTCATCAATCGGTGTCACCGGTGAATCATGGCGCCATTATTTGTAGGTACTGTCATTCCTGCATTGTTTCTTGATGGCAAAAAATTTGTGCGACATTCACCTTAAGATTTTTCTGACCACATGCCTTAGACTGTTTGACTTCTCGGCTCAATTCCAAGATTCCGTTTTTGAATTTGTTTACACATCACCGCAGGAACGTAATTAATCCTACGGCCTCTTAATATTTTCTAAATAAGCCGCTTAGTACATTACATCCTTGAATGGGCACTGAAAAGAGAAGATTAAAAACAATCTCCTTGAAGAAAGGTCCAGCTTCTAAGTTCATCATCAGCCTGTGTGTGTCACATACTTCACATTCTTCACAGAAGCGCCCACGTCTTTGAGAAAACAAACCTTTTCGCCCTTCAACAGATGACTCCCCGATCGATTCCCGTCCCCGTCCAGAGATCAATTCTTGGTCAGGAATTTATGCAACATATGGCAACGTGAGTTATCGGCTGACAGAACCCTGAGATCGATATAAAACAAGCAAACATCCCCAACATCATACCGCTGCTGCTTGTCAGATACAGTTACACGGTGTAAAAAAGAAGGACACCGACCCAACACCGTCACGTAAACAGTGAAATCCAATCCGAACGGCCTTTTGCGTCCTTCAGTGAATTTTTTGTTCACTCTTCCCTGTTCCCTCGTATCGATTAAAGTGCAGAAGGGGCTCTTACTGAAATTAAACATATTGCACAAAACAGTGAAGGCGCACCCATTGTCGCCCACACGCACACACGTCCGCTGTGCGATTGCCAGCAAATTCGCAATTCACTCCACTGATCGGTCGGCGGGCGGTCGGTGGATGGCGGGCGTCCGGTTCGATCGTCGTCATCGTGCACCGGGAAACCTTCCCAATTATCCAGGCAGTTCACTTCAACGGGCCCCATTGAAATCGAATAGCGAATGCAGGCAGTGGCGGCAGACGAATGCACGACTACCGGGGAGACCACACCGTTCGAATGATTTATGCCCGTAGACTTAATTGAGGAATAAGGTGATCAAAGTACGTTGATATGCAGTGGAGAGCTTTCAAAGGCAACCTCTTGAGGGCAGCACTCTCAAGAGTTGTGACAGGGTAATCGAATACGTTCGCTTTGGCGGTGGCTCTTGGTGTTGAAGTGCGTTTTTTTGTATGTGACGACCTACAAGGTCGAATTTTTTTTTTTGGAAAAAACGGTGTCATGTTACGTAGTAAATAGCCTTAAGGGGATACTTGGCCAGGAATACGACTCGGAGAGGCCTCTTCGCTTTCGGTGCCTTACGAAGTCCCACAAGGTGAACAGTTTTCACCGATTCTTGTTTGTTTGTACGATAAAACAACTTAAACTCGTCGATGTTTTTCGAAATTTGTTGTTTGAATTGCGTATGCGATCCACATGGACTGATAACGATGAAATGTTACATTATCTTCGAGGCCACAGTGGATTAAGTTGACGTAAAAAAGAAGTACAGAAATGTGTAACAGAAGCAAGAAGTGCTTTGCAACATCTACGATCCACTTGCAACAGATGTGGATTGTGGATTGGATTATTGTTCTGTTGAAAAACAGGGTACATGCGAATTCCGAAATCGATCATTCCACACGTGCTACAATGACAACGTCTTTCAACAGAGGGTTTATAGGGGGAAAGTTTTTCCCCTATTTGCCGCGAAGCTTAGGTAGACGAAGTCCTTGACTACCTGCTGCCTAGTGTGACGCTCGATGTTGTGTATTCGTTCTTGAAGACAGCATGTACTTAGTTTTGTCCTCATTTACCGCCAGACCCATTTTAGCCGCTTCCGCTTCAATGCCAGCAAACGCCTCAATGACTGATCGCTGTGTTCATCCAATCACGTCAATGTCATCAGCGTAAGCTAGCAATTGAACTGACTTCTGGAAGATCGTGCCTCTGGTGTTGACTTGTGAGTTACGCATGATCTTCTCGAGGATGAAGTTAAAGAAGTCACATGACAGTGCGTCGCCTTGTCTAAAACCTTTTTTGCCATTGAGAGTTCGTTACCGACCTTGATGGAGCAGCGAGAGTTCTCCATCGTCAACCTACACAATCTGACGAGTTTGGTACGAATACCAAAACTACACACAGCACTATGCACACCGCCATATTCGGCCTGTAATATAGGTGGTAAGAGTCGTTGTTTAATTCTTGCGTCTTTTCCAGGACCTGCCGTAAAGTGAAAATCTGGTCTACAGTGGACTTCCCTGGCCTTAAACCACACTGATAGGGGTCTATCAGGTTGTGGACAAAAGATTTCAGATGCTCACACAAATCGGTAGAGAGGATCTTGTAGGCGGTGTTAAGAAGGCTGATCCCTCGGTAATTGACTCAGTCGAAGAGGTCTTCTTTCTTGTGGACCGGGCAAACGACGCAGAGATTCAACTCATCGGGCTGAGTTGATGCATGTGCCCAACCCGGTCATCTCCAGCTGCTTGAAATAGTTCTGCTGACAGTCCATCCGCTTCAGCAGCTTTGTTCGACTTCAGCTTGGATATTACTATCTTCACCTCGTCTAAGTTGGGGAATGAAATTCTTGTCTATCGTCGTCCAAATTGGGTAGAACATTCTGCCTAACAGCGGAATAAGGGCCATAATCGCCGTTAAGGAGTCTACAGAAATGTTCCTTCCAGATTTTTAGCACAGACTGCCACTCTACCACAAGTTGTCCATATTGATCGCGGCAGGCTTCTTGCCAATCGCTGTTTCTTTGGGCTCAAGAGGCAATTGAGCCCTCTCGCAAAGGACTAGGCTCGCTGTATATATCAGCTTGATCATCCCCGTCCTACTATATGGCGCGAAATCTTGGACGTTAGCAAAGTCGGATGAGGAAGCCCTTAGTCTCTTTGAGAGAAAAGTTTTGCGTGCGATGTTTGGTCCTGTTTGCGTTGATGGCATCTGGATGAGAAGATTTAACAACGAACTTTATGGGCTGCATAGCGACATGGGCCTAGTCAAGCGTCTATGGATACAACGCTTAAGATGGCTAGGTCATCACAGCTCCGGCCCGAAAAGTCTTTGAACCCGTGCCATTGGGACAACGCAACAGAGGACGACCTAGACTAAAGTGGCGCACACAAGTGGAGAAGGGCCTCAAACAATTTGAAGTGCGCACCTGGAGACAGCTGGCGAAAGATCGTGCTGGCTGGAGAGGCATGTTGGTTGTGGCCCAGGTCCACCCCGGACTTTAAAGCCACAAGAAGAAAGCTTTGGTAAAACTTTCGGACTCCATTCCTGCCATAACACCTTTCCATTTCCTCAACCGAGAAGCCGATGATCTTCCCTTCGTCTCTGTTCGTATAGCTCACGAACAACCCTCGTAGTTCGATGCAGCCTTGCCTAATAGGCGTTTTGTTTACCTGCATGCGCTTGCCTGCTAGCCACAGATAAGTTCCGCTCTGAGCCGTAGTTCAACAGCCTGGGTACGTTTCCGAATGTGTTGTCGAGTAGGCTGTGTTTTCCGATGACTCCAGCAAAGATGTCCTTCTTTTCCAGCTGAGCGTTGAAATTTCCTAGAACGATCTTGGTGTCGTAGCTGGGGCATCGATCGTATGTTCTTTCTAGGAGATCATAGAAGTCATCCTTGATCTTGTCATCCTTCTCCTCTGTCGGGGAGTGTGCACAAATTATGCTGTTGTTTCCGTATTTAGCCTTGATGCGGATTGCCATGAGGCGTTCGCTGACGGGGTCGTAACTCAAGACTTTTGCCTAAGTCTGCCTCGAAAAACAAATTCGCATCCGAATAGGCGCTGCCTTCTCTCTCTATAGCAATCGTTGTAGCAGATATCGCAGTTCTTCATCGCTTTTATGCCAGGCCCATCCCATCGCACTTCCTGGATGGCGGTGAGGTCTGCTCTGTATCACTCAAGGGCCTCCGCAAGTTGTTCGGCTGCACGTGCAACTTGTAAAGGGACCCCACATTCCACGTGCAAAAGCGAAAATCATTGTCCTTCAAACGTTTGCTGGAGTCGTCAACATGATGGCATGTTGTTGTCTCTGAACTGATGTTTTTTATTTAACGTGGTGAGGAAGTTTACCTCACGCAAAACCCACAGACGGACAGGCCAGGCCCAAATTGAACCCTCGGGCAGAGAGATTCGCTGCATACATTGGTTCACTACATCACTAAAGACTACCCATAATGCATACAGTCGTGTCCAGGTTTGTGTCAAATTGAATGTCCTTTTATTGAAGATAGTCACGATAAACTGTCCATCTTATGCGTGTCATCGACATCAGCCTTAAATTCAAATTAGATTCCCGGTTGAATTCCAGACTTCTTCTTCTTGTGACGCTACAGTCCGGGGTGGACCTGGGCCTAATTCCAGACTTCGCAGACATAATTAAACTCGTCCTTCCTGGTTGAGGACCATATAAGTGAATCCCGAAAATGCCTTTCCCCTGTTTATAGCCAGAAATTATTTCCTGCCTTTCATCCGAAGCACATTTGGCACTGCGTGCTGCCAAAAGAGGTGCCGTCACACCAAAGGAAGCTGAACCAAATCTGACCAAATTATCGTTAAAATGCCAAATCACCTAGACGCGAATCGTGTTCCAAATCATTCCAAATTGATGCTGATTTGCTATCTCATTCCATGCACAGCGACGCAATGGTTCACCCAGCTTGGGCACTGCATTCCACTGCCAAATCAATGCCAAGTCCTTTCTGTTAATCGGCAATTACTGTCACTCTATCTGCTTGCATGTTCCCCACGTCCACACACTCGGCCGAGGGGGAGAAGAGCCATGAGCAAAGGGACTCACGAGGCAATTTTTCAATTTCCATGTGGTCAAGCGGGGAGGGGAACAGGTGAGACAATCGGATATTTGATGACACATCGAAATGTTAAAATTTATTACCGCTGTGGTGCGGAGCTGGAGTCGTCGTAGATAGTGCTCGGTGCGACACGCTCAGCAGCATCAGGTCTAGCAGGCTCAGTCAGCCTCGCGTCGCGTTTTATTTCAGCTCGAGGCGCAAGAGATTACTCACAGCATGTGGGCAGATCGCGAATTGAATGGTTGTATGGTCGATTATCAATTAGGCATTCATAGCGTGTCTAGGGACCACTAGTGAAAGCAACAACAAGCAGTGATCGAAAAACGACCAATGGACTTGGTAATAAATGTGTGTGAGCTCACCTGTGCACTTGGGGCAGCAGCGTACTGGGTAGTGCGGCGCAATGGGAGCCTTGAAACGTCAGCTTTGCGCTGCGTGAAGAGCTTGTGCATTGCTCGGCGGTGTAGAGGGAGTGTAACGATGACGAGAAGAAGTTTTCTTTTGCCCGGGAACAACCCCTGCCTCAAGTCACTGGGAACTGGGTTAGAAACGAGCCATCCTATTGCCGGAGGCTGTTTCATAGGGCCTGCCGCACAAAGCCAGTAAATGGGTTTGTGGGATGCGCAAAAAGATGAACTAACGAATCTCAATTAACTTTCGCTGATTGGATTGCGTTGAGGCTTAATTGAGTGACTGGGCGGTGCCGCACCACTGCGGATCATTAAGGAAATTACGGCTTTAAGAGGTATTGCAGTGGGATTTAATTAGTGACGTGCATTGCGCCAGTGTCCAATCAATGAAGTGTCAATTAATTTGAAATGCAACTCGCTGATTTTTATGAGAAAATGTCAGTTTAGCGAATGCAAGGGAATTGTCGGCAAGGTAGTCTGAATTAGAATTGACAGCAAACACGTAGAATTTTTTGAATTCAAATTCGAAGCAGCTGAATATTTTAAGTTTTGAGAATTGTTTTAAAAGAAGTAATCAAAAGCAGTGTCACTTTTACCAATTGATTCTTTTTTGGACTCAAGAAGCGACAGAACAATGAGATCCTCTATCGAAAGCTGGCAGGTGGATCATCCCAGTCCTGTTTTACGGGCGGAAACTTGGACGTTCCTAAAAACGAATGACCGTGACGTTAGTCTTTTCAAGAGAAAAGGTTTACCTGCGATTTTGGGTCCCAGTCCCGCTTTACGGGCGGAAACTTGAGCGGTACTGAAAGCGAATGAGGGTGAAGTTAGTCTTTTCAAGAGAAAAGGTTTGCGTGCGATTTTGGGTCCCAGCCCCGCTTTACGGGCAGAAACTTGAACGCTACATAAAAGCGAGTGAGGGTGACGTTAGTCTTTTCAAGAGAAAAGGTTTGCGTGCGATTTTGGGTCCCAGCCCCGCTTTACGGGCAGAAACTTGAACGCTACATAAAAGCGAGTGAGGGTGACGTTAGTCTTTTCAAGAGAAAAGGTTTGTGTGCGATTTTGGGTCATATTTGCGTTGATGGCAGAAGGAGGAGAGGATTCAACGATGATCTGCGCAGGCTGTTAGACAATATGCGATACAGATGGTCAAGGGTCTTCATACAAAACGTTTAAGATGACTACACCATGTAGAGCGTATGGACACCACACCTCCGGCCCGAAAAGTTTTCGAATCCGTGCCAACTGAGGACGAGCTAGGTTGAGATGGCGCACACAAGTGGAAAAGGACCTCATCCAACTTGCAATGCGCAATTGGGGGTAATTGCCTAAAGATAGTGTTGGCTGGAGAGGAATGTTGGTTGAGGCTCAGATTCACCCCGGATTGCAGCGAAAAACTGCGTGCTCTGCATGCTCTGCGCTCGTGATAACGTAACTGAGGACGAGCTAGGTTGAGATGGTGCACACAAGTGGAAAAGGACCTCATCCAACTTGCAATGCCCAATTGGGTGTAGTTGTCTAAAGATCGTGTTGGCTAAAGAAGAATATTGGTTGAGGCCCAGGTTCACCCCGGATTGCAGCGAAAAACTACGTGCTCTGCGTCCTTCGTTCGAAGTTTGGGTATTGTGGTCACAGCGGCGAGTTGTCGTGCCCAAATCTGTGCAGATATATTGGCCGCCGAAGCCGGAAAGGAACTGTGAGATTTGGTGGTTGCACTCCCCTGCGGATCTTGATATCCAGGTCTCCATAACGGAGATGAGCACATCCGTCCACCTACCTTATGTGGAGGCGCCCATCTGGCTTGCCACATTGCTGTGGATGCTCCACGGTCATCACCTTTTATTTTTTTTTACTTGGTGCTTGTCCGGGGTACTTCAGTGGTGCCCCCACATGAGCTCGTCTACAAGAATGTCTATGTGTAGCATTCCTGCTATGACGCACGCCGCCTCATCAAAATGGTCCTTAAACCACTGATTTCGTATTGCACAGTCTGTATGCTGACGTTATCATCCGTTTGAGTAGCCCTGATGTGAGTGCCCTAGCCCAAATCGGAGCTGCATACAGGAGAGCTGAACTGACTGCTCGTGAAAGAAGGATTCTGCGTGCATACCCAGGTCCACCGAAATTTGAAAGGATTCGACAGAGAGAGCTCATTGATCAAGTGTTGCCTTCTTACTGGCATACTTAATGTGTTCCATGAAGCAAAGACTGTTATCCAACAAGACTCCTGGGCACATCAAGCATTCCATGGACCTAATTGTCTGATCTCCAACTATAAAGTTGGCATAATCCACCTTCTTGCGACTGGTGATTTGCACCGCCTCCGTTTGTGTGCCACAAGTCCCAGATCGGCATTTTCGGACCACTCTTTTACATTTGGAATCGCTGTGTGAGTAGCAGCCTCCACGTTCTCTATGTGCTTTGCCACAGTGACGATGGCGATATCGTCAGCAAAGCCGAAACAGCTAGTCGTAGGACACCATCATACATTATAATCCCCGGTAGAGGATCACGGACTGATCCCTATGGAACTCCTGCTCCTGGTTCCTACGCCATCGTCGGGGTTAAACATAAGTTGCCTGTTCGTAAAGTAGTCCATGACTATCTTCACTAGATAACGGGGTGTGCCTAAAGTGATACGTATGTGCAAACAGCTCGCTGAGTTAAAAGCATTTTTAACATCTAGTGTAACTGCTGCACAGTACCTCTTTGTCCCCCTCTCCGTCTCTTTCCTTGGAAGCCAGGTTTCCCACAGCTGCCAATGTATTCACCGTTTATCGACCTCACATCCAGGGTAGGGCGAGAATAATGCAAAATGAAGTCCCGCAGAAGTACAGTCGAACAACTTTGATTTTTAAATGAAATCTATTTCAGGAGACTCGGAAATCCGATCTGAATTTGTTTTGTTAATTTTGGAAAATCGAATATGAGATTTCTTCATGTTATGACAGATTTCTTATTGTTGTGACAGGCACGTGACACTTAAGTTCCATCACCACATCATCCAAGGTATGTCTAGCAGACGTCCACTTAGGTGACCTAGGTCGAGATTATTCAACAAAATTAAAATCTTCTTAGACGCGTGATCTATAAAACCTAATAGCGGAGGATAAAAATGTCCCATTTCTGAAACAAACTCTGGCATATTCCAGAGAACTGTCGAGAGTCCAAATGAGAAGCTGTCTAAACGCGATTTCACAGACAGACGAGTCTCATATTACTAGCTTGTTTACCAAACCCCCTGTATGATTTTCATTCCAAGTTCAATTAGAAGACGCTTCCAGCACCACCCAGACGACAGACAGTTTGGCTCACACAATAACTGACCACATCCGTGATCCTTCATTGCCACCAACGACGACAACGACAACCATGACGACGACTCACCAGTGTCAAGATCAACCAGCTTGAATTATTGAAATGCTTGTGAGCCGATTAAATAGATGTGCCTGCCATCGAAGCCCTTGATAGACGAGGACTTAATTGATTTCATCTGCTCGACGACAATAGACTTTGAGTACAAAGCAGAGCAAAACATCGGACACTGCCACTCGAAAAACAAACAAGAACCGACCAATCATGCATGTTGACGAATGGCAGAGTGCTATTATTCAATGCCCTGACAAGTCAAGGCTCTTAGCCTTGCCGGGTCTGTTCAATTAGATTCTCGACGAGAGACAGAAAAAAATTCCGCACAAGCGCGTACACTTGTGGTGGTCCGACGGGTCTGAGTCACACTCAAGAATTACTCAGCTTCAACGTCGCAGATGATTGAGCACGGGATCGGCTAACTGCAGTTGAAATTCAAGCTCACTGACCCACAGACCATAATCTGCAGACCCAACGCCCTATGTGAGCACAAAAACACGTTCCGGTCATGTTTACCTCAACGAGGCGATCACCCCGGACGAAGACAAAGCGCGCACGAACAACGAATAAATTAAGTTGAAGAGCGGCTTCGGAAGACGATGCTGCTGCGCCTGATGCTGCTGTTGATGATGATTAATCGTGCGAAACGATTAAAAATAATTCTTTAAGTTCGCAAATTGGTCGGATGCAAACTTGATGTGCAAATAAGCGTGGAAGCGGCGGCGAGGTAGCATCGAATGCATCGCTTTAGTCATCGGTTGAGGCGTTTGAAATTAATCCCCTGAGTTACGGTGTTTGGGCGACATCGGTACTGTGCGCCAGAGACATCGTCATTGTCATCTTAACACATGTGTGTCGTGTTCGAAACCGGCTTCTTAGCCGAGTTCCTGGTCGTGCCCGATGACTCAGAGCTCACTTATGCAAGGAGACAGTGGAATTCCGAACGAGGTGTCGAATTCGTGTCCCGTTGTAGGTCATACACATGACAGTGATCTACCCTAATGCATTTTGTGTTGGCTGGTAAATAGACGCCACTCGCAGCGTTGGTGGGAGTTCAGCTGATGACTGAAAGTGAGAGGCCTTGCATGAAAGCGCAGCTGTCGAGAGCCTAATGAACCGGCTGCAAAAAATCAACATTGCGGTAACTTATGTGAACCTTAATTGCATCGTTAAATCAACGAAATACAAAATGTAGAACATCTTGATGGTCTTCCATGTGGCCGCGTTGTTGCATAATAAAATAAGAGTATATTGAGTGCTACTGGCATCACCTCTCACTGACGTATGAGTCAGAGGGCATTCAAACATTTTATGGTTCGTATAGTTGGCCTGTAGGATGTTGTTTGCCAGTCCAGTGAGCGGTTAGTGCTTAATTTCCTTTTATATTTAGGTCCACCTTCTTTCAAGCAGATTCAAGTCAGAAAACGACTTTCTGGAGACATAAGTAAGAGTTTTCAATTGCTATAGAGTTTGCTTAAGTTTGAAGAATTTACTTAAATTCAAGTTTTTTGAAAAAAAAAAAATGAATCTTCCAGGCTTCCATGCAGCTGCGTGGGAAGGCGTTAAGATCCAACTTTGGCAAATTACCCTGTAACAATGTCACCTAAAGTTTCTATACGAAGTGTAGTCAAATTGAATCCAAAACGGAAAAATATAGTGTTTTAGTGTTTTTGGAAGCACTCATCTCTGCTTGGCCATTATTATGATCTGTAATTTGTTTTATTTTCGTAAAAATATGCCTCCCGTAAGTGAAAAAAGTGTTTAAAAGAAGAATAATGTTTAAACAATGCATGCGTTATAAGCTGTTCACTTTTATCTTTGCTCTACTGTACATCAGATGATTTTGACGTTTCCAACTTCTGTCAAACTGACAATTCACCGACAAGGAAAAAGGAAAAAACATGAAAATTATTCCATTGTTGCTGTTTTTGCTTGAGTTTCATATTCTCCATTCGTGTAAATTGCATGAAAACTTTATCGCCTGCACAATTGTAATAAAGGCTCACAGCTTATCAATTTTTGTTCGGCAATGCAGCAGCTCAAGGCATAAATGAATTTTAATCAGTTGTACAGTGCGGCTGATGAGTGCGGAGGTGTTGTGGCAAGGACCGTGATGCGTAACGCTGATTTCGATCCAATTAGATAATTTGTCCTCGAATTTGAGAATACGTTTCATTGTGTTTCTAATCTGTAAGGCTGCGCAGTTCTCTGTGGATGTAAATGGCCGCATTTACACGAAAGATAATCTTAAAATCTTGGGCGGACGTGCCGGAGGTCTCGCTGATAAAGGAGGTCGCTACCAAAGGTGAGCATGTTGACCTCTGTATTGAATATTTAGCCGACAGGAAGAAGATCACGCTGGAGGAATCGAAATACTTCTTTCATGACGTTGTCGATGAATATGTGGAGCGATTGTTGAGCGAGAAACTTGTGTGCAAAGCGGAGAATGTTCTCAAGAACGTTCATCGGAATGTGAAATGTGTCTTCCTGCAGTATGGGTTCGAGAGTGCGAACGAGGAAGTGAAGGAGGTTATCGTTGATCACTTAAAGAAAATGGATCCTGTTGATTTTGAAGTGGAGATACTAGAATTGTACTTCTACTACTGCGTCACACTGCAGATTCGAGTGATTCCCGATCTCATGCATGAATTTCAAAGCGAAGGTCTGAAGCATATTAGCCTGGAGAATTTTCTACAGCTCTCGGAAGCGACTCGACGGAAACTGATGGCCAAATTGTACCTACTCAATCGTGATTTGAATATACTTGGCCGGATCAAGAAGCAGGATCTCTGGGATTGTCTGGTGGAGTCTCAAAATTTCTTGGAGCTTATTCGGTGGTATCGCCTTTCTGTAGCCAGCGACGAGAGCGAATACTCAAACTGGTCCGTGGAGGCAGAAATGTTCGAATACGCTGTGAATAACCTCAAGGACCCTCCAGATACTCTCAGAAATCTCTTTGCCCGAGAAGGGTACCTCTTCGCTGATGAGAAGTACGATGTTCAGCGGGCACTGAGGCGAATCTGCTCGTCGGAGAGTTTCAAAGTAAACAAGGACGTCGTTGAGAAGCTACCGATTGCCAGGTACATTATGGAGAATCCTCCTTTTCTTCCCATCCTGCTTCGTGACTTCGTATCAACACGGGAGATTGAAGAGATTCGTGAGGCGACCGTCGAGAGGAAGGACCTTCTTGACCTAATTCTTGCCCTTAAAACCCAGGACATCATGACACTTGAGGGTTTTCAGGCGGTATCACAGTCGGTGCGGATGTATCTCGAAAGCAAGAACGAGAACTTTGTCGACCCCTTGCTTTCATTTGTAGAATTTCTCATAAACGAATCCAACAGCATCTCATCCCTTAATGCATTCCTTCATTCCAATCAGCTCGCATACCTCACATCTCTGGCGAAGCGCCTTGAGTCTACGCCTTCAATCCCATCACCCTATGACTTTTTGAAGCGCTTCAAAAATCTGGATTTCCAGGAAATTTGCAAAGACTCTGGAAACGAAGAGGTGCCCTCGTTTTCCAATTCCCTGCTCTGCGAGAAGTACGCCAGAAAGTATCAGCTCAACTTTCTGCACTACCTGAAGCAGCAGAGAAGTTGCTACGCGGCCTACTTCTTCTTCGTGGAGCACCTCAAAAGCTACTCTCAGATAACCAAGGCGCAGCTTTTCACATCGACCGAAACCGTGGCCGAGTTGGCCCTGCAGAACTCTAGAAATCCTGACCTAATTGCTCACTGCGTTGCATTCAGTGAGATGTTGGGATTTGACACCCAGAATCTGAGAAGTTTCCTTAAGCTGTCGCGAATTTTGGACGAAAAGGAAAACGGGAACCAGTTCTTTGGATTTGGAGACCTAATCATCAATTGCGAAAGTCGTTTGGCGGAGAACCTAGACAGATTTCCACTCAACGAGTATCAGGCGCTGATGCGGGTCGCAGAATGCAATCAGTTTAAGGTCTGGCCCGAGGCCATAATGGAGAAGTATTGCAAGGCGAATGACTGGTGGAAGATCCTGGTGCTTGTACAGTTCTTCGACATACCCCTGACGCAAGTGAAGAAAATTTGTCGCCGATTCGCGTGTAAAGAGGTTGGGGAGCACATGATAAGAGCCCTGTCATATGAACCCACAGCCGAAAAGGTCAAACGACGTCCGAGCATATCGAGACAGAAGACTAGACAAGCGAAGTACGAGAATATGGTAAGGATCGCAAGAAACATTTTAAGTTTGTCTCTAGAACTTATTTACTTTGCAGCCATCCACGACATCGGCAGAGACCATGACATCCTCCATTAGCTCGTCGAACGACGCGAATGCCCTTTTCAAGGCGTCGCATCAGATACGATTCCTTCACGAAAGTGATACCCTAGACATCTTTGCAATCGTCCTGCTTAGTTCAAACAGTATCCCCGAGGAGAAGCTCCCCTCGACACCCCCCAAAGTCATTGAACTTCTCCAGGACAATCACTCGTACTCTACGTCAGTTAATCTCATGAAAAGTTCTATCAAGTACGGCCTGCCAATCTTGTCACTTCTCTCGGCGACGGTTTGCTCGATGAACATTGAATGGAACTGGCTGATATGGTTGGCGGTGTACACAGACTTCTGGAGCAAAACGCAGGAGATCGTTGTGAAAGATGTCAGCGAGGTAGCTTGGGCGCTGATTGAGCATTGCGTTAGCGAGGGATTGGTTCAAACACTAAGCCAGAGCTTTGACATTTTCTACAAAGTAAGTGTTTAATGGAATACGAAATACAAGCTAGTCCCATCAAATCTTCTTTCTTTCGAACAGGATGCCCCGATCTCACATTTTACAAGATTTCTCTACGATACGCATCAACAGCGATTCACAGAAGACGTTCTCAACGAGCTACGGATGTACCTGCTCGCCTGGAGCAACGATGAAATCGAATTGCCGCTCTGCGAGAAATCCCACAAGGATCATCTCATGTTTCAAAGCATCCGCCTCCTGCTGGTGCACCTCATGGAGAATTTCGGCTCAAGGTTTCATCAGGAAAAGCTACTCACGATAATCTGTCACTCGGGGATCAGCGACATTAGTGGAATCGTTGATTTCTGCCTCCTCAATGAGGTCTTCATCATAATCCGACCGATTCTCTCCATTCAAATTGATTTTCTAAATCTGCTCAAGAAGGATAACGAGGAGTACAAGAATGTCCGGGCGGTTCTCCTTGAATCCAAGAGGTACGACGAGGCCATCAAACTGTCCACGTTGTTGAATCTTCCAATCTGTGATATCGTCTATGACAAGTGGGTGTCCGAGGTCGACTCGGCGCAGTCGGAGAACGTGGACTTCCAGCGCTACGAGGAAGAGATCCGTGAACACAGTCTTCCTCCCGAGATTCTGGTGAATTTCTTTCTCTTCTCAGCTGGCCGCCTCACTCAGCCATGTCGTAGGAAGTACGTCCTGCTCAAGAAGGCCCTTGACGTGATAAAAAAGAACCACCTCTTCCCCAACGAGTCCTTCGACCGAGATCAGATTGAGTACGAGATGATATTGTGCTATCTACAAGTACCCGAGGAAGACGTCGATAAGTTGGACATATACTACTCGGAGTACTACGAGGAGATCATGCTGAAGGAGCGATGTGTGCTCTACAAATCATTCATGGAACTGAAGGAGCTGGCAGGGATTGAGGACCTTACGACGAGTTTGAAAACGGAGCTGTCCGAGAAGATGAAGCTCCGGTTGGCGATGCTGCTAAACAATCTCCTAGACGAGGGCGATATTGTGGAAGCGCTGAGATTGCAGGCCTTGTTCGAATACCGACCAATTGACCTGCACTTCATCGTCTTTTGCATGGCCTTGGCCGAAGGTTTGAGCACAATGCATGCCATGTCCCCTGAGGAGCGACAAATCCTATCAGACATTGAGAAGAGCTCCTTCGCCAAGTTCAACAAGAGGACTCTAGGCACGTTGCGAAACAGCGGTGGGTATTCCTGACATCCTGATTGATGGTGTACTCACGACACGTTATTTCACAGCTCAAGGCTCCCCTCACAAGCTGGGGGACTTGTCAGACAGCACTTCGACCATGGAGTTGCTAGAGTTTGAGGAGATTCCACCCAAAGAGAAGCGGGACACGCTGAACACGATACAAGGCATTGCATCAAAGCTAAAGTTCGGGGTGAATCTGGGAAAGCGAATTGTGATGACATACCGGGCGGCTATGTACCTCGAGAGGGAGTACATCGACGTGCTTCGGACGAAGGACAACTCAGTTCTGCTCAAGAAGGCTACCAGCGAAGACTGTCTGCATAAGCTGATGGTTGTCAGTGATATTTTTACTTCCACCCACATGACACCCATGGAGGTGAGAAAACATTGCAGCCGGGTCAACGCCCTTAACCACATTCCATTTTTCAGATTGCAGAGCACCTCGCCTTCGAAATATCCACAGCCGTCATACGACCCCGCTTTTACATCTTCGGTGTGGAACAACAGCCCAAGACGGCCAATCAGTTTAAGAACAGTATCCTGTGGGGCTTTAACCTCGATCGAGAGTTTCACTTGTTCTTGGAGCTCTGCCCGAACACAACTCTGCTTGGCAACAGTCTCCTCGAATACTGTGATGCTCTGAAGACGTACAGAAAATTTCAGGATGGAAAACCGTACGAATCGTCGAAGGTCTTTGAGAAGCTCTCCGAGATTATTCGTCTTTATGGGCTTCCCCACGTGATGGCTGGAACAACGCAGGTTCTCTCTCACAAAAAGCAAAACATCATCTACGTGGAACTCCTCATCAAGGCGCACCAGTGCTTCGTGCACGAGTGCTCAATGGAGGGCATCGCAAATGTCCTCAATCGGGCGAAGGCTCTAAACGCAGTTCTGACAACCGCCAAGTCATGGTCGCTCATCGTTCGAATGTTGACTGGAATCGCTCGGTACAGGGAGATGTTCTTCTGCTTCGATTCTCTGATTCAGAACGAGCACTTCGAATCGCTGTTGGGGCAGTTCGACGAGGATAAGACCATTTGTCTGCGTCAAGCCATTCTTGCTTATTTGAGGGAGTACTGTCCCGAGAACAAGGAGTACCTCAAGCTCGCAGGCTTGCATTTCTCCATGTACAAGGAGCTGGCTGAGATGTGGGAGCAGGACGGAAAGAATATAGTGGCGAAGATCCTCACACACACCCAGACGGACGAACTCACTGAGGCTCAAGAGAAGATATGTTCCCCAAACGTGGCTGCAATTCCCAAACTGAAATGCTCAACAGAGGTGTCGAACATGCTTCAGCAAGCCCTGGAATACTACACGCATGCGACAGAGAACTACTTGATGGACAACAAGCTGCTACTCGCACAGAAAAGTGTCTCCATGGCTGAGTTGGTAGCTATGCAGATTGATTTACTGAACAAAGGCACGTCGACTGGAAACTGTGTTTCTGTGCTGGGTGTTCTGTCACGTGAAGACTTCAGAGAGCTTGTCCACACTGAGCTACGGTAGCACACTGCTGGATAACCTGTTTGGTTAAAATTTGAATTCTCCTCTTTTCAGGGTCCCACAAGCGATGATTTTGAGTCGAGCCTATTTCCAGGAAATCAACTGGTCCGAGGCCATTCTGTTTCAGTATGTGATTCTTGAAAGAAAACATTATCTCGTGGAATATCAAAACCAGTTTCCCCTAACTGACACAATTATTGACAATGTGGTCAAAGGGTGAGTCCAAGACTTCGAAGGTAGTGAATGAAAGTAATTTAATTTCGTTGCAGTTTCCAATTGTTTGCTCAAAGTAACGCCACAACCAGGCAAATGGAAGAGAATCTGTGTGCCCTGATAGATTCTGTAAAGTCCGTGGCGCTTAAGTATAAACTTGCTTCACTTTTGAATCTGAAAACGACTGTTATGGCCCTGCTAAACGAACCCACAATTCATTACCTGAAAGATACGAATTACGGTCGAAACGAAGGGTTTATGCCTGATGTTTGACTGCGACTGGGGGTGTTAACGCCTGATATCCATTTACATTTATGTCTTAAGTATATATTTCGTCATATTTTGTGTAAGCAATGTATTGTCTTCTAGTTAACTATTTTCTAATATGCAATACTTTTATAAATATACATGTTGTTATACGGTTGATGCTTTTGTTGTTTAAATTAGCGGCAAGTTTTGCTCTCCAACCCTCAGTTATTAAACTCCAACAGCGGTTTCCTTTAAATTTTAATCTGAATAACCATTCCTCATCCAGATGTCGCACAATTCAACAAGAGGAAATTTGTTCACGATCCACAAGCATCATCGCATCTTGCTGGCTGTCAGTCAATTTAACTTTTCTTCTAATCAGAAAAAAGGTTAAAGTCTCGTGCGGCACATCGTTTCTGTAATATTTGATTTCTTACGCGAGAAAATTACACATTTTGTCGTTCATTTGAACCCGCATTTATTCATTACTTGTAAGTGAATATATTCGCCCCTCTAAACAACCCTTGAATTCTTGAATTTCTCCTTAAATTAGTTAATTTGTGAAGAAAACATCACACCGCACCAATGGCACAAAGTAAATTAAACGATTTAGCTGGAAAGTTAGGCAAGGGTGGTCCACCCGGGCTGACCACAGGCCTAAAGGTGATCGCCGCACTTGGAGCTGCCGCATATGGAGTTTCCCAATCACTTTACACAGGTAATTTTGAATAAAAAAGTGATAAGGTGCAACATAACCTAAAATTCGGTAACTACATGATGGAATCACAGATTGAATCATGAAATTAATTGTCCTTCTGATGAAATGGGAACTTTTTCCTGATTTATCTTCTTTAACTATGCAATGTTATTGGGGTCATCTTATATGGGAGACAAGTGGCATGCAAAATCAGTGAAATCCACACCGGGTTGGTTGCATAACTTCGAGAAAATATTGACATGCTTTGCGTTTCATTCCAGTCGATGGTGGTCACCGTGCGATAATTTTCAGTCGTTTGGGTGGCATTCAAGATGACATCTACTCCGAAGGATTGCATTTTAGACTTCCATGGTTCCAGTATCCGATCATTTACGACATTCGCTCGAGACCGAGAAAAATCTCATCGCCAACGGGATCAAAGGACTTGCAAATGATCAACATCTCATTGCGTGTGCTCTCCCGCCCAGATTCTATGCGGCTGCCAGTCATGCACCGCCAGTTGGGATTGGACTACGACGAGAAAGTGCTGCCTTCCATTTGCAACGAAGTTCTGAAGAGTGTGGTGGCTAAGTTCAATGCTTCTCAATTGATTACACAGCGTGCTCAGGTTTGTAAGACACACTTCTGTTTGCTAGAAAGAAACTAATTGAAGTAAGCGTTGCTCAGGTTTCCCTATTGATTCGCAAGGAGCTCGTTGAACGTGCTCGCGACTTCAATATCATCCTCGATGACGTGTCCTTGACAGAGTTGAGTTTCGGCAAGGAATACACAGCCGCCGTCGAAGCCAAGCAGGTCGCTCAACAGGAAGCCCAGCGAGCTGTGTTCTTCGTTGAGCGTGCCAAGCAGGAGAAACAACAGAAGATTGTGCAGGCTGAGGGTGAAGCCGAAGCAGCGAAAATGTTGGGTCTGGCCGTCAAGCAGAACCCTGCCTACCTGAAGTTAAGGAAAATCCGTGCCGCACAAAGCATAGCACGCACCGTAAGTGTTGAAAAATCTTCCTCCAGCATTCCACAGTCACTCACTGGTTCCTCCCTTTACAGATTGCCAACTCACAGAACAAGGTCTACCTCTCAGCCAACAGCCTTATGCTGAACATTCAGGACCCAACCTTCGACGACATGACTGAAAAAGTTTACAAAAGTAAATAGATTTTTATAAACTAGTAACCCTCTCTAAAGCTTTCCACCCGCGATTGAATAAACTCCTCCCCCTTCAACCCTTAAACATCGTGAGTTTTCTAAGAGTTTAAAACGACACTCTTCTCGTTCTTTCTCTTCTCTCCCATTTTTTGTGTTTTTTTTTTTTTTTTTCAACTCTAGACAGCCTAACGGATTAATAAAATATCAAGTTCATTGTTATCTCTGTCGCCTGGAAAGCTTTAACTGAGTTCGGCTGAAGATTTGTTAGCGTTAGGGCATAAGAACAAGGATATCGCTTTCCTTATACACAGTTATCTTTTTTACATTAATTTTGGCCGTTCCTTTATTTGCATTTTCGTAGCTTTAGTGGAAATTGTTGGTTTTTCACGAATTGTGCGTGGAATGCATTATCCTCTGTTGTTCTAGATTTTAGTTTTTTACCATGTAAAAAGTTGAGCAACCTGCATATGCTCGATGGAAGTGGAAGTGTGTCACCAGTCGACTCTATTGCCGCCGATTGCTTTGCATTTTTTCTTATGTTGCGCTATTGCGTATCGCCAAAGAGTTGACGGAGCTGCGCATCCACTTCCAGCATGCATTTGGCAACAGTTTTGTGAAAAACGTGAAAAAGAAAAATTTTAATAAAACGGCAATAAAATTTGACGAATTGTGATTTTCTTTATAAGAGATTGGGTTTTATTCGATTCCGAGGTATGCCATTCCATTCCACCGCTCGATGAAAAACCGGCAACATCAACCTCTGTCAAATGTTCGGTAAATTATGCTGTGTGGTTTTGCAGGTGGAGTGGAATGGTTTGGGTTAGCATCGACAAGTGACGTTAACCAGAGTGGAGTTGGAACAATCGCCTTGAAGACTGCTGATCGATTAGTGTGATGACACAACGACCATATCATTGGCCTTGCAAGTTACTAAGCTTTCTTTTTATACGTGCAGTACTAGTTTCAGTGACGAGTAGATTTAATCGAATTCAATAAAGTTTGATGCCTTAAAGTTCTCGACAGGAATGAAATTCCTGCCTGCCAATAAGTACAACAAATGCAATTGTCGTTACTTCTCTTGTCTGAATGATCTTAAGGAAGGAGGAACCGCGCCGAGTCTGTAAGTAACGACAGGTGTATGCTGCAGGTTGTCGACAAATAAATAAGAAGTGTATTCGTGTAGCTAGTCCGTGGCTCCCCGGTGGACTGTCGCTCCACCCAATTAATATTATTTTTAGTGTATTCCTCAATTTGAACATCTTTCGATTGAAATGCTGCCAATGCCAGTGATGGTCATCAAATTGGTAACGTAGGCGTCTAACAAAAGATGAATTTAAAAAATTTCGTTGAGGAAAATGTCTTAAAGAAAGAAATAAATTGCGAGGTGAAGAAAGAGCACAACGAAATCCTTATACAGCGCGTTATTTTGTACACCTTAAACCCCTCTTCATACATTATGACTTTTAACAACAAACTTGCGCTGATTTAAATACTTAAAGTTAATTCAAGATATAGTGACAACCTAATACGCTTAAGTAAAAGTTAATTGGTCCAAACATCAAACTGTCTGTTACCAAAATAAAAAAATAAATTAATTGGGCGCTGCTGAATTCCTTGAGAAACCACGTCGCTTATTCGTTAGCAACCATAGTGTGGATGGATCGGATACATGGTCTAAGAGCAACTACCAACAGCACCACACTTAATCCTTTCAAAGCATTGTGAACTACTCAAAGGATATGCAGTCGTGAAAAGGTATTAGATTAACGGGAGTTCAAAACGGCATTCGAATTTGGAATTATCAAATTCCAATCAAACTTAACATTTTCTTTACGATTGAATCGAGCTGCCTTCTTTCGTGATTTCTTAGTGTCCTGCCTTATTCATCAACATTTTCAAAGGATTATTTCAGTTAACTCGATAAAATGAGACATTTAAATAAACCCGTGGTATTTTGGATTTACATAAAACATGGGGTCCTAAGTGCAAAAATTAATGTGTTTCAAGAAGTAAAAAGGTCTTATGACCCTCTCCTTGCAGCATTTCTCTGCTTGGCAAACAATCCTTTATTGAGTTAACCACAAAATACTTTGTTTTAAGTTAAAAAATACTCTCTTTTTAAAGACGTGAAAGACTGCAAATGAAAATGATTGCAGATTGGTTGTGACCACCGACAAATCACCTTCGGCGATGGGCCTATTTTTGGCTGAATTGGTTCATCAAGTAGCATAAAATAAGGTATGTTCCAATTGCTCTGAATTGCTACGAATGTATACAATTCGCCGAAAAATTGACAAAAGGCGTTCCATTTGCAGAGAGCTCATGAGAGAGTAAAATATTTCCGCTCCCAATGAATTTCTGCCGAAGAAAAATCTGTGGGCAGCAGATGACTGTCAAAGTGAAAATATTAGGTCTGTTCCAATTGATTTGTGTACAGAAATTCGTAGTTGAGTAGTTTGGGTAAAAATCTCTTGCAGAGAGTAATTGTGCCGAAAATTGTAAAACGACTTTTCGTAGAAATTTGTAAGCAGCTATCAGACGTATGAAATGTTAGGTTATTTTGTTTTCGATTTGACAGCCATCTGCTGCCGTGCTTCTGGCCACATTTTTTCTTCGGCAGAAATTCGTAGGGAGGACAAATATTTTATCTCTCAAGAACTCTCCCTTCTACGAAAAAATCAACTAATTGAACGCTTTTTCGTAGTTTTTCGGGAAAATTCGTAGACATTCGTAGCAATTCAGGGGAATTTGGAACGAATCAAAGAAAAAATCTGACATATATGATAGCTGTTTACATATAATTCTGCGAATTTCTACGAAAAGTTGTTTCATAAGTTACGGCAGAATTACTTTTTCGAAGAGAGAATTTTACCCAAACTGATCAACTACGAATTTCTGTACACAAATGAATTGGAACAGACCTAATGATGATAAGAGGTGGGTTCCCGTACCCGAAACAAACAATACAAAACAATACAAACCAACAGAATGTCCGTTCCCGTATTCCGAAAAAATAGATCTTTCCCTAATCTGTCTATTTTAAGACAAATTTGGTTTTGTGTCAAATTAATTGGTGTGCGTACAGAGTTAAGTGAGCATAGACTTATCATTTTTTTGTATGTGTCTAAAAATTTGTTGTTGTCATTGTTTTCTGTATCAAAAAATTTAATTTGACGGGCATACCTTACACATTTGGCTTAGATGCGTTCCCATACTTTCTTTCTGAGAGAGATTTACACCCACTCCTTTACAAATGACAGATTTCAGAATGTGGCACAGAGAGAACTGGAACACACCTAAGTATAATGACAAGATTTCACTTTCGTACCACGGTAAGTGCTTTTTTTTTTGCCTCAAATGGAAGGTTCATACTTGGCATGTATATGATTTCAACAGGATTTCGATCCAATATTCCTTATTTATTTCTGATTTCGATTTTCTGCAGAGCAAATTTGGCAAAGGCGTCTCAAGCAGTGAGCCCGTCAATCGGCCGCTTAACGGTTTTACAAAATTTTGCTTGGGGCTGCGTTAAGTCATTGGTCTTTGATGTCTCATTAGTCTTTCCAAAAAGCCAACAACGATAGATTAACTCAAAGAAAATATGTAATCGTCATGCGAAAGAAATTGAATTTCATAAAACATTGACCTAAATGTTCTTAAAAGTAAAATAAATTGTTTTGTTATTGAAAAAGCCCTTATAATGGATCATTTACAATGCGCTACGAAGGTCACGTTTTATATTTCGGGATTGAGCAACCCTAGTGTTGCAATCTGGCAACTGCCAGCTCTATAGAAAAGTTTGACATTTTTGAGGTTATACGCACTCAGAACGTTTTGACATACGAGCGCTATTTGTGTTGTTTACAGTAACTTAAAAGATTCATCTCGACGAAAGAATGGAATTAAATCGTGAAAATTATTATGCGATTATATTTTACAACTTTCGACGTGGATTAACTCAACAAAAGTGCATCGATGAACTTAATTCAATTTTTGGCTATGAAGCTCCATCAAGGACCAGTCTTTACCGATGGTATGGTGAACTCAACCGAGGTCGTAGTTAACTCCAAGACGACCGTCCAAAATCAGTTGTTGTTCCGGAAACCGTTGATGCTGTGCGCCAACTGATATTGCAAGATCGTCAGGTGACCTATCGTGAGATTGAGACAACCTTAGGCATTAGTGGGACCAGCATATATTCAATATTGCATGAACATTTGACCGTCAAAAAAATTTTTTCGCGTTGGGTCCCACACAATTTGTCAATTGCTATAAAAAAATCTCGTGTCGATTGGTAGAAAAAAATGCTCCAAAAATACGATCGCGGTGCTTCGAAACACGTCTATGACATCGTGACAGGGGACGCGTATGAGCCCGAAAGTAAACAGCAGTCGACTGTATGGGTGTTTCAAATTGAGCCAAATCCAACAAAAGTTGCTCGCGCATGATGTACTTCCAAGCAAATGGTCGCCTGTTTCTTCGGAAAAACCGGACATGTCGCAACCGTACCACTAGAACAACGCAGAACAGTCAATTCTGAGTGGTACACAACCATTTGCTTGCCAGTTGTCTTCTAAGAAATCAGGAAAACCAACCGCCGAAGACGGATCGCTCTTCACCACGACAATGCTATCTCTCACACATCGGCTCAAACATCTGCATTTTTGAGAACTCAAAACATCGGTTTGATGAGTTATCCGCCGTATAGTATATAGTTTAGAATTCATGTTTTGGAGATACCTCAATCAGAGTGGCAAAAGTGCTGCGACAATTGGTTCAAACGCATGCAAAAGTGTATAAAGCTTAATGGGGAATATTTTGAAAAACAATAAAGCTATTTGCGATGATTAATATTTCTTTTTATTCTCGAATCCCGAAATATAAAAGGCAACCCTAGTACACTCTGCATGTTCTTTAAATTTTCAGCAAGCTTCACATCTTAAGATTTTGAAATCTGTTCCTCGCATAAAAGCATTGGGGCCCAAAAATATTTACAAAAACATTTCACACTTCTTTAACCTAACGTTCTTTACTTATATTCATAGGTTTAGCTACAGGCATTGCCTTGAGCTCATACCAATGCAGGGTTAAAAATTAAATGTATTCATTTTCTAGGACCAACTATGACATAACATTATAAAGTAATAATAATAACTGTTGGCGCGACAGCCCACAGGGGGACCAGGGCCAAGCTTGCTCATCAACAACTCGTATTGTGCGCGCTACTGTTCTCTTACGAGTATAAGGGACCTACAGTTTTTTGCCGACTCCGAACGGCGAAGTTTGAGAAGCTTTCTTAGACAGTTATTACTCTCTTGGGTGTTGTCAGCAGCTCGAAAGAGGTGGTGCCGTGAAAAGTTCCAGGTGTTCAGCCGGGAATCGAACCTAGGCCCTTCGGCGTGTGAGCGTCGCACTCTACCCAAAACTTCAACAAAAAATGCTCCAATGAGTTAGCCAGCATTGGAGCATTCCTCCACTTCAAGGATTCCCCTGCAATACTCGGCTCGCTAGGAATGCCCTTCTGGTCACTCTTAAGGCCACCTTCGGACATACAACTATGTTTAGGGACTCTTCATTTAGTCGCACCACACCACACACGCACCACCACATGGAATGCTGATTTGAGCTCAACTCCTCCCCCTTCTTACAATTCACGGGCATTTAAAACCAGTGTGTTGCAGTCTCAAGCGAAGGGTATAAGGGGATGAGTGGAAGAAAAAAAAAGAGGTTAACGATGTACTGGTGTCTGAAGGTCCGAACTGTACATCCTCTGTTGCATTTATATGTTTATGCTAATTACTAAGCTGATGGAAACATTTCAGGAGAATCGTACGATCACATGGCCAAAGAAGAGATAAATAGAGTGAACAACGACTTACAGTTTGGCTTACAAGTATGCTTTAAAATAAAAATTTTTTTTTCGACTACCGGTACGTTCTCTCCCTCACTTTCTCTATAACATCGGCCCGTGCTGTGACTTAATCCCGGTCACTTAGATCTTAAATAATCCTTCTAGCGCGCGCTGGTTATAAAAAAAAAAAATTTCGCCTTAATTTTCAATTCAGCTACATATAGATCAATATGAGTAAGGCTTGTTCGAGAGCTTTAAATTTAATAGGTTTTTTGGATTTGGTTTTTTGCCTCTAAAAGAACCTCATTTAAAGCATTGCTCACGTCCTGCGCTTGTTCGACAAAACTCAAAATCCAGAATTCCAAAACAAGCACGAATCGGTTGTCTAAGGTTACTTAACGACTAACTTTTTTCCATTTCTTGAGTTTCAGAGACTATTTAGCATTGCAAGCACCTGTTTGTCCCTTTTTCCTGTTAGTTACTGCTGGATTGCTGAGTATTGTCCTCCCAATAAGAGTTTGCTTTCCGAACGACACCACTTCTTTTTCTCCTGTTTCCAATTTTAGAAAACACTCCCGCCATTTATTTCTGAACGTGAATAAAAATAAGAACAGTGACAAATTTCTTCACTGAAAGAAATTCTGAATCGACATGATTCAACCTCACATATTAGGTGTGTTCCCGTACTCGAACAATCAACCCAAATCAGTACAAAACAACACAAACTAACACAAAATCCGCTCCCGTATACCGAAAAATGGGTTTTACGTCAAATGAGCGCTCTCGAGAGAGAGTAAAGTGTCGTATTTGTCACTGATATCATTGATGGTTCTTAGAAGTAGATAAATTCTCAGAATATTATCCCACTGTCGTGACCTATATAAGTATTGGATAAGTTATTTGTTGTAAAAGTGACATTCCACCTTATATCACGTTAAATCACCGAAAGTTCAGATTCGTTGGTACGTGCTTTCGTTTAAAAGTTAAGAAAAACACGTTCCCAGTACAATAGTTTATCTCATTTATTTCACTCAGTATAATAATATTTTGTTTATTTTATTTTTGCTTTCACTTCACAATAAAATACTTTTACTTTTACTTACTCTGCCTGCCTCACTCCACAGCCGGCAGAGTGCGCATTGCAATGAATTACAAAAATTACCCACAACATAAAGTCAAACATACAAAAAGACACTTAAATGAAATTCAATCAGTTACAGTAGAAATAGTTATTGTTTGTAATAACTTGCCAAGTGATTAATATTCTTGTATTTTGTTTATAAATAAGAATGTGTTAATCATCAAATGCATATTTCTGATTCTAATTTACTCACTTACGTTCTAGATAAAAACCAGTATTGCCTTCAACGTGTGTCTGCAATACCGTTGAATATAACTTTGTTCGGTTACTGAATATGCCTGCCTTACCGGCAGAGCTCCTTAAAATAACAATATTTATTATCCACTTCGCGTTTTGTATCAAAAACAATGTTGTGTTTGGTTAAATAGAAAAATTGTCTTTTGTTTTTTAATTTGTGTAGCGTTAGAAAAAAACACAAAAAACAATGGTGGTCCGATTTGCTCAGCCACAACTGTTTCAAATGCTTCCAGTTTGGCAGTGACGGTAGTGTTTGTTTCATAATTTCAATTAATTCTTAGATCTACTACTTTTTTCTCTTATTTTGTTTTGAAGCAATCATATCTCTGCTTTGTAAAAAAAAAATCTGCGTGTTTACAAATAGTTTGTGTTAATTTCTTAGGCAAGGCTTTTCATGCACAGGGGCACGTTTTTTGCCTCGAGGAATATTAACGCTATTTACGATTTAAATACAATTCGAGAATGCCTACGAGCACGTAAGTGCCAAAAATTCGTTGATGTCTTGCACATGCGTCCCAGCGATAAAAAGAAAACCTTTCTTTTGTCTGTGTCTATGAATAAATGCGTAAATACTTTTGTTTGTAAACTTCATCGCTTTGATGAAGTTTCCGAGGATGTACTAGTCTCTTGGGTTTGACTAAAGAATCCAAAAGAACATGAATTTTGAGTTATGGAATGTTTTTATGTAAGACTTAACGCTCGACAGTCAAGTTTGGTGTTTCAAATGACAGCTGACAGATGACCGATTGTTGAGCGAAAGCTTTGTTTCATCTGAAAACCTCCGCAAACAGATGTCAATAGTTTGAAATACTGTAATTTCACCATTCCACCCATCTGTCATTTTGAACAACCACTCCAAACCAGACGTTACATCTTACACGGCCTATCTTCATTAAGTTGTTGATGACTTTGCTGAGGGGCCCGTTGGGGCTGAGGTACTTAAACTAAAATTATTACTACCACTACTGCCGCCACTGGCTGATGACGGCGCAGCAGACGCATTCGCATTTGCAGTTGAGGGGAAGATTTCGGCAATGGCGGGTCATAAGTTTGTCGTCTGCACAAGGCCTCGCTCCAGATTGTAGCAATCCAGGACGGCCGCTCCGATTGAGCTGCGACGCACCAACATCGAGTTGACAATTGTCCATTTGTTCAGTCGCACATCGTATTTCTCGACAGCGTTAAGCGACGACGAGCCATCGTTGCCTCCTAGGGCGTAAATATAACCATCGACGTCGACAATTTCGTGTGTGGATCTGCAATGGCAAGCATTAGAAAGTTAAGGGACAGGGGAACGTAGCTCACCTTCTTGCATGCATTCCAGCGATTGGTTCCCAGGCGTTCCTTCTCAGATTCAAACGCTCCCCACTGGACAGGCAAACAGTTCCGTCGTTGCCGCCGATGCAGTAGACGTGGCCGTCAAAGGCGGCCACACCACTGCTGCTCCTCCGGGACAGCATGCTGGGAACAGACATCCATCGGCCCACTCTGGGATCAAACCGCTCCACACTGGACTGGTAGTTGCTGGAATCGAAGCCCCCGAGCGAGTAAATGCAGTTCTCTAGCACGGCAAGGCGGCAGTACCTCCTCCTCGTGTTCATCGCCGGACAGGAGCTCCAGATTCCCGTCAGCGGGTCGTAGCGCTCCATGCTGCTCAGGCAGGAGGCGCCGTCGTAGCCGCCGCATACGTAGATCAACCCGTCGAAGGCGCAGATGCCCATGCACGAGCGCTTCGTCCCCATGGGGGTGATGTTCTTCCACTGATTGGTCAGTGGGTTGTAGAACTCGGCTGTGGGCAGATCGGTTACGCCGTCGTAGCCGCCCACCACATACAGCAGCTTGTGCAGCGAGGTTACCCCCGACCTCGATCTGCGCCACAACATTGGCGCTATGGGGAGCCAGTTGTTCGTGCGGGGGTTGTAAACCTCGCACTCGTTGTGAATTGCGAAAAGACTACCTCCGCCGACGGCGAAGATGTAGGGCTTCATGCCGTCTGGACGCCGCTCCTTTGTCCTCTGACTGTTCATGAGGCTTCTCTGCTCCGGCAGCAAGTGGTACTTCATGGCCTCCAGAAGCAGCTCCTTGCACTGAGGATCCTCTCGAATCAGGTTCTCCGACTCGACGCAGGTCATCAGGAAGTCCCTTCCGACCAGCGGCAAGCGGACGTGGCTCATCAGTTCGGCCACATGCTTCTTCCTCTCGTCCAAGTCGTGCTTCACCCAATTGAGCACGGCCAAGAAGACCTTCTCCTCCGAGCATATATTCAATTGACTGTTCGATATGAGATCCTTGACCTAGAACGAAGAGCAAATAGTGGGCGTTGTGAGCGGGCGAGTGGGTCAAATGAGGGCGGCCTCTTACCTCGTCGAAGGGCAGCAGCAAGAATTCCTCCGTTCCGACTACCTGTTGAAAATTCTGCAAAGCGTACTTATGCGAGCGGGTGTGCAGCTCCTTGCACGAGTGTGCATCTGAAACGAAAAACAATTGCGGGCGGGGATTACCCAGATGGCATGCACTTCACTTGAATATTTGCAAGGTTTGGGTGTTTGTCTGCGGGCTTATCCGCTCCACGGCATGGAACGTATAGCCAGCATTTCTGAAGTTCGTGTATGCGGAGCGGCTTTATTTTGAGGGTGAATGGGAACAAGTGGTTCATTCGAGGGTTTCTTGCGTACGAAGTGGGTTATGGTGGAAAATTCGATGAATGAGGGGTGCATTGTGAAAGTTTGGCTCACGAGAGGACTCTCAACTTTGGCGTGATGTTCAGGATGTAACTATAAAGTGAATCGGGGTGCCTTTCAGGGCGCAGGGGAGTTTTAAAACAATCCAACGAGATATTTGGCCCGGCTGGATTTGCATTCCACTCGAATGAACAAACTGAAGGGATGCCCAACAGACAATTACGACTTGTAATGACTTCAATCCGAGAAACAGGGAATGGGAAAGATTTTTGGGGACAGCTGTGAGATAAAGGGAATTCGTGAATGTGGGAGATGTATACATGATGGCGGATTATGTTCGTTATTCCTTCGAATCGTTTCCACACGAGTGAACATTTCACTCAGTAAATCTTCTCGGGGTTTTGAATTAAATTTATCCCAATGAGAGGATTCGAAAATGGTTGGGAAGCGCACATTATATCATATGCGTCTTTTGAATCTAGGGGTCTGGGAAGTGGGATTAAAGAACGAACTTCTTAGTGATTAATGCTGACTTACATCGATTGCTGTGTTCAGGGGCAGATATGAAGGATCACTGGGTTGTTTTTCCTTTTTTTAAAGAAACATCAATTGGACGTTGTCTTATAATAATAATAATTGTATAGCGCGACAGTCCACAGGGGGACCAGCTTGCTCATCAACTACTCGTGTTGTGCTCACTGTTCTCTTACGAGTAGAAGGGACCTACAATCTTTTGCCGGTTCCGACCGGCGAAGTTTGAGAAGCTTTCTTAGACAGTTATTACCTTTTGAGTGTTGTCAGCAGCTCGAAAGAGGTGGCTCCGTGAAAAATTCCGGGAGCCGGGAATCCAATCTAGACCTTCGGCGTGTGAGCGTCGCACTCTATCCACTACGCCACGGTGACGGTTAGTGGTTATTTTCTTCCAAAATAAGCATTAAAGTGTTTGGGAGTGACTTAAACGTGCTACAACTAGAGGTAACTAAACTCATTACCTGTTAAGTCATGAGATGACCTTTTCCATAAAATGTTGAAGCGTCATAAGTTGTGCATTTGTGAATACAAGACCAAGACTTCTTCTTACTGCATGAGGCAAGAGGACATTTCAATAGACCAAATACAGAACAATTGACGTGAATGGATGTCATGTGGCTGTTTCAAGTTAAACTTTTAATGTGCACCCAGATGGGCATGTCCTTAAGAACTAGCTAAACACATTTGGAGAGTTATAAATTCATTTAGACTCGTTTAAACCTCTCTCAGCCTCTAGGGCTTCTTCTTTTGGTATAAATCAACTAGGCAAATGCGAGTCACAGTCACACATACATGGTTTCGTTTTTGCATCATTTGCTTCACACAGCTTGTAAATTCACTTACTAAAAAATATTTTTCGACATCAGATGTACGAAAGGCAAAAAATTAATAAATACGCACATATTCGAGACATATGTATATGCTCATTTCGACAGCTTGTTTGAAAAATCTTCATAGACTGCTTTATTGTGCGGAAACTTGGGCAACCCTAGTGCTACAATTTTGTAACTGCCAGCTCTATCGTAAAGTTTGAGATTTTTGAGGTTATACGTACTCAGAACCTTTTGACATACGAGCGCTATTTGTGTTGTTTACAGTAACTAAAGAGATTCATCTCGCCCAAAAAGAATAATTAAATCGTGAAAATTTTTTTGCGATTATTTTTTACAACTTTCGACGTGGATTAACTCAACAACTGTGCATCGATGAGCTTAATTTAATTTTTGGCGATGAAACTGCATCAAGGAGCAGTGTTTATCGATGGTATGGTGAATTCAACCGAGGTCGTAGTTCATTCCAAAATGAATTTCGTGAAGGCCGTTTAAAATCAGTTGTTGTTCCGGAAACCATTGATCCTGTGCGCCAATTGATATTGCAAGATCGTCATGTGACCTATCGTGAGATTGAGACAACCTTAGGCATTAGTGGGACCAGCATACATCCAATATTGCATGAACATTTGACCGTCAAAAAAATTTATTCGCCTTGGATTCCACACAATTTGTCAATCGCTCGAAAAACCGCTCGTGTCGATTGGTCGAAAGAAATGCTCCAAAAATACGATCGCGGTGCTTCGAAACACGTCTATGACATCGTGACAGGCGATGAATCGTGGATTCACGCGTATGAGCCCGAAAGTAAACAGCAGTCGACTGTATGGGTGTTTCAAATCCCACAAAAGTTGCTCGAGCACGAAGCACTTCCAAGCAAATGGTCGCTTGTTTCTTCGAAAAAACTGGACATGTTGCAACCGTACCATTAGAACAACGCAGAACTGAGTGGTAAACAACCATAAGTTTGCTAGTTGTCTTCCAAGAAATCAGGAAAACCAACCGCCGAAGAAAAATCACTCTTCACCACGACAATGCGATCTCTCACACATCAGCTCAAACAACTGCATTTTTGAGCACTCGAAACATCGATTTGAAGAGTCATCCGCCGTATGGTCCTGATTTGGCGCCGAATGACTTCTTTTTATTTCCGTACGTAAAAAATAAAATCAGAGGTAAACGTTTTTCGTCACATGAAGAAGCGGTTGGTGCGTTCAGAATTCATGTTTTGGAGATAACTCAATCAGAGCGGCAAAAGTGCTTCGATAATTGGTTCAAACGCATGCAAAAGTGTATAGATCTTAATGGGGAATATTTTGAAAAAACAATAAAGCTATTTTCGATAACTAATATTTGTTTCCGTTCACTAATCCCGAAATATAAAGGCAACCCTCTTATAACACAAAATGTAACGATTTGGTATGTTAAGACTTTTAGACGCATCATTTTTTTTTTAATTTGAAAACGGCTTACTTTCGTTCAACACGAAGAAGCAAAGCAGAAGTTGAGAACTTAATTCGCTTCAACAGAAGAACCCTCTTTGCAAAACAAATAGTTTCTGCAATACAAATCAGCACCTTACCAATGTACAGATTCTCACAAAGAAAACAATTTTTCGATTCAGGGAAATGCTCTTCCAATCCAAAATGTTTGTGTTTCCATCAGCGACCATTGAGGCAAATAGAACTAATCTCTGACACTTAGCACCAATCACAACATCAATCCGACACAAGCAGAAACGAACATACTTACCATCCAATTAGAGTCATGTAAACATGCTAATCCCCTCAAACAAATGTCCACTTACCCCCAATGCGATCGGAAGCAGGAAAATATCACACAAACCCAGGCCCGCGCGCACATTAACCCAAAAAACTAGTTACCCGCAGCGGACAGCCGCTTGGTCAACGACAGCAATGAAAAACCCTATAAAACTCAGGCGAATGATGCCCCCGCCTCCATGCAGTCTAAGAGCGTCGCAACGAAAGGAGGAAGCCGCGGTGTCTCTTCCCACCGCAGACGAACTTTGTCCCCCCAGATGCAGTTCCCCCAGCAAACGGGTCCAACGACCCAAAACTAAAAGCAAAAGCCTATAAAGCGAGTAAAAGATTGTGTTTTAGGGCTCACCGTGCGCCTAAGTAGGACATAAGCCGAACCAACCGCCGAAGTGGGTGCGAACTGTCAGAGTACAACAACCCCTTACTTAGCCGGAGTACCGGCAAGGGTGGAAGAGTGCCAGGTGGAGGCGGGAGTAAATATAAACGGAAAAGTGGCGAAACCACTTCAGCTAACTGGGGTAGCAAACACAAATAGAAGCGAAGACGATGAATGAATTTTTCTACCCCAATAAATCGTGCGCGGCATCCTCCTCCTGCAGCACGCGCACAAAGGGAACGCGGTTCAGAATGGGTTCGTGCAACTGTGCTGCGGTTTTAATTCAATCGCCCGCTCGGCGAAGACAGCTAGTGATTAGTGGCTGAAACGCGCTTACCTGCGAAACTGCGGATGCCCAGGCAGTTGGAGGGATGGAGTTGGCGAAGCAGGAACTTGCAGCACGCCTCGCGGACCGACTGAATCTGCAGCAGGCTCGACGCGGGCAGCAGGACCTGGACGTTCTCCTCGGTTATTGTTATCTCCCCGGTGTAGGTGTAGTCAATTAGCTGCCTGAGCGCGGTGACATCGACGTCGTGCAGTGTCACGTTACCCTGGTTCCGTTCGAGCATATCATCTGCGTGGGGAACGGACAAGGAGTTGCTTAAAGAGTTATCGCTGCGTTGGCAATACTCACCATTGAACATAGCGTAGAAGTACGGGCTAACCGACGCCAGAACGACTTTGTGTGCATGTATGGTCTCGCCGCCGACTTCCAGGATGACATCACATAGCTGTGGAAGAGAGACAGAGAGGGGGAGACGTTAAAGTGGATTTCGCAGGAGGGTGAGCGATGTGTGAATCCATAGTTGGCCCGGCGATGGGTGGAATTTGCAATGAGCTGAGAGAGTTCAACGCCACAGAAACCCCTAAAGTTGAAGACTGTATCAGATTGCAAAGCGACAGAGTCGGAGTTCTGCTTTCGATCGAGATGCGGGGAGAAGGGACGTTTAATTCCATTACTGATGCTTTGGTGGGTAAACACATGTGCTGGCGAACAAAGGACATACCGATGGGTGAAGATAAGCGCGAGGTCAATGCTTCGAGGGGGAGATCTCTGGGATAAGTTTGACAAAACAAAGTATGGCGGGTGCTGGTTGTGTAAGTTTCGGGGGAATAACTTGCTGAAGTCAACTGAAAAATGACACAGACATCCTTGAAAAGAAACTCTGTGGATGCGGCACAAGAAACTAGCGTTCGTTGTTGGGAGTTGTGGGAAGTTTGGGGTGTCTCAATTATTTTGGTTTAATTTTATGGAGATTGCCCTAAATTTGGGTAGGCATTATCCTCGCTTAGGAAAAAAGAGAGATACTCTATTTGTTTGTCGTCTACTTGAGTTTTATTTTCACATAGGAGAACAGTTTGGGGTTTAGAGCGTTTTATTTGCTCATAAAAAGACATTTTGCTGAAACTCGTGCTAAGGGCAGTGCTCATTCTTTGTTTTTACAAATTGAAAACACATTCACCTGGGACTTTGTTAAGGGACATCATCGTAACCTGGCTGTTATAGAGCTTACTTTTATTCTATTTTTCAAGCCAGCACATTAAAGAGTAGAGCACTCCCAAACAGACGTACCATATGGTCGAGTTTTGGAACCAAATGTGTATAATTTTTGTGTTTCAACTTCAGTCACTGGCTTTTGTTCCAAGATATTAAGAAATGTGTCCTTTTGTTTCAAGTTTAAAGTGAATTTTTCCGTTTCCTACAATGATATTCAACAACGCAATGTCTTCCATTTTTTCCGTGGTATGACAAATTTTTGCAAATTTTGCATTAGTCTTATGGAATGCATTTTTTGCTGAGAATAAAAAGAAATGGTACAAAATATTAAAAGAAGGTCGATAAGGCAGTGCCAGAATGGCTACTTACATAAGTACGTACAAAAATCGATTGCCACTCCCAGATCTAATTAACCTTATCAGTGGCATTGATGCTATATTTCAGGTCGTCCTCTGTTGCGTTGTCCCCATGGCTCGGTTTCGAAATTTCGAAAAGCCGGATTGGAGCAGTGGTGCGCATACGCTCTACATGGCCTAACCATCTTAAACGTTGTATCAGATGCTTGACTAGGCGCATGCCATCGTACAGCCCATCAATTTCATCGTTGAATCCTCTCCTCTAAATGCCAGCAACGCGAACAGGACCAGAAACCTCACAGAAAACTTTTCTATCGAAAGCACCTTCTCATTCCCTTTTAGTAACGTACAAGTTTCCGCACCATAAAGCAGAAATGGGATGATCCAGCTGTCATGCAACGACAACTTATACTCAACTGCCATTGGAATGCAAAAAAGTAACGATTGGAAAGAGTGCTTCTCCGTTTAATTTCTGTTCTGGTTTATTTGGTCCTATTTGAGCGGAGTTGAAATAGACGAAGGCCTTGACTACCTCGAATTTTTTTCTGCCTGAATTGACACTCTGTCTAACACGTCGATGTTGTGTGTCTTCCCTTGATGAGAGTATGTTCTTCGTTTTGCCCTCCTTATCTGTCAAATCCTTCCTTCGCTTCTTTCGGCTCCCTGTGTTCTTGTGTGTTCAATCACGTCAATGTCATCGACGCAAGCTAGCAATTAAGCTGACTTTTGGAAGATCGTGTCTCTTGTGAGTTACGCAGGATCTTTTCAAGTATGATGTTAAAGAAGACACATCACAGCGCGTCGCCTTGTCTATTATAAAACTCTTTTTCGACATTGAAGGTCTCGGTGAGTTGGTAACCGACCTTGACGATGCAGCGGGTGTTCTCTATCGTCATCGTACACAACCTGACGAGTTTGGCAGAAATTCCAAAACTATATAAGACACTGTATATCTCATTTTTATGCAGACTGTCATATGCGGTCTTAATTGTTTGTGCCAATTGATTGTTCCATTGTGGACGTCGGTGTCTGACGTTCACACAAAACGGTGTCCGACGTTCACACAAACCGGCTGAGAGGATCTTGCAGGTAATGTTGATGAGGCTGAGCTCTTGACAACTCTTGACAACGTCCCTTTTCTTGTGGACGAACGGTATTTTCCTCCGACCATATCAGTTTTTGTTATTATATACTGGCGCGCACAGAAGGGAAGTTGAAGCTGGGGAGAGCATTCCATATTCGTGTGATGCGGCTGAAGAACGAGTCTCTAAATGTACATCCGAAGGTGGGCCTAGCGTTAAACGGGTGACCATTCCTAGCAAGGCGGGTACTGCGGGTGAATTCTTGAATGGGGGGATTGCAGCTGGCCAACTCGTTAGAGCATTTTTGATGAAATAGCAATAAAATAGTGATAGAGACGCAACATTTCGTAGATGTTCTAATGAGTCCATTAACTTCGCTACATTATTACGAAGGTTGCCTTTTGTATTTCGCGATTGGGCAACCCTGGTGTTGCAATCTGGCAACTGCCAGCTCTATATTAAATTTTTACATTTTTGAGGTTATATGTACTCAGAACGTTTTAACATACGAGGGCTATTTGCGTTGTTTGCAATAACTTGAAAGATTCATCTCGCCCAAAAAATGGAATTAAATCGTACAAATTTTCGTGCGATTATTTTTTACAACTTTCGACGTGGATTAACTCAACAGCAGTGCATCGATGAACTTAATTCAATTTTTGGGAATGAAGCTCCATCAGTTATCAGTCTTTATCGATGATATGGTGAATTCAACCGAGGTCGTAGTTCACTCCAAAACGAATTTCGTGAAGGCCGTTTAAAATCAGTTGTTGTTCCGGAAGCCATTGTTCCTGTGCGCCAACTGATATTGCAAGATCGTCATGTGACCTATCGTGAGATTGAGACAACCTTAGGCATTAGTGGGACCAGCATACATTCAATATTGCATGAACATTTGACCGTCAAAAAAATTTGTTCGCCTTGGATCCCACACAATTTGTCAATCGCTCGAAAAACGGCTCGTGTCGATTGATCGAAAGAAATGCTCCAAAAATACGATCGCGGTGTTTCGAAACACGTCTATGACATCGTGAGCCAAATGCAACAAAAGTTGCTCGAGCACGAAGCACTTCCAAACAAATGGTAGCTTGTTTCTTCGGAAAAACTGGACATGTCGCAACCGTACCATTAGAACAACGCAAAACTAAGTGGTACACAACCATAAGTTTGCTAGTTGTCTTCCAAGAAATCTGGAAAACCAATTGCCAAAGAAGGATCACTCTTCACCACGATAATGCGAGCTCTCACACATCAGCTCAAACAGCTGCATTTTTGAGCACTCCAAACATCGATTTGAAGAGTCATCCGCCGTATGGTCCTGATTTGGCGCCGAATGACTTCTTTTTATTCCCGTACGTAAAAAATAAAATGAGAGGTAAACGTTTTTTGACACCTGAAGAAGCGGTTGATGCGTTCAGAATGCATGGTTTGGAGATACCTCAATCAGAGTGGTAAATGGTTCGACATTTGGTTCAAACGCATGCAAAAGTGTATAAATCTTAATGGGGAACATTTTGAAAAACAATAAAGCTATTTTCGATGATTAATATTTGTTTTTTTTTTTGTTCCCTAATCCCGAAATATAAAAGGCAATCATATTACCAACAAGTTTTATCTCTCGCTGTTGGATTCTATTTGGTAGGTGCAGAGAGGTCTTAGGAGAATCAGACCAGATAGGAGCGTTGTACTTAAGCTTTGGGTGAATGTACGCCTTATATATTGTTGCCAGGTCAGAAGGGGTGAAGTATTTCTTTCATCGCTTTAAGAAACTTAGACATTTCGCTACAGTTTTGGCGATCTCGAATATGTGACCATTCCAACTTAGTGTTGAGTTGATACACATACCACGGATGGAAAGTCATTTGATTTCAACAACGCAGGAGCCATTCATAGATAATGGCTAGTTATTTTGAGATCGCTTGAGTGACAGTAGACAGCACTGAGTTTTTAAATTCCACTCTATTCTTTGTACCCCAATCAATTATGCTGTCAAGATCGCAATTTAATGAATTAAACATACGCTGCTGTTCCAAGTCTATGGCCAGTGAGGAGATTAGCTGGCGCCTGTGTACAAATATGTCATGTGGATGTGCATTTAACACTTCTGCGTACAGATGTGGGATTTGCTTTTACGTGACCACCTGCCTTAACGGCTTATATCACGGGGAACCTTTTTCTTAAGAGTTAGTTACCCATGTACCAAACTGAGATCATGCTGGAGGGGCAACCACCCCACCTTGGTTTGATGCGATGCCTTTCTAAAACCTCTTCCGCTTTCTGGGCCGCAGCGCCCGGTTGAGAATGCAACTCCACACTGAGAAGGGATAGTTTCCTAACCGTCTTGCCAAGTTGTGCTTAAATAATGAACTAGACAAGTCAGCACAGTACACTATCCTCGACTCTACCCACGATGTTAGGTATTAAACCACAGCCACCACGATACTCCCACAAGGGGGCCTACCGCACGGTCAGGCTGGAACCGACGTTCCAGGGGCCCCCGACCTCCCGTGGCACCAGAATATAGCCTCTGGTCAAGCTGTCACTACCAGTCAGGTTCCCTCACAGCCTGGGTCTGTTAGCCGCCATCCGTAGATGGTCTTTTCTCCATCAGTGATTCAGTTCACACTATAAATAGTGATACGGATGTGATTTTGAATCATGTGATTCATAAATCCAGTCACATAATCTGGAGACTTCTGCGTACAGTCCATTCGCTTCAGCAGCTTTGTTCGACTTTAGTTTCGATTTTGGTATCTGGAACTTGTCTGCTTAGACAGCGGGAGGACTGAAGCCTTGTCTGGCATCATTCAATTAAAGAAGATTCTGCTGCGTGGCAGTTAATACTATGAATCTGTTTTTGAGGTTCAGTTCTCCAAGGCACCGTTTTAAAAAAAAAACAACTTTCGTTACATTTCACTTCTACTTCCTTCTATGTAATACTTTATTGTACCACTGCCTGACTGTGTCCCCGACGATTTTGCGATGGTTCCCTCTACTTAGTATTGAAGCTTCATTCGCAAAAATGTTATCTTAACGGCGTTCGGCAAATGACAATGTTTACAGCAGCGTTTTTTTAAATGCTTTGTCAGATGAAGAATCAAAAATCAAATTCGAAACTCAGATAATGACAAGCCAAACCTGATTCAGCTTTATTGCGCAATGCAATCAACTCTTCTGCAAGGTTCATACAAGATCATTGCCGTTTGACACGCCAAACTCAAACCCAGTCATAATCACGACTCCCACTGACATCTCATCTTTCAAAAACACCGAGAGTGCTGTCATTGCTTAATTCAGATCTGATCTTGACGCAATCTGTTGACCCAGTTTTCAATTAAGTGCCGTTTTTACACCGCACCATGAAGCTAATTCGCCGCTAACCACTCTCGATCTCACGTCATTTCGTGTCAATCAATTCCCGCTGAACTCACCAGACGTCAGTCCGCGTGGGCGCAAATCACCATCTGCCTCCGTGGCCTGCGAAGAGTCATTCAACTCTAAACCTCTTCTGGCACTAATTTGTCCTACCGTCATACGCGTCATGCGACACAAAAAATTGCCGGCACTTGTGTCACACACAAGCGCTTTCGTGACAAATTTTATTAGACAGAATCCAGAAAGGAAAAAGCGAGCGGAATAGATTCGTGAACGCCACTGGAATACTAATTGATGCAGTGGCTACTGTCGGCGCAAGGGAAAGCTGCATGTGTCCTTGAAATCGCTGTCATTACCGGGGGACATTAGCCGTGGCTTCATTACTGTCGGGACCTCGTCCATATGAAGCAGGCGGCGACGTGTGCGTGTGGGGACTTTTCGTCAAAATCAATATTTACGAGCAAACAATAGACTTATGTCAAGGTAGGGGCGTGGTCGGTAGTAAAACGATAGAATGAGGCCTCGAAATGTGTGGTCATTCCGTGCAAGTTGGACGTCAGGATGGGAGAAGCATGAGGGCGGGGAATAACTTATTTCGTCGAGCATTCGCTTCCGTTTTGGGATTGACCTTCCAGACCGACTTGAGTTCACAGCGGCCATTTGAATGTGAATGACTTTCATTTACTTCATTTTCATCTTTTTGTTCGTATTTGCCAACCACTTCGGCAACAGTCAGGATTTTCATTTCTCTTCCTGTTCCGCAGTCCGCCAGAGAGGCGCATTTTTTATTTTCTGCTTCGCCCTCCATCGTCATAATTAAAATGCAAAAAATTTGTATTCACGGAGGAGCAGGGGTGTGAGGAAGAAACACAAACACGGCTAAATCCCCTCGGTATAATGCGGTGTGCATCCACCCCGGTGCGCGAAACCCCGTGCAGTCTGTTGCATCGCCATAGAAAATCATCGTCGTCAACGTCCTGCAAGCAGACAACAATTGGCGGCGAGACACAAGGGACGTTGCTTCGTCGCTTTTTGTTGTGTTTTGAGGCGGACCATGACGCGAACGAGACATATTGTTGGCAACGCCGTGAAAGCCAAAAACCATGATGATCCCTTTGATGATTGAAGCGCGTTGAGTGAACTTCCGACAGGTTCTCTTATGGCCACTTGAGGGGCTCATACATTTTCTGTTTTCCTGCGACGATGGATGGGATACAGGATGAGGCAGGACATATCGATCTTCCGATGGGGATTCCGTTTGAGTGCCCAGGGCTGAACATGGTCTGGCTACACTGCTTTTATCCTTTCCTCTGATTCATTGCACTCGAGGAATTGAGGGTCGATGGCGGGAGGTGACTGGGGCGGAAGGAAAAAAATTCTTCGCCAAGACGCGAGTCATTTGATGCAGTTGATTCTGGAAGTGTGGTTTATTGAGGAGCATGGTTTTGCACTTTAGGTGTCGTTAACTTGTCATCGGATGATGACATTGTGCCTCATGTGCTACAAGGACGATCTCACCGCGTCACGGGACGTGAGTAATGACGTGCTTTTCCCGAGGAAGTGCACTCACTTTAATTAATTCAAGTTCTGTGCCGCTGTGACTGCGGTTCTGCCTATCGTGCAAAAATTGCACCAAGGATGAGCTCGATGGCGATTGGAAATGACGGAAGAGCGTTCCACTTGAGAAGGTGTCTATGGTGTCTGCAGACTCGACGGGCTTGTTAAAATTAATTACTGCCAGGGATGTGGGTTATTGACTTGTCTTCTGATTAGCAGGCTTGAGTTATTTGCCAGAGATGCGTGAAGGAACTGGTGATGGCAAATATTGAGCATAAAAAAATTTTCTGCACGATGTGCGCAACGTTTGCTCACTCAAGACTACAAGTGCACGCTTGGAGCCACTTAAAAGCACTTGCATTGACGCCATTTTATCGGTAGAAGATTGATTTTTGACCATAAATGAAGCATGGATTCACTTATAAACGCCGAAAGCAAGCTGCCATTTTGCCAGGTTTCATAAGTTGTGTTCATCGGGGGCTAGCAAAAGAAGAACAGAAGCCTTTTTGTTGAAAACAGACGCCATTTGACGAGAGATAGCGCCTTCACTCCTCGACCCGACGCAATACGCACCTCAGCTCGTTAAGGAGGTCCAGTAAGTGCATGAATTGCTACCTTAACCATTGCATTTCGAAGATGTGGTCGCATGGGACTTTGCTTAGATTTTCAAATTTGACTTCATTCAAACGAGGGGATTATGGCTTCTGCAGAAGACTACTTCGCAAACTTCCAGAAAACGCGTTCTTAAGATTAGTTAAAGCAGTTTGAGTATCACTGAATCAAAATCGTTGTATTCAAAGAATGAATATCGAGTCTTAAGTCGCAATATTTTCAAAATGTTCGTATTCCGATTGAAGGCTGAGTTCAAGTCTGACCGCCGTCGAATGTTCAAAATGTTCGTATTCCGATTGAAGGCTGAGTTCAAGTCTGACCGCCGTCGAATCTTCAAAATGTTCGTTTTTCGTTTGAAGGCTGAGTTCAAGTCTGACCGGCTTTCAATCGATAGAAGTAGAAGAAGTCCCAAAATAACAAACGGACAGCATTGAGCTTAAGCTTTCTTTTTCAGAGAACTGCTACACGCAACTTCACAAGACGCATTGGAACAACGTTTTCAGTCGTGTGGAGGTAATCATTTAGACGTTTCAGACAAGGAATGTGAAAAATCTCCGAATAGAAGCAAAAACCAGAAATTTAACGATTGCGCTTCCAAAGTATCACGAAGGTTGAAAATGTCCAGAATCCGATAAGTTTACAAAGCAGTTGGGAAAGACCGCAAACACTCAAGTCCTATTGGCGTCAAATAACTACACGGTGATTGATTTGACCTGCAACCAAAATCGAACGGCTACTACTCCCAAACCGTTCATGGCAATGAGCCCAAATTTTAACACTTGACAGATAATTGTATTGCCTATAAGTCTTCTAACCGATTTGGGTCTCAATTTTGTTGGAAAATGTTTATCCTTGACGGAATTCAAACGTCATTGTGTGATTGCTGTATACTTGCCTGAAAAACGAGAAGAAGCTATCCTTATAGCTTTCCAGCATATCAACGTGGATAAGCCCGTCTCGAACCATATATTTTCACTGTTAGACTGACAGCGCTGCAAAAAGCCGCAGAGATGGTCATAAGAAAAGCAGAAATAACTCTAGTCGTGCAGACCCAAATTGAGTGAAATTTGCGTCGAAGTTAAACAAAATGGCTCGTGTGCCCAACATGTCCTTGGAATGAATGAAACATATACTGAATGAAGCATTTTTGTCTCAAGCTATTAAGTTTAAGTTTAAAAATGCATTTTATTTTGTTTAACTAATCTTAAAGCTAGGAACAAAATGCACAAATTATGTGTTTTATAAAACTACTTACTGGCCCTATGGGGGCGCTCTAAGCTTAACTAGTAATTTATTCATGTTGTTGCCTTTCAGCGTCAGTACTTGTTTTAATTAATTAAATTTATTTAAACTATTATTCATTTATGTAAAACTAAGAAAATTGTTCAAAAACTTAGTTGTCTAGTTCTGTTTTAATAAAAACTTAATCTAACTTAATTTAACTTAGTCTAACTTAAATATTCTTACGGCTAACATTTTTTTTACATTTTTTAATTTTATTGTTTTCTTTTAGTTTTTGTTGTTTTTGTTTTTTTTTTGTTTTTTTTTTTTGATGTACAGTTTAATTTAATCTTAATTACTAACATAACCTAACTTGCACTAGATGTGAGTTGGCGGTGGGGGACCAACGTAAACCTCACTAGGGTTCCTGATGTGGCTCTAACCACCAATAGAACCCCCGGTCCTTATCCGTGTCCATCTTATCACGGATGGAGACGGATATGCTGAACCGGAGAGCATCCCGATTAACATCTGCGACGTTGGCGTCGTACACCAGTCGCCTGTCCACTGTCCTTCTCACCATGTGGTAAATAAGTGGACATGCCTCCGCATCCTGCATCAGTCCAATGCGGTCAAGATACAAGAACGCTTCCGGTGGAATGAAACCCCTTCGGCGAGCGTTCTCGTGGTACTCGTCATTTGGGTAGTAGGCCCCAAATATGAGATCGTTCTCAGAGGTCATGGCTCGTACAACATGCCTCCGAATCAGCTTAATAATAAAATTATCAACCGTGTTCACGTTCGCTTCGTTATACAAGACCTTATTAGGATAGAACTTCTTGTAGTCGGATTCCGGGGTTCTGTACTTCTTAAGACATGCGCGAAGACATTGTCTCTCGAAAACCCTCATCTTTTCCATTTGGGAAGCACTCACATTGAACCACATTGTCTCAAGCTATTCAAGTTCCAAAAAGCACACAATCTTTTACCGCAACAGAAAGAAATTAGAGCCCATAGAACGAAGAACTACGAGTGCATGAAATTTCCGGCTCGACGAAATTGTGTTTTCCTCTGAGTCGCCATTTTTATCAAGTAATATTTCAACAAAAAACTACCGATTTCCCAGAAAGGTTCCTCAAAATGTACAACTTTAGCAACCACCAGAAAACATACAGAACCGATGGTTTGAGTTTCGTTTGGTTTGGTTAGAGCTGCCGTAACTGCTGATTGCAGCTATCCGCTCGTGTTTCTGAACCTAGACACCAAAACTGATGCGATTATAAAGCGTGAAACTGTCTTAAGGCTTTTGAAACCATGAGCAAACAATCATTTTGACCGGAGACCGAGGACATTTTAAAAAGATGCAAAACCGTCTCACGAAGCGCGCGTCAACAACGTGTTACGCTATATTCCACATTCCACTTCGTCAGCACAATAATAATAATAATTGTGTTGCGCTACAATCCACAGAGGGACCAGGGCCTAACTTGCTCATCAACTACTCGTGTTATGCGCGGCACTGTTCTCTCACGAGCAGAAGGGACCTACAGATACAGATAGTATTCGCCTTCGCAATGACATGAAAACCCTTGAAACAATGAGAAAAGCCTTGTATTTTCCAACAGTTCTTGATTTGGCACAATTTGGATTTATCAAAAAATGAAAAACTTAACATTTCAAAAAGTTATAGTTTGCATCATTAATATTGTATACAATTTATTTAAAGTATTAGCCATTGTTTTCTACATATTTTTACCACCTTTCTAGCAATTTGTGAATGACACGACAGTAAAATTGTTCGTCTTTTAAAGCAAACCAATCAGACACTCAATTTTCGACCTCCTCGTAGGAATCAAAGTGCTGCTCAGCCAATGCGTGTCCCATCGATGAAAACAAATGGTAGTCGGAAGGAGCCAAGTCTGGTGAATGTGGCGGGTGGGGTAGCTAATCCCAGCCAAGTGTTTTGATTGTATCCTGAACCGGTTTTGCTTTGTGTACAGGTGCATTGTCATGGAGCAAAATTATCTTACCGTGTCTTCTGGCACATTCTGGTCGTTTTTCGATCAATGCATGGTTCAAATTGATCATTTGTTGTCGGTAGCGATCAGTATTAACGGTTTCACCAGGTTTTAGGAAGCTCGTCGTACAGCACATCTTTCTGGTCCCACCAAACACACAGCATTGTCTTCTTGCCGAATCGATCTGGTTTTGCAGTCGATGTTGATGGTTGCCCAGATTAACCCATGATTTTTTTTTGTTTAGGATTCTTAAAATAAATCCATTTTTCATCGCCAGTAACAATCCGACGCAAAACCGATTTTCTTTCGTGTTTTTGAAGCAAAATTTCACAAGTATTTTTTCGGTTTTCCATCTGTCTTTCGTTCAATTCATGTGGCACCCATTTTCCACACTTTTGGATCTTTCCCATAGCTTTTAAACGGTCAGAAATTGTTTGTTGTGCTGTGTGTTGTTGTGTAACATTGCTGCCATTTGCTTTTGACTCAAAGTGTCATCTCCATCCAATATCGTCTGCAATTCGGCGTCTCCGAACTTTTTTGGTGGCCTTCCACGTTCTTCGTTTCTCACATCAAAATCATTATTTCTGAACCATTGAAACCATCTTTTGCATGTTGCTTCTGATAGAGCATGATCACCATATGCCTCGACAAGCATTCGATGCGACTCTGCAGCACTTTTCTTCAAATGAAAACAAAAAATTAATGCTTTCCGCAAATCATCACTTTCTGGTACAAAATTCGACACTTTTAACACGATGAAAAACTATGATGTTGTCTGTTCAATGACTTGATGTATACTAAATATTTTTCACAGATGTCATAGCAAACAAACAAAAAAAAAAAAAAAATAAGGGCCCGTTCACAACAAATGTTCCCTATCGGGACATTTGTATTTTGACGCTCACTTCATACGGGTAGAATAGGAAAAGTGGATTTACCTCGAGAATTTCAGGAGAATAAAGTCATACCTAGGCCAAGGTGCGTTTGCTGTTTACATGGATTGCGCAGCTGTGCGTTTGGAAAACCTCGACTAAAGTGGTCTTTAATAACTTGCTTGGCCGGAATAGACTTCTGCTAAAAGAAAGCAAAGAGCCACACTACTTTTTGTTAACGACAGTGGCCCATCAAAAACAGCGAAGCCATTTAGCGAGTCGTCAAAAGAACTTCGGTGGGAAGCTCTACGAAAGGCAACTCCAGCAATAGACTTGACCTCTTTGAATTGTTTATTTTTTATATTGAAAGACTCTTGTTTGATGAAAATTGGAACTGATCAAATGACTCAAAAAAAATGAACGTCTTGGTTTGCTTAAATGCAAAAACTTAATACCGAAGAAGCAAATAAAAAATGCGGCATTTGAGTGTAAATATCTGTAAAATTATTATAAAAGTTATAAATGCCGCGAAAAGTTGGCCAAATTTGTGACCATAAAAGTCACTTATTAATAATTGTTGGCGCTACAGTCCAAAGGGGGACCAGGGCCTAGCTTGTGCATAAACTGCTCGTGCTGTGCGCGCTATTGTTTTCTCACGTGAAGGGACCTACAGTTTTTTGCCGACTCGGAATAACGAAATTTGAGAAGCTTTCTAAGACAGTTATTACTCTTTGAGTGTTATCAGCAGCGCAGAGGTTGTGCCGTGAAAAATTCGAAAAATTGGTGTTAAGCTGGGAATCGAACCTAGACACTCCGGCTTGTGAGCGTCGAACTCTACCCACTACGCGATGGCGGCCAAAAGTCACTTATTGTCAACACAAAACTTCGAAGAACAAATAAGCTCTGAACGACCTGTTCTGCGTTCCACAATCCTTCAACACCATCACCCCGATCTTCATATCGATGAAGTGCTCCTATCACGCTTATTCCGAGGACTCCATAAATCTTCCGAAACTCCCAAACGAATGAAGTACTAAAAGT